>OX424566.1:6739562-7991562 GCA_949152475.1 Terebella lapidaria
GTGTCTGTATAACGACGTTACACTTTGTCTGCAGAGCTTACACGATGAACCACCTGCAAATAAATCAACGTCACAAATTGATTGACACTTTGGTGGAAGATTGGAACGAGGCGACATTGGTTTGAAAATAATCATACAGTGATGCTTCAACAAGTGACATCATCATACATCAAATTTACAAGCTAACTAGCAGCTTTAATTTCACTTTCCGCTGTATAAATGATGTATTGTCTTGGATGCCATATATTTCAAGGAATTTGAAATTAAATATACTACAGACCTCCATCTAAGGTTGGAGATTGATCAAGAATCTAACTTTGTCAACTAGTTGTCAACTAGATTTTATAACAAGCGTGATGATGTCAATTTTTTCCATAGTTAAATTCCCTTTCTAAGCAGCAACATTCCTATGTCGCCAGAATGTCACAACTCATACACTATTCAAGAGCTAGTCGCATATATAAGGAATTCGTTCACCGAAGTTCCCAGCTAGTCTCTAAACTGCTGCGACAAGGATATGTTTTGCCAAGACTAATAGCTGCTTTTTAAGAAATTGTATGGACGTCATCACAATCTGGTTGATGACTGCGGTCAATCTGTCACCAGCATGACACAGGACCTGTTTGATCTTAATGTTTTACTTCCTTATCAGCTGCTTATGGCCATATATTGGAGGTTCACGAATTTCCATACAATTTTATCGATTTTGCCTGACCCTGGACTTTGAGATTGGACAAGGACTTGATTTTGTTTGCTCGGAATACTTTGTATTTGAGTACTGGTTCCATGTTCATTGAATTTACATCTTTGCAATTAATTGAGGAGATATGATGAATAGACATAGAATCAACACCCAGTATTAAGTATTCCGAGCGAACAAAACAGGGTCCGGGGACAGAAAGTCATATCAGGCATACGAAATGAGAGAAAACAAAAATGACAGGGAAACTCATGAACCCCCAAAAATGGCCATTAGGAGGTGAAATCAGGTGTTCCGGAAAGAGTGAGCATTTCCTGCTCCACTAGTGGCACATGTCATGAATTCCCCAAAATTACCATGAAAATATATCTAGTTGCATGGTAGACATGGATTTGGTGTATTTATCAACCAAATCATGATGGTGTCCATAGAATTTCTTGAAGGCAGCTATAAGTCGACCCTTGTCGCAGCAGTTTCGAGACTAGCTGGGCACTTCGATAAACAAAGTCCTCATATTTACAACTAGCTCTGGAATAGCATATAAGTTATGTACTTGTCATACATCCGTTCCACAGGATTGTTTCAGATTTCCAAATTATTTTCATCGGTTGTTGAGCGGATGTATACTAATTTAATCAGGTGTACAGTAGAAACAACTACACTTTACAGACTGTCTGCCCCTGATGACGCCAGTGTGTCTTTGGCCAAAGTATTTGCATTTGGCTGACTTTGATACTATCCTGAAATGTCGTATTTTACGTTCCTTATTTTCATCAGTAAAATCTGGTTATAACGGAGGTAATAGGTTGATACTTGCATTTCTTTCATGTATCGCTGTCATATCTTTGACACGTCTCTATCACATCGCCTTAATCAACATATGAGTATCTTGGATAATATATCAGGGGCATATTTTACAGAGAAAATCATCCAACTAGTTTTGGTTTCAGTTTTTAAATTATAATGCTAAAGGCTAACTGCGTGGTTTTGCTGCGGCATTATAACTGCAAAGATTGCTGAAGGTTTGAGTCATTTTGGTTCTTTTTTCAATGAGGGTGTTACAGTCCTTCCCTGTAACCAAATTGTGATACCCTTCGGACACAACTCTATAATAATGGAAGAAATATGTCTAAACTGAATGCATCCCATTGGAATTTCTTCAGGAAATATATGTCTAGCTTATATCATGATTTATCCTCCTTGTGAGAATATGTCCTCCCAAGGTATATAAAGACTTATTTACCTCCAGCAAAGCAGCGGTTTTATTGCATTCCGAACAATGTCTTTGGCACCACAACCAATTATTTTGTACATCCCCCCAAAAAAATAATTTCACAGATATGCCTTTGCTGTATTACAGTACATGTCTGTCCGTAACCATGGTAACACATATAGTATTAACAAAATTGTATATACATGCACTCTACGATGTTCTAGTGATCTGTTTGTCGCCAATATCTCAAAACATACTTATTGTCAGAATATGTCATTAATATTCCTCATGTAGAAGGTAAGTGTACCTCAACAATAAAGAACGATTTCACATTATATATGCCCTCGCACTTTCTATCTGTTTGAAAAATGAATCTAGTCAACAAAATGTTATGTCTGGTTATACGAAGATTCCCAGATATTCAATGGTCAATTTATTCATAATTGTCTCCAAAACAATCGGAAACTCAGTTTGATTGCCATTATTTGTTGGATTTGTCACCACACATGATTTGAAAATGTTTATTTGGTGTTGATGTGATAGACATAATGGCCTTTGATCATAATGGCCTTTGAAAATGTTTATTTGGTGTTGATGTGATAGACATAATGGCCTTTGATCATAACAACCCTATCGTGTGCATCTTTTCAACCATGGATGTCATTTTCAAATGGAGAAATAGTTGTTGGCTGAAAGTGGCTCAAAACATGATATCGAACCAAACATTTTTCTCCGCTACCAAAATGGCCGCCAAATGCAGACTGTTATTTCCAGGGCACGAAAACTCAAACAGTACACACAAGTAAATATTATGACAAGTACAGTGTATCAATTAAGAACACTCCATTGAACAGATTTCGAGGAAATAACCGTCAATTACCAGAGGATGGATTGGAAGACAGATGCAGCGCCATGCCAATAGGTTTTCATACCAAAACTTCTCCAGCCTGATAGTAAAGATAAATCCTGTAATTTAAAATGTAAAGCTGATCAACATTTTTAGCAGTACTACTATGTCGAAAAAAAATACCTGGCGGAATTAGTCTACAGCTGCCAACAACCCATAAAAATAATTTAGAGATCCGAAACCAACCTGTGGGATATATGTATGACAAGTACAAAAAGTACCTGATCATAAGCGGAAAGGGTCAATCAACCTAACCTATAAATCAAGCATTTCCTCAGTGTTCTCAAATTTTGAGTTTGTGTAATGAGTTTTTCCCCAACTGTTCCAGTTCTTGATACATATTTTACAATCTGGAATATTTTCGCCCTGAAATTTCATAACGTCAATGATATTTCCACGGCAATAGGAATTTTGATATATTCTACTTGTAATTTCTATTTGGGACATGCAATGCTCGCAAGATCTGTGAATAGCACTGGCTTGAAATATATTGTCAATGCATCCGAAGAAACATACATGCAAAACTATGATCACAATAAGAACTCCACTGTGGTATCTCTCGCCAAACTTTTGTCACATAGCTGCATATGCCTAAAACGTTGTTTGTTCTCATGCAGTTTTGTTGTAGCTAAAGTTCCAACTAATAGATAATACATGATTTATCCTCCTACCAATTATGCATTAGTCTGGGGGCATTCCAAAAAAATTATTGCCATTGTGTCGAATATGGCGGACTTTTCGCTCACCAAACTTTTGTAGCCATATTATGTCTAAAAACGATACATGCATTCCTCCAGTGGTGTTGTAGCCAGAACATATCGTTTGATTTACGGGGACCTATCCAATTCCTATCCTATATGTGTTGATGGATACTGATGTGAATCCAACTGTTTCACAGGGGAAATTTGCCTTTATTCGTTGGGTTGCTGATTTGTGCAGGTATTTATTGGATCTAGTTTAATCTGACAAGTCCACACTGAGCAATACCATAATGTCATACTGACTTCGATCCTAACAGAAGAAGCAATCTGGACAAATCTATTTGCATAAAGTGGAACGGACAACTCAACGAAAAATTCACTTCCCTTCTTATCGGAATCCAATCTGATTACAAAGCACTTGATCAAATACTATTCAATTACAGCAAGTGTATTCATTTTGAGTCTTCAGGATACCAGACCCATTTGGTCGATACTTACTGAGAGGAAGTCTTCTCCGAAGTGGAAGACCAGATTGCTTTTCACAGTCCTGAGCAGGTTCATTCTGACACGATCTCAGAGATCAACATTCTTCCAGGAAACATGTTTTCTCCCCATTTCATAGACATCATGTAGATAATGTTTCATATATGTGTATATTATTTCATATCCAATACCCTGGGCACATATTCAATAAAATTGGAATTATCCCGATCTGCTGAGGAGTTATACTTACAAAATCGAATGGGAAGTATAGATTATTGTTGTGATGTTATGATCCATATACCTTCCAGTGTTTGAGGCCAACAGGAACGTGTGAGATTATCAGTCCAGTCACAGTCTTGACAGAAACTAGGCACACAGACAGAACCTGTGATAGTCGAAACGGTGATGATTTACAGATGCACAAGAAGCACTGGTAAATATATGGTTTTCCACTTCCCTCATTCATGTGCAAAACTTTGACCCACAATGGTGCAAATGCCAAGACATCCCATGTCACATAGTGCTTTCATCCGCTGGACTCTACTCAAGGCATGTTATGTCATTCTTATGATGTTGACGTCGTTCCAGTGATGATGTTTTTGCATGACCAGCAAGAAATGAAGTTATTAAATCGGTTATTTACCAATAATGACCACTAAATGAAATGTTCCAGACATGCACACGTATATCACATACGCCGTTGAAGGCGGGATTGTCTTCATGAGAATATTATTAAAAGCAAAAAATCCAGACATGCACATGTTTATCACATACACCATTGGGATTTTGTTCGTGAGAATATTATTGAAGGCATGGATTGATGTGTACCAGTGTACATTCCTATATCGCCAGCATATGGCGTGTTTGTCTCACAACTCATACACTATTCAAGAGCTAGTTTCATATATAAGGAATTTGTTCATCGAAGTTCCCAGCTAGTCTCTAAACTGCTGCAACAAGGATATGTTTTACCAAGACTAATGGCTGCTTTCAAAAAATTCTATGAACGTCATCACAATCTGGTTGATAAGTGCGTTAAATCTGTCAACAGCAAGACCTGTTTGCGTGTTAATGTTTCACCTCCTTATGGCCATATATTGGTGGTTCATGAATTTCCATACAATTTTATCGATTTTGCCTGACCCTAGACTTTGAGATTGAACAAGGACTGGACTTTGTTCGCTCGGAATATTTTGTATTTGGGTACTGGTTCCATGTTTATTGAATTTACATCTTAGCAATCAATTGTGGAGATATGAGGAATTATATATGTATGCTGGATATTCTTGTTACCTTTAGTTTGACCAGTAATCTCATTGTCAAGATCACGGGACAAAATGGCTAATATCTCAAATATAAAACATTTATTGTCCAAAGACCTGTCTTAGCCTTTGACTATTTTTTGCTATGTTTGCTATTGTCATCATCAAAATCTGGTTGTATCGGTAGTAATAGGTTGATATTCACATTCACACCACTGAGCTAGTGTCACTGCTGGTGGACGTCATATCTGTCCCCGAGGATATTTTCTCAAGTTTCCTATTGGCTTGTGATTAGCTACTTATGTACTTGTCATAATCTATTCCACAGGTTTGTTTCGGATTTCTAAATTTTTTTCTTGGGTAGTTGGGCAGCTGTATAATAATTTAATTAGGGTACAGTAGAAACAACTTTACAGAGTGTCTGCCCCTGATGACGCCAGTGTGTCATTGGCCAAAGTATTTGGCGGACTTTGATACTATCCTGAAATGTTGTATTTTACGTTCGCTCTTGTCACCAGTGAAATCTGGTAATAACGGAGGTAATCATAGGTTGATACTTGCATTCCTTTCATGTCTCTTTATCATGTCTTGTCATGCCTCTATCACATTGCCTCAATTGACACATGAGTATCTCGGATAAAATATCAGGGGCATATTATACAGGAAATTCAGCCAATTAGTTATGGTTTCACTTTTTTTAATTATAATGCTAAACTTTGTTGAATATACTCCTGGTGACTTCGTGATTTTGCTATGCCATTATAACTGTAAAAAAATGCTGAAGGTTCGAGTCTTTTGGTTGTTTTTTCAATAAGGGTGTTGCTTAATAAGTTCCTCCATGTAAAGAAATTATAATACCCTTTGAACACATTTGTTTCCAAACCTATAAATGGAAGAAATGGATCTAAACTGAATGCATCCCATTGGATTTCTTCAGGAAATATATGTCTACCCTATATCATGATTTATCCTTCTTGTGGGAACATGTCCTCCCAAGGCATATAACGACTTATTTACCTCCAGCAAAGCAGCGGTGTTACATGTGATATTGCATTCCGAACAATGTCTTTGGCAGTACAACCAATTATTTTCTACATCACCCAAAAAGTAATTTCACAGATATGCTTTTGTTGTACTTGTCTATCTGTAACACATATCGTATGAAGAAAATTGTATGTACATGTACTGTACGAAGTTTTAGTGATCTATATGTCGCCAATATCCAAAACATACTTATTGAAAGAATATGTCATTAATTTTCCTCATGTAGAAAGCAAGTGTATGTCACCAATAAACAACGATTTCAAATATATGCCCTAGCACTTCCTCTCTATGGAAGGGTATTTGGGCCGAAATTATAGACATGCTAATTCACAATGATTCATGATATGTCATACATTTTCTTTCACATACCTCCATATTATTATATTTGTAATGCGTGATTTGTTTCCTTTCTCGCTAAAACACTTTGCATTCTGCTATTCAACATTCGTGACTTGTAAATATGTTTATTGATCGTTTTATAAGTGTTCATTCAAATGTTACATATGCTTGTATTCTGCTATTCATAATGTGTAATTTGGAAACATGCATATTGTTCCTTTTACATGTCTTCATAATGGGTTTTTTTTTATTGAGCTCCATCTTTCAACTGACTTTGTGATGTATAATTACATTCTCGCTTCTAATCATTGTTATGATATCCTGGTTATTGTGCTATGTTATGCTTCTCATCGTGCAAGCGATGACACACTTCGTTATTGCGAACTTTGTCATTTGTAATTTCATGATTTTATGCGCAAATTGATTTTGATACAGGAGGATCCTGCGGTCATTTTGTAGCCCGGCGCAACTACGCGAAACTAAAGGATAGGACCCCCAACCGGAAATGATTGGTTCTGGTTATTGGGATCCCCGAAAAAGCGATGCGACGACGCGATTTTCTTTTCTTTATTTTTGTTTTGCTAAAATTGGCTGTTGGCCAAACCGGTCAAATATGGCCCGTTTGGCCAACCATTTTCCCCTAAAATTGGCTGTTGATAAGCGACCCGATTGAATTTGTCCTGTTTGGCCAGCCTTACACCAAGTTTTGCAATGTCAAAGACATTCGGGGTCATTTGACTCGATCATTATCTCACCAAAATCGATGTACGGGTGTCAATTTACTAAAAAAAAACGAAAATCTTCTCTCAGAATGTGATGCGCACGATTTTTTTTCCATTTTTTAAAAAAAAAAACGAGAGATGTGCAGGGTTCAGAGTGACGCGCGCGCATAACCAGAACCATAATACTTTTTCTTTTTGGCCAAACACACAATGAATTTTGCCGATAAGTTCGTTTTTGATGGTGGGATCAATTTGAATTTAAAATTTAAAAGTGTCCATTTGACATAAAAGTATGGAAGTATGGAGAAGTGACATATGACATACGATATAACGTTAGGGGACCAATTATCGGATAGGGACGTGATTATCGGACACCTAAAAAAAGGCAATGTTTTGAAATATGAATAATATATATTCCTGCTATATTCTAGAAATGTGAACAATATGGTAAACAATATGAACAAATATGTAATATGTGAACACATGTAAACTTGTAAAGAAATAAACTTTGAAAATTTGAACAATATGGTAAACAAAATAAACACATATTTAATATGTAAACAAATATGTAAACAATATGTAAACAAATAAATGTTAAAAATGTAAACAATATGTTGAACAATATGTAAACAAATATGAACAGATATGTAAATATGTAAAAAAAAAAAATTAAAATGTAAACAATACGTAAATAATATAAACAAATATGCAACATGTAAACAAATATGTAAACAATATGTAAACAAATAAAAATTTTGAAATGTAAACAATATGGTGAACAATATGTAAACAATATGGCATAAAGACCGAATAACAATATACATGTATGCAGTAAACAGTTTCCATCGATTTGGCCAGAATATCCATACAATTATTTTCCTCACAAGGCCCCTGTTGTCTATGGTGTACAGATTGCTTACTCCGGCCGGGTATAAACTCTGGGCTACTAACGCCACAGTATCATGAGTATCACTAGATCTGTCAGTAAATCTAGATCTTAGTCGAGTTGTAGGTTATATCCCTTCCACAGTGAACCCAGAAATTGTTGAAACAGCAAGGTTTTTTCATTGATATGCATTCATATGTGTCTCCAGGAGATTTTGAGCTTTGTTGGCACTGCGCCAACTTTGGGGAATTTTTTTTATTCGTTAATTAGCATACTAACCGCCAGATAGGGATAATTAGCATAATCAAAATATAACATTTTTAGTAATAGACCTAGAATCAAGTGTGATAGCACTTTTCTATACAAGTGTGACGTTTGGTAATGACTTGTTTTCGGTGTGGCCCAAAAAACCTGGTTTCTCTGATCGTATAGACTTTATGTAACTCCCGCTCGTTGTGATTCGAGAGCCGTCACTAATCTGGCGTTCCCCAACGCTGGTGTATCATCACTCCGTAGCTTACCGGCTTCACTTAGGCAAGAAGCAACTCAGATGTAAATAAATTGAAGATTTATATACATCAAATCAACTTACAATTGTATGGCTGGTCACCCACGTGACGTACAAATATGAAGTTCAGACATGGAGCACTGTATGATCACATTTCAAAAATAAATAGTGCACGAGGGCACAACTAAAAAGAGTTCTTAGCCGGCGGCGTCTCTCTGTCCCTTCCCGTTGAAGTTTCCCGTCCCGTTTAGTCGAATGGTTTCTCCAGGTAGTCGGTCTAATCCCGGTTGACTCTAAGGCCCTGAAGAAGGAGTCGTCCGCACGGAGTTCGTCGAGTCCCTTGGCTGTGGCGGTGACGATCTCCCCACGGTCGATGTCGCTGTTGCAGTGCTCTCAGAGCGGCCGTCCGCTCTCCCTTATATAGCCAGGGTGGCTGCGCGCGCATCTTCGTCCGCGAACGTATCTTCCGCACTCTTCTCCACGTGGTGAAGACTGCGTCCGCGAACGGTTCTTCCGCGAAGGCTCCTCTTCCGCGAACGGTGCTTCCGCGACTGATGCTTCCGCTGATGATGCTTCCGCAATCGTGCTTCCGCGAACGGTTCTTCCGCGAACGATGCTTCCGCTGATGATGCTTCCGCAATCGTGCTTCCGCGAACGGTTCTTCCGCGAACGGTGTCTTCGCAAGTGGACTTTGTAGATCACGTGACCGTTCCTAACGAACGTTTCAGCGCGGCAGTTGCATGGTTTCGTTACAACTCCACCCTTTCTGGAGATCAACGTCCCCGTTGATCCTTTCTCTCTCTTCTTTTCTCTTCTTCCTCCTTCTTCGTCTTTTCCTGCCTGTCTGTTGTTTACAGGGCTCTCTCCCTCCACTTCACTGGCGATCCACCTCGCTTTCGGACGTCTCCGCCAGCCTGTCGCGAGTGTCTGTATATGCTCGGAGCTGTTCCCGGAGCAGCTTGGTCTCTCGGACGTGGGCTCGCAGCTCCTTCCGGTGGCTCTTCTCTCGTTGAGAGGCCTCCCCTCGCAGCTGCAGCACCTCGGCCTCGAGCTGTCTCTGCTCCTCCTTGGCTTGGAGCCGAGCCTCCGCTTGGGTGAGGTGGCGTCGTCCCATGGCTATCGTGGATGCCAGGTCCTCCAGGGCCTTCTCTCCGGCAGTGACCGCTCTGCCCAGGCCCTCCACATACGGTCGCAGTTGGTCCTCCTCCTCCGGAACGGGCTTGAGGTACCAACTCAGGTCTAGGGGCTTGTAGGTAGGGGCCGAGTCTCTGGGAACGGGGGGTCCGTCGTCCTCGGGGGTGGGGTCCTCCGGGGATTCCGCCTCTCTCCGCTCCTGCTGAGACTCCGGTTCCTCTTCGCTATTCGGGGGGTCGTCCTCGGGGTCTGGGGCGTCCTCTGACCTGGGGGCGTCCTCCCGGGGGCTTGACGGCGTGGAGCCGGTCGTCCCGCTGGCCGCAAAGCTGACAGTCAGGGGCAGACTCAGTTCAGCTCAGGGGCAGACACAGTAGTCGGACCATCTCGGGGGTCGGACACGGGCGTGTCGGTCGTCGTCCTCCTCCGTCCTGGCTTGAGGGTGTTGCCGCTGGCATGCGACGTCTCATGCCGGTCTCTGTCAGCTCGGCGGGCGAATCGCTGGCTGCACATCTTGCAGAGGTGCCGCCCCTCCTTCTGCGTGTGTTTGGTCGCCACGTGTCGGCTAAAGTTGGATGCCGTCACGTGGATCCGGCAGGGGCTGCACCAGCGTCGCCCTCTCTCGGTGGACAACTTCCGGGCAGGGGACCGTCGACCTCCTCGGGGCTCCTCACGACGCTCCCGGCTCCTCGAGCGCTCCCGCTTCCGGTCAGGCTTGTCTATCTTGGTAGGTGGGTCGCTCATCCTGTCGACTTCAAGGGGCAGAAAGTCAGCCAAGTCGAAATCTGGAACGTCCCCGAAATCTTCGTCTGCAAATGCGGGTATCTCAATGATCTGCAGAGTTAGTGTGTTCATGGTTGAAGTGATGACGGAATCGTAGGCTGGCCTGCTTATATAGAAAAGGCGCGGACCAGGGATCTGGGGGAAAAAGCATTGTCGTGGAACGAAATAACGTTTTTCGCTTGCTTCCGCGAACGGTTCTTCCGCGAACGCTGCTTCCGCGAACGTGCTTCCGCGAACGGTACTTCCGCGAACACTGCTTCCGCGAACGGTTCTTCCGCGAACGCTCCCGTCGTCGTTTACATCGTTTGGACTGCATTCCCGCTGTTTTCCACTCGTCCCTCGTCATCACTGGGGGTCCGGACTGGGGTCACATCGTCCGGATTGGGTATCCAGGCGTCGGTTTCAGGGGTAAACCAGCACCTTTTTATATTGTCAATGGTCCCGGGCTCCAGAATATCCATCGCCACCCTTTCTAGCCGATGGCTCACCGGTCGTGGGGGGCTCCGGTCTTCAGGTAGGGACTCCTCGGTCGGCTCTGCAGTCGTCCTCGGGTCCTCCTGGCGGCGCACCTCCCAGATCTGGAATATCCCGACTCCATCTCCGCAATAGTGATCTTCCATCAAGGGCTCAACAGGGACCTCCCATACGATGTTGACTTGAGGTCCTCCTGGGCTCCATCCTTCTCCGCTGATCGGAGGAAGCAAATCCTCATCAGAGAAGTCCTCCAGGGGTAGGGGACACTCCTCCTGAGTCGGACAGGCCTCCTCTTCTCCTTTGGGTCTTGCTACGCTTCATATCAGGGTACACCAGCAGGGGGCGCTCGGTCAGAGGTTGACGCAGCGCCTCGAACACCTGCTGATGAGCCTCGCTCCAATGGTTGTCGAACTCCATCTCCGTCGTCCTTCTGATAAGATGTCAAATCTTTCGTCGACTCAAGGCGGAGGGTACGCATCCTTCCGGGTGACTTCATTTAGACGGCGGTTGTTGACACAACTGACGACCTCCACCTTCTTCTCCGTCAAGTCCGGATGCATTCCCTCCAGGAGCGGTTTTAGATGCTCCGGGCACTCTGGTGTCTTCGTCGACGGTTCGGCGTGCATGGTGTGCACTCTGGTTTCGGGCTGCTCGGGCGTCCGGTTCCGCCACTTGGTGGAGTTTGGTGTAAGGGGCTCATGCTCCCTCCCGCTCTCCTCCCGGTACCACTGTTCCCTTTTAGGTTCATTCTGGGTTGTTTTCCCTCCATCGGGACGAAATCCTAGGTCGATCACGGCCTCTATTCCGTGAAGCTCGGCTAGGATGGTCCCCATCAGCACAGTGCAAGCTCCAGCGCCGGCGTTCAGAAGTACCACCGGTACCAGGCGTCCTCGGGGTCGTACCAGGGCTCGTCCCACTACGAGGGGGTCGTCCTCCAACGGCTCTCTTGCGGACTGCACGAGGCCGGCCTTCGGAACTCCTCCCTCACTTCCTGTCAGCTTGAGGTCCACCATCATCTCTGAAAAGGGTGGCAAGACGACCGTCTCCTCCGTCACCAGTGTGTAGACGGCGTCCTCGTGGCCCGAGCTCATCACTACGGTAGTGTCGCCCACCTGCCACTCGCCCTTACGCAGATCCAGCTGTCCCCCAATCTGTTGAAGTACATCAAGCCCCAACACTCCCGGGATCCCTAGTTTGGCTACCAGTACGTCTGCCGACACGAGTCGTGTGCCCAGTAGAAGTTGAACTGTCATCTCTCCTTGAACCTGTAAGTAGTCTCCGGTTGCTGCCCGTAACCTTATTCTCGTCTGCCTTATCATTGCTTTATGTTCGTCATCCATTTGGTCGAAGAGACACTCGTCCAGAACGGTGGAAGAGGCACCCGTGTCCACCAACATACGAGTCGCCTTCCCCATAACGTGGCATGCCGCATACCACGCCAATGTGCCCCGGGCACCGGCTGACAGCGACACCACCTGGCCATTTCTGTCAATCTTAAGAGAGCTGCCACTCTCCTCAGGGACGCCACCCTGGATAAGTACTGAGTCGTCCACCCACAGTGATGCACCACCCTGGTCCTCTCTGTCAGTCTTAAGGGAATCACTCCCCTCGGAACCGCCGCTCCGGATAAGTAATGAGTCGTCCACCAGCAATAGCTGCTGCGCTGGCCCCTTGGTCATTCCGCTCCACCGGCCCTCCGTCTCCTCTTTCACGGCCGCTTGTGGTTCAGTTGCATAGGGGAGTCCCTGCTGTTTCGCAGCCTCCAGCCTCAAGGTTGTAACCTGTTGGTTCTCCTTGCTGCTAGCAGAAACCTCGTTGATGTCTCCGTGGGTCCCCAGACGCTCCACGGCTCCATCGGTCTGCATTTCGTCGACGTCTCCGCGGGGCATTAGACGCTCCACGGCTCCATCGATTTGCTGTACATTGGCACTCCCGTCTGTGTTGACAGGCTTGCCCTCCATATAGTCGAGAATTCGATCCTCGAGCTCCTCCTGCGCCCATCCAGTTACTTCGGATGCACACCGGAAAAACCTATTGAAAATCTGTGAAACTAAAAATTCCCCCCTGGCAATGTGTTCTTCACGTCTTCGTCGAGCTTCTCGCCTGTGAAGCCGTGCACACACCTGCCAATGGCCCATACGGTTGGGGGCTGGTATGAGCCCTACTGGTTTTCCGACTCCTCGTCTGTCAAACTGTTCCGCTCACCAATCTCCTCGATTAGTCGACTCAAGCGCTCCTCCTTGGTCCGAGGTGGCGGCCGATCTGGACACTGGTACTTCCGATGACCCGGCTTCCCACAGTACCAACAGTCATCTGGTCCCGGCCTAGCGCTTGGTCCCTTGTTCTCAGCAGTGGCGGCCCTCGGCTTGATGGATAGCACCTGCTCACACAGCTCGATTAGTCGATCCAGCTTCCTGTCTTGGCTCTCAAAGAGCCCCTTGAAGTAGGGAAGTCTGGGTAGACCCGCTACGTTCGGCTGGTTGCTCTGCTGCCCACTGGTGGTAATCTCGCCTCCCTGCTGGTTCTTTAATAGCTGTAGGACCCGTCCTAGAGTTGGCTCAGAGTCCTCCGACTCTATGGACATCACCGGCTTCCCAGGCTTGGGTTTGACACATTCGTACTGGGTCACGAACGCTATGGCCTCCTCCATGGTCTTCATCTTCCTCATGAGCGCCATCACCTTCATGTCCCCATCTGGATGGCCCTTCCAGAAGTGGTCTAAGGCGATAGCCTCCTGAGCTGCGGAGTTCAGATCCGGATAACCACGGCCGGCCAGTCGCTGCAACTCACAGCCGTACTGCTGGGGTGTCTCTGCCTTCCTGCGGGTTCTCTGTCCCAAGGTCGCCTTGTAGGACTCCTCCTGACAGTCAGGGTCGAATCGTAGGGTCAGCTTGTCGGTCAGAACGTCGATGTCCCTCCGGTCTGCAGGACTCAGGCTGGTCAGCATTCGTCGCGCCTCTCCTGTCAAGCTCCCGGCTAAGTAGACGCCCTGTTCCCGCTTGCTCCATCCGTTGACCTCTGCGATGACGTCAAAGTGGGCCCGGTACACCGGCCACTCTATGGAAGTCCCATCGAACTTGTCAGGGGTCAGCATCTTCCGGTTCCTTCTGCCGTTCTGATTCCAGGCTGTGCTGTCCTCGGACGACGAGTCCTCCTGCCTCCGTCTCGGCCTAGGGCTTCGTCGGTGCAGCGGCGGTCCCCGCCACGGTGGTCTCCTCCCCCGTCCTGGGTAACCATGGCTGCTGTCGGTCCCTCCATCAGATGAAGGCCCCTCATCGCCCGATGATGAGAAAGGGTGCTGTCTCCGGCCTCCCTGGGTGACTGAAATAGAAGCTGGATTTCTCCAGGAGGCTGGCTGTCTCGGTTGTCGACTGGGTGAAGACCTCTCTCTTCCGCGAACGCTGTCTTCTGCGAACCCTCCGCGAACACTGTCTTCCGCGAACCTTCCGCGAACGGACTCCTCCGCCAACAGCTCCCGAAGAAGTTCTTCCGCGAACAGGCCTCCTCCGCGAACGCCGTCTTCCGCGAGTCTTCCGCGAACGGGCTCGTCCGCCAAGATGTCTCGGAGACGTCCCTCCACAAAAGATGCACGTCCGCGAACGCCATCTTCCGCGAGTCTTCCGCGAACCGGCTCATCCGCGAATGGTCTTCCCCGTCTACTCTGAAAAACTAGAAAGGAAGATTGGTCGCCTGGATCACTCCTTTCGTCGAGCCGCCGTCTGGGTGAAGACTCCTCTCTTCCGCGAACACTCTCTTCTGCGAGTCGTCCTCGTCCGCGAACGTGGTCGTCCGCGAAGGGCCCTCCCCGGTCACAAGCGTCCTCGTCACCAAAGACTCCCCCTCGCCCACGAGCCCGTTCATCCACGAAGGATCCCCGGCTGCAAGCGTCCCTGTCGCCGAAGAATGCCTCTCGTCCGCGAATGTTCTCTTCCGCGAAAAGTCCTCTCCCTCTCGAGCTGCTCTCTTGGGTCGGAGCCCAAGTAACCCGTCCTCCAGTCACTCCCGTTTGTCGACTCGTCACACCAGACCGCTGCCCTGTTGCACCAGACTGCTGCTGGGACTGGTCCCAAAGCCGTCTCAATGCTGCATTCTCTGGAGGTGCCACACTTGGACTCTGCTCCGGTAGCTGTAGCCGATCCCTCCTCGCCCAGATTTCGCCGTCCTCCCCGTCCAGATTGACGTACTCCGGTCCCAGCACTCGTCGGAACTCGGGGCCCCTCCTAACGCTCTCAAGGTAGGTTGACCTCTCCCTGTCTCGATCGTGCTGCCACCCAGAGTCGTGTCTGAAAAGAAAACGGTTGTCGGGTGTCTGGCTCCGGGGTCTCTGTTGACTCGTCGACTGGCCCATGGAAGGTCTCGACCTCCCTGGTTGCTCCTCACTCGTCGAAACGTCCCGTCTACCCCTGGCTGTGAAGCTGCTCTTCCGCGAACGGTCGTCTTCCGCGAACGTTGTCTTCCGCGAACGGTCGTCGGCCTCTTCCGCCAAGGTTGTCTTCCGCGAACGGTTGTCGTCCGCGAACGTCTTCCGCGAACGGTCGTCTTCCGCGAACGTCTTCCGCGAACGGTCGTCTCCCTCTTCCGCAAAGGTCGGCTTCCGCGAACCGCTGTCTTCCTCGTCCGCAAGTGAGGCCGTCCGTGAAGAGTATTCCTCTTCACCTCCTGTCTTCCCTGGGGCAGTTTCGTCGTTTTCGCCGGACATGAGTGATGCTGAGGTTCGTTCCCTGGCAGTAGACCCTCGGGGATCCTGGTCACGGGCACCAAGTTGTGACGTTTGGTAATGACTTGTTTTCGGTGTGGCCCAAAAAACCTGGTTTCTCTGATCGTATAGACTTTATGTAACTCCCGCTCGTTGTGATTCGAGAGCCGTCACTAATCTGGCGTTCCCCAACGCTGGTGTATCATCACTCCGTAGCTTACCGGCTTCACTTAGGCAAGAAGCAACTCAGATGTAAATAAATTGAAGATTTATATACATCAAATCAACTTACAATTGTATGGCTGGTCACCCACGTGACGTACAAATATGAAGTTCAGACATGGAGCACTGTATGATCACATTTCAAAAATAAATAGTGCACGAGGGCACAACTAAAAAGAGTTCTTAGCCGGCGGCGTCTCTCTGTCCCTTCCCGTTGAAGTTTCCCGTCCCGTTTAGTCGAATGGTTTCTCCAGGTAGTCGGTCTAATCCCGGTTGACTCTAAGGCCCTGAAGAAGGAGTCGTCCGCACGGAGTTCGTCGAGTCCCTTGGCTGTGGCGGTGACGATCTCCCCACGGTCGATGTCGCTGTTGCAGTGCTCTCAGAGCGGCCGTCCGCTCTCCCTTATATAGCCAGGGTGGCTGCGCGCGCATCTTCGTCCGCGAACGTATCTTCCGCACTCTTCTCCACGTGGTGAAGACTGCGTCCGCGAACGGTTCTTCCGCGAAGGCTCCTCTTCCGCGAACGGTGCTTCCGCGACTGATGCTTCCGCTGATGATGCTTCCGCAATCGTGCTTCCGCGAACGGTTCTTCCGCGAACGATGCTTCCGCTGATGATGCTTCCGCAATCGTGCTTCCGCGAACGGTTCTTCCGCGAACGGTGTCTTCGCAAGTGGACTTTGTAGATCACGTGACCGTTCCTAACGAACGTTTCAGCGCGGCAGTTGCATGGTTTTGTTACACAAGTCTGACCCAAGGAATTCATTTCTGGTGAAACTTTCATGATCCAAGGTCAAGGTCACCACATAAGATCAAGAGCAAGGTCAGTTTTCACACAAAATTGTCAAAACTTCTGGATTAAGGGGATATGGCTATTCTTGTGCATTTCTTGATTTCACTGATTAACTCTTGTGTTTATGTAATACTGTTACATGAATGCCTTTTGAATTAACTTTAAGATGGTTCATTAAATACTGATGTGCAATATATCGTTGACCAATATTCAAATAGCCTTCAACGTGGCGCTGGCTTGAAATGTGGTATTGATGTGATCTACAGAGTTGCTGTTCGTAGTCTTCTATGATTCTTGTCATTTTTTTGGTGCGCACAAAAGATATAGTCTGACTATAATGTGTACTCATAAGTTCATGTCCACTACTGCTTGATCAATTGCTGAAACTCACTGTTCACTATCATCTTCTCTTTTTCGGACAACGTAAAAGCTAAACACCACGAATCGGTTCACTGTGCATGTGCAATATGTGCATGTTCTTAACAGTTATGATCCAGATGGGCCAGATGGGAGATAAAAACTCATCTTCCATTTCCCAAATATAATCTATTATCCTGACATCTAGAGGACACAATTTCAAGTGCCTAGCATAGCACCATAGATGAGTAGGACGCCTATGAAGGTACAAGTTTGTGTCAGGCCGAGTTAGTGACACACTCCTTAGTGGAATGTTTTATTCGTTGAGGTATCAATCGGTTGTCAATACGGCACTGCAAAAACGTGCTCCCTAACTGGTCCAATGTTGCTTTTGTTGCACTATCCTCACCTGTAATGTCGAACAGTTATGAGAGTTACCTTTCCCCAGAGTCGGGCATCTTCTTGCATGATGAAGCAGGTGTCTCAAGCCGTTGATTCCCTCTGTCAGGTGCTCAGAGTTCTTAGCGACTACACAGATATATCAGTGATTCTAGTTATTGGACGTGTGTGATGTGATCTACAGAGTTGCTGTTTCGATGAAGAAGTGGGAACGGACTCGATGCCAACGTCAGATATGCCAACTTGGGAGACTGACTCTGCTCCTACCAGCTTGTGCCCATGCGACTTGTTGTGATATTGTGTAGTATCCATTTACCAAACCAAGGTTTCGTTCCTGAAGAAGCTGAAGACTCCGAACATGCTAGATGAGGACAGTGCAACAGAAGCTGGTGTTGGACAGCAATTTTTTTGCAGGTTTCATATGGGTAACGGATTGATACTTCACAGCCGCAACTGATCACAGTAATGAACATGAAGTTATGAGTCCAAAAAAGTAGTCAACTCGTACTGTTTCTATCACTACCATGGACGCTAAAATCGTGGTAATTTGTTCCAATGCTACGTCCAATGTAAAATGGATATTTTCTGTCGAATGTTTCACCCTGTGTTAACCTCATGATTTCAAAATTGTAGTGAATGCTTGACGGGTCATGAATTGACTATATATTACTGGCAGTTGCACTGTTTGATGTCATTATTGCGTAGTTGAAATAAATGTTGTAAATCTGAAGCCACGTTTGTTTACAAAACGATATATTCTGATAATTATTCCAACCTCATTTATATCGGGGTTTTTTGCAGATATTTTTCTGAGACTTTCACGGTATTGTATTATAACTTGGCATACTTCATCGGGCAGTCAAATTGCACCTTCTTAACGAATATCAGACCTCCATAACAAAAATTGACTATCGACCCAATATGAATTTCGGCCCAAACATCATCACAGAACTCTGATCATATTCCAGTAAATGGTCATATTTACATTTACCAGATTGGAAGTATTTTTGTAGTTTTGGAACAAAAAACACATGAGGTTGTATCCTACACATACATATTGATTTTGTACAAAAGCAAGCAAATACACGAAATTGTAAGCGAACCAGTAAATTCAATGATGGAGTTAAAATTAGCATTGGGAAAGAATGCCAACTTTTTCAAATTTTGCGATAGAAGTCTGAAATTTGCTCAGAGTGAACATTGCTCAATAGTTTATCACACATAAGTGATCAATACACCATCACAGGTAACAATAATCATTCCAACAATGCGGAATACACACAGAAATGAAAAAGTCAATCAATTGGTGTGGATGAATGTCCATATGCCCTGAAACCGGGAATTTTGTTCGAAAACTGACCTTGATCTCGATCTTATACGGTGACCTTGACCTTGGATCACAAAAAAATTACCAGAAATGAATTCCTTGGGTCAGACTTGTGTAGAAAAGTGCTATCACACTTGATTCTAGACCTATTACTAAAAAAGTTATATTTTGGTTATGCTAATTATCCATGTGTAGCGGTTATTATGCTAATCATCGAATAAGAAAATTTCCCCAAAGTTGGCGCAGTGCCAACAAAGCTCAGAAGCTCATGGAGACACATATGAATGCAAATCAATAAAGAAACCTTGCTGTTTCAACAATTTCTAGGTTCGTTAACTGGCAACTGGACTATCTACATCTAGGCTGTACTAGATTTTAAGTTTAGTAAGTTTTCATCGATGAAATCTATGTCGTTTGCTGTGAGATTTTTGTTTATCCTTCAACTCAAGCTGAAAACTGAGTGATAATTATTGTACCTACTTAGAGAAATCTGCTGAGCGTGCTGAGAGCGAGACAAAACATTGCGCCAGTACCTTGAGTGGCGAAGGGATCATTTATTTTTGCATTTTTGGACTCATCTCAGTGAACCACTGCGCCCTCATGTATCATAATCGGTTAGCGAATAACGAAATGACGATAATACAAATGACGAAGTACACGATGACAAATATGCAAGATACAGATTTGCATCATAACGCTTCGTTTTAACATTACTTATGAGGAAATGAACAAGGAAGAATATCGACATGCATAGAAATAAGGTTACATTTTACGAATAAGCATGTCTATGATTTTGGCCCTGATACCCTTCCATACCTATCTGTTTGAAAAACGAATCTAGTTAGCAAAGTTTTTTGTTTGGTTATACACAGATTCCCAACTATTTAATGTTCCATTTTTTCGTAATTGTCTCCAAAACAACCTGACACTCAGTTTTATGGGCGTTTTATCTGTTGGATTTGACTCCACACGTCAATTGAAAAAGTTCATTTGGTGTTGATTTGATAGTTTCTGACATAATGCCCTTTGATCATACCAATAATACTTTGTGCACCTTCTCAACCATGTCATTTTCAATGGAGAAAGAATTTTTGGCTGAAAGTGGCTCAAAACATGATTTCAGACCAAACATTTTTTTCCGCAACCCAAATGCAGACTGTTATTTCAAGGGCAACGACACTCATACAATGCACACAAGTTAAATTTCGAGAAAATAACCGTTAATTACCAGAGGATGGATTGGAAGACAGATGCAACGCCATGCCAATAGTCTCACACCAAAACTTCGGCAACCTGACGTAAAGATAAATCTTGTAATTTAAAGTGTAAAGCTGATCAACATTTTTAGCAGTAATACTCTGTCAAAAAAAACCTGATGGAATCAGTATACAGCTGCCCAACAACCCATAAACATAAATTAGAAATCCTAAACAAACCTGTGTAATGGATGTATGACAAGTACATAAATACCTAATCACAAGCCGAAGGGATCAATCAACTTAGCCTATAAATCCGACATTTTCTCAGTGTTCTCAAATTTTGAGTTTGTCCGATGAGTTTTTCCCCTCAATTTCAGAACCTCAATGACATTTCCACGGCAATAGGAATTTCGTTATGTTCTACTTCTAATTTCTATTTTGGACATGTAGTGCTCGCAAGATCTGTGGGTAGCACTGGCTTAAAAAAATACTGGCAATGCATCCACAGAAACATGCATGCAAAATTATGATCACAATAAGAACTCCACTGTAGTATCTCTCAAACTTTTGTCACATAGCTGCATGTACCTAAAACGTTGCTTGTTCTCATCCAGTTTCTTGTCGCCAAAGTTTCAAATAATAGATAATACATCATTTATCCTCCCACCAACTTATGCATTAGTATGAGGGCATTCCAAAAATTATATTGTCAGTGCGTCCGAAGACAGCGGACTCAACCCTCACCGAACATTTGACATATTGCCACTTTATGTCTGAAAACGTTACCTGCATTTCTCCAGTGGTGTTGTAGCTAGAACGTATTGTATTGATTTACGAGGACTTATCCACTTCATGTGTTTGTGTTGATGGAGACTGATCTGAATCCAACTGGTTCACAGGGGAAAGACGCCCTTTTCGGTTGGGTTGTTGGCTCGTTTGGAATTCTATTCGAGCTAATTTAATCTGACAAGTCTACATTGGGTAATACCGTATGTCAGTCTGACTTCGATCCTAATATGAGAAGCAATCTGGACAAATCTATTCGCACAAAGTGGAACGAACAACATAGACGTTTGAATTACTTTTTCAAACAAAGCTTTTTTTATCGGATTCCAGACTGGTTACATAGCACTTGATCAAATACCATTCAATTACAGCAAGTGTATTTCTTTATTAGAATTTTTAGGAAACCAGACCCATTTGGTCGATATTGGTTGAGAAGAAATCTTCTCCCATGTGGGGAGACCTGATTGCTTTTGACAGTGATATAATCGGGTCCATTCTGACACGAACTCAGAGAACAGCATTCTTCCAGGAAAATGTTTCTCTCCATTTTATAGACAACACGTAGAAAATGTTGTCTACATGTATATATTATTTCATATCACATATCCAGGACAAGTATTAATTTTGTGAATTAATAATTCAAATACGACATGCAAACATAGATACATCATTTAATTTATAATTTTTCAGTTGAGCTTAGATACTCCCTCGCGTGACGGAACAGCGTAGAAAACATTTCACACACCATGCAAGTTAGAGTCTTTATGATACAGTTCAAAACCAATATCTTCATTTTATGTTGCTAAAATAAAAAGTCGTTTGTGAATTACACCCTACTTAGTATATGCTACATGTGGCATTCCCGGCCTGCTTTGTGAGTATTTGAATTTGGGAACAACACCATCAGATGGATTATCAGCATTGCCAGAAAGAAATAGACCCATGGGTATTGATCTGAAACGAAAGTATCCATTATGAGTGTGATGCTATGATCCAATTACCTTCTACTGTTTGAGGCCAACAGGAACATGTGAGATTATCAGGGTAGTCACAGTCTTGACAGAAACCAGGCACACACCAGACAGAACCTGTCATAGTCGGATCAGTGATGATTTACAGACGCACAAGAAGCACTGGTAAAGATAGGGTTTTCCACTTCCCTCATTTATTTGCAAAACTCATGTACAAACCCCCCAATGGTGCAAGTGCCAAGCCTTTCCATAGCTAATGGCTGAACACCTGATTTTAATTAGCTCCGTCAGAATTTCTCAATACACCTGGATACATCCACATATTGTGACCATGTATGGATATGCACGCGGCCCAGGAACCGAGGATTATATAGGGACCAGAATGAAGTGCTAACCAACTAGATTCATCAAACTATCTTCATTTTTCATGGAACTGGAGTTCTATGTTGTCAATCATTTCTTGGCTCATTAAACTTTCAACCTGCAATCAGCATTAGCTAATCACCCTACAGCTAGCCGTCAAACGTTATCTGACCCTGCTCCATCGTGTTGGGGTCAGGTCTCGCTTATGTTAACGTTCTGTTGTTTTCAAAAGTCCGACACATGATGTAAACAGGTGAAAAATAACAATTTTCAAGCAATTACACTTTTATAATCTAATCAATTCCATGTCCGAGGATGTTATGAAAAGTTGAACATTGAGATTGCTACACTGGGACTGAGAGTTTGGATGAAAAGTGTCTTGCACTGCGACGATGCAACACTAAACTCCCGGATGGATGTAAACTTCCCTCAAGTTGAAGCATGAAAAGTTAACATTTTTGATAGAAATTTAGCATATATGTACAAAGATTGTTCAGTTTGAAGTTTATATACATTGTTGTATCTGTCCGATAGTTTTTGTTGTCAATTTATCCGTGACATGATAACGTTCTGAGGCTCGGGTTAACGTTATGTTGATGCTTGAAATGTAATCATGGGTTTCTCCTCTGGCTATACGGAAGCAGCATTTATGAGGTTGAGATCTTTAGGCTTTTAGGTTTATTGTTCGGTTCATTGTATAGGACGAACGAGACTGAACAGCACTCACAGATATTGAATCATGACTATAATTTGATCCACAGAACGTTAACCTCGGTAGCAGAACGTCTTTTCAACAACTAAACAATTATCACTCGTGTATTACACCTACTCATGCCCTGTTGTCACATACTCTCCAATATGTGCATTCAATGTTATTATGACATTTCACAATATTGTTTTATGACTAAAATTAGATACAAAAATACTTTGAATAGTGAACGATGTGGAAATGAGCAAAGTGTCAGCATTACATGACACTTTTCTCAATAATGGGTTATGAAATTAAAACTCACATCAATACATACAATTCTAGGGTATTCGGGACATGGAATCCACATGTAGGCCTAATCGATGCACAAGTCCAACAATATGATGAGACAAAATATATTTTGTTCCCTTATATCTTCATATCTGGTGCAATAGAACATTAAGATAAACATGACTTGACTCCCACAGAATAGAATTCGGTCAGATAACGTTCGGCAGCTAGCTGCAGGGTGTAATTGTCTCTCTTGACTTCTCGAATTCATCACACTTGAGGAAATTATTCACACCTTACTGGCTGACCTCTTAATCCCGCTGCTGGTCATAGTGACTTTACCCTGTGGGTGAGTCTACCCTGCAAAGGCATGCCTTTCATACAGGAGGTGGAGCTGCTCAACCTGCTGCGTAAGCAGGTCCGTCATGTGTCAGATACAAGAGTCGAGGATAATGACATCCTGTCTATTAAGAGAGTTGTCGCACAGAAAGCAATTTACATAATATATTGCAAGGATGCAATAGTCAAACAGAAAGTGTTATCACTGGTCACTTTGCATATTGCAAACCGAGAGTATGAGCTCGTGGACTTCGCCACAAACAAAGACCGTGGATTTGGTGCACCAAGCATCCGTATCTCCATCCATGGAATCCCCTTATCATGCTAATGTGTGTCCGACGAGGAGGTAGCTACGTGGGTGGACACGTGGGCATCGCGCTCGTCAGCAGTGTCCAAGGCAAAGGCTAAACCCAAACACGAGGCAAAGGCTAAGCCCAAACACGACCAGGCTCATAATCTACTGAATGGGAACAGAGCGTGTTATGTCTCTGCCATCAGGAATCATGTTCCTCGCTTCAACTTATTTCCAATGGATCACCCTACATTTCCCAGGCCATAATTTGATAACAGTGTACTATGAGAACCAGCCAGTCAACTGTAGGCACTGCATGGGAGATCATGAAACAAGAAAGGCCCCTGGGCCTTCCCCTGTTGGCTTGGAGATGTTCCGTGGTGAACGCAACCCACTGTCCAACTTTTATCCAGTGCTTCTGGAGATGGATGACCTACTCTCTCCAACAGCAGAGCACTGCTATCAGTACCAGAAGGCGATCACCCTCAACAGATTTGATATCGCTGATCAAATACTGAACGCCATACACCCCCGAGATGCCATGAGGCTCGGAGAATCCATCAATGACACATCAGACACAGACGCATGGGATCGAATTAAAGTAGATTTCATGAGGCAACTCCTGTTCATGAAATTCAACACATGCCCAGATTTCCGTGACAAACTTATGAACTCAAAGCACCGACTGATCGTCGAAACAACCAGGAACAATTTCTGGGCATCAGGACATTCGTCCATTGGCATGGACGAAATCGACTAGGTCAGATGCTGTTGGAGCTCCGGTCCCAGGTCTCCATTACCGCAAATTCCCTCTCACCTGGCCTGTCTAATGCCAGAACCACATGTTTGACATGTTGCTGAACAATTATGTCAATATTGATCCCGTCGTTGATAAATGGACAAGCACAATAATCAGCGCCACCAAACAATACATTCCGAACCAATTGGTAACTGTTCAACATAATGACAAACCCTGGTACACGAGTGAGCTCAGACGCATTCGTTGGCGGGTTCATCATATACATAAACAGGCTAAAACCGCAAATATCGACCAGGCGTGTACTTCTTATCGGAAAGTACGCAATGACTACATAAGTAAATGTAGAGATGCGGAAACTAAACAGGAAAAAATCAATATACCAAACTGTCTACTTGTACTTTTGCCACGAAAGATTGCTGGAAATTGTACAAATCAGTTTTTGGGTTGGATACAGATCTTAAGGATTGATTGCATGTGGTCGTCATGAACCTGGCATTGACCAGTTGTCCATTCACTTATAATGTAAATATAAAGGTAACAAATTCATGAATTTACACACTTCCAATCAACGTGAAACTTTGCCTTTCTGATTGCTAGCCATCAACGATTACTAACCGAGACTCTGTTTCTTACTAAGCGATGTTAAATTTGTTAAATTAATCATTTTCATATGTCATTTTCCGACCTATTTCTCAGTCAACAAAATACACTCATAACAGGGCGAGCGAGAGGATTATGCTGTGCAGCAAATAGCTAGTGAGGCCAGTAAAACTCACAGGTGATATGTACTCGGGTGCACCGAGGTGTTTGGGATTATGAATGTTCAGCTCATTGTATTCATCTCGCAGAAAGCATAGCCCTAGATATTCTCATTATTTTGACGACAACTATGAATAAATATATGCAACAGCCAGTGTTTGTCAAGTAGAACACTCGAATCTTCGTTTTGGTGAAACGTATAAAATGATTTATCTAATCATCAAATTGCACAGCTTCCGTGATATCATTTATGAAACCATGCCTCGGTTCATCATCCATGAGTATATCTCTGTGTGCTAGCCAAGTTTTAGGTCAAGGGATTGTATTGTTTTGGTGATTTTGTTACCTTTACTTTCACATTATAAGTCAATGGAAAAGTGCCTCAATGCAGTCACCGGTAAGTTACGTGCAATCACACCTTAAGTGTCCATCTCTTGAGCATGAGGGTAGAGTTTTAACTGAAGGAGTCAATAAAGCGGAGACATTTAATCGTCTATTTCTGGAGAAATCCAATATAGATGACGATGGTATCGACCCCTCACCAATTGGTGACAATATATTACAAAATACCCAAAACTTTCAGTCTATTGATATATGTACTAGGGATGTAGAGGACCAACTGTCATTATTAAACGTGTGCAAAGCATATGGTTTGTACAATATAGGACTAAGACTTCTTGAATTCTTACAATCAGCCATAGTGGAACCATAATGGTCGAGCTGTTCAGAGCCAGTTTGACTCAAGAAAAATGCCGTCTGAATGGAAAAAGGCAAATGTTGTTCCGATTTACAAGAAAGGAGATGGTTTTGACCTTCCTAACCATCGACCAGTTTCGCTTCTGAAGACTACTGCAAAAGTGTTTTTAAAAAATCGTTTTCAGACACGTTTTCAACCACTTCCGTGACATAATGGCGATTTCGGAATGGCAAGCTGGAATCATACCCGGATCTTCCACATTGGCCCCTTGTTGTTCCTTATGTTGTTCCTCATATTCATGAATGATCCTACTGAAGTGGTGCCGTTCAACTTCTTGAAATCGTCCATAAATTTTATCAGAGCATTGAAAATGGCAGAGAAGTTATAGTTGTATTTCTTTACATCAGTAGAGCATTTGATCGTGTCTAGCACAAAGGTCTTGTTCATGAACTCGAAAAAAATGGCATAACTGGCAGAGTTCTACAATGGATCAGAAGTTACTTGGAAGGTCGGCAGCAACGGGTGTGTTTGGATGGCGAATTTTCAGACAGGTGAACTCCCAGAGCCGTCGTACCGCAAGTTTCAATCCTCGGCCCCCTTTTGAGCCTCATATTCATGAATGATACTACTGAAGTGGTACGGTTCATTGAAATTCGATTATATGTGCTGACGACACATGTTTATTCATTAGCGTAGACACTCGTCAGCAATGCCAAAAACTCGTCGATGCGGATCTACAAGCCATACATGATTGGTCTGATGAATGGCTCGTGACTTTCAATGTCCCAATAACAAAATCACTCCCCATCAGCAATAAGGGCAATAAACTATGCAATCCCCCATTTTCAATGAATTACTTAACCACTGACGAGGTTTCTTCTCATAAACATTTGGGCATAACCATGACCCAAACACTGTCATGGGCTGCTCCTATTGAGGAAATATCGTGTAAAAGCCATGAAGAGACTCGACCTCTTACAGACTTTCAAATTCAATCTATCAGGCAAAGCTTGGATACATTTTGTCGCTCTTTCGTCTTGCATATTCTTGAATTGGACAAGATCCACGTTAATGCATTGCACATAATTACAGGAGCTACCGAAAAATCGTCTACTTTGTAAAAAGATGTATATTGATGCCGGATGGCATACTTTGGCACCAAGACGTAAAATTCACAGGCTTGTTTGGTATTATCAGATATTAAATGGGCTTGTTCCTTCGTACCTAGCTGATTTGGTCCCTCCAACCACTGCCGAACTAAACGTCATGGTTACACACTGCGTAATAACAATGATATTACCCTCTTTAGCATCAATATTCATCACTTCAGCAATTGATTCTTTCCCACAACAACAGGGGATTGGAACCAGCTTCCCCTCGACACCCAGAATTCTCCCTCATTGCACACGTTTAATCGCAAAGTGTTGAAGCACATCCCAAGCTAGGCCTGGGCGATACGTTTTTTCACGATACAATACATATTGCGATATTGTTGGTCACGATACAATACATATTGCGATACATCACCACATCACTGTGGAGAAGGTTACAAATATTCTGTTGCATTGATATGCATGTTCTCACTACTGGAGGCATTGCAGAAAAATTAAAAAGAATATTGCGATATAGTGATTTGTATGTCACTGTGGCACTGATCCAGAGAGTATGCATGTTCAAACTGTGAAATTTCAAATCAAAATCAGATGCTCATATAACACTAATAGTCATCAAATAAAAGGTTTCAATATCATTTTTGCATTGTTTATTGAACTTTATTCCAAGAGCAATTGAACATTCCACGGGATATGACCATCACACACCGAAAAACTCTGTGTCATATTGTCAATTGAATATCAATTATCATCATCAAACTGTTCATATTCTCAAAAACAAGTTTGATGTTGGTATGAACACTTTTTTTTAGGTTTCAACACTTATACTAGGGTCTGATCACCCATACAGAAACAACAACTCACAACTAACCGAGTGAACCAACATATAACAACTTCCAAGTCACAACTAACCAACATACTTGAAAACAGTAATATTATGCATTATATGCATAATGTAAGGCACATGAAGCTCCCTACTAATACTGGTTGGCAGTGATTAGAGATTACAGTGGCACTGTCAAGATTTCAATTTCCTACTGATCACATGACCAGTACTGGATACTAAGTGGTTAACAAAGTAAAACTTCAAAAGTACACAAATGCAAAATTTCACACAAAATATAAAGTGGGTGATTGCCTCTGACTGACTGGACGGCAGCAATGTATCATTTCCCCAGAAACAGACTAAAAACAGAGGCATATTTAAGCTGACGGAATAAACAAGAAGTCACAAAATCATATTGCAAACTGATCACAGCAGCCCCCCCATATGCTGAACAGACTAGAGCAGTATCATGGTAAACATGGTTTGGGGGGACACACAAATAATAATTACTACAAAAATACACATGAAACAAAAATAAGAATAACATTGGGCCAATAATAATCACTGCTTGCTCAATTCGAGTCAGTTAATTTTCAGATTTTTCTTCAGGAATATCAAGATGTCCACATTGTCAGGTGAGAGTGTTTCTCTTTTCGCGGTTATTATATCACCTGCTGTCGAGAAGACACGTTCGCTGGGCAGTGATGTCCCAGGGATAGCCAACGTGCACTTGGCCAGATATGACAGGTTGGGGTATTTGAATTCATGGCCCTGCCACCAGACCATTGGATCCTCCCCTGCTGCAATGGAGGGCTCCTTTCTATAACGAGTGATTTCATCATTAATGATCTCAGCTGGTGACTGCTGTACGTCATCATCACCTCAGTTGTACATGTCGCCCAGCAGTTGTGATAACGCCGCATCTATCCCTGCGGTTGTGGAGACAGCTTGCTTGCTTGTCCCTGCTTCTTGGTCACGAACTTCAACTTGGGGCTCAGAGTCTGCGCTCTCTGAGTCACACTCAACCTGTTTGGAAACATTAGATGTTTTTTTATACATTAATTGGACATGTATGAAGAGTCCAATGTATGTATCAATTGAAGACATCATGCCGTTACCTCAGTCTGTGGCTGTGCTCGGGACCTGGGCTGCTGGTCTTCCTGGTTCTGGTTTGTGAAGCACAAGGCGTGGACATTCTCTGCCAATCTTGAATATGTTTCTTGACGTCTGGTAGTCGAGATGAAGGGCAGGGACTTAAATCGTGGATCAAGCGCCGTTGCTGTCAGCAGAAAGTCTTCCTTCTCCTCATAGCGTGATTCCAAATTCTATCGGATGGCCGTCTTTATGCACTTTGCTAGCTGGCCATCATCCGGGTCTGACGCCATCGCAGTCACGATAGTGTTCTTCAATGGAAGAATGAGAGACACTGTGGGACTTGATGCATCGCAGAGTATAGTGGTTACTGTCTTTATGGGACGAAGGATGTGACAAACTTTCTCGATGTTGGACATATCTTCTTCTGACAACGTTACAATATCTCTGACTTGTCTGCGAAGATCTTTGGACATCAATGCTGCAATGACAGCCGGCTCCAAAAGCGCATATCGCTCCAACATATCAAAGCTACTGTTCCACCTAGTCGATACGTCCATTATCAATTTCAAAGGTGTGGTCACTCCTGGCAGGTCGAGCATCATCTGCTTCTGTTTCAAAATTTCATTCGCGCTGGTACTTCGATGAAAGTATGCCACGATCCTTCGGAAACGGCCCAGCAATCGATCAGCAGCAGGTACCGCAATGCCACCCTTTGCCGCAAGGTTGAGAGTGTGGGCGAAGCACGTGACGTGGGGTGCCAAAGTGCTCTTTTCAATGGCGACAATTTGGTTAGCAGCATTATCAGTTACCACCGCATTCATGTTGTGACCCCGTATAGTTTTCCATGCTCAAGCGGTCTGCAGCAAAGCTTCACCCAGGTTCTCTCCAGTGTGGCGTTCAGGTAAGTGTACAATCTCCAGCACTCTCTCCTCGATTGACCAATTGGGAGAAATGAAGTGTGCTGTTGTCGTCAAATATGACTGGGTTGCACGGCTTGTCCAACCATCTGTTGTCAGGGCCACGGATGACGCACTGGCCAGTTCAGAAACAATGTCATCTTTTACAATATTGTACAAATTTGGCACAACTTTGTAAGCAAAGTAACGACGTGATGGCATTTTGTATCTGGGTTCTAACACTTCAACAAGTTTGAGGAAGCTTGGTGCCTCAACCACACTGAACGGCTGCATGTCATGGGCAATGAACATGCCCACATGACGTGTAATCAGCTGGTGACGTTGAGAATTGAACCCAAGCTGCTCCCGCGCCAAGTCCGGCAGTCGTAATTGGCCACAGGCGCTGTTGCCGGTGGACTGCTTGGGCTCAGACTCAGCAGGGTGTCCTGCTGCTGCAACAAATAAACCAACACCTACTAGATCTAGTATTAATAACTAGATATATATAATCAACATTATTTATTTACTAGATCTAAATACTAGAACAAGTCTACTGTACTTACTTTTTATTAGAACTAATAAAATCTAGAATCTAGCTACAACATTAGTTTAGAGTAGATTCTCGATTGTCTACTCAATGTGTTTTGCGTTCAATATGCTCAATAGACTTTACAGAGAACTACTGGGGGTTGTGCTGCTTGGTGCTTACTCGTAGATTGTTGTTTGGTAGGTGTGCTTGATTCCCCGGGCCCGCCGTCTGTGGTGGTGTTGACAGATATACCATGGTGCCTTCGGAGGTGGCTGGCCATATTCGTAGTTCCTCCCGTGTAGTGAAGGGTTCCATCGCCCCCCGCCCCATGGCAAACACAACACACAACAACATCAGTGACTCGGCTTCTCACTCCATTTGCATTCTCAGTAACTTTGAAAGCAAAGTATCTCCACACTCAGATTAAATTTCGCCGGAGGGCTGCACAACGAATCTGAACTGGCTGACATCTTGGATAACTCACGTGGGCAGTGTCATTCACTGCGTGCAAGAAATTATTTGATTGGCCGAGAGACAGCAGCAGACAACTATTTCCGGTGAAAGCAACCAATGGGACCGCTCGTTACAACATTGTTTGTACATGCTATTACATTCACCGCATGAAATCATGTTGAATTTTATTTTTTCACCTCGGGATGGTGTAGTATCCCCCAAACCGATATAAGGATTCACGGTACGATATGCGTATCGTGTTTGAACATATCGCGAATCACTGAATATATCCCAAGCCCACCTATCCCAAGCCCACCTAAAGTTGCTTGGTTTGGCGTGGGGGAGCAAGCCTGCAATGTACATTACACTCGCATCCGTCTATGATGTAGTGCACTGGAATCGCATCTTTATTTCAACTTGTATGTAGGGGATGACCCTGGTTGTGCGTGTGGACACTTACATGAAGACGCGCATCATTATTTATTTGACTACCCGTTACATGCATTTGCACGTGACACCATGCTTTAGGAATCGACCAGATTTCAGCCGCTCACCGCAGATGTGATTCTTTATGTTAACGCGACTTTGTCGTTTCATGACAATTATGATGATCGTGACGGCTGTTCATAGATTCATTAAATTCACGAAACCGTTTTGTTGATTGGTTGGAGCTTGGTGGTCTAATTTCTAAACCGAATAAATTCACGAAAAATATTCTGAAAATATTCACCTATCCTAGAGACCTTGGGATCGACAAACACTGATGCATACCGCATGGTTATCGCAATGTACTTCTATATGGTATGTTATACATACACTTGAAGCTGTAAATATAAATACGTAAAGAATAGGTAAATGACTTTGTGAAAAAAATAGTTTGATACCTTCCACGATCTTCCGCCATGAATAAACCGAAAGTAAATCCACAGAACCACGCGTTGTTTGTTTTGATCCGCATGTGGGCGGTTCTATGCACTGGCGCAAGACAGGCCGTCCACTTCTGCAGTATGTGTCGATGGTCATTTGACATGTTCCCCACAGCGAATCAGACAACATACACACTGCAAAGTATTGTTGAATAATATCCATACAAACACAATTTCCCCCATGGGACATTTAGGCTTACCGGTACTTATTTTCCTCCTTGGTCGTAATGCACACATTATCTATAGGTGTGACGTATTTGTCTGACTTCCTGCAGAAGCCCATATATTTTCCAGCAATTTACATGCGTAGATATCTCCCAGAATAGAGGCCGCAGTATGGGTATCATACATATTTGTACACAACAAACAAACGGGCCGAGTGTCCTGGCAAAGTTTGTACTCATGTAGTGCAGAACAGTGCTCAGTAACTGAATGTTATAATACCTATGCCCATTACATATCGACAGGTGTATACATGTAATATAGCGTGTACACGTACAATTGGACTTCTGATGGTGATCCTGTGGTGTTCTGGAAATACAACATATTTCATCAGACATGTCACCCATCTCTCTACACCCTACATTCTACCAATATGCTAAAATGCTATGGAATATCTTCATTCGTCAACATGATAAACATAATAAAGTGCATTACATTCGGACTTTGGGACGAGGTATATGCCTCCATGGTCTATTGATTATACTTGTACTAGGGGTAAGGGGGGCGCCATAACTCGATGATTTGCCCCCTAGACAGAAACCCGGGATCGGGGAAATCCCCTACTCTTTACGATAAATCCCAAGGGATCTTTTAGGTGCCAGACACCATAGACAGTCTCTGACACCACCCGGCCTTTGTTTTTACCGCCAGTCGGGCTGCACTGGCGTGGGAGGTTTTCAGGCACAAGTGGCGCTGAGCGGACTCGAACCCACGACCTGTAGATCATGGGCCGAGCGCTCTGCCACTGCACCATCCCGCCCCCCGTCTATTGATTATGCCACTCTCCACGCCTTTTGTACGGCCAAACATCTCCCGGGTCGGCCTAGGCCAAAGGCAACCGATTACATCATCTGTCAGCACCAAAGGTTTAGAGGATGTTTCAAAAGCTCTAACTCAATGTACGGCGTCCCTTTATGTTCAGCTTTAACCTGGTGATTAACGGGGGTTGCTCCCACCCGCACGGCATCACCCGCTGGGCACACTTACACACAACACACCAATTATCTTATTAGATCTCATTTTGCTCAACAAATAATAAAAATGTGGGTGATTAACGGGGGTTGTTCCCACCTGCACCGAATCACACAATGGACACATTTAGATGCGGTATATTCTAATACAAACATTTAACATATCAAAATACTCTCATCTTGTGAGTGATTAACGGGGCTCATCTTGTGAGTGATTAACACATGCAAAATACTGAGACATCACAGGACTCTTCTTGTGGGTGATTAGGCCTAACCGGGGTTGTTCCCACCTGCACCGAATCATCCATTCGAGTCGTCTACTTACACCATAACGATCATCAATCGGTATGCATCAGTGTATTTTGTGGGAATAGTTACGTACTGTCCTGATATTCTCTGAGATTTCGTGATAATGGATAATTCTGCATTACAATTGTGTCATGTATGATAGTTGGAATATTATGTAACTTAAATCACATTGTTTAACTTATTGTGATAAGTTTTATTGTCCTATTAATTCTATTTATTACCATCTATCTTGCTTATGTTTTTCGTTGTAAATATTGTATATACTTTTGATGTATGTATGTTTCTTTGCATCAATTTTTTAAGCTTTTAAGACTTATTTTGTGAATATATGCCTATGTATCTTGTAGATTTGCACACACAGAGATCTTAAAATAGGGCTTGCCCTGCTGGTCAATGCTTAAATTTGAATGAATATGATTTAAACTAAGTGCCAAGACATGACATGTCACATAGTGCTTCCATCTGCTGGAATCTACTTAAGGTATGTGACGTCATTCATATGATAATGACGTCATTTCAGTGAAGATGTTGTCGCATGACCAGCAAGAAATCTCATCGGTTATTTAACTCTCCACAATAATGACCACTAAATAGAATGAAATGTTCCAGACATGTACATGTATATCACAAACGCCTTTGGAGGACGGGTTGTGTCCATGAGAATATTGTTGAAGGTAATGATTGATGTTTTCCAGCAGCTCAGGCGAGCAACAATACGAAGCTAGTTATAAGGCCCCATGATATGATTTATTATCTTGAAATGAATTATGTGTCTGTATAATGATGTTATACTTTGACTGCAGAGCTTACATGATGAACCATCTGCAAATATATCAACGTCACAAATTGAGTGACATTTTGGTGGAAGATTGGAAGGAGGCGACATTGGTTTGAAAATAATCATACAGTGATGCTTCAAGAAGTGACACCATCATACATCAAAGTCAAAGCATGAGGAGACTTTGACAACAGACAGCAAATCTCCAATCTATGGTCGCTCCTTCTGTACCCCAGGTTGCAACATTCAAGGCCTGTCTATGATGTTATGTATGCCTATTAAGCCTATTAAGGCAGACATACCAGATCACAGATTGCGGATATGCCAGTCTATTTCAAACTTCAAAGGCACGTTTCTACCCAAATCATGTTTTGGTTTGTGGATTTGTAGGAGTGACCATCCTACAGCATGAAACCCAGTATTTATGCATCCGATTTGTGGATATATTGATTCTGATCAAGTAGTTATTTTTTTTCAAATAGGTCTGAAGCAATTTCAGTCTGAAGCAATGAACACACATTATTAAACAGAACAACCTGTCAACCTGATGAATTTATTGACCATTGGCTACCTCAAACTCTCTCTATTTTACAATACTCCATGGATAAGGACGTTGATTAGGTGAACAACTCTTCTTAGGGAGGAGCAGAGAGCCCGGTGAAGCCATACTAAGCGGAGTTGGCGACCACATGTAACCTCACTGGGAAGACGTGGACTCGAACCCGTAATACACAGAATACATCAGTCAGAAACCAGTCCACACACGATCTGAGCTAACCAGGCAATCCCATGGAGATGATTTACTGTCCAGACCTATATACATGTACATACATCAAGAGCAAAGACCAGGCGATAATTATTATAATAATAATAATAATAATAATCGGTTCTTATATAACGCTTTATCAACGTTACACACATTCTCAAAGCGCTTCACAGTTTGGAATTTAGTCCTCTGAGAGTGGTCACTGCCAGGGTACATGTCGTTCTCAGAGGGGTCTTTTACATCCCTTTACAACATTTTTTAGAGATGGGACCGCCATTTTACGTGATATCCGAGTCACGGGCACACTGCCAGTTGTGAGGGCAGGGAGAAAATCCCGCTACAATTACCGCACATGCGGCCCGACGTAGGATCGAACCCACGTCGGCGATAGCTGTTGGTTCAAATTGAGCGACTAAGCGCTCGCACGTAACCACTCGGCCATCTCGCCCCCTAATTATTTTTCGAATATCTGCCAGTGTAGAATTTCATTAGAAACCAGCTAATACATTGCTGCTCATGACTCATGATCTGAAGACAACACTTCGTTTACAAAATACCACACTATTAATTATTTCAGCTAGTGGCGTTAAAGATTGGATTCGTGTCATAATAATAGTAGGAAAATGGCAAAATTGTTTTATTTTATGAAGACACTTCATTAGTCTGAGTGAATATTGTCAAAATTAATGTCTCATATTAGTTTTTGAATATTCCCAAGATCAACCTTTTATATTAGTTTTCTGGGTTTATTTCTGTCTATCCACTGAGAAAGTGTTTGTAGGCCTGAAATCGCATGTCAATATGTTATTACGGCAAACAAAAAAGGACTTTTTTCTAAAATCGAGTTTCAATATAATCATGACACTTACTTTCGTGAATACACTCATGTACATGCCATGTGTGAGATACCTTCTGGGGTATGAAGCGGTGCAAATACATGTAGGCGTATAATTGACTCTGTATGTTCCCAGATATTCAAATACATTGTGTTGATAGTTTACGTGGTAAAAAGACAAGTCTGACAGGACGTAGGTAGAGATGTTAAACCAAATATTTTCCAACCAACTTACACACATTTCATATACTGAACATAAAGTAAAGCGGCGAGCCAAGAAAGTACCATACAAATCCATGTGTTCAACATGTTATCCATGCAGGCAGCGAACACAGGTTTACTTTGACTGAGTCAGTTTAGAAAAAGTCCCTCCTGACCTCATATTATGTGTGGTGGTCTTAATAAAGTTGCTTCAGTTGAATTTCAATGAAGTTATCAGGAACGTCAGACAGCCTCCTGGGTATTAGAATGTTCCAGCTTACGGGCGACTGCTATGAAGGGCATGTGTCCAAGAGATAATCATAACAGTTACACACTTGACACTTACCAGACACACTTCAGTACCAATGTGACTCTCCAATCAGTGACGATTCATCGGAGCATCACAAACTGTGCTGCAATATGAGACATGAGCTGCTTCCAGCAGAAATCCTAAAATATGGTTTGCCCTGCCAAACAATGCCTTCTTAAGAATAAAAAGACGTGAGCTGATGATGAACCCACATAGTTATGGATAGGTCATGAGATTATCACATATAATTGATCATATAAATGATACATACAAATTGTTGTATATTGTTCATTTCTTCAGTTATTTTCGTCAGTTATGTAAAAGAACTGAACAGTAATGCTAATTATGTTCATTACTCAAAATGCCACATGTATTATGGATGTGAAACCTGACAAGGTTGCATTACAAATTCTTCTTGGAAGGATACAATTCTGAGAAAGTGTCTTTCTTTCGCGCCTCCTCGTATAGTAAGAAATTATTTAGTATGTACCAGTATGTATGTATGTATGAATAACAGAATGGCCCGCTAGACAACCTGCCGAGTGCGCTGTTGGGAACATCAATCACTTCAGACATACTGGTATGCATCTGAATCAGAAGCTAAATTGTATGATGTCTGAGTGATGGTCGAACAGCTTTGAGTGTTATTTATCAGACACGGTGGTACTAGTATAATGATTCATGTGCGTGTCAATTACTGCCTATCACAGACGGGATATATCATGTACATCCTTCCCACATTATCACCGGGGTGCCAGCTTTGTGTAACATTTTCTGCAGTCTTCAATTGCGCAGAATATTGTATAGCCCAGGCCCTACTATATTATATACATTCTCCTTTGTGGTGCATACGGCCAAAGGATTATGGATACCGTAGTTATGTGTATATGAACCCAAAACTATCAGCAGAGATGATTCTGCCGTCGAACTTCTGTATAGAACAGCAGGGATAGCCAGTCCATAGCGAATGTGAAAATGTATTGCCATCCCCACTTACCCATACGTATTATACTCATACGTATTATATATACATATTATATATTATATTCAAAGGGTTACTCATACCCGAACATATCTTCTATTCCGATCACAACCCTCAGGCTATATTGTTTTCAGAATCGTTGGGTATTGATAGCCTACAAATACAAAACTGCCAAATTAAGGGTGTGGGGTCTTTATAGTTTTCATGGCGAAGCTCGTACGGATGTTCAGAGAGTGGGTTTGCGCGCCATCAGCCAAGCTTACTTCTCTGATATCACAGTTTGTGGTACTCGTCATATCTACCTATTTTTCGTACTACCGGAGTGCAGGATTAGCCGTTGTGTTGCTTGTTGTTCATTAAAAGATGTACATACATGTGCATGCATGTATAAGCAACTATGATTCGAAAAATCATCACAATGGATGTTCGATCAACGATCTTCTCTTATGCCAATTATAACTTATCATGGTACATTAAAAACTCAAAACTGTACCAAATTACCATGAACAACATTTCACCAAGATACGTCGAACCAATTGATACTAATGAGCATAGTGTTGGATCATCATTTTGTTAAACCAAAAAGGTTTCTTCCAATGTTATCTCTATTTAAACAAGCAATATTAAATGTTTCATTGTTTAAAAACCGAAATGAGAGGAATGAATATTTTTGTACATTCATCAGAACTTTTCCATGTGCGAGTCTTGATTGCCGCCAATTGCAAAGCTAGCGTGATGATTAGTTATTTATTCCGAAAGCAGACTCGAAAGTGAGCATTGGATATCTCGCTTTTGAAACTAATCGTAATTTATAATTTAATCTCCATAGTTTGCGCAACTCCTGATGAGCATGTGCTTGACTAGAATCCATAATCAGACTTTGCGAGGAGGAGTGTTGTCTCATTCCTGAAAAGCAAATGATCATGTAACATTTCACATCTCAAATCTCTCTTGAACACACTGTATCACACTGTTTAATATTCACAGATATTATCGTGTCTTTGAATAATGGAAATGACAACTGAAACTATGATATCAACTCGCATATTCAAACTGGCAAGACCCATCAAGTTCACACAGTTTCAAGGTCATTTGTGAATGGTCAAGGTCATGGTCTGCAATTCCAGCAGGTATTGTATTTATATAATGGATCACAACTATCAGTTCATTTTGTTGTCTTTATATGCTGTCTTGCTATGATTTTCTACGGCACATGGCAAATAAAGGATGACACTAATGAAAATGACGATAACACTGAATGGATATAATAAGAACGACAAAATACACTGAACAAAAATATAAACGCCCCATGTAATATTTTTATACTTTTATCAACACAGTGGAGTTCAGAATAAATAAACTAAGTTAAATATATCATGCTCATCATTATTCTAGAGACAGCAGTCCATTCCAGTTTGATATTGTCATTTCAAGAGCATTGGCGTTCATCTGATCACCATGGGGGTCAAGGTTCAGGATTCCAACAGTCAGTACCTAACATGACCATCATTTGCAGCCCGTAGTGTGACACATCTCCTTCGCACAGAGTTCACCAGGTTGTCTATGGTGACCTGAGGGATGTTATTCCACTCATCCTTGAGGGCCACGCGGAGCTGACGGACGTTCTCTGGAACTGAGACACGTTGCCGAACACGACGATCCAGGTCATCCCACAAGTGTTCGATGGGAGACAAGTCGGGCGAATACGCAGGCCAATCGAGTACAGGAACATTCTCAGCTTCCAGGAACTACATGCAGATCCTGGAAACATGTGGTCGGGCGATATCATGCTGGAAGGTGACGTCATGTTGGCGGACGAATGGGGCAACAATTGGTTGGAGAATCTCATCCCGGTATCTCTGGGCATTCAAGCTCCCGGCGATGAAATGCAAGCCTGCCCACACCATGACACCTACACCTCCGTGGGCGACCCTACGGACGACATTTGCATTAGCAAAGCGTTCACCACGACGTCGCCTAACACGCCGTCTCCCATCAGCACGATACAACTGGAATCGCGACTCATCATTGAATAGTACCCTTCTCCATCTTGCCAAGGGTCATCGAAGGTGCGCGTTCACCCACGCGAGACGGTTCTGACGCCGAAGAGCCGTGAGGTCAAGGCCCCGATGCGGACGACGAGCGTGTAGGTCTGCTTCTCTCAGACGATTCCGGACAGTCTGTTGTGCAGGCCAACTGTTTCATCTGCTTTGCGTGTTGCTGGCCGGAGACGATCCCGCAGGTGGAGGAGCCGGATGTGACAATCTTTTGCCGGGATGGTCACACGTGGACGGCGGGGGTGTGGTCGGTTTGCAGTGGTGCCGTACTGTCTGAAACGCTGTTGCAGGAGGCCGATCGTCCGGTAGTGGACATTCAGTTGAACAGCGACTGCTCTGGTTGACATCTCTGCATCAAGCATGCCAATGGCACGTTCCCGCATGACTTGTGGGATCTGTGGCATTTCTGCATGGCCTGGGGTGGCCTTTTATTGTGCCCATAATAGGGAGTGCCTTTGTACTGGTCACGCCCTGTGAACAGCGTCTGGACATGCCACACCTGCATAAACGGTGGATTTACTCATTCCCTGAGCAGTGTGCTCACTGGCATGAATGGGAACAATTTTTCATACTCAAATGAAAAGAGAAAAACATTTTGAAACAAATAAAACTCAAAATAAGCTCATTCAAATTGATTCTGGTCATATTGCACACGTAGGTTTCATGGGGCGTTTATATTTTTGTTCAGTGTATATTGACTGTAATAATACTAATTAGTACTAACAACAAGAAGAAGATCAGGGTTATAATGATCGATGAGCTTATGATTGAGTTTATCAAGATGACTTAAACTCAGTCATGACCTCGCACTTGTTGGGGTTAGTGCGACATTTCTGCCAACTCATGTGCGTACTCATGTTAGCGCAGATATCAGTAAACACAACTGACGAGAATCACTCGAAGGTTTCAAAATAGATCACTGGCGTTCACCACACAACCTTCAATTGTCATGTGAGCGCATCAAATGTGGGAAACTTAGTCTTCTTGGAAGAAAAGTGAAGACTTCAGTTTTGTATTCCAGACCTTCAGACTGAAAAAAAAACCACTCCTTATTTCGGGAGACAACATCAGTACACTTGTCTAATGTTGGTCAAGATACGTACATTTGAGAATCATCTGCTTCCATGTATATGTAGAACGAAAACTGGGCCATTGGGGTGCAAATATCGAGGATTTGATCTGAGCATGATGATGTACTAACAGTCACGCGCTGAGTTCTACTGTCCACACCCATCAACATATCTTAAGGCGGTGACTGACCTAGTTCTTTTGTCTAGGGGTCAGGTCATGTTATTGTCACCGACTTGTGCTCATATTTTTTGGAAGAAAGATCAACACACGGTAAGAAAAATGCAATTTCTGCAACATAACGCATATATATTATAACTGAGGGGGATGATACAATGTCCGAGATACTACTACAAATTCATGTTATTCACAAATGTTTGTATGAGCTGAAATTCCCCAGAAATAAGGTTTCTTCCATCAATATTTACCCCAATTTTGACACGGTGATTACGTTCATGGTCATTTTCAATAAATTCTGCACATTGTTTTTCGATAATCTGTACAGGGGAGTTAAGATAATCATCTCATGTTTCATATATCCTGCGCATACGCTCCAATATATTGTAATTTTGCACTTATTCCTAAATTACTACACACGCTTGTCGTGTCACCGATTTGAGTCAAGCGTCACCGACTTAAGATGTTAGTTGCTCATTGTACAGTTAAACTCATTCAACCAGTGGGTATGTTATACCCAAAATGTAAACCTAAGTCGGTGACGCTTGACTCAAATCGGTGACACGACAAGCATGTGGAATAATTTAGGAATAACTGAGAAATTACAAGATATTAGTGCATATGGGCAGGGTGTATGAAACATGAGATGATTATCTTAATTCCCGTGTGCAGATTATCTAAATACAATGTGCAGAATTTATTGAAAATGACCATGAACGTGATCACCGTTTCAAAAATGGGGTGAACATTGATGGAAGAAACCTTATTTCTGGAGAATTTGAGCCCCTACAAATATTTGTGAAGTAAATAAATTTGTAATGGTATCTCGGACATCGTATCATCTACCTCAGTTATTATATATACGAGTTATGTTGCAGGAATTGCATTTTTCTTACCTTGTGTTTATCTTCCTTCCGAAAAATCTGAGCACAAGTCGGTGACAATAACCTGACCTGACCCCAAGACAAAGGAACTAGGTCAGTCACCGCTTTAAGATATGTTGCAGGGTGTCCACATCGGATCAAAACCATTTCAAGTTTGTTCAGTAAAGCAAAACGCCTCAAGAGAATATTAATATTACTCTTGAAGTGGTTAAATCTTAATTGACCATGAACGAACTCATGATTGACATTTTCCTGATTTTTCTTGTCATTGCTCATTGCAGTATTTTTGTCTGGCAGCCCAATACCCACTCTGTATAAAAAACAAGCAATTATAGCCCACATGCCTTCAAGCATTTAGAGCTAGGGTCTTGGAAGATGGAATCCAAGAAAATGAAGACATGCGGGAGAAGTCCTGCCTACTGGCGTCCCCATTACGGTGGTGTGTATGGTTCCAAGATAGAAGTGAGAACTTTGAAGTGCGCAGACGAGCTTGAATAAGTAACTTATACGCTACAGGCATACATATTACTTCAGTTTAGAGCAATTCACTCAACTTTACTAACATTTTGAAAAGTACACTAACTCGGACAGCATAAACGACATATCAAAACAATTAGCACAGTGACCCTAGTGTCCGAAAGATGCACACTGGTTTGTTGAAACATAAAAAAAATGTTGGAAAATCAAATCTTATTGATTTTTTTTCGCAAAATTGATTTAGTAAAAATGAGGAAATACGATTCGTTTTGCAGGTATTTTGAGTCAAAATTACCCATAATTCCACATATATATAATACTCATTCCAGCATTTCTGTTTTGAAATTCACAGTGTTACATTGATGATAGTTTTTAAATCTGAGAATATTCAAAGGAATTAACCACTCTTTATTGGTAAAGTAGCATTATCGGTTTTTGGTTCTCCAGTTGAACATGATCAATAGCGGTCCACATAGCAGCTGTATAGTGCAAAAATTTGTGCACACGAATTTGTCTGAATTTGATTGAAAATCGGATTTTAAAAATACTTTCGCACGGAATTTTTCCCATGCAGTCATGCAAAAGTAACATTTTGCTAAAAAATATACAATAATACACAGCCCGGTCACTTGAAACTTGTATATGTATGGTATATTATAATGATGAAACCCCAACTATTCAGTTTGATCCTTTTGCGTTGCATAAATCGATAACACAGGGACGTTCATGTTTTTGTTTCTGTTAACGCAGATGTGAACAATTCGTTCACGTCATGCGTTTTTTTTGGTATGTTCAAACTCCTCTACAGGCTAGTGCAGGCGCATTTCCGGGGTCATAACGGTGCTATATCATCTAATATATGCTACCAAACTGATTAATAACGAATTTCAGAAACCGATTATTCCACTTTGAACACCGGCTCTCGTCCTTGAAACGGTGAAAACAGTGGAGCAATCCTGAACACATGCAGCTGTTGTCCATCGAAAACAGTATCATGCCCACAATTGATCCTGCTATATTTCTATGGGATGCGATCAACTAGGATGTTCAGATAACAGACCTACCTATGCACTGTGCATTGTAATTCTGCGAGGGTGTTATTATTTGCCTGAATGGAGAAAATTCCCTTGTAACTAATACATCAATCCATTACACATAACAATGAGTTATACTGTCATCCACGGCAACTCAAGACATGGAACAAAACAGGAGAAGTTTCGGCTCCTCACAACATTTAATTTCCTGTCTCGTGATATTGCCAATGTATTAATTTCCTTTAGTCCTTTAGCCTAACCGGTGTTTCCAAAACAAAAGCCGGTTATTATGGAGTATTGCTATGCACATCCGAACTCGTGGCCCGGGGCTGCCACACAAATGCCAACCATTCAATGTTCTGCCAGGCACCTAATGTCAATCGCTTTTGTCGGATAACGTCAATATTTGACCAGCTTGTAGGCTTATGTATTTCCCGCAAATAAAACTGCCAAAAACTTCTCAGTCAGCATGTGAACATTACAGGGTTATAGAACAGTGTGGGTTTTAAGTCCAAGGGCCAAGTCTTTGAGCAGCTCAAGGCGAAGAAAAGTGTTTCTTGAAGATTTAGCACGAAGCATGAAATCCCATATTGTAGTTTAGTAATCAGGATACTTTCCAATAATCAGCCTATCCAAAAACCTTTTCAATGGCAAAAAATGTGTTTGCTTTTTTCATTGGAAATGGTTCCAAACGAAAATGCCCAACACGTACTGACCGGCGATTCAAAGGCAACAATACTTATACACATTTCAATGTTACATGAGAAGAATTCTGTTCATGAATTAGGAATACTTATCAGATACCGACAAAATGGCCTCCAAAATCCAATAATCATCGTTTTTGACCAAAAATGACAGTTTTGACATTGAGGGTCATTGAAGGTCAAATTCAAAGTTACAACTGAAACCACCATATGCGGATATCCAGAGAATGGTCACCAAAAAACCTTGGCTTTGACCAAAAATAACAGTTTGCCTTCTAAGGTCATTGAATATCAAACTCAAACTCACCACTGAAAGCGCCACATACGGATATTGAGAAAATGGCTGCCAAAGTCCAAAAATCTTCATTTTTTGAATGAATAAGACTGTTCAGCCCTCGAAAGTCATTCAAGGTAAAATTCAGTCATCACTTGAACCCCCAAATATGATTTCTTTTTTTAATGTGTCAATACTATGTTGAAGTGTTCGTCGAGTTTACACCATATTCCTCTGTTTATGAAGGAAAAAGTGGATGAATTTCTTTTTGGCTGGAATGGCTCAAAACGATTAGTGATTTGATAAGGGAGAATTTATTTCTTCACAGACTTGTCGAGAATAACATGGCCGATTCAAGGGTAACGAAATTTATACACATCACAGGGGTACATCGTTTTATGCATCAATGAGAAAAGAGCTACTGAACAAAATTTTTGGAAACAACCTTCGAACTCCAAATTTGGTTATTTTTTCGACAAAAATGGCTGCCATTCTGGACAAAAAAAGCTAAAATTGAAAACAAATACTAAAAAAATAGCAAAATTGTGCAAAATTTTAGAAAAATTCCGACCTAAACATGGCTTTGCAAAATAAGACCTTAAAATGCCCAATGTACCTAAAACATATACATTTTATACGGGATAATAAGAATCAGTTTCTTGGCAGCATTTGTTGAAAATTACTCATTATGAAGGTCAACTGCTAACAGGTAAATACAAGCAAAATTGATTAGCACATGTATAAAAAAAAATTGATCAATCGTCAGAAAAGTATATACATAGGAAAGTATCTTTCTCAGAGAAGTCTTTGAAACATGAAAGACATGGGACAGACAACGCACAAGTACTAGATTATTAGGTATGAAAACGTCTACATTTTTATACAATATCAAATGTCCTCTTTATTAAATACAGCATAATTATGTGCCAAAACTGCGTCCTCAGCCTGAAGACTTAGACATTCATTTATATCAGTACTTCAGGGAGTATTTCCTTGTATAAGATTTCTATCGTGTTTAGTATTCTGTCAAACATGATAAACAAATATTACTTGTTCGTAGTATATCTGAGATTTCTCACACAATTATGCAGACATTTTTTTTTATTTGACCAATACCGAGTACAACTTGAAGACAATCCCAGACGACAACCATATTCAAAATCATGTCCAAGTAAACGGGAGAAAATAACAAAGTCACTATTAAAGTGGCATAATCAGTTTTTTGGCTTTCAGATTGAAAGTGATCGATAGCAGTCCACATAGCAGCTGCACAATGCAAAAGTTCCAGTACGCACAAGAATTTCCTAAATGTGGAATCGAAAAATTTCACATGGACGGTTCTCAGGCGTTGATGCAATAGTGATAAAAATAGCTAACAATATACAAAAAAATACACCGTCCGATCACTTGAACCTTGCATGGTATTATCATAGGGATGAAACACCATATAGCTATTTTGATTTGTTTGTTTTTCAAATAACACAATATAGGGAAATTCATGTCTGTGTTAGCGCAATTACTTCACATTGTACGTTTTTTCGGTATATTCAAACTCCCCTGCAGTGTAATGAAAATGTATTGTGAGAGTTGTAATGGTGCTATATCATCCAATATATACTAGCCAATTGATTCATAAAGAATTTCAGAAACCGATTATTCCACTTTAATAACACACAATATTGCAACAACAACGAGACAATCAGAGATTGCAGACCCTCGCCCTTCAGATTTAGTCACTAAAATTAGGCGATAATTGAGAGTTTTGGTCTTAAGACCATCGGTTGTACGCCATATGATTGGGAATTGGCCAAAGAAAAATACAAAAATAGGTTGAACATTTAATATTGATTAGAACCGGAGTTATAGTCAATTATATGATTTTATTTTTTCAGTTGCCATGGCAACCGTTTTCACCCGATTTTGGCAAAATTTGAAAGGGACTGAGCCATTACCATAGCACTCCAGCCCTATAAATTTCAAATCTATCGGATCGTTTGCCTTTGAGTTATGAGCGCAGACATTTGCACTGAAACGTCGCTGGCCAAAAATAACCGAAATCGTGACCCCCAATTTTTCGACATCCGCCGATAATGGAGAGTTTTCGTCGTACGACCATCGGTCGTACACCAAACGATCGGGAATTGGCCAAAGAAAAATACAAAAATAGTTGGAAAAATTAATATCAAATAGAACCGGAGTTAGAGCCAATTATGTGATTTTCTTTTTTTCCGTTGCCATGGCAACCGTTTTCATCCGATTTTGGCAAAATTTTGAAGGGTCTGAGCCACCATCATAGCACTCTAGTTCTATAAATTTCAAATCGATCGGACCGTTTGCCTTTGAGTTATGAGCACAGACATTTGCACTGAAACGTCGCTGGCCAAAAAAAATTGAAACCGTGACCCCCAATTTTTCGACATCGGGCGATAATGAAGAGTTTTGGTCGTACGACCACGGGCCATATATCAGATGATCAGGAATTGGCCATAGAAAAATACAAAATTAGTTAGAAAAATTTATCTTGAATAGAACCGGAGTTATGGTCAATTATTGATTTTTACATTTTCCGTTGCCATGGCAACAGTTTTAGTCCGATTTTGACCAGATTTGAGGAGGACCGAGCCACTGAGATACCGCTTCGTCCCTATAAGTTTCATGTTGATCGGACCATTCTCCTTTGAGATATGCGCGCGGACAGACAGACAAACAAACAGACATACAAACGGACAGACCCAATTGCAATACCCTCTGCCCCTATCGGGGCGAGGGTAATAATGAGTTTAAAAATGAACATTGTCAGTGTTGTGTTTATAGCATTCCCGAATGAGCATCATGTTTACATTCTATAATTTATTAAAATATGCATCATTAAATTACTCTATTCGGAACCAACATTTGAGCACTGGTCAGTATGAACATTCATCAATGCAATGACAGTTATACCATTCATATATAATTATATCAAGTTGGTATTTTTAGCTCATAATAAAAAAGCTGGTTGGTGAAAACACATTTCACGTAATTATGGGTTGTGTAATAAGACTGCACCTCTTGAGACGAGATCCTCTTTTTAGGAAGTCTCTGTTTCCCAGAGCTCACAAATATCATACCTGCAAGTACAGCTTTGAGCATCCCATTAATCAAGCCACAAATAAATCAACAAGAAAATAAATCCAACTGTGACACACGACATTAGACCCATGATAGCTGAATCATCACCATAATAGCTTAATGTACCTCAGTGAATTTATCCGGAAACTAGTTAGCTAATAAGTATGCCCCCCTCCCCCATCCCATTCGAATTAACCCATTTATCAGCTGTTTATGTACTGATGGAATATCTGTTCTATTACATTCTGGACACCAAAATAACCTATGACGTTTTTGTGAATCCGTGACGCAGATATTCCTGCTAAGATGATAATGCACTTCCAATAAATATCCTTCAAAACATGAGAAACTATGTAAAATATATGCATGTGATATCATAATATAGCACATGCCTACTGAGCAAACTTCTAGGTAAGACATGCAGATAAACCGGTGTCAAACAAATTGAGAAAATATTATGGAACTTCATGAGCCCCCATATATGATATTGATCGACAAACATCAGGTGTTCCGGAAAGAGTGAGCATTTCCTGCCCCACAAGTGGCACCCGTCAAGAATTCCAAAATTATGCAACCACGTCCTGCTGCATACTGGTCACATATGTGGTGTACTTATCAACTGGATATTGATGACGTCCATAAAATTTGTTGAACACGGCTATCGTTGGACGCATTGTCATGGGTTGCAATTACGGTAAATGTGATGCCAAAGCAGACGAATCATAGTTTACTTCATGAACGTCGATATTATGTCACGTGTCTGTTGTTGTTTTTGCACTCAGTGTGGAAGCGTCAAGACACGCCTCACATATAACAGGATGTGATAGATCTTTTATTACAAGCTGTTGTCAAACTATGTCTGGAAACTTGGTACTATGTATGTAAGTATCAATCTGTTACCAGCATGTTATTATTATTATCAATCTGTTATCAATCTGTTACCACCATGTGAATTTTATGTTTTGATTTTCAAAATGATTTTCAAAAAGAAACATGACTTCACAAAGGGAAATTGGTATTACGAAAAACTTTACGGTAAAAGGAGCTGAGATAGGAGGGCATACAATCGTCCCTGTAACATAAGACCTCACCTTTTGCAGAGAAAATGAGGTCTTATCTTACTGGAAGTCTTATTTCACAGGCTTATTTACATGTTAAATTGATCTTTGGGGAATACAAAAAAGTCTTTATAGACAGGGAAGTCTTATTTATGTCTCATCTTACAGGGACCATTGTATTTCTTCCACATATTATTGATTTAGTTCATAACCGCCACCAGGGGGAATCTGTTTGTGATGGTTTATGGAATCGAAATTTCTATTCTGATACCATTGCATGAAACCAATCTTTAGCAACATGAATTATTGTACAACAGTTATTGTAAATCAACGTATCACTTGCCATGGGTTAGCTAATTTGATTAAGTCTACACGTGAAACACATTTATACTGTCAAGAACATCTGGATATATGCACCAATATATTGCCACAAATCCCAAGGAAAGCCTCTCTAACATCCCAGGCAAAGGAACTGTGGATGATTAGATTAATGTACCAATGACTCATCGGCATGATGAATTATTGGGAAAATGCCATTCTAAATTCACTTTTGCTACATTACCATAATTTTTTGGGTGAATGAATATACACATAAATTTACACTTCCACTGCTGGTTGTCGTGAACAACTGAATATTTCACGAAAAGCTTCTCTAAAATCCTTTGCGAAGAAGTTGTAGATGATTGGGTTCAAGATGGAATTAGCAAAAACGAGACAGTGCCAGACGATCAGTAGCATGCTGTATGACGTGGTAGACGGCAGATGCCCGTAGTATGCTACCAGGATGTGGATGTGGAGCGGCAGCCAGCAGATGGCGAACACGCCAACTACAAGGATGACGAGTCTGGTGACGTGCTCCATGTGACGTCCAACCAGGCTGTTCTCGTTGAGCATATCCTTCCCTCTCTGTCGGCGCAGGTGCAACACTATTAGCAGGTACAGTGTTGCGATCACCAGCAATGGCAATGCATATGCGAACACAAAAAATGATGCAAAGAGTTGTTGTCCCTCAGTTTTGCCACTGATGATGCACTCAGTACGGTTGCTGAGTGGGTTGAAGCTAACACCATGTACGATCAGAATAGGCACCTTGGCTATGGAGCACATGATCCAGATAATCAAAATGAGAAGCACAACATATTTCTTTGATCGTATGACTCGAAAGTTGGATCCGTGGACGACGATGACGAATCTTACAGCTGACACGGCTATCAGTGTGTACACTGTCACATAGCACGTGGTGTATAGCAGGAATTGTACAACTCGACACATAATATCACTCAGTGGCCATTCCTCCAAAGCATAATGTACAGTTGTGAAAGTGCCGGATAGCAGCAGAAAACATATATCGGCTATAGCCAAATTAGCCAATAGCAGATTGGTAACATTGCGTAGATGTTTTCTAGACAGTATTACATAAATAACTAACACATTGCCAAGTGTTCCAATTAGGACGACCATAGCAAAGATGAAAGGAACAGTGACTTTGTATGCCTGATACACGCACTTCTCAAAGAAGCCATCGAAGTCGTTGACTACTCTGGCGATACCAAGGCTTTGGTCGACGCCAGGCTCGCTGATATTACTGGCAATAGAGCCGCCATGCGGACTGTCAGCTGTGGCTTCAACATGTGCCATCGTGACAGACCAGTTCTCCAACCCCAAATGTGACTCAGAAACAACGAGTTATGCATGTGTTGATATTTGTTTCATCAACTATCCTGTTGAGCGCACTTGCTAGCATGGTAATTTATCACAATCAGATTTGGCGTGCATCAATCACTGGAAGTCCAGAATGATTACCTCATCTCTCATGGATCGGCTTGATCTTCGCTTTAGCATGAACAAACAACTGATTGCAACTAATCCAACACTTCATTCTGCGATTCACTGATAATTCGTAAAGATTAAATCTGTCAGTTTAAATTCCCTCGCCAGTCGGCACATGTGTGGAATTGAAATATATGGTGTCATTGACTAATCATCGGTCCACAAACACACTGAAAAATGAATGTGAATCACGGGAAAGATATGATACCGTGTCTACAACTTCTGAACAAAATTGTAGAATAAGCATTTTGTGAAGCAGTAGATCAAAAACGATTCCTGGCAGTGTTGTCCTCTGGCAGTTTGTTCTTCATATCTGAGTGCTTTATCCAATCAATGCTGACCTATTGACCTCAGCACTTTCAGGATTAGGTACCCAGTAAATGAGATCTCAGTGAATAAAGACAGACAGGAAATGGACGTCCTCCGTGATAGCCTTATGATGGTCTTGTGTATGGTTCCAGAATAAAACCGGAGCTTTCAAATGACACAGATGAACCTGAAATAGCGAATTAAAAACGATAAATGCTTTAAATTTTCAATTCTAATTATACTGCTATTTCTATTGAACCTTTTTTATTATCGATACTATTTGATGAAGCAATTGGCACCTTCTTCCTATTTGATAAATTAAAGCAGCTGCCTTCGAAACCAGTCAATATTTTTTGAAAACTATATTTCATTTTAAACAGGCTAATCTAACTGAATGAAACAAACTCACATCAAATGTAATGAAAATAACCAGTCCTCAGGGAAATTTTGCTCATTTGAATAGACGGTTCTCGCGTAAATACCGGAACTGTAACCATCACACGCAGATGTAAACAAAGCATAGAAATACGAAATAGACTGACAATTCCACGCACATCATGGTATATCACTGATTATTTTCTCATAACTACACTATATATGCACATACGAACTGGAAAATGTACTCATTGTGGACTTTTAAGCGTGATTTGAGCATTTGTTTACATTCGGGTTTGATGGATACACTTCCTCTGTTTATTTACAAAACCGGTACAAAACGGGCATTAAAACGGAAGAAAAGACATCTTGGACGGACTGTAATCGTCAAAATCATTGAGCACACCTTTTGTATATTGCATTAGATGTGTTTGATAAAAAATTGCTTTTGAAAAAAATATTGCATACATTCGAAGGCAGCAGCTTTAAGGTGAAAACAATTCCATTGAACAAAAAACCTTACAACTTGTATGCGATCGAATATGTTTACTAAACATGTATGTATGATGGAGTGGTTGAAACGATGAGATTCATACCTGAACACCTGCTGTTGTCCGTAGAGGGAAGTATCATAGACACCGTTTTTATCCTGTTGGGATTCCAATGGGATTAGATGCTAGAATACGTATCCTATAATAGATCTGCCCCCACACTGTGGTGCTAAATTTTGTGTTGTTGTAATTATTTGCCGTACAAGGTGCCACCTTCTATAAAATGGATGCACTCCTCTATGGTCATACTGCTATAAGCAATAATGTGATCCACTGCAAGTTGAGAAATGTGTTTAAAGCCGTGTTTTAAACAAAAATAAAAGGGTGTTTCGGATCCACACAAGCTTCCAATTTCCTGTGTCCTAATGTCACCCACATACTATTATCCCCATGATCCTATGTCGATTAAGCTGTTTTCACAATAATCCCCCTTAGAGTGTTGATCTGTCCCTCTTCACTCATGGTCCAGGCCGTCATAAAACTGCCGACCAGTCTTTGTTCTGCCAGAGACATTGCGGCCGTCTCTTTATGCTGAAGACGTCACTACCTGACAGCCGAGTGTGCCCAGCTCCGCTAGCAGCCAGTGTTGCTCTGGAGGCTGCCAGGAGGGAAACAGCAACAGACACCGCTCGAGTCCTGCTCGATTGGCCTCGCATATAGCTGGACCCAGACTGAGAGTTTAATTTACAGAAGGTAATAACTTGTTGGCGAACACTGACTGCGTTTGTTGTCTTTTGTTTTATCCCTATATTTACAGAGGGATTCACTCACTTTGTTCTTTTGCTTTGTTCTTGGGAAGGGACTCGGAGTATTATTGTTGATTGTGTTTTTAATTGTGACTTGCGAGGTTCAATGAGTGGAATGTAGTTGTATTGCTCAAAACAGAAACCTATACATTCATCCGAATTATATGCTGAACTTCAAACATGTATTCGTGTTGTAAGCATCTTGTCAGTCAGCAAGTGAATACTGTGTTCTATATTCTTCTTGTATCAGGTTTGGATGATAATGTTATGTAATATCCTATGAAAAAAATATCGTTTGAATTTTCTGTAACCAAGTTTCCCACGGGTGTAAGCATCTTGTCAGTCAGCAAGTGAATACTATGTTCTATATTCTTCTTCTATCAGGTTTTGATGATAATATTATGTTATACCATATCAGCAAATACCATTTAACACACTGTCTGCCCCTGATGACGCCAGTGTGTCTTTGGATGAACTATTTGGTCGGGCTTCGTTTCTATTGCAAAATGTTGTATTTTACGTTTGTTAGTGTTATCATCAAAATCTAGATAGATTGATACTTACATTCATACCACTGAGTCGATGTCACTGCTGGCGGACGTTAAATCTGTCCCCGAGGATACCATCAACTCAGTAGCCTTCTGGCTTGTGATTGGGTACTTTTGTACTTGTCATGTATCTATTCCATGGGGTTAGTTTCGGATTTCTAAATTATTTTCATAGGTTGTTGGGCAGTTGTATACTAATTCCATCAGGGGTACAGTAGAAACAACTACATTTAACATACTGTCTGCCCCTGATGACGCCAGTGTGTCTTTGGATGAACTATTTGGTCGGGCTTCATTTCTATTGCAAAATGTTGTATTTTACGTTTGTTAGTGTTATCATCAAAATCTGATTGTATTAGTGGTAATAGATTGATACTTACATTCATACCACTGAGTCGGTGTCACTGCTGGCGGACGTTAAATCTGTCCCCGAGGATACCATCAACTCAGTAGCCTTCTGGCTTGTGATTGGGTACTTTCGTACTTGTCATGTATCTATTCCATGGGGTTAGTTTCGGATTTCTAAATTATTTTCATGGGTTGTTGGGCAGTTTTATACTAATTCCATCAGGTGTACAGTAGAAACAACTACATTTAACACACTGTCTGCCCCTGATGACGCCAGTGTGTCTTTGGATGAACTATTTGGTCGGGCTTCGTTTCTATTGCAAAATGTATTTTACGTTTGTTAGTGTTATCATCAAAATCTGACTGTATTAGTGGTAATAGATTGATACTTACATTGAATCTTCTGTAACCAAGTTTCCCACAGGTGTGTGAAATAGGAAATATTACTTTTCGTGCTGCTTTGAGTAGATATATTTGCATGGAAAAAGCTAACATGTTTGGCAGAAACTTGCCGTGGTAATATGTCCTCAGGGAAAGTAACCCTGTACATGCCGTGAAAAAATTCGACATGAGATACCCAATACAACAATGTTAAAACTTGCATAACTATGTACATTAATCTCGCTTAAACTACAAGCCCTATTTCTCAGTTCGTATGTCAGTTCTTGTACTGTGTTCAGACCTAAGTGACAGCCTGTTGGTTGTGGTGAGTGGTCGCTTAATTTGACAAGTGGGATTTTGTCTGGTTTCCTCCCGCATAATGACCACCATATGCGAAGAACTGATTCATGGTAATATAAGGATGTTTAGTCATCCAATTAATCTTTTTTTTGTGAAAAAAAAATTCTTGTATTCATTCTTGCCATTGTGCATTTACTCTTGGTGCAGAGTGTTGCTACATTGCCCATGCCGTGATTATTGAGGTATGTCATAGCTGATATATCACAGCCAATCTAACTTGCAAACTTTGGGTCAGGTCAGAGTATGGAATCCCGGTGACGACATGCGAGCTGAGACCTGCGAGCAATAAACTGATATAGATATGTGACCTGCGAGCTTTTAACTGCGACCTGTGAGTTATAAACTGCAACCTGCAAGCTACAAAATGGAACTTGAATACTTGGTTTATACAGTTTCCGTATTAAACCATGGTTTACTACGAAATAAGTCATATATACCAGATTATTTCATGTTGTGTCAGGCACATTGTCCCAGGTCGCAGTTTATTAGGTCGCAGGTCGTGATCGGGACTCCATAGGGGAGTATTGTCTAATGATAGATTTTCCATAATTCAGCGCCTTTCATACATCTATAGCATAGTTTTGATGCGCGTGCCCTCATATGTAGGGATTGGACAAAGAGTGGAGTAGTATTTCATAGGGGGAAGTTCTGAGAAAACGTCTTTGCTTTACTTCCAGTTATAATTCTTCTAGAATCTCCTGGAAAACAACCACTTTCATGGAATTAAATATCGTTGAAAATAAAACACTAATATGAGGTAAAAATAATGAGGTAAATATCAACAAAATATGCGTTTGTTTTATTTTTGTTGTTGTTAATGTTGTTGTTGAACAATGTATGATGGATTTTTTTTTTGTGCAAGGTGAATCCATTGTTCATTCGAAATCTAGGTGATTCTCGCTAACACTAAATAGACAGTAGCTTATTCAGTGGCAACTCGAAAGTCGTCGTGATTCTTATAGCTTGATTCAACGTGTCATATGTTCATCAATTGCCATGTGTTACAGGATTACGGGAAAAACAATCATCATTCGTTTGTGCCTTGTAGCAAAGAGAGTAGGAAATCACTGTTTTGGGGTCAAACTTACGCAAGGTCGACAGTCAGAAACACTTCGAATTGCCTTCATTTCATAATGTGATTCATTACGAAATAACGAAAAACAAACCCTTCATTGCATTCATTCATGATGTGATTCATTAGAGTGGAAAATTCAGAGATAATTACATTTTCAAAATATACCAACTAAATGATATTTGCCATAACAATTAGGAATAATCACACCTATTACACACTGCAGGTGGATTATGAAGCACTGAGAGAGAATACAATGAATTGCCCACAACACATTCATATTCCTCATATCAATATCGACGTGTTGCCTCGGATATAGGTAATATCAATTTGATACGGTCCACGTTTCAACTTACAAGGGAAAGACTTGTATGCAACGTAAGTATCAATATATTACCGCCAATACCACTAGAGTTTGATGATACCAATAACAAACGTAAAATACAACATTCTGCAATAGAACAAATTCGGATCAATTTGTTTACCCAAAGACACACTGGCGTCATCAAGGGCAGAAAGTGTGGTACATGTAGTTGTTTCTAATGTACACCTGATGGAATTTGCATACAACTGCCCAGCAACCTATGAAACCAATTTAGATATCCGAAACAAACCCCATGGAATAGATACATGACAAGTACATAGGCCAAAAGGAGGAGACAAAGCATAATATGCCTTGGAATAATTTTAGAATGAAATTCCGTTACACATACACGTAATTATGTTTATCTTTATAATGAATACTACCCTGCACAGTTGAACACTGCGGAGGGTGCATAAGAAAGGTCACTCACATAGTTTGGACTCTTTAATTAAATGTGGAATGGTTACTCTGTCTATGATGTGCAGAAGTTGACATATACATGTATGATATAGCATTGCGATTGATTGAGAACACTTCATGCTGGACACCTACATCACTCACAGATGCAGAGGAAATTATCGTAAGTGATTGATGCTCCCAATACCACACTGGACAGGATGTTTGGTACGCCAATACAGTCGGGTTATTCATAAGTCCCTCTGGAACCTTACTAGAACCAATTTCTTCAGAATATCCTGCTTGTGGGAATTTGGTCATATATTATGTTTTTGTCACATTCCATATAAATAAAGATGGTTGATGGGGTAGTGAACAAAAAACAATATCCTGTTTGTGGGAATTTGGTCATATATTATGTTTTTGTCACATTCCATATGAATAAAGATGGTTGATGGGGTAGTAAACAAAAACCAAAGCCCCCATTATGCTCAAGGGTTATTGATATGGCCATGCCAAGCACAGCACAGATAGCTACAATTTGATTGAAAATATACTGAACAAGACAATACCAGTAAGATATTTTGTAGTGATTGATGTTCTCAATAGTGCGCTCGACAGCATGTCTCGCACATCAATACATCACTCCATGTAAACCAATGAATATTTCTTAGAACTGCCTCCTCCTAGGAAGTATCACTCTAACGTTTTTTTGTCATTTTCCTTATTGATGAATACATGAACAGACCCTTAAAACCTACGGTACATACATATGTAAAAGGTGCAAAATAGATATCCTTAGAATTTATGCAAATGCTTCATTACGGTACATGAGCGAGGAGGAAAAGAAAGCATTGCTTACCAAGGAGCGCAGAAGAACTGCCAGCGAAACTGCCGAAATGTACACTACTCAAAAAAGGTAGGGATATTTCGATAAAATTTGGCCAAAGTGAAGAATTTGTCTATGAAACCTGAAACTTTGAATGGAACGATATGTTTACTGCTCAGTTTTCAGTGAGTCAAACTGAGGCCTTTTGAGCAACATAGTAAGATTCAATGTTTTCAACCGACTCATACGGCAGATACACATTAAACAAGTAGACGTTTTGTCACCAGAGTGAATCTTGAGTGCACACAACCAGTCCAAGTCGAAATTAAAAATAGATATACTAGAGTCTATACATTTTTCCCACATAAAACCAACACCACCAAAGGGTCTGCCAACAATTGGACCCATACCAGCATCACACGGTGAAACACCAAACCCATAAAAATCATCGTGGCATGTATTGAGTACATCACACTCCTGTCTCAACAGCATCAATTCCTGCAAGCAGACAATATCACAGTCTTTGACCATATCCGTTGAAAATGGACATAAGCTCTTGAAGCCATTACAGTTTAGAGATGAAATATTACAATCCATATTTAAGATTTGGCGTGGAATTTGCGAGCCAGGACACCAACTGGCCAACTCTCAGCTTTGTACAGAATAGGAGGATCACTGGTAACAGCAGACACTTTAAAAGATGCATACGTATCATATCTGGTCTTCAACTTCTCACAAGAAATGTCAATGCTCGAGGCAGAGCGAGCAAACTGTATGATTCTTCACTTTGAGTGTCTGGGGCAAGTCTCGACAGGAACACCGCTGTGTGACGTCAAGTAACACCTCATAGCGACGATGACGACTGACAGGATCCGATCACCGGTGGCTTCAGCTTCTTACGAGAGACATCAGAGGTACCAGCCACCGACAGTGCTTGTTGGGGATGAACTTCAGGAGACACTCGTCTAGATGAGGCTACCTAGGAGTACAGTTCTGGCACATCACGGACATCACTCCCACATGTTGTGGTGTTGGATTTGCTTGAGCGAGGCCCAGGCTTCTCCTGTCCGACTGGTGATAGCTCCACATACAGAGGCTGAGATTCAATGCACGGAGAATCCTTGTTCACAGTCAAATGAGTTGAACCACGCGATGTAGGAAGTAACAAAGTTCTCATAGAATGCAGTTCATTGTGCATCGCAAGAAATTCCTCGCGCATCGCACTGACTTCCTTCAACATTGAAGAGAAGTCAACACAGTTACTGTCAACAGGTGGGAGCCGTGCCAGTAACCTGGCACAGAAGACAGGTAGGTTTCTTGCATGACACTTATGTAGCGCTGACATCATGTCATCCACGTTGTTACGATCCTTGCTAGGTCCCTTACGTTGTGAGTTCCGCAGGTTCAACGTCTTAATGGCCTCACATGAGAAGAGAGTGCAACAGGCAGAGTACATTGTGAGTAACCTCTTTTATATTGTTTTGTATTATTTTGTTGTGTTTTAGATACTGGTCAGATTATTGACCATATCTTTGCATTCAGGTTTCTTCAAACGTTTTGTTCTCATTTTATACAATTGTTTTTATTTTTCATAATTTTATCCTTTGGTTTTATCATCCAAATCAATCACGTTCTGGTTTTAATACTTTCAAAATTAATTGCTGAAACGTATCATGGCTCTTTCTTAACCTCCACACTTCCGTTCTTTTTACACTCTCCTTCAATGCTTTCACCAACTGTCACTGATGCTCCATCAGTCTCAAGGCCAAGTCACCAGGGCTTTCAGTAAAAAACAACAACACCTGGATGACTTCATCAAACCTGCTTGTTCTGGTCCTCTAATCAAACAAAAAATCTCCAAAATCAATCAAAATTGGGTACAAAACGTGACCAAACAATTGGTGGAACACTACGAGAGCTCAATTCAAAACCTTTTGGCCCACATTTCCTCTTTAGGTTTATCTGATTCAGACATTGCAAATTCGGTAGCTCTCGTCATTCAGCAGGCTAAATCTCATTTCGGCAAAAAAATTCAGGCTTCCACCATCCAGAAATTCAAAAGCTCCACTCTTCCAAATTCCCCTATTCCAAATTCTAGCTCTCAATCAAAACCTCAGACTTGTGAGGTTAAAGGTCACAAACACCCACTTAGTAATTTCTTTCCATGTAATATATCCTATCGTGGTATGAGATTCCCTAGCCTTGAGCACATCTATCAGTATCACCAAGCCCGGTACCATGACTGTCAACACCTAGCCAATCGGATCCTTAGGGCTCCCCATGCAGGAGTGGCTAAACGTTTGGCTAGTGAAATTCCTAGCCTGTCCCCGTTCTGGCATAAAAGTAAAAATGGAATCATGCGTCAACTTCTTCAAGTTAAGTTTAATTCTTGCAAATTGTTCCGTGACACTCTGATGGGTCTTCCTGAAGGGTGTCACATTGTCCATCCAGTTCCTGACAGCCACTGGGGTGTTAATCGTCATGGTCAAGGCTCTAACTTCTTTGGCCGCCTCCTAATGGACCTAAAACGTGCCAACTCTCCTACTAACAATCCTAAACCCTCTCGCTCTTCACCTCCATCTTCAAATAACACCCCTCCCTCTGTGTCCACTTCTAACCGCTTCCAACTCCTTGATACCCTCTCTAACCCTCCTTGTCTATCATCATCTGATGATTGGCCACCTCTCTCTCGCTCTTCTCCTGATAACCGCCTTAGTGCCACGCCCAAACGGCGTCCGCGCTCTCCTTCTTCTCCTGAACTCTCACCCTCCTCTCTACCTAAAGGCAAACGCACTCGCTTTGTCTCTCCTAAAAACTCTCCTAACACCACTTTCCATGTCTCTCCTTCCACTATCAGAGGACCCAAAACTCTTTGGGCCCTTCCTAAACTAACCTCCTCCACTGTCATCCTCGGCTCTTCTAACCTTTCTCGCATCACCAAATCCCCTGTCAGTGATATCCAAGTTGTGTCTTATCCTGGAGCTTTGTTCAACCATCTAAGAATGATGTTCACGGCCTGTAAAAAATCATTTGATGCCCCCCAAAACTTAATCTTAAGTGTAGGCCTGAACAATCGAAGCTCCAAACCAAGTGTTACTTCAATTCCAGAGCTGAGGAATATGCTCAGCAGTGCTTTCCGAATCTTCCCCCACTCCGAAATTCTCATTCCAAAAATTAACTACTCAGACAATCTTCCGTCTGTAGAGAAACGCAACTTGGATATGATTAACAGGGCTTTGGATGACATGAGTTCACGTTTCAGCAATCTCACAGTTGTTAAACAGTTGGATCCAATCAAGTTCTCTACACAGACAGATAACATTCATTGGACTGAACAAACGGCCAATGAAATGTTGAAATTCTGGCTCAGTCATTTAAACTAAATCATTCTGAGAGTCCACCGAACTCCAGTACGACTAATAATGTTGTAAACCTTTCCAAATTTACAGTTTCGGACACACAAATCGCTCTTCTAAATCGTGGTTTGACATTTGTTCCCACACCCAAAATAACATTGGATCCAATTAAACAAGCTGTGCAAGATTTTGGTAGAAAACTCAAACTTCAAAATTATTTTTCTCACCGTCCAAATTCATTCACAAATAGATCAAAATTCACTCCAAAATCTACCTGGACTCCACCGAGTTCCATGATTGACAAGCCCGTTTTAGATTGCATTTCGACAATATCTAAGGAAATTGAAAACTTGAAAATTCAACCAGAAACCAAAAACCTAACGAAAATGGAATATAAAACTATAAAGGATTTACAAAATAAAGTAGACTTGGTAATTAAAAAAGCAGATAAAGGTAGTGCAGTCGTAATTATGGATAGGCAAAATTATATTAATGAAGGCTTTCGTCAATTATACAATCCAGCTCATTACAGAGAAATTGACACTCCTCTTTACCTAGAAAATTCAGCAAAAATAACAAAAATTTTAAAAGGATTACGCAATTCTGGATGCCTTTCTGAAAAAGTATTCCAATTTCTTTTACCACCAGAACGCCCTCGTCAAAGAAGATTTTATATGCTACCTAAAATTCATAAACCCAAAGACTCCTGGCCAATTCCAAATGTAATGCCTCCAGGACGCCCAATTGTTTCGGACTGCAGCAGTGAATCTGAAAAAGTAGCTATGTATATTGATTCATAAATAAAAGATCAAGCAAATAAGCATCCGTCATATATAAAAAACACGTATGACTTTTTAGATAAAGTTAGAGGGCTTGAACTAGATCCAAATTCTTTACTAATCACTTTAGATGTTGAAAGTATGTATACTAATATAAATCATGAAGAAGGTATCCAAGCAATTAAAAATGCATTCCCGACTTTGGCAAACAATGAACTATTCAAAGGTATAATAGAACTATTGGAAATTTCACTTAAATGTAATGACTGAATTTGACGGTAAGACATTCCTACAAGTTTCAGGCACAGCCATGGGTCAGAAATATGCACCTCATTATGCAGATATTTATATGGCTGAATTTGAAAAGCAAGCTTTACAAAAGTGTCCATTCAAACCAGATTGCTATTATAGGTATTTAGATGACATTTTCCTCATTTGGCCACATGGCATTTCCAAATTTCACCAGTTTCTCGAAATTTTCAATTCTCATAGGGCATCAATCAACTTCAAAGCTGAAATTAGTACTGATTCAGTTAATTTTTTGGATACTACTTTGTTCAGGAGCAAAGAAAACACATTAGAAGCAAAAGTTTTCTTCAAGCCAACGGATACTCATCAGTTGTTGCATAAGCTCTCTTTTCATCCAAAACACACTTATAAAGGACTAATCAAGTCCCAAGTTTTTCGATTTTTCCAAATTTGCTCATATCCAGATGATGTTGAATCAGCTTGTCAAATATTATTCAAGGCACTTTCGAAACGTAACTATTCAAAACGTTGGCTTCGCAAAATCAAGAATGAAACATTGAGAATTTTGAACAGTGAGGAAAGATTAGGTGCTGATTTTCAATTGCCCACTTCCAGCTCGTCTGGCTCAAAACCTTGTAATTCTAGACAATGTCAGACATGTCATTTAGTTCCAAATTGTCAAAATTTCTCGGGATCAGTTTTTGAACAGACCTACTCAATCAACTCAGCTTTGGATTGCAACTCAGAAAATATAATTTATCTATACACTTGTAAGCTTTGCGAAAAACAATATGTAGGTGAAACCGGTAAATCACTCAAATTCAGAAACAATCGTCACCGTGCTGCAATAACTAGCTGCAATGAGGAAAATGCATTATACAGTCATCTATCTAAATTTCACAGCAAAACTGAATTTTCCATTGAATGTTTTTCTGTTTTACCAATTGAACAGGTTTCCGATCTTGGTGATGAACTTTTAAACAAACAATGGCGACTTGAAAGGGAATATTGTTGGATTGATACTCTAGGCACTTTCGAACCTCATGGCCTCAACGTTCAAAAATTTACAAAGTATGACCCTTTGAACAAAAGTAAAAATAAATTCGACATGGTGTATATAGTACCCTTCTCAAAAACAGGTACTCTTTCAGCCCAAATTGTTAAAAAGCATATGAAACAACTCAACAAAAATACTGATGGTGATATTAAAATAGCAACAGCTTACAAGAAGCATCAAAATCTTAAAGAACTTTTAGTCAGAAGCAAACTTAAATAATCCAACAAAATTTGTTCAATGTCGCTCATTGAATTTTTATTGCTGTTTTATGTTATGTGTTACTCTTACAATTATCTTGTGCCAGTGCATTTTTTATACTCTCCAAATCATACCACTGAGTCGGTGTCACTGCTGGCGGACGTTAAATCTGTCCCCGAGGATACCATCAACTCAGTAGCCTTCTGGCTTGTGATTGGGTACTTTTGTACTTGTCATGTATCTATTCCATGGGGTTAGTTTCGGATTTCTAAATTATTTTCATAGGTTGTTGGGCAGTTGTATACTAATTCCATCAGGGGTACAGTAGAAACAACTACATTTAACATACTGTCTGCCCCTGATGACACCAGTGTGTCTTTGGATGAACTATTTGGTCGGGCTTCGTTTCTATTGCAAAATGTTGTATTTTACGTTTGTTAGTGTTATCATCAAAATCTGATTGTATTAGTGGTAATAGATTGATACTTACATTCATACCACTGAGTCGGTGTCACTGCTGGCGGACGTTAAATCTGTCCCCGAGGATACCATCAACTCAGTAGCCTTCTGGCTTGTGATTGGGTACTTTCGTACTTGTCATGTATCTATTCCATGGGGTTAGTTTCGGATTTCTAAATTATTTTCATGGGTTGTTGGGCAGTTTTATACTAATTCCATCAGGTGTACAGTAGAAACAACTACATTTAACACACTGTCTGCCCCTGATGACGCCAGTGTGTCTTTGGATGAACTATTTGGTCGGGCTTCGTTTCTATTGCAAAATGTTGTATTTTACGTTAGTTAGTGTTATCATCAAAATCTGACTGTATTAGTGGTAATAGATTGATACTTACATTGAATCTTCTGTAACCAAGTTTCCCACAGGTGTGTGAAATAGGAAATATTACTTTTCGTGCTGCTTTGAGTAGATATATTTGCATGGAAAAAGCTAACATGTTTGGCAGAAACTTGCCGTGGTAATATGTCCTCAGGGAAAGTAACCCTGTACATGCCGTGAAAAAAATCGACATGAGATACCCAATACAACAATGTTAAAACTTGCATAACTATGTACATTAATCTCGCTTAAACTACAAGCCCTATTTCTCAGTTCGTATGTCAGTTCCTGTACTGTGTTCAGACCTCAGTGACAGCCTGTTGGTTGTGGTGAGTGGTCGCTTAATTTGACAAGTGGGATTTTGTCTGGTTTCCTCCCACATAATGACCACCATATGCGAAGAACTGATTCATGGTAATATAATAGAGCAAGAGCCACTGGAGATTTATTTAGATGACTGAGTCCAAAAGGTTTTATGACTTTTTTTAAAGTAAAATTTTGCGTAGAATTCAAATCTGACATGCTGACGAACCGGAATTGTGACATGAGAGCTCCAGACGCCATTTTCCAAAATGGCCGCCAACCGCGGAGCCTGCGCCGAGCCAAATCTAATATCGCCAATATCTCGAGTTCCGTTCAAGCTATGATCATGATCTTGGTGTCTACTACCATGTTTTCTTGGTCAAGGAATATGATAAAAGCATTTATAATAGTGTCAGGCCATCAAGGTAGGCTCAAAGCGGAAATAATCATGATAAATATCTTCAAATGGATGCTATCGGAGCCAATTTCAGCAATATATAAACTATCAGTTCAGGTATTATCATATATTAGGATTCTATACTGCCTGTTTTTTCCACTTCGTTTTGATTGAGTTCAATAGGTAGGCCTGTGGTAACCTAATTGTTATGAATATCATGAGTATCATGATATTCAATGTCCATTTATGATTGACAAACAAAAAACCATGTAAATTCGTTTAGAACCGTTGCCCTCAGTCTCCATTGTCTAACTTGGAAATTCACAAATTGCATCGCATATGTGAAAATAACAGGTAAGTATGCAATGTTATTCCTGAAGTTTGGATATTTAAGAAATAGCACACATTATGCAAATATGAGAACATCCGTTTACTTTCGAAAAAGCATCAGTTGTTCAGCCAGAGTAGATCTACTTAGTATTTTTATATGTTTACGTTTAGAGAAAACAACTGTCTATTATAAAAGTTCTCTTGTAAAATTTCACACAAACTCCAATGTCTCCTACTGAAATAATCACTGTATACAGTTAGATGTACCTAAGTGACGGTTTGACACACTCTGATACACCAAAGCATGAACACATGCACGCACACACACACACACACACACACACACATACACTATATGCAATTCTGTAGCTTCTGCCATGACAGTCCCAAGTCATGGATGCGATAAGGGAAAGCTTCTCTTGCAAATTAAGCTCTACCTCCATCCACCAATTTGACACTACTGTAATTATCAGCCATATATGTTTCAGAAAGAAAATAACATTATAGCGAATGTTTTTGAGAATATACATTACAAGGGACCTCATTTCACAGTAGCCTCCCAGGTGGACATGACAGAGAACACTATACAAACAAAACACTTTTGTAACAGGGATCAACATAAATATATTTCTATGGCAATAAATATTACAATATTATTCAGCATACGATTTTAAAATATTTGTCAGCAGTTACATAATGATATAAAATTTGACTTTTATGAACTTTGATAATTAGTAAATGCACATTATATTGTCCACTTCCTAATTCAAAACAAAGACTACTATATAGTAGCCTCCCAGGTGAACATGACATATGTAGTTCACTATACAGACAAAACATTTTGTTAGGAATTTTAAATGATATTAGAGTAATACTTAATTACATTATTATTCCACATGCAAAAAATATATTCATCAGATGATAATAAAAATTACAGTATGCACTGCTACAAATTTTGAAATTTATTTCCAATATATAACTGCTACTGTTTTGGAATAAATATTTGAATTGATTGAACTCTGTTATACACCTAACTTCATACGAAACTAACTCACAGTAGCCTCCCATGTGACAGATAGGATTGTGCAGACAAAAAATTTTGTTAATATTATCTCATGCAATGAATAATTACATTATTATCCTGCATATAAAAAATATTTGTTAGAAGATCAATAAAAGTTACACTGTTAAACGTTTCAAATTTAACTTCAAATACTGGTAAGCAATTTTTAAATATTTTAAATAAATACTATCTACCGCATATGTCCTAGTGGTCGCGCACTGCATATGTGCAGAGCCTAGGGTGCCCTTGTATTAAATTTCTAAAACAAAATTTAAGCTACGGGGTCCCAAAACGGTCAAAAGGCATGTTTTATGACAGACATACATGATTTGCTCCTTATGATTTGAATTTTGAGCATTCAAAAGGAAAAAATAGTAAATAAAATATCACGTTTCGCATGGTAAATCCAAACAGATAGGCAGATTTCGCGTGCTTTCCATCCTCAGAAAGGGGGCGTGCATCTATTAGGACATATACGGTAAGTGTCCTGCTCGTCATCTGAAACGACATTCCAGATTGAGATATTTACATGTATGTCCTGCGTGTATTTAACATAACACAACATAGCATGCAAGTGATTATTACAGACAATTTAGTCGCTGTCTGATTCCTCAGACTCATCAGAGTATCTGCTTTCTTGAATGAGATCATCATCTTGTACATTTTCGACCTTGTCAAGATTCATTTCAATCTCCGCAGGCATGTGATCTCCTTGAAACCACAACAAGCTGTACCTGTTGTCTTGAATCAACCACCCGTGTCCATGTGGTCCGAATGTGGGGTTGGGATTGGACTTCTTGGCACCTTTCCAAAGTGCAACTACATAGTTGGTCCGTTTCAGTTTCTCAACCAATGTTGCCTTACAGGGTGGAAGAAGGCATGGGTTGACCCCTCTTATTCGATCAAGAGGATCTGTGTTGCTTGTTGGTGCATAGTTCTGCCTGAATATGCAAAACCTGGCGGTGTTGACATCCGATAAATTTGGCTTGCCATAGAGGTTGCAAACATATTCTTCAACTTTGTTGACATGACCTTCTTGGATTTCATCTCCTTCTCCCAATTCGCTGAATGCCTCCTGGTACTCAGTAGAACTCTCAAGTATGGCCAGTGGACGGATTTTTCCTTTGTGACTAAACGATGATGTATAATCACAGCCTGTGAAAGCATGCAATGACAGGATTGCACTGCAGAGAACTGACCCCATCTTTTTTGCTAATGAAGTCACATCAACATATCGTCGGGTGTTGTTTGATGCAAGGCCAACATCTAACATAACGTGGTTGGTGATACTGTGTACATGGTGCAGGAGAATGACCAAGATATCTGTGTCATTGCATCTGATAATGACACGTGCATCATTGTTTGAGGTAGAGATGTGTGCCAAGTGCCAGACGATCCGTGTGTCAGCTTCTTCGTGTTGACAGGAAAGCTCCGTCACTGCACCATGATGAACTTTTCCATCGTCCACTTTGTACTTGATGCAAACTTCATTCAACCCAATAAGCAGCTCACAGTCACCGATGACAGCAGCATACTGATCTTTTTTCCACTCGGTTGACAAGAAGTTGATCAAGGCTACTTTGAATTGTGAAGAACGAAGGGCACCATGGAAGTCCTTGGGTCGTTTTTGTTCAGGACCTGTGATTTTGATGTCTGTGGCGTGGTTTCCAGCATCATGACCAGAACGGGTATTTCTCTCATGTTCCTTGATTGATGGAGTTTTGTAGGTGTCAAAAACTATATGGACTGTCTTGGCAAGACCGCACAATTTTCGAAGGAACACCTCTGCTACACTTCCATAGGTACTTGGCAATGAAGATGACACAAACGTGTGAATGAAAAACATGCCATCAACGATGTATGCTTCGAATTCATTTGGCTCATTGCTTTCAATGCGGCTTTCAAGTTTCTTCATCAGTGTGGATTTGTCAGTCTTGTTCATTGAACCATCCATGTGGACTAGTGAGAGAGGCACTGGGGTCAATGGATATTGGAACACCTTCTGGAGGTCAACATGCATTGTTGTGGCAAGAATCAATAGCCTTCCAAACAAGTCACGTGTGCACTTCAGCTCCTCGAACTTCATGTCTTTTCCATTTTTCATTTTTGATGATACAGCTTGTGAGGCAAAGTTCTGGATCTTTCTGCGGGGGATACTCTTCTCGAATCTTGAGCCATCGGTGAAACAACCATCCTTGAATTCCTTAGCCCAGTCTTCTCCCTTCTGTCTTATATTTCCAAGATCTTCTTGTATTTCTTTCGCCACTGCTTTTCCAGTTGCCAAGGAGTAGAGCTTGTCTTTTGGAAGATCATCGTCGAAAGGATCCATTGTATCTTCCAAACCTTTGACGATTTTTTTCAAGTCTCTGTTATCCCTTCGAATTCTTGATGGCTTTAGTTCGTGACTGCAGTCTTCTCCACGCTTTAACCCTGCTTGTGTCAGGAGTTTACCAGCAATGTAGCTCCTCACAGTTCGTGTCAGCATCCATCGTTTTCTGGCTGAAATAGATTGGGTGAAAGCTGCAATTCCTGTGAGTCGAGAGCCTGCGTCAGCATTGACTGTCTGTTCGAGAGTCTGGTCAACTGGTGTTCGAGAAAAAGATTTCTTTGTGCGGCGAACTGATAGCGCACCTTGTTCCAACATGCGTCTCACTCCAGGATGCGTAGTATCCATATTCAAGAGGTTAAGATAATACCTGGTCATATATCTCGCATAGTTTGGTCTGTTTGTTGCGAAGAAAATGTCTATCATTCTTCCCAGGGCAAAGGTGAAGAGTTCAACGTTGTTTGTGTGACAAGCTCTGCTGAAGAGCAGAAATACTTCAACCAAGTCGATGTAAGTCATCCAAAATTTGGCTGTTTCACCGTGTTCACCGTCTCTTGTTTGTTGACTGTATGTCTCATATGCTGCAGTCAGTTCTCGGTATTCTACATCATCTTGAATTTCATTGATAGCATCTGGGAGATTACTTCGTAGTTCTGACAACCTCTGCTCAAGCTCAGATGACATTGTGAAGCCTGTGTCATTGGTGAAATGTCTGAAGTGCAGAGTGCGCAGTGCAGTGCTCAGAAGCGGGTGCAGTCTTTTACATCGATTGTAATGCTTTCCAAGCAAAAACCCATTCAAGGAACCTGTTGCCAAAACTTCTGTCTCAACCAAAATATGTGGTCCTCCAGATGCATCCAGAATGTAGCCTAGGGAACTGAAGTAGGCCATTTGTATATGGAAGGCGCCACAGCAAATGAAAACGTTATCAAACCTTGGCGAATCTGCTTGCTGAATTTGCATTGCTGGTTTGGCAATTGCTAGGTCATATGTGACCAAAGCATAAGGTTCACCGCATTCTCTTGACAGCTTTTGCGAAACGCGGAGTGTCTCAGCCACTACATCTAGACGGGTTGGAGGAAGTTTAAGGTTGTTCATGTAGGAAACATGCTGTATTGGTAGCTTATCTTCGACTATTTGGGAATTCCATCCTCCCCACATCGGAGTATCATCTGTGCGAGAACAACTGATCATCCACAGCATGTCAAGTCTCTCTGCGTCGGTGACACATAGTGGTCTTGGAACAGTCTTTATGGCATACTCGAAAGAAGTCATTTTAGGTTTTTTTCTGTACGGCTCCAAGGTGGTTTCTGGCACGTCAAACTTTCTTTTTTCTCTGGGTGTTCTTGTGCTAGTATTGTGAGCAGCCGTTTTGTCACATTCATCATCGTTTTCTCCATTTGTAATCTTCACATTTTGGAAACAAATTCCAACAGTATCATGTAGAGTATCTGCACCAGAGAGGGTTTCACTGTTCTCGTCATAATTATCCCAGGCGGTAGCTGTGGACAAACCAGGACCTGCTAAAATTCCATCAGGTGTGACTTCCTGTCGTTCACTGATGGTTGCTGCCAGGTCTGTTTCGAGCTCTTCCACAACATGATAGCTCACGGAATGACCAAAACGGTTCAGTACTTCCAGCACTTTCCGACTTCCTGTCATGCTTTTCATAGCAAGACCATCAAAATGTGCTTCGCTGGCTTGACTAAGCCTCTGGTTGTTGTGAAGAGAACATCATCTGCTGCGGATTGTGCACATCTTTCAATGCGTTCTTGTGCTGATACTTCAGACCTGCCAGTGAATAGAATTCTGAAGAACATTTTTAGCAAATTTGGTGATTCTGCTTCTCCTTGAGCCAAGGCCTCTGGTGTTAACGGGTAAGGCAGTGCTTGGTGTGTGTGTGAAATTGCCATTACAATCCCTCTGAGGTGCAATGCAGCTTCTTTGATTAAGCTTTCAGAGCAGTTAATATTAGCAAAGGCACATCTTACTGCTTCCTCCTTTCCAATTGTGTCGGGGTAAACAAACTGACCATGCTTGTTGCTGAGTTTGTCAACACGAAGAATCCCGTGAAAGTGTTTCAATAACTTGCGACCCAGGGCTTGTGTAGAGTATTCAGAGGCATCACCTCCTTCATCACTGATGTGTTGGAGGTATCGTGTGTGCAAAGACGCCATCATTTCTGCACACTTGTCATCAATTACATACAACTGTACATATTCTGCCAATTTTGCAAATGCCTTCTCGTGGATTTCTCGTGTTTCTTGGTATGCAGATTTTCTTTCAGCAGAAGATGCCTGTAAGCGTTCAGCCTTGTTAATGTAAGCCTTCCTGCAGCTGTGATGGTATAGTACTTTCTTGGCTAAAAGATCTACATCTCCTACAATAGCAAGAAGATGTTCGTCGTTCTGTATACTGATAGCATGCTTCAGTTTTTTTGCTGCATCATCGGTTTCACACACACCCAATTCTTCTTTGGCTTTTCCTCTAACATGTTTTCGGTCTTTGTAGCAGAATATGCACCTTCTTTCCAACATACAAGTTGTATCTGAAGATATACGGGTTCCAACACGTGATCGTAACAGAGGCTTTGGCATTTCATCGTCGCTGCTCGTGTCTTCTGTGGTTCTCAAAATGGTGAAATTTCTGAAACAATGCATATGGTATCCAGCATTTTGAGGTGTTTCTGCAACTTTGCTTATCTGCTGGCACAAATTGGTATACTTGGATTTGTGAAAGGTGTGTAGTCTGGTCTCGGCACAAGCTTGAACTTTGTCCCATTTATTTCTGTCAAATTGTAGCACCGGATCCGTTGTGTCATTTGCATTTCCCAAGTGAAGAATGCAGCGAAGTGAGCATGCTTCCTGCTTAGCTGAGTCATCCTCATCTCCGTCAGCAGCCAAGTGTAGTATATTGATGTTTGAAGGACGCTTGGGTTCATATATCAACTTTTTCTGTTGTGGTCTGACATTTCCTTCATGGATCACTGATTCAAAGAAAGCACCAACTTACCGGAAACAATTTGGAGAACGGTGCTATCAGTTATTATTACCTATAGAATCAGCTACAATTGTCATCATAATTTGTTTAGTTAATTTGTATTGGTGAATGTTGTGCTTGCTTGGGCATATATTACACAGCTTATTACATGCATAGCATCATATTAAACCAAATAAAATCTACTCACTTATGATAGTCTTGAGTTTGGATCTTTGCCACCCCAGTTGACAAAAAACTTGCACCTTCGATGGTATCTAGTGTTATGATGATGGGTGAGGTACTCCAGGAACAAAAATTTGAACAAAAACGTTTTGGGAACAATACAGAACAAACAAACGTCATTTATTACGTTCTTGCTGTTCACAAAGTTGATCCAATAAGAGTTGACTGATTGTCAATCCTGAAGCACCAGTTGCATAATTTGCATAAAAAGGCAATATGACATATCTGCTGGAGCAAATTTGGGGCATGCTATTATCCCTAATTGAAAATATATTGATGGTTTAAACTATATAACACTGTTTTCAACTGGTGGATGTCTACTATGAACACACACAAAATAAAATGGCTATATTTGATAAAACAATAATACTTGGACTGATCCTTGTTGTCAGAATTGGCTCCAACAGCATCCATTTCAATGTAATTATTACGAATATTTCCACTTTGAGTCTACCTTGATGGCCTGACACTATTATAAATGCTTTTATCATATTCCATGACCAAGAAAACATGGGAGTAGACACCAAGATCATGATCATAGCTTGAACGGAACTCGAGATATTGGCGATATTAGATTTGGCTCGGCGCAGGCTCCGTGCTTGGCAGCCATTTTGGAAAATGGCGTCTGGAGCCCTTATGTCACAATTCCGGTTCGTCAGCATGTCAGATTTGAATTCTACGCAAAATTTTACTTTAAAAAAAGTCATAAAACCTTTTGGACTCAGTCATCTAAATAAATCTCCAGTGGCTCTTGGACTATAAGGATGTTTAGTCATCCAATTAATCTTTTTTTTGTGAAAAAAAAATTCTTGTATTCATTCTTGCCATTGTGCATTTACTCTTGGTGCAGAGTGTTGCTACATTGCCCATGCCGTGATTATTGAGGTATGTCATAGCTGATATATCACAGCCAATCTAACTTGCAAACTTTGGGTCAGGTCAGAGTATGGAATCCCGGTGACGACATGCGAGCTGAGACCTGCGAGCAATAAACTGATATAGATATGTGACCTGCGAGCTTTTAACTGCGACCTGTGAGTTATAAACTGCAACCTGCAAGCTACAAAATGGAACTTGAATACTTGGTTTATACAGTTTCCATATTAAACCATGGTTTACTACGAAATAAGTCATATATACCAGATTATTTCATGTTGTGTCAGGCACATTGTCCCAGGTCGCAGTTTATTAGGTCGCAGGTCGTGATCGGGACTCCATAGGGGAGTATTGTCTAATGATAGATTTTCCATAATTCAGCGCCTTTCATACATCTATAGCATAGTTTTGATGCGCGTGCCCTCATATGTAGGGATTGGACAAAGAGTGGAGTAGTATTTCATAGGGGGAAGTTCTGAGAAAACGTCTTTGCTTTACATCCAGTTATAATTCTTCTAGAATCTCCTGGAAAACAACCACTTTCATGGAATTAAATATCGTTGAAAATAAAACACTAATATGAGGTAAAAATAATGAGGTAAATATCAACAAAATATGCGTGTGTTTTATTTTTGTTGTTGTTAATGTTGTTGTTGAACAATGTATGATGGATTTTTTTTTGTGCAAGGTGAATCCATTGTTCATTCGAAATCTAGGTGATTCTCGCTAACACTAAATAGACAGTAGCTTATTCAGTGGCAACTCGAAAGTCGTCGTGATTCTTATAGCTTGATTCAACGTGTCATATGTTCATCAATTGCCATGTGTTACAGGATTACGGGAAAAACAATCATCATTCGTTTGTGCCTTGTAGCAAAGAGAGTAGGAAATCACTGTTTTGGGGTCAAACTTACGCAAGGTCGACAGTCAGAAACACTTCGAATTGCCTTCATTTCATAATGTGATTCATTACGAAATAACGAAAAACAAACCCGTCATTGCATTCATTCATGATGTGATTCATTAGAGTGGAAAATTCAGAGATAATTACATTTTCAAAATATACCAACTAAATGATATTTGCCATAACAATTAGGAATAATCACACCTATTACACACTGCAGGTGGATTATGAAGCACTGAGAGAGAATACAATGAATTGCCCACAACACATTCATATTCCTCATATCAATATCGACGTGTTGCCTCGGATATAGGTAATATCAATTTGATACGGTCCACGTTTCAACTTACAAGGGAAAGACTTGTATGCAACGTAAGTATCAATATATTACCGCCAATACCACTAGAGTTTGATGATACCAATAACAAACGTAAAATACAACATTCTGCAATAGAACAAATTCGGACCAATTTGTTTACCCAAAGACACACTGGCGTCATCAAGGGCAGAAAGTGTGGTACATGTAGTTGTTTCTAATGTACACCTGATGGAATTTGCATACAACTGCCCAGCAACCTATGAAACCAATTTAGATATCCGAAACAAACCCCATGGAATAGATACATGACAAGTACATAGGCCAAAAGGAGGAGACAAAGCATAATATGCCTTGGAATAATTTTAGAATGAAATTCCGTTACACATACACGTAATTATGTTTATCTTTATAATGAATACTACCCTGCACAGTTGAACACTGCGGAGGGTGCATAAGAAAGGTCACTCACATAGTTTGGACTCTTTAATTAAATGTGGAATGGTTACTCTGTCTATGATGTGCAGAAGTTGACATATACATGTATGATATAGCATTGCGATTGATTGAGAACACTTCATGCTGGACACCTACATCACTCACAGATGCAGAGGAAATTATCGTAAGTGATTGATGCTCCCAATACCACACTGGACAGGATGTTTGGTACGCCAATACAGTCGGGTTATTCATAAGTCCCTCTGGAACCTTACTAGAACCAATTTCTTCAGAATATCCTGCTTGTGGGAATTTGGTCATATATTATGTTTTTGTCACATTCCATATAAATAAAGATGGTTGATGGGGTAGTGAACAAAAAACAATATCCTGTTTGTGGGAATTTGGTCATATATTATGTTTTTGTCACATTCCATATGAATAAAGATGGTTGATGGGGTAGTAAACAAAAACCAAAGCCCCCATTATGCTCAAGGGTTATTGATATGGCCATGCCAAGCACAGCACAGATAGCTACAATTTGATTGAAAATATACTGAACAAGACAATACCAGTAAGATATTTTGTAGTGATTGATGTTCTCAATAGTGCGCTCGACAGCATGTCTCGCACATCAATACATCACTCCATGTAAACCAATGAATATTTCTTAGAACTGCCTCCTCCTAGGAAGTATCACTCTAACGTTTTTTTGTCATTTTCCTTATTGATGAATACATGAACAGACCCTTAAAACCTACGGTACATACATATGTAAAAGGTGCAAAATAGATATCCTTAGAATTTATGCAAACGCTTCATTACGGTACATGAGCGAGGAGGCAAAGAAAGCATTACTTACCAAGGAGCGCAGAAGAACTGCCTGCGAAACTGCCGAAATGTACACTACTCAAAAAAGGTAGGGATATTTCGATAAAATTTGGCCAAAGTGAAGAATTTGTCTATGAAACCTGAAACTTTGAATGGAACGATATGTTTACTGCTCAGTTTTCAGTGAGTCAAACTGAGGCCTTCTGAGCAACATAGTAAGATTCAATGTTTTCAACCGACTCATACGGCAGATACACATTAAACAAGTAGACGTTTTGTCACCAGAGTGAATCTTGAGTGCACACAACCAGTCCAAGTCGAAATTAAAAATAGATATACTAGAGTCTATACATTTTTCCCACATAAAACCAACACCACCAAAGGGTCTGCCAACAATTGGACCCATACCAGCATCACACGGTGAAACACCAAACCCATAAAAATCATCGTGGCATGTATTGAGTACATCACACTCCTGTCTCAACAGCATCAATTCCTGCAAGCAGACAATATCACAGTCTTTGACCATATCCGTTGAAAATGGACATAAGCTCTTGAAGCCATTACAGTTTAGAGATGAAATATTACAATCCATATTTAAGATTTGGCGTGGAATTTGCGAGCCAGGACACCAACTGGCCAACTCTCAGCTTTGTACAGAATAGGAGGATCACTGGTAACAGCAGACACTTTAAAAGATGCATACGTATCATATCTGGTCTTCAACTTCTCACAAGAGATGTCAATGCTCGAGGCAGAGCGAGCAAACTGTATGATTCTTCACTTTGAGTGTCTGGGGCAAGTCTCGACAGGAACACCGCTGTGTGACGTCAAGTAACACCTCATAGCGACGATGACGACTGACAGGATCCGATCACCGGTGGCTTCAGCTTCTTACGAGAGACATCAGAGGTACCAGCCACCGACAGTGCTTGTTGGGGATGAACTTCAGGAGACACTCGTCTAGATGAGGCTACCTAGGAGTACAGTTCTGGCACATCACGGACATCACTCCCACATGTTGTGGTGTTGGATTTGCTTGAGCGAGGCCCAGGCTTCTCCTGTCCGACTGGTGATAGCTCCACATACAGAGGCTGAGATTCAATGCACGGAGAATCCTTGTTCACAGTCAAATGAGTTGAACCACGCGATGTAGGAAGTAACAAAGTTCTCATAGAATGCAGTTCATTGTGCATCGCAAGAAATTCCTCGCGCATCGCACTGAATTCCTTCAACATTGAAGAGAAGTCAACACAGTTACTGTCAACAGGTGGGAGCCGTGCCAGTAACGTGGCACAAAAGACAGGTAGGTTTCTTGCATGACACTTATGTAGCGCTGACATCATGTCATCCACGTTGTTACGATCCTTGCTAGGTCCCTTACGTTGTGAGTTCCGCAGGTTCAACGTCTTAATGGCCTCACATGAGAAGAGAGTAAACTTCGCCTCTTCAATCTCGGAGCTCTCAAAAAAGTCAGAAGCGATTTTAGCTAACATATCATGCACCATAATGTCCATTTTGTTGACAAGAAAGCATAACAGCTCGTTGATCACACTCACACTCGATGTCAATGGACCTTCGTCTCTGGTTCTGGTCTGCTGCTGCTCAGCCTCAGAGTCAGGCATGAGACTGCGATCCTGTCCCAAAACTCCTACTGATGGGGTGTGGTCGCCCGGTACAGGAGGATACGTCCCCTTCCTGACTTGATCCCACTTTGCGGTCACACGGTGTGTGATCATAAATGATCCTCACTGGCATGAAGAAAGACATCAGACTTGTTTCTGTGGCATTTCCAACACTTTTCTCTGCCTCCCATGGCAACACGTTAAACTTCCGGTGACAGTTCGGCAATGCAGTTCGGCAATGCAACCAACCGAGTGAACCGGTGTCGTAGCGCAGCAGTGTTCACAAGTTCGGCGGGTAGGGGTACAGGTATGCTGCCTGTAACTGTCCTAACTCGAGTCAAAACAGGGTCTCTAGTTCGGTATCCACAGAACAAGTGGGCGATAACACAGGTGTTGAAAGGAAAAACAGTCCAACAACAATAAGAAGCGTCAATCTCCACGACGCTCACCACCTTCTACGATATCCACAGGTTCAATGACTCACGATGTAGCAATATTCAGCTGTAGATCACTCATTATATGGAACAGATAAATTCCGGAGTAAACAATTTGCGTTTTTTCATAGCACAAACACCGACCAAACACCGATGAAAATAAGTAACCAAACTTTGCATGAACATCTTCATTCCGATGGCTTGGATGCCTGACGCCACACTTTTATACCCCCGGCTTCCCCACAGGCCCCACACGGCCTGACCTCAGATTGTCCAGGATCATTTCATTTGGAGCATCGTCAATTGGGTCAATGTTCGTTCTCAGATGAGTCCAGAATTTGTGTGTCCACCAATTTTAGGGCATGGAGATCACGTAAAGGAAATTCCAAGCTATTCCAAATTGTGGAATATGGCTGATTTGGAGGAGAATCCATAATGGTCTGTGCAGGAAGCGTTGATACAGGGTCTCATGGACCTTGTGGTGTTTCACAGATGAGTAGTGACAGCCATAATTTACAGAGATTATATTATTCTGCATGTAGTTCAACCATATGTTGGAATAATTGATTTCAATTCCATTTTGATGGACGATAATGCCCCAATTCATTGGACTCATATTGTTAGTGAGTGCCTCGTGCAGAATAAGCAGAGAGTATGGTCTGTCCTGCATGTTGCCCTTACCTGAATCCTATAGAATATGCATAGGATCAACTTGGCAGACCTGTTCGAGGACGACCAAACCTTCTGTTTAACAAGATAGGCCTTGTGGAGGCTCTACAGGAAGAACGGTGGGGTTTGGGCAACAGGCCCTCAGCCATCTCATTGGGAGCATGCGCAGATATCGTCAAGGATGTATTCAAGTATGTGGAGGTCACACCAGTTATTGACATCTGGATTTAGGCCCAATTTATTGTGTTTTCATTGCTTGAACGAAATCTGAAAAACGCTATGTTTCGGTGTTTTCCTTGGAGTTTGTACTTCTTCGAGTAAAATCACTATGACTGTGACTTTTGACATTACGTTGGAATGTTGAAAAGGATATGAAAATAATATTTCCCCAATGAAAATTGCAATTTTAATCACATCCTTTCATGCAAGGGCATATACACTACAATATCCCTAACTTTTTTTGAGTAGTATACATAAAATTTTTGCCCGCCTGCCCCTTTCTGTGAAATAATGGAGCAATGATATGCATGAATATACTCTCCTCTCGCTTGGATGTATGAACATTCACAGGGATATTGATCATCAAGTCAGTGCCAACTGACCTACGAGTGGCTCATACTAGTTGTCAAACCCATTCATAGAAACATCCAACACCAGTAAAAGTAGTAACCAGTGCACCCTAATCAGCTATTCAAACATTTGATAACTACTACTACATTAATATAGGTAGCAAATCTTGCAGACCACCAGCTTGTCCAATCGTTTCAGGTTTCACTTCTGAATACAAGCTATTGTCACATTATCTTCCATATCATGTGTGACCTGCGAGTTATTACTAGCTTGCTTAGTGTGATATCACTTCAGCGTGAGGCTTAGAATCAAGAGACACGGGTTAGATTCCCACTTGAGACATACTTAGTCCTTCATGCAATGTATCCATTGTGGTTATACACATACTCCTCTCCAAATTAGATGTAGTTTTTGTGGCCCAAGTACCGTATACTGCTCCTTAATACTACTCGTCCACTGAAAACATACCATTTAATCCGTCTCGCACCTTTTTAATCCTTATTGAATATAGAGCCAGGCGCAGGATATGATACTTGGGCCGTTTTTGTCTACAATCTGTGTTTTCAGCACTACCCCCAATTTATTCTGGGTACCTGGGTTCCAGTAGGCCTACTCACGATACAAAAGGAATACACGCTGTTTGTGGTATGGCCAATGTGCCCCAAGTATCATACACTGCGTATTAATACTACTCGTCCACTAAATAAATGCCATTTAATCCGTCTGTCACCTTTTTAATCCTTTTTGAATATAGAGAAAGGCGCAGTGTATGATACTTGGGCCGAGAATGTATATGAAACAACCTGGTATAGGCGCCTGCTTGAGGCTGCAATATCATCTGGCTTGTGTGTTCTGAATGAAATATCAAGACTGTGAATATATACATAAATAAATTATTGGACAGTATGTGTGTGATGACATCAAGGATACATTCAATTCTCTGTTGTGTCGGAATATTCACCATTCTGTGTGTACTTGGTGTGATGGATTTCAACATGTTTAATGAACACAATATCAGCCGCCATGGTAATTTCACTACAATGCCTCACAGCTCAAAAGCATGAGGAATGGATTAGGCACCCGTAGCATACCAGCTACCTTGTATAACTAAAAGGTGGAGCTGGGAATTAGACGGAGAGCCAGAGGTAGCAGGGCAGGCCTCAAAAGAAAGCAACGACGGCTCAGATGTACGGAGTCACACCAAGGGCCTCTACAAATCATATCGCCGATCGAAGACTATGTATTGCTGTAGTAAATACGCAGTCAATTTGGAAGAAAACTGACGAACTTCTCCATCTGGTGTTTAATAACTATGACATATGTACCATTACTGAAACATGGTTAACGGATGATGACTGCTCATGCAGAGCCGATCTCAATAAGTGTGGCTTTGTATTTCTTGACTGGCATTATCTTCAAGAATTCCCTAGATGTGAAGAAACTAAACGCTGGTGCTATGACGTCTTTTGAATATTCGGAATGACACTTCTATGATACTGCGCTACACATGACAATTATTGTGGTGTATCGTTCTCCATATTCTTCAAGTCTCTCTGCAACAATCGCCGTCTTCTTCGACGAATTTGCGGAGTATGCTGCAGGTGTTCTCACCACTCACAACTCCGTTTTTGCGGGGGACTTCAATATACACGTATCTTTCACTTACAGATCATGCTGCTACAGCATTTAATGATCTCATCAAATGTCTTGGTTTGAAACAGCACGTCACCTGTGCTACCCATCAATCTGGGAACACTCTGGATACTGACCAGGGATGTTGACTCGTTGTGTCTATCAGATCCACATAGTAGTTGTTTCATAAGGGACCATTGCTTCGTTGAAACTCGTGCTTCTAGACCAAGACCAGAATGCAATCGAGAACTTAAACGATTCAGGAAAATTACCAAGATTGACTATGAATCATTCAGGAATGATCTATCGAACATTGTTACTAAAGCTGAGGAGTTAGAAGACATTGAAACTCTTACTAATTATTACAATACTCAGCTCGCTAAACTCCTAGATCAACATGTCCCGATCATCGAGAAAATGGCTTCCGTCAGAGATTCATTACCATGGTTTGACGATGAAGCAAATCATCTGAAAAATCGGGTCCAAAGAGCTGAAAAGGCTTTCAGAAAAAGCAAGAGTGATGAAGACATGCAAATATTCAAAGACATCTGAAAAGATAACAAGAGACATCTCCTGCGATTAGAACGCAGCTTCATTAGGAAAGCTGTCACCTCAGCAGGAAAAGCACCAACAAATTATATAAATTGGTGCTTGAACTCATCGACAGGAACAAGACTAGTCCACTGCCTTCACACACAGATGACCAAAATCTTGCCGACGAGTTTCTCTCCTTTTTTGTGGATAAAATTGAGAAAATTTGTGATGAGCTCAACAAGTACCCACTATTTTTTCAGGAAAATGTTGCTGAGCATTCGTTTGCTAAGTTCTAAAGCTTGAGTGAGGCAGACATCACTACGATGATTCAGCAAGCCAAACCGACCACGTTCCAATGGACCCTCTGCCTTTCTGTGTGTACTTGGTGTGATGGATTTCAACATGTTTAATGAACACAATATCAGCCGCCATGGTAATTTCGGCCAATCGATAAACCTAGGCCAAAAACACTACAATGCCTCACAGCTCAAAAGCATGAGGAATGGATTAGGCACCCGTAGCATACCAGCTACCTTGTATAACTAAAATGTGGAGCTGGGAATTAGACGGAGAGCCAGAGGTAGCAGGGCAGGCCTCAAAAGAAAGCAACGACGGCTCAGATGTACGGAGTCACACCAAGGGCCTCTACAAATCATATCGCCGATCGAAGACTATGTATTGCTGTAGTAAATACGCAGTCAATTTGGAAGAAAACTGACGAACTTCTCCATCTGGTGTTTAATAACTATGACATATGTACCATTACTGAAACATGGTTAACGGATGATGACTGCTCATGCAGAGCCGATCTCAATAAGTGTGGCTTTGTATTTCTTGACTGGCATTATCTTCAAGAATTCCCTAGATGTGAAGAAACTAAACGCTGGTGCTATGACGTCTTTTGAATATTCGGAATGACACTTCTATGATACTGCGCTACACATGACAATTATTGTGGTGTATCGTTCTCCATATTCTTCAAGTCTCTCTGCAACAATCGCCGTCTTCTTCGACGAATTTGCGGAGTATGCTGCAGGTGTTCTCACCACTCACAACTCCGTTTTTGCGGGGGACTTCAATATACACGTATCTTTCACTTACAGATCATGCTGCTACAGCATTTAATGATCTCATCAAATGTCTTGGTTTGAAACAGCACGTCACCTGTGCTACCCATCAATCTGGGAACACTCTGGATACTGACCAGGGATGTTGACTCGTTGTGTCTATCAGATCCACATAGTAGTTGTTTCATAAGGGACCATTGCTTCGTTGAAACTCGTGCTTCTAGACCAAGACCAGAATGCAATCGAGAACTTAAACGATTCAGGAAAATTACCAAGATAGACTATGAATCATTCAGGAATGATCTATCGAACATTGTTACTAAAGCTGAGGAGTTAGAAGACATTGAAACTCTTACTAATTATTACAATACTCAGCTCGCTAAACTCCTAGATCAACATGTCCCGATCATCGAGAAAATGGCTTCCGTCAGATATTCATTACCATGGTTTGACGATGAAGCAAATCATCTGAAAAATCGGGTCCAAAGAGCTGAAAAGGCTTTCAGAAAAAGCAAGAGTGATGAAGACATGCAAATATTCAAAGACATCTGAAAAGATAACAAGAGACATCTCCTGCGATTAGAACGCAGCTTCATTAGGAAAGCTGTCACCTCAGCAGGAAAAGCACCAACAAATTATATAAATTGGTGCTTGAACTCATCGACAGGAACAAGACTAGTCCACTGCCTTCACACACAGATGACCAAAATCTTGCCGACGAGTTTCTCTCCTTTTTTGTGGATTAAATTGAGAAAATTTGTGATGAGCTCAACAAGTACCCACTATTTTTTCAGGAAAATGTTGCTGAGCATTCGTTTGCTAAGTTCTAAAGCTTGAGTGAGGCAGACATCACTACGATGATTCAGCAAGCCAAACCGACCACGTTCCAATGGACCCTCTGCCTACCAAGCTCCTGATCGAGTACACTGAAACTCTTCTTCCACTCATCACACGACTTGTGAACTTCTCTCTATCATCAGGTACTTTTGTCATGGAGTGGAAGACCTCAGTCATCAAACCTTTGATTAAGAAGAAAGGCTTGGAACATATCCTCAAAAACTACAGACCGGTCAGTAATCTTTCATTCATTTCTAAACTGGTCGGAAGGGCGTGCCTCAAGCAGTTCATGGAATATGTTGAAGGTTACTTCCTGGATACCAATCGGCATACCAAAAGGATTTCAGTACAGAAACCGCTCTAGTCAAGCTGACCAATGATGTTCTGTGGAGCATGTAATCGCAAAAAGTAACCGCATTGGTTTGCATCGACTTTTGATATGGTTAATCATGAGGTGTTGTTGAACGTTCTTCAGAACGAATTTGGAGTATCAGGAATGGCATATTCCTGGTTTGATACATATACATGTCCTCGCTGGGCCAAGGTGTCTTAATAGGGATTCGTTCTCCACACCGGCAACCCCAGATTATTCAGTACCTTAGGGAAGTTTGTGTGGCCCAGTCCTATACATGGCGTATGCCAGTACACTCCAAAGCCACATCCAAGACTTTGGTGTATCTATACTGGGTTATGCTGATGAAAATACGCTATACCAGTCCATGGATCCTAACTCGACTGACAGTAAAAACGATATTAATAAAGATCTGGAAAACTGTCTCATCTCTGTGAACAGCTGGGTAAACTTGAATAGGCTAAAAATGAATACTAGTAAAACGGAGTTCATGTTGTTCTATTCTTATAATTAATTATCCAAGATTTGTGTTCTTATGATGAGTTGGAAGACCATGGAGTGCTCGTGAAAAGTGTGCTAGGTGATTTTTGGTGTCTCAAAAATAATGTTCACAAGGTATTTCAAGTCGTGCTACATCAATTTTCCACATAGCTTTGTACTTTCAACAGTATATGTTCAATATATATCTGGAGATTCGGATAGACATAAAGGTAATCCAATATCATCGACATATGTAATTGCATATGGACAGTCATATTTTGTATGAAGCGTGGTGTTTTCTGCACATCTTGGCATGTTCTGCTCGATCCTGGGCAGTTTTATTTTTCGGTAAGCAACATATATTTCACATTCTCACTTCTCTCTCAACGAAGAAAAAAATATCGCTCTTGCAACTTCCATGATGCGGCAGTTTTGGAACGAGTGCCATTTTGATCCAATATTTCAAAATCATTTGATTGTATTCGTTAAATTTGTTCAATTTCTCCAAAAGAAATATTCATTATATATTTTTTAAAAAATCACCAGTATGTTACTATGTCTTTCTTGGGACAGGAAACCAGAAAACATGGCAAGAACCCACTTACCGGGTTTGGTGACCACATACCACCTTAAACCGAGCAACCAAGAATATATACTAAACAATCTGGCCACCACATAATATGAACACGTTTCAGCAATGATACACATGAAAGGTGAGATAAATGAACGTAGGTAGGAGTATGGTAACATTGTTGTATTGGAAATAACTACACTGTCTCATTTGATTGATCGTTTTGCTTTACATGGGTGTCAGTTAACATTGACTTTTCCCACAGAATGGAACAGATGTCGTTCGCCATATCAGGTCCCCTGGGAATCTACTGCTACACAGTTTAACCTTCCACGTGCAAAATATGTATCTCCAATCAGAGGATTCGAAATAAAAAAATGTTCATATTGTAGAACATTATCATCAAGACTTGATGTTCGAGGAATACAGAATAGAATTTCCACTTGCTGACTGATATGACACATCGCTTGTAGGTTAGGCAGCTGAAAAGTTGGCAATATTCATGTCTATTTTTAATGAATTTGATATAGAAGATAATTACAACATGATGATCTTCATCAACAAACAAGTTTGAAGTTTCGTATACAATTCTAATGAGTATAAAATTATCTGGTCTAAGCTATACAGTCGCACCCATTGAACCCTGCAGGTCATGAAAGTAGGGAAGAAATGACAAATGTACAGAAATGTCAGTGACCCTCAACGGAACAAAGTGAAAGAACAAAGTTGAATGAACCCCTTTGTAATTACATGTAACAGCAATGCAACAATTATCTCATGTAAATTAAGCTCTCAGTCTGGGCCTAGCTATATGCGAGACCAATCTAACACAACTCAAGGCTTGCTATTGCTGTTTTCTTCATGACAGTCTCCAGAACATTACGGGTTGCTGACTGAGCTGGGGACAGTCAGCCGCCAGGCAGTGACATTGTCAGTGTAGAGCAAGAGCAGGATCTCTGTCAGAACAAGGACTGATTGGTAGATTTACCGCGGCCTCGGCCCATGAGTGAGGAGGAATAGATCAACACTGCACTAACAGGCTATTGTGGTGGAAACAGATAAACAGATGGAGAAAACGGGATATTAATGCATTGATGACATTAGGAAGCAGGAAATTAAAATGTGATGTGGACCCGAAACTTCTCCTGCTTTGTTTATATTTCTTGAGTTGCTCTGGATAATACCATCACCTTTTGTTATGTGTCATGGGTTGATTTATGTGTCATGGGTTGATTTATTAGTTATAAGGAAAGTCGCAAAAATAGACCATGCAGAAAGTAACGACACCCTCGCAACATTTGACAGCATGGTGCGGGGGCTGATCTGTTATCTAAATATCCACTAGGATTGCATGTGCCAAACCAGTACTAATTAGTACGGAATTTTGAGAATGACCTACACTAATATCAAACACTTTTGGAATGGAAACAAGGTATTTCACTGTATGCATCACATCCCATAGCAATACAACAGGATAAATTGTGTGTATTGTACTTCTCTATTTGGACTAGGTTTCCGGTATACATTTCTTTTTTCCAACTACTATCCTGGTATATCTGGTAAAGTCGCTGGATAATATCTCTGGTATACAGTTCTTTATCGTTCACAGTGCATAAATTTCATTGAACAAGAATCCAGGTCTACCTGAATTCGGTGAGATTTACCGGATAAGCCTGTTGGGTATTTGAAAAAAAGAAGGTGTCTGATTGTTCTGTTTGAATCATGTGAATGTGGTGACGTTAATGATGTCATTCAAAGAACGTGAGTGTGGTCTGTCTGGACGCATTCAATCTCTGGTGCTCTGATTGGTTCATTCGAATATGGGCGCTAGTAACAAAATTTAATGTGCTTGGAATTTCCAACTGTCCGTTTTCAGAGGAAGCTATTTATTTTTGGAATGGGTGGCGCTAGTGACGTCCTAACCACATAATTATGTAACTTATTATGTAACTTATTACAAGACCTGATTATATAACCTATTACCTAACCACCTATTATATAACATATAACCTATTTTGTAACCTATTACGTAGCAACTAAAACCATGTGATGTCGTATAACCACCTTTCATGTAAGCAACTATTACATAACCACCTACTATGTCCTGTAACTATCAAAACCGAAATTATGAAACGTATAACCACTTGAGGAAACCATGATCTCCCCATAACCAACACACGAGAAGGTGTAGGTGGTTATGTAACCAGATAAAAAAATCCGCGTGCTTAGCACAAGCATTGATTATTGTTGTGACGTTATAATCCAGATATCTTTCAATGTTCGAAGCCAACAGGAAGGTGTGTGATAGTGATTATCAGGTTAGTCACAGTCTTGACAGAAACCAAGCAAATCACTGATGATTCACAGATGTATGGCTCTCAATTTCACATCACTTTTTTGCAAATATTTAATCCCCAATGGTGCACCTGCCAAGACATCAGAGTCCTAGTGTTTTTTATCCATAGCTTAAATTGACCCCCAATGCTGCAGTCATCTGAGGTCATTGTTGTTATGGTGATTTCGTTCCCTTGATGATGTTCTCAGCAAGAAATGATATCCATGGTAAAACTATTCGAATAGCATGGACTGGACTGGGTTGGCATGGACAGAATGCCAAGTAAAATTGAATGTTCCATATTTGTCATGCCACATGGGCCGGGCTCCTATGAATTTCCATGTAATGTGCCTAATCATATCTGTAAATGACCATGAAAAACACAACACCATAAAATGGCACATACAAATGCAAGTATTTCACTTGCATTTGTAATTCGAGTAATTCACTATATTAAGTGATTCAAGTAATTCTAGTAAAATTACTAGTAGAATTACAAGTAATTCACTATATTGGTGGTAATAGATTGATTCTTACACTATATCAAACACGAGAAGTGATATACAGAATATTATATGCCAAGCATTATATATTTTCACTGTATCACCTCATTCTCGTGCGCTCGGCTTGGTTCTTAGGCATGCTATTATGCTACTAGTTGAAACAAACTGATTTCCAATGCACTAGCATTTATATATCGACCTCTATGATGTTGTAAATGCTGAAAAAAAACCTGGTTTTGATTTTGGCAACCACAAACGTAAGACAAAACGTTTTTGGTTTTAAAATGATCATAAACAATAATATAAATATGTACATATTTACTACCTATTTATTAAACAACCAGCCAAAATAGGCCTAATACTGAGTTGAATGTATTTAACAATCATGTTGATAATCTACGTAATATGCTTCTTGCTAAAACACATTAGATTACATCGCAGGACAATATACTGAAACATAGGGGATTTCATGGCACATCTTAATCAACATCATGTGTACCATGCATCGATCTGTTAGATAGACCGGGAGATAGATAAATGGGGAAATTCGGAGATCGAAAGACATTACTTCATTAATCCTAAACGGAAATTCGATTTACATGATGACAAAGTGACATTATTGTAAATAAAGTTATACATACAAATATACAAGCAGTGAGACATATTGTCTCATCACCGAGCACACGAGGCTTGTGAAGGCGGGTGGAGGTGGGGACGAACGAGCGACTATAATGACTGGTGCGACACCTCAGAAACTGAAGCCTCACACCCGATCGGAGCATCTGGTAGTTGTTATGTAAAGGGTGTGTAACATCAGCCATGATAGTATGACAGCTTTGGTTTTATATAACAGAAACATAAGATATCAATATTTGATTTGTAAATGTTTATACGTCCAGCCGTGATTGTTCGGGATGGTTGGGGATGGTCCTTGTTGGTGTCCTTTTGGGGCAGAATGGTTCGGCATCGTCCGTACTGATTCGTGTTCGTCCTTGTAGACACCAAGTTTGCACAATGTTAGTCAGGGATTGTCCGTGGTGGTCTGTGCTTACACTGTGTTGGCCAAGATGGACTGTGGCGGTACCGTGTTGGATCTGGGTTGATCCATGTTGGTAGCTGGGCTCTGCTGGGTTGGTCCAGGGTCGTCTGTGTTGCCACCGTGTAGGTTTCATGGTGACGGCCATGAGTCATTTTTTTGCAAGGCATCCCGGATCACCCGTACCATGTGATCTCATGATCCATGCTCCTCCATGTGCGTTCTTGGTGTGCCATGCCGGTCCGGCTGCATATGGCACTAGAACTTTAGTCTACTAGTTATATAACACACGCGTCTTTGTAGATATATCTAATCCTTTGTAAAATAAAATATGCATACTGTTTCAGTGTGTTATATTGATGTGTATACATATGCCACACTGCTGACTTGTCAACCACCTTGTCAACTACATGCAAGTAAATTTGCAGAGTGATGTCCAAATTAGATACATGTATTCCCCCTCCTTAGCCACTGTCAGGGATATGAAATATCACATAAAGTTAAGATGCAGTTGTTGAATACATCAGTGCTTTCCCCAATTGCGTCTGCTTTTCATGACCTTGTTGCATCTGAAATAGATTGTAATAGCCACATTTCAACCTGAATAATCCATTAATCAACTGAATGTATCTACAAGTAATTACTGATTGAACTGTAGAGAGATAGCGTTCATTATTGATGTGCTTCCGTCGCTCATGCAAGCAAGATTACGAAGCTTAATACGAAGATTATGATGTCCCTTGATATGATTTAATGAATCATGTTTCTTTGTATAATTATATTAACTTTGTCAGCTTACATGATGATAAAGTACATGAGTATATTCCAATCTTCTACTTTGGTAGAAGATTGGAAGGAAGTGACATTAGTATGTAGATAACTATCCAGTGATGCTTCAGCAGCATCATACATCAAAGTCAAACCATTACGAGTCTTTGACAACAGACAACAAACTATCAGTTTGAGAGCACAGGCTGCTCCCTCTTTCGGAAACTCAGGTTGTAACATTCAAGGCCCTGTACTGTATTGGGTGTTATGTACATGTATTCCAAGTCATATCATGGCAGATATGCCTAAATGCTTTCAACTTGAAAGATCCATGGCCATATTTCATTGCTTTAATTGACGTGATATTCCACGAGGATGGAATGTTTGATACTGATGTTCGGTATTGCACTGCTATTGGTGAATAGGCCTACTAGGCCTATGTCTGAGGCCTCTTTCACAAGTATTGAAAAATACCTTGGCCAAGTAATTTAGGAGTTAGCCTACTAACACACCGTGAAACCATGTGGAGCGCTCAGAATCGTGAATGGACATCCGGTATGCTGGTGACTACATTAAATGGTAAGAGTTCGAAATAACTGCCTAAATAACAAGAACTTTGTGACCTTACTCAAGGAACAACCTGGTGGGAACAACTACCGTGTCACTGCTTCTGGCAAGATCGTGAGGAAGGTGGACGAACAGCTGGGTCAGTGGAGCAAGGGTGGTCCAGTTTCAGGGTACACAAGCAATGATGACAGGGTGTCCAATGCTGGAACAGACTCCGCAGCTGATCTTCAACCTAACAACGTTCACATGGCATAACCCACACACGCGTAGGACAGTCTCCAGCCCAAGCGGTCACCGAGAGCTGAACTGACTGATATCATTGTGTCTAGTTGGAATGTCAATGGTTGGACAGACCATAATTCACTACTTAGGGAAAATATTATTAAAGGTAAAAATACTGACATTGTGTGTTTATGTGAGACACATTTGGAATATGATAGATCAATTAATGTAGAAAATTATGTATGGTATGGACATACCGGTCGTTAAAACATAAGAAGGCGTGGAAGGCTTCGGGAGGTGTTGGTATTTTAGTTAAGGAAGCTTTGTTAATAGAATAATGTGTGAAAGTTCAGGATAGAACTATGAACGGAATACTTTCTTATCTATCGAGAATAATGTTACAAATTCTCATTTATTATATTTGTATGTTATCTCCCACCGGAGAACTCACCCTTGGGGAAGAAACCCTGATAATTTCTTTGCAATTGTTTTAGCACAGCTGTATCAATGTAATAAGTACGACTTTATATTTTTGTGTGGTGACTTTAATGCTCGTATTGCCGATGTGAAAGACTACATACCCGAAGTTGATATTGTATCTGACAGACAACATATTGATGATGTTAAAGCAGGACACTGGGAGTCATTTATTGAATTTCTGAAAGACTCCAAAATGTGCGTTTTGAATGGCCGTATTATTGTCACAAATAGTGAAGATAGTGATAATTATACATGTAAGTAAGTAAGTAAGTAAGTAAATGCTTTATTTAAGTGACATGTACATTTGAAGCAAATATATGAACATGAATATGAACATCGTACCAGCCTCACAAGGCTTATAAGTCACTACATACAAAAATTATACATTATAATATATACATATGTGATTGGCGTATATCCCATGCTTTACATAAATAATGTGCAAGCTGTTTTTGGCAATTCCTGTTGATAAAGATAAATTTACTGTGACGATCCAGAGACAGAAAATTTAAATTTAAATTTTGAAATGTCACAAAATAACCGAGTTCTTATTTCCTCATATATAGGACATTCAATTAAAAAATGAAATTCATCCTCAATAATATTTTCATTACAAAATTTGCACACTCTGTTTTCTATATCTGTATTATTATATCTTCCTGTTTCAATATGTAGAGGTAATATACCTAATCGAAATTGAGCTAAGATGCTTCGACATTTGCAGGACATGTAATTCAAAACATAAGACTCAGTACCAAAATTATCTTTGAATTTAACATAAGTACGAAGTTTTGGTTTGTCTTTCACAGATGATAACCAGGATGTACTCATATTATTATTGAGAACATTTTTCACATTATGTATATCACATAATTTTCTGCCTGGCATTACATCATTCAATCCACACATTACAAATATTTCTTTCAATTCCGACGACCAGTTCCAAATCCGACGAGTTCCAAATCAACATTAAAAATGAATTTAGTAAGACGTGTATCGTCCATTTTCATCATTCTATTCCAAAACTGGATCATTTTAATAAAACGTCGATACCTTGGACACAACCAACCCATATCCCCCTCTAGACCAGCAACGGCGGCATATCTATGAACACCTAAATAGTATCTCAACGCCCGATATTGTAGATGATTGGTGCAAATAAAATCTTTATAACCCCATATTTCGCTTCCATAATCACACACACTAGCAACGCCACAATCATACATTTTAGTGTTGTTCTGTAGGGATGTTCTGTTGTTGATTATATTATCACATCACACGATTGTGTCGAGAAATGTGCTTCATTTCACGTTGATTTAACAAATGACCTTGTTGATCAATATGACTGTATACATTTGTTGTCAGAAACTTGTAAGGAGCCTGACCACTCCATGCTTACTGTAACATTTCCAGCGACAGTTTATGTAGAATCTGTAGATGAAAGTAATGTATGTATAGAATAATGCCCTAGGCTGAGTTTTTCTCACGAATAGAGACCAGGCCGAAGGCCGAGGTTTCTATTCGTGAGGAATACGAAGCCGTAGGCATTATCCCACATAGTGCATGTACCTCAATCCCCCCCCCCCCCCCCCTTCTGACACAACCCCCCACTCCCCCCTCCCATTCATTTAGTTCATAAACAACATATCACATACATTTTACGTAATTGAATATAAACAACAAAACTGCAAATGTAACGCACAGTCCTTGCTCAATCAAGTGTATCCGTCAGGAAAAGCGTTGGATCTATTACCCGCTGCAGAATTTACTTCACCACATGACTCAGCTCCTAGATTCGTACGTTCAACCGTAGACGGCATTCTGTTGTTATGGCTCTGGTGGACTCGCACTGCGCCTTTGAATTGTTTTCCCCCCTGGTAACGTGTTTGTGAGTATTGCTCAAATAGAACCCTATAAAAGCAAACGCGGCAAAAGGCGCGCTCACTTTTAAACATTAAGCTACGTGACAACAACTTTTCCTGATAAAAAATGCAGCACAGGGATAACGCCGCATGCGGATATAAACGCGTGTTCTGACGCGTGTTCTGACGCGCTTGTTTGTTGGATATAGTTGCAAAACCTCATTCATGGGAATGACTCAAATGTTTTGGTGTGACCAGATGCCGTGCATGGCCCAAGTAACATACACTGCGCCTTAATACTACTCGTCCACTAAATGAATGCCATTTAATCCGTATGTCACCTTTTTAATCCTTATTGAATATAGAAGAAGGCGCAGTTTATGATACTTGGGCCCAGTGGATGAACAAAGTACCAGATTTGTAAACCGGTGAGTAATATATCAGGCTTATTCCTTTGAATTCAAAACAAATTTAGCATTTTCTCTTGCATTAACTAACGGGTTGTACCCGTGTACAAAGAATTGAATCATAATTGAACAAATGCCTGAACACATATCTTTATCTTCCATTCTTTCAATCCTTATAAGGAAATAAAAACGATTTAATCACATGTATTTACAGAATTCCTCGTAAAATCACTACGACCGATTCTAAGGTTTGATCCATGAATTCAACGTACGACTGGTAAGTTTTTTTTTAAATTTTGTGCTATTCGTGCATAATATGGCAATGTAAAAGTTCTGTTCAAATTGTTCTCACAATACATATGCCGAATAGTTATAATCTTCATTTTAAAAGGAAAAATGAAACATTCATGTTTGTATATCTCCTTCATATTTGCAGGAAAATTACGTTATACCTGATCTCTGGAGGTTTCTCCAGGATTCCGGTACAAGTGCGGATATATATGTATGTGGAATATCGCAGGATTATCTAACCCTCCGGAACTCCAAGGATATTGTGGATATATACGTTTTCACTGGATTTCTGCAGAGGATTTCATGAACCAAATATCAAAATATTAACCACAAAACTCTTTATGACCAATGGATTCAACTAGCACACCATTATTGTAACGATTAGCTGTCCACGATTAGATTATGTACACCGAGTAATATAATCATAATACGTTGTACATGTATATGCTTGGCAATAAAAAAAATACAATTTCCAGTTTGTTTACATGTCCACCATGATCTATTTTCACTCGATACCTGGGACAGGTATTTATTGGAAATAGATACCTCGCAGAGAGGTATTTATTACAAATAAATACCTGCTCGAGACAATAGAATCATGCACTATCTGGTGTGAATGTTTATGATCATGATGAAGGGTGTTTGAAGCGGTATAATTTCAAAGATATTCCAGATGAATTTATGGCGTCTGACATGTGGCGAAGTAATGTTGTAGAAACAGTCAGTAATATCGAAAGATATCTTGTTACACAGCAATATAATGTTGATAAATTGTATGAGAATATTTGTAAAATGTTCCATAATGAAATGGATAAATTTCTCACATGTAGTAGTAAAGGTAAAATCCAACACAAAGTTTTCAAAGCACAAAAACCATTTTGGAACAGAACTTTGAATGTTATATGGAAAAAAAATGAAAAAGGCACAGAGGACATTTCTAAAATTTAATGGAAATAGACAACAGCGGAATGAACTGAGACAGGAATATCTTAGGTGTAGAAAATATTTTGATAAGGAACTCAGGAAGGCAGAAAAAAGGTATAAACAATATAAACTTAAGGAAATTGATAAAGTGTGTACTGATAATCCACGTGAATTCTGGAATCATATTAAAAAGTTAGGTCCAAAACCTAAATCGCAAATACCAATGGTTGTAAGAATGGGCGATGTTTTGGTGAGTGGTGTGGCTACTGTTTTAGAGGTTTGGAAAAATGATTTCTCAGGATTATTTGAACAAATCGTGCCAAATGATTTGATGTATGACAACAATTTTTTATGATACCGCAGAGATGTTCGTGAAAACAGGTGAAGATGACATGTCTATGGACGGCTATGTAGAAAATATGGATATTAATGGTGTGATCACACATGAGGAGATTGAAAGGTCCGTTGGTAAATTAAAAAAAAGGAAAAGCTCCTGGTATTGATAATATTCCTAACGAGGTGTTACAACAAGAATGTGTTATCAGTTTATTGGAAAAGTTGTTAAATATGTGTTTAGATAATAGTGTAATTCCTACATTGTGGATGAAGTCTGTGATTAACCCAAATACCAAAAGGATCTACCAATGACCCCCATGATCCTATGAGTTACCATGGTATTAGTTTACTCTCATGTGTCTCGAAAGTTGTTTCCAGTATTCTGAACTCTAGGATATGTTGTTATTGTGATAGTAATGGTTTATTTTTTGATGAACAGAATGGCTTCAGAAAATATATTTCTACTATCATGTATTGTCAGAAATCGAATATCACAAAACAAGGTTACCTTTGTTTCGTTTATCGACCTCCAAAAGGCCTTTGATTCTATTGACAGAACCCTATTATTGTATCAGCTGCTGAAATATAATATCAATGGGAAAGTTTATAACATTATTAAGAAGTTATACACAAAAACAAAATCATGTATAAAGTTGAACTCACTATATACTGACTGGTTTGATGTTGATGGTGGTGTCAGGCAAGGCGATACTCTGTCTCCGACCTTGTTCAATATTTTGATTAATGATCTAGCTAGCCCATGATGTAAAAAATTGGAGAAAAGGTGTTGAAATAGGTACTGACAATGTGAGTATATTGTTATATGCCGACGATATGGTTATGTTAGCAGAAAACGAGTATAGTTTGTAATGTATGTTGAATGCCTTGTATGAGTGGATGGAAAAGTGGCGGTTAAGGGTGAATGTATCAAAATCTAATGTCATCCATTTTAGACCAAAGCGTATGAAATGTACCAAATATGTATTCAAACTTGGGTTACAAAAACTTTCAATAGCAAGTGATTATAAATACCTTGGAATTTATCTTGATGAACACCTAAATTTTGAAAAATATACACAAATGCTGTCGGAGTCAGCAGGTCGAGCACTCGGTGGTATTATTTCAAAATCACAAATATGGGGTTATGGGAACTTTTCCGAATGTGAAGTTATCATGAATAAAGCTATGAGGTATTATTTGGGAGTACACAAATTTGCCCCAACAGCAGCTATCCAAGGGGAGGGATATGGGTTGGATTTCATTAAAATATAGAAGGTTTGTAAGTATGCTACGTTTCTGGTACAGAATGTTGAAGATTGATGACTCCAGGTTAGTGAAAAGAATATTTTTGTGGGATTACAATATTCATGGTCAGTGGTGTAAAAACATTTCAAGTATTGTACAATCGCTAAATCTTGATATCTATAGTTCAAAGAAAGTTTGTAATATTGACATGGCTGTTGGTATATGTAACACTCTTATGTGTAATGAATGGGAACAAAGCATCCATTGTAAACCCAAGCTGAGGACATATAGACTTTATAAAAAGGTATTTGGTGTAGAACCATAACATACTAGTAAATATAAGCGGTCAATTTTGCTCAATTTCGTGCTGGCATTCTACCATTAGCTATTGAAACAGGCAGGTTTGAAAATATTGAAGACATGGATACTAATAAATACAGAAATTGTTACCAACAGAAAGAATTTGTAAAATCTGTAAATCTGAAAATATTGAGGATGAATTTCATTTTTTTTTTAATGCCCAGTGTATGAGGAACTGAGGAGAAGTTTTTTTTGACAAATGTTTACTGAGTAGTGATGCATGTAATGATAAGAAGTGGGACACTGTAATGAATATCTACTGGAAATCTTGTTTGAATTTTACTGCAAATATATGGGAAATCCGGAAAAGAATGGTGTATAAGTAGCTAAATAATAATTAACTCCTGCATAGTCTTAGCATTCGGTCATCACATTCTCAAATAGTTTTACTGTTACCATTTTTTTTTTCGTATTGTTATATCTTAAATACTTTACATCTACACCGGCCACCTGTAAATACATTGTGTTTTCTTTTTACTGCCAAAAATTCCCGATGTACATGTGACTTAAATTAAAAAATTATTCATTCATTATTAATTCATTCATGTATGGGTGGTAAAAGGCAGTAACTTTTGGCACTTTATTCGAAACTTAAGTATTTATCCTACACATAGTGCATGATTCTATTTTTTTTAGCAGGCCTGCGAAGTATTTATTTTCAGTAAATACCTGCCAGAGGTGTTTCTGGAAAATAAACCAATATTGCCAAGCACATTTTTATTGTCAAGTACATACTGGTGTAATAATGGTATAACTGGTTGATGGCGTGGTGCAAAAATTAATGTGAACAGCTTATCGTTGCATTCATGAAGTGGCAAGTTTATTCCTCGGGTCATATGAACAGTTTTGGAGTTAAGGACGAACTGCATGTAAAATCCCGAATCTGGGAAAAATAAAGGTAACAAAATCATGAACTTGCAAACATCCATTTGGCACCAGAATTTACTGTGGCGACCTATAGCCATCAAGGATCACCAACCGAGACTTGGTTCTTGACTTGATATGATCAATTTTCTGATAATTGTCATTTTCAAATGTCATTTTGTGACTTATTTCTCAAAAGACAAGGTACACTCAAAACATGCCCAACGGCAGGATTATTTTTTACTGTGGACGACTAGTAATGCTAGTGAAGCTCACTGGTCAGTTGTGCTCGGGTGCACCAAATCCGCCTATTGTATTCCTCTCGCAGAAATTCAAGTCGTATATGCATCTGTTATTGGATGGTCACACAAAAAAACGTATATACCAACAACAGCTTGTTTGTGACGCTGAAAATACGACACGTTGTTTGCTGATGTGTGTGAAAGTGATATCTATAATCATCAATTTGTACAATCGCTGTCGTACTTTTTATAGAATCATGTCTCCGTTCATCATCCATGGCTATGCATATCTCTGTTACTGAAGTTTCAAGGAAGAAAGGTGGGGGTAGTCCTGCTGATTGTGCTACCTTTATGTTTACATTACAAATGAATGGGTGAGCGGCTCACTACAGTGTTTGGTTTGTTACCTGCAGTCAATCCTTAATATTTGATATCTGGGCTCATGGCATCATCAGCCCTCTGTACAAAAATCCAGTGAAAACGGTATCCAAACCATCATTGGAATTCCGGATGTTTTGATATTAATCCGGCAATATTCTACGCATGTGTATATCCAAAACTGTAATGGAATCCTAAAGAAGCCTCCATAGATTTGCGATATGTTGTAGTTTCCCTCCAAATATGAATGAAATATATACAAACGTGAATGTTCACGTTTTTTTAAATGTAAATTATAGCCTATATTCAGCATATATATTGGGAACAAGTTTGAACAGAACTTTTACACCGCCATAAATTATTATGCACAAATAGCTAAAAAAAACAAAAACACTCACTTACCAGTGGTACATTGAAGCCATGGATTGGTTTTTAGGGCCAGTCCTAGTGATTTTACAAGGAATTCTGTAAATGCACATACCATGTTATAGTTTTCCTGTTTGTACGTATTTAAGGAATGCAGGATAATGATATCCATTTTCGTTCGGAGGTAAATTAGTATTCAACACTTTGTATACAGGTACACGTAGAGCTCGTTAGTTGTGCAAAAGGACATTTTAATTTTGTTTCAAATAAAAAAAAGAAAGTATGTTTTGTGTATGTAACTCACCGGTTTACTGGTATCTCGTTCACACATTGGATCTAGCTACACCGAAATTTCCGACATTCCCATGAATGGCTGCGGAACTGTATCCCGCAAATAAGCATTTCTACTATATATCTCATCGTGTTTCTGTTTCATTTCATGCCTACGGCTTCGTACTTCTCACCATTAGAAACCTCGACCTTTGGCCTCGGTCCCTATGTATGAGAAATACTCAGCCTAGGACAAATGTCCACAATAGCTTTATCTGAACGGGAATAAAACCATATAAATGGCACTTTGCTACTATGACTTTGAATACTATTCAAACAAAGACATGAGCTGATGCTGAAGCCACGTAGATATGGAAAGGTCTGAGATATATAACACATACTTGATTATATTAATGATACACATTTACATATGTACACATTGTTGTATATTGTTCATTTCTTCAGCTATGTTATGTATAAGAACTAAACAATCATTCTAATTTTTCATTATCGAATATGCTACATGTGTGATGATAGCGAAAACTGATAACTTAAGGTTGCGTGATAAACACTTCTTGGAAGGAGAAAGTTCTAAGGAAATGTGGTTTGCAAATACTCACACAGTATGAAACCATATATGTATGTACCAGACGATCAACAGAATGGTCTGTGAGACAACCTGCCGATTGCGCTGTTGGGAACACCATCCACTTCAGGCAATCTTGTATGCATCTGAATCAGAAGCTAAATTGTATGATGTTTGTGTGATGGTCGAACAGCTTTGAGTGTTATTTATCAGAAACGTTGGTAATGATTCATGTTCCTGTCAATTACTACCTATCACAACCGAGATATACCAAGTACATCTTTCCCAGGTTATTAGCAGGGCAGGTACTTTTCGGCTGACCTTTTACATGTTCTACAGTATTCAAATGCGCAGAATATTGTACGTCATACTATTATACTGTAATAAATTCTCCTTCGTCGCGGATACGGCCAGAGGATTATGAGTACCGTAGTTGTGTGTATCTGAACCCACTGATATCAGCAGGAAGCCTTCTGTCACCAATAGGTTATATCTAGAATAGTTTTCACGTTTCTAGAACGGCATGCCAGTCAGTACATAGAAAAAGCAGAATATTATAAACCCCACTGGCTCATACCGAATCATATATTATAATCTTCTTCGAACCATTCATACCCAAACATATCTTCTATTCTGATCCTAACCCACGGCCTCTACTATATTCAATACCGCTGTAGAATATATCGGACAACTGTAAAACTGAGAGTGCACGGTCGTTTTCGCGTTTCAATGCAAAGCTCGTATGATGTTCGGAAAGATGATGTTCATCCAAATTTACTTATTCTCTAATATCCGATTTTGTGGTACTAGTCATATCTGCCTAGTTTTCAATACTATCCAAATGTAGGTCTAACCGTTGTGTTGCTTGTTATCTATTGTAAAACTTAAAATGCACATGCATGTTTAACCAACTATGGTACAGAAAATCATCACAATGGATATTCGATCGAAAACAATTGTAACTTATCACGTTACATTGGAAAACAATAAAAAAAAATAGCAATTCACTATGAAAATTTCACCAAAATATTTTGCAACAATTGATGTTATTATGAGCAGAGTCTTTGTTCATCATTTCTTCCAATGTCCTCTGTGTGTTTATTGAGCATTGTTTTCTCTTTTATTGCTTAAAAACCGAAATGTAAGGTAGTGAATGTTTTGTACATTCACAAGAGCCTTTCTATGTGCGAGTCTTGAATACTGACAATTGCAAAGCTACCATGGCGACTAGTTGCACATTCTGAGTGCAGACTCGAAGGTGAGAATCGGATATCTCACTTTTGATACTAATTTTGAATTCATAATTTAATCTCTATAGATGGTGCAACTCCCGTTGAGCATGTACCTGACTAGACTCCATATTCAGACTGCGAGGAGGAAGATTCTCTCATTTCTGAAAAGTGAAAAATAGCATATAACATTCGGCTTCTCAAATTTGTCTTGAACCCACTGTTTCACATTCAGTTTTTTTAACATTCAAATATTTTATTGTGTCTTTGAATGTGGAAATAATACCTAGAAATATGATATTAACTCCAATTGGGCAAAGTGGCTGGATATATAAAATTACCACATTTTTCAAGGTCATTGGTGAATGGTCAAGGTCATTTGCATTTCTGGCGAGCTAGTCGAATTTGTCAGCTCATTTTTTATTTAATTTATATGGTGTCTTACTGTGGTATTTTAAGGTGCTTGACGAGTAAAATATAGTAATGGTAGTAATAGTATTGCTTAATGGGAATGGTAAAACAACAATAATAATAACAATAATACTAGAAGTATATGATGAACTAATGATTGGGGTTGATATGATCAAGCCACAGTTGGGGTGTGTGCAACATTTCTGTCATCTTTACACCGCAACGGTAAACTGCTTTATATCCATGGTTTCCTAATAGGGATTGTGGCCAGGGTAATGGATCGAATCCTGTCTATTTCGTATAAATTAACAAGTCATGAAAAAGTTATTTCTACCCCATACTACTAAGAATGTCAGTCAATTCGCACTGTTGTAAATAATCCATATCGATCATGAGGATACTTATAATAATGACGAATAGGAATAATAATGTTACTATTATGAATAAAATAATAAATATATACATGTTTTGTGCGATATAAAATTTGCGATTGCATTGAATCTGCATGTAGGCTGTTTCGTGCAGTTGGAGAGATGAGTAGACATCTCGTACTGTGAAAAATGTTCTGACTCTAGGGAATTTCGGTCCAGTCTGGATTCCGACCTAAGAGATACGAGTGGATTGTAGCTCTCGTGTGAAATGGGGGATATAGCTTGTAGCCTCGTCACTCAGTGCATTATAGGTGGGCAAGAGGTGGACAAGAGGTTTGATTACTAGGGTTACCATGTTGTATAATCCTATCTTTATTATGCTCGAGCCTTACCCATGGTTCTGCATGAGTCATCAGTCAGGTGGCGTCGAATATGGCTGGTGTTCCTCAGTGTATGAACACAGCTTGGACACTGAGTTGATGTAACTGTGCATTGGCAGGTTCTTGGAGAAAATCAATCCAAGATTTCCAACTGGAAGACTGTCGTTTACCACAGAGCCTCCAATCATCATGTGAGCATCGGATGTGAGAAACTTGGTCTCCTTAGAAGAAAAATATTAATTTTGGTACTCGTTCAGCTTGAACAAATTCTGGATCATCAACTTCTTGACCTCCTCGACATATTCTTCAATTTTAGAAACATCATCTTTCTAGTTGTTCATTGATGGTTTCAGGATATATAGATTTGTGTGTATAATCCGTTGAGCCATGTGGGTCGCCAACAATTGATGAATTGTTCAGAGCATGATTATTTACCAACAGACACTCGCTGAAATCTGCTATCCAGGTAAAATCCAACACTTCAGGGCCTGGTCAGTTATGTCAAACGTCTGTCTGGTCAGATATGGCATATGTATGACTCAACAGAAAATCATGATCACTCCGTCACTTTTAAGTGGCGTGAACATAATGTGGCATGAACGACCTTCTGATTAACACAAATCCAGCATCACTGCCTGTGCTTGGCTGGTTATGCCCAAACAATGAATTCACCACAGTTGCAGGTGTATGGAAATGAGAGAAATGAACTTACTGACATTTTTTTTTTATTTCTCTGGACAATGAGCACTCTCAAACGAAATAAATGGCATAATGCAAAAATTCGATGATGGGCTGACAGCTTGTCGATAGTATCAGAGCACTGTCATTTTGTGTGTGAAGCAATTGATAAAAGCCGTTCATGGCAGTTTTATTGTCTGTCTACTCAACTCTCATTCCTCTGCGCAGGAACCAATCAATGCTGGGTTACAGATTTCCAAGTATTCAAAGCTATGCTCTCCGCAAATGGAATCCGTTTGAATGAGGATAGACAGGAAAAGTCCTACCATGGTGTCCACAATACGGACATGTATATGACTGGGATAAAAGTGGGAACTGGGATAAAAGCGAGCCTGAAATGGTAACTAATAGTGTACAGATATTCAAGTTATTCCAAACTTGAGCATTTTACTTGAATTTACTAACATTTACTGTACATGACAAGTAGTGACTTGAACAATTGGACAGCATACCTATAGCAGAACATAAATAGAATGTCGGAAATATATATCTCGCCGATTTTATCGAAATTGGTTTTAGTGAAAAATATTGCAGGTATTTAGCCTCAAAACAAAACCACTAACACCACTAACTTGAATAAAGAATATGCAATTCATAATTTCTGTTTCAGAATGCACAATGTCGCATTGATTATTATTTGAAAATCTGACAATAATCAGAGGAATTCACTCTGTGTTGATCAACCACCGGGTCTCAGTCTTGAACGATACAAGCAATGGAGTGTTCCTGAACACCTGCTATTGTCCATCGAAAGCAGTATCAAACCCAGGATTAATCCCGTTATAGTCCTATGGGATGTGATTGTAAAAGGGTGTTCAGATAACGTACCCATCCACGCACCGTGCTGCCCATTTTTGTGAAGGTGTTATTATTTGCCTCCATGGAGCCATCAAGTTTCGGCTCCTCACAACATTTAATTTCCCGTCTCCTGATGTCGTCAATGTATTAATATACTTTTGTCCTTTATTCAATCAGTGTTTCCAAGACAACATCCGGTTAGTGAAGTACTGAATTACACATCCTAACTCGTCGTCAGGTGCTGTCACGAAACTGACAACCAGTCGTTGTTCTGCCAGAGACTGACAGCCTCCAGATCTTTTCTCGATACTATCAGTGGGAACAGCAATTGAATATATTATTCTATAATACCTATGTTTTGTCATTATGGACCACACTAGGACAAAGTAGGTATTTTACATATATCTTCTGGAATCAACAGATGTGAAAAATACAAATACCATTTTCATGCTGGATTGAGGAGATACATTCCACAAGTGGGTGGTTAGTGATATGCAGACTAACATGGGATAGTTTTCCAGAGTTATGTTATCCACGAAAATTCACCCATTCCATGCCGTGGGAAATGTTGATGTTGATTGGATCAGGATATGTCCAATTGAATAAGCCAGCTTGGTTATATCCAATACAACAGTGGTATTATAACATGCCTACATTTAATAATCTACCTTGCCTGTAGTTTAGTAATCAACATATAGTCCATGAGCCGAAGGGTGATTTTTCAGGAATTGCTACCATGAGAGGGCACCAGAGTTTTTGAATTGATTTTGTTAGATATATGTATCTACTACCAAAAACAGCATGATGGACACTTCGGGAGAGTAGCTTAGCTTCAGTACAATCTAAAATGTGAGAGTGGGGTTGTAAACAGATATAAACCGCTTCAGATGAACGTGATTCAACCCGCTACATATATCCTCTACATCAAACTGTTTTTATTACTAGTAATATCATAATGAACAATACAGGTTATGTGGATATTAAGTCAAAATATACTGGATCTTGTCTTGGATCATATTATTTTGTCAAATTAGAGTCAATTTGTACATAGCAGACACCGCAGCTAATGAGATAGCACCACATTTCAAGTAATATGTTTTATTTTGATTGTATTGATGTTTACATGCATATCGCATTTTTTCTTTTATTATTTCTTTCAGAAACTTATTTCGTTACTCCATCCATCCATCCAAATTTTCACCCTATGTAAAAACTACAAGCTTTCCGCTCACCTACGACCGCTGGGGTGTATCCCCTGTAGCCCTATCATCCATGTAACCCCATATTCGTGTTACCAACAAGGGGGGGGGGGGGGGTTGGGGGGTTAGAGCAAGGGCTAAAAAAGGTTATCATAGAAAAGTGAAGTGTTAAGCCACACCTGTTTTTTTCACCAAAATTGCTGCTTTGACCATTCAAAGTCATCGAAGATCAAATTTAAGGACACCACAGGAATCACTTTGTTTGAATTTCCATTTCGACATGTTCGATGTGATGACGAAATTATAGCCAGGTCGAACTTTTCACCAAAAGATATATTTCAACTCAAAATATTTGAGAACCTTTTTTTAAGTAGAAATTCGATATAAAATCCACATGAAATATAGCACTTGAAGATGATAAACTTTAAGCCGTAACGAAAGTGCCATTTTCACCCAAAAATGTACCAAATTTGGTTCAAAATTGAAGTTCTAAACGAATATTGACCAAAACTGCATTTCGAGATTGGAGCGAGATCGCAAAAAGCTCCATTTTTACCCCAAATATGTTTCAAATGAGGTTTGAATGTGAAATTACAGCCAGAAGTTAACCAAAAGTGTTGTATTTGAAAATGATGAAAAATGATGATGCTGGATCAGTATGTCCAATAAAATTTCTATTTCTATTTAAAATATGTGCTAGCTGAGTTTAAAGTTGTCAAATTAATGAAATGGGTTCACAGCATGTTATAACTAGATAAATCAATATTAACTTATTCAGTATAATCTGTGGTACTACAGCCATGAAATCACTGCTGAACATAACCTTTTCCCCGTTGAGCACAATAATATATGTTAATAGCATCAAATATCTTAATTGTGCTCAACAAAAAACTTGAATAGCAAAATTGATGTTAATTTATTCAGTAATATTGCTGGTAGTAAAGCCATGAAATCATTACTGGACACAACATTTTCCTCATTGATCCCAAAAATAAATGTCAATCACCTCAATTATTTTTATTGTACTCAATAATAAACTTAACTAGCAAAATTAATGTCAACTCATTAAGTAATATCAACATTACTACTAAATTTCAACTGCACAAAACCTTTTCCTCATCGGGCCAAACAATGTTCAAGGAACAATGTTCCTTGCCTTACCTTTTTTTGTTTAATAATATACTCAACTAGCCAAATTAATGTTAATGACTTATTCAGTGAATTTCAGTAAATTAATGACTTATTCAGTAATATCAATAGTACTACAGCCATATACTGGACAGAACATTTTCCCTACTGAGCACAATAATAAATGTACCCTGCCTTAGCTATTCTTATTGTGCCCAGTAATGAACATACGTAAATCTATCAAAATTCATGTTAAATTATTCAGTAATATAATGTTACTACAGCCATAAAATCTTTACTGAACAAAACTTTCACATTGTTGACCCCAATAAAAAATATACCTCGCCTAAACTATTTTTACTGTGCTCAGTAATAAAATTTACTAGCAAAACAATATTATCTTATTTACTAATAAAATGTTACTACAGCCATAAAATCTCTACTGATCAAAACATTTACCTTGTTGAGCCCAATAATAAATGGTCCTCGTCCTAACTATTTGTTATTTTGTTCAATAATAGACTTAACTAGCAAAATTAATGTTAACTTATTCTGACAGTAATATCAATGTTATCACAGACATAAAATCTCTGCTGAAACGACCTTTCACTTTGCCGAGCCCAAATATGAATGTTTCTTGTCTTAACTATTTTCGTTGTGCTCAGTAGTAAAACTAATGGAACAAACTTATTTGGTAATATTGTTGTAAATCAACTAAAAACATCAGTTCTCCCTTCTGAACAAGAAACCAGTGCCACTATCTTCCATAGTACAGGCAATTGGAATGATCATACATATCAAAATTGGTATTTCACACATCTGTAATAAGTTAGGCCATTAACATATTAATATTGATATGATCATTCTGAGAAACTATTCCTTCTTAACGAGACTCCCAAATATTATTAAGATTATCGAAAACTACCGTCTGTATAGTGTTCACAAGCCATGTGTCTCAAACAGGCTGATTTCAACGCAAAATATGTCCCCAAAGCACCAATCAAGTTGGCAACTAAAAACGATTGGTATCGTGGTCTTACCAATATATATGTGCCTGCAAAAAAATATGGTAATCTGGTGAGAATTGTGGCCTGTAGCACATTCACAAGAAACTCTTTGCGGACGCGGATGCCGGCGCGGAGGCGGAAGCGGACGACTATCGCAAAACCATAGTATCCACCGAATTTTGTTCGAGGGATTCAATTAAGTACCACTTCTTATACACAGTGAAATGTTGAAATTGTTTTCTGATATCTGCAGTGGTCACACTATTAGCTCCGTCAATCCAGGACTAGACTGCTGTGGGGTTCTAAAATTTGCAAACAAAATTGTGAAAATATCAATACATTGATAAAATATAATTGCTACATGGTAATAGATGAAAATAGATTGATACTTACATTCAATTAACACCATAATAGTTCATGAAACAATAAATGATGATTTCTCTGTGACTTTTAAAAAAACATATTTGTCGGAATGTGCATTCAAATCGCTCATATTGTCATTCGCTATAGCATACCATGCCGATATGTTCAAAATTCCATAGAAAATTTAAGCTACTTTTCTGGGAAGTCCATCATGATGTTTTGACATGTTGAGAGTAGTGTACTACCCACTTTTTGTCCTTTTTCCTAGAACAGGGTCACCATGTATGAGGTCCCTAGAACAGGGCCACCATGTATGAGGTCCATGCATGGCCGAAGCCATCATCAGATGTTTGTAAGCAACCATGTTTGTGGACATGCGGGATGATTTTTATTTGTATAAAGGGGTCATTTGGCATAATCCATTTACACAATGACTGATGAAATACTATTTAACTATGTGTATGCCTAGTGTGTGGAAGAACAAATACTAGAACAAATACTTGGTAAATGTCCTCAATTTTTAATTCCACCTACACCACTACATATACAGCATGCATTGATTTGAGCATGTTGATTAATGTCGGCAGTTATATCACAACCTAGTTGATATGCCTTGGCAACGCTGAACCTACGATCGAAAGGTATCCAGTCTGAATGGTTCTATGACCCAGTGCTAGAGGGTTACCGGGGTATGGGATTATCATCCCTTTTACCAGATGCGCAATGCGCTATCACAGCCTTTCACCCTCCCGGCTCAAACACACATCATCACAAGCTGGCTACTAATAACCGTTTACCAACCGCGTTTGGTCCATTGTCTACAGGTACCAACGGCTCAATGCAAAGTACAATACTCAGAACATTGAAGGATTTAACTCGCCATTACACAATATGTGCAATCTTTCAGACGAATCAATTGCTCACTAGCTTAATAATACGTTCATCTGCCTTATATATCTAAATTTATACCCACTCAATAGTAATGGTGTTAGTAGTATTCCACCACGAATTGTTCATCCATATAAATGATTACCACAATGTATGTTGAAAAATTAACCACTAAAAGTTTTTGACCTCCTTGTTGCATGTAAGTATTCTATAATTTGCCACTAGAAGGTGGTATAAAGAGAAAAATAGGCACTAATGTAGACTTGATGCTTGGAGTTTAGCACAGCGCCATCTGGTGAATAAGGCATCATTTATTGAATATAAATGCTAAAAGAATGAGGGCGCCATCTAGTGAATACAAATGGCAAAATCTATTACATGAAAGGAATGTGTATGTCATTTTATAGGGACATTCCACAATAAGCATGTTGAAATCAATTTTCTACCAATACCATTGCATTCAAATGACTCAAGTTGACACCATAGAACAGTATGGCAAGGCTTGTTGCCTCTATATGGCACCATTACAATGGGTGGTATTCAGGAACGCTATGACTGTGTATAACACTCCTATTATGCAGTTATTTGCATTATTTGCAGTTTTGCATTGATTTATGGCCTGATGGGTAAATTTTATCATCTTTAAATATAAATATATATTCACCCATCATGGATGTATGTAATATATATAGCTCATTTAGATTCATTCTGAACATAGGAAGCTAAGCGCCGCACTGGCAGCCCCACGTTAGTAACACCACAAATATAGAGTGACTTCGCGGGTATGTTTTGAATTAGATTGATGGATGACCCTACAAATCATTTTCATTTCTTGTGAAATTTCTAGCATTTTAAGGACTGAAAGGGCGAAATATGCTTTCCAATTTTTAAAAAATTATTACACGACTGGGGATGGGAAGACAGGTGGAATCCTATATTTATGTTTTAGTGCTTATCATTTTGGACCGTCATTAGATCTAAAATGCATTTTTGATCATGGAAATACACAATCTAGTAGTATTTTTATCACTGCAAATGGCGGCGCCAGGCTTGACAACCACAACCTCAGGCTTGGCAGCCTCAGCCTCAGCCTCAGGCTTGGCAGCCTCAGCCTCAGCCACACCCACAGCCAAAGGCTTGGCAGCCTCAGCAGCCTCAGCCTCAGCCTTGGCAGCCTCAGCCTCAGCCTCAGCCTCAGCCTCAGCCACAGCCTCAGCCTCAGCCTTGGCAGCCACAGCCTCAGACTCAGCCTCAGCAGCTTCAGCCAAAGCCTTGGAAGCCTAAGCCATAGCCTCAGCCTCAGCCTTGGCAGCCACAGCCTCAGACTCAGCCTCAGCCAAAGCCTAGACAGCCTCAGCCTCAGCCTCAGGCTCAGCCTTGGCAGCCACAGCCTGAGGCTGAGGCTGCCAAGGCTTTGGCTGAGGCTGCTGAGTCTGAGGCTGTGGCTGCCAAGGCTGAGGCTGAGGCTTAGGCTGAGGCTGTGGCTGTGGCTGAGGCTGAGGCTGTGGCTGAGGCTGAGGCTGCCAAGGCTTTGGCTGAGGCTGCTGAGGCTGAGTCTGAGGCTGTGGCTGCCAAGGCTGAGGCTGAGGCTGAGGCTGCCAAGGCTGAGGCTGAGGCTATGGCTTAGGCTTCCAAGGCTTTGGCTGAAGCTGCTGAGGCTGAGTCTGAGGCTGTGGCTGCCAAGGCTGAGGCTGAGGCTGTGGCTGAGGCTGAGGCTGAGGCTGAGGCTGCCAAGGCTGAGGCTGAGGCTGCTGAGGCTGCCAAGCCTTTGGCTGTGGGTGTGGCTGAGGCTGAGGCTGCCAAGCCTGAGGCTGAGGCTGAGGCTGCCAAGCCTGAGGTTGTGGTTGTCAAGCCTGGCGCCGCCATTTGCAGTGATAAAAATACTACTAGATTGTGTATTTCCATGATCAAAAATGCATTTTAGATCTAATGACGGTCCAAAATGATAAGCACTAAAACATAAATATAGGATTCCACCTGTCTTCCCATCCCCAGTCGTGTAATAATTTTTTAAAAATTGGAAAGCATATTTCGCCCTTTCAGTCCTTAAAATGCTAGAAATTTCACAAGAAATGAAAATGATTTGTAGGGTCATCCATCAATCTAATTCAAAACATACCCGCGAAGTCACTCTATATTTGTGGTGTTACTAACGTGGGGCTGCCAGTGCGGCGCTTAGCTTCCTATGTTCAGAATGAATCTAAATGAGCTATATATATTACATACATCCATGATGGGTGAATATATATTTATATTTAAAGATGATAAAATTTACCCATCAGGCCATAAATCAATGCAAAACTGCAAATAATGCAAATAACTGCATAATAGGAGTGTTATACACAGTCATAGCGTTCCTGAATACCACCCATTGTAATGGTGCCATATAGAGGCAACAGGCCTTGCCATACTGTTCTATGGTGTCAACTTGAGTCATTTGAATGCAATGGTATTGGTAGAAAATTGATTTCAACATGCTTATTGTGGAATGTCCCTATAAAATGACATACACATTCCTTTCATGTAATAGATTTTGCCATTTGTATTCACTAGATGGCGCCCTCATTCTTTTAGCATTTATATTCAATAAATGATGCCTTATTCACCAGATGGCGCTGTGCTAAACTCCAAGCATCAAGTCTACATTAGTGCCTATTTTTCTCTTTATACCACCTTCTAGTGGCAAATTATAGAATACTTACATGCAACAAGGAGGTCAAAAACTTTTAGTGGTTAATTTTTCAACATACATTGTGGTAATCATTTATATGGATGAACAATTCGTGGTGGAATACTACTAACACCATTACTATTGAGTGGGTATAAATTTAGATATATAAGGCAGATGAACGTATTATTAAGCTGGTGAGCAATTGATTCGTCTGAAAGATTGCACATATTGTGTAATGGCGAGTTAAATCCTTCAATGTTCTGAGTATTGTACTTTGCATTGAGCCGTTGGTACCTGTAGACAATGGACCAAACGCGGTTGGTAAACGGTTATTAGTAGCCAGCTTGTGATGATGTGTGTTTGAGCCGGGAGGGTGAAAGGCTGTGATAGCGCATTGAGCATCTGGTAAAAGGGATGATAATCCCATACCCCGGTAACCCTCTAGCACTGGGTCATAGAACCATTCAGACTGGATACCTTTCGATCGTAGGTTCAGCGTTGCCAAGGCATATCAACTAGGTTGTGATATAACTGCCGACATTAATCAACATGCTCGAATCAATGCATGCTGTATATGTAGTGGTGTAGGTGGAATTAAAAATTGAGGACATTTACCAAGTATTTGTTCTAGTATTTGTTCTTCCACACACTAGGCATACACATAGTTAAATAGTATTTCATCAGTCATTGTGTAAATGGATTATGCCAAATGACCCCTTTATACAAATAAAAATCATCCCGCATGTCCACAAACATGGTTGCTTACAAACATCTGATGATGGCTTCGGCCATGCATGGACCTCATACATGGTGGCCCTGTTCTAGGGACCTCATACATGGTGACCCTGTTCTAGGAAAAAGGACAAAAAGTGGGTAGTACACTACTGTTGAGGATCATATAAACTGGAAAAAACAGTCAAAGTTTGGTGCCCTTTCATGGTAGAACATTTTGGATGGGCTCATGGACTAATACACTTTATTAATCATGTTTATTGTTGCTGAAACGAGTAAAAACGTAGTGGCCCGATTATTAGGTATATTTTCTTGATTATGTAAGGGATAAGCGCTGGGGTGGAGCGCCTCTGGAAAATAATCGACGACGCCGATTATTTGCCAGAGGTGCGACACCGAAGTCCTCAGTTCCCCCTCAACTCAACTCAACTAAACCGTGTACAATTATACCGTCACACTTGTCAACAGTGTTTAGAAGCAGAGGGCGACAATGTCTGAATTTGTGATGCCCAACTTTGTTACCATTATTATATCGTGAGAATACAAGTATATGTCCACTTGCTGTTCACGTAATTTTCAACGATATACAACAAGATATTTTTACAAATTTTTTCTAACATATGTCTGCATCCATTGAATGGTTTGCATGATAGTGATTGCCATATCAGCCCCGGATAATGAATGTATTATGAACACAAACGGTTCAACATTCACGCCCATGCCCACTGCTTGTGCTGCCACCTTTCAGTGTCTTTGTGAATTTAGAATTTTGACTCAACAGTAACACCACATCTATTGTTCAGCTTCTCATCTACATTATATTGGCCTTGATCAAGGTTGAAAGGCATCAAACGAATTGGGTTTCGGCAATGATGAAAGTGACTCGCTTGTTTGAGCAGATGCAGTTTGTACACTGCTAGTTGTTGTTTTTACATGCAGTAGATTATATTGCAGTAGATTGTTGTACACAACAATCTACTGCAATAATCTACTGGGAATATTGCAGTAGGTTATTTGATACAATAATCTACTGCAATAATCTACTGGGAGCAGCCTCCCAGTTGATCCTGACAAATAATTTACTGCAGAGAACAATACAACTGTGAACTAGTTTACTATATTACTGTGTTGGTGCAGACATTCTCCCGTGACGAGAAGGTCATAATTATACAGGATTAGTTGCTGCACTCTCTCGCCATGTAGAACCTAACTTTACTGAATAATATTCTTCGGGATCAACATTTCTTAGGAAACATAATGCTAGAATTCTCAATATAACATATCTAAAAATATATGTACATATTTCATATGGGACCAAAAGATGCATTTTCTTGGCACCATTCAGGGGCGTATCTAGAAATCCCAGAAAGGGGGGGGGGCACAAAAATAAAATTGAGTGGATGGTCCGAGCAAAACGAATCCCAAGCGGCCGAGGGTCTGCGGCCCGCTTAAGGGCTCCAGAAGCCCAACGTTTTTTTTGCGTTTGCTGGTGTTTTCTAGCCCTATTCTGGGTACATATTACCCTTGGCGAAGCACAAGCGCAGCGAGGCACAAGCGGTTGGGGGTCGGCTTAAGGGCCCCAGAGGCCAAGCACTTTTTGGCGTTTGCTGGTGTATTCTAGCCCTATTTTTGGCATATATTACCCTTGGTGCAGGGAGGGACAGGGGCACAGTCTCTCTAAATAGGGGGCATAAAGACATCATTTTGTCTGACAGGGGGGCACGTGCCCCCTGTGTTCCCCCCTAGATACGCCTATGCGATTTGTTGAAAATTACTCAGCATAATGGCCAACTGCTACCCTTTAACTACAACGACATTTATAATGAAACTGGTCAAAAAGCAGAAAATTTTGTATGGTGACCATATGAAGAGTACTTTCATCAGAGACTCTCTGGAATATGAACGCTCAGAAAACATGGAACAGACAACGTTCGAACACCGACGTGCGTCTATCCATCCCAAAGCTCAACTGCTTCCAGCAAGTGAAACTAGCGCGATACAAGCGTGATGTGACCTGTGTCGTTTTGCTTTAAATACATGTAGGCTAGTACCCTACCTAGTTTGTTAGGATGTAAGTATCAGTCTATTACCTCCAATACAGCCAAATTTTGATGATTCCAATAACAAACGTAAAATACAACATTTTGCAAAAGGAACAAAGCCCGACACACTGGCGTCATCAGGTGCAGAATCAGACGTAGTTGTTTCTACTGTACACCTGATGGAATTAGTGACGAGGAATGATACGTCATCAGGAATGATACGTTCACATAAAATTTGTACAAGTAACTTCTGTACAATATCAAATGCCCACTTTGGTAATCATAGCAGATGTGTCAGAACTGCGTCCTCAGCTTAAAGATCTACGAATTCAGGTATATTTCAATAATTCAAGGAATATTTTCTTGTATAATGCTTCTAACGGGTTTATCATTCTGTCAATGTGGCAGGTACTTTTAGCTATTGGCACATATGTCCGTTGGTTCAGAGAATAGTGACTTTTTTGTTCTTGGGGAACCGAAGTAAACCTGATTACTTTATTGAGCCACATCTATTGGTAACGAATATTACAAACTCGAACAAGGATTCAATATTGTCAATGTCAGTAACACCATAATATTATAACATTACAAGATAACATAACACTGAAGCATACATGTTGGTGTCAGCTTCAATCCATAAATTGAGAAAATATGAATATTTTTTTTATTAGTTAACAAATATTAATTAGTCATAGCATACCACTGACATTTCTCACATATAATTATGTAGACAATAAAATTCATCTGATTTTAACAATACCGAGTGCAAAGTTACCACCATCCCAGGCGACTAACATTTCTACCATGACGTCCCAGTAAACTGGAAAATTCATTAAGTCAGTATTATTAACACACACACGATATTATTAAATTTGAAATAAAAATTGAAAACCGTCAAAAAATAAATAGTCACTATCAATACCAAACACAATATTGCAATAAATTTGAGTGAGAAAATGAAAATTGTCATTGTTGTACTCATAGCATTTTAGAATGAGCACCATGTCTTACATTCTATATGATATAATATATTATATCACTCCATTACCAACCAACATTTGAGCACTGGTCGGTATCAACATTCATCCCATAATGACAGTTAGCTCATTCGTACATGACTAAATATAGTTGTTATTTTGAGCTCACGATGAAAAAAATTATTATAGATAACACATCTCGTGTAAGCAAGGGTTGCGGGATATTTTCCTTAATAACAGGAACACTTTCAATAAGACGTTTTTGTTTCCCAAAGTTGTCATGTGACATTTGGAAGACCTGTGGGTCCAGCTTTTCGCATCCCAATATTCAAGTCATATATAACCAAACAGAAAATGCAGCTAACTGTGACACAGGACATCAGAGCTAAATAGCACACCATCATTACCATAATCATGATAACAGATGAATATACTATAGTGAATTTGTCTAAAAACCAGTTTGCTAACAGTTACGCCCCCCCCCCCCTCCCCCCCACCAGACACACACGCACCATTTGATTCAAACACTTATATATACTGATGGAAATTTTTCTCCATTTATTTTTCAAGTACTAAAAAGCCTGTAATTATCTATTTCATTTATCAATAGATGTTAAACGTAGTATACTCTCTACTCGTCTTAGTCCCCCCCGGTGCCCTAGCGTAGGTATGTACCCAGGATATTGCTCAACTCCCAGGTATTGCTCGGCTCTCGATTGTGCGGCTGTACATATCCCCACAGGGCCAGAGTGTCTGTATTCATTTTTTATTTATTTTTTTTTTTTTAATTGATTTTGAAAATGCAAAATGACTTCAGAAATGACTTGCTTGACCCAAGGGACCTGGAAAAATTGGTATTACGAAATACCTCACTGTAAATAGGAGCTGATATATGAGGGTATATTGTTTGATGATCGCCATACCGGATTTAGTGCATAACCACCACCAGGGGGAGTCTGTTTGTGATGGTTTATGGAATCGAGATGTCTATAAATGATCCCATGGTATGAAACCAATCTTCAGCAAGACGAATTATTGTAGAACATTTACTTTGAATCATCGAATCACTTGCCATGGGTTACCTAATTTGAATAAATATACTCGTAAAACACATTTCTACTGTGGAGAACATCTGGATGTATGGACCTATATATTGCCGCAAATCCCAAGAAACCCTCTCTAACATCCCAGTCAAAGGAACTATGGATGACTAGATTAGGGTACCAATGAATCATCGGCACGATGAATTATTGGGAAAATGCCATTCTAAATTCACTTTTGCTATATTACCATAATTTTTGGATGCATGAATATATACACAATAAATTTACACTTCCACTGGTGGTTGTCGTGAACAGTTGAATATTTCACGGAAGGCTTCTCTGAAATCCTTTGCGAAGAAGTTGTAGATGATTGGGTTCAAGATGGAATTAGCAAAAACAAGACAGTGCCAAACGATGAGTAGCATGCTGTATGACGTGGTAGACGGCAGATGCCCGTAGTATGCTACCAGGATGTGGATGTGGAGCGGTAGCCAGCAGACGGCGAACACGCCAACTACAAGGATGACGAGTCTGGTCACGTGCTCCATGTGGCGTCCAACCAGGCTGTTCTCGTTGAGCATATCCTTCCCTCTCTGTCGGCGCAGGTGCAACACTATTAGCAGGTACAGTGTGGCGATCACCAGCAGTGGCAATGCATATGCGAACACAAAAAATGATGCGAAGAGTTGTTGTCCCTCAGTTTTGCCACTGATGATGCACTCAGTACGGTTGCTGAGTGGGTTGAAGCTGACACCATGTACGATTAGAATAGGCACCTTGGCTATGGAGCACATGATCCAGATAATCACAATGAGAAGCACAACATATTTCTTTGATCGTATGACTCGAAAGTTGGATCCGTACATGACGATGACGAATCTTACAGCTGACACGGCTATCAGTGTGTACACTGTCACATAGCACGTGGTGTATAGCAGGAATTGTACGATTCGACACATAATATCACTCAGTGGCCACTCCTCCAAAGCATAATGTACAGTTGTGAAAGTCCCGGATAGCAGCAGAAAACATATATCGGCTATAGCCAAATTAGCCAATAGCAGATTGGTGACATTTCGTAGATGTTTCCTAGATAGTATTACATAAATAACTAACACATTGCCGACTGTTCCAATTAGGACGACCAGAGCAAAGATGAAAGGAACAGTGACTTTGTATGCCTGATACACACATTTCTCAAAGAAACCGTCGAAGTCATTGACCACTCTGTTGATACCAAGGCTTTGGTCGACGTCAGGCTCGCTGATGTTACTGGCTACAGAGCCCGCATGCGGACTGTCAGCTATGGCTTCAACATGTGCATCCATCGTGACAAACCAGTCCTTCAGCCATAAATGTGAGTCAGAATCGAGTTAACCATGTGTTGATATTTATTTCATCAACTATCCTGTCAAGCGCACTTATTACCATGGTAATTTATCACAATCAGATTTGGCCTGCATCAATCACTGGAAGTCCAGAATGATTACCTCATCACTCACGGATTGGCTTGATCTTCACTTCATCATGAACAAACAACTGATGCCACTAATCCAACATTTCACTCTATGACTGACTGGTAATTCGTACAGAATAAATTTGTCAGTTTAAATTCCCTTACCAGTTAGCATATGTGTGGAATTGAAAAGGGTAGTGCAATTGACTAATTATCTGTCCACAAACACACTAAAAAAATCAACTCCTAAATCAACTCCTGACTCCTAAAATTTCTGAACAAAAATGTAGAACAGGCATTTTGTGTAGCCGTAGATAAAGCCGTTCATGACAGTGTTGTCGTCTTGCAGTTCATCCTTTACTTCCAAGCGGTGGACCCAATCAATCCTGACCTACTGGTCTTTGCACTTTTAGGGTTAGGTATCCAGGAAATGTGATCTCATTAAATGAAGACATACAGGGAATAGACGTCCTCATAATATTCCTATGATGGTTCTCTGTATGGGTCCAGAATAAAATCGAGCTTTGAAGTGGCACAGATGAAGCTGAAATAGTGAAATAAAGGCAAAAAAAAAATGCTTTAAATTTTTATATTGCTAATAATGTTGAAGTTATATTTTGTTATAAATGTTGTTTGATGAAGAAATAGGTATCTTCTTACTATTTTAAAAATTAAGGTAAAATAAATACCATTGAACAAAGAACAATACATGTATGTATGCGATCCAATATATCTACTATACATGTACATGTATGTATAATGAAGTAGTTGAAACAATGAGATTCATACCTGAACACCTGCTGTTGTCTGCCGAGGGAAGTATCATAGACACTGTTTTTATCCTGTTGGGATTCGAATGGGATTAGATCCCAGAGTACGTTTCCTATAACAGATCTGCCCACACACTGTGATGCTCTATTTCGTGAAGTTGTAATTATCTGCCATGCAAGGAGCCACTTTTGAGACCTCCTATAAAATGAATGCACTCATCTGTGGTCATACTGTCAGTGGCAATACTGTGCTCCACTGCAAGTCAAGAAATGTGATTAAAGCCGTATGGGTGAAACAAAAATAAAATGGTGTTTCGGATCCATACAACAATTCGATTTCCTGTGTCATAATGTCACCCACATACTATTATCCCCATGATCCTATGTCGATTAAGCTGTTTTCACAATAATCCCCATTAGAGTGTTGATCTGCCCCTCTTCACTCATGGTCCAGGCCGTCATAAAACTGCCGACCAGTCTTTGTTCTGCCAGAGACATTGCGGCCGTCTCTTTATGCTGAAGACGTCACTACCTGACGGCCGAGTGCCCCCAGCTCCGCTAGCAGCCAGTGTTGCTCTGGAAGCTGCCAGGAGGGAAAAAGCTACCGCCCGAGTCGTGTTGGATTGGCCTCCCATATAGCTGGTAATAACTTGTTGGCAAACACTGCTGCGGTTGTTGCCTTTTGTTTTATCCCTATATTTACAAAGGTATTCACTCACTTTGTTCTTTTGCTTCTTTTTCAGGGGGTCGGGGTAGGCTCCAACATCTGAATATTTTTGTTGTTTGTATTTTTTTTCATTGCGATTTATAGGGTTCAATGAGTCGAGTGCAGTTATTGCTTCGAACAGAAACCTATACACTCATCGAAATTGTATACCGAACTTCAAACATAATTTATGCTGTATATTATATCATAGTATATCATGTTATATCTTCTATATTCTCCCTGTACTAAGTTTTGATCATATACAATATATACTACAATGCGGAAAGCCTATAATTCAAATCTCCTGAAGCCAAGTTTCCCACAGGTGTGTGAAATATGTAATACCAATATTCGTGCTGGATTGGTGAAATACATTTTGCACATAGAAAGCTAACATGTATGGGAAAAAACTAGTGGTAACCTGACGTCAAGAAAATAAACTCCATACCGTGGGAGAAGTCAACGTGAGACGCAAAATAGCAGCACTACAACTTGCCTACCTTTGTGTCACTTAAAGTGTGAGCCCTGTTTCTCAGTTCGTATGTGAGTTCCTATGAGATGTTTTAACAAACTAATGTTAATAAAAGGATGTTTGGTATGGAATCCATTATTTCTGTAAAAAGAAGATTTTTCGGCAATCATCGGAAACCTCTGCTTTGAGAAGGTCCATTCAACATGTTTGATGTTCGTCATTTTAAATGTGTTTTAAATTTGACTAGAGAAGATTAATCATTGCCATTGCGTCCGGATGCAAAGAGAGTAGGAAATCGCTCTTTTGGGGGGTCACATAAGTCAAGAACTTAAAATTATCCTGTAAGAAGACATCAAACTTGACCAAGGTTAACAGTCAGACATTTTCAATTTGTCAATATATTCATTTCATAACTGTGATTCACCACAGTGTAATATATTATTAACACATTCTAAATAACACCAAATACATAGGAAATGTCATCAGAACTAGTGAGATCACGTATATTACACATTGCATTGTGATTACAAAACACTAAACTACCGAGAGAGCAGTAACAATGATCTGCCCACAACTCGTTCCACATACATGTACAATTATTACATGCCATTCACGTGAAATGAGAATCGATTGTGCAGCAAATGGTCAACAAGCATAATTCTTAAAGTTCTCTCTTAGTGTATAGTTTGTGTCATAAATTCTGTAGCCTTTGGGCGTGTGATTGGATATATATGTACTTGTTATACATCAATACTATTTGGTTTGGTTCGTAAATCTAAATTAGTTTCATATGTTGTTTGACAGTTGTATATTGATTCCATCAGGTGTACAATAGAAACAACTACATCTCACAAACTGTCTTCACAAGTGACTAATTGGTTTGGATTTGTTCACAATTGCAAAATGTTGTGTATTCCGTTTGCTATTGGCATCATAAAAGTCGCCACTTTAGAACTGACAGGGGAAAAGACTTGAGATATCAATTGGAATGATTCTTCGTCACTCATACAGTCTAAATGTGAAAAAGGCATATTAATCCGTTTAGGATATGCAGTAATTGACATGTGCATGTATCATTTAGCATGGCGTTTGATTGATAACGCTCGACGTTGTCCATAAATATCACACACGGGTGCAGGAGAGATTATCTGAAGTGAGTGATCTTCCATATACCACACTGGAGGGGATGTTCGGTATACCAATACAAATAGGTAATTCATAAATTACTCGGAATGTCAGGTGCGCTACTTTCCTCAGAATATCCTCCTTCTGGAAACTTTGGTCCTGTATGTGTTTGTCACGATCCATATGAATAAAGATGGTAGATAGGGTAGTGAACAGATATTAAAACTCCCATTGTACTTTTGGGTTATTGATATAAGACAATGCGTATATGTTATACAATATGTTTATGATGGAGACTCGACTATTGGTGGGCATTCGGAACTATGCGTTTAGATCGTCCGCATTGCAGATTTTGAATGAAATGTGATTCGTCTGAATATGAAAAAACGGGTCTGCCAATAATGGCGCACAGTTTGTCCACTTTGGAAAACCAATAGTTTGATAAAACATGTATTATCCATAAGAAATTTGCCCATATTCACAACACCCGTTTCAGTATTTTGGTAATGTATTTTTTTGCAAAATATGTATTTAATATACATGTATTTGACTAGAATACATGTATATCGACATCAACTTTGTCTTTTTTACGAGGAGAAAAGAAAAGTAAGAATTTTTGCAGCTAAGATTTTAATTCTGATTGAGGTATTGTCAAATATTTTTTTGGGGAATTAAGATTTCAGTAACAACAGTTAACCTAACATAGCGGCGTCTGCAAGTTTGCGAGAACGTTTACATGGTTAGGTTGTCGGAAAGGTGAAATGGAAGGCGTTTCCATTCATTCATCTCGACCTTCACCAAGGTACTTATCTACATAACTTCAAGAATTGTGTCTTCTAAATGCTCATTCACATACATGATTATCTACTTCTTTTCAGAAAAGTTTCAGAAAGAATATTTCAAACATGTTAAACAAAGGTTTGTATACAGAATGTCTAGAAAATAACCAATTGGATTGCTACATCACATAAATATTTACACATATAAAAGGGTATAGGTACATAATTTTTAAAAACTTCTTTTTTTACATGCTACATGCATAATTTAATACAAAGCTACACCTTTCTACTGCTACTTTACACAAAATTTATGTACATAATTTCATAAACGTTATGCATTTTTATTAGTAACAAAGTATGCCTCTGTACACGGTTCATGCATAAGGTTCATGCACATAATTTTGGAAAAGCAGAAATTCAGTTAGTGTGATTTATTATTACATTCCATAAGTTATTGGGAATAAGTAATTCACATGTGATGAGTTTTGAGTGACTTGCGAGGAGATACACATGATGTCACATGACAATGGACGAATGGTGTGCATTCATAGCAGTGACTCAACGTGTATGGAGGTTTCACTGTTGGGTCCTAGTATGGTATTTTACAAGTGACATGCAAGAAGTGACAAGTTAGTTGTGAATTTCGGATCAAGTATGACTTTCTCTACTTTTCATGATCTCAATTTCATGTTCTAAGATACTCAGTTGGACATATTCGTGTTTCTTTCTCTAGAATATATAACATTTCGCGCAGTTGAGCTGGTATGAAAAAGGTCAGTAACACAGGTGGGCCTTCCTTGCTATGGGAAGAAGACCGAGTATAATCGTCTGTGATGTGCGATAATTGGCTTTCATGTATCATTTACCATGCTGTTTGATAGATAACACTCAGAGCGGTTTGACCAGCCATGCTCTTTCAAAAGCATAACACAATGTAGATTCAGATGCACTTTAGATTTTCTGAGATCGCAGATGATTGATGTTCCCAGTACAGCACTGTACAGGATGTTTAGCGCACCAATACATCACTCCATGTTAAACAACGGTAGGAAATATGAATATCATGTGTTTGTCACATCCCCTTATGAAGACAGCGGCAGAAATATATGGCGAGGAAAGCTCGCATGACACTCAAGGGTGGTCATTCCCTAGGTTTTGGGATTTCTATTCTGTGTTTACTGATCAATATTTTATTTATAACTTCAAAATATGAATACCAGTTTGTTCCAAACTTGGAACATAGCTGCAACGTTCCTCACCAAGGAAGACATTTGCTCTGTTTTGTAGCGGTGCAATCTTTTAAAATAAATATGTTCGCGTAGAATACATCCCAATGTGTCATCTCTTCCCAAATTACAAGAATACTTCGAATCCTGGTGGATGTAAACAAGACTAAACTATCGAAAATGGTCATATTCTCAAGATCCCGTTTTCGTGTGAAATTTAACATTGGGGTAGATAGCCAACTTCTTCAATGTTTGCAATAGAAGTCTGGAATTTGGTAGAAAATCGCCGTTTGACTCCTGGGAGAATTATACGAATTTATAGAAAGATAACATTTAGCATCGCAAAATTATCGTCAATAGTCGATGTAAACAAGTTAGAAAAATTATAACATAATAATAGTTTACGTGGTTAATAACCGTCCCTTAGAAAGTTTGATGATTTTCTTTTGCCATACACTATAGAATATGTCAGATGCGGATTCAGGGGAAAGGGCGGGGTCATTTACTTAATTGCCCCCCCCCCCACCCCTTCACTCAATATATGTTGTATTTTTCGACTTGAATTTATACAAACTAAAGGATACAAGCAATTATTTTTGCTACATTGATGAAATAAACAGGCATGGAGTCTAGGGCTCACCTAGGGCCTCCAGACACTATCGACCTCCGATACTCTGTTGTGCATTCTGATGCTCTCAGAGATTGAAAATGTGGAGAAAGTATTCCAGGGCGCAAAATCGGCGGATTCGGCCGATGCGAGCATGTGCAATGAAAAATGTGCAAACATAAGTATGTTATATTGGTTTAACAATCATATTACTGTGTCACGTGTACATGTATACAAAATACATTAAACAGAATCGGTATAGCATATCCGTACATTCACATTTCACACATAAATATATGCCAGAAGAAAACATGAACAAAAATTTACAAAACACACACACATACAAAAATCGACCTAGGTCATGTTATCACCGATTTTTGTTCTGGAATTATTGGGGGGGGGGGGGGGGTGGTGTATCAATACATTATTCACACTATTCTGAATATCTTTCACATTGTTCAACACTGTCGTCATTATGGAATGTGTCTCTTATATGTGTCCCATTTTTGGGGGACGCGCTTGCATCTTTTTTATGGTTAAAGGTCACTCCTTTATATATCCTTATTTGTTAAAGGGATTTGAATCCCTATTTATATCCCTATACTAGAAAAAAGTTATTTAGTTTATCTCAGATATGCTATACATTAATTGACATGTGTGTGTATCATATAGCATGGCGCTTGATTAATAACACTCAAAATTATCAATCATCATATTTTAATTTTGGTGTACAATTCTTACGAGTGTGTGTGTTTCTTATCCGAGCTATACAGCTGTACACTAATCATCGAACCCTGCATTTCACAAAAGAAAAACCTCAAATATAACAATAATCGTCAACAGAACAATAAGGCAAAAGATCAAAAGGATTGAATCCCTTTGTACATACAGTAATGGAACGAAAGACAACAAACACTGACAGTGTTCGTTAACATTTATTATCTCCTGTATATTAGCTCTCAGTCAGTCGTGGTCAGCTTCATGCAAGGCCAATACAAAAACTCCAACGGTGGCTGTTGGCAGCCTCAAGAACAATTATACTGGTTGACGCGGAGCTGGGGACAGTCGGCCGTCAGACAGTGACATGTGGAGCAAGAGCAGTATCTTTGTCAGAACAACGACTGGATGGCAGTTTTACTGCAACCCCAGGCGACGAGTGAGGGGGAAATATCGACAACTGCATTAATAGGGTGTCGTCGTGCAAACAGCTGAATAGGTAGAGCAACAGGGGATATTATACTTTGGCGACATTAGGAAGCAGGAAATTGAAATGTAATGTGTATCCGAAACTCCTCCTGTTTTGTTGATAGGCTCGAGTTGCTCTGGATAATATCATTAAACGTGTCATGGGTGGATTTACCAGATACGAGGAAATTCTCAAAGGTGGCTCCATGCAGGCAAATAATAACACTGTCACGAAATTTGACAGCACGGTGCGGGGGTTGATCAGTTATCTGAACGTCCACAAGGATTGCGTGTCTCAACCTAGTACAAAATGATGAAAATATAGACACTAATATCAAACACTTTTGGAATGGAAACAAAGTATAAATTGTGTTTATGATACTGCTCTTTATTCAGAATATGGCATGATATATTCATGGTCCTATTTATGGCATCATGAATAGGACCATGAACACAACACCTTTGGTATGAAAAAGGAGCCTGACCAAACGCCTACAGTTAACAAATGTTCAGAATTGCTAACTGTTGAAAAGTCAATTGTTGAAAAATTCCTGAGCACCACACTCGGCAATAGGGGTAGCTGAGGGGTTGAAACATCGTAGTCGATTCCAACTAAGTTTGTCAAACACGATACAATGCCATCTCTTGGGATCAATGACAACATATTTTAACTGATACAATGAAGCCCTATAAAGCAATTGTGTCTAAATCAGGTCTCCTGGAATTTCAACTGCTTCTTAAAATGATTTCACAAGGCCAAAAAAAAATGTATGTAAACAATTAGAGAAAAATGCTTAGAAAGATAAACGAGCTTATAAACGTCTATATATAATGCATGTGATCTTTAGAAAACACGGAACCAATGCCATAACTTAAAGTAATCCACCCCCCCCCCCCCCCCCCCCCCCCCTCCCCGCTCTCCACACACATAAATCCCCCTAGAAAGGTGGCATCATTTGTCATTTGTTTCTAGAACTGTGAGCAGTTCCTGTCCCCTTCCACGGTGGTCCTACGATTTGGCGTTTAGTCGGGATATTACGCCAGTAGTCGGGCGATACCGACGTTTAGTCGGGCAAATAGGCCATAACGATGCAATGGATCGCGACAGAAACGCAGGTAGTGACAACTAATGGAGGAAATGAAAGTAAATAACTATTGCATTGAGTATCGGAACCATTTAGGTGTCAAAAAGGAATAGGTGTCCTGAGTGAATGTGTAGCATGCTAATCAAAATCTTTGACGCCGATTTGGTTGTCGCTCATGAATACGCCAATGATGAAACTAAATGGACCTTTAAAACATAATGACACACATATTATTTATATTTATCTGGGTTTTATAAAATACATTTCCTCAAATAAGTGGTTTGGGATGGTTTTTCTGTGATTTTATTTGTCATTACTTGATAAAAGTTGTTTTTGGAGGAATACAAATTACTAAGTTCTAGTCGGGATCTGTTTTGGTGCAGGATATCCAACTTCGGCGTTTAGTCGGTCATCATGGTCACCTTCTGCCATTCGCTTTAGAGTTGTATTGCTACCATGTAAACGGACTAGTCTAGTTCCGAAATAAATTTTGTACATGATATTTTCAAATGAAGTGGCTAATGATTGGCTAATGGGACTCATAGCCTAAAAGAATAGTATACATTTTTGCATTGTGTGACCGACAGCTGTTCCAAATATTGCATCGAGCTCCCTGGGATGGTAATCAACATGCCTGGCGATAGATATTAAAATCCCACTTGAAATTCTTGTAATGATCGTTTCTGTTCATCCGAACAATATGATATTTAAAGTCATAGTAGCGAGGTACCATTATATGGTTTTATTCCTGTTCAGATAAAGGCATTGTGGACATTTGGTGATAAGAAAAGATGTTCGCGTTAATTGGTAATTAATAACAGCGACATATAATCGAGTATATTGAGCCAGTATTGCAATTGCCTTCTCATGCCGATAAAAAAAATTGCTTCGGCAGTTTCCGTAATCGTGACGTCAGTTGAGGCAAAATGTGCTTTGATGGCTGGCCAAAAACGTAAAACACGTCATTTGGGCGGTCAGCTCAAAGATAGAAAACCACTACAAAATGCATGAGATTCAAAAGAAAGCACGTGAAAACCAACATATACTGGACATCTTGCAGTTCAACAAACCTCCCTTCTGGGAGAATGAATAGTACTGATTCTAAATATCAAGACAAGAAATGCCGTATTCCAACTATCTCACCCGTTCACTTGAATTGTACTGCCTCAAATGACGTCACAAACCACGTGACCCATACTAAAATCGTGATCAAAATCTTCGGCAATTTACGGAAGGAGTGCCTATTTGATTCAATATCTCGAAACCCTTTGATTGTATTTGTAAAATTCGTTCGAATTTACAGATAACTATTCATAATGGACTAAATGAAAAGCACTTTCATCGGCATGCTACCAGGTCTTTAATATGATGTACATTATTTGTGACAAAACACCGGAATGCTAACCCATTATCCATTAAAATCTCACGAGTTTGTTCCAGATTAATATTCGTTTCGGCATTAATAATAAATGGACTTTAGAACAGTACTGCACATACATAACGAGTGATTGCAAACTATTATTGAAATTTCTGTAGGCTATACGCGAAAAATGACGATCGTAACTGCCTAGCACCAGCACTATCACCAATTGACAAACCCTGCTACACGCCGTAGTCTTGTGCCACTAGGTACGGTACCATACATTTAGTTTGCAAAAATTCCTTTTACACAAATGTTTATTCCAAACTATTGATCAACATAATTCGATCTATTCCTCAGTAACAACTACACAAATTTGAAGCTATAGACCTGGTATATGCACTTTATAATTGTATTTATCACTCTCTTTTGTGTAAATTTGCCTGGTGAGAGTTCGAAACACAAAACTGTGTTTACGATATTTCAGCAAAATATGCATATATCGGCGCAATTTCAGGTTTGTTTGGTCTATGGATGTATCAGACGCTCAATCCGCAACAATAGTTATGTGTCAAGTTCTTAGTTCTGTGTAGAATAAGAAAATTTGAACTCGCTTATTTATTTTGTTGACATATTATCCCGACTAAATGGCGTGGTTACCGACCAGTGCCGGGATTTCCCGACTAAACGTCAAATCGTAGGACCACCGTGCCTTCAGGGCATCCATTATAGTCCACCTAATGATATGTTCGTCATAGATTTGTTGTATCTACCAGATTGCGATGACGTCCAAATTTGTTTTTATGAAAGCAGCTAATTTTTCATCCATTTACTTAGGTAACCCCTGCAAATTGCAGATATAGAATATAAAATCAGTTGAACTGATTCGATGAAAATATAGTTCAACGTTCCATCAATCAGAAATGGTAATGTGATTCCTCAAAGATACCTAGCAACAGTAAACCAGTTGCTTTTGTCTCGCACCAAAGTGAAAACCAAGTAAGTATTCAAGATGAGTTTTTCAATTTCTCAAACACAATTTACACCAGAAGCATCATAATAGCACTAATGTTTTATGTGAAATGAACTGTATTCTATGTGCATAATCACGTCCAGAGTTACCTAATGATAAATGCGAAGAACATGATATGAAGTTTTCAAAAGGGAATAATAAACATGAAAAAATGGCGACAACAACAAAAAATACTAAGATAAAAAAAAAAATACCACCTCACATACTGCCGAGGCCGGGGATCGAACCCGTGCCTAAACTGACTGCATTGATGAGAAGTCAGCCCACATACGAACTGAGCTAACCGGGCAACCAAATTGACTGTTGATGAGCGATCTGGTTGAATTTGCCCTGTTTTGCCAGCCCTACACCAAGTTTCACAATGAAACGTTGTGCATTGCCTCCCATTGAATGAACAAACCGCGCGAGATTTGAATAAAGTTCTCGAGATTGTCATACTATATGAGTTCAATTGTCATCTGAAAAACATGCATATGTTACCCATACCTTAAAATTAATACTTGTAATTTGGTCAGTTGATTCGATCGTTGTACGGGTGTCAATTTACTATAAAAAAAACAACATCGGCTCTCAGAAAGTGATGCGTGCGAACTTGTTTTTTTTCGTTTGAATACAATGATGTAAGTATCAACCTATTACCACCAAATCTAGACTTTGATGATGTCAATAGCAAAACTAACATTTTGGAATAGAAACAAAGCCTGACCAAACATTTTGTCTGACGGCACACTGGAGTCATCAGGGGCAGACAGTGTGTAAAATGTAGTTGTATCGACTGTACACCTGACGTAATTAGTATACAGCTGCCCAACAACATATTAAAACAATTTAGACCTCCGAAGCAATCTCCATGAAATAGGTGTATAACAAGTACATTAAAGTCGACACATAATTTATTGGCGCGAACATATCTCGTCATATCTCCGAACATACTAACTTGTATTATTTGAAATTTATATAAAGTGAAATCGGCACCATGACCATTGTGAAACAATGGCTGTTTTTCTGTCGTGTGCGTTTCTCGTCGGTATATCTAGGAAAATCCTTATGGGGTTTTAACATGGGAATTCTAGCTTGCCATTTTGATGTTGTATGGGATTGAGACAAGTCAATGGAATAGCCGATTTGAATAGGGGCCTTCTCAAAGAAAATGCAATGATAATAATTAATTCTATTACACGTGCTTGAATATATTGTAACGGTTTTGGGGTGTTCCCAAAAGTTCCCCAAGGTAATTCGTGTATATTTTGTGATACTACGGTTGAATAAGGGTTTATTAAAATGTATGTGTTTGAAGGTTCATACGGTTATATATTGATGGTTTTAGAAAGGTGTTCCGCCTTGGAACTTAGAATAATTCAATGTTGGTAAAGCCGGAAACAGAACCGGAACCGGAGACGGAGCCGGAACAATGGAGTACAAAAACGTAATGACGTTATTTCCGGAAGGTCATGTGATCAGCCTCGTTTTCGGTTTAAAAGGTGACGTGTCAGCCACTGATTGGTTCTAGCATGTTTTTGGAAATTACGGAAAAATCAGTGTTTTGGCGGACTATGACGTCACAATAGGTTGGTCACGTGATGTGGGTCTCAGGTCTATAAAAGCCCACGCTTCGGGGGGGGGGGGGGGGGGAACGGCGGAGTTGGTGTCCTGACGTCGACCTGTTCAGACCCTTCTCCCTTAGCAGAGTACTCCCTTGCTCCGGCTTAGGTCATGCAGATGATTACAGTTTATGTCTTCCGACTGTACACTTAGAAAAATAAATCTGAAAACTTATACCGGGTTGTTTTTCCGTGTTCGTTAGGGAACTTGGAAATTATGATAAAGTTAAAGTATTCGGAAAAAGAAAGTAATACGGAGAAGAAGGGAGACAAGTTAACGGTCGGTTAAGACAAAGTTTGTGACGACGTCTGAGGGTGATCCAGAACCCAGATCACCAGAGAAGAAGACGGAGACGGAGGTGGAAGCAACGGACCCACTGCGGAGGCGGTACCTGACGGAGCAGTTGCGGAGACAGAAGCAGTTGCAGTACCAGAGGCGGAGACGCTTCTAGATTCTCCATTTCAGGTGCAGTCGCGGTTGCAGTGGAGACAAAAGCAGCGGAGTGGATGCAGAGGCAGTACCTGACGGAATAGTTGCAGAGTCGGAGGCGGAGACGCTTCTAGATTCCTCATTTCAGGTGCAGTCGCAGAGAGACGGGAAACAACGGAGCAGTTGCGGAAACGGTGACCCGACGGAGCAGTTGCAGTACTGGTAGCGGAAACGCCACCGGAATCTTACTTTCAGGTGCAGTTGCAGATTGCAGTCGGGGGGAGAACGGTTGGAGGTCCATTCCAGACCACGCTACCGACCCTTAGAGACTTCTAGCCGTGATCAAGCCGTGCCAGCAGCAGTTCCCCGGAATTTTTCCGTTTCAGCTCCGGTTATAACCAAAACAAAACCCACCAACCTTCCAAGAAACCGTTTATCCAGACGTCACAGAGGGGGAAATCCCGTTACAATATTTCGCATTAAAGAAATCATAATCACACAATATCTACGGTAAGTCTTCAGTCCGAATCTGAACTGCTGGATTCACCCAGATGTATGACGACCCGTTCAATGGGGATCTTGTCGATGACTTTGAACGACAACTTCATGTTACGCTCAAAGATATTATATGTATACATGTGTTATGGGGCACGGGTATATTTTGGCTCACCTGTTAAGGAATATAGGCATATGTGTTGTACGTTGAAAATATATTATCAGGAACAAAACTTTGCTTGAATGATCAACAGCGCAATCAAACACAAACATTTTGTCATTTTTAAAATATCTTTTCCATAGCTTTTTTGAGACAGTCCCTCAACCAAAACTAAGCTGAGCTCAGAGGATTTCAATTGGACTCAAAGGCCAGAGTAAAAAGTGAGCATAGCCGGGCACGATACAAAGCTGGTAAAAAATTAGACACCCTAAATTATCAATTCATATATTGATGAAAACTGAATGTGTTCGTCTGTTTAGCGAGATAACAATGCACTGCAATCAAATATATAATTTTTGTCCTGTTCGGCCTGACATACAGTTTCACACCCAAATATAAACCAATATTCTCAGCCTTTCCGGGACATCAAAATACGACCACTATCAGTTTTTGAACAGCATAAGTCATCGCATATTACTTTTCAGACCGTTGCACTCCACTGGTCAGACCAATGACTTTACTTTGCATTAATGAGCTGTTGCATTGGCATTCACCACTGTTTTAACTTTCCACTTTCCCGCTCATTGTTACAATGGTAAAATCCCATTTAAAATCGTATTTATTGAAATAATTATTTTCTGTGTGAAGAACAAACTTCAAATTCACGTCAGCAACTTTGGTCACAGTCTTGTTCAAACGTTGCCTGAATTTCATATAATACAAGTCAGTAAGTTCCGAGATTTCATGAGATATGTTCGCGCCAATAAATTATGCGCCGACTTTAGTACCTAATCACAAGCTTAAAGGCTACTGACAAATTTACCGATCACCAACATAGTGACACCAGCTCTGTGGCATGAATGAAAGTATCCACCTATATACTAGATTTTGATGATATCAACAGCAAACCTAAGATACAACATTTTGGAATAGAAACAAAGCCTGACCAAATATTTTGTCTCAAGACACACTTCTGTCATCAGGGGCAGACAGTGTGTAAAATATAGTTGTTTCTACTGAACAAATATCCAACACTTTATGTGATTTCTGAGCGCCAGCAAACGGCTGGTTCACAAATGTAATAGGAGAAAGATACATCGACCCATGGCTCAGGTATTTAAGGTACAAGTACCCGAGAAAATGAATATGCTTCGACCACAATATAGGCGAGCCATACCATTTTGTTGGTTACGTTGGCAAAATACGATAAAGAAAATTACTGATTAGTGAGTATTCATATTGAAAACTATATGTACTATATGATAAACAGTCACTACATTAATCACTGAAATCAGACCCAAACTATCCAAATGAAGCAGGCGTTCCAGATGAAGTCACGAATATACCACATTCCATGTGTAATAGCTAAATAATTTTGAAAAAAAAACATGTTGCAGCTTTTGAAGAGCTATTGATATAGTGACTTCAATATAATTTTCAATTTGGTACTTTTGTCGGGTGCTACTAAACCCCGAAACGGACCCCGTTTCGCGAAACTGAGAGACAGCGGTGAAAAGGAGTGGGATATGTGGCGTTATGATAGCAGATAGGCCCACCATTCTTCATGTTCTTAGTCGCATGCACTTCCCCGGCTCTCATTTTCTGAGATAGCTGTCGACAGACATGCACAAATCACACGCAGGCTTAATCGTACCATGTTTGTCGAAGCATGATTATAAAACGTCATGCCACGACTGGAATTAGCACGTGCCATGTACTATCATTCGTTTAGCAGCCATCAGTCATCATCATACCACATCATACATTGTAATAAGTGAAAATGAACTGGACAGTAATGTTTGACCGCAAACTCAAAATCAGTTGCATGCTCGTGGTACTTGGTACTTGGTTGCGTAGTGAGATAGGCATACAACAAGAGACCCACTGATTCTTGTGACCGAGTAATGAATTATCATACCAGCTCTAAACATGAACTCCGTTTCGCCCTCTAAACATGAACTCCGTTTCGCGAAACGGACTGTCCGTTTCGCGAAACGGACCTTGCCTCGACCTTGCCTGGCGAAATACTGAAGCAACGGAGTAAATGTATTCCCACAGGCTGCAATCCGAACATGTCCCAATCACACAGTGTGTTTAATACCAATATTTAATACCGATTTTCCGTTTTCAAATGCACAATGTCATATTGATGATTGTATGAATTTCAGATTCACATACCATGCATCCACCACAAACCGCCTACAGTGGTTGTAAGCTGTAAAATTAATAAGGCATATATAGTACGACCACGCACGATAAAGAATCGATTCTGAGTATGAGTGTGGGAAGAACCAATCATACCAAAAAACCGCCACAGTTTGCAGATTTGTTCTTATTTCTTATAGTTTTCTGCCACAACATGCACTCAATGCTATTCCTGGATGGAGGATTCAAGTTTCACGTTTGCTATGATCAAAGAATTGAGCTAAACTAATTTGTTTTTGGAAATAAGTACATATACTGATACCATGTTTTCTGGACATGTTTAAATCTGAATAATACCTGAGAAATTTAGACAAATTCATGACAATTCTAACGGTAGAATTCGTACACCGGTTCAATAGTCGTACTCCTGACGTAGCCGCGTACATTTGACTGGAGTATGTACGGTTTACGTGGTGTAGTGTTGGAAGTTCAAGGCTAATGATTTACATGGACACGTAAATGTAGGCTACGTATTCAGAATTGATCATTTCATCTGAAAGATGAAAACGATATATCTCCAGCGCCCGATGAAGTCGCATACGAATTGCAGGCAATCGGATTACCGATGAAAATTTTTCATCATTGCTTTCATAAAAAAGAATGAACGAGCAATCTAACGTGAAAATAAATTATGCAAACTGTGCCGATAATGTTCGCTAAGAAAAGAAACGTGTATTGATTCACTTAAGCCTACTTCCGTTAATCGAGTGACTGATCAATGTTCTCATATTAAATGTATGTATGTAGATTATTCGACAATATGGGACTTTGTGCCCGCGGTTCAAGTTCTAAGGCCCGACGCGAAGCGGAGGGTCGTTTGAAGAACTTGAACCAAGGGCACAAAGCCCATATTGTGGCATAACCCGTTTATCATATGCCAGTCCGGGAATTTTAATAACACTTTTGTTAATCTGCGAATATTCGAGTATTTAGCTCATGTCCAAAGTGTAGTTCCGGTACCATGACGGGCAACGGGCGATATGACATTTGTGGCTCGGCGGGCATTTTTTAGTCATTGGGAAATGTATGGTGTTAGGCAAATTACTTTGGGTAGATAGGAGGGCTTTTGTTAGCAATGATGAATAGTAATATAATAATCACAGAACTAGTGATTGCAATAAGACTCTCGGCACTATCATCACTGGCATATGATAAAATGTAGGCCTATTATCATGATTATAACTATCGCACGCAAGTTCTTTAAGCTCTGAGTTTGTATTATACAGGTGTATTTCAAAACTGTATAATTACATCGTTTGCACACTTATACGATGTTAAAGTGTGAGTTGCAACAACGATACAATTACACTACTGTTGACCGACTAAATGATTCATTTTAGTCTCCAACATGAGCTCCGGGCCGTTTCGCGAAACGGACAGTCCGTTTCGCGAAACGGACCTGTGAGGCTAATGCTGATGCCAATGGGCTCACACTGACCAGCGTCCATGATATTATCGTGAAGGGTGTAACTCCCGGATACAAGTAAGGGGAGAGAGAAATATCGAATTCCTCGAATACATGTAGGTGAAAACTTAGTTTTGTAGAAGTTAGTTTGCGCATATGGACCTCTACCAGACTTGGAGACGAAGAAGAATCAACGAACCTCTGCTTGTGTTTGATAGTAATTTTAAGATCGAGTTTTTTTGAAGACGCAACATGCTTTTTTGCTAGAAGTCCTGGGTTCTGAGAGGAACATTTGGTGAATTCCAAATACATACACCCACAGGTGAAAAGTTGTCCATCGCCCTATTGTTATATTCAGCAAGTCCTGTTATTGTATCCCCCGAACGAAGTTCGGCGGATACTATAGATTTGCGATCGTTCTTGCGAACGCGCTACAGGCCGCAATTCTCACCCGATTACCATTATTTTTTTGCAGGCACATATATAATGATAAGACCCCGATATCAATCGATTTTGGTTGCCATGGCAACTGAATTGGTCGTTTGGGGACACATTGAAAACAGCCTGTTTGAGACACATGGCTTGTGAACGCTCTACAAATGACAGTTTTCGACGAATCTCAAAAATACTTGGAAGTGTTGTTGGGAAGGACTGTCACACGAAACCAATCGTTTTTCAGAATGATCATATAAATATATTCATATGTTAACAGCCTAACTTATTACAGAAATGTGAAATATTCTTTTTGATATGTATGATCATTCCAATAGTCTGTACTATCATGGAAGGTAATGGCACTGGTTTCTTGTTCAGAGTGGAGAACTGATGTTTTTTTTGATTTTGATTGAATTTATTTAGGAACTATACATACATACTTGTTCATCATATCATGTTAAAGTATAATAACATTCATAAAATTTTGTATAGCCCTGAGCTATGGGGTTGGAGTCTGTCAGACTGTACACCTCAATCGTGCTTTGAACAGTTTATGTGTGATAGGTATTATATTATGTATGATGAATGAGGCACCCCACAGCTCGTCATAAACAGTTAGACTTCATGAACATAACATACATCTCAATGTAGGAATGACATTATTATTGTACATACTGGTGCCTAAAAATATGAGTACAGATGAACAGAAAAAAAAAAAAAAAAAGGAAAGGAAGAAGAAAAGAAGAAGAAAACATAGCACCAAGGGTGCTGTAGCTCACCGGCATATCATGAATTGCACAGAGTATTGATTTTCCAAAATGTAACTTGTAATACTGATCTTCAACTGTATTGTCAAAACATGTTCGTAAAATGTTGCCACACATTTTCGTATGGAATATAATTCGAAATCAAGTTACATCTTGAAAAGTTTTTTTTTTCGATAATGACATATTTTCACAGACCACCAATTCAAAGGCAACAACACCTATACACATCACAAAGGTACATAGGGAGAATCTTATGCATTTTGAGGAAAATGGGATGAATTGATTTTAATAAAATGGCTTCCAAGACAGCTCAGGATATTAGCCCATGTTTTGGTAAATTTTCAGTAGGGTTCATCAAGGCAAAACAAGTTATTTGCCAAACGGACGATGGACGGACGTCCCAACAGATTAAGTTGTAGGGCTTTTCACGTGTTACATTTCCTATCTCCAGCAAGCCCCTTATCCCCAAAAGTAACCCCTTATCCCATTTTCTTAACCCTAAATGTTTTAACCGGACGGACGGACGACGGACGAAAAAACCATGACAGTAGCTTATCGGCCCATATGGGTCGGTAAGCTAAAAAAAAAAAAAAGAAAAAAGAAATAAGTGCTGCAAGTTGTCCGCTCGTATCTACGCCGCTCCACCCGTGACCATACACAATCCAGGTCTGTCCATCCCTAGCCGCGGTAGCCCCGCAAGGTCTCTCGCTTGAAGCGTGAGGAAAACGTTTTCTTGTTCACTAGTGTCTGGTGAATATTTGTGTAAAGCGTCGAGGGTAATTTATTCCAAATAATTGGGCCATTTCTTTTTATAGACCGACAGACAGCTTCACATTTTGCATCTGATGATTTCAGCTTGAAGGCTGCGCTATGTCGTGTATTATGTTCGTGTACATCAATTGATGGGGCAAACAGGTCATTTATTGAATTGGGCAGTGCATTTGTGAGCGCAGATAGTACATACTTAGAAACATGTAGTGTGTATATATCTGAAAGTTTCAGTAGTTTCAATGTTTTGAAAAGGGGCTCAGAATGTTCGTTATACGGGGCATTGCATATTAATCTGACAAGCTTCTTTTGCAGGATTGTTAATTTATTAAGGTGCACAGCATGAGTCCCTCCCCATATAGTTATACCATAGGCCAGATGCGGATATGCCAAGGTGTAATATAGCGTAATAAGACTGGAAGTCGGCAATGTCTGTTTGGCTCTGTTCAGAGCAAAATATGATTTCAAAATTTTTTTTCTCACAGCGTTTATATGCTCATCCCATTTCAATTTGTCATCTATATAAACCCCAAGGAATTTAGTGCAACTACATTTGTTGATAATTTGGTCAGCTAACTTTAATTCAAGATAATCTCGAGCACTATTGTTGTTATTATAGAGTATATAGTTAGTTTTCGTGGCATTGAGTGAGAGCTTATTGGCTTTAAACCAGTCGGTTAAACGTCCTAGTTCCGCATTCATAATTTCATATAGTTGAGCTATGTTTTTGTGTGAATAATATACTGTGGTATCGTCTGCAAACAAAATGGTTTTTGAGTTAATTAATACACTGGGCAAATCATTGGTGTATATTATAAACAACAGTGGCCCCAAAACCGACCCCTGAGGAACCCCAAAAGTTATTTCCCTTTCGCTCGAATCTACACCCATATATGATACATATTGTTTCCTGTTTGCTAAATAATCCCTAAACCATTCAAGCGTTGTTCCGCGAACGCCGTAAAACTCTAATTTCCGCAGCAAAATTGTATGGTCTATAGTATCAAACGCCTTAGATAGGTCTAAAAATACCGCCATTGTCGACTCTTTTTCCGCCAAATTATTGGAGATGTCGGCAACAAGTCTAGTTATCGCATCAACAGTACTGCGATTTTGGCGAAATCCATATTGATTTTCAAATAATAGGTTGTATTTGTTCATAAATTTAGCGAGCCGTCTGTGCATTACCTTCTCCATGATTTTTGATACGGCGGGCAGTAGTGAGATCGGTCTATAATTAGTCAGGTCTGCTTTACTTTTTGATTTGTGAATTGGTATTATTTTAGCCAATTTGAGACACGCTGGGACTTTTCCATATTCGAAAGATTTATTTATGATGATACTTAATGGTGCAGCTACAGAGTTACTCAAATCCCTTAGTAATTTCGAACTTATATTATCATGACCAGTACTTTTTTTTTGCTTAATATTTTTTAGAATACTTTGGATTTCATTACAGTCCGTGGGTTCTAGGTACATCGATTTACAATTTTTCTGCTTATTCAAATGTAGATAATAGTCGGCGTTATTGGCTGGTTGGGGTATATTACTAGCTAGATGTGCACCAACGTTGGTAAAAAAGGAGCAGAATGATTCTGCTATAAGCTTATTGTCAGTAGTTTCTGTGTTATTAATGAGGAAGGTTTGTGCAACATCGTTGTTATTTTTTATCTTGCCAATGCTCATGTTGATTATTTCCCACGTTTTCCTTATATTATGTTTATGTTCTTTGAGTTGACTACTATAAAATTCCTTTTTTGCTATTCTTTTCAATTTATTATGTAAGTTACGATATTTGATGTATTCCTTATAGCCAGTATCAGTTTTAGATTTGCGGATATTTTGGGCGTATAATTTTGAATTCGTATGAGATGACTTCATGAGTCCCTTCGTCATCCATGGTTCTCTTATTATTTTTCTTTTAGGGATTATGACATGCTTAATGGGAGCATGCTTATCCAATGCAAGATTTAGCTGTGAGATGAAATATTCGGTGGCATTATCCGGGGACATAGAGTGTAAAACCTGCCAATTAACATTCCCAAGTGTTTCGTTGATGCTTCCTAAATTTTGTTCGGACAATTTTCTGCTTGGAAATGTTAGTGGCTGGCTACGCCTATTGGCCATGATAACATATTCTATTAGGCAGAAAACAGGAAGGTGATCAGATAAGTCAGTAACGAGTATTGCAGATTGTGTTGTCCATTTTGAGTTGATTTTCACGTATATGTTATCGATAAGCGTTGCAGACTGTGATGTAATGCGCGTGGGTTTAGTTATTGTAGGGAACACTAGATTAGAATACATTACGTCAAATAATTCAGATGTTTGTTTGTGCGACTGTATTTTTAGTAGATCGAAATTCTGGTCGGTGCCGATTATAACGTTATTATTGTCACGTAATTTAAATAAGATTTCATCATATCGATTCACCGACTGGTTGGGGTTACTGTTGGGTACTCGATATATTTCACCGATGATTGTTTGTAATTTATTAGATTTAACTTCAATAAACATAGACTCGAATTCACCTTCAACAAAAATATCAATATCAGGACGTTCTTTAAATTCTAGACCATCTCTCACGTAAATAGCGACCCCTCCCCTTGTCATGATGGACCTATTCCTACAAATAAATTTGTACCCAGGTATCTGAAAGAGATTCATGTTCCCCTCGTGGAGGAATGTTTCACATAATAGTATGGCATCTAATCGCAACTGTTTAGATTCAAGATCAGAAATAAGACTCTGTAGTGATACAAATTTAGAGGGCAATGACTGTATATTCAGATGCATAATGTTAAAACCCAAGTTGTTCGCAACACTATTGTGATGCTGTGAGTAATATTTCACAAGTTTATCAGTGTCACAATATTCACTATCTGGGAATGTTATTTTGGATTGACGTTCTGTAATATCATCGTCTTGTGTTACATATTCATCCAGACAAGTGTTAAAATCATCTACATCAGTATTCAGAGCTATGATTTCTTCATTAGCCATGACATTTTTTTATGAAAGTATGATATTGTTCTCCTCACGGTCCACCGAGAGAGAATGAGAGACCACGGCGACCCTGGACAGACAGAGCGGGAAAAAAGCACGGTACGGGAGCGAGACGGCGGAGACAGCAAACTGCGGAGACAACAGACAACACATACCTCGAAACATAAACAGATAAAATCAATCATGACAGGCTGCAACAATGCAACAATTGTGTAAGCAAAGATGTAAGTAGGCCCACCCCTTCCCCATGCCTTTCTTTAGTAAGCATACTATTTAGTATTTCAACTGGATTGTTTGTGCCCTTTTGTGGCCCATGTAGCGCAGCTTACTATTTCTTCTAAATTCAGTGAAGATTGGAAATGTGCCAGACGGATTAAATATGGAATTCATTCAGTAGGTGAGTAGTATTAACAGAGTAAGGTGCGCTACTTGGGCCCATTTTGTTAACATGAGCGAATATCACATCAGTTCTCTTACATTAACCGAGCTTCCTCTAGAGAGGTACAGCTCACCAGGAGATTAAGCAAGTAGGTACAAGTGCAATTAACTTTATGGACTATCGATTTAACAGTCTAGTGAATATATAGATCCTCATACGGCACATACAATTGGTTACATTTTTACGTGGTGGTTACACGGTCTAATGAACACTTACTCCCCACACTTGTTATATAATTGACTACGCAGATTACAACTCAACGGTCAAGGATACGGTCAGGTGGCTACAATACTTTCCCACGCTGTCAGTGTTTACAAGTAGGTCAGTAATGTGAAGCTTTTCGTAAGACATTGGCTTACTATTTATGAAATAGGATATGGAGTGGAGAGGAAACTTATTATAATACAAACAAAAAACCGTCCTTCACATTAAATAAAAAGTACTTGCACACTACATATATGAAGTGCATTCAGTCACTTTTCGATGAAAACAGGACAATATTACCGAATAAGTTCACATTAGTTTTATCTAGTTAAGGCTATTACTGACCACAATAAAAATAGTTAAGACCAGAAATATTTATTATTGGGCTCAACAAGGTAAAGGTTTTGTCAATTAGAGATTTCATGGCTGTAACCAAGTAAGTTACCAATATTTTTACTGGTTAGGTCTATTATTGACATAATGAAAATAGTTAAGATGAAAAAAAAAATTTGAGCTCCACAAGGTAAAGGTTTTGTCCATTACAGATTCCATGGGTGTAACCGAATAAGTTAGCATTATTTCTACTAGTCTATTATTGGCCACAATAAAAATAGTTAAAACAAGAAATATTTATTATTGGGTTCAACAAGGTAAAGGTTCTGTCCAGTAGAGATTTTATGGCTGTAACCAAATAAGTTAACATTAATTTTACTAGTTAGTCTATTATTGACCTCAATAAAAATAGTTAAGACGAGAATCATTTATTAATGAGCTCAACAAGGTAAAGGTTTTGTCCAGAGAGATTTATGTGTGTAACCGAATAAGTTAACATTATTTTTACACGTTAACACTATTATTGACCACAATAACAATAGTTAAGACAAGAAATGTTTATTTTTGGGCTCAACAAGGTAAAGGTACAGAACTGTACAGTAGATATTTTATGGCTCTGACCAAATAAGTTAACATTATTTTTGCAAGTTAAGTCTATTATTGACCACAATAAAAATAATAAAGACGAGAAACATTCAATATTGAGCTCAACCAAGTAATTGGAATTTCACATTCGAACCTAATTTGGAACATATTTGGGGTGAAAATAGAGCTTTCTATGAAAACATTGATCTGGCTCCAATTTTGTCATCTTGAAATGCAATTTTGGTCTACTTTTACTTTGAATTTCAACTTGAAACTATGTTTGGTACATATTATGAGTCAAAATATAACTTATGGTGAAAAGTTTGATCTGGCTCAAATTTCCTCATCTTGAAGTGCAGTTTTGGTCAACTTTTACATGAATTTCAACTTGAAAGCAAGTTTGGCACATACCATGAGTTAAAATATGAGTGCTGGAAAGTTCGATCTGGCTCCGAATTGTCATCTTGAAATGCAGTTTTGGTCAACTTTTCCTTTGAATTTCAACTTGGAACCAAGTTTATCAAATATTCGGAGTTGAAATATAACTAAGTGAATAGATTAATCTGGCTGTAATTTCGTTATTTTATCAAACATGTCGAAATGGAAATTCATACGCAGTGATTTCAGTGAAAGATCAATGCAGCAATTTTGGTGGGAAAAATAGCAGTTGTGGCTTATGATTTAACATTTCTCTGGTAATCTTTTTTAGCCCTTGCTCTAGTTTTTCACACTTTATTAACAGTAATATATTTGGGGCAACAGGGGTGATAGGGCTACGGAGGATACACCCAAGCGGTCGTAGGCGACCGGAAGCGTCTAGTTTCGTAAATGTTCGAACTTCGATCATTTATGCGCCTTCTCGAAGTATATTTTGGTATGAAATGGATATTTTTACCTGTTATCAGAACACACATAGGCGTATAGGGGTATTTCAATGAAATATCCTCAGAGGCACTTTACAAATAATCGTACAATTCGAACATCGAATAACTTGCCTCTTTTTTGTGATCCATCTGGCAAAAAATGTGCAATTCAACTTTGGAGTACTTTGGAATGTTTTCCATATGATTGATCGTGAATCAAAATATATATTATATTCGGTGTTGATATTTAGTTATTCATCTGTTCATGGTTGCTCTGTTTGGGTGGCCATTGAGTGTCGAAAGGAAGAAAAGGAAGCGATACATTATGGAATTTTTAAGGAAAAACCACTACCCTGACAATCAATACCGTCTCCGTACGTATACTAGTAAGCTGTATACTAATACGTAAACACCATGCAACATATGCTGCATGGTATGCTTTATAGAATCGGTGATATCTTTATATCGATATACAGTTGATATATCTTCGTATATGCCAATTTAAGTCTGCATTGGCATATTATTATTACCATTTCGTTCCCCAATACTGGTAGTATCAATGAATTATAGTGCCCCTCCCACCGCCTGATCTCACCCCGAGCCACAGAGTACACTTTTCCCGTCCCGTGTAAACTTTGCAATAATGTATCTACAGTTCCAAATTCATTTGTTAAAATATAAATTGTAAATTTCATTACATAGGATTTAATCAGCCGAATTAATAATTTCCATATGGTTTTGAGTAACAACTTCGTGAAATAGTTTATAGTATTATTATAGTAGGCTTATTATATAATAGTATTATTGTGAGATATAATCAGTAACTATTTTAACAGGCCAGAAGGAAGACAGTACAATTTCATACTATTTTGGTCTGCCCAATTTTTTTTTCTGATTTATGTATAATAATATTTGTGTAACAATGTGCTGTTGAAATTGGGAAAATAAAGTCGTTCATCCATTCATTCACACCATTTAATGAGTGCCCCTATTTAGAAATGACATGTTCAAAATATGATCATTCTACACATTTCGCAAGCCAACTGCCACTTTCCCGTTAAGTATTAGTACTGATTGGAACACCAGGCAAATTTCACTCGTGCCCATCTCTTCCGATTTTTCATATGCAATGTTTTCCTGCCCATATCCAAGTGGCCAGCCAGACATACGTGTATGTACTAGCTCACAGAAGCAAGGTGGATACGTAGACCTTCAAATTAACACTGTCCTATAAATATGGGTTCTAATGTGTTCTATCGAATTCATGTAATATACACGTACATGACGATAAGAGGACAATGACACATATCGATACCTGGCAAAAAGTGAACAGTTCCATGTACAGGATGAAATATAAGATGAAATGCAAGACTTACGAAATCATGCATGTGTTTGACTAGCTACGTTGCGGACCTCTTTATAGACATTTATGCGCGAGAATGGTTGAGTTTTTGCGAATAGCAAATAAAAAGAGAGCTGTATACCGTTGTTGACATACATATGGTACAAATTGTATGATAGTATTTTGCATAGTTGCGAAAAGAACATGCCGCGATCCAATAAACCTGTTGGCTCAGGTAGCTTCTCCTGTGTTTGTAAGTTGTAACAGTCTAGCAACTGACTCGCAAGTTTACACAAAAATACTTCGTTTCGCGAAACGGACAGTGCGTTTCGCGAAACGGATCTGCCTGGAACTGGATCAGGAGCGAACGCAGGCATTGCTGAATCTAATGAGGGCTGGATAGTCACATTAACGATACGGTGTTATTCTGGGGACAAACAAATATACACATTTTGGCTTTGTAAATTATATTCGTTTCCTCGGCTAACTATATATTTTTGGTGTTTATTTTCATTTGTTCCTTCTAATTTTTTTCGAAGGATCAACTCAGTAAATATATTATGATAACAATAGTAGGCCTAACTCGTTCGCGTAGGTAGGCGTGTGTGTATGTGTGTATAATTACGTATGTTAAAAGGTCAATGAAATTTGTAAATTGACTGTTTGTGGGAACAGCATGCGAAATGTACCGGGTATTATAAGTCGAATATATAATCGTCTGCAAGCAGATGTTAGGACAGACAACGTCACACTATCGTGGGTGGTAGCCTATTGATTACAGTTGTTAACATGTGGTCCAGTTGTTAATTGTGTCCACGGGGATTTCAAATACCCCTGACACATTACAATGTGGGATGATTCCGGAATTATTCACGTGATGGCTCTATCACGTGATTACTAGTATCCCTAGATTTGGAGATACATTAGCAAAAGGAATCCCTTGCTGTTCCCGTGATGGGGCATGCATCGTGGGCTGTGTTTACCGTTTTAGATCACTCGGATCTTATCAGATGGAGACGTATTTTACGACCGGTGTGTGCCGAGAGCGAGCCGTGGATTGTTTACGATGCGGACTATTAATTATCTGCCCGGGTTCAAAGGAGTATTCACGGAATGATACGGAAAAGAAAGCGGTAAAATTAACATGAACTATTTGTCCTTGGCAATGAATCCTCATTAGAAAGGATATAGTACGGAGCCCCTGAGGTGACATACCAGATATATTTATTAATCCGTGCGCACGAATTAGTAAACCGTGCGCACGAATTAGTAAACCGTGCCCACGAATTGGTAAACCGTGCGCACGAATTAGTAAACTGTGACCACGAATTTGTAAACCGTGTGCACGAATTAGTAAACTGTGGCCACGAATTAGTAAACTGTGGCCACGAATTGGTAAACCGTGGCCACGAATTAGTAAACCGTGCGCACGAATTAGTAATCCGTGGCCACGAATTGGTAAAACGTGATTTTGACTAGTGAGTGGATACATCCTTCTACATTTGAAACAGCATGTTGTTTTGCAAGTAGTATTCCAAGGTGCAATGTAACTACAATATGCATAATTATGTATGGCTGTAATAACGCTATAAGACATATTACAGACATATAGCTGTAATAACGCTGTAAGGATTCGTGGTAGTAGGTTGGTTACTAGTGTGTCTGTTATACCATACATTGGAGATACTCCTGTAATTTGTGATAGTGGCCACTGCTTCTAAGATGCTTTATCGTAATTGGAAGTAATCACAAGGTGTATAAATGCGACTGTATTGTCCGAATAATGTAATATAGTCTCTGAGCCAAATGTTCAAAAAAACATTTTCGTGGTTCGACGTGGTAAATGCTTCATCTTATACCTCAAGGAAGGGAAGTTAGTTAGATTACGAATATGCGGAATATAAGTCGGAACTTCTGAATTCATGTGGCTTTATACTGGAAAGTAGCGGCCATCCAACATTCTGGCACATAGAGCACGAGTCAGATAGATAAATGTAGAATGGAGGCAGTGAGTCCGATCAACATACATGTACTGTATACCAAATCTGCAAGTCGGGAAAATGTATTATTTTGATGACATTTTATCATTTGATTTCTACATGTATTCACCAGAACGGCCTTAGTGAGATGTTAAGTTAGCAAAGCCTTTGCCATAATTTACATTGCTTGACTTGTCGACATTTTGACCACACTAGTTTCAATATCTAGCAGCTTCAAACATAGCAATCATTCACCAGCAATTTGTTACGATTGCCTTTTTCAGCTACAGAATTTCGAACTTTCAAGATAATTTACACGAAATCCACTTTAATTTTTCCTCCTAAATCTGAACGATTGATACATTCCAGGCCGTTTGTAGCATGTTTGACTATGGTGGACCTTGAATTGCTCAAAAAGCCCGAAAGGTACCCCCAAAAGATCAGAAATGCACAAATTAGCCTCTTGGGGTAGAATGCATGTGAATGTACAAAAGTACCTTTGCAATGGTATACTATGGTACAGTTACCCCTTGAGAACCACCAAACCCCATTCTAAGGCCTCTTTAGAGAATTGGCTGCTAGACTAATGATAGCAATCCAACCACTTTTCACTGCTCTGGACAGTACGGAGCCGCTGAAAGGACACGGAAGAAATATTTTTTGACATATCGTTATTGCGTTTCCTCGCGATAACCTTCATTGTGCTGATGCCAATGATTTCTGAGAAGGTTTTTCTACAAGATCGCGAGGGAACGTGATCCGGAATGCGAGGGAACACGATCCGGATTGCGAGGGAACGCAGAAAAATCGCCAGGGAACGCGATCCGGAATGCGAGTGAACGCAATAACAATGTGCTAAAAATATTTCTTTCCTGTCCTCTCAGAGGCACCGTAATACTGTGTTCTGGACGATGTATGTTGCTCAAGTATCTACTGATACTTACATGCACATCTGTTTATAAATGTTGAATTTTTGTTGTCAAGTTTTTTTGATCAGATAACCTATTTTTTGGTCCGATAACCTATTGGCGTGACTTTTGCGTCCGTCGTCCGTCTACATTTTTATTTTCAAAGTTTTCAATCAAATCTTTCTGACATATTGCACAAAAATGCCTAAAATTATTTCAAGAAGGAGGTTTTTTTATATTTGTTTTATTTTTTCTATTATTTCAAAATGGCGGCCATTTTTGACGAAAAACGGCCAATTTTGCACGTTGATGGCAGTTTTCTCAAAATCTGTACCAGTAATTTTTTTCTTATTGATGCATAACACTCGTCATATATACCCTGTGATGTGTATAAGTTTCGTTGCCCTTGAATCGCTCGAAGTGGGCCACTTTGGCCCAAACGCGGCCCGAATGGGACTTTCCCAGATGCTTTTAATGGGACACACTATGTCTAATATCTCACTTAATATTGAGATTCGAGACTAGGAATCAATTGTGAATATATAGGAAATGATATATGCCGAATATATTGTGATGACCCTGAATTTGACCTTTGGCGTCATTTTTAAGGTCACAGGACAAATTGGTAATATCTCACTTATTATCGACTTTACAGCTTAGGAATTAGTTGTGCATCTATGCCGAAGGAAATGCCGAATATTTTGATGACCTTTAATTTGACCTTCGACCTTATTTTCAAGGTCATATAACAAAATAGCTATTTTATTTTACGAGCTATTGGATTTGCAGCTTAGCAAGCAATTGTGAACATATGTGGAATGATATACATGTTTGCTGGATATTCTCATAACTTTGCATTTGACCAGTGACCTTATTTTCAAGGTCACGGGACAAAATGGCTAATATCTAAAATATAAAACATATTTTGTCCGGTAACATGTCTCAGTCTCTGGGCTAATTTTTATCGTTTTGTCTAAAAAACTGGTGGAAATACATTGTACGGTGTAGACTTGTGCATGATCACGAGAAAAACCTTGTATGATGCAGCGAATCCCACAATGACTGGGCATTGATCTCGCATGACTCAATTCTCTAATGGAGACGGATGCTAGTACATGATTTATGTAGGATCCACAAACTTGACGTGTCATATTCTGGGTAGACTAAATATGTAGGCGGAACACGTGTTGCGATTCTTCGACCATGATATTTTCTTCATGAATTGTTAAAAATAGTGATATTGCCTTTTTCAGAATCATGGACGAACTGATTACGTATTTGGTGGAAAATCGTAACATCGACCCGAAAGATGTCGAAAATTTGGTGGAGGAGAAGGTTTGCACTGTACACATTTTGTATTTGTAATATCTATGACATTTCTCTTGTAAGAATTCCTGCGTGTGTATTTGCATATTTTTCTTTTTGCAAACTTCGTGTTTTCCTTTTTTCATAGATTGACATGGAGACTATTTTCCAGATGGATGACAAGGAACTCTCGAAATTCTTTCCAAAGTACGGAGATCGCTACGCAGTGAGACACTTCTGTCAGAGAAAGGTTTCTGGCATGAACACGCTATCGAATCTCGCGGCAAGGCTAGACAAATTCAAGAATAAAGAAACTCGTACCGACTTGAGGGCTGAAAAACTCACAGGCGACAAAAATGCTGCAAAACACAAACGGCGATTCGAAATTGGTTGGAAACAGTACGATGGTAACCGTTATATTCAAGTCAGGGAGCGGCGAGGTGGAGGTACACGGCACCTTACTGGAACCAAAGGTACAACTGTAGGAGACTGCCTACAAAAGGCCATTGAACTGTTCTTTCCCGAAGGAGGAGCAGTTGCTGACTTTGAGTTTTTCATGAGTGATATGACAGACTCAAATATACCACTCACACGAACCTTGGAGAATCAATATACTAGTAATCTCACAAAGGTGAAAATCGTCAGGTTGTATTTGTGCTCGAAACACAAATCGCACGTCAGTGACGAAGAACAGGTACCAGGTACTGCTGACACTACTAGTGCTGATACTACTAATGAGCCCACAAACACCCAACAACAAGAGCTAGGAGCCACTGCTGGAACTGGACCTGGCATGCTGGAACTAGCAGACATTGGAGATATGACTTCCAGACCGAGGAACAGACCATCACTGGGTTCAGTAGATCCGTCCGCGCTGGTGAGGGATGAAACTTCGCAACGGGACATGACAGTGGATATCAGCGAGACACATCAATCTCTGCTGGCAGAGGCTGATCCGTTTGACGCAGCTGGTCTACTGTCAGATGATTCCCTAGATGTCACGCTCCCCTATGGTATTTCAAATGCTCCTGTAAGTATATTTGCTGTCTTTTAGTTCCAAAAATTTGCACAAATAACAATTCAAGATACAACTCATTTTGATATTAATAATGGCATCGCATTTATGGAATCTATATCATTCACATGTAGCAGGAGGACCAAAATGGGAGCACCGCTCAGGGAGAACTTGTCCAGTTGATAAGGCAACCTGGTGATGAAATCCGATCTGGCACAGTTCAGCCAGGAATCAAGCCTCGCCAGATCATCCAGTAGAACAAACCGCAGCTGAGGACCAGATAACCAAGCCCTGTCTGATAACTCTGCACAAAGTCAACATAGTAGAAGAACTTGTGAGTACTTTCAAGGACCAGACAATAATGACCAAAGTTATACAGTATCAATACCAAGGAGAACCGGGATCTGATGCAAACGGCGTTTCTAGGGACGTTTACACCACATTCTGGAACACCTTCTTTGACAACTATGCAGATGGGGAAAACTCGTCCATACCTGTTGTCAATTCTGATTGGCAAAGAGAGGAGTGGATGGCAGTTGGCAGGATCTTGCTCAAGTCGTTGGAAGATCACGGTGTTTTACCACAAAAGTTGGCCCAACCTTTCATCGTCAATCTTCTCTTCAGAGAATGTGCTGTTACCCCGGAAATGTTGTTGACCTGTTTGGTCTCCTTCCTTGGCACCAATGACGGAGCCGTTGTGCAAGCAGTCATGGACGGCAATTGTCCACTCGACAGTGATCTGTTCATCTCCATCCTGCAAGGTCTCGGGTGTAGCCATATTCCTTACGGGGAGAACGTTAAATCTTACATGATCCAAGTGGCTCATGCGAAGTTTATCCAGGAACCGTCGTATATTACTGAATGTCTCCAGCACACAGCCATGAATTTGCGTGATTACTTCCAAGATATTGGATCGTTGCTAGGAATATACCAGCAGCAAAAGCCCACCACAGCGAAGGTTCTTTCCCTCTTCAAAGCCACCCCATCTAATCCACAGGAACAGAAAGCTTTCAACTTCCTGCAGCAGTACATTCGCAGTCTGCAGGAAAGTGGTCTGAAGAAATTCTTGCATTTCATCACAGGAGCCGACACTATATGTGTGGATCACGTTGATGTTCAGTTCACAAATCTCAGTGGGTTCAGTCGTCGGCCAGTTGCTCACACATGTGGCCCCATGTTACAGCTGCCGTGCACATACACAGCCTTTCGTCAATTGAGGAATGAGTTTGAATGCTTGTTGTCCACAGAATGTGCCTTCAGGATGGACATCGTTTGACTTCGAACTTCGTCTATTACACTCAGTTTTTCTTTCAATGAATCCACCTCGGGGGCTCCGAAGTTTTCAGTTGGACGACAGTTACATATTTTTTCCACATGTGGTAATCAAATTACATTGCATCATTGTCATGTCTGTGACCCTGCACACTGACTTCTGTTGTGTCTATGTAACATGGTACGCTTGTAGTATGTGCTGTCACGCCTGAGCTGTAACGGAAGCGGTTGTTTTGTAATTTCTTTAATACTGATTTATAGTGCATGATATGTGCTTGATAGCTGAGTTCTCCTTTGGTATTGACGGTAAGAGGAGTCCTTTTCGCAATATATAATGTTGATGATACTGGTACTCTGATATGCAACCAAACATGCTAAATTTATGTACTATTATGTCATACAATGCGAGTCATTATGTCTATTATTGAGCTATTATGGGATGTTTGAAGATGGCGTGATTTTCAATACATGCACAAGTGTTTGCATTCGGTGGTTGTAATTTATTATGTAATACGACACTTGTAATTATTGTGCAACACTATATCTATATTTTTGACAATATAATGTTTAAATGATGTCATATATATGTGCATGTGATGTCAGTTCAGCATTCAGTAGTACACTGTGTGGTTGTTTTCAAAATAAAGTGAAATGGCCAATAACAGTATTGACTTTATAAACATAATAATTCTCCGAAATGTAAGGTAGATTATTTGCAAATGCGACAATTGGCGAAACAATATTTAATCACATATATCCATTGTCATAATCAGATATTCCAGATTGGTATGAACACATTGAACAGTCATGGGTATTAGTATTTAGGGTAGTCGAAATAGACCAACCACATTGTAGAGTGTAATATAAGGTGAAATTTTGCCATTTCATTCCCACTAATTTATTGGCTTCTTGCCATCATCATGATACAGAACACATGACCTTCATCAGCAACATTGAAGATGATTTAGCGAAGTATGAGTAAATACATTTAGGTCATCAGGCCGTGTACCAGACTTATCAACTCTAAGTACAGATCCGTAGCTTGGTATATATCTTTTGGAAACCTCATGTCGTGTTCATACATAAGCATGCAACAAAGTTCAAACAAATCTTCGTCACATGGTATGCTCCTCCTGAATTCACATTCGCTGTGAGCCTGTGTGATCTCGTTCTCCACAACGGGGTATTTACAGTCATATGTCCCATACAGCTGAGGAACAAAGTGCATCACCTGCGGACGGCCATGCGGCACACCACGGTTCACTGATGGTCGCACCATGTGAGAATCCCATACGTCAACTGCAGAGTCCAACTTGTCCTAAAGTTTGCAAAGATATATTTATTTGTCTAAATCAAATCCACAAATAAGTTTTGAATAGTACCACACACAAGAAAACATATAAATACATATTTATGATGACGTTGTGTTACCTGGCTTATCGCATTATAATTCTATTAAGTAAACCTACATACACTCTTATGACACTGAAGACAATATATCACATGAAATTGCAATCATGTTCGTGAATTCACCTGGATGACAGAAATGAAGCAGAATAATATTAAGTTCTTGTCCAAATCATAGCCATCGAAATGACCTTCATCCTTTAGCTTGTGGAGCAGCCTTAACCAGATTTCGACCACTTCCTTTCGAAGAATAGCCCACCAGCTTTCGATTCGCTGATTACTCGCTACGGCCATACAGAAAACTTCGTTCTCCACCAAAATTATCTGATGCGTGTCGCCGAAAATAGCGTTGAATGTCACGAACTACGGAGTTATCGGTGCCCCTGTCACCCCTAACTATCTGTGGACATCCTTCCAGTGCCTCCACAGCCTCTACGTAATATCCAGCAATAACTTTGGGGTCGCTACTTGTGTTATAAGCTTTAAGCCAAATCATTTTTCGAGAAAATCCATCTATGCATCCGTTTATGCAAATACCGAAAGGCTTTAACTTGTCATATGAATCAATATGCCAAATAAAGTTTGGACCTTTAGAAAAGTAAGCACGTCGTTTCAAACGCCTTCGTCTTCGAATGACAGTTCCAGTAGGGTCAAGAATAGATAGCAGAAGCCTTATGTCTTCTTTCCGTACTGCGAGGCCCGTGTTTACAGCCTTCTGATACATCCAACGATAACCGTGAAGTTCTCCCGTCGAGTTAATATCCTTGTTGATGAAGGATATCACTTCATTGAGTGGCGTGTCGAAATGTCGTCGGAAAAGACCAAGTTTTTTAATCACTCGTTTCAAATGTCTCAAACTCAAAACTATTCCATGGTTAGCAGAGAGGGCCAGTAGAATATCCTTGTATAATAGGCCTAAATTGAAGTACATCGTGATGAACTCTCCTAGCTCTTGTGTGTCAGACATCTTGGGATTATCAATTCGTGCGCACGAATTATCATTTCGTGCGCACGGTTTACTAATCCGTGCGCACGGTTTACTATTTCGTGCGCACGGTTTACTAATTCGTGCGCACGATTTATTAATTCGTGGGCACGATTTATTAATTTGTGGGCACGAATTATCAATTTGTGGGCACAGTTTATTAATCCGTGCGCACGGTTTACTAATTCGTGTGCACGGTTTACTAATTCGTGCGCACGATTTATCAATTCGTGGGCACGATTTATTAATTTGTGGGCACGAATTATCAACTTGTGGGCACAGTTTATTAATCCGTGCACACGGTTTACTAATTCGTGCGCACAGTTTACTATTCCGTGCGCACGGTTTACTAATTCGTGCGCACGGATTAATAAATATATCTGGTATGTCACCTTAGGGGCTCCGTAATATAGCTTCAAAATTAACACAAACTATTTTTCCTTGGTTGTCAATCCCTATTAGCAAGGATGTAATATATAGGTCTACTACATGTCATCAGACATACAAGTCGAGAGAAAAGCCATGTTTTTTTTATGTACATGTATCGATTGTCGCCGAAAAGCTCGTCAGAAAATGAAACAATTGGCTTACGAACATAGCTGGTCCATTAGTCAGGTTGTGGTTCCTAATATTTATTGTGTGGAAGGTGGTTCAATGTGAAGTTAAAACTAAAATAATAGGGTACAACCATTACCCAAATACTTTTGATCGTCTGAAACTTAGTTCAAATTTGACTCCAGCTTCTTAAAATATACCTAATAGGAAGCCTGAGATAGCCTAAAAACAGCAGCATTCTATCACAAATTTCTGAAAAATTGGTTACCAAATACCTCTAGACGAACTCAATTATCATCTTGGTAACAAAATTTACCTGAAGATACATTCTGCTATATAACCCATATATTACATACACCCCATATCATTGTACATGTAGTTGAGATCCAATGAATCTGGAATCACCTGTTCTCCATGCCATATATCTGTAGAGATGATAAATATATATATTGGAAATATCTTCGTATCGGCTTGGCCTAATAAATATTGTTTATTAACAAAATAATATATACAGTGGTTCCCTCAGATGAGAACCCCCTCTATAAAGACTTCCCCTTCTGCAATGAGTTTTTCATATATTATGGCACTAGGATGACATGCAAATGAACCCATCTAATAGGACCCCACCCCTTAGATAAAACTTCAATATTGTGGCAGAAGGTCGAGGTCTCATCTGAGCCTGAGGGGGACCACTGTATATGGACTAGTTACTGATAACCTCACCGGAGGCTGGTCCTGGATTCCCCAGCCCGGTTAACTTCATTCAGTCGACATTGTGTGCAATAACAGGCAATAAAAGCAGGCAATATTATTTTTGAAAACTATACTTCATGTGAAACATGTGAAATTAACTGAATGAGACGTACTCACATCTAATGTTATGGCTAAATGGATACGACCAGTCCTTTGGTAATATGACGTGATCTATTAGTTGGAATATGTAGTAATAATGATTCATACGATACCTATTCATACTTATGGATGATGAATATATGTGTTTTATCGTTTTTTTTTCAAAGAAGCTTTTCAGTATGTGTCAAATTTTGACAATCTCGTATGAGAGACCATATTTTGGGGGTAATAGGTGGTTTCATGTTTCGTTCTTATGCCTAATAATCATAAGAAGTAATTGGAAGTGATTGGCAAGTGTGAGCTGGAACAAATCGTTATGAAAGTTGAAGGAATCAAATGTTTTTCATGTCAACGCCGGTTCTTTGTAATGGTAATGCTGGTTCTATGCAGATTTCGAATCAACTGATCCCAACCTAATATAATGTTAGTTGTTTGGTTTCTGCTCCTTGACGTTATTCCGTCGAAGTCTTGCCAATTGCATTACGTGCACTAGAAACGCCCGTGCCTGGATCGTCCAACAACATATACCTATTGTTTCAAATTTGAAAAGAAACGCAAATGATGATAAAACAAGATAATAAATTTTATATCCATAGATATTAGTATTAATGCCGGTATATAATTGTGTTCCCCAAAATTATCAATAATGATGAAGGATTTTTTATACATGTATATCGATTGTTTATCTGCAGTTTTGGATTTTTTTTCGCCTTAATCCTGGGTCCTCTTTTCGTCTTCCAATGCTGGGCAGTAGAATTATTGTATGATATGTTCCACTATATTGTAGTTAAATATAATACCGCTTATTTTGTTAAAGGCGACTCTGATGCCCCATACAAATATACTGAAATAGATGTGATAAATATGGTTAATTTTCTGATTGATAATATTTTTGTGGAATTTGGTGGTCGAATATTTCAACAAACTATTGGTATTCCCATGGGTACAAACTGTGCACCATTATTGGCAGACCTGTTTTTATACTCATATGAATCAGATTTTATCCAACATTTACAAAGAGGAGGTTCTAAGAAACTAACATGTAATTTTAATTTCACTTTCCGATACATAGATGATGTATTGTCGCTAAATAATCCCAAGTTTGGTGATTATTTGGATGTCATATATCCTAAGGAACTTGAAATTAAGGATACTACAGAATCCGCTAATTTTTCCAACTATCTAGACCTGAGGTTGGAGATTGATAATGATTCTAACCTGTCAACTAGATTATATGACAAACGTGATGATTTCAATTTTTCCATAGTCAATTTCCCTTTTCTAAGCAGAAACATTCCTATGTCACCGGCATATGGTGTGTTTGTTTCTCAACTTAAACGCTATTCCAGAGCTAGTTGCAAATATGAGGACTTTGTCTATCGAAGTGCCCAGCTAGTCTCTAAACTGCTACGACAAGGATATGTTTTACCAAGACTTATCGCTGCGTTTAAGAAATTCTATGGACGTCATCATGATCTGGTTGATAAATACAGCAAATCCATGTCTGCCATGCAACTAGATCTGTTTTCATGTTAATTTTGGGGAATTCATGACGGGTGCCACTAGTGGGGCAGGAAATGCTCACTCTTTCCGGAACACCTGATTTCACCTCCTGATGGCCATTTACGGGGGTTCATGAGTTTCCCTGTCATTTTTGTTTTCTCTCACTTCGTATGCCTGATATGACTTTCTGTCCCCGGACTATGAGATTGGATAACGGACCCTGTTTTGTTTGCTCGGAATACTTGATACTGGGTATTGATTCCACGTCTATGAAAGTCAAATCATAGTCAACATACTCAAGCTTTCCAAGCTTCCATACTGTAAAAATATGCAGCTATTTATTTTCGTGCTCTCATAGAACGTGTATTGCCATCACCCACGGGTGGTAATATGCAGCAGCAGAATAACTAGCACATGTGCACATTCAAGTGTTATGCCAAGACACGACAGATTCGATGTACATACAAGCTTCTACATATCGTATGCTTTATGAGCTAATTGCAACATGAACAGCTTTTGTTTACTCAAAATTCATTTGTTTTGTGAATTATTCCGTAACATGTTGCCAAAAGTATATACATCATCTGAACTTTGAACACTATTTTTGTACTAGTAGATCTATATGTACATGTTCTTTTCATCGCTTCGGGTCAATCTCTTTTTTTAAAAAGTACTCGTTTAAGTAATAGCCATAGTTTTCAGGTTCATTGGCCACAATACAGCGTAATTCCTTGCGGAGAAATTTTCCATGTCTGCCTGTATCGACACAGAACCAGCGTGTGGATACCGCTTGACCGATTAGGCCTACGCTTTGTAAGAATGTCCGTTTCGCGAAACGGACTTGCCAGGGTCAGATGCTGGGATGCATAAAACCGCCAGTGATTGGTCGCTTGGTATTTATTGTAAACTACATGTATGTCTACCTTAGTTCCACGCTAAGGTGATATAAACATGAATAGTGTATCAAGCATAGAAATAATAAACTTTCGCACATGTACCGGTAGTTTCAAGCATGCTAGATTCATGACATTGATGCTGAAATCAACGTTTCTGAAAATGTGTGTTGTTCCGCGGGGTCACCGGGCCGACGCCGCACTCACGGGCATGATAGACGTTCTGGCCGATGAGTTAGTTTGTCGGGTCCGCGGTAGTGAACACAACACAGCTTTCATAAAATGTAGCTTATTCAACTGGTCAAATTGGATTTTTAATATAATTATGTAAGAGAGGGATAAATGAAGCCAAGCCCGGTTGACTTTAATGATCATTAAACTATATGTAGCAGATTAGGCCTACTCATTGCCTGATTATGTGTAATTTGATCAACGAGATCATACAGAAATCACGAGCTGTGTAGCACTATGCTAGTATTATAGGCTATATCACCCATCACAAGTATCAACAGACAGTTATTGAAGGTCTATGGACGACAGTAACAATCGGGTAACGTTATGATCCGTTTCGCGACTAAATCAGTTTCGCGAAACGGAGTCCGTTTCGGGGTTTAGTAGGACCGCTTTTGTCTGTTTTATTCAATGCTATGAGGGTCGATTATATAAGCTTACGTGTAATAGTTTTCGAATAAAGTGGATCTAAACATATCGAGATAACTTACTCAATTTATCGAGATAACTAACTCAATTAATCTAGATACCTAACTCCATTTACCCGGTTTATCAAGATAATATCTTGATTTATCGAAAAAATATCTTTATTTATCGAGATATTAAGTGGATTTATCATGAAAACTAAATACATTTATCGAGATAATTAACTCTGATTATTGAGATAATGAGTTAATTTTTCGAGATAATATCTCGATTTACCATGTTCAGTAACTAGATTCATCAAGATAATGGGTCAACAATTTGATTTTTAAAAAAATCATTTGGCCCTAATACCCCTCCCTAGATATACTATTTCCGGTTCATCTGTGCCATTATAAAGCTATTCGGGGCCAAATGCTTGATACTCATTGGGACGCCATGAAGGACTTACGTTTCCTGTCTTTTATTGGTTGATTCCACCGCCCTGGAAGAATGCACAGCTAGACACCAATACTGTCTCAGGCGGGTTTTATCAATAAATATATTAGTGGGGTGCCGCATATGGGTTAATTTTCCCAGTCATTTCAAATTCATGTAAAAGTTTGATTTTCACTACTTCCTTGAAGATTAGTGCCTATAGAACAATTTTGGTCCGAGTGGCAATCTGGCAAACCAAATTTCGGCTGTTTGGGTCCCTGGAGGCATCCCTACCCCCAACAGGCAAGGCAAAAATTAAAATAAATGTCAACTACATACTAATTGGATATTTAATGGATGTTTTAAGTGTCTGGGTAATGTAGAAAGTTTATATAGAGCTGTTATGTGTGTTAACAAGTGAAATAAATGTCGGACTGACGATATTTATGCAAATTAGTGCCGCCATTACCGAAAAATCCAATTTCGGCTATATCTCAGTCAATATTGCAGATAGCTAAACTTTTAAGGCTTCTAGGCCCAGGTTTTTAGGGTCTAGGATCCAAATGAAACCATTTAAGAAGAGATTGCATGTGTTTGTACCCTATGAAAATGCAAATTAGTGCCGCCATCATCTAGTAAATCGTAAAAAACATAGGCTACAATACATGTACATGTATGCCCATATAATTGCTTTACCAATAGGGCTGATAGGCTTATATAGCCAATAGGCTTGATACCAATATAGGCTTGATCCCACAACATGCACATGATTGCCATGGCTATATTGTATTAACACATTTTTCATGGTTACTGGTTTATTTATTGCGTTTTTTTGTTTCCATGGTTACTGGTTTATTTTATTGCGTTTTTTTTGTATTTCACAAAGTCACAGTTAACTGTGTTTCGTGCCATTAAATTGCAACAGACAATATATGCTATCCAGGCCAATCCAATAGCTTGCCACAAGTCAACAAGTCAGAAAATGAGGTAAGAAACTATTTGATGCAAATTTAATTTAATTATCAATTTAATTAGCGAACAATGTTCCATGATGGTTAGTTGGCCTGACCTATCTATTGGCATTATTCCTTGTCATCCCAGGGTTCCCATGACCTAGTTTTTATCTGGCTATCTTTACAGATGTCTAGTATGGCAGAACCAAACTGGGAAAAATGCATTTTGTGCCAGACACACACCGAAGAAGACCTTACTTGTCCTCTTGAAAATCCAGTGTCTGCTCGCAGAGAAGAGGCATATCAAGAGATCCTGCGCCTGGCGGATGCATTCAGACATGCTGATGCTACCCCTCATCCAGATGTTGAGCTACCTGATAAGCACTCTATGTGTGTAAACCGTGCATGTTGGCACAAATCTTGCCATCACCTTTATAGGGCGTCAGCTCTTGAACGTGCAAAGAAACGTTACTGTCAAGGATTAGGTCCTTCGGCAAAAAGACTCAAGCAGCAGCTGCGAGGCATCGATGGCGAAGATCATAATCGTGACGTATGTCTCTTCTGTGGGAATGAAACGAGTACTGCAGACCATTCGTTCCAGAAACTCCCTCTCACAAAAACCATTCATGATAAAGCAGTGGTTCTTGGTGACGATCACATTGTGGCACGTCTTGCAGAAGGGGATCTAGTCGCCATTGAAGCTAAATACCATCGCAAATGTTACATAACCTTCAACCGAAGGTATGATTCAAAAGTTCAACCAGAAAATGCCAGCGAAGACCTTGAGGTGACAGCTCAAAATGAACTTCTCCAATTCATAAAAGAGGAAGTTGATGGGGGCCATACAATTTTTGCCATGCAAGATTTGACCGATATGATGACAGATAGATTGGAACAACATGGAATCAAGAAGACAGTGAATCGCACTCGTCTGAAGGAAAAAAATACCCACTACCCAGATATGACAGAGGAGAAAGGTGTACGAGACCGAGTTTTCATCATTTGCTCGAGTACAGCCAGAAAGATCATATCAGAAGCATGCCAAACCCCAGAAGAATCCCACACATTGTTGATGGTAGCATCTATCCTCCGTAAAGCTGTTTCGAAACATGAAAATGCTTTCAGTTTCAAGGGTTCATTCCCCATTGGATGTGAAGAATTATTTACACCACAACGTATGAAGTATTTCTTTCGACAACTCCTCGCAGGTCCCAAATCATCACCAGCACAAAATGATTCTAGAAAGGTCCTCACCGTCAGTCAGATAGCAATGTTGAATATGACATCACTTTCGACTAGTACGAGTTGTGAACCACCACTTGCAGTATTCTTGGGGCTGAAATTCCACTCTGAAACACGAAACACGAAGTTAGTGCAATTACTACATGAGTATTCTCTCAGTGTGTCCTACAAAAAAGTCCTTACCATTGAAGTCAGACTTACACAGGCTATCTCTGACCAAGTAAAAGAAAACTCTGACATTGTATGTCCGTCAACTTTGCGTCAGCACGTCTTCACTGTTGCAGCTTTAGACAACCTGGACCACAATCCTACATCCCGTACTGCGACCACATCTTTCCATGGTACAGGCATTTCAATATTTCAGTTCCCCTCATCGGAGAATTCTGGATTGACCAGACAACCTTTGCAAATTGATTCACGGAGGAGACGAGCAGACACAACAACCAGTGGACCCCTTCTTCCCAGTTCATACACATTCGTTCCACCCGTAGGACGGAATATGGTCACACAGCCTCCAATCAAAGAGGTACAGCCATCACCAAAGAGTGTATATGAGAGGGAACAGGAGCATGAACAGACATGGGTGGCAGCAGTGCAGGATGCCTTAGATGTCGAATGTGAGACAGAAAAGGTCATGTGGTCTTCATCCCATGCTGCCAGAGCTGATGTTGTAGGACACCCAGAAAACTGCATTGAAGCCCTATTGCCTCTCTTCCATGAGAAGGCAGCTACACCTGAGATGATTCGACATGGAATGGACTTAGTGAAGAAAACCACTGAATATCTGAATCCACAACAAATCCCCCTGCTGGCAGTTGATCAACCCCTGTATGACATAACCAAAAAGATGCAGTGGACATTTCCCGAAGTGTTCGGAGAAGACAAGTTTGTGGTCATTCTTGGAGGACTTCATATTGAATTGGCTCTTCGGAACACCATTGGTGATCTCCTGCGCGGATCTGGATGGCCTGAAGTCCTCAAAGATGCTGGATTAGCCAAGACAGAAACTGGAGCAACATCATTTCTCAAAGCATATGATCCAATGCGAACACGGTATGCTCATCAAGTTACTCTTGTAGTACTCGATAGCCTTCTGAAGCAAGCTTGCACAGACAGTGGGACCACAATGGAAATTGATGACTGGAGCCAGAGAGCTTCCAAGGAGAGCCCAACAATAGAGTTCTGGCTACTGGTACGCAAGTACGAGCAAGACATATTTCTTTTCATCCGATCACATCGAGAACGGAAATTTGAACTGATGATCGCTGCTCTACAGAAGCTTGTGCCATTGTTCTTTGCACTGGATAACCAAAATTATGCACGCTGGGTTCCAGTCCTTTCAGAGACATGCAAGTTCTGCCAGATAGCATCAAAGAAGAGTTCGAAAATGGAAACTGGACAATAACACGAAGCAATCGCCGTTTCTCATCAATACCAATTCTTCAAGCCCATGAGCAGGCCAACAAAAGGGTGGAAGGAGCTGGAGGCATCATCGGCCTCACGGAGCACCCTAACATGCTAGAACGCTGGGTTGTGACTGGTCCTGAACTCAGCCGTGTAATCAGTGAGTTTACAGGCCCAGCCGACGAAGAGGAAGATAAAGTCGAACAGCTACCCCATCACGAAGAAGGCCTTGCCCTCCAGAACAGATTTCGGTGTCATGTCAAGGACCTCATCGATGTCTTGTTAGACAAGGGACATCCTTTCGAGGAGAGAAGTGATGACCTTGTGACACTGAACAACAAGGTGTGTATCTCTGAGTCTGCTGCCGCATCTGTCCGTGCATTTGAGTCTACAGGAATAGAATAGTACAACTCTTACAGGAAAACTGTCTTTGAAACAAAAGAGAGACTACTGACAACACCAATCAAACGAAACAACCTATTGTTGTTCCATGAGAAGAAGACACTGAAGATGGCGTTAAAGCTGAAAATGCAGCATTTCAAAGACCATGCAGAACTGTATGGACAAGCATTTGTTGTTCTGGTTAGCAGAGGTGGAAATTTGGAGGAATTTTTCCGGCACGAATCTTCCACATATCCTCCAGCGTTATCGTCAAACGGAACTCTCAATGCTTGTACAAAGTCAGGTATGTTGACCTACATCATGGAATTCAATGAGAGTGCGACCCTTTCAGCTGACGAGGAACTCCAACCACCAGATGTGTATGAGTTCATCGTTATTGATGGTGGAGTACTGATACACTCACTTCCTGGCACAGCTGTCCAAGGCAAGACCTTTAATGACTACTTCAACAAGGTATTCTATCAAAGAGTTCTCCACGACTTGAGAAGAGCGACAAGAGTAGATATCGTCTGGAACCAGTACCGTACATTGTCTATCAAAGGAGCCACAAGAGACAAAAGAGGGACAGGAACACGACAACGTATGTCCGGCAATGCCAAAGTTCCTGGAAACTGGCAAAGGTTTTTGGCAAATTCCGACAACAAGACCGAGCTCTTCACGTTCCTGTCCAGCAAACTTGCCAAGGCAGTATTTCCAGAGGGGAAGAACGTCTACATCACTTTTGATGATCAGGTCCTAGATGTTGGGTTCAGTGCTCCAATGGGAACATGCAATCATGAGGAGGCAGACACCTGTGTCATTGTCCTTCATGCCCTGCAGGTATCGTCGCATGGGATGATTCACACTGGGGATACCGATGTTGTCGTAATAATTCTGAGTAATTTCCACCATATCCTGGCAGTGAATCCATCTGCAGAACTTTGGATTTCATTCAAAGTGGGCACAACCTTCAAAATGATCTCTCTGAACAGCATTGTTGCAACTCTAGGAACGACAACCTGCAAAGCCATGGCCCTCTTCCATGCGTTCACTGGATCAGACAGCACATCTTCATTCAAATTTAAGCGGAAGCGTTACTGCTGCAAGCTGATGAGTTATGTTCCATCCCTCATGAAGAATTTTGCGAGTGTCACTGATACTCCATTTCGAACATCACCAAAGCTGAAACACGTGGCGAGTCAGTTTGTTTGTAAGCTGTAATCAAATGAGTCAACCGAGGATTCCGATGTAGATCAGGTCCGAACGAAGGTTTTCGCGCAGAAGACAAGAAACGTCCAGAGAATACCTCCAACCAAAGACGCCTTGGACGTTTAAACGTTGTTTCTTTTTACCATTCAACATGTATTGAGGTGTTGTTTGTTGACAAATAAACATTTAAATAATACCTGTTTTCTGTTTGTATATTAGTACTGTACTCTTATAGAAAATGGATTTTTCGGTAATGGCGGCACTAATTTGCATGTTTCTGAGGTACAAACATATTCAATCTCTTCCATATTGGTTTCACTTGGATCCTTGACCCTCAAAACCTGGGCCTAGAAGCCTTAAAATTTCAGCTATCTGCAATATTGACTGAAATATAGCCGAAATTGGATTTTTTGGGTAATGGCAGCACTAATTTGCATAAATATCGTCAGTTCGACATTTATTTCACTTGTTAACACACATAATAGCTCTATATAAACTTTCCACATTACCCAGTTACTCAAAACCAGGGTTGGCAAGTTTTTACCCACCACGGTATTTACCACAGTAATTACCCGGTTTTTACCGATACGGTAAAAATACCTTTTTACCCTCTTTTATGGTAGAAATGGTAGAAATGACAATTTTCTTTAATTTTTAGTTCCATTTTTCATTGAGACATGTTTAATCAGGCAGTTATCAAATGGGATCAGAACAAACAGAAATACCAACAATCTAAAGTACATGTAAAGCGCTACCCGGTAAAAAGCCAACCCTGCTCAAAACATCCATTGAATATCCAATTACTATAATGTAGTTGACATTTATTGTAACTTTAATGTTTTGCCTTGCCTGTTGGGGGTAGGGATTCCCCCAGGGACCTCAAACAGCCGAAATTTGGTTTGCCAGATTGCCACTCGGACCAAAATTGTTCTATAGGCACTAATCTTAAAGAATGTATTGAAAATCAAACTTTTACATGAATTTGAGATGACTGGGGTTTTGGGCACCCAATTGAAAAGTTGTTGACGATTCATTGTAATTTTTATATTTTTTGGAGCGGCATAATTTGAGTGTGCTGCTTGACGATGAAGGACCAAACAAATGTTCTGCTCATTTCCGTTTATTTTGAAATAATGTCAATTACAATAAATTACATGTTGTCAGTGGACGAGTAGTAGTAAAAGGACGTTTATACGATATCTGGCCACGGAGGTTTTGGCACTGTGGTAGTCCGATATATGTATTAGCTGGTGAGAAATTTTGAACTGACGTATTTACTCTGCGCAACTTACCAGTCAATAACATACTGAGATACTGGATTAGTTTGCAACAATATCTCCATTTATACACAAATGAAGATCGCACTCATTTAGTGATGTAATGTGATACAAGTCTGAATTTGCAGGGACTGGCGGACCTCCAAACTAATTGTGAATTATTGCCGTGTAAGCATGTGTGCATGAATCAAAATAATGTTCTAGTCGATGACACGTTGGACCATGTGTTTTCTGATGCTGGCAGGACCTGGTGCTGTGCACTATGCTTTGTAGACGCGGTGACTGATGCAGGGTCATGTCAGTCCCTGCCGTGCAAGACGTGTTATGTAATTACCCTCGCTCCCGTAGGGGGGGGGGAGCGAGGGTATTGCATTTGGGTCTGTCTGTCTGTTTATCTGTTTGTTCGCGCGCATAACTCGGAAACAAATGTTCTGATCCATCTGAAATTTATGGGGATGAAGCAGGATGTCAGTGGCTCGGTCGTCTCCAAATTTTGTCAAATTCGGATAAAAACGGTTGCCATGACAACGGAAAAGTGAAAATCACATAATTGGCTCTAACTCCAGTTCTATTTGATATTAATTTTTCCAACTATTCTTGTATTTTTCTTTGGCCAATTCCCGATCGTATGGTGTACGACCAACGAAAACTCTCTATTATCGCCCGATGTCGAAAAGTTGGGGGGGGGGGGGGGGGTCACGATTTCAGTTATTTTTTTCCAGCGACGTTTAAGTGCAAATGTCTGCGCTCATAACTCAACGGCAAACGGTCCGATCGATGTGAAATTTATAGGGCTGGAGTGACATGGTAGGGGCTCGTTCTCTTCCAAATTTTGTCAAAATCGGATGAAAATGGTTGCCATGGCAACGGAAAAAAGTCATGTAATTGGCTATAACTCCGGTTGTAATCAATATTAAATTTTCAACCAATTTTTGGAATTTTCTTTGGCCAATTCCCAATCGTATGGTGTACGACCAATGGTCGTAGGACGAAAACTCTCCATTATCGATATAGTTCATGATATAGGGAAAAAAAGGAACTGCATGTGTGTATCCGTAGGGTTCGTCGTTTCCCTACAATACATCATTACATTTCAATAAACTTGCATTCTGGTCGGTGCCCGGGCAAAAGGGAGAATTACATTCGTGACATTTGTTAAAGCTATACTCGGATTTTTCTAACTCCTTTACACTGTTTCTCGCTAATATTTTTGTGATGCTTAACGCTATCGCTCTATCACTTGGCATACTTCACCTGGGAGTCAAACGGCAATCGGAGTATAGTTCCTACTCATATTAGATGAACAATTAATACTCTAACTTCTTTTAAATTGATCTTTGTAATCAATAATTGTTTAGTAATCTCTAAGCAATAGAGATGAGTTGTGATGAAATAACTTACATTATAGAATATCCCTACGAATAAAGCCACGTCTAGAATCGTTCGAGCAACTGATTAATCCCTAAATTCCTACAGTTCACAACTCAGATATTGAGATGTAATTTCCCTACATCATTGAATATCCCTACAAATGGTGCAAAACAGGAGTCTGAAGTTAACTACACGATCAACCCAAACATTCTACAGAGTAATACCAAATAACAACTCAGATATTGAGATGTAATTTCCCTACATTGTTGAATATCGCTACAAATGAAGCCGAAATGCTTCTAGAATCGTCCTCGTAACTGATTAACCCCTACGTTCCGCAAAGTCCCTATAGTTCACAACTCAGATATTGAGATGTAATTTCCCTACATTATTGAATATCCCTACAAATACAGCCAAAATGGCTTCTGGAATCGTGAACGCAAGTGATAAATCCCTACGTTCTGCAAAGTCCCTACAGGTCACAAGTCAGATATTGAGATGTAATTTCCCTACATAATTGAATATCCCTACAAATGGTGCAAAACAGGAGTCTGAAGTTAACTACACAATTGATTAACACAAACATTCTACAAAGTACTGACAAGTAACAACTTGGATATTGAGGTGAAATTTCCCCACATCATTGAATATTCCTACAAATTTTCTCCTAAGGCGTCTGGAAGCGTACACACAATTGATTAATCCCTACGCTTCGCAAAGTTCCTACAGTTCACAACTAACATTATTGAATATAGCTACAAGAAATGCCCAATGATATCGAGATGAAATTTCCTATTGAACATCGCTGTAAATGGTACCAAAGAGTAATATGAAATCGAACACGCTACTGTAACCTTATATTTCCAAGTTCGTTCGTAATATTGTGTCAACTCACACCTCAAAAGGGAAACAGACACTGTTAAGTGTGAAAGGTCGGAAAATTGGGGGTCACGATTTCGGTTATTTTTTTGCCAGTGACGTTTAAGTCCAAATGTTTGCGCTCATAACTCAAAGGCAAACAGTCCGATCGATGTGAAATTTATAGGGCTGAGGTGATATGGTATTGCCCCTGTCCCTTCCAAATTTTGTCAAAATCGGACAAAAACGGTTGCCATGGCAATTGCAAAAATAAAATCATATAATTGGCTATAACTCTGGTTGTAGTCAATATTAACTTTTCAGCATATTATTATTGATTATACTTTTCTTTTTCCAATTCCCGATCATATGGCGTACAACCGATGGTCTTAAGACCAAAACTCTCAATTATCGTCCAAAGTAGAAAATTTGGGGGTCACGATTTTACGACTTGTGAGTGTTCTGAGATTCGAGGCCATATTGTGAAGCCAGTTATCAATCTGTTCAAACCGTTTTCGTTCATGAGATGTGCCTTGATAATAGAATTTTACAGCTCGATATTGAACGACGAGGTCAAGGTCAGAAGAGGTCAAAATCGAAAAGTTGCAATAACTCCAATCATGTTCATGATTAATTTCCCCCAATAATTTTGTATTTTTCTTTGGTCAATTCTCCATCATTTGCTATATGACCAATAGTCGTACGACCAAAATTCCCCATTATTGCCCAAGGTCGAGAATGTAAGGGTCATGAGTTGAAATACGATTTGAAATATTTCAAATAGTAATATTAAAGGAAATCACTGAAAATATTCAATACAATATTATACGCAGTATAAATCTGGGTGAGCCTGCAAAGTTTGGAAGGTCAGTGTCAAGAATTCAGGCCGTGGTCGAGAATATGGTCGAAATAGAGAAATTATAGATGCTCTACTTTCATTAACGAATAATTCTCCCATGATTTTTGTATTTTCCTATGCCTAATTCCCGACCATTTGATATATGACCAATTGTCGTATGAAAAAAATCCCTGATTGTCGCCCACGTTGAAAATGCAAAGGTTATCAGGTTTAATTTTAGTGACTAAATCTGAAGGGCGAGGGTCTGCAATCTCTGATTGTCTCTTTGTATATTGTGTGACCTTGGATTTGTATTAGCAGAAGAAAGCAGTGAAGCCGATTCCCAACTCTTCTCAAAAACACTATAATTGTAACTCAAACGTGAGTCTCTGTGGAATATGCTGTACTGTAGGATATTGGAATGAATAAAAAAGGTCGTGCCGCCTAGAACCGCAAACCAGATATGTATAGATCACAAGGCTAGCCAGCTACTGTACTCGGCTTCAAACCGAGCCGTCCCCTGAACGGTGAACCAGATTTGTGTGGATGACGAAGCTAGCCAGCTAGTGTACTCCGCCTCAAGCCGAGCTGCCCCCAGAACCATTAACCAGATTCTATGTGGACCACATCCGGCCATCTACACAGCTACATCTAAGGTCCATGTCCTTCAGTCACCACTCTTTGGAGCAGGCTCCAACAGGAGACACGTACTAGGTAAGTGCCTGTTCATCAATACAGATATTGCCTGAAAAAGGATGGTGCACAATTTGATGAATGACGAACAAGAAACATGCAGTATTAGGGGGGGGGGGGGGGGGGTTGTGTTTCCCTAAAATGGATAAGTCAAAGCAGACCTCCGGCATTGGGCCAAGGAATACCCCTTTCACATCCATGCTTTTATACAGATACAACTGTCGAGAATGTAGAAGGAACTGAATGCCAGTATTAGTGATATGATGCTGTTGAAATTATAATGCATTTTCATGGAGCAGTCCCATTTTTAGGTTACCGGACCTTCGGTCCGATAACCTATTGGCATGGCGTTGCATCCGGTGTCCGTCTGTCGTCCGTCGTCTCTCCACATTTCTATGTTTAAAGTTTATGGTCGAATCTTCCTGAAATTGTGAACATAAATAAATAAAATATTCCCAGAAAAGTTTTTTTTATTATTTTCTCATTTTCCTCGAAATGGCGGCCATTTTCTCAAAAACTTTTCAGACAGTTTTAAGATTTGTGTTGAAAAACATTTTTTCGGCCCAAATCGCGTTACTATCCATTTTGGGCCATTTCTAGGCGAAAATTTTTTTTCACCCTTTGAAAAAATTTTGGAAAATTTTCGCCCCTTTTTTCCTTCATAATGGGAGCTGCCAGAACTGTACTCATAGAACGCCTGAAAATAGAGCTTAGAAATTGGCACTTTCAAATGGGAAGTCATTATGGCGACTTGTGTGGTGACCTTGAATTTAACCTTCTATGACCTTGATAGGTCAAAACAGCCATTTTGGGTAAAACTTTTCCAAGATTTGCCTCTATACATGTAGATGATAGAATGTGTTAATTGGCCTGAGCGGCCTATACGCTTGCACCCAGATATATCTTCGTATTAAGAACATAATATAGAAAATCAAATGCCGCACACTTACATGGTGACATTGAAGTTGGTGACATCGAAAGTCACAAGGAAAAATGAAGGAAGACCTTGATTGGTAAATCTCAAGGTCATATATTCACACTGATAATCTTGATTGGTAAATATCAAGGTCTGTTACCTGCCATGACCCAAACCAAAATTGTCCGGTAACCTATCATAGCCTTAGGGCTAATTTTAGAAATTGTTATCTCAGGACAATTGGAAGGAGGGGGATTTGTCCCTTGTCCATGTTTCTACACATGCTGACAAGAACCTGAGTTGTTTGGCAGTTCATGGAAAGCAAATGTTGATATGTCACTGTCAGTTTGCAGTTTAGGATCATGATAGTTTTACAACTGTTCCGTGTTTAGGTTATCTGTTATTACCGGATAGTGATTTTGATTTTTTTTTTATTTCTCACATATTAGGTCACCAGGCATTTTGGATTGATGATTTATTGGCATGTCGCTGAATACATCGTCAATACCCTCGTCTTTCATCTACATTTGTGTTGAACGTTAAATGTTTCGAATGAATTTTGAATGACATACAAAACCTACAAAAAATCAAGAGAGAGAGAGAGTAATTTTAGTTTTAGATCTTGTATGTTTTCTTTCGAAATGGTTTGCTCATGGTCTTCAATTCTTCACTGTCAAATCTTTCTGAACTTTGAGGTTTTATTTATGATGGTTGTTTAGGTTTTTAAAATTTTATAAACACAGAGGACAGAGGACAGTAGGAGACATTGAAGGTGAGTGAATGTTCAGTGATACTCACTAAGCTTGAAGATGGCTGGTGCAAAAGTTGATAAATAGCTTACAAAGAAACAATGATGAAACATGCAGTTGTGCCCGGGCCCATTCGGGGTTCGCCCAATTTGGTAGTCAACATTCCTACTGGCTCGGCTAGTGAAATAATATTCCTCACTTGTCCCGCAAACAGTAGGCCAACACTCTGCCAAGTGAGCTAAAGGGATATCCCACTAAACTCAAGTTCATCCATCAGTAAAACACGCTTTCTGGCCTTAGTTTTATTCGATGTACGAGTTATTTATCGCTTCAGAATACATATATTTACTCAATATAAACCGACTATGCCTTCCGACTCTAAATCAACACAATAGGTTCATTCTGTATGGGCATAAACACGATAAAAGCCTTGAATTTGTTGAAATTTACTTAATCACATTTCTGACTGAAATTTAACATTGAGTTAGATTGCCAACTTTTTCAATTTTTGAGATAGAATTCTGAAATTTTGTGAAAAGTTACGGCGTGATACCCAATTGAGAAACACAAAATTTCAAGTTGATCCGATCATCCAAAACAAAACTATGGCCAAAAAGCGTGTTTCACTGATGGATGAACTTCACTTTAGACGAGCCAGTAGGGATGTTGACTACCAAATTGGGCGAATCCCGAATGGGCCCGGGCACACAGTATTTGGGATTTTTAAAAATCAAGCACCATTGAAATCATTGAGTTTGCACACAATGTCCTAAATACTATGACAGTTTAGTAAAAGTCCCAGGTCTGTACTCAAAAAACAATTTTGTAAACTATGCGTGTGCCAGGGGGGAGGGGAGGGTTGGTGTGTACAATGAAACATGCAGTATTTGAGCATTTGAGACATCTGCAAAACGATATTTGTGCCTGCATACAATACACCCCCATATGATGAATACTAGGACAAAAAGAGGATATTTTAGATTAGTATAAAACGCAAAATCTCGGAACAATAACCAATCACGAATCAAACATGTACATTATATAATCAATTATCAAGGTGAAATCATTTCTTAGCTCTTGGGCCTTTCTTTCCAAAGTGGCAGCCATTTGCAACGAGAAATGGCCAATCTTTTTCTGTATTTGATGAAAAAGACATCCCATATATACCCCTGTGATGTGTATAAGTTGTGTTGCTCTCGATCTGGTCTGCATGTCGGGCCCGATTCGATTTTCCGGCAGGTCGGCGAAAAAAAAATCAGTCATTTCCAGCCGAAAAAAAAAAACTTTTTCCTTGTCATTGAATAATAATTTGAAGATTCGTTTCTCTCTTCATATTGGGAGCTGTGTGGAGTAAACTCAGAACTTAACTAATAACATATTCAAATGGGAAGTCACATTACAGTGATTTCAGTGGTGACATTGAATTTGACCTTGAGTGGTATTTAACGGTCAAATGCAATTTTAGTGAAAACGTCGAAATTATTTTGTGGTTCAACGCTACATGTTCACTGTAACCTTTCTTAGCCCTCAAGCTAATTTATATTTTCAGACTCCAGACAAATTAGTGGTTTTGCCCTTAGGGTTTTGTCATCTTTTTTCTTGAATATTACATATGTACGTTTACCTCGAATGTTTATATTTTATTACATTATACCATTACTTTACATACAACACACAATGGCCAGGTTTAATATGCTAATTATACAATTTTCAAATTTTTGAATTCATGACACCTTGTTTGATTCCCTTTGAGGCCGTGAATCAAAGTTTTTTTTTCCTCAGTTGAGTAAATTCGCTTGAATTCAACGTTACGAATGGATAACATGGAAAAAACGACATTGTGTATTTTTGGAAACCGTGTCTCTTTTCCGAAAACGCACTGACTGTACGATGAAGTGCCGAGTTGTAGGCCACGAAGTCCGGCAAGTAACAAACTGTATAGCCGTTATAATTTTTGGCACCAACAAGTAGAAGCTAGGAGCCTGGAACCATCAAATCATCTATTGTCATCAACTCATAATTATCTATAATTATCTTCTGTCCCCATTGCGCTGATGTTGATCATAAATTAGGGGTCGCGTGACACATCATATGATAATTTTGTACGTTCTGGCTCTGCAAGCGAGCGACTTGGTAAATAAGCAGGCCAATAGACACAACCCCCCCCCCCCCCCATGTAGCTAATACCGAGACAGTTTGGTAAACAAGTCCCGGATCTGTACTCGAGAATCATATCATGAACTAGGGCGGTGGAGCAGGGGGAAGGGGGTGGTTGCAATTATTAATCATCCACTCTAGTGAGACCAGTCACGGGATAACAATATCAGCAAACTTTAAAATGTATTATCTCGAAACACTAACTACTCAACCACGAATTAAATATGAATAAACTGGACGCTCTTTGGTCACTATCGACCGCGAGGATGTATCCCCCGTATGCCCTGGCATGTACTGTTGACCCAGTTTTTTATTCATGCATCTGCCCAGGCAGTGTTTTTTCCTGAATATCAGTGACAAAATGTTCCAAACCATAACTATTTCTATTCTATTCAGTAGTACACAACAACCAACATTGCCATTGAATTCAATGCTTATAAATACTGAATATGTTTCAAATGTGATAGGTTAGTGATTTTGACATTGTTACAGCTGTAAACTTCCAGACAAAACTTTTCTATGTTCAGTCAGATAATACATGTTCTTTTTTTTCCTACCGTGACTACTGGTATCGCGTTGCATCGTCTTCCATCGCCCGTCTACATTTTTATGTTTAAAGTTCACGTTTAATCTTAGGAGTGAAACCATCTAAATCAATATCAAATTACTTCACATTGGCGGCACAATTCCAGTTTGACCACCGTGACACACTGATAGACCGTTTTGTTGGACATTACGTGATGAGTATGAATATGGCATGACACCTTGGATCTTTTAATATTTCGATTTGAATACATCACGAGTAAAAGAAGCACCATTTAAAGATACTGGCAATGTTTCAGCACCCATTTGCTTTTGCATCTCCTCAAACAAGATGGGTTGAGGATAATTTACGTGTTTAATATGTTTGAAAACTGGATACTTGTAAGTAAAGTCCCCTTATTTATACTCAGGAGAGGCCAAGAAACTACAGCACAGCAACGACGGTCCGTTTCCCCCCGCATCGACTCGAACTGACTCGTAATCACAAAAGTCTTTGGACCAGACCGCAAGTGGACAAGACATACAAGGTGAGTGAACGTGCACAAGGCGATAAATAGCTTACACGGACAGGTACAATAATGAAACATGCAATATTGCATAAGAAAAGTTGCTTAATCGTCCTTTAAATTTTAAGCAAAATAGTACGCTAGCTTAACGACCGTGATATTCTGATGTACTTTTTTCATGATTATTATGAATATATGGCATGACAAAGGATATTTTTGTTATTTCGACTTGAAAGGACAATAGGTGAAGAGCACAATAACTTCATGATACTGGCGCTGTTTCAGCACCCCCTTTTTTTCCAGCACCACAATTACTGGCAACTACATCCAAAAATTCATGAGCGAAGGCATGTGGCCCGGGGGGGGGGGGGATGATTAAACGGATTGAGATATGTTCGATAAAAACTGGGTAATTAGATTTACCTCATGCTGATTTATTCTCAGGAGAGACCTAGAAGTCACCAGATAGCAGCCACGGTCCTTGTCCATCTTCTCCACCCGAGCCACCTCAAACCATAAAGGATGTCCTTGGACCAGGCGCCACGTGGATGAGACATACTAGGTAAGTGCATGTAAAGTGATATGCAGAAACTCTTAAGATGGCTGGCGCACAGATTGACAAACAGCTTACGAAAAGGTACAATTTTGAAATAAGCAGTATTTGAGATTTTGAAAAACTAAACATACTTCAAAAACACCACTTTGCCAGTCTAGTAAACAAGTCCCTGAACTGTACTCGAGAACAAATTTGTGAATTGTGATGGTGGAGAGGGTGGAGGTTTGTGCAATTAACTATGCTACTACAACCAGTCCCGGGCCAACAAATGGATATTTCAGAAAACTGTAAAATCTCAAAGCACTACACAATAACGAATCAAATATGTACATGTACCAGTATACAAGATAATAGTAAAGACAAAACATTTCAATCAATGTTAAGCGCAATTCTATATTAGTTTAACTACTGTGATATTTTTAAGTTATTTTTAGGTTACCGGACCTATGGTCCGATAACCTATTGGCATGGCGTTGCGTCCGTCGTCGGCGTCGTCGTCCGTCCACATTTTTAGGTTACCGGACCTATGGTCCGATAACCTATTGCCATGGCGTTGCGTCCGTCGTCCGTCCGTCCGTACGTTAACATTTTTATCTTTTTTGTTTACGGACGAATTTTTCTGAAATTTTGTACAAAAATGCTTAAAAATAATTCAAAAAGGAGGTATTTTTTAGTTTTTTGATTTTCGCATTTTTTTTAAAATGGCGGCCGTTTTCGTCGAAAAATGGGCAATTTTAGATTTTGACGGTTGTTTTCTCAAAATTCGGTTCAGTAACTTTTTTTCTTATTGATGCATAACACTCCTCATATGTACCCCTCTGACATGTATAAATTTCGTTGCCCTTGAATCGCTTAAAGTGGGCCATTTTGGGCCCAAACTCGGCCCAAATGGGACTTTCCCATGTTAAATTCTCCTATGCTTTATAATGGGACACATTAAAGCCTAATATCTCACTTAACATTGAGATTAGAGACTAGGAATCAATTGTGGACATATAGGAAATGATATATGCTGAATATTGTCGTGACCTTGAATTTGACCTCTGACCTTGGTTTCAAGGTCAGAGCGGCCGTTTTCGTCGAAAAATGGTCAATTTTAGACTTTGACGGTCGTTTTCTCAAAATCTGTTCAGTAACTTTTTTTCTTATTGATGAAAAACACTCCTCATATGTACCCCTCTGACATGTATAAATTTCGTTGCCCTTGAATCGCTCGAAGTGGGCCATTTTGGGCCCAAACTCGGTTAAATGGGACATTCCCATGTTAAATTCTCCTATGCTTTATAATGCGACACATTAAAGCCTAATATCTCACCTAATATTGAGATTAGAGACTAGGAATCAATTGTGGACATATAGGAAATAATATATGCTGAATATTGTCGTGACCTTGAATTTGACCTCTGACCTTGGTTTCAAGGTCAGAGCGGCCGTTTTCGCCGAAAAATGGTCAATTTTAGACTTTGACGGTCGTTTTCTCAAAATCTGTTCAGTAACTTTTTTTCTCATTGTGAAGAATACGGTTCACTGGCCCATATCAGGCCGAATGTCTGTGAGGTTGTGCTACAGACCAACAAGCCGGCAGTTCAATTCAAACTGTTTATTGTGGCGATAATGTCGATGATAACACTCACACCACAAACGGGGCCGCTCACACCTACGTCGGTGATTCCCAGTCGAATATCCTAAATATTATAGTCCTTTATATATATATGACAGTTTATACATCCACGTTATATCAGTTTTTATATTCCTTTTATGCGATTACGGCCGTTCTTCTGGTTACAATATACAATGCGACCGTTCACTTGGACATCTACTTCTCAACTGCGCAGATAACTGGGGCCGAGGGACCATGTGTCTGTGTAATTTCCCGCCAGGTGTAAGCGGTGTTGTGATAGGTTGAATGTGTGGTGCAATGCGCTGATGTCACCGGGAAAGTGGGTTTCCCCGGCTCGTGTCAATACTTGTAATGCCTGTATCTGTGCACGTGATGTGTGGAGTATGTGTGTCAAGTTCTATGTTTAGAAGTCAGTGCATGTGAAGGTCAAGGTCGAGTAAACGGGGCCGAGTGTACTGAACTAGCGGGGCCGCAGGTGCGTGGTTTGACCTGTGTATGTAACCATAACTACATGGAGTTTATGCTTGTGATCGTATAGTATGTACCTGTCCTGTATGTAAGTCATGTAGAATGAATGTTTGTTGTGGAAATGTGTAGTGCGCGGGAGGGACGGGAGTTACAGTCGCTAAAATTACTACATAACACCCCTTCATTAATTCTACGCCCTCGGAATTACCCTCCCCGGACCCTACCGTCGCCAAAACTAAACAATAAAAAGCTAAGAAGTCCTAAAGGTCAAACCCAAAAACACTCACACACACACGCCGCGCGAAATGAGAAAACACTTCATACAATAAAAATTCCTAACCGTCAAAATAAACGTCAGCAGTCAGTCCGTCAGCAGTCTCTATGATGATACATATACAAATACATGCATAACAATGACTGATGAAGAATGGAATGGAATGTATAAAGACAAAACTCCTCGACATCCTCTAATAGAATGGAAAAAATCACTCTTTAAAGTTCATCTCTGGAATAAAAATGGTGATTAAACTTAACTAAATTACATGTATAAACACGAAATGCCGTGACTAGGATAAAATATATATACAACTATTTACACAAATAAACCTGTGACCAGGATGATTGGTCACCACTGGGCCGCATCAAAGGGGCCGAACAGTTCAGGGCCGAGCCTACTTCTCTTCCTGTTCACGCCTGCTGGCGGGAGGAGGCGGGGCCGCTGGCGATGCTTGTCGCATGAGCTGTAATTGTTCATCCGGGGGTAACCTCGGCAGGATGGACACTATTGTGGCCAAGAGTTCCCCCGGAATGGTCGGTGTAGACGGGGTCGTCGGAACTGTTGCTTCCGGAGTAGTTGGGGTCGATGCTGCTTGGAGCCGAGCGTTTTCCTATTGGAGGTTAGCAACCCGATCCTCCAACTGAGTCACGCGAACTCGGAGCCGAAGATTCTCCTCGGACAGGGCGTCCGGGAACGTGGGCTGGTGGCGCTCATGTAGGGCGCCCATCCCAAAGCCGACAGACAGGCCGTTGTACTCTGCCTGTCTGATGTGGTGGTCCAGGGCCGACAAGTACTCCCGACGTATCAGCCGTAAGTATTGGTGCGCCAAGTCGTCAGCGCGAGCGAGAGCCAGGGTCGGTAGATGCTCTTCCGGTTCTGACGGCAGAAGCAAGGGGTCGGCATTATGGGCGGCCTGTTCAAGGCGGGCCGTCCAAAAATCTTCATGGAACCCGAGGTAGTTCGGGAGCCGCTGGGCGTCCTTATCCCGTAGGAAGTCCGTGAGGTCGGGGTTCTGGCCGGGTAGCGCCTGCAGGCCGGGAAGCGAACGGGTCGCCAGACGTCTGCCGTGTTGCCGCAGGAATTGAAAGTCGGCCGCAAACTCGCCGGACCCATGAAACGGGAGACGCTCGTCGAGGTCCCTGTGGAGCGACTCAAGCTGCTCCGGGTCGTCCACTTGGAGTCGGGGCCGATCTCTATCAGTCCCGCTTGTCGGGACGGAGCACAGAGGTTCCACTTCCTCCGTGAGGTACGGCGGGAGCGAGACGGGTTCCACCATCCGTCGTGAAGGCTCTGGTGAGGATTCCGGGGTCGAAAACTGTATCGGGGACGCACGTACAGGAGATCCGGGTGCAATCTCCCTGAGTGGAGGCGGTCGATCCTCAGCTGGACTCTTTGACTCAGGAGTCTCCTTGCCGGTTGATGACGATACCGGTGTGGTATTCAGGGGTCGACTTGGGAGTGGCGGATACTCCTCAGGTGGAGGGACCAATCCCTCACGGACTCGGTAGTCCGTGACGTTAGAGGCCGTGGGTCGCTCCACAACCATCCGCCTGGGTATAATATCCGAAGGCGGAGCTCTAGACGGGGTCGAAGATGTCACTGTGGTGACCGGTCGGGTTGTCGCTGGCGATGCCACTGTCGCGAACGAAGCCGTCGTGACGACTGCTGAGGCCGAAACACCGGTGGTCGTTGTCGGGACCTCCTCCGCCGTGCTCACCGATGTTGTCTGGTAATTGATGGGCCGGACGAAGAAAATCGTGCTGGGTCGTCGAATTCGAACCCGCGTGTTCATGGTCTCAATGTCACTGACCATGCGGGTAAGCCGAATCTCGTCTGCCGGGGTCGAAGCACGATTGTACTCTAGTCGACGGAGTACCTGTTGCACTTCCGGGGCCGAGTTGGGCGGATATTGCTCAAAGAGCTCTGGCGCCATGTGCCAGATGCCGAACGTCAGGACGGTGTTGACATCCCTCCTGAAGATCGGGATGTTGGCCGGAACTCTTGGGGGTCGATAATTCGGGTTCGGCTGCATGTCGACTCTGCAGCGTAGCGCGAACCTGACGAGCATGGGGCCGGATGCCGATAGTCGTCCCTCCTGGTAGAACGGAAACGACGTCACGTGTTGCGGAGTCGCTTGGGACAGGTGCCGGAACATCTCCTCCTGGGCCAATGTCCGGAAGCCGTCGCGGGCCGGGCACACGAAGTAGCGTAAAAACGGAAAGTGGTACGCTAGAACGTGCGCGTCGAGACTCTGGGCCGTCCGGAAAGGTCCGCGTCGTGGCACGGAGGACCACTGTCGCTCTCCTGCTCCTTCCTCTTCGCCAATGCAGAAGGGGCACTCGTAGCGACCGTCTCCACGCTGTAGCGGAGCCAACGTAAGGAGGTTTCCCTCCGACAGGGTCGACTGTTCATCGAAGTTGTGGATATGGCCGTATCCAGCGCTCCGATTCCGTTTGCTGAGTGGAACCTTGTTCCAGTCTATGGGCCGAGTTCCGTAAGGCGTCACGGGAGGTGGCACCAATTCCATCAATTCCGCCACTTGCCGACGGAAAGTCGAGGTCGGGGCCGGAACAGCAGATCCGCCACTAGAGCGCGACGAACTGCTAGAGGTCGATCGGGCTCCCGCTCCATGTTTCTTCTTAAAAGAAGTATAAGTTCTCTTGTTTGGAGAACGGGAGGCCGCAGGTCGTGCTACCGCTGAACTGGAAGCGGGTGAAGTCGGGGCCGGGGCGATCGGGGCGATCACCTGATTTGCTGGGTCAGGTTGGCGGCTCGCTGTGGCGACTCGTTGAGCCTCTTGGGCCGCTTGTCGTGCCTCAATCGCACGCTGGACGATACTTCCGCCCTCCTCGAGTCGGCGGAAGCGTTCGGGGTCGATATTAAAAATGTCGTCCGGAGTCGGGCTCGGTGTATGGCGCTCTCCTCGTTGCGCCAGCTTGTTCCGGGCCGTTTTGGGTCGTGCTCCCTTCTCCGAACCACTCGCCGTGTCGCTGAGCGTGACTGGATCGCGCTGCTCAGGCTGCGAGTCGGGGCCGGACGAAGCTTCGTTGTCGGGGACGACTATAGGATGATCCGATTCATCCCCGGTGTCGATTACTTGGACGGTGATGTTATCGCCGTCCAACTTGACTGTGCGGGGCCGATTATCACCTGGGTCGTTATTTTCCCGGTCGTCTCCGGGTTTGTCAGCCATGCTGACGGGCCGAAATCAAGCCGAAGTACTTCCCAAGTACTGACTAGGCTGGTTGTAACAAAGTCCGGATTTCTTCAAAACCAGCCTAGTTCAAATGCCGATACTCAAAGCCGAATTAACTCCAAAGTCTTGTGACCAGGATCTATACAATGTCACAGTTTATAGGCCGACAATTATTATTTAATTAGCACAGTTTCTGTATCACTAGTCTGTATTCTGGTAATCCGAAACTTTCGACAATAGTCCTTCTCCTCCAAAGTCTCAGGCGCGAGTGACCTGATTGCCGCTAATCTTCAATGCCGTACACAAAGATGCTGACAGCATCTCGATTCTTAGAACTGGGCCGGGGGGCGCTCTCTATCTGTATAGAAAACGTCTTTACGCTATGTATCATTGTTCCAAGCGTACACACAGCAAGGCGGGGCCGTCGTCAAGGAAACGCAGAGCGATCCTTCTCTGACCTCTTGGGTCAGTCCATTACGACAGTAGGGGTGTCCTCACACTGTCCAGATTTCTGTATGTCCATCTGCCGTCCCCTGGATAACTCGTTCCGAATCATTGTCTATTTATACTAGTCGACTGTTCGAATTACTGGGCTCTTTTTGCCCGACGACTCACTATTGTCTTTATCAGGGGAGACTTCATGTAGGTGCTGTAAACAGCTGAAATGTTTATTAGCGCTCGTGCGTGCCTTGTGAACTTATCAGTCTATCGTTCCTTCTCCCACAAATTAGCGCACAATAAACTACGGGGTCGAGTTGCTGTTTCACAGACGACACACAGTTATTAAAGGCTGAGATATGAATATCAATCACTCACAGGGGCGGACATCGTTCCATTCATTATCAGCCAGTTCACAAGACGACGGGGCCGCTATATTGTTGGGGTCGAAATTGCAATGAACTGGGTCGGTCACACCGCGGCGCTTTGAATATTTTGGGTGATGAATTTGATGACAGGCCGCATCTTGGCATGATAGCTATATAGTGACTGGTCCACGTACCACTGGGTCGTTCCTCCGAATATTACATGGAGTGAGTAGAGGCTCTGTCGACGCTTACTCCAGAACGAATCACACTATCACCTCTTCGACAACTAAGTGGCCTTACTCACGGTGTGACTGGTTTTTATCCTCTTCGGCTGGCACATGGATGGAAGCTTTACATGATAATCTTAGTCATTGCGTAACATACGCCTTGATCAATGGTACATGTTATACGGGGTCGAAACATATATCATAATGCAACCAATTTTTCACCAGCATCATAATTATAATATCATATCTAGTGTGTATATAACGAGTTTGCCTCACTGACATCTTGTACATATTAAATGCATATATTGTTATTGTAATATAGTATATTATTATTGTGAATGACATGATATCATAGTCCATTAGACATGCATAATTCATCATCGATGGTATCAATCAGATAACCAGGCCGGGGTTATCTATATCGGGCCGGTCTGCGTGCGTTGCGTTTGGGTCGACTTGGTCGTGCAGGCGAGGGCGTAGCCTCGCTTGTCTCGGGGTCGGATGATATCACAGGCTTTTGCCTGCGTGTCTTGCGTGCCGGTTTTGGAGTGTCGGAACTTGATCTACGTGATCTTTTCCGTTGCCGATGTCGACTTGAGCCGGATGAGGTCGGAGATCGCGGTTGGCGATTCTGGGTCGTGGGCGAATCAGACTCAGCTGTTTGGTCTGAATCGGTATGCCGATCTTGGACTGTTACCTCCCAAGGGTAATAGAACTCCTTGAGAAGTCCCATGGGGTCGGGTGACTGTTCTGGGTCGGACTGGCTTGACGACGACGTGGGTCGTACAGGGTCGGAGTAGATGTGGGCCGCTTGGTTGTCACCTTCGTATTGCTTGAGCACATCCAGATGAACAACACGAGTGTTCCGAGGGTTGGAAACCAGGGCGATTCGGTAATCCACCTCGGTTACACGGTCGATGATCCTCCAGGGACCAGTCCAGGGCCGAGCGAACTTATTATTCTGCGTGAGTGGCAGATAATAATACCGGACCAGTTCGCCTGGTTGAAACTGGGGTCGTGGTTTTGCGTGGGCGTCATAACCCATCTTTTGCCGAATTGCCGCTTTTTCGAGATGGTCTTGGGCGAAACCGTGGGCCGTCCTGATGGCTTGCCGCAAATACTCCACATACTCCGGACCACACGGAGGTAGAGGCTCAGGGTCGTAGGTCGGAAACATGAGGTCGACTGGCAAGTTACACTCATGTCCATACACCATCAGATGCGGGGTGCATCCCGTGGACGAGTGTACTGAGGTTCGATAGGCCATTAACACATATGGCAGGTGCAAGTCCCAATCGTTTGCACGATCGCTGACGAACGCACTCAGCATGTTGAGCAATGTCCTGTTGAATCGCTCAACCTGGCCGTCGCTCTGGGGTCGGTATGGGGTCGTACGAATCTTCTTAGCGCCCAATAGACGCACAACATGCCGGAACAGGGACGACTCAAACTCAGTACCTTGATCGCTATGGACCGCTTTGGGGACACCGTGGTAGACTATCCACCGATTCACCAGGGTGTCGGCAACATTTTTGGCCGTATGTCGCCGTAGCGGAAAAGCGTCAGTGTACTTCGTAAAGTAGTCCGACACGACTAGTACATACCGATAGCCTCTTCCCGTGACCTTGTGGGTGTCGAGGATGTCCATCGCTATTCTGTCGAACGGCGCTCCTGTCGGTAGCTGTGTCAGGGGCGATCTTTTTGGGGCCGGTTTACCCTTGCGGGTCACACATTGCGGGCAGCGGGCACACCAGCGGGCGACGTCCAGCGCCAAGCCGGGCCAGTAGAATCGGCGCCTGACTCTCTCGATGGTACGCTGTATGCCGAGATGTCCGACAATCTTGAGGTCGTGTAGTTGGTGCAGAACTTGTGTCCTGAGTGCTACGGGGAGCACGGTTTGCACCACGGGCCGTCCAGCAGGGTCGGGTTTTATATGTCGAACCAGCACTCCGTCTTGTAGCGCCAGGAGGTTCCAGCGAGAAACAAGTGTCTTTACCTCCTCTCCTTGGCGGGCGACTTCTCTAGAGTCGGGCTTGGTGCCGGCTAACATCCATTGCCGCACTTTTCCGACGCTGGGGTCGGCTTGCTGTGCCGCGACAATGTCCTGGGTGGAATAGTCCGAAAGCCACTTTTGTCCATCAAGTGTGGCGTCCAAAGCACGGACAACTTGGCGTGCCGAAACTAGCTGGGGCAAGACCGGTGATGTTATCGAATCACTGTCCAGAAGGTCTGCCCTTGTCTGGGTCGGAACAACAGTTATCCGACGAACTGGAAGTTCTCTGGAACTTGTTTCTGGGTCGGTCGGAGGTGTGACGAGTCGTCCGGGACAGTCTTGGTGTTTGCAACTGTGGCACCGTGACAAGCCGTCGGCGTTACCGTGTAGTTTTCCGGGTCGATGCTCTATCCGAAAGTCATACTGCTGTAGCTTGGCGAGCCACCTAGCGAGCATGCCGTCGGCGTCGCTGTAGTTTTTCAGCCACCTTAGCGAGCTATGGTCGGTCCGGAGGAGGAATTTCCTACCCCAGAGGTAGTGCCGATAGTGTTGCACCATCTCAACTACTGCCAGTAGTTCCCGATAGGTGGTGCAATAGTTCCGCTGGGTCCGGGACAGGGTTTTACTGGCGAACCCGATGGGGATCTCCTTCCCGTTAACCCTTTGTGAGAGGGCACCTCCCACAGCAAAGCCGCTTGCGTCCGTGTCAAGGATGAAGTAGTCCTCCGGATCCTGGGTCGGATGAGCGAGCTTGGGCGCCTTGATGAGGACGTCGCGGAGTCGCTGGAAAGCTCGTCGCTGGGCCGGTCCCCAAGTGAAGTGGCATTCATCTCGGGTAAGCGCTACGAGAGGTTCAGCGATCTCAGCGTAGTCCTTGATGAATCGCCTGTGGTAGTTGGCGAAACCAAGGAAAGCCCTGACGTCGGTGATCTCGCACGGGGTCGGCCATTCTCTGATGGCTTTAACTTTGTTGGGGTCGACTCGGATTCCTTGGCCGCTCACTATGAACCCTAAGTACAAGATTTCCCGTTGGAATAACTCACACTTCTTGGGCTGAAGTTTCAGGCCTGCCGATCTGATTCGATCCAGGACCGCTTCCAGGTTTGCGAGTGCCTGGTCGAATGTTATGCCGTAAGCTATCACGTCGTCGAGATAGCACATACACCGGGTCCACAAGTAACCACGGAGTATGGTCTCCATAAGCCGTTCGAAGGTTGCCGGGGCGTTGCTAAGGCCGAATGGCATGACCTTAAACTGATAGAGTCCCTTCCTTGTGGCGAAGGCAGTCTTGGGTCTATCGCTGGGGTCGACTTCGACCTGCCAGTAGCCGGAGGCCAGGTCTAGGGCCGAGAAGTAGTTGGCGCCTGCCAGGGCGTCATGAGTGTCCTGAATGTTGGGCAAGGGATACGAGTCCTTGCGGGTGACATCCTTCAGGAGCCGATAGTTGACACAGAAGCGTACTTGTCCGTTCTTCTTCCGCACGAGCACTACCTGTGCGCTCCAGGGCGAATCCGACGGCTCAATACACCCCAAGCGGAGCATCTTGTCGATCTCCTCGCCGATGATGCTTTGCTGTGCCTGAGGGACGCGTCGCTGTCGTTGTCGAATTGGGGCCGAGTTGCCGGTGTCGATCCTATGCTGGACGACTTGGGTCCGTCCCAGTTGGCCGTCTGGGTGCATAAATGTGTCCTGGTATTGGTGAACCAGGTTGGCGCAACGCCGATGCTGTTCCGGCGCTAGTCCGGCGCGATCCACCATTTCTTGTAGATGTGGCGGTAGGTCGCGGTAGTGACTGGCGTCTACCGTGGCCGGGTCGGGCTCCTCTCCGGGTCGTGGCAGAGCTCCGACGACACTTTCGACAGGGCTTGCTATGGCGACAGGGTCGGAACGGGTGAGCGTAATGCCGGTATCTGCTGGATTGACTACCGACACCTTTACGCACTGCCGATTCAGGGTCGTAAGTGTTCTCCCCATGATGAGGTCGGTTTCCTCGGGAAAGGTCGTAAGTGGCTGGACTATCCTCGGGTGTTGTCGAACTCGAACTCGGGAAGTCGGGACCAGCTCCACTATTGCTTCGCTGCGTGCGGGGACGGTGACAGCTCGTCGCACGGCCATTCTGACAACATTGGCCTCAATGTCTTTATGTGCGAACAGGATTTCTTTGTGTACCTGTATCGTCCCTTCACCGTAATTCACTACAGCGTGAGCTTGCCGAAAAAAGTTCATGCCGAGAATCATGTCGTCATGTATGTCAGCCACACAAAAGGTTACGACCATATGGTTGGTTCCGACCTGTATTGAGAGGTCGATCAGTCCATCGATCGGGCTTGACTGTCCGGTGACGTCACGAATAATAGCCGAAGTAGACCGCAAATGTCGCTGGTCAGCGGGGACGTGACGTAGCTGATCGCGTCGGAGCAGGGAGATCTGCGCTCCGGAGTCGAGTACAGCCTTTATCGTCTTGTTTCCGACGTGTACCGGCAACTTCCAGCATTTGTGATTGGTGGCGCTGGAGTTGTTGATGACAGCCGGAATTTCGGGGTCGTCTAGCGGTGGCCGGAAGAGTGTGTGAAGAGGCGGCAGTTTGGATTCCGGTCCACTCGGAAAAGCGTAGAATCCTCCGTCGTCGGAGATCCACTCAATCTCGGACATGCTGTCCGTTCCGGTGCCGTTGGCGGTCGGGGGTGACACCCCTTCAGGACGACGGTTTCCACGTGGTGGCCGTTGTGGCCGCGGTGCGGACACCCCTTCATGAAAAGAGGCCGATTTCGGGGTCGGAGCTTGACATTTTGTACACACCCCTTCAAGGAGCTGAGGTGTGGGCTGGGCCGGCTGCGGGGTCGTTATTGGTGTCGTTACCGGTACAGTAGTCGTGACAACCGCAGATGTGGAGCGGGGAACGTTGTCCTGTTGTCTGGAAGGTCCTTGCTCCTCAGCACCTTCCCCTATTGGTTTGACGACGGGGTCGGAGGTGTTGGTGGGGCCGGTTTAGTTTGGTTACCGGTTTGGTTAGGTACTGACAACACTTGAGCTGTCCTTCTGTCAGTACCGGGACCATTAGGCCGAAATGCTAGCGGTTTCATCCCGTTACGTACTAGCACATCCTTAAGCCAAAAGCACCGCATCCAGCGATGGCCGGGCTTCTTGCAAAAGAAGCAAACCATGGGTCGTCCGGGTTGCGGGGGTCGATCACCTTTCATCGGGGCCGTTGTTCGCAGGACAGAAAAGATAGCCGTTTCCTCGCATAGTCCATTCTCGTCACTAAGGACGCACTGGAAAGCTTCAGCCACCCACTCGCGTGAGCTGGTCGGCACTGAGTGTTCGTCGCAACCTTGTAGGCCGGTAGTGTCACTGTCCGCGGGGTCGTAGTAGGCCGCAATTTGCTCTGGGGTTAGTGTTTCCCCCTGCGTAACTTGTCCCATGGCACAGGACAGTTCTTCATTGACAGGGTCGTCTTCCGCGTATCCGCTTGCGGAAATGTCAGCACGTCGTGTGCCTCGATGTCGATCTCTGGCTGTCCTCTGCTGACGACTCTCTACCTTGAGAACAGCCGTCAGTGCCTCACTGTAACTGTTAAAAGTGAGGGCACACAGTTTATCGGCAATGGGGTCGGGTTGGCCGTTCACGAATTGTGCAATTACAGTTCGTTGCCGCGACGTTGGCGTAACGTCATCGAACACTTGCTCCGCCAGGGCTTGGAGTCGCTCCATGTAGTGTTCCGCGTCCTCTTTTCGTTCCCGCTTGAGGAACGGGAAATCGTCCCGTTTGGACTGTCGACGGGGCTCGGGTTCCCAGCCCTCTAGGAGTTGGCGACGGAACTCTCCCCAGGGAGTCACGACCGGGATATTTAGAGCTAGCGCTTCAGCGCGGCCGCGTAGCGTGCTCCGGAAGGTCATCGTCTTGTTGAGGTCGGAGTAAGTGAAAGCCGCAGTAAACTGTTCGAAACTCCGAATGTATTGAGTGAGATTGCCCTCCTTGAAGGTCACACGCCATTGAGCCATTTTAGCCGTAGCCAACGTTTGGGGCTCAGACGTGAGTCTCTGTGGCGTGGGCGTGTCAACACTCACCGCAACTGGTGTAGTCGCTGCAGTGGCCGTCGGAGTCGGAACAGCCGAAGTCGCCGGAGCCGTCGTATCTGGGCCGATCGGGGTCGCGTTAGCGGGGGCGGTCGGTGCTGTCGTCGCGGAGACGGCGAGCGATGCGGCGGGTGGTGCCGTCGTGTGACTGGGGTCGTGTGGTGCTTGTGCAGCGGGGGCCGGTTGACTGTATGGAGGCGTCACCCATGGTATCCCGACTGAGGGTGGGAATACAGCCGGTGGTGGATATCGGTATACCGATCCATCTGGGCATACACCATGGAACACTAATCCGGGTTGTGCACCATGATAGCCGGTGTCAGCTATCACGCTGGGAACGCCACCATATCCAGGCGGTGGGTTCGCGTAGCCGACATGCGGTGAATAGTATCCGACAGTTACTCCATTTGGAACACCGCTTGTTGCGCCAGGGTATCCGACTGGCGGTACACCATATCCATTGGTGTTTCCGACTGATTGTGAGATCGGAGGTCCGATCATTGGCACAACACTTTCTGCCGGAGCAGACACAACTTGATCTTGGGACGGATCGAAGCGCGGTTGTTCTCCGGTAGTCGGCGATGGTCGGTGCGTGATTGGCGCGGGAGCGCGTGTGTCGGAAGTCGGCGTGTCGGGGTCGCAGGGTCGGCGACTTGATGTCGAGGGTGCTTGTCGGGGTCGCGCTTGTCGCATGGTGGCGCGAGATTCCGTCATCGTGTCGCTGGGTCGTTGTTGTCGTAGAGGCGTCGCGATCCGGGTAGCGGTCGTCGCCAGGATGTCTTCGGATGTCGCTCCCGTCTGGCTGGGTCGTGTGTACTCTACCACCGTAGGCTCGGTCGGTATGCGTGAGTACATTTCTGGCGCGGGGTCGTGTTGTCTCGGCGTCATGGACGGCGCCAGGGGTCGATTGGCCGAATAAGCGTTCGGCGGGGTCGGTTCCGGAACATGGTCAGACTGACAAACCCACTGTCGTATCCGAGAGTTACTTGGTGGGTGCGTAACCATTGACGTGTCTATGGTTACCGGCCGAACGTTCACTGCTAATTGTTCTGGGTCGATATCACGATCTACGCTCACTCTTTGACGTGAGCGCGTATAGTCTCTGTCGGCAAAGTCACTTTTCTGGGTCGCTCTAGCCGGCGTGGCCGAGTACGCTCTAGCGTGTGCACGCAGAATGTCACTTACTGTATGTGACGGCACGAGCGGGTCTTCGTCTAGGAACTCCTGCACCAGGTCGGTAGGCGGCGAAAACGATCTCAGGGACGAATGGTCGCCGATGGAGTCGAAAAGGCCGGACGGTTGTTGCTCCTGCGACAGTGGAACTGTATCGCTCATGGCAACTGAGCGAGGGCCGGAAGGTCGGAAGGCCGGATTCGGATTGATCGTCACTTCATCATCCGTGGGGTCGAGTGGCTCACCGCGGGAGGCTCCCGGGGCCAATGCCATCAATGCCGGTCAGGTCTGGGTCGAAGATCCGAGACTAGCTCAGATCCTGGTCTACGGCGCCAATGTGAAGAATACGGTTCACTGGCCCGTATCAGGCCGAATGTCTGTGAGGTTGTGCTACAGACCAACAAGCCGGCAGTTCAATTCAAACTGTTTATTGTGGCGATAATGTCGATGATAACACTCACACCACAAACGGGGCCGCTCACACCTACGTCGGTGATTCCCAGTCGAATATCCTAAATATTATAGTCCTTTATATATATATGACAGTTTATACATCCACGTTATATCAGTTTTTATATTCCTTTTATGCGATTACGGCCGTTCTTCTGGTTACAATATACAATGCGACCGTTCACTTGGACATCTACTTCTCAACTGCGCAGATAACTGGGGCCGAGGGACCATGTGTCTGTGTAATTTCCCGCCAGGTGTAAGCGGTGTTGTGATAGGTTGAATGTGTGGTGCAATGCGCTGATGTCACCGGGAAAGTGGGTTTCCCCGGCTCGTGTCAATACTTGTAATGCCTGTATCTGTGCACGTGATGTGTGGAGTATGTGTGTCAAGTTCTATGTTTAGAAGTCAGTGCATGTGAAGGTCAAGGTCGAGTAAACGGGGCCGAGTGTACTGAACTAGCGGGGCCGCAGGTGCGTGGTTTGACCTGTGTATGTAACCATAACTACATGGAGTTTATGCTTGTGATCGTACAGTATGTACCTGTCCTGTATGTAAGTCATGTAGAATGAATGTTTGTTGTGGAAATGTGTAGTGCGCGGGAGGGACGGGAGTTACAGTCGCTAAAATTACTACATCATTGATGAAAAACACTCCTCATATGTACTCCTGTGACATTATAATTTTACAGTTTAGGAATCAATTGTGAACATATAGGAAATGATATAATATGCTGAATATTCTCGTGACCTTGAATTTGACCTTTGACCTCATTTTCAAGGTCACATGACAAAATGGCTAATATTTCGCTTATTATCGACTTTACAGCTTAGGAATCAATTGTGAACATATAGGAAATGATATATGCTGAATATTCTCGTGAACTTGAATTTGACCTTTGACCTCATTTTCAAGGTCACATGACAAAATGGCTAATATCTCGCTTATTGTCGACTTTACAGCTTAGGAGTCAATTGTGAACATATAGGAAATGATATATGCAGAATATTCTCGTGACCTTGAATTTGACCTTTGACCTCATTTTCAAGGTCACAGGACGACATGGCTAATATCTCGATTATTATCGACTTCACAGCTTAGGAATCAATTGTGAACATATAGGAAATGATATATGCTGAATATTCTCATGACCTTGAATTTGACCTTTGACCTCATTTTCAGGATCACAGGACAAAATGGCCAATATCTTGCTTATTAGCGACTTTACAGCTCAGGAATCAATTGTGAACATATAGGAAATGATATATTCTGAATATTCTCATGACCTTGAATTTGACCTTTGACCTAAATTTCAAGGTCAGTCATTTTATTTTCAAGGTCAGAATACAAAATGGCTTATATCTCGCTTATTATCAAATTTACAGCTTAGGAATCCATAGTGAACATATAGGAAATGATGTATGCTGAATATTTTGGTGATCTAGAATTTGACCTTTGATCCCATTTTCAAGATCAGAGAACAAAATGGCTAATATGTCGCTTATTATCAACTTTACAGCTTAGGAATTAATTGTGAATATAGAGGAAATGATATATGCTGAATATTTTCATGACCTTGAACTTGAACTTTGACCTCATTGTCAAGGTCACATCACAGAATGGCTAATATATCACTTATCATCGACTTTACAGCTTAGGAATTTATTGTGGACATACTAAAAGTGATATATTTGTTGAGAATTTCATCGCCTTGAATTTATCAGTGACTTTATTTTCAAGGTCACTGGACAAAAGGCTAATATCTAAAATGTATATTGTCCGGTAACCTTTCTTGGCCCTTGGGCTAATTTTTTAAAAATATATTACATGATTATTATAAATATATGGCATGACACATAGGATTCGTTTTGCTATTTCCACTTGGAATAACCACACAATTATTTTATGAAGCTTGCGCTGTTTCAGCACCGGTTTTGGTTTTTCCAGTTCCACAACAGTTACTTGTTCCACAAGTTTTATCTCAAATTCATGGACGGAGTCATGTGGGGGGGGGGGGGGGGCGGACTGATAAAAACGGATTGGTATATGTTAAAAAAACTGGGTAGTTAGATTTACTTAGTGTGAAATTTATATCCAGGAGAGGCCAAGAAGCTTCCACGTACAGCTGCGGTCCTGGTCCATCCTCTTCATCCCAGCCCCCTACCCCAAACCATAAACGACATCCCTGGAGCTCCCAAAGGAGGATACATTCTCGGTGAGTGAATGTTCAGTGACACTTACAAAGCTTGAAGATGAATGGCACACAAGTTGATAAATAGCTGACGAAACCGGGGACGGTTTGAAGCTCAGTTACACTGATTCAATGCCTCGCCAGTTAAGGCTCGGAATAGATGCTAACAAACTAGCCAATTGCTAGTTGATTTATCAATACTGATGGTTTCGAATTCAACCACCAATGTCATTGATTGACTAATCTATTTTGAGGTTGAAACTTCAGCCAGTAAATTTCGAAAGCTTGAGTTATGGATATTACTCAAGCTTTTAACTCAAGATTGGTAACTCAAGATTGATATACAATACTTGTTTTTCAATCAAGATGATCACTGGAGAAAATGAACAATGATATGATGTCTGAACAATGCGGTGTCCGATATCTCGCTATGTTTAGGCGAAGAGGCAATTTTAGGCGATGTAATACTGGGTCTAACAGTGCATGCTGTAATATGATGATTGGATATTGTTCAATTCGATTACTTGTCCATTGATATACATTTCGTCAATTGTGTTCAATAATTAAATCGTGATAATTGCACTTGTAATCAAGACATTTTATCCTCGTAGTGAGGAAAAATTGCCGTATTTGTCCCAAACATATAATGATGATGGCCATATGATATTTCAATATTCATGTATATTTGGTTAATACCTTAATTGTATTGATCCCAAATATTGAGTTCATCATGCAGCTTTCCAGAAGTTACTAATTCTCTTGTCTGACCCTTCATTAATTATGCCTATTATTAATATACTTGTGAAGATTTGTGTCGGCTCTCCAGGAATTTGCCGCCCTGATGAAAGCATGTTTTCATTATTCATATTGCACTAGATTTTGTATCGGTTACAACAGTTTTAATCTATTTGGGCAAACAATTACATATCAACTGTTCGAAAAACCCCGAATATAGTACATGCTCATATTGTCCTTTTAGAAATCACGAATTAATTTGTAACATGTATATAATCAATTCTGATGTCTTTGTCACCATGTTCTAATGTCATTGTCACCAAGAGGCCCCGTACAGGGCCTCCTGTATTCACCAGATTATTTATGACATATAATTTGCCATTTTCCGAAAAGTCAAGGCAAGCTATCTTGCACTTACCCAAGCCCAATATTTGTATAAAGCTGCAATTCTTGGCCGCAGATATGTAGTTCTGCCCCCCCCCCCCTCCCCTCACACCCGAGTCACCAGTATTAAATCGCGTAAATTGAGATGTATTTAACTTCAGTCACTGTCATCCTACGTGACTCATAGAGCTCGTCAAAAAGCTTGTCTTTTTATTTTCCTTTATTTTATACATATACATGGTACATAATTAGCCTCGGTCATGTAGTGCTATATGTATTCAGTAAAGCGTTACATAGTTGATGAAAAAGAGCCGAGATATTGTTTATGTACAGCACTGGACGTTACTGATAAGACAAATTCAGTAAATTGTATCCTGTTTCCACTGATTAAAACCCGCACCAAAAACTGCTAAAATTGTGCAATCTATATTATCACTGATCTTGTTCTATTCCATAGTTATCTGAGTTTTGCAGACTTTATATGCTAGATCCATTGGTGGGACGTTTATGTTCAATACTTCTTTTTTATAGGATATTTGAAATTCAAAATGGAAATTTAAAAAGGAAGTAGTGGTGAAGAGTCCAAAACTAGTGGAATAAGCTGCAAACGATATTCAGAGTTTACGTATACTTCCTGTAACGACCTGTGAGACCAATAAAATGTGAATGAAAGGTTCAGAAGTTTCCTGTATTTACTTGTAAGATAATAATAAAATTCATGTTTTCTGATAAGCCATTGTCCTTCCCTGACAACAATGTGTTCAGTGACGTTTGGGGCGTTAAAATTACAACATATATGATTTTTTTCCATTTCCTGATAATAGACCTGAATGTGTATAGTGATGAATTGGTTTCGCCAGCAAAATGATGTCACGTACAGAGAAGACCTACTGTATGACTAACTTTAGGCATCTCGCCATGGTCACTGGGGGGCAAATGATTAGGTAACTGCAGTTATCGAATCATTTCCAGAATGGACGCGGCGTGTGCGTGTATTTAAATTGTGTGTTTTTGCATTTAAAACGTATATTAGCGCTCGTTTTTGGTCAATATTTACTCATATGTCGTATTTGAACGAAATCGGATGAGATTCTGCTGTTTTCCATGTGTAAATTTACTGATATGGCTCTTTATAATAATTTCAAAGATAATTCGGTAACTGACTTGTCATAATTAAGTAACTCAAATTACAGATCATGTAATGATCCGGTAACTGACAGTTATTTGAAACAAAATGACATCTTTTTCAGATATCTGTGGAGTAAATCAATCAAAAATTATTATTTATCTCTTCTCAGATGATAGTAGGTTTATCCGCTATTATTGCAATAAATGTGGGAGCACGTAATTGGAGATTTTCCGGCACTGTGCTGCAAAAAAAAGAAATGGATACCGACAAACAGACTGTGGCGATACAGCTGTCCGCAGGTGTATGTATGTCTGTCAGGCGTATATATGTCCGTGCGGACGAGCCGGAGCCGCTTCCGCGGCTCCGTCCTGCCTCAGATTCGCCCTGCGGGTCTGAGGTGCCGGCCGGTAGGGCGGCCGGCAACACTTTTTAGAGGTACTGCCACTTTTGATCACTCGGTGTGTCGTTTTACAAAATTTCTAAATTTAAAGTTTAACCTTAAAGATCTTCCAAAGACTCGGCACACCGTCCCTTTCGGCGGATGACCTTCCAAGGTCATCAACCCTTTTCGGACTACCTCGGTCGGAATTTTAGCTTGTTTATTAGGGTTTATTCTAAATTGCAAAGCGCGTTATAGTTTACTCCGTAAGTCCAGGGGTCGTTCCCCATTCTTCCAAAAGGGACTCTTCAAGTCCTAGTCTGTTGCGCCGTGACTTTTGGGTACCGCTTACCTTGCTTCCTTCGGTCCGCCATGCGATGCCTTCGTCGTGTTTTGCCAGTTTTTGGGCGCGGGCGGAGCATGTTGGGGACCAACATTGTAAGAAGGGGGTAATGTGGCGATTTTGCCCTAAGTTCACGGCAGGTGATTGTAAACACATAACTCATTTATACGGCCTTTTCTGTCTTGGCCTACTCGGTTCGAGTGTGCGTTGCCATGGCGACGCTCGTGATTATTTACGTTCCAGTAAACTATAACAATGGTTTGACCATGCTGCGCGTGCTGGCTCTAGTTTCTGATGTATTATATATACACTGGAAGCCGCTCGATCGAGGAGATTGTCCGAGAGAGAGTGACGAGACAACACGCAAGCTCGCCATGGGCTTTGCCTCCCTGTTTCGTGGGTAAAGGCCCCGTGGGGGCCCCGGGGACAATTTCCATTGGGGGGCCCGGGCTGGGGGAGACGAGCTGCTGACTCGGGGGCGCAAGCCCTATGGATCGCCAGTTCTCCTCCTTCCCAGGACGAGGTGACGTAGGCTCTGGCAGACCGTCGGGCTGGTGCAGAGTTCTATCTCTGCGACAGTGCCGTCGGCGAGTCCGGAGAGCAATATGCCCACGTGTACGGGTTCCGTGAGGCCGCACCCATGGCCTCTCGGGCTCTACACACGGCTACATTGCCATTATTATGTATAATGCATGTGATGATGTTGATGATGATGTTGCGGATGATGTTGATGATGATGCGGATGATGTTGATGATGATGATGATGATGATGCGGATGTTGATGATGATGATGATGATGTGTTATACTATGTGGTGATGTATGAGATCCGGGCTCGTTCCGGACGGACTGGTACCTGGTTGTGATACCTGTAGGGTATCGCCCCGGCGCCCCGTACTGGGCGTCTGGGATCGTTACAAGACAAATTCATATTCCAACACCGAATCCATGAAAGAATTTGATAAAATCAGTATGAGTAGTCGAATCCGAGTGATACTAAAGTATCAAAGTCAAAGCCATGTGAACATCACAGACACCCATCCAGCTGAGTGTGAGATCAGGTCGCCAAATAAAGCACTTGCTTTAATATATGTCCATAAGAAGCTAGGTTTAGATTTGTCCTTTCAAATAGATATTACAAACCAACACGCAAGTTGAAATCACCTCGAACTCAAAAAAACTTTTTAAGTTCAAATGGACAATCTACAAACGAACAAAATGTAAACAAAACTCAAACGACTTATCATTAATCTCAACATTAATGTGACTATAGAATAAACATGTTCTTATGTATGATAATTACCGCTGACACCCATGTCAGTGTTTCCTTTGTCCGTAGAATTGGATGACAGAATATATGTGTTGCAGATCCATACCCCATATATTCCCGTGTATAGGGATATTAGTATTCTTTCATAGTATACTACAACTCTAGTAGCACATACGGTATTATGTATTTCCCTCCCTTGACCCCTTCCCTGTTAAAAATTGACTTCCGATTTACCAGTAGAATAGAAAGAAACAAGAATAGATATAAAAACAGACCAGAGTTTGTCATCCGAACCGACCATAACTCAATGCGCTGGCTCAGGAACTACCATGACACCGATGGTATGTTCAGCCGCTGGCTTGCCAGGCTACAGCAGTTCAATCTTCGTATTGAGCATTGTGCCATCAAACAGCGTGGACAAGCGGACGGACGTCTCTTTGCCGCATTTGTAAGAACGAAAACTGTCTCGGTTACAGTCCCCGGCCACGAACGAGAAAGAAGTTCAAGTAAACTACCCGCCCGACGAATCCAGGTTCCACGCTACACCTGAACTCAACCACCTGGACTGCGATAACGCCCATTCACCAGTCTTGGGAATAGATGGCTGACAGTGGGGCCGGGTATCTACATTTCTCCACCCCATCCCCCAGAATTCCCCACTACTGATAGTCATGAAAATTCAAATGAAAGTTAGCAAGATCTCTATTGTATTTCCAAAGACTAACTTTCCATGGGAATAGAATAGAATGGTATTCAGAACTGTATGGACATACGAAGTGATGAAATAAGAGTTGATATGATTATAATATATCATACACAACAGTTCAAATTTGTAAAAGGGAGTCTGTGATACATCATAAAACATAACATTATGCAAGAAACGCAACGGGTCAATGGAACAGAGATAATTTTACATCTTTCTTTTATATTTATAAAGCCCAAAAAGTATAATGGTTCTGATTAGGTGCGCCTGTCACTTTAAACCCTGCACATCAGTCGTTGTTTTATTGAAAACGAAAAAAATAAATCACGTGCATCAGTTTCTGAGAGACTTGTTTCTCTTTTTTAGTAAATTGACACCCGTACGTCGATTTTGGTGACATAATCGAGTAGAATGGTCCCGGTTGTCTTTGACAATGCAAAATTTGGTATATGGCTGAACAAATTGGCCAAATTCGACCGGGTTAGTTATCAGCAGGCAATTGTAGGGAAAAGTGGTTGGCCAAATGGCAATATTTGGCCGGTTTTTTCACCAGCAGCCAATTTTAAGGGATCTTGGAAAAGAAGAAGGAAAAAGCATCACTTTTTCGGGGACCCCAATAACCAGAACCATAATACTTTGTTTTGGCCCAATGAAAAATTAGCCCAAGGGCTAAGAAAGGTTACCGGACAATGTTTTTATATTTTAGATATTAGTCATTTTGTCCCCTGACTTTGAAAATGAGGTCAAAGGTCATATTAAAGGTCACGACAATATTCAGGATATATATCACTTCATGCTGACAAGTGATTCCTAAGTGTAAAGTCGATAATACGTGAGAGATTATCCATTATGTGCTCTTGAAAATGAGGTCAAAGGTTAAATTCAAGATTGTCAGAATATTCGGCGTATATCATTTCCTAAATGTGCACAACTGATTCCTCAGCTGTAAAGTCGATGAAAAGCGTTTTTTGTGTTCTGACATTGAAAATGAGGTCAGAGGTCAAATTCAAGGTCATCATAATTTTCGGCATATATCATTTCCTATATATCCACAATTGGATTCCTAAGCTGTAAAGTCGATAATAAGCGAGATATTGACCATTTTGTATTCTGACCTTGAAAATTTGGTCAGAAGTCAAATTCATGGTCACGAGAATATTCAGCTGATATCATTTCCTTTATGTCCACAATTGATATCTAATCTGTAAAGTCTATAATATGCGAGATATAAGCCATTTTGTACTTTGACCTCTAAAGGAGGTCAAATGTCAAACTCAAGGTCACGAAAAGATTCAGCGTATATCATTTCCTATATGTCCACAATTGATTACTAGGCTGTAAAGTCGATATTAAGCGAGATATTAGACATTTTGTGCTCTGACCTTGAAAATGAGGTCAGAGGTCAAATTCAAGGTCATCAGAATATTCAGCATATGTCAGTTCCTATATGTCCACAATTGATTCCTAAGTTATGAAGTCAATAATAAGCCAGATTAGCCATTTGTGCTCCTATCCTGAAAGTGAGGTCAAAGGTCGAATTCAAGGTCATGACAATAATCAGCATATAATATTTCCTATGTGTCCGCAATCGATTCCTAATCTTTAATCTCAATATTAAGTGAGATATTAGGTATAATGTGTCCCATTATAAAGCATAGGAGAATTTAAAATGGGAAAGTCCCATTTGGGACCCGTCGAGAAAATGTAAATGGCCGCCACATGCAGACCGGCGATTCAGGGGCAACGAAACTTATACACATCACAGAGGTATGTGAGAGCAATCTTTTGAAATAAAAATCTCAAAACTGTCTGAACAGCTTTTGAGAAAATCGCCGCCAAAGTCAGAAATTGGCTGTTTTCCGGAGAAAATGGCCGCTATTTTGAGAAAAATGTGAAAATAAAAAAAAATAAAATAAAAAAATAACCCCGTCTTGAAATAGTTGTAGGTATCTTTGTGCAGAATTTCAGAAAGATCCGATCGTAAGCTTTAAAGATAAAAATGTTGACGGACGACGCTGACGACGGACGGACGACAGACGCAACGCCATGCCAATAGGTTATCGGACCACAGGGCCGGTAACCTAAAAAAAACATAAGCATCTATTTGTCCATGATAGTGATGATAAAAACATATAAACATGATATAAACATATATTGCTAGAGGAACTAGTCTGCCTGGACATGAGTGCTGGGGAAATATGTCCCTGGACATGTTTTCCTAGGGAATTAGGTCCCACGACATGTTTTCCCAGGGAATTAGGTCCGCCGGACATATATTACTGAGAATATTGTCCCATTGGACAACGTTTCCTAGGAATATTTTTCTGTGTGACCTATTTTACGTAGGACATAAATTTCTTTTACACCCATGACACCGGGTCGTAGTAACCTTGGATTGTGGCACTTTGAATCGGCCTGTGAGGCAAGAAATTGATACAAGGGTCTGGTGGGTTTCATGAATATGTCAAGATTTGGTAATCGTATTTTGAAGAACTGGGCCTTTTGTCCTAACACTATTATTGTCCACCAGTTTTCGAACTATTTGTGCGTGAAATCTGAAGCAGTATGCCCACTGGTTACTACTAGTATCCACTGAAACACCCGCCCCCACCGTTCGCCTGTCACGGGCGGACACGATACCCTAAAAAGCGAAAACGAGAACTTCGTAATACAGATTCCAATAATACAGTGCGTGCTTCACCCCCTCGTTGAAGCCGGCCGCTCGAACATCCATAGGACGCTGGCAGCAGTAGTGACTCGCCTGTAGCACGAGCGCACCCTGTCCCGCCTTGTCGGCCGGAAAAACCGCAACCAGCCCAGACAAAATGTCCACCAGCCCGATATAGGATAACATAGGCTTTCTAGTTGGGCTGACGATTATGATGGCGTGCCGTGCGTGACCCCCACACTTGTGATATGACATTCAATATTCAGAACATTTTGTATGATAAGAGGGGAGTGTCAAATAAATCGTACAAGCGACATAAATGGTGAGGGTGCTCCCACCATCATTATTCATGTAGGCTAAATCATTGTTCATGAAACGGTACCCACGTGGTCTTAGATACACTTTGTTGCCATGTCGACAGAAAATGTGAGAATCACATAAATGATTATTTCTGAAGATATGGTTTTTGGCCGATGGTCGACCAGAAATCCCATTTTCACCCAACGTCGAGCCAAGTTTTTTTTAAAAGGTTTTTTAAGGTTTTTTAGGACCTATGGTCCGATAACCTGTTGGCAAGGCGTTGCATCCGTCCTCCGTTGTCGTCGTCCACATTTTTATCTTTTTTGTTTGCGGGCGATTTCTTTTTTGGAAATTTTGCAAAAATATGCTTAAAAATAATTCAAGAAGGAGGCATATATTTTAGTTTTTAGATTTTTGCTTTTTTTCAAAATGGCGGCCATTTTCGACGAAAAATGCCTGATTTTGGATTTTGTCGGCCATTTTCTCATAATCTGTTCAGTAATTTTTTTTTCTTTTTGATACATAATACTCCTCATATGTACTTCTATGATGTGTATAAGTTTCGTTGCACTTGAATCGCTCGAAGTGGGCCATTTTGGCCCAAACTCGGCCCAATTGGGACTTTCCCATGTTGAATTTTCCTATGCTTTAAAATAGGACACAATATGCCTAATATCTCACTTAATATTGGGATTAGAGACTAGGAATCAATTGTGGACTTGGGAAAAGACATATGCCGAATATTCTCGTGACCTTGAATTTGCTTTCGGACCTCAATTTGAAGGTCAGAGCACAAAATGGCTAATGTCTTGCTTATTATCGACTTTAGAGCTTAGGATTTGATAGTGAACATAATAGGGAATGATATGTACTGAATATTCTCATGACCTTGAACTTGATTTTTGACCTCATTTTCAAGGCCAGATCACAAAGGGCTCAGTTCTCACCTGTTATGAACTTTACAGCTTTAGGAATCAATTGTGGTCAAACTCTAAGTGATATATGCTGAATATTCTCGTGACCTTGACTTGACCAATGACCTTATTTTGAAGTTTCCTTTGACTTGATTTTCAAGGAGACAGAACAAAATGGCTAATATCTCACTTATTGACTTCATAGTGTGGGAATCAATGAAGGACATATAGGAAATGTTATATGCCAAATTATCTGATGACCTTGAATTTTACCTTTGCTTTCATTTTCAAGGCTACAGGACAAAATTGCTAATATCTCTCTGATTATTGAATTTACAGCTTAGCATGCAACTGTAGACATGATATGCACAATATTATATATGCTGAATATTCTCTTGACCTTGAATTTAACCAATGACCTGGCCAACGTCTAAAATATTAAACATATATTGTCCGGTAAGGCAATATTGTCCGGTAAGGTTCTTGTTAGGCGCGCGTGTCAGTTTTAACCCTGCGCATCACTCGTATTTTTTAAAAACCCCCCAAAAAAATCGCGCGCATCACTTTTTCAGGGACCCCAATAACCAGAACCATAATACTTTCTTCTTGGCCTAACCTATCTTTGACCCTTGGCCTAATTTCTTAAAGTTTCGAATGTTCCGAGTTTCAAGACCATATTATAAAGCCAGTTTTTAATTTTATGCAGCATGAGTAGATATGCCTTGATAATAAACACAATTCTGTGAAATTTCACAGCTCAATATTAAACGATGAGGTCAAAGTCATACAAAAAGTTAAAACAAAATAAAAAGTATGACCAATTCCCCATCATTAGCTATATGACCTATGTAGAAAATCACTCACAGTAGAAAATGTAAGGGTCATCAGCTGATTTCTCGTCCTGTAAGTACTTGTAGTTGTCAGACAAATCTCAGGCAAAGTGTCTACCCCTAAGGACCTAATCTTTGCAAAAAATGTGTTCACAACATTATGCCAATTGATTTCAAGTTATATGAGAAAAAAACACAATGCCAACAAGTTTGTATCGTGTTGTACGACTTACACAATAGGTCATAATGCCAACAAGTTTGTATCGTACTGTACGACTTCACAATGGGCCATGATAGACAAAAATTTGTATCGGCTGTAAGACTTTGCAACGAGTGTAATACATACAAATTTGTATCAGGCCATACGGCTTCACAATAGACAATAATAGAGGGATTGCATGTTTACAATAGATCATAATGCACACAAGTTTGTGTCATGCTGTAACACTGCACAATCGATTATAATACACACATATTATTGTATCATTTTGTATGACTTCTTGATGCGTCATAATGCACACAATTTTTATCAATCTGTACAATTTCACAATGGGCCATAATGGACACAAAATTATATCAGACTGTATCATTTCACAATGGGTCATGATGCACACAAGCTTGTATCATTCTGTATGACTGCACAATGAATCATAATGCACAGGAGCGTATATTTACTGTTCGAGTTCACAGTGTATCATAACTCACACAAGTTTGTATCACACCCTGTGACTTAACAATGTGTCATATTGCACAGTTTTCATCAAGCTGTACGAAATCACACATGGCTACAATGCACACAAGTATGTACCATGCTGTGGGACTGCATATTGGTTCGTAATGCACACAAGTTTGTATCCTCATGTAAAACTTTGAAACAGATCATAATGCTCACAAGTTAGTAACATGGTAACGACTGCACAATGTGTATTGTGCTGTATGACTGCACAATTATTCATAATGCACACACGTTAGTATCATGTATGTAGTAAGACATCACAGTGAGTCGTAAGACACACACGTTTGTATCACGTTGTATGACTTCACGATGGGTCGTAATCATGGTAATGCATATAAGTTAGTGTCATGCTGTAAGACTTCACAATGGATCATATTGCACACCCACAAGTATGTATCATGCTGTACGACTTCACAATGAATCATGATGCACCCACGTTTGTATCATGTTGTAGGACTGTGCAATGGATCACAATGCAGACAAGTTTGTATCATAATGTAATAATACGGAATGGATCATACCGCACACACTTTTGTATTATGATGTAGTACTGTACAATAATGCACTCAAATATGTATCATGGTGTACAACTTCATAATGGATCATAATCAACTCATGTTTGTAATGTGGTGTAGCACTGTACAATGGATCATAATGCACACAAGTTTGTATGTACAATTTGCTGTACAACTTTGACTCTGGGGGTTCTATTCCATCGACCAATGCCACCATCAGACTATCTCCTCTGAGGGATGGGTCCGGTGGCTCCGTCGACTTAGATTCACTGCAAACTGTCTCCGCCTGGGCTATCACGCTGCCATTTGCAACCACATGAGGGTAGAGCCCCAGGTTGAGCATCCGCACCCTCACCAGCCTCCCTCCACCACCAACAGACTGTGACCTATTTGTAATGAGCTCCCTATTTCCCAACCCGCTCGTCACAATACTTTCAGGCTTGCGTATTCATTTTTGGGTTACCGGACCTATGGTCCGATAATCTATTGGCATGGCGTTGCGCCGTCATCGGCGTCGTCGTCGTCCGTCCACATTTTTATCTTTAAAGTTTACGGGTGAAATTTTGCACAAAAATGCCTAAAAATAATTCAAAAAGGGGGTATTTTTTAGTTTTTTTATTTTCGCCTTTTTTCTCAAAATGGCGGTCAATTTCGACGAAAAACGACCAATTTCTGACTTTGGTGGCCATTTTCTCAAAAACTGTTCAGACAGTTTTGAGATTTTTATTGCAAAAGATTCCCCTCATATACCTCTGTGATGTGTATAAGTTTTGTTGCCCCTGAATCACCGGTCTGCGTGTGACGGCCATTTTCATTTTCTCGACTGGAAAATGGGGTCAAAGGTCAAATTTAAGGTCATCAGAATAATCAGCATATATCATTTCCTATATGTCCACAATTGATTGATACATCTTAGAAGATGTATCAACTGATGTATCAATTGATTGATACATCTTAGGAATACATCTTAGGAATCACAATTGATTCCTAAGATGTAGAGTCGATAATAAGCGAGATATAAGCCATTTTTTCCTTTGACCTTGAAAATGGGGTCAAAGGTCAATTTCAAGGTCATCAGAATATTTAGCATATATCATTTCCTATATGTCCACAATTGATTCCTAAGCTGTAGAGTCGATAATAAGCGAGATATTAGCTATTTTGTGCTCTGACCTTGAAACTGAGGTCAGAGGTCAAATTCAAGGTCACGAGAATATTCAGCATATATTATTTCCTATATGTCCACAATTGATTCCTAAGCTGTAGAGTCGATAATAAGCGAGATATAAGCCATTTTGTGCTCTGACCTTGAAACTGAGGTCAGAGGTCAAATTCAAGGTCACGAGAATATTCAGCATAAATCATTTCCTATATGTCCACAATTGATTCCTAGTCTCTAATCTCAATATCAAGTGAGATATTAGGCATAATGTGTCCCATTATAAAGCATAGGAGAATTTAACATGGGAAAGTCCCATTTGGGCCGAGTTTGGGCCAAAATGGCCCACTTCGAGCGATTTAAGCGCAACGGTATATACAGACATCATAGGAGTACATATGAGGAGTCTTATGTATCAAAAAGAAAAAAAGTTACTGAACAGATTTTGAGAAAATGGCCGCCAAAGTCCAAAATCAGGCATTTTTCGTCGAAAACGACCGCCATTTTGAAAAAAATGCGAAAATCAAAAAACTAAAAAATACCTCCTTCTTGAATTATTTTTAAGTATTTTTGTGCAAAATTTCAGAAAAATTCGCCCGTAAACAAAAAAGATAAAAATGTGGACGACAACGACGACAAACGACGACGACAGACGACGGACGCAACGCCATGCCAATAGGTTATCGGACCATAGTTGGACGGACGAAGCCGACGACGCCGACAGTCGACGGACGCAACGCCATGCCAATAGGTTATCGGACCATAGGTCCGGTAACCTAACAAGACGCTAACACGGGATATTGTCTCAAAGCAAACAGTGCTTTAAGACTTAAAGCAAACAGTGACAGTACTGTCATCCATACTTCAACAAAACGAAACTAAGATCAACAGACAAGAAGAAAAGATTACGGACCTCGAGAGTTACTCGATGAAGATACATCTCATTTTCAACTTCGACAACAAAACCAAAATTGCCGAAGAGCAAAAAGATGAAAACTGCATTGCCATCATTCGGTCATATATGAGCTCTGTTCTTGGTATACGAAACGCAGACAAAATATTCATTCCGGTTGCTCATCGCCTTGAAAATTCACCACAGGGAGAATACGACCAATCCTTGCCAAACTTCCTATCCAGAGTGAGAAAGACGACGTCCTGAAACAAACCCCAAAGCTGAAGAACACAGGAAACAGCATAGTGATACAGGCACCACCGAAGTGGGAAAGGAAACAGTTCTTGTTGTCTGCCTTGAAAGAACTACAGAAAGACACCTCCAACAAAGCCCGGCTAGTGAAGGACAAGCTGTACGCCAGAGACGAGCTGCAGACTGACTTCCAACTGCCCATCATCATCTTGCCCGACCCAAGGGAATTGACCAATCACCATGATATCGTTGAGAGCGCTCAGGTCCATGACAACGGGGGCGTCTTCAGAGGGTACGCCGCGCGACTGAAAGCCATCTGTGACCTCGGAGACATCAAACAGCAGCTTCTAACATGACCAAACGTATCCTCAACCCACCAGATCATCATGGCATATCGCACCAAGGGATCCACGGGGACATTCTAGGAAGGATTCGACTCAGACGGCCACTATGGCATCGAACACGACATACTCCAACACCTACGCTCGAAAAAAAAGTCATTTGAGAACTTAGTGTGTTCGTCACCAGACACTGCCTTTTGATTCCAACACATAGGGCCTAAGAGGTTTGAACACGCCACGGAGGTAGGTGCTGAAGCAGCAGCCAAGCTGAACTGAACTCAGTACCAATATGTAAACACTTTAAAAAATTAGCCCAAGGGCTAAGAGAGGTTACCGGAGAATATACATTTTAGATATTAGCCGCTTGTCCAGTGACCTTGAAGATAGAGTCATTAATGAATTCAAGGCCATGAAATATTCAACAAACATATCACTTCTAGTATGTCCACAATAGATTCCTAAGCTGTAAAGTTGATAATAAGTGAGATATCAGCCATTCTGTAATGTGACCTTGAAAATGAGGTTCAAGTTCAAAGTCATGAAAATATTCAGCATATATCCTTTCCTATATGTTTAGAATTGATTCCTAAGCTGTAAAGTCGATAATAAGCAAGATATTAGCCATTTTGTCCTGTGACCTTGAAAATGAGGTAAAAGGTAAAATTCAAGGTCACGAGAATATTCAGCATATATCATTTCCTATATGTTTAGAATTGATTCCTAAGCTGTAAAGTCGATAATAAGCAAGATATTAGCCATTTTGTCCTGTGACCTTGAAAATGAGGTAAAAGGTAAAATTCAAGGTCACGAGAATATTCAGCATAATATCATTTCCTATATGTTCACAATTGATTCCCAAGCTGTAAAGTCGATAATAAGCAAGATATTAGCCATTTTGTCCTGTGATCTTGAAAATGAGGTCAAAGGTCAAATTCTAGGTCACGAGAATATTCAGCATATATCATTTCCTATATGTTCACAATTGATTCCTAATCTGTAAAGTCGATAATAAGTGAGATATTAGCCATTCTGTCCTGTGACCTTGAAAATGAGGTCAAAGGTCATATTCAAGGTCACGAGAATATTCAGCATATATCATTTCCTATATGTTCACAATTGATTCCTAAGCTGTAAAAACGATAATAAGCGAGATATTAGCCATTTTGTTCTGTGACCTTGAAAATGAGGTCAAATTCAAGGTCACGAGAATATTCAGCATATATCATTTCCTATATGTTCACAATTGATTCCTAGTCTCTAATCTCAATATTAAGTTAGATATTAGGCATAATGTGTCCCATGATTAAGCATGGGAGATTTTAACATGGGAAAGTCCCATTTGGGCTGAGTTTGGGCCCATAATGGCCCACTTCGAGCGATTCAAGGCCTGCGAAACTCAAACACGTCACAAGGATACATATGAAGAGTGTTATGCGTCAATAAGAAAAAATTAACTGAACATTTTTTGAGAAAACAACCGTCAAAGTCCAAAATTAGCCGTTTTTCGTCAAAAATGGCCACCATTTTGGAAATAATTGCGAAAATCAACAAACTAAAAAGTACCTGATTCTTCGAATATTTTTAGGCATTTTTGTGCAAAATTTCAGAAGATTCTACTGTAAACTTTAAAGATAAAGTTGTTTACGGACAACGGACGGACGTACGAACGGACGACGGATGCAACGCCATGCCAATAGGTTATCGGACCAAAGGTACGGTAACCTAACCCCCCCCCCCCCCCAAAAAAAAAAACAAAAAAACAAACAAACAAGCATGTTATTGTCTGAGCACTGGAAATCGTTATTAACCATGCACAGTTTGTATTGGTAATATTAGTGAATATGCAAAATAATAGTGAGCAATATGTTGCACCATTTCATTTACTCTCCAATCACGAATTACAAACTTTATTATTGTCACCCGCTCAACGCGTAAAGCAATGCCTCAAAGTTCGAAAATAGAATGGTTGAACTGGTAAACAATGAATCTTTGACCAGGAAACTGTCATGTGAATATGCGGATGAATCAGAATTCATTAATATCATCCACAGCATGAAACAAAATATTTCAGTGTATCATATGAATATCGCCAGCCTGCGAAAGCATTCGACAGAGTTAGTATGTTACCTTGAGTGCTTGAATCACTCTTTTGATATTATAATGCTGACTGAAATTGGTAATTGTATTCCCGAGTCACTCGCGAACTTACTTGACGGTTACCAGTTTGAATTTGTCACATCGACTACAATAGGAGGGGGTGTAGGCGTGTTCATAAAAAAATCGTATATCAATTACAGAATATCAAAAAACACCATCAAACAGAATTTACATTGTGACTGTTGACACTGTAAAGTGGAAGACATGATGACAGAGTTAACCATTGACGAAGTTCCTTGTGTCTTTTGCGCTTGTTATCGCCACCCAAATGGCAATGTTAATCACTTTGTCACTGCTATTGAAAACACTTTTGACACATTTTCATCGCGGTCCTTGTTTTTTTTTTGCAGGTGATATCAATATTGATCTGATCAAATGTGACAGTGTCCCGGCATGTGCAGAATACTTAAGGATCATGTTATGCAACCACTTCATGCCAACAATAACCTTGCCAACAAGAATTAGTGAGCAGAGTCTATCACTGATTGATCACATTTTTGTTCGTTTACCTGTGTGCTCGTTCGATAACACACACCACGAAGGCTTGCAATTTATTCTGTGACATCAGTGATCACTTACCAAATTTCTATTGTGTTCAAAAGAAACAAATATCGGTAACCGAAAACCAGCGACCATATGTCCGATTTATATGGTGAAAAAAAATATGAAAAATTTCAACAGACGATGCAAGCCGTTGATTTTGGGCCCGTGTATAACAACACCATTGTGGATGACTCATACGATGTATTCGAAAGCCATCTGAAGTCTATTCACGACCAGTCCTTCCCCTTAGTGAAAGTCTCGCGCAGCAAATGCAAGGACAAACCTTGGATCACTGCTGGAATAAAATATGTCTATCAAAAAGAAGAAGCTTTATTTCGTAAATACATTATGAAACCCAGTGAAGAACTCAAATCTAAATTATCCAAATATCGTAATATACTCACCAAAATACTACATAAAGCGGAATCTAACTACTATCAAGATATCTTGAGCGATAGAGATACTTCCACCAAAAGGGCATGGTCCGTTATCAACACTATTACCAACACTGGTAACAGTAAAAAGAACAAGCATCTCAACAGCAGAACTTGAGGTTACGTGTGCGGCCACAGGGACAAAGGAGAGTAGAACCAGTACTCGAGGCTGAGTGAACACAAAAAAAATCAAGGATAAGTAGACACAAAACACATTTCTTGGTTAAACAACCAAACAAAATATTGTGGGTCTTGTTTCCATGTGATATAAAAATTCTAATTGTGAACCTGAACGTTATGACAACCTGTCGAATATTTTGATGTCCATGGGTAAATTGATTCTCACCTGCTCTTTTGTTGAGTTGCCCATTATTCTTGCCCAAATGTGTTTTGGTTGAACTTTCCACAAAGGACTATGGTGTGTGTTTTCACTCACACAATATTTGCAAATCAACTTAAAGCCTATTGATTAGTTTGATAACAATATGAAACAATGAACTCGGATCGTATTGTAACTCGAACTCGTATTGTAATAACTCTCTACTTCCCTCTCACAGAGAACAATTCTCGTAGATGGTCTTACACTACCATAATACCTCCAATACTGGTGCAGAGCTTGTCCATGCGAAAATTGATTATTACTCGCATTTGTTTGTCGATTCGTCCATTATTCTTGCCAAAATGGGTTTTAGTTGCACTTTCCACAAATGACAAAGGTGTATGTTTTCTTTGTTCAATATTTGCTACTTAACTTTGTTGTAATCTGAGATTGTGACATGAAATATGGATAATGTCATCGCTGACTTAATTCGGTAGCAATAAGTCCACGCATGGACAAGTTCCTCACCAGTAGTACCATGGGGTCAAAATTACACTAACAGATATAGTACGGCTAACGCCGCACAAAAAGCCTACCACAGTTGACAGTGTCAGTCACAATGGTGTCGTGTATACTGCTGATCATGACATTGCAAACGCATTTAACAGTTATTTTACAAATATAGGCTCTAAGCTAGCAAAAGATTTACCAAACTATCCATACTGTAACGTTGCCCAATTCTTGGACCAACGTGTATCTAAGAACATATTCCTTATCCCAGTTATGACAGTTATCTGCCCGAAACCCCTCCCTTACACATTCTCCCACTCGACATACAAGACACAGACTCATCACATGACTTCATACTTACCTTACGTCACCAACACACACCGTCCTAGCACCGCACCTCATGTAAACAACTCTACTCACGATGACACACCCCTCATTCCCTCCAATCACCACATTTCCAGACACTTAACCACGCCTCCCCAGACATTACATCACAGTTAACGAATTACATGAACTCCTGTCCCACGACGCGGGAAAACACAGACATTTAGCACATGGCCCGCGCTTTCCCCATTGTTTTCTAGTTTGAGAACTTAAAGAAGAGAGAAGTAAAATCTAATAGAGAAGTACAAGAATTAATAAGAAGATAATTGTGAGTTTAGAAGATGATATGTATGATATATCGGACTATATCATACCTCGGACTATCTTGTGGGATCACAAATGAGTGGCCGTGATCTACATTGGACTTAATCATCCAAATAAACTCGGATTATTGTTGAAAGATACGTCAGACTTCTGTCTTGCCCGTCAGTGATGATCAATATGCTGACGCAATCTGACCGAACTCCGACGGTGTATTCCAGAGTACCGGTCGACCCAGTCGTGACGGGAGAGTTACCGGACATCAACCGCTGACCCGGAGAAGACCCACCACAGAGAGTACCCGTGCACCAGCTGCCGGACCCGACGCTGCCCAGCCAAACGACCCACAGACGCGACTTCACGCTACCGCGTCTGCACCATCAATCGCCAAGCACGCAACATCGGAGTCCCGATCTCCGACACCAGCGGGATTACGCACCCCGCGTATCTACCACCATCGGCAACCAACATCGGACCACCGATCGTCGAACCATTGCTTTCCCCGGGGCATCCCGCCTCACACGGCTACATGCCTAGTCACGGAAATGCGGTGCCCATGCACAATCATGGGGGAGTAGCAGTACCCAATCATGGGGGAGTAGCCGTACCAAATCATGGAATAGCAGCATACCCCACGGGGTCACATACGAACGGAATACCAGCACACAGTGTAACCGTATACAATCCCGGAGTAATCCCCAATCTGGGAATGGTTCTGCAAAACCCCGGAGTAGCAGTTCCAAGTGTGTTTACTCCTGGTTCGGGATATCAGCTTCCGCAAATGTCTCACCCAACTCCGTCATACGGAATTCCAGCAATGTCGCCACCTTACGGACCGGTCCCCCAGGCCGCGCCATTGCCAAGCAACGCTGGCTATCCGCCCGCACCCAACGCCACGTCCTACATCGTACCGGTCACAATGACCACAGCCGCTCCGACCACGGAGGTCGCGCCGCCAACTCCCATCGTTTCTATGACAATTGCCAGCGCTACGACTGCGGAGCCGCCAGAGCACGTCACCCAGTCATCAGCGCTGACCCCCGGCAAGACAGCACAGTGGCGTGCCAAGTTTAAGGAGGGCAACTTGAACCAGTACCTCCGCAGTTTTGAACAATTCAAGGCTGCCTTTACGTATACGGACTTAAACAAAACTACGACATTCCGTAGTACGTTACAGGGACGAGCGGAAGCGATCGCTTTGAACATTCCGATCGACACACGGTACCCGCCGAGCGGACACTACCTACCACGGGTACGCTGAAGACGGAGAAATGGATAACAAACTGTCTTGTGCAATCGGACAAATAACCCATTGGGATACGCCAACTCCCGATCAAGTCGCAGCATATTACGATCCTGCCGACAGCTACACGACCGGACTACAAGGGTGTGAGGAACATTCGGTCTCTACCTGTTCTCGCGAATGGGTTGCGGAAGCGTTCCAGTGCGCTCTCAGCGATGAATACGGACAATACGGTGAAGACGCACTTTATTCTGTCCTACGGGCCACTGCACAAGCCAGCGGAGACCGTCCCACGCCTCCGGGCCGAACTGAAATATGTTTCTTCTGCAAGAAACCGGGACACAGATGGATGTGGTGTTTCCGTTTGAAGGACATACTAGTACGGAACGGAATGAAACCATTCCCGCCACGCTTTGGCGCAAATGGAAATAACGGACAGATCAGTATACCGAACTCGAACTCTAAGCCACCGGCTGCGACGCCGCCTCCGGCTCAGCCGCCACCACAGGCCAAGTCGTCAAACTAAAGGAGGAAGGAACTGGGGAGCAAGGACCTTCCCGAGCTACGCTCACAGCTCCACACTAGTTGTTGTACCCACAGCTACAGTTGCGGCGCCGTCCAGGTTGGCGCTACCACCACCGGCACTTCCACCTCGCGAAGGGGTGTGCGCCAAGTGTGCTTCGTCCACTTCAAGTCCGGAATCCCTCGACGAATGGGTATCCGAACCACTGCCGCGCAGGCCATCACGGACTATTCATCACGAAGGGGTGTCCTCACGCACCGCTGCTGATACCGGAGCGGACTCCATGTCTGAGATCGAATGGGTGTCGGATGATGGAGGCTTCTATGCCTTTCCATACGGACCTGAGTCTAAGCCATTGACACTGACACTTCCGCTTTTGCCGCCCGAGGAGAATCCCGATGGACCGCTTATCATCAGCAATAGTCGGGCCGCCCACGAGTGCTGGAAACTGCCGGTACGTGTCGGAAAACGAACTCTTAAGGCAGTGTTGGACTCAGGAGCGCAGATTTCTCTGCTCCAAAGAGACTTGTTACGACATGTACCTGCCGAACAGCGCACTCTACGTCCGACCACGGCGACCATCCGGGACGTCAACGGAGATTCCAGCCCGATCGACGGAATTCTGAACCTCACGGTTAAAGTCGGAACGAAGGAAATAATAGTGACATTCTGTGTAGCGGCGATTTATGACGAGATGATCTTGGGCATGAATTTCTTCCGACAAACAAGTGCTATCATTAACTACGGCGAAGGAACTGTCGAAGTTAATAAGGAAATCCTGTTCGCACATAAGGACTTCGAAGCTAATGTTGTGCGCATGGCAGTACGCCGGGCAGTTGCGGTGCCGCCACGCAGCGAAGCCGTAGTCGAACTTGTACCGACCTCAAAGATCAGAGTACGCCAGCACCCCCGGCTTATTCAGCCTATGACGAACTTCCCAGAAGAAACGGACTTAATTATGGGTCGCACATTGACCTCATTGAATCGGAAGTGTGTTAAGGTGACTGTGGTGAACCCCGCGGATACGGGCGTAACCCTGACCCGCTCAGATCCGGTAGCCATAGCGAGCCCAGGTGACAGTATGGTGGGCTCTTTGCCGAAGTAGGGAGAAGAACCGGAAGTTCCTCATACGAACATTATCCATTATGAAGACCTAACGCCACACCTACGGGAGATGGTGGACCGTGCCGGACTAGCACTAGGTACAAAGACACTTTCATGTGCCCCGATGGACAGCTCGGCCGGACGCATGTAGTGCAACATCGGATCGACACGGGTACAAATGCCCCAATTCGCCAGCGGCAATGCTGCGTACCCCAGATTCAGCAACATATCATGGATGAGGAGGTTGATAAAATGCTACGGCTCAGATGTATCGAACCTTCGGAATCGCCATGGAGTTCACAGGCAGTGTTGGTACGGAAGAAAAATGGACAGGTCAGATTCTGTGTGGACTATCGTCTGCTCAATGACGTAACACGGAAAGACTCGTACCCTCTGCCGAACATCCAGAACACCCATGACGCACTCGCCGGAGCAAACTATTTCTCGGCCTTAGATCTTGCCTCAGGATATTGGCAGGTCGAGGTGGACCCGGCAGACCGACCTAAGACGGCCAGTTCAAGGTCATGCCGTTCGGACTAAGTAACGCACCAGCGACCTTCGAACGTCTCATGGAGACTATCCTACGCGGATATCTGTGGACCAGATGCATGTGCTATCTGGATGATGTGATAGCATACGGACACACTTTTGATCAGGCGCTTGCCTGGAAGCGGTCCTAGATCGGATACGAACTGCCGGGTTACGTCTACATCCCAAAATGTGCGAACTCTTTCAATGTGAAATCCTATACCTGGGGTTCATTGTAAGTGGACAAGGTATCAGGGTGGACCTGAACAAGGTCAAGGCTATTAGAGAATGGCTGACCCCATGTGAGATTACGGATGTACGAGCTTTCCTGGGATTTGCTAATTATCACAGGAGGTTCATTAAAGATTATGCCGAAATTGCTGAGCCTCTGGTCTCACTCACCCGGGGTGAATGTCGCTTCACCTGGGGGTCACCCCAACGGAAAGCCTTTTGGATGCTTCAGAACGCACTCATTAAGGCCCCCAAGCTTGCCCATCCGTCACAGGACGAGGACGATTACTTCATCCTTGATACGGACACTAGCGGTTACGCCATCGGAGGCGCGCTTTCACAGCGTGTGAACAGAGAAGAGATACCGATTGGCTTTGCAAGCAAGACGCTGTCCCGCACACAACGGAATTATTGTACGACCTATAGAGCACTGTTGGCTGTTGTTGAAATGATTCAGCATTACCGACATTATTTGTGGGGACGAAAATTCCCGTTACGCACTGACCATAGTTCCCTGCGATGGTTAAAGAACTATAACGATGCAGACGGTATGTTGGCTCGCTGGTTAGCCAAACTGCAGCAATATGACTTTCATATTGAATATCGTCCTGGAAAACTCCACGGAAATGCCGACGGACTTTTTCGTTGCCATAGCTGCAAGCATTCGGATTGCCCGGGACGCCTAGTCGTACCACCCACAGACCCCGAAACGAGTTCCGGAGAACTCCCCGTCAGACGGATTATGATGGTTCCTGTCGTACCTGAGAAAGACCTCCTGGACAGTGATACTATGACATCACCGGTCTTGTCTCGGATGATCTCAGTGCGCCAAGCCACACGTGTGCGAGTGCTGGATGTTGAATTGAATGGACAAGAATGGTTATCGGACTACTCCACTGCCGATATAGTCGCCGCCCAGCAAGTCGACCCTAGTGTCGGAGTCGTGCGACAGTGGGTACTGAACGGTACGAAACCCACGTCAAAAGAAGTCGCCCGTTATGGCGAAGAAGTGAAAACTCTGGTTTCACGGTGGACTTTATTAGCATTGCAGGACGGAGTCCTCATACGAAGCACTAAGCCAGACCCAGCTGGTCGGACTGTCATACAAACTGTGTTACCAGCGGCATTACGAACGGTGGTCTTACATCAACTCCACGACTTCAAGGTCGTAGGCCACCTCGGAATACAACGAACTGTTGAGAGAGTCAAGCGCCAGTTTTACTGGCCAGGTCTCGCCTTGGATGTTGCCCGCTGGTGCGCCCGCTGCCCGCAGTGTGTGTCACGAAAAGGAAAACCAGCGCCCAAGAAATCGCCTTTAACGCAACTGTCAACTGGGGCGCCATTTGACCGTATAGCATTGGATATCTTAGATACCCACAAAATTACCGGACCAGGGAACAGGTACATTCTTGTCATATCGGACTATTTTTCAAATATACGGTCGCATTCCCGCTCCGCCGCCATACGGCCAAAAATGTCGCTGATGTCTTAGTGAATCGTTGGATCGTGTACCATGGAGTACCGAAGGCTATCCACAATGACCAGGGAACGGAATTTGAGTCGTCACTATTTCGTAGCGTTGTACGCCTTTTGGGTGCCAAGAAAATTCGGACCACGCCCTAACGACCACAAAGTGACGGTCAAGTCGAACGATCGGACCCTGTTGAATATGTTGAGTACATTCGTCAGTGATCGCGGAAATGACTGGGATTTGCACTTACCATATGTACTCATGGCGTACCGCACCTCAGTGCATTCCTCCACTGGGTGTACACCACACCTGATGGTATACGGACATGAATGCCTGTTGACTTGATGATTCCAGTGTACGATCCAGAACCGCTACCTCCATTCGGACCCGAATATGTCGAGTATCTACGAACTGCTATCAGAGCTGCCCATGGGTTTGTGCAAGACCATCTACAAAAGGCTGCAACCCGTCAGAAAATGGGATATGACGCACATGCGAAATCTCGCCTTCAATTCCAGCCGGGAGAGTTGGTACGATATTACTATCTGCCTCTCACACAGAACAATAAATTTGCCCGACCCTGGACCGGACCCTGGAAAGTCCTGGAACGCGTCACTGAGGTGGACTATCGAATTGCACTAGTCTCAAATCTACCAAATACTCACCGTACACGACAAACCGTCAGAAACAGATCGGACTTCCGAAACTGGTACTACGTCATCACCCGCCAGTCGTAGAAGTACCCCAACCGGACCGCGACGTCGTCGCCAGAAGCAAAGATCGCGCAAGTCGAACTCTAGTGCTTCACAGCAAGCGCCAAAAACCCGCGGACCCAAACCCGCGATTGCTACGGACTCATCTACAAGCGAGGCTACGCCCCAGCCTGGCCCTACAGTCGACCCAGACGCACGATTCGCCACCCAGCCCGGTTTAGATGACCACGCTGCCCTGATCAGGCAAAACGCAGTAACTGCCAGAATGTTATTTTTGAGAAAATCACACTTTTGTGTTTTCAGTATATAACTAGATAACACATAGTTTAATAAAAATTGTTCTTGTTTTGTTTATTTGGATCAATGGTGAGATTTAACAACCTACTGGTCAATTATGATATGACTTATAGAATTAAAGATATGAGCAAAACTGTTCTTTGCCTGGATATTACCCAGTAAGTTATCATGGCAATAATCAGCCAAAAAGCAGTATCTGGAAAATATGCATCTTGTGTTGAACGATCAGGCCAATCAAGTGTTTTTAGGTTACCGGACCTTTGGTCCGATAACCTATTGGCATGGCGTTGCGTCCGCCGTCCGTCCGTCCGTCCGGCCGGCGTTAACATTTTTATCTTCAAAGTTAACGATCGAATCTTTCTGAAATTTCGCACAAAAATGCCTAAAAATATTTTGAGAAGGAGGTATTTTTTTGTTTTTTGATTTTCGCATTTTTTTTCAAAATGGCGGCCGTTTTTGTCGAAAAACGCTCAATTTTGGACTTTGACGGCCATTTTCTCAAAAACTATCTGATCAGTTTTGAGTTTTTGGTTTCAAAAGATTCCCCTCATATACATCTGTGATATGTATAAGTTTAGTTGCCCTAAATTCGCCGGTCTTCGTGTGGCGGCCATTTTGAATTTTTGGCGGATCGGCGAAAAAAAATTTTTCGCCCCAAATCGCATTACTATCCATTTTGGGCCATTTCTAGGGCAAAAAAAAATTTTCACCCTTTGAAAAACATTTTGGACTTTTCGGCACTTTTTTCCTTCATAATGGGAGCTGTCCGGACTGTACTCATAGAACGCTTGAAGATAGAGCTTAGAAATTGGCACTTTCAAATGGGAAGTCATATATGGCGACTGGTGTGGTCACCTTGAATTTGACCTTGGATGATCTTGAAAGGTCAAAACAGCCATTTTGGGGTCAAAAAAATGCCCAGATTTGCCTCTATAGATGAAATGCTTGCAGATAGAACTCATGCAGATAGAGCTCATGAACATATAGGAAGACATATATGGCACAGTAATGATGACCTTGAACTTGACGTCAGATGACCTTGAGTGCCAAATGTCTGACTTGGATTGTGTAAATTGACCTGAGCGGCCTAAACGATTCCACACAGATATATCTTTGTATTATGAACATATAGAATATCAAATGCCGCACACATACATGTAATGGTGACATCGAAGTTCACACGGACGACCTTGATTGGTAAATCTCAAGGTCATATGTTTACACTGCAAACCTTGATTGGTAAATCTCAAGGTCTGTTACCTGCCAATGCTGCCATGGCCAAACCAAAATTGTCCGGTAACCTATCTTAGCCTTTGGGCTAATTTTTCCGATTGTGTTAAATAAACTATTTCGGAAAAGAAACTATGATCCACAAACTCTTTGGAAAATTAGAACAAAATTGATGGAAATGTACATGAGAATCAACCTAGGGCAGGGGCGCCGTGGAAGTGGAAGCATGGACACCACAGGGTGAAGCCCCACTAGGAGGATCTGAGGAATGACCTCGAGTTAAAATATTAAACTAAATGTTTAACACTATCGTTACCATGGTTGTGCAAGACCTAACAAAATGTGGATCACAAACAAAACGTTGACACTATTGTTACCATGGTTACCCATTTCTCTACGGTAATTTAGGGTTTGGCTGGGGTTTGCACAATTCGTGATTTCGCGACCCTATAGGCCTACTGTCAAAAATTATTATGATGCGGTCGAGAAATCATGTCTTTTTATACCGCTTACAATATAATTAGATAGTTATGTCCTTATAGATTTGATATACTGAAACCAATGCTGATAAACACATGCGTCTTGAATGCATGTATAAAAATTGCTAAATCTGACACTGCAGGACGAAATCGGATTGTCTGATTCTTGTGCAATGGACTGAAATAATATCGATATGACTGGCTACGTGTGTGGTATGCATAACGTTACTGCATTCAATATTATCATCAATGTGGAAATGATCATGATGATCAAACCCGTGACAAAAATAATCGTAAACTTACTGCAGCCAAGATATAAAATGATGTATAAGCAATTGTATGCTTACTCCCGCAACTTGTTTGAAAACAAAAAGCTGAAAATATGTTTGAAAACGAAAATACAGGTCAACGCAATAGGGGAATTTCAGATTTAGTTAAATCAACGTATGCTTGAGACCGCCTACAAACAGCCAGAGCAAACTTAAGCCCCTTCAGCTTCTGGGGCCCACAGGCCCCAGGCCTACTCTGTAGAACTCTCTGTCGCATTTGTTTGCCAAGAAGGCGGTTCCCGCCGCTAGCTACGTCCCTCTTCAAGGTGTCATAGAGTCATGACATCAGCTGAGTCATGAGAGAGGTATGTAGGTCTATGCTGAAATTTATAAATTATTGTAATATATGGGACCGGAGGAAACTGAAAATCAGAGTGCAGGATTGCGGCATTGTGTGTGCATCTGGCAATACATGATAGCCTACAAGTGAATATAAAATAAGAATATACTATCTCACCCCATTCTGCTACGCACAAAAGCCTTTCACAAATCAAGATTCTCTGTCACATTTACCAATGTATTTAATGTGTAATATATTTAAATAAGGCGAAAGTCCATCGGATGTCGTGGGAAGGCGTCCGCTTCTGGGGGCCTTGAGCTGCCCCCAGACCCCCTGCCGTCAAATTGTGCCCCCTGTTTCTAGAAATTCTGCACACACCCCTAATAATGTATGTCTACTCATGTAAGAAATGGACAGAAAAATGCAGTTTGTTCACAAAACGTAAGAACACCTGAATGGACAGGCAGAAAGCAGTGAGTCCAGTAAAAGAATATTGATGATCAGGCAAAACGCAGTAATTTGAACATACAGCTTTTTGCCTGTCCACTCAGTTGTTGGGAAGGAGTTTCTGCCTTTTATCAAGGCCGATATCTCCAGATTCATCAAGCCTGTGGTCACCGAACTTTCACACAACATAGCGGTCTTACTGCTGATTCGAATGACATGACAAACACCATATCACCAAACATGGCAGTTACTGCGTTTTGCCTGATCAGGGCAGCACGGCTGTGCTAAGGGACTGATTTCTACCATGATGAATATAAGCTTGTCTATTGGACTATGATGTCATATCACCCCAAAAATACTTTAATGATATAATAATATTATGTACATATTCATTGCAATGACCATTTTTATGTACTGATGTCAGTTAGGCGTTTACTGTTGATATGACGTTATAATATTGATGCTGGTTATGGTGCAGTAATGTGGTATATGATGTTATGCATTGCATATTACTTCGTATTTCTCCATTATCGTCTCGCGCCTGTTGCGCACTGCCTCAATATTTCATAATTAACCAATTCCACCCATGTGGCGGTCGTCATGCCCCGCCGTGAGCAAGGTCACTTTGTCGCGGACGAGGTGAGAGGATAGCCGTCTCCCGAGCAAGCGTCAGATATGAGCCTCTGCTCCCCCTACGCACCATTCAGGGGAATGCCCTACAGGAGCAGGATCGTCTATGATCGTCTACCTGTCACCCCACTCATTGAAAATTACGCAACGCGCCACGGCCGGGCCACCCAGATCACCCCATCACTCCCTCACGATAATAATTGCGGTTCCTTCATCTATGGCACTGGATGAAAATGAACGGACTGAACAAACTTCTGAGAGCATTTATACTACAGCAGGTATACGAACAGTGATCGTTACAAACAATTCGATCAGACAGTTTATTGTGTGCTAATTGTGAAGATAAGGAACGGACTTATTGAAAGAGGTCACACGGAAAACAAGTAGCACAAATGAACACTGAAGCTGCCCGCGGCACCCCCATAAAAACTTTCCCAGCTATTTACCATAGTGCGTGGAAGCATGAAAAAGGTGCAGTAAATTTGACTGTATGCTCGAAAGACAGGGATATGTTTGGATTGTGTGATCCAGAAGTTTGATACGGACTATGGAAAATAGAGCAGCTGTGTGTTAATCTACTGCCCCCCCCCCCCCCCCCCAGACTGGTATGATGAACCAGAGCTTTGATGTACACGCGTTGCGTAGGTGATGGACCGCCCCTCTTCGCACGACTGAGAGCCGAGATGAATCAAGCGAACTTAAATGCGTATATAGACAATAGACAGTATAAACTATTGTCACCCCCCGACTGTGGAAAAACCCGCAAAAAGACACTGTGAGCATCTTGCGTGTGTACGAATGCCAGATAAGTGGGAAGTTTTAGAAGTGGGTCATTCTGGGTGCGGACACTGAAGAGAAAGCATTGTGCAGGATAGAGCTGACGAATTAACAATTGATTAAAGGATTATCGTAGAATATATTGCACGAACTTTGTTACAGTGATTGAACGGACTTGTGAATAGTGTTTCACGGACTTTGTAAATAATTCTGGTACGCACTTTGTATTGGAATAAGCGGTCAGACTAGTGAGTGTGTGCTTATGTAAGTGAGCGAAGTCAGACTATGTCTTCCTCTGATAAGGAGGGAGATAAAATTTCGAACCAAAAGGCGGCATCTAATGCCGATAATGACGAACGACCGATAGCGGTCAGGATAGTGGAGGCAGGGGAAGAGCGGGAACATCCCATCGTCATTAGAGATCCGGCAAAAGCCGCTGGAACCTCGGGAACGGCTTCCCCTACTCCGGACGTGATTACCGTATCAGATACGGAAACAGCTTCCGGACCTGAGTCGGATATCAGACGGAATGCCATACCCCGAGCCCGTCATCGGACTCTATGTCAGATTTCAGTGCACCTGAACTTCTGCGCCTGGAAGAAGGCGGGAAGATTGTTGAACAGGCCAGGGCTGCCAGGGATGCGGCTAAAGCCCCGGCCAGTACCTCGGACTCAGTGACTGCAGTCACCACCAGTGACTGTCATCACCAGTGACTGCAACATAACCGACCCCCGTGTCGGCTACTTCGTCCTCTCCGGCCCGATCGGCCGCACCTTTACGTCCAATCGCACTGCTACCGAACTCGACGTCATCGCTAGTGTACTTGTCCGCTTACACGGACTTCTTTCGGACTCGGGGAAATCACGACTCTCGTGAACTTCGTCAGCGGACTTACCGGCGCCAGGTTGAGGAGCCAAAGGAGCTGGTGCCTCGTCCTCCCACTCCCCATGGGACGAGTCCAATGAATTGGAATGCCATTCCGTTACACGAACGGAATCGCCACGCCGGGTACGGACATGTACACGACTTCTCTGTTCCGTCCACACTGTCGGAGGGCCAAGTGCAGACCCTCATGCCCTTACGTCTCGGAACTGGGGGTTTCGACTGCCCTTTCTGTACAAGCGAAGAAGAGTCGGAACGTGAACAGACTTGGCCGACTGTGCCTCGCCGGGCTCCCTTACGAACCCCACAGGAACTCGACGCACATGTACTGGCATATCATATGCCATTCATCCGATTCTTCATCTGTCCTGCGCGGGATGGATACCTGACATTGACGCTGGCGGACATGATTCAGCACATCTCGACTCCCACGGCTAGTCATCCTGATCGATTCCCCATCTTTCAACGAGGATCGCTGATGGGGTCAGAAAACAGCGTCGAGCGTTTCGCAACATGCTGTGGGGTAGACATGCAACCGAACCCCAATTATCGTCCCCGCGCGTACCAGCGCACGTGCCGATCTTCCGGCGTACTCCGGACTCGGGACTCACCTTTGGAATTTGGGCGATGGCACCCGTCATGATGACACAGTACCCGCTGAACTCTGCACCGAAAGTACAACTGGTACTGGATCAAATTGAGTTCGCCCAGTTGAAATCACGGGCCGATGAGGAGCGTGTGGAGCGCATGGTCTGTGACATTTAGTTACTGAATCGATACGTACGATACAGGAAGCCAGGGGCATTCTATTTCGAACAGCCCATCACTTTTCGGACTAGAGCCATGAAGGCGCTTGAACCTCGTCCACCGACTTCAGCCTTGCAGGCAGCTGGAGAATCGACTCCTGCCCAGAGTTCGCCCACGGGGGCGATACCTAGAAGACGGACTGTAGAGAGACCAACGTCTTCGAACGCTACGGACTATAGAGTACGGGAGGGACTCGTGCCACCTCCGGACGAGTACCCGCCTCTACCGAGTCGCCCTACGACTACTACGGACTCAGTTAAAACCTCGGCTGATACCACGGAAGCGGCCAAGGAAACGGACCCTGTGGTTAAGGAGCCGTCCCCAGAGTTGGCTTCTCAAGCCGCAGACACTGAGTCGCAAATGGAGTGCGACCAGCCGCCACCACTCCAGGCTATTGAGGACGAACCAACACCTCAGCAGAATCAGACGCCTGTCAACGAACCGGGCTCGCCAATGGAGCCGTCTCGCGGACTGATTAATTTCGGGCCGCCCCCTCCTTATCTGGATTATGAGGAGGAGATGGTGCTGCCCGCGACTACCATCGTCACTCGGGCCAACGACCCTGATTGGCCCCGGTTACGGATGGAAGTCCTGGAGGACCAGGACCCGTTACCCCGTGATATCGAGGTCAACTTCGGACTTCATGGATCTGGTGAATTTGGTGCCGATCACCAGCTTCTTCGTCAACATGGGCAGCGACTGCCCGAACGGACCTTACCTGGACTACAGGTTCTTCCGGGGATCAATCCGGACTTTGCCGATCCATACCAAGATGACGACACTCATCATCTTCCCGCTGGACTTGGCCCGCATCAGGCCCATCGGTCGGACCAGATCACGCGAGCCGTGATGGAAGCGGACCCACTACTACTGGCTGAGGACGCGGAACACCATCTTCCGTGGATGGCGCTAGCCAGTGCGGACGATCTGGCTTTACAGCACTTTCGTGCCATGTGTCGAGGCTACATTCTGGCTATGGACGCTCACATTCGTCAGGCGGAGTATAATGCCATGTCCCTCGGATTCGGGATGGGGTCGCTACACCAGCGACAGATCCCGACTGCCCCGCACCCTCTCCTGGAGGAGAACCGACGACTCCAAGAGAAACTCCGTACTTCGGAACAAGCTAACACGGACTTGGGGGAGCTTGGTTGCCATAGCAACCAAATTGGCCGATTGGCGACACATTTTGTACTCAAATTAGCCTGTTTAACAAACATGGGTTGTGAACACTTTACGGGTGGGAGTTTTCCATGAATGATGATGAAATCGCACAAGCTCGATGAGAAAGACTGTCACACGAAACCTATTGTTTCTCAGAATGATCGAATGAATGTTGATTAGTTAAGAGGTTAACTTATTACGACCATTAAAATGCCTACTTTGACATGTGTGATCACTCCAATAACCTGTACTATGAAAGCAAATGGCACTGGATTCTTGTTCGGAATAGAGAACAGATGTTTTTGGTGAAAACAGAACAATATTACCGAATAAGTTAACATTGGTTCTACTAGTTAAGCCTATTATTGACTACAATAAATTAGTTAACCTTTTCACTACTCATGGTTACGCTGCGTAACCATACCACACCCCTGCTGCTGTACTGATGGTTACGCTGCGTAACCATAACTTTGGCAACCAATAAATATATAGGTAGCTATTGACTGATTGTATTTAATGTTATATATGACCGTAAATGTACCTACACGCTAAACTAGCACATACATATTGCCACCGATTGAAATTTTGAAGCTTAATTGACTGTTTAGTTAATTGAATAATTAACCTGCCATTAACCTTGTGACGTCACAAGTACTGATTACAGTGGGTCGTTCTACAGACAATTTTAACTAAAACTATTCAAGATATTGGCATGCTGTAAACACCATCAAAACCCACGAGATATTCACTTCATCACAAAGAACACTACAAGTATTCAAGTAAAACGTATTGGGTTATATTTCATTACAATTTCGAAAATAGTTATATGGTAGAGAAACTGGAAACACAGCCATTAGTTTGGTGGCTAGAATTATTTTTTGTTTCTACGGTAACCAATGGCACGGATTGAAAAGTATACTATATAGAAAAAGAACACTATAATACAACTTTATTTCCACACATAATTATTCTGGAACATCTTTAAATAAAAATAATCAAACATAGAAATCATATCAATTCATACATGAATCGACTCAGTATGGAGGCTGAGAGGTGGGTCAGTAGCGAAAAGGTTAAGACAAGAAATATGTATTATTGAGCTCAACAAGGTAAAGGTTCTGTCCAGTAGATATTTCATGGCTGTAACCGAATAAGTTAACATTATTTTTACTAGTTAAGTCTAGTTTTGACCTCAATAAAAATAGTTAAGACGAGAAACATTTATTATTGAACTCAAAAAGGTGAAGGTTTTGTCCAGTGGAGATTTCCTTGGTGTAACCGAATAAGTTAGCATTATTTTTTTTACTTGTTAAGTCTATTTTTACTCTGAATTTCAACTTGAAACCAAGTTTGGCACATATTATGAGTTAAAATAAAAGTTATGGTGAAAAGTTCGATCTGGCTCCAATTTTGTCATCTTGAAATGCAGTTTTAGTCAACTTTTAGTTTGAATTTGAACTTGGAACCAAGTTTGTCAAATATTCTGAGTTGAAATATAACTTCAGATTAAAACCTTTCAAGGTAAATAACATTGAAAGGTCAATGCAGCAATTTTGGTGAAAAAAAAACAGTTGTGGCTAAAGATTTTACATTTCTCTGGTAATCTTTTTCTTAGCCCTTGCTTTAGTTATTCACTTTCACAATGTATCAGTAATTTATTTGGGGCAACAGGAATGATAGGGATAGGGGGATTCACCCAAGTGGTCGTAGGCGACCGGAAGCGTCTAGTTTTTCAAAATGGCCGCCATTTTTGACGAAAAACGATCATTTTTGGACTTTAACGGCCTTTTTCTCAAAGTCTGTTCGATAACTTTTTTTTCTTATTGATGCATAACACTCCTCAAATGTACCCCTCAAATGTGCATTTTCTTATTGATGCATAACACTCCTCAAATGTACCCCTGTGACATGTGTAAGTTTCGTTGCCCTTGAATCGCTTAAAGTGGGCCATTTTGGGCTCAAACTCGGCCCAAATGGAACTTTCCATGTTAAATTCTCCTATGCTTTATAATGGGGCACATTTTTCCAAATATCTCACTAAATATTGAGATCAGAGATTAGGAATCGATTGTGAACATATAGGAGATGATATATGCTGAATATTCTCACGACCTTGAATTTGACCTTTGACTTAATTTTCAAGGTCACAGGACAAAATGGCTAATATCTCGCTTATTATCGACTTTACAGCCTAGGAATCAATTGTGAACATATAGGAAATGATATATTCTGAATATTGCCGTGACCTTGAATTTGACCTTTGACCTATTTTTTAAGGTAACAGGACAAAATAGCTGATATCTCGCTTATTATCGACTTTACAGCTTAGGAATCAATTGTGAACATATAGGAAATGATATATTCTGACCTAATTTTCAAAATCAGAGAACAAAACGGTTAATATATCGCTTATTATCAACTTTACAGCCTAGGAATCAATAGTGAACATATAGGATAGGATATACAATGTACGCTGAATATTATTGCGACCTTGAATTTGAACTTTGACCTCATTTTCAAGGTCAGAGAACAAAATGGTTAATATCTCGCTTATTATCGACTTTACAGCTTAGGAATGAATAGTGAAGATGTAGGAAATGATATATGCTGAGTATTGTTGTGACCTCGAATTTGACCTTTGACCTCGTTTTCAAGGTCAGAGAAGGTCTTTTGGCTTATTATCGTCTTTACAGCTTAGGAATCAATAGTGAACATTTAGGAAATGATATATGCTGAGTATTGTTGTGACCTTGAATTTGACCTTTGACCTCATTTTCAAGGTCAGAAAACAAAATGGCTAATATTTGGCTTATTATCGTCTTTACAGCTTAGTAATCCTTAGCGAACATTTTCGGAATGATATATGCTGAATAATTTGGTGAACCTTAATTTGACATTCGAGCCTATTTTCACGGTCAGATCACAAAATGGCTAATATCTGGCTTATTATCAACTTTACAGCTTAGGAATCACTTGTGGAGTATAAATGATATATGCTATTCCCGTGACCTTGAACTTGACCTTTGACCTCATTTTCAAGGTCCGATCACAAAATGGTTAATATCTCACTTATTATCGACTTAACAAGTTAGGAATCGATTGTGGACATACTAGAAATGATATATGCTGAATATTCTTATGACCTTGACTCGACCAATGATCTTATGGCCAAGATCACGGGACAAAAGGCTAATATCTAAAATATATATTATCTGGTAACCTTTCTTAGCCCTTGGGCTAATTTTTTATACATGTGTTCATTGAAAGAGATATCATTCTTTGCACTTCAGCTCTACCAATAGATATATAGGTAGCTATTGACTGATTGTATTTAATGTTATATATGACCGTAAATGTACCTACCACGCTAAACTAGCACATACATATTGCCACCGATTGAAATTTTGAAGCTTAATTGACTGTTTAGTTAATTGAATAATTAACCTGCCATTAACCTTGTGACGTCACAAGTACTGATTACAGTGGGTCGTTCTACAGACAATTTTAACTAAAACTTTAATATCTTCATACTATTCAAGATATTGACATGCTGTAAACACCATCAAAACCCACGAGATATTCACTTCATCACAAAGAACACTACAAGTATTCAAGTAAAACGTATTGGGTTATATTTCATTACAATTTCGAAAATAGTTATGTGGTAGAGAAACTGGAAACACAGCCATTAGTTTGGTGGCTAGAATTATTTTTTGTTTCTACGGTAACCAATGGCACGGATTGAAAAGTATACTATATAGAAAAAGAACACTATAATACAACTTTATTTCCACACATAATTATTCTGGAACATCTTTAAATAAAAATAATCAAACATAGAAATCATATCAATTCATACATGAATCGACTCAGTATGGAGGCTGAGGGGTGGGTCAGTAGCGAAAAGGTTAAGACAAGAAATATGTATTATTGAGCTCAACAAGGTAAAGGTTCTGTCCAGTAGATATTTCATGGCTGTAACCGAATAAGTTAACATTATTTTTACTAGTTAAGTCTAATTTTGACCTCAATAAAAATAGTTAAGACGAGAAACATTTATTATTGAACGCAAAAAGGTGAAGGTTTTGTCCAGTGGAGATTTCCTTGGTGTAACCGAATAAGTTAGCATTATTTTTTTTTACTTGTTAAGTCTATTTTTACTCTGAATTTCAACTTGAAACCAAGTTTGGCACATATTATGAGTTAAAATAAAAATTATGGTGAAAAGTTCGATCTGTCTCCAATTTTGTCATCTTGAAATGCAGTTTTAGTCAACTTTTAGTTTGAATTTGAACTTGGAACCAAGTTTATCAAATATTCTGAGTTGAAATATAACTTCAGATTAAAACCTTTCAAGGTAAATAACATTGAAAGGTCAATGCAGCAATTTTGGTGAAAAAAAAAAACAGTTGTGGCTAAAGATTTTACATTTCTCTGGTAATCTTTTTCTTAGCCCTTGCTTTAGTTATTCACTTTCACAATGTATCAGTAATTTATTGGGGCAACAGGAATGATAGGGATAGGGGGATTCACCCAAGTGGTCGTAGGCGACCGGAAGCGTCTAGTTTTTCAAAATGGCGGCCATTTTTGACGAAAAACGATCATTTTTGGACTTTGACGGCCTTTTTCTCAAAGTCTGTTCGATAACTTTTTTCTTATTGATGCATAACACTCCTCAAATGTACCCCTCAAATGTGCATTTTCTTATTGATGCATAACACTCCTCAAATGTACCCCTGTGACATGTGTAAGTTTCGTTGCCCTTGAATCGCTTAAAGTGGGCCATTTTGGGCTCAAACTCGGCCCAAATGGAACTTTCCATGTTAAATTCTCCTATGCTTTATAATGGGGCACATTTTTCCAAATATCTCACTAAATATTGAGATCAGAGATTAGGAATCAATTGTGAGCATATAGGAGATGATATATGCTGAATATTCTCACGACCTTGAATTTGACCTTTGACTTAATTTTCAAGGTCACAGGACAAAATGGCTAATATCTCGCTTATTATCGACTTTACAGGCTAGGAATCAATTGTGAACATATAGGAAATGATATATTCTGAATATTGCCGTGACCTTGAATTTGACCTTTGACCTATTTTTTAAGGTAACAGGACAAAATAGCTGATATCTTGCTTATTATCGACTTTACAGGTTAGGAATCAATTGTGAACATATAGGAAATGATATATTCTGACCTAATTTTCAAAATCAGAGAACAATACGGTTAATATATCGCTTATTATCAACTTTACAGCCTAGGAATCAATAGGGAACATATAGGATAGGATATACAATGTACGCTGAATATTATTGCGACCTTGAATTTGAACTTTGACCTCATTTTCAAGGTCAGAGAACAAAATGGTTAATATCTCGCTTATTATCGACTTTACAGCTTAGGAATGAATAGTGAAGATGTAGGAAATGATATATGCTGAGTATTGTTGTGACCTCGAATTTGACCTTTGACCTCGTTTTCAAGGTCAGAGAAGGTATTTTGGCTTATTATCGTCTTTACAGCTTAGGAATCAATAGTGAACATTTAGGAAATGATATATGCTGAGTATTGTTGTGACCTTGAATTTGACCTTTGACCTCATTTTCAAGGTCAGAAAACAAAATGGCTAATATTTGGCTTATTATCGTCTTTACAGCTTAGTAATCCTTAGCGAACATTTTCGGAATGATATATGCTGAATAATTTGGTGAACCTTAATTTGACATTCGAGCCTATTTTCACGGTCAGATCACAAAATGGCTAATATCTGGCTTATTATCAACTTTACAGCTTAGGAATCAGTTGTGGAGTATAAATGATATATGCTATTCCCGTGACCTTGAACTTGACCTTTGACCTCATTTTCAAGGTCCGATCACAAAATGGTTAATATCTCACTTATTATCGACTTAACAGGTTAGGAATCGATTGTGGACATACTAGAAATGATATATGCTGAATATTCTTATGACCTTGACTCGACCAATGATCTTATGGCCAAGATCACGGGACAAAAGGCTAATATCTAAAATATATATTATCTCGTAACCTTTCTTAGCCCTTGGGCTAATTTTTTATACATGTGTTCATTAAAAGAGATATCATTCTTTGCACTTCAGCTCTACTTGATCCCTGTGCGACATGCACACTTACCTTAGACCTTCTTGTGATTGAGTGCAAGACATGAACTGCCATTGATTTGTTCACAAGGGAAGACATAGAACCCTCCATCGTCTGATAATCATTCCACTTCAGACATACAGTCAGTCCCATGTATAACGGGATCAGCGTGGTGAACACCCTGTGTCGACTGTCATTATGCACAAAAGTCACTGTTCTGGCAGTCAGTCAAGGGCACACTATCTGAGGACTGACGAGTCCTGAAACGCTGGTGATGGCCCTGCTGATGCAGGCAGGGACATTAACTGAGACATTGTTTTTGAGTGGGTAAGTGTGATGAATGCCCGATCCCCTTAGATGGTGGCTGATCGAGGGTTGAGGTTACTAGGTCTTGATCTGGCATCCCGGGAGACTTGAAGAGTTTAACTCCAGCAGGCATCGGGTTGGTCGTGAGCGGCAGCATACTGTCGAGTGACAGCAATGAGAATGGGGATGGAGGTTGGGGATGGGCAGCGAACAGTGAGAATGTTACTTCATCATCTGTAATGGGTAGCTGGTACAGGTCCGATGGTACCAATGGCAATGATGGGTCTCGCTGAGTCGCCATTGGCTTCAGACGATATTAATTTGATTTGAAGGTTGTGTCTCTTTCCGAGGAATCCAAGACTTTTATTCCTGGTCGAGGCACCAATATGGCTGATTCTCTTGGGCTATCCTGCAACCAGTTTTTCAACGCTGTGTGTGAAAAGATTTATATGTATTTTGTATGTTTATGTATGTATGTTTATATGTATTCATCTAAAAAAATTATAACATATGCAACAGGGCTTGATGAAAATGCATGATGTCACGGGTGTATGCATAGTTACTTCATCACAGACACAAAGCAATCTTAACGTCATCTAATTTCAAATACTTTTAAATTAACATCTCATATTCTACCACCTTTGTTGTCTACCTCAGCTGGAGAGGAGGCAGACTGATCTTCAGGGATCACTCCCAAAGGAGTCATATCAACGCGAGAACTGTTAAGCGCATCGTCAGATGATCTGGATCAAACAGAGACAGAGGGCTTGCCCCAGACAAAGAGTAGGTCACCACTATGCCCGGAGTAGCATCATGCGGGGGTCGACACTGTGTTCCCAAAGGACCTGATTGAAAGGGGGGGGGGGGGTTCCTGGGCATGATTACCTGACAGCCACTGGACTGCAACCACTCCAACAGGTCCGGACACTGACGCCATAAGTGGCCCTGCTTACTGCGATAGTAGCAAGGTCGGTTGGTATTCAGGCCAGTTGTGAAGGTGCAGCAATTAACTTGGGCCAGAGACTCGATCCCAGTATAGTAAGCAATCATCTGCACAATGCCAAGATCATGCTCTTCCCCTTAGCACAAATCAGTGGACAAGTACGACATAGTATATTGTAACGGCTAGAGCTGCTTGCACCACCATCGTTGGTTCATGAACCGGTGCTCTAGCTGAAGCAGGGCTAGGGCCCTTGGCGAGTCCCTGCGTAGCCGGAGACTGTCATAGGCCAACATTAGCAGAAACTGGTACAGTGTTATCTGTAGCTGTTGCAGGCGATAGCTGTCAAGTTTGTACTGCCGCTTCTACAGCAAGTTCTGCAGTGATGGCCTCCTGCATTTACTCTCTTGTGGAAGTTAAAAGCGTACCTAACTGGTATGGCTGCCTATCAATAAACTGATCAACTAGAGTTACCTCTAGCCGCATCAGAATCATCTGCAGATAGGCCTTGCAGTCCAGTACACAGAGCCCTAAAGCATATTCCGTCACTGTCTCAGCCTGGATATGGAAGTGAGCTTCGAACTTGTATGCCTGAGTATTAGTTTTGAGTGCAAACAGATGGCAAAATTCCATGGCAACTTTGGCAAATGATGCATTCTCATACAGAATCCCATACAGAATACATAACCTGGAAGAATTTCCTCTCAGAGTTCGAGGCCAGGATGTACCCAGCTTCGGTGGGCGTCCAACCCTTACAGGTAGCGATCATCCTCCAGATTGGCATTGTTGCCATTAAACCAATCCCATCACGTGAACTGGTCTGGCTTCTTATCCTAGTGTCTGCAGTCTGTGGCTGGCCATACATCATCTCTACCTGCAGGAGGATATGGTTGGGTTCACCGCTGCCACTACCAGCACATAAGGATTCTGATACACCCCAGTTTCTACAGGAACTGTAGATGGAGGGAACTCTCACCTATCCTACCGAATAAGGGATAGACAGTGGAGAGTAACCGGCGTAACTCAGGGCCAGCTCCATGGGTTGCCAGCCACATCCTATTGTGCCTTCAAAAGCGGGGAGACTCATCCAGCTGACCATGGAGCCCACCACCAGAACAGCAGACGGCATAGCCAACATAGTTCCCCTGAGCCTCAGCATAGGTGCGGGCCTGGAATGCTGGGCTACCGACATGTATGGAGTCGAGGGGACTGGAAGCCGGAGACGACCAGACAGACAGACCAAGGCGTCTCCAGCTGCTGTAAGGGATCGTGGGATGAATGCTTGGTTTAGGGGCTGTCTACACTTCTATTCATAAAGCACTATCCAAATCAACCTATTTTGGTCAACTGACCCCAAACAGGCTGTCTCCGTGGAGAGTATGAACGATTCCCACGATCTCACCACCTAGTAAGAGGTGACTTGCCACTATCACTACAGCTGGGCAGGGCCAGCTGATTGAGCAAGTCAGTGAACTGGTCTACCAAGTCATGGACAGACTAGCTGGCGTCATGGCTAGAGATATGTAATATTTGCCTCGAAAAATGAAACAATCTGTCTGCTTCCCTGTGGCTGATAAATGGCACTGGCGGAACCCTGTCTCCAGCACCCCTAGGTGTTAAAATAATAGGTCTAAGCCTTGGCACCTGTCTCGACAGTAGAGCATGCAGCGTGAGTCCGTTTCTACAACCTCTTGCTACGCCCTAAACAAGCGAAACTTTAGGGATGGTCCCCAGAGCCAACTGCTGTTGCAACAACGTTTCGGATAACTCCACAGACAAGATCGCCTCCACCGGGTCGTTCGTGCACTTTGCCATGAGGCCATGGTCTCCGCGGACCGATCCATTGTCAGATAGAGAGCATATCCTGTTCAATATGATGCCATTTTTTTTACTCATACTGGAGTTTATCTCAGAGGTGAGAGAAAGTTCCCAAGGGATTAGGGACGAGGCGAGTGCATGTTAATCTGTGAGGTCACGTCGTCAGACTAATCTTGGTAACACACCAATGTAACATTCGAAGCCGGCTCTGCAGGATACAAGCACCAACCCTTCAGTCTTGCCGGCGTCATTCTTAACCAGGGGATACTCTGCTTCATGAGATCCAACTGATACATAACTCAGAAATGCTTCATATCAGTTATGTATCATGGTGTGCCGAGCCCGAAAGCCATGACAGCGGCATCCCAGAATACGAACACATGCCTGTGTTGCTGGCCGGCTTCACCTTAGGGATAGTGCCCCGGATAGATCGATGATCTGTGAGAACATGTACACGCCATTCCAGGACAAGAAACCACCGATTCAGGTGCGTGAGTGCCGGATCGAAGTAGCCTCTCTCCTGGGCCCACTTGTCCAATGGTCCTGAAGCCCTCTACTCGAGATGGAGTGTAGGAGCACGTGCCATGTACACTTTCATCCTCATGCCTTGACAGCTCTGCGACAAGTCAAAGAAACCAATATAGGCTGGCTGTATTTACAGCAGCCAGTGTACGCGCACGAGGGTGTGACGTCACAGACAATGAAACAGTGGAGCTGGTCAATACTTTATTAACTGTCGTCAATACATTGTGTGCTTCGAATGCGAAGCGACCAGAAATATGGTGTATGAAAACAGCCAAAAAACTATCGCAATCTTCGGATAGTAACCACATGTGTCCCATAACCCAAATGTCATAGCTTTAACAAGACCAGTTTGTGGTAAGATGCCCAGAAACGTTCAATGATACCTACAGCAACCCATGTAATTCTCCGGAGTGGGAGAGTTAAATAAACCCCAACCAGGACCACCTGGTACTTGAACTTGTTTATACTCAGGACACTCTAATGTATCATTCACACGGTAGAGTGTATGTTATATTTGCTCCATGTCATGATACTCATCGGCTATGTTTGTATGCACACATGATATTAATAATAGTTAATTTGCCAGTGGGGTCAATAACTTGCTTTCCTGTTTTGTGCACTAATTAAATAACAAATGAATTAGTAGCAATGACTCACCGGGAGGAGGGCGGGGGCATAAATCACACGAATTGCCTTGGAAGGTGATTTCCCACCATACTTAAATAAAATCAACACAATATTTGTATGATGAATCCCGATATTACTGATGCTTTACTCAAGCACTGTGATAATATGTAATAACCAGATACTATTACATTCTTCACTTTCCAGTGGAGTGATACACTCGACCCTTCGCCGTAAGCCAGAAGCCATACCGCCAAACTTCACCATAGCCGGAGTTCTGTAAAGTTCCATGTCACCATCATGTTTCATGTCACCATCGCGTCAATGGCCCAGGTAAGTCATACTGCTTGTTCTTTTTTTGATAATAAGGGTTTAGAATGTTATTGCCAAGTTCTATGTAATGCATTAATCCTGGTTTCTTCATACTTTGTTCTATGAATGATTCTACAAACTTTGCATTATATAAAAGTGAAATTTGTTCAAAATTAAAAGAGTATATCGTTCTGAGGCAAACTCCATACATGAAATACCATTTACACCTTCTACATCATTCACACGAAGTACCAAATCATTTGCGCAAAGTACCAAATCATTCACACAAGGTACTACATCATTTCCACAATTACAACATCGTATGCATGAAGCACTAACTCTTTTAAATAAGTCTTTTCCATGAAGTAATAAATTCTTAACACGCAGTAGTAGGTCATTCGCACGAAGTACTAAGTCATTCTCCCGAAGTACTGAGTCATTTGCACGAAGTAGTAAGTCGTTCACACGAAGTACGGAATCGTTTGCATAATTTATTGTTACATAGTTGAAAAACGCATCTATATCATGTTTGGTCCTTAAATAACAATCGCTCCATGGCGCTCCACATGGGGCTCCAAGCTGGGTGCTTTATATTTTCATAAGCACCGCATGGCGCTCTAAATCATCCATACTTAAATGTGCTCATTTTACACTAAAATGATCAATTAGATATTACTGAATACAATCTTCTGCTGTTGTTTGAGGTAAATTTATTTGTATCGATGGACTATTCCTTTTAATTGTATCCCCCGAACAAAGTTCGGCGGATACTATGGATTTGGCTTCGTCGTCCGCGTCCGCAGAGATTTTCTTGTGAACGCGCTACAGGCCGCAATTCTCACCCGATCACCATTATTTTTTGCAGGCACATATATAATGGTAAGATCCCGACACCAATCGATTTTGGTTGCCATGGCAACTGAATTGGTCGTTTGGGGACACAATTTGCGTTGAAAACAGCCTGTTTGAGACACATGGCTTGTGAACGCTCTACAGATGGCAATTTTCGATGAATCTCAATAATATTTGGAAGTGTTGTTGGGAAGGGCTGTCACACGAAACCAATCGTTTTTCAGAGTGAGCATATAAATATTAATATGTTAACAGCCTAACTTATTACAGAAATGTGAAATATCCATTTTGATATGTATGATCATTCCAATAGCCTGTACTATGGAAGTTAGTGGCAATGGTTTCTTGTTCAGAATGGAGAACTGATGTTTTCGGTGAAAACAGGACAATATTACTGAATAAGTTAATGTTAGTTTTACTAGTTAAGTCTATTATTGACCAAAATAAAAATAGTTAAGATGAGAAACATTTATTAATAAGCTCAAAAAGGTAAAGGTATGTCCAGTACAAATTTCATGGGTATAACCGAATAAGTTAACATTATTTTTACTAGTTAAGTCTATTATTGACCACAATAAAAATAGTTAAGTCTATTATTGACCACAATAAAAATAGTTAAGACGAGAAACATTTATTATTGGGCTCAACAAGGTAAAGGTTTTGTCCAGTAGAGATTTCATGCCTGTAACCAAATAAGTTAATATTATTTTTGCTAGTTAAGTCTATTATTGACCACAATAAAAATAGTTAAGACGAGAAACATTTATTATTGGGCTCAACAAGGTATAGGTTTTGTCCAGTAGAGATTTCATGGCTGTAACCAAATAAGTTAACATTATTTTTGCTAGTTAAGTCTATTATTGACCACAATAAAAATAGCTAAGACGAGAAACATTTATTATTGGGCTCAACAAGGTAAAGGTTTTGTCCAGTAGAGATTCTTTGGCTGTACCAAATAATTTAACATTATTTTTGCTAGTTAAGTCTATTATTGACCACAATAAAAATAGTTAAGATGAAAAACATTTATTAATAAGCTCCAAAAGGTAAAAGTTTTGTCCTTAAAAAAAATTTTGAACTTAAAAAAAATAGTTAAGACGAGAAACATTTATTATTGGGCTCAACAAAGTAAAGGTTTTGTCCAGTAGAGATTTCATGCCTGTAACCAAATAAGTTAACATTATTTTTGTTAGTTAAGTCTATTATTGACCACAATAAAAATAGTTAAGACGAGAAACATTTATTATTGGGCTCAACAAGGTAAAGGTTTTGTCCAGTAGAGATTTCATGGCTGTAACCAAATAAGTTAACATTATTTTTGCTAGTTAAGTCTATTATTGACCACAATAAAAATAGTTAAGACGAGAAACATTTATTATTGGGCTCAACAAGGTAAAGGTTTTGTCCAGTAGAGATTTTTTGGCTGTACCAAATAAGTTAACATTATTTTTGCTAGTTAAGTCTATTATTGACCACAATAAAAAATAGTTAAGATGAAAAACATTTATTAATAAGCTCAAAAAGGTAAAAGTTTTGTCCAGTACAAATTTCATGGGTATAACCGAATGAGTTAACATTATTTTTACTAGTTAAGTCTATTATTGACCACAATAAAAATAGTTAAGACGAAAAACATTTATTATTGGGCTCAACAAGGTAAATTTTATGTCCAGTAGAGATTTCATGGCTGTATCCAAATAAGTTAACATTATTTCTGCTAGTTAAGTCTATTATTGACCACAATAAAAATAGTTAGGACGAGAAACATTTATTATTGGGCTCAACAAGGTAAAGGTTTTGTCCAGTAGAGATTTCATGACTGTAACCAAATAAGTTAACATTATTTTTGCTAGTTAAGTCTATTATTGACCACAATAAAAATAGTTAAGATGAAAAACATTTATTAATAAGCTCCAAAAGGTAAAAGTTTTGTCCTTAAAAAAAATTTTGAACTTAAAAAAAATAGTTAAGACGAGAAACATTTATTATTGGGCTCAACAAAGTAAAGGTTTTGTCCAGTAGAGATTTCATGCCTGTAACCAAATAAGTTAACATTATTTTTGTTAGTTAAGTCTATTATTGACCACAATAAAAATAGTTAAGACGAGAAACATTTATTATTGGGCTCAACAAGGTAAAGGTTTTGTCCAGTAGAGATTTCATGGCTGTAACCAAATAAGTTAACATTATTTTTGCTAGTTAAGTCTATTATTGACCACAATAAAAATAGTTAAGACGAGAAACATTTATTATTGGGCTCAACAAGGTAAAGGTTTTGTCCAGTAGAGATTTTTTGGCTGTACCAAATAAGTTAACATTATTTTTGCTAGTTAAGTCTATTATTGACCACAATAAAAAATAGTTAAGATGAAAAACATTTATTAATAAGCTCAAAAAGGTAAAAGTTTTGTCCAGTACAAATTTCATGGGTATAACCGAATGAGTTAACATTATTTTTACTAGTTAAGTCTATTATTGACCACAATAAAAATAGTTAAGACGAAAAACATTTATTATTGGGCTCAACAAGGTAAATTTTATGTCCAGTAGAGATTTCATGGCTGTATCCAAATAAGTTAACATTATTTCTGCTAGTTAAGTCTATTATTGACCACAATAAAAATAGTTAGGACGAGAAACATTTATTATTGGGCTCAACAAGGTAAAGGTTTTGTCCAGTAGAGATTTCATGACTGTAACCAAATAAGTTAACATTATTTTTGCTAGTTAAGTCTATTATTGACCACAATAAAAATAGTTAAGATGAAAAACATTTATTATTGAGCTCAACAAGGTAAAGATTTTGTTCAGTACAGATTTCATGTTTGTAACCCAATAAGTTAGCATTATTTTTACTAGTTAAGTTCATTATTGACCACAATAAAAATAGTTAAAACAAGAAATATTTATTATTGGGCTCAACAAGGTAAAGGTTTTGTTCAGTAGAGATTTCATGACTGTAACCAAATAAGTTAACATTATTTTTGCTAGTTAAGTCTATTATTGACCACAATAAAAAGTTAAGACGAGAAACATTTATTATTGGGCTCAACAAGGTAAAGGTTTTGTCCAGTAAAGATTTCATGGCTGTAACCAAATAAGTTAACATTATTTTTGCTAGTTAAGTCTATTATTGACCACAATAAAAATAGTTAAGACGAGAAACATTTATTATTGGGCTCAACAAGGTAAAGGTTTTGTCCAGTAGAGATTTTTTGGCTGTACCAAATAAGTTAACATTATTTTTGCTAGTTAAGTCTATTATTGATCACAATAAAAAATAGTTAAGACGAGAAACATTTATTATTGGGCTCAACAAGGTAAAGGTTTTGTCCAGTAGAGATTTCATGGCTGTAACCAAATAAGTTAACATTATTTTTGCTAGTTAAGTCTATTATTGACCACAATAAAAATGATCAAGACGACAAACATAATACTGAGCTCAACCAAGTAATTGGAATTTCACATCCGAACATAATTTGGAACATATTTGGGGTGAGAATAGAGCTTTTTATGAAAATGTTGATCTGGCTGCAATTTTGTCATCTTGAAATGCAGTTTTGGTCAACTTTTACTTTGAATTTCAACTTGAAACCATGTATGGGACATATTGTTAGTTAAAATATAACTTATGGTGAAAAGTTCGATCTGGCTCCAATTTTGTCATCTTGAAATGCAGTTTTGGTTGACTTTTACTTTGAATTTCAACTTGAAACCATGTTTCGTACATGTCATGAGTCAAAATATAACTTTTGGTGAAAAGTTCGATCTGGCTCCAATTTCGTCATCTTAAAATGCAGATTTGGTCAACTTTCACTTTGAATTTCAACTTGAAACCATGTATGGGACATATTATGAGTTAAAATATAACTTATGGTGAAAAGTTCGATCTGGCTCCAATTTCGTCATCTTAAAATGCAGATTTGGTCCACTTTTACTTTGAATTTCAACTTGAAACCAAGTTTGGCACATAGCATGAGTTAAAATATAAGTTATGGTAAAAGGTTCGTTCTGGCTTCAAATTTGTCATCTTGAAATGCAGTTTTGGTCAACTTTTACCTTGAATTTCAACTTGAAACCATGTATGGGACATATTATTAGTTAAAATATAACTTATGGTGAAAAGTTCGATCTGGCTCCAATTTTGTCATCTTGAAATGCAGTTTTGGTTGACTTTTACTTTGAATTTCGACTTGAAACCATGTTTCGTACATGTCATGAGTCAAAATATAACTTTTGGTGAAAAGTTCGATCTGGCTCCAATTTCGTCATCTTAAAATGCAGATTTGGTCAACTTTTACTTTGAATTTCAACTTGAAACCATGTATGGGACATATTATGAGTTAAAATATAACTTATGGTGAAAAGTTCGATCTGGCTCCAATTTCGTCATCTTAAAATGCAGATTTGGTCCACTTTTACTTTGAATTTCAACTTGAAACCAAGTTTGGCACATAGCATGAGTTAAAATATAAGTTATGGTAAAAGGTTCGTTCTGGCTTCAAATTTGTCATCTTGAAATGCAGTTTTGGTCAACTTTTAGTTTGAATTTCATCTTGAAACCAAGTTTGGCACATATTATGAGTTGAAATATAACTTGTGGTGAAAAGTTTGATCTGGCTCCAATTTCGTCATCTTGAAATGCAGTTTTGGTCCACTTTTACTCTGAATTCCAACTTGAAACCATGTTTCGTACATATTATGAGTCAAAATATAAATTGAATTCGACCTTCAATAACCTTGAAAGATCAATGCAGCAATTTTGGTGGGGGAAAAACAGTTGTGGCTTACGATTTAACATTTCTCTTTAGTGATGGGAGTTGGTGTGAATTTTGTAATCGATCATTGGTTCATAATCGGTTTGACAAACCAACTGACTTTCGATTATTAATCGGTTTAACTGTGATATCATAATCAAGTGTTGCACAATCTTTACTGGCAGAATATATGTTATAAAGGGGAATTGATGTAGTATCAGAGTAAATACTATAGTTTACAACTTCACATTTCACAAATTTGCAATTAAAAATTGGTATTTATTTATGAAATACATATTCTTTGTGGACTTTTCATGGATTACAAAGAACTTTTGCCACTTCTAGATAATCGATTATAGGATTCCATAATCGATCATCGAAATCGGTTTGGCAAACCAACTGATTTTCGAAAATAATCGATTATTGGCCCATCAGTATTTCTCTGGTAATCTTTTTTAGCCTTTGCTCTATTTTTTCACACCTAACAGTAATATATATGAAACAACAGGGATAATAGGGCTACGGGGGATACACCCAAGCGGTCGTAGGCGACCGGAAGCGTCTAGTTTATAAGTTGAATTGGATAATAAATGTAAATAAGGGTATCTAGATTTAGGACGTGGGGAGGACCCCTGAAAATTGATTATGGTAATTAAGGGGTTAATTGTTGCCATCATGATCAATCAGGATGCCACCCATTTATGGGTATGATATAAGCTGTGGCCCCGTTTCATATGCTTATCACAATGTTCGGAAACTATGTGAGGATATATATATGAATGACTCACTATCTCGTATGAAAAACTTAATATTTAGTGTGAATGAAGTAGTATTTCATGTGAACGAAGTATTACTCCATGCAAACGACTTAGTACTTCGTGTGAACAGCATAGTATTTTGTGCAAATGACTTAGTACTTTGCGTGAACGACTTAGTAATTTGTGCAAATGACTTAGTAATTTGTACAAAAGAAGTAGTACTTCGTGCAAACGAAGTCGTATTTTGTGCAAATGACTTAGTACATCATGGAAAGGACTTTTGTGCGAACAAAGTAGTACTTCATGCGAGCGAAGTATTTTTAGCTTACCGGCCCTTTGGGCCGATAAGCTATTATCGTGGTTTTTCGTCCGTCGTCCGTCGTCCGTCGTCCGTCCGTCGTCCGTCCGGGTCTGTAACTTTTTTTTGGCATGATGAATTTCCCCATAAATTTGTCAGAACATACCTTAGGCCAATATCTAAAAACGTTTTTTGAATTTTTTTGATTGAATCGTTTTTGCCGATTTGGCGGCCATTTTTGACGAAAAATTGCCGATTTTGGACTTTGGTGGCTATTTTCTCAAAAACTGTCTGATCAGTTTTGAGATTTTTGTTTCAAAACATTCCTCTCATGTACCTTTATGACATGTATAAGTTTCGTGTGGCGGCCATTTTGATTTTTTGACGGGTCGGCGAAAAAAAATTTTTTGGTCTCAAATCAAGTCACTATTCGTTTTGAGCCATTTCCAGCAAAAAAAAAAAATTTTTTTTTGGCCATTAAAAATTTTTTTGGACTTAGAAAATTTCACCCAATTTTTCCTTCATAATGGGAGCTATGCAGAGTAATTTCATAGAATACTTCAAGATAGAGCCTAAGTATTGGCACATTCAAATGGGAAATCATATATTGCGGTTTGAGTGGTGACCTTGAATTTGACCTTCAATGACATTGAAAGGTCAAAACGACCTTTTTTGTCGAAAAAACGATGAATTTTGCCTTTGGAGGCCATTTTCTTGAAATCTATTCAGGCAGTTTTCCTCAAAATCAAGTATAAGATTCTCCTTATGTACCTTTGTGATGTTTGTAAGTTTTGTTGCCTTTGAAATGACGGTCTACATGGGGCGGCCATTTTGATTTTTTGACGGGTCAGCAAAAAAAAAAGTCTTCTCCCAAATCAAGTCACTATTCGTTTTGAGCCATTTCCAGCAAAAAAAAAAAGAATTTTTTTTGGCCATTGAAAATTTGTTTGGACTTAGAAAATTTCACCCAATTTTTCCTTCATAATGGGAGCTATGCAGAGTAATCTCATAGAACACTTCAAGATAGAGCCTAAGTATTGGCACATTCAAATGGGAAATCATATATTGATGTTTGAGTGGTGACCTTGAATTTGACATTCAATGACCTTTTTTGTCGAAAAAACAATGAATTTTGCCTTTGGTGGCCATTTTCTTGAAATCTATTCAGACAGTTTTCCTCAAAAGCATATATAAGATTCTCCTTATGTACCTTTGTTATGTTTGTAAGTTTTGTTGCCTTTGAATCGACTGTCTGTGAAAATTTGTCATTAACGAAATTTTTTTTTCAAGATGTAACTTGATTTCGTATTATAGTCCATGCAGAAAATGTGTTTCTATCAGCACTGATCAACATTTACGAACATGTTTTAACATATAGTTTTTAACATCAGTGTAACAATTTATATGTATTCAGTATTCTACGCAATTCACATGATTGCCGGTAAGCTACAGCACCCTTGGTGCTATGTTTTTTTCATCATGTCCTATCAGGGGCATTAATCATTCAGTGAATCTCTGGATTGTGATGAAAAAATACACTCCGAAATAAATAAACTCATGTTTTTGTGCAGACTGCAACAACATGATTTCCAAATTAGCAAGTACCAACAGTGAGTGGATTCGGAATGGCGTCCCAGAGTAAGGCTCATAGATGTGTGTTTAAGTAACTTACCCCCATGTACCCCCATTTACTGCTACATTTGTACATGCTCATAATTCCCACAATATTTATACTGCTAAATCCTAGGCATATAGCAAAGAGATTTCAAAATGACAGTTCCTGATATCGTCTAGATCTTTACCAAACACTTTCTTCACAGCTTTTTCAGATGATGTGAGAACATCATTTTTTCACATCCAGCAACAAGGGTATGAGAAGATTGACATCACATATAATGTGGAACAACAACTCAAGCACAAGCCATATCATGATTACCTGTCAAGATTGAGTCCCGTATACCTACAAAATTCTGTGCTGCTACTCAAAGATTCTGATCAGGACTTGGTCCTAAATTTAGAGCAGCTAGAAGCAAATATACTTGATGGGTTGAAGACAAAAGATTACCATGGCAAATTCATTCCAATAGGGTCCTCGAAGGGACAGCTCAAAATTCAATTTTTAAACGAATTAGACTTAGCATTTTTGATTGATCGAGACAAGTCATACATTAGCCATGTCACCTCAAAGTCATATGTATACCAAGTGGAGAAAGGAAACGAGACCATATATGCCAGGGAATTCCGCGAGAAGTTTGGTCAAGATGTCCAGGAGATCCTCAGCAACATACAGCTGCCACCCCGACTCGCACATAGTGGCTACTGCTCGCCAAGTTTCAGCGGGATACGGTACAATGGCCCAGCAACAACAATGTTATTGGTCTGGGATCCAGAGGGTGAAGCGCGTGAGATCTCAGTAGATATTACCCCCATGCTTCAGCTGCCAACGGAAGATGAGCAAGCAATTAAAGAAAGAATCAGGCAGAAAACTCAACAAATACGAGCTGAGATGCCACAAGAAATATTCCGATACGAGGGCATATATATGTTCCCCAATCCGATCTCAAATCAATGGGAAATGACAACAGCCTGCTTTGAAGCTACAAACTTGTTGCCTCACCTTTCACGCGACTCACCTTTCAAGAGCTGCATCCTGATGTGTAAGTCCATGGCAAGTTTGATGGCATCCATCCCAACCTCAACACCCGAAGCACAAGAAACAAGAATAATGAAGCAAGTTGCGGAGTCATTAGATGAACAAGACGAGCAAACACCAGAAGTAATGAAATATGGCCATGCATTCCTCACATCCGATACTGGTAAGAGCCACAAGGAGATGACCAAGAAAGCAATATCCATAAACACTGCTGCCATTACTCATTTGACACTAGACCTAGCCAGTGGGATGCATGGAGCATTCACATCAACACATGATCCAGATGAACGACAGAGGATCACACTGCAACTGGTCACAGATATATTTTGGTACTTATCGTCAGGGAAGCATGATGTTCAGCACTTCTTTTTGGATTCCCAAATCAGTTTGCTAGCTATCGCCACCTGGGCCCGGCAGATATATGACCCTCAGCAACTGGTGGACAACGTAAAAACCCAGTGCTTGCTGACAGCCCATTTACTGTCACATGTGAGTATAGTTTTTTTGCTTGCATTTGATTTTTAATCTTGTTATACTCAATCAAGGGGGAGGGTGGGGAGGGGCAGACGGAAACAAATTTACCATAAATATATAATCATTATAATAGGTGTGTGTTATAGAAGTGAAGTTTCTCACTATAACATTTATAATGATGTCTCGTTTGTCATGATGCAGTGGAATATTGAAGAACTCCACCAAGATGTGAATCAGCATGTAGACGAAGTACCAGACGAGGATCTACAGTACATAGAAGACACATTCCGAGTACGAGCACACTTCAATGGACAGAGTTGTAGCCAGACGTTTGGTGTCATATTGAAGATTTGTAATGCTCTGGGGAACACAATGGGTGGCATTATCCAGGTGAACGATCCAGGTTCAACTGATATGAGTAAACAAGATTTGTGGAAGTCGGCTTTCAAGGAGTATGCTACAAACTGCAGCATGAAGGAAAATATCCATTTTCTGGAAGACGAGCATGATACCCACACACTTGTCCTGCACGTGCCAATATTTGCCCAGAGGAAGTCATTAACCTCATACAAGATTCATTTACCTGCTGCCGAATGCCCAGGCGAAGGAATCAGAGATACTATAGCTTACCAGAAGCAGCGGTATCACGTGACTCGTCAGGTACACTACATCTTGGAGAACAGGCAAATAAAGTCAACAGATACAACTGTAGAACAGGCCAGCTACACCAGTGTGAGAGGAACGACGGATGTGATCACACATACAGATGTACTGTCATCAGAACCACTGGAATATGAAAGCTCAGACAAAAGAAAGACTCAGATAAAACAGGATGCACACACCTCCTTTGGACCTTCTGGAGTGACTGTGGTTGACTTAGGTTATGTGCCAATAGACAGTGTGTCACCCGATGAAGCCAACAAGAAACTAAGAAAGTACAATAAGCTTGGGTGGGCAACAAACAAGCATAACTGGGAGAACAATGTAAGACCGATTGACATTGATGTTGAATCCAGTGCTAAAGAATTAATCGACAGCGAGAAAGGTACCCTGAAGCTAACATCGCCAGGGACTTATATCCCTTCTAAAGAGAACATTCTTCATCGTCACCCACATCTGAGGCAACTGCTCAGGTCCATCGAGGAACAATTCGGTTGTAAAGATGTACTCATAATAGTATGTGATTCTTGGCCTAGACAAGTTGATATTGGAATGGCACCACCTACCCCAACCCACCATGTACTGGATGTTGTGGTCTTTGATAGGTGTGGCACAGTAGGAATTTGGTGTGTTGTTGACAACCTAGATAAAACCAAGGTATTCTCGATTTGGCAGTATGCAGTGAGGATAGGTCAATCAACAAAGTCATCCTTCCATCATCTTGGCCAGAACTTACACATTCAGATTAATGTGTACTTGTCTTCCGACAACAGAGTGTGTCAATCTTCAAAGGTATTTCCACAACAAAATGATATTGGGAAGAATATCATGTACCTATTGGCCTGTTTGCTAATTCGAAAGAAATCACACCTCCGAAATTGCCTAGGTGAAGACATTGGTGTGTATTTAACTGCTAAACAAATCTCAGTTATCCTACAAACAACATGTACATCTTTTGCCCTGGTCGAAGGACCTCCTGGTTCAGGAAAAACCCTCATGGCATTCCACGTCTGCTCAAAGTACAACCCTAATCAGGTACTGTACATATGCACTACAGTAACATTCCAAAGCTACTTGCGCTTCCAACAGAATTGCATAGCAGAACTGGTTCAGAATGAGGCCGATATGAAGAGATTCATCAAGAAAGCAAATCTGGAAAACTGTAAATGTATCATCATCGATGATGGACATCAACTTGCCTGTTCATACAAAGTCTGGAGAAATTTCCTGCTGATGGCAAAGGAAAAATTATGTCAAGTGTACATTTTCGCTGATAGCCAGTATCAAAACTTCAACGCTGTAGATTCTAGCGCTCTGAAAAAGTGCATAGAAGAAATGACGAGAACAGGTGATGCATCTGAACACCACCTGCATGACATCCACAGAAACAGTAGGAGAGTAAGCTCTTTCCTAGTTGCGTCATCAACAGACGTTCACACAAGTGCAAGATCTGCAGGTACGATAGGTTGCTCGTCACTACAGGAAGGGCATGATGTGGAAGTGCAGTATATCAACAACACCTTTGAGTTAAGTGAGACAAACGGATTGTTAAAGTTGATATCACAGCTAGCATTAGAGTACGTGGCTAGACAAGACATAGCAATACTCGTTGACACCAAAAATCCCAGAAAAGATGTAGATAACTTGAGCAAAGTCCTCAAGCAATTCACAGGATTTCCAGTTCATTCTGCAGGACACTTCCCGATTGAAGGGATTACAGTAGACACCTTGGACAACTTCCTTGGTTTTGACAGGAAAGTATGCATTTGTATTGTCAGAGAGTTGCTGAAAGGGAAAAAGTCACACATATTTGGCTCATTTCGAAATTTATTCCAACACAACATGGACTCGACACGTCACCTGCAGAACTCCAAGTACAGAACGTTTGTGGCATCTCGAGGTGTATCCAGAGTCATCTTCGTGATCGATGTCCCAATGAGCACTGAAGTCGCCCGTTTTATGAAGATGGATTTGCTGCCCACAGACCCTGTGAGTATAGTCAGATTTTCGAGCATGTAAACGCACTTTTTCACTCTAACTCAAATAACAAAATGTCTTGGGCTGACTGCAACACATCTCACTACTCACAGACAACTCCAGCAACAGCTCACATACAGATCGTTTCATTAGCTTATAGTGATATTGAAGGTAAGTTATGAGAACAAGTCATTTTGCCATATATTTTTTACAAACAAAGAAAACATGCTAGTTATATATACTTGTTTTGCACAAATGCATGCCCACTTCAATCTCATTGATATCATTGTGAGTTTCTGGGGAGCTCGTTTGAGTTTTTGAGAATTTTGAGGAATTACTGCCATTCTCATTATTTTCTGATCTGATTGACAAATCCATTGACACAATGCGATTTCATCTTGCTCGCACATGTTCGAGCGTGGAATAAATCGAGTTCGAGGTAACTCCGAGTGGCGCGCAAAAGAAAGAGAAAAACTGATGCCAGTACCGTCAAATGCTTGATTTATCTATCTGATCAACAATGATTTGTTTGTAACCGATTTTTTTCTGAGGCCATAACAAGTAGGTGTTCTCCCAAAATCACTTTAGGCCCACTTCAGTGAATCCATTTGTTTCCTCAAATGATCGATTCGAAGCGGATTCATGCAGTGCATTCCATGAGTACGCTCATTACAGACAGTTTCGGGATATCCTATATTGCCACAATCATTGACAATCTATGAATGAAGGGGATTTTATGGGTGGTAGAAATATTATTTACAGCTATTAAAAACATAAGAGGATATAGAACTGAAATTATATGAAAAATGTATTCTATACCTCTGTTAATGGGCAACATCCATAGGGAGAAAATGAAAATTTCCTGAACTTATTACAACTTTTTCAAAGTCACAGATCATCATAGGAAAACTCCTGGTTCTCGGTCATTAACAACTCCGGTTCACGAAAAATGAACAGTTATTCCTATGATGGTAATATAAATAGTTATTGTCTAATTAAAACATGAGAGCTCCATCATATTTAGAGTTTGTCTATGTGTGACAGTCTCGGAGCACTTCAATTCCTGTATGACTTGTTCATTCTGACGAATACTCAACATCACGGGAGGCATACATTTCCGTGCAGCCATACCTGAAGCAACAATACTATTTAGACACATTTCTTTTATGTCTCTATCCAAGCATCCAAACTTACTTTTTGCGTAAATATCATTTGAGGATTTGGTTGTTTCCATAATGAAAACTTCGCAGGAGCAATCTAGATCATTTCTTGCATCATACCACTGGTATTAATCAACTCTTATATTCTTGGCTACCAACGATCTTCACTTTACGAATGTAACTTTGACGTACTACAGCAAGATTTTGATAAATCCAACAGTTAAATGAAGCTAAAAAGTTTTGAAACAGAACACAGCTTCACACATATTTATACAAAAAATACAATGGTATGGAATATTCCGAATAATAACCACTTGCTTTATCAACAAATTAAGATATTCATACATTTGAATGTACAAGATGTATGTAATGTACAAGATGTATTCATCATGGAATGTACAAGATGTATGTAAAAATGTATGAGAGGCTATAGTCATTTGCTCGTTTGGTGAAGATGAAAAAATATTCATACATAATATCTTAGTTGATATAAATGCACGGTAGATACATTCTTTTTGGTAACAAATAGTATTACAAGCACACGTGTACAATCTGACCATCCAACACTTTCATGCTTGGAAGTCTGTGTCTATATTGATACTTATTCGCTATACATGATACAGCAATATGGACGTACATGTATAGCAGCATTTCGAGAAGTCGTTTGGTCGAGAAAAAAAGAAACAAAAAATGTAATCAACTTTTTGACACTTCGGTCAAAATAGGAAAGTATTTTCTTTCAATTTTAAACACTTGATCAAACGCGATTCGATGACAGAAGACAAACAGGAAACAGCAAGCACCTTTTGGATAGATGTATTAATCATCATAAGAATAGGATGCGTACTCGTTTGTTGGACATCAGCACTCGGCTAAAGCCTCGTGCCGATATCCACACACTTGTCCATACATGTGCCGATATCCGATACCCCATCATATAACCTCTATATATTCTGTCCTGCTGTAGGGTCTTCACAGTTTCCCAAATATTCCTTTTTGAACTGTCCTTGAATATACAGGCTGAAAGAAATATGCCGGATGCACTTGTTTATTGTCCAGTGTCAGATCTCAAGACACAATCTTTTATTGGGATTGTCTGTGATGTGTCCGACACATGCCGTGGCACCCTACTGTGTTATCAAATGTGTCTAGAAGTTTCACTGCAAGGTACTCGGGGTGTACAGAATGATCAAGGCGGTATTTGTGAGCAGATAGTACTTTATGCCAAGTTGTGTCAACAAATGCTTCAGGGGGCTGAGAAGAAGTCAAGCTTGGATCTATATATGCAGTATACATATCCACTTGCAGGGATGTGTCTCCATAATGAAAAATTCAGATTTCTGTTTCTTTCACTTTCATTTCTTGTAAAATTTAAGTTTGTTTAATGGATAACAACAATGTTATGAGCATTATCGTATTCTGAATGCACTTAAACATTTGTATCACCGCCAGCACCAGCCTAGGAATTCGCTGTGAAAGATAAAACGACAAACAATTTTGAGTTTATCAGCAATAACTGTAAACAGAAAGGAGCTACCTACAACATGATGATTTGAAAGTGTTTCCTGTATACATATATAAAACCATGCGAGTGTGTTTTCCGCAAAATGATATCGGTCGAGTTTGGTCTGGCGGATGAATTCAGGATGCACGAGTCCGAAGGACGAGTGTATTCTGTGTTCATCCGCCAGAACAAACGAGACCGATATCTTTTTGCGGAAAACACACGAGCGTGGTTTTTATTTTATCACACACAACTGTTCAGACATAATTTTAGATACTGTCGTTATCATACGGAAATTGATAATGATCATTAGTATAATAATATTAATTGAATAATATTCGTGAATACTAAAATGCCCGTGATGTCCGAAAAACCTCACTCTCTGTCTGAGCTAGTTAAGTAACTCTCGGTTGCTAGGTTACTTTACGTACATAACATTATTCTTTTACGTAAAAATGGTCTTTACGGTAACTAAAGTAAAAAAGTAGTTTCGGTCCGATGTGGCTCAGCGAGTGATACAGATTATATTTGAAGTAAGGTGATACAGAAAAGGTTATCACACCTTTTGGAGTCCTATAGCATTGTAGTTTATAGTGTGTGATAAATATATAAAACCATGCGAGTGTGTTTTCCGCAAAAAGATATCGGTCGAGTTTGGTCTGGCGGATGAATTCAGGATGCACGAGTCCGAAGGACGAGTGTATTCTGTGTTCATCCGCCAGACCGATCGAGACCGATATCTTTTTGCGGAAAACACACTCGCATGGTTTTTATTTTATCACACACTACTGTTCAGACATAATTTTAGATACTATCGTTATCATACGAAAATTGATAATGATCATTAAGATAATAATATTAATTTAATAATATTCATGAATATGCCCGTGATACTGATGTCCGAAAAACCTAAAGCAAAGTGTTCTACACTCTCTGTCTGAGCTAGGAAAGTAACTCTCGGTTGCTAGGTTACTTTACGTACATAACATTGTTTCTTTACGTGATAATGGTCTTTACGTAATCTGCAGTAAAAAAGTAGTTTCGGCCGGATGTGGCTCAGCGAGTGATACAGATTATATTTGAAGTAGGGTGATACAGAAAAGGTTATCACACCTTTTGGAGTCCTATAGCAATGTAGTTTATAGTGTGTGATAAATAACTGTATCCATTACACACAGTTTGTCATCAAATTATCAAATATCAAATATCAAATTGTATACTAATTCCATCAGGTGTACAGTAGAAACAACTACATTTAACACACTGTCTGCCCCTGATGACGCCAGTGTGTCTTTGGATAAACTATTTGGTCGGGCTTTGTTTCTATTCCAAAATGTTCTATTTTACGTTTGTTTTTGGCATCATCAAAATCTGACTATTGGTGGTAATATATTGATACTTATATCCCATACACTTTTGGTTGTTTGCGTCATATGTCATGGTGATACAGACAAAAAGAATGATGAAATTGAACAGAGGAATAGGTACATGTATACACATGGCATGTGCTAGGATAGGGGAGGAAGTTATACAGATAGACATATATGTAAATACGTGAATCTCATACACAACTAATTCAATCACGTAAACTATATACTTGACCAATCAGCATTCTGGTAGCCAACAACGGTACTATCCTATGAAAGAGAACTATACAATGAATTAACCGGATATAGACTATTCAAAGTACATGAACTACCATTATAACAATAGCATCCAATGAAATTTCAGGAAGAATTGACTATTTTGTTGACGGGTGTTGTTTTTACAAACTAATTGTTCAATTTATATATAAAGGATGGCAGTCATATTGGAATTTGGACAAGCTTTATTATGTTTTATGCCAATGGATACATTTAGTAGGGTCACTAGCATGGATAAAGCAAAATAAAACAGCATATTTTCGACAAATATATCATAGTTCGACCAAAACACTGGAAGATGGAAATATGACGGAAAATTGATATCTTGACTTAGGGTTCCTCACTTCAAATTGAAATTGTAGATAGTTTATCTAGCCAGATCTTTGTCAGACGTCCATTTTCGAATTCCTGAGGATTTCAGTCTAGAATCAACTCTCAGACCTTTTGGCACTTCCGACTCAAATATAACCCTCCTGGCTCTTGGACTAATATGGCGAGTGTTCCACTTAATATAGTGAGCGCTCTACATGATATAATGAGCGCTCTGGATAATATAGCAAGCAATAGAAGGGGTCAGATACCTATATTTATATGAGAATAATAATTGAAGAGCATACCATAAACCGATTTTGAACTGAAGTGCTGAATACAAAGTTATAAAGGTTCTCGAGATATCTCAAGCGCTCGAGATGAACAAGTTGAGCCCTTGCATTGTTATTTCGAGCGCTCGTGATAATATGTCAAGCGCTCGAGATAATATTTTTCCATACTCAGGTCCCTTCAGAGTCACCTTAGTTCCGCGTAGCGCAGATGGCTACCAACCCCAAGCTTCCCCTGTTATGTGACCGTCTAGGTGTCATTTTGACGGATTACAGATGGATGCACTTGCTAATGAATGTCAGACAGTATTGATAGTGTGTTTTGCGCAGACAACAGCCAAGCTTTCTTATGTGAATGAAATTGCCATACGCCTATGAGGATGACTCTGTAATACATGTAATTCATTGACCTGTAGCTGCTCTGTTACTTGGAATGATGCTACTGTGCTTATAATAAATTCCATCATTTGAGCCATATTCCAGTCCCTGTTGTTGGATCACAAAGTTCCCCTTTTTTCATGGCCAAGGAGTGCAGCAAATATTTACTAATACATTTTCTATTTTACCCCTTTTGTGAGACCAACGTGTATGGGACTTCTTCACCAAAAACCTTATCTAGTGCTCTGAGTCGAATAAGGTGGACGTTTTGTTTTGGTTTATATCAGCAGTCCCTCACTTTATACACCAATATACAATACATATATTATAACATGTGTGATTGTCGCCAATTTCAAAGGCATTTCCTGGGTTGGCTATATGGCGATTTGTCCGGCGGTTGTCCACTAGAGTCAAACCTTTACGCATTTTCACCTGCATTTCACGGTGATGTAACATTTCGTGGATACTCGACATATCCTTTATTATAGGTCTGTAAAGCGGAAGTACTGATCGATGAGAAATTCCAATGAATTCATTCGCCCTGGGGATAAGCACCTGACGCCTTCCAATCTTTTAACATGGGGTCTATTTATATTGCTGATTTTGGGTATATAAACGATATCTTTTTAGTGTGTTTCAGTATCCATACACGGTGAAGCTATACAAACACTGTTGTAGAAAAAAAAATGTCCAATTCCACAGCATAATAATGCATGAATCGAAGGGGCACTGAAAAAAAAGGCACTTCGAATACACCTTTGCTGTTGTAACAAAATACATGCAACTGCCGCGCTAAAACGTTCGTTAGGAACGGTCACGTGATGCCAGAAGACCACTGGTGGAGGCAGCGTTCGCGGAAGAACCGTTCGCGGAATCACCAGCTGCGGAAGCACCCTTCGCGGAAGTACCGTTCGCGGAAGAACTGTTCGCGGATGCAGCCTTCTCCACGTGGTGACGGCTGCAGAAGAGTCGTTCGCGGACGAGTAGGGCTCGTACCAGCCCCCAACCGTATGGGCCATTGGCTGGTGTGTGCGCGGCTTCACAGGCGAGAAGTACGACGAAGAGGTGAAGAACACATTGCCAGGGGGGAAACTTTAGTTTCTCAGATTTTTAATAGGTTATTCAGGTGTGCATCCGAAGTGACTGGATGGGCGCAGGAGGAGCTCGAGGATCGAATTCTCGACTATTTGGAGGGCAAGCCTGTCAACACAGACGGGAGTGCCAATGTACAGCAAACTGATGGAGCCGTGGAGCGTCTAATGACCCGTGGAGACATCGACGAAATGCAGACCGATGGCGCTGTGGAGCGTCTGGGGACCCACGGAGACATCAACGAGGTTTCTGCTAGCAGCAAGGAAGACCAGCGAGTTACAACCTTGAGGCTAGAGGATGGAAACAGCAGGGACCCCCCCCCCCATTCAACTGAACCACAAGCGGCCGTGAAAGAGGAAACGGAGGACCGGGTGAGCGGAATGACCAAGGGGCCAGCGCAGCAGCCATTGTTGGTGGACGACTCATTACTTATCCGGAGCAGCGGTTCCGAGGATAGTGATTCCCTTAAGACTGACAGAGAGGACCAGGGGGGTGCATCACTGTTGGTGGACGACTCAGTACTTATCCAGGGCGGCGTCCCTGAGGAGAGTGGCAGCTCTCTTAAGATTGACAGAAATGGCCAGGTGGTGTCGTTGTCAGCCAGTTCCCGAGGCACATTGGCGTGGTATGCGGCGTGCCACCTTATGGGGAAGGCGACTCGTATGTTGGTGGACACGGGTGCCTCTTCCACCGTTCTGGACGAGTGTCTCTTCGACCAATTGGATGACGAACATAAAGCAACGATAAGGCAGACCAGAATAAGGTTACGGGCAGCAACCAGAGACTACTTACATGTTCGAGGAGAAATGACAGCACAACTTCTACTGGGCACACGACTTGTGTCGGCAGACGTACTGATAGCCAAGCTAGGGATCCCGGGTGTGCTGGGGCTTGATGTACTTCAACAGATTGGGGGACAGCTGGATCTGCTTAAGGGCGAGTGGCAGGTGGGCGACACTACCGTAGTGATGAGCTCGGGCCATGAGGACGCCGTCTACACACTGGTGACAGAAGAGACGGTCGTCTTGCCACCCTTTCGGAGATGATGGTGGACCTCAAGCTGACGGGAAGTGAGGGAGGACTTCCGAAGGCCGGCCTCGTACAGTCCGCAAGAGAGCCCTCGTAGTGGGACGAGCCCTTGTACGACCCCGAGGACGCCTGGTGCCGGTGGTACTCCTGAACGCCGGCGCTGGAGTCTACACTGTGCTGATGGGGACTATCCTAGCCGAGCTTCACGGGATAGAGGCCGTGATCGACCTGGGATTTCGTCCCGATGGCGGAAAAACCACTCAAGACGAACCTAAGAGGGAACAGTGGTACCGGGAGGAGCACTGGAGGGAGCATGAGCCCCTTACACCAAACTCCACCAAGTGGCGGAACCGGACGCCTGAGCAGCCCGAAACCAGAGTGCACGCCGAACCGTCGACGAAGACACCAGAGTGCCCGGAGCATCTACAATCGCTCCTGGAGGGAATGCATCCGGACTTGACGGAGAGGGAGGTGGAGGTCGTCAGCGATCTCCTTCGACGCCACCAGCAAGTTTTTATGGGACCGGATGGGAGGTTGGGCCGGACGTACCCGGTGAAACACGTCATCGACACGGGAGGTCACTCCCCGATCAAGCAGCCTCTGCAGAGAGCCCCGTACTACCAACAGGAGCTGATCGAGGACGAGGTCGACAAGATGTTGAAAGCCGACGTTGTGGAGCCTAACGACAGTCCATGGTCGTCCCCCATCGTACTGGTGAAAAAGAAGGATGGTGCACTGAGATTTTGTGTCGACTACCGCCGTCTAAATAATGTCACCCGGAAGGATGCGCACCCTCTGCCTCGAGTTGACGAAAGTTTTGACACCTTGTCAGGAGGACGATATTTTTCGACGCTAGACTTGGCTAGTGGTTACTGACCGAGGCATCCAGTGCGACCCTGCCAAAGTCGAAGCTGTGACGAGGATGGTTCCTCCAACCACCTTGACAGAACTAAGGAGCTTCCTTGGGTTCGTGGGGTACTACCGCAGGTTCATCCCTGACTTTGCCACCCAAGCGGGACCCCTCAACCACCTATTAAAGAAGGAAGTCAACTACCATTGGAGCGAGGCCCATCAGCAGGCATTCGTGGCGCTGCGTCAACCCCTGACCGAGCACCCCCTGCTGGTGTACCCTGACATGGACCTTGAATTTATCCTAGATACTGATGCTAGCGGCTACGGAGTGGGAGGCGTCTTATCCCAAGTGCAGAACGGACGAGAGCGGGTGATTGCCTATGCTTCGAGAACCCTGAGGGACACCCAGCGGAATTACTGCACCACCAAGCGGGAGCTCCTGGCCGTCGTCAGTATGATACACCATTTCAGACATTTCTTGTGGGGGAGAGCGTTCTTACTACGAACCGACCACGCCTCTCTCAAGTGGCTACTGAACTTTCGGGATGCGGAGGGAATGATCACTAGGTGGGCGGCTCGCATCGCCAGCTACGCCTTCAGGTGTGAGGTCCGACCGGGAGTACAACACGGGAATGCAGACGGGATGTCCAGATGCCGACAGTGCCAGAGACCGGATTGTCCCACCCCTCGCCACACCACAAGACCCGAAGGAGAAAAGGAGGCCTGTCTGACTCAGGAGTAGTGTCCCCTACCCCTGGAGGACCTCTCTGACGAGGATCTGCTTACACCGATCAGCGGAGAAGGATGGAGCCCAGGAGGACCTCAAGTCAACATCGTATGGGAGGTCCCTGTGGAGCCCTGGATGGAAGATCACTATTGCGGAGATGGAATAGGGATATTCCAGATCTGGGAGGTGCGCTGCCAGGAGGACCCGAGGACGACTACCAAGCCGACCGAGGAGTGCCTGCCTGAAGATCGGAGCCCCCCACAGACGGAGGACGGGGCCAGGAGCGTTTGCAGATCCCTGCATCGGCTTCGCCCCTCTGCCTGGGTTTGGTTTCTCCTGATGATGCTCTTCACACTGCATTGTTTGGGACCGGAGGTTGTGGCCGGAGCAGCAATCGGCGCGACGGCCGACGTGTGGATGCGCTGCCGAGAGGAGCCTTTACCGGACCCATGCCCCAACCCTGTGTTCTGAGATCCAGACAAACAAGTGCTATCTGTCACGTGGGCTATGGCTACGGGAGGACGCCGGACCCCGACGGAGGGAGCCTCGGAGGTCCAGGTGCTGAATGGGTATTCCCAGGAAGACCTAGTGACCCGTCAACGAGCCGACCCTGAAGTTGGAGGCATCCTCGGGTGGAAGAATATCTGCACAGAAAGACCTGCATGGCCCGAAGTCAGAACAAAAAGTCAGGAAATGAAGACTCTGTGGCAACAGTGGGACCAGCTGGAGCTACGTGATGGGCTTCTGTACCGGCGGTACCAAGCGGCATGCCAGAACGCGCCAATCCATCAACTGGTCGTTCCGCAGGTCCTGAGACGTGCCGTCATGAAGGAGGTCCACACCGGCAAGCTGATGAGCCACCAGGGAGTCACCAAAACAGTCCACCGACTAAAAGCGAGAATGTACTGGCCGGGTATGACGAAGGACGTGGAGCGTTGGTGCCGGGAGTGCCTGAAGTGTAGTGGGAGAAAACCGCGACCGGGGCCCAAGTACCACCCTATGGGAAATCTACCGGTAGCGATCGGCTAGAAAGGGTGGCCATGGACATTTTGGAGCCCGGAACGATCACCAATTCTGGGAACCGGTATATACTGGTCGTGGGTGATTATTTCACCAAGTGGACTGAGGCCTACGCTCTACCCAACCATGAGGCTCAGACGGTGGCAGACGTCTTTGTGACGGAGTTCGTGTGCCGCCTGGGGATGAGAGTTCGAGAGCAAGCTTTTCCTCGAAATGATCAAGATCCTAGGAGGGGAGAAGACTCGGATGACTCCTTTTCACGCCAAATCAGACGGGATGGTCGAGCGGTTCAACCGGACCCTGCTGAACCTTCTGGCCGTGGTCGTGGACGAAAACCATGACGACTGGGACGACCATCTGCCCTACGTGATGGCGACTTACAGAACATCAGTACACGAGAGCACTGGCTGTACATCATTCTGAATGATGATGGGACGGGGAGCTACCACCCCGTTAGACCTGAGGTACCGGACGAAACCGGACGATTTGGGAGGACCGGTCCCCGAATGTGCATCTGCATACGTCGAATGGGTGAAGGAAGCCAGCATACAAGCCCATGAGACCGCCCGAGAGTGCCTGAAAGCGGCCACGGTGCGACAAAAGCGCCATCATGACGTAAAATTGGCCGCTCGACATTTTCCGGTGGGCACCTGGGTGATGTACTGGTACCCCCCAAAAGCCAGACCAAAACTAGGACTAGGGTGGACGGGACCTTATCTCGTCGTGAAGTCTCATCTCGGATGGATGGTGTCGATACAAGGTCGACCCGGTGGCAGGATAAAAGATGTCCACATCGACAACCTCAAAAGGTGGTGGTTTACCTCCGAAACTGACACCTGGATCCCCGACCCGGACGATGTGACCCCAGTCCGGGCCCCCAGTGATGACGAGGGACGAGTGGGAAACAGCGAGAATGCAGTCCCGACGATGTAAACGGCGACGGGAGCGTTCGCGGCAGAACCATTCGCGGAAGCAGCATTTGCGGAAGCACCGTTCGCGGAGTCACTGTTCGCGGGAGCACGTTCGCGAAAGCAGCGTTCGCGGGAGAACCATTCGCGGAAGCAAGCGAAAAACGTTATTGCGTCTGCTGACCATGCAATTTTCCCACATATCCCTGGTCCGCGCCTTCTCTATATAAGCAGGCCGGCCTACGATTCCGTCATCATTTCAATCATGAATACACCACCTCTGCAGATAATCGAGACACCAATGTTTGCAGAAGAAGATTTCAGGGAGGTTCCAGACTTCGACTTGGCCGACTTCCTACCACTCGGAGTCGACGACTAAGCACACGCAGCAGGAGGGGCGGCATCTTTGCAAGGTGTGCAGCCAGCGGTTCGTCCGCAGGGCCGACAGAGACCGGCACGAGACCTCCCATGCCAGCGGCAGCACCATGAAGCCGGGCGAAGGAGGACGGCGACCGACACGCCCGTGTCCGACCCCCGGAATGGCCTGTCCGCCGTGCCTGCCCCTGAGCTGGCGACCGTCAGTTTTGCCGCCGGTAGGACGACCAGCCCCAAGTCGTTGACCCCCCAGAAGCTCCCAGTCAGGCGGACGCCCCCAGGTCAGAGGACGCCTCAGACCACGAGAACGACCCGCCGAATAGTGAACAGGAACCGGAGTCTCAGCAGGAGCGGAGAGAGGCGGAATCCCCGGAGGCCCCCAACCCCGAGGACGACGGACCCCCCGCTCCCAGGGACTCAGTGCCTACCTACAAGCCCCTAAACTTGAGCTGGTTCCTCAAGCCAGTTCCGGAGGAGGAGGACCAGCTGCGACCGTACGTGGAGGGCCTGGGCAGAGCGGTCACTGCCGGCGAGAAGGCCCTGGAGGACCTGGCGTCCACCCTGGCGACCGGACGACGCCACTTGAGTCAAACGGAGGCTCGGCTCCGGTCCAAGAGGGAGCAGAAACAGCTCGAGGCAGAGGTGCTGCAGCTGCGAGGGGAGGCCTCTCAGCGAGAGAAGAGCCACCGGAGGGAGCTGCAGGCCCACGTCAAGGAGACCAGGCTGCTCCGGGAGCAGCTCCGAGTCTACACGGACGCTCGTGACAGGCTGGTGGAAACGTCCGAGAGCGAGGTTGAGCGCCAGTGAAGAGGAGGGAGAGAGCCCTGGACACAGCGGACAGGAAGGAAGAGATGAAGAAGGAGGAAGAAGAGAAGAGAAGAGAGAGAAAGGATCAACGGGGACGTTGATCTCCAGAAAGGGTGGAGTTGTAACAAAATACATGCAACAGCCGCGCTAAAACGTTCGTTAGGAACGGTCACGTGATGCCAGAAGACCACTGGTGGAAGCAGCGTTCGCGGAAGAACCGTTCGCGGAAGAACTGTTCGCGGAAGCACCAGCTGCGGAAGCACGAGCTGCGGAAGCACCAGCGGCGGAAGCACCCTTCGCGGAAGTACCGTTCGCGGAAGAACCATTCGCGGATGCAGCCTTCTCCACGTGGTGACGGCTGCGGAAGATACGTTCGCGGACGAGGATGCGCACGCAGCCACCCTGGCTATATAAGGGAGAGCGGACGGCTCTCTGAGAGCACTGCAACAGCGACATCGACCGTGGGGAGATCGTCACAACCACAGCCAAGGGACTCGACGACCTCCGTGCGGACGACTCCTTCTTCAGGGCCTTAGAGTCAACCAGGATTTAGACCGACTACCTGGAGAAACCATTCGACTAAACGGGACGGGAAACTTCAACGGGAAGGGACAGAGAGACGCCGCCGGCTAAGAACTCTTTTTAGTTGTGCCCTCGTGCACTATTTATTTTTGAAATGTGATCATACGGTTCTCCATGTCTGAACTTTATATTTGTACGTCACGTGGGTGACCAGCCATACAATTGTAAGTTTATTTGATGTCGATAAATCTTCATTTTATTTACATCTGAGTTGCTTCTCGCCTAAGTGAAGCCGGTGAGCTACTGACTGATGATACACCAGCGTTGGGGAACACCAGTTTAGTGACAGCTCTCGAATCACAACGAGCGGGAGTTACCAAAAGTCTATACGATCAAGAAACCGGGTTTTTGGGCACACCAAAAACAAAACAAGCCATTACCTACCACACGTCACACTATAGCTAAATGGCAGGCGGCCTGTTATTTTAATGAATATTGGCACATGTGTACCTGCTCTGTTCCTTCGCTACAGTTATTTGATCTAAGATGTGTTAGTTCAGCAGTTATTGACGTTGTTATAAATGAGCGAAAATAAGGTTTCTCCCCAGCTTTATTCACGAATATTTCATTGGAATTTATCACCGATCATACTTCCGTTTTACAGCCCTATTAAGGCCTCAAAAATTAATTTTCTGTTTCTCGTCCTCCTATTATTCCAAAACTGGGTAGAGAGGGACTTTTAATTTTTTATTTTTCATTTTTTTATTTTGCCAAAAATACCGTCCTCAGCTCATGAGAAAATTGGGTAGGGAGGCACTTTTTTTTTAAATCTTGGCTGGGCAACATTTCACACTTATGAAATAAAATAAAAAAACACTCACGCATAAAGGCATTCAAGCCAAAATAAATCAAGCTATTAGACCACATGTAACACATGACATTAATCATTTCGTTTCTAGAAGCTTGATTTATTCAAGCAGATTCCAGCCGAAATCAATCAATGATTTCATTTCGAAATGCTTGATTTATTTGGGCTTGACAGCCCTTGGCCGGGCACCTTGGCACCACTGGTGTGCCATCATCCTCAGCACAGAGAGGATTATTCTGTGTACCAGTAGTATTATTATCAAAAAAACATCAGACGATAGTTTGTTCTTTCAATGATGAGTAATTGTGGAAATCCGTTCTATCATTTAATACATCTATTGAAGTATACATGAGGAAATATAGTAAATCAATTCGTGATCACAATTTTCTATGTATTATTACACACGTGTAACCACATAGAATAAATGTTTTTGAAAACTGGTAGCGTCTTTGTCTCAGTTGGCGGAGAGTGAAAACAAGGTGGTAAGTTAAAAAAAATAGCCCAAGGGCTAAGAAAGGTTACCGGACAATATACGATTTAGATATTAGCCATTCGTCCAGTGAACTTGAAAATAAAGTCACTGATAAATTCAAGGCCATGAAATTTTCAACAAATATATCACTTCTAGTATGTCCACAATAAATTCCTAAGCTGTAAAGTCGATAACAAGTGAGATATTAGCCATTCTGTGATGTTACCTTGAAAATGAGGTCAAAGTTCAAGTTCAAGGTCATGAAAATATTCAGTATATATCATTCCTCTATATTCGCAATTGATTCCTAAGCTGTAAAGATGATATTAAGCGACATATTAGCCATTCTGTTCTCTGACCTTGAAAATGAGATCAAAGGTCAAATTCTAGATCACCAAAATATTCAGCATACATCATTTCCTATATGTTCACTATGGACCCCTAAGCTGTAAATTTGATAATAAGCGAGATATAAGCCATTTTGTATTCTGACCTTGAAAATCAAATGACTGACATTGAAATTTAGGTCAAAGGTCAAATTCAAGGTCACTAGAATATCCAGCATATATCATTTCCTATATGTTCACAATTGATTCCTAAGCTGTGAAATCTCTAATAAGCAAGATATTGGCCATTTTGTCCTGTGACCTTGAAAATGAGGTCAAAGGTCAAATTCAAGGTCACGAGAATATTCAGCATATATCATTTCCTATATGTTCACAATTGATTCCTAAGCTGTAAAGTTGATAATAAGCGAGATATTAGCAATTTTGTCCTGTAACCTTGGAAATGAGGTCAAAGGTCAAATTCAAGGTAACGAGAATATTCAGCATATATCATTTCCTATATGTTCACAATTGATTCCTAAGCTGTAAAGTCGATAATAAGCGAGATATTAGCAATTTTGTCCTGTGACCTTGGAAATGAGGTCAAAGATCAAATTCAAGGTCACGAGAATATTCAGCATATATCATTTCCTATATGTTCACAATTGATTCCTAAGCTGTAAAGTCGATAATAAGCGAGATATTAGCCATTTTGTCACGTGACCTTGAAAATGAGGTCAAAAGTCAAATTCAAGGTCACGAGAATATTCAGCATATATCATTTCCTATATGTTCACAATTGATTCCTAAGCTGTAAAGTCGTTAATAAGCGAGATATTAGCCATTTTGTCCTGTGACCTTGAAAATGAGGTCAAAGGTCAAATTCAAGGTCACGAGAATATTCAGCATATATCATTTCCTATATGTCCACAATTGATTCCTAGTCTCTAATCTCAATATTAAGTGAGATATTAGGCTTAATGTGTCCCCTTATAAAGCATAGGGAAATTTAACATGGGAGAGTCACATTTGGGCCGAGTTTGGGCCCAAAATGGCCCACTTCGAGCGATTCAAGGGTAACGAAATTTATACATATCACAGGGGTACATATGAGGAGTGTTTTTCATCAAAAAGAAAAAAAGTTACTGAACAGATTTTGAGAAAACGACCGTCAAAGTCCAAAATTGGCCATTTTTCGACAAAAACGGCCGCTCTGACCTTGAAACTTTCAAGGTCAGAGGTCAAATTCAAGGTCACGACAATATTCAGCATACATCATTTCCTATATGTCCACAATTGATTCCCAGTCTCTAATCTCAATATTAAGTGAGATATTAGGCTTAATGTGTCCCATTATAAAGCATAGGATAACGAAATTTATACATGTCACAGAGGTACATATGAGGAGTGTTATGCATCAAAAGGAAAAAAGTTACTGAACAGATTTTGAGAAAACGACAGCCAAAGTCCAAAATTGGCCATTTTTCGACGAAAACGGCCGCCATTTTGAAAAAAATGCGAAAATCAAACAACTAGAGAAAAACCTTTTCTGGAAATATTTTTAGGTATTTTTGTGCAAAATTTCAGAAAGATTGGACCGTAAACTTCAAAGATAAAAATGTGAACGGACGGACGACGGACGGACGGACGGGTGAACGGATGGGCGTTACGGGGGGACCCAATGTTAAATTTCCTATCTTAACTTTCCCCATAAGTCCTGAAAAAATCCCCATAAGACCGCACTTTTGGCTTAAACTGTGGTTGTGGGGCGTTTTCAGCTTTATTCCCCCTAAGAAATCCCCATAACTCCGTTCCGTTTGCCCGGATGAACGGATGGGCGTTACGGGCGGACCCAATGTTAAATTTCCTATCTTAACTTTCCCCGTAAGTCCTGAAAAAAATCCCCGTAAGACCGCACTTTTGGCTTAAACTGTGGTTTTGGGGCGTTTTCAGCTTTATTCCCCCTAAGAAATCCCCGTAAACCCTTCTGGTTTGCCCGGACGGACGGACGGACGGACGGACGGACAGACGCAACGCAAAGGTCCGGTAACCTAAAATATACCTGAGTTGCATGCTGTAATTCGGTGTCTCGATCATTCACTCTCCTCAAAATAGGGGCGGGAACACTTTCTATTTTTTATTTGAGAATCGCAAATAATAAAATCCGGGAGACTGCTTTTGAACACAGGCGGGCGGGGACGAGAAACAGAAAGGCATTTCGGCAGAATTTTTCACCATTAGTCAAAAATGATATGTGAAAGAACCCTGTTCTTTTTGAGCCGGATTCGAGGTTCGTGAGGATTAAATCAAGGCTAATTTTGTGACTTGGTTTCCGGACGATAACTCGGAAAATATACGCGCAACTCTGCATGGAGGTTCATATACCACCAAGGAAGAACCCTATTGATTTTGGGATCGACCCGTCAAACGACCTTTGACCTAGAGGTCAAAATAATTTTCTGCTGATTCATCCTTCAGGCTTCCTGCATATCTCAGAAACCGTGCATCGTAGAGCGAAACGGACATTATTTTCGGACTCGTCGCCCTAGACAAATGTCTAAGGGGTATTATTTTTTTTGATCCGGCTCTGAGGTCCGTGAGGATGAAATCAAGGCTGATTTGAGACTTGGTTTCCGGAGGATAACTCGGAAAATATTCAGGCAATAGTTGCAGAACTTTGCATGGAGGTATATATGCCACCAGGGAAGAACCCTATTGATTTTGGGATCGATACGTCAAACGACCTTCGACCTAGAGGTCGAAATAATTTTTTACTGTGTCATCCTTGAGGCATCCTGCATATCTCGGAGACGGTGTGTTGTAGAGTGAAACGAACATTATTTTTGGACTCGTCGCCCTAGACAAACATGTCTAAGGGGTATTATGGATGAACTTTGACCTTGACCCGAAATTTTTTTGCCGAGTCAGCATTTTTCGTTTTCTTCGATATCTCAGAAATGGTGTGTTGTAGAGCGAAACGGTTGTTATTTTTGGACTCTTCGCACCAGACAAACATGTCTGAGTCGTATTATGGATGAACTTTGACCTTGACCCGAAATTTTTTTTGCCAAGTCGGCATTTCTCGTTTTCGCCGATATCTCGGAAACGGTGCGTTGTAGAGCGATACGGACATTATTTTCAGACTCGTGGCTCTAGACAAACATGTCTAAGGGGTATTACAGATGAACTTTGACCTTGACCTGAATTTTTTTTTTGCTGAGTTGACATTTTTCATTTTCGTCGATATCTAGGAAACGGTGTATCGTAGAGCCCATGGCAAACATGTTATTTTTTACATGTTATGTAAAAAATTACGAATTAGCCCTAACACCGAAATGCCTCCAAGGCATCTTTAGGCTTTGACGTCTAGTTATTATTATTATTATTATTATTATTATTATTATTATTATTATTATTATAACGGTTCGCATTGTGCCATAATTTGTTGTCGTCATAAGCTAGAGAAGTCTTTACTTCAGAAAGCAAAAACAATCCTTTTTTTATCTAATATGTCATAATAACCGAACATGACCTCTGGGCCCCAGATGTTATATTGATTTCCCAGATTGGCATAGTTTTGTGATAAAACGGGTGATGCCACATTATGGGTTTTTGTGCCTTTGGATCAAGTTCTTCAAACGGAACCGCAGGCACAGAAACCCATATTGTGTTTCAATTAATTACTTGATACAATAAAATAATTCAGTAGCATTGATTGCAGACATTGATGAAAGACACTGACACTGACTGACTGAGCAGTAATTATAAGCTTAGTACTATTGCCGGTAGCATATTTCGGGCAAAATGTATTATTATTTTTATTATAGGTCATCAGGAGGATATACCCACGCTGTCGTCCGAAAACATCTAGTCTACATTAACCTGGCGTCTGGAACGCACCAGTACTGTGTTTCTCTCAGTATTGTGTATGGCAGGTGGGGTGGGGGTGGTATCTGCCACATTGCCTTGTTCAAGAAGCAGAACAAGTGAACAAGTTCAAATGAAATAGGGAATCGCGTTGCTAGGTGACAGCATGATTGTGCTCTGCAGTTAGCTTGTACATGTATATGAATCATTCAAATGCGTGGCCGTTTTCAATTCCCACCCGCACTCCCTATGTAGATCTTCTGAATGGACTCTTCCTTCACGCGCCCAACATTCATAAACAATGTTGACATGGAGACCAAAATATTCCGGCGACACTCGCCTGCTGGCCAGCGGCGGGAAAATTCTGTGAATAGGACCATTCGTCACTGAAGGCTGCAGTAGATCGCTGAAATTCTGTTTCAGGAGCAGAATTCTGACAATTTGCAGGAAATTGACTTTTGATCCCAAGGAGATGTAAGGACGGTTATATCACGATACGATTAACATCGCAAAAACATCAGCTGAAAATTTCACAGTAGGCACTAGATCTAGAATCTAGATATTATTTTGTTTTCATGGAACATGTTCGTAATCAAAAAGGTGGTAATACATACATATGATTAGGCCTAGGCATATACCCCCCGATTCTCACTACCATAAATATACCCCCCCCCCCCCCCCCGACCGAACCCTCATGAACGGCCCCGACCTTCACCACCCCTTGTAAGCGGCGCAGTGGTGAAGTGCTTTTGTCCGGACATGCGGTGGGTTTTGCTCGGGCAACATTACGGATGCTGGGTGAAGATCAATAACTCATTCGTTATTTTGTTGCAGCATCATATTTTGGTGGTATTATTTGAATAATTTAACAAGGTTTGTGGTGACGAGAGAAAGATGTTTTGAAAACAAATTTACAATGAAATGTACAAAGTATTTATTCCCTCATAAAATAGCCGATACAGTTCGCAGGTAGGCCTACTTGACAATCAAAGCTTATGATATTCTGGATTATTTGGAGGCGATTGCTGAACTTAAGTAGCATGTGCCCCCAAAACAATGAGTGTTGTATATACCATCCGTGTGACCGAGCAAAACCCAGCATCAGCAGTGTTGCCCGAGCAAAACCCATGACCTGCCCGAGCAAAACCCACCCCATGCCCGGACAAAACCACTTCACCGCTGCGCCGCTTACAGGGGGTGGCACACAGAAAGTCATTGAATTTATTTCATAATTTTAGTCAAACTGCGGCATGTTTTTCGAGGCCGTCCCAAGCGTGCGACCAGTCGCTGCTCAAGCGACAATTCTCAGTTTCACGAAGCTGTCGCATATTCAGCATCTTGAACTTTGAAGCGAAAATTTGTTGAAACAGCAATAAAGTCCAACTAAAGTCAGTTTACTTATTTTTGACAGTTGATAAAGTTAATCTCATGATTTATTATAGTTTTTGCAGCATGACAATATCTTGATTATTTATGAAGATATGACAGTTTAGTGAAAATTTTGGGCTAACTTTTTGTGCCTAATTGACCATCATAATGAGTAGGCCTATTCATGACGTCACAAGGGTAAAAACAAGTTAATAAGAGTAATGAACCATCTAGTTTTAAACATGTACCATGATACCATCACTGCCGTAGAGCAGATTTATATCATGGATAGGGCGTTATAAAAAGTTACCATAATAATAATATGAGCTTTATTTGGCATGTACCTTATATGGCATGAGAAAGGCCCTATAATCAGTATTCAATTTCCAGCATTGGTTGCCAAGGTAACTATTCTCGAGATATGACCCATAGCAACCATCGTTGCTAGGGACCCAACGCACTGAATATTTAATTAGGTACCATGAAACCGGTCAATTCTTGATACGGTATTTGTGATATCACAGCCGACCATTAAACCGAAGTTGTTCACTGTCAGACTGCATGATCAGACCAGCCTGGTTAACATAATGTCACTCTGGAGATGATTTCATTGACATTATAGGCCCTAATAATATGTGATACCAGGTATCTCATTATGATCTCAAAGTCTAACCACAAATTAATCTAATACTTGTGAAATAACAAGCCTGATTCCGTTCTGCTTTATTTTAATGTAATATGGACGCAGATTTCAAAAGAATAACCTGGGAAGTAATATACACCACGCATTACGCATTTAGCTTCACAACATCCTGTGCAAACACGCCTGGATTTCATGGCTAATTTTATAAAATTGGAAGTCAACCACAACGCACGCCCACCTCAGATTCTGGCTTTTACAAGCAATTATTGTAGGCTAATAATATGAATTTGGACTATTTTCATTATAATTCTATCACGACAATATCACGTTTGGGATGTCATATTCATGGTGGCCGAGATGGCTGACTGGGTCAGTCGTTCAATTTGAATCAAGAGCCATTGTCGGTGTGGGTTTGATCCAACATCGGGCTGCATGTGTGGTAATTGTGTATTTTTCCCTACGTTCACACTTGGCAGTGTACCCGTGAATTCAATATCACATAAAATGGTGCACCCCCCCCCCCCCAAAAGTTCTAAAATGCCGGACAATCTCTGAAAAAAATAAAATTGGCTGCTTCATCTCTAAAAAAACGGTTCTGAAGGGATATAAAAACCCCTCTGAGACCACTCACAGAAGAGCTAATTCCAAATTATGAAGCAATTGGATAGATCATTGAGAAAGCGCTGCATAAGAAATGGGTATATTATTATTGATATTATCGTCATATTGACATTACGTTTACATCTCGCAGTTGTGAGGTCACTTTTATATCCATTTGGATCACTGATGTGAGATCATAGGTGTGAGGTTTGTACGATATCACAGTCAGGTTGGCGTGATATCATGACTGGGAGGTTGGTAGAGTGAGGGCCTCGTCCTTGGCCATTCCTGATTATTTGCGAAATTTTGAGAGAAAATAAACAAAATTTATAAGTATGTAAAATCGTGGAAATAATGCGCTTTTGACACACAAATATCTGCCAACGCCCATCAGGCTTACACTTACCCATCTTGGACTCGCAGCACTTACTTTACCACCAAAGACGTTTAATATAGAAGTATGGGAAATTATTAGATGCTAACATACGTGTACACCAAGACTGATTGCATTCAGAGATTCAGAGATTTTCCACTGCAATGTACATCGTTCTTTTATTTGCGGGTTTCTTTTTTTCCGCCCTCCCTCTCAGCTTTCAATTAACTCAGTCGTATAATTGAGTACCCGATTGGCAGTGTTGGCAAATTGTACACGTGTCCTAGTCACCTTGCGGCAATATATGGCAACAAAAAGTCTTTGACAAATATAGGTGATTGTCTATTGACCCCATAATTGTGAAGCGCTTTGAGCATGTTGATGAAAAGCGCTATGTAAAATTTCACATTATTATTATTATTATTATTATTATTATTATTACCAAATTGCGAATTAATTGCCTTAGGAAGAGAAAGGGACATTATATATTTAAGTTAGTACAGTGGTTCTTCCGTCCCAACTGACGCTGCGATATGTAGTTGGAAATCTACATTTATCTAGCGACCGAGCAGCGCCTGCTTCGAGAAACGGTTGCTGATTTCACCAGCGCCCGAGTGTTGAGTGGTCGCAAAATGACAAATCTGCGACAGCTTCGAGAAACACACTCGGAAGGACAAAGTTGTTAAAAAAAAAAATAAATAAATAAAGTACAATAAAAAATATACAGTACACAAAATTGTACATACATATTGCCTGGTACCATTCATTCACATGAACACATGCGTTCGTAGCTGTTCGTGTTTTAAGCGGCACTCCAATAAGGCATACATAATCAGACCAGAAATAGACATAAGAGGCGAGCAACATTTCTTTCACTCGACGGGCCGCGAGCTGTTGGATATTGTACCACGGGCCGCAAGCTATCGTAAAAACAAAAACATCATTGCGAGTGTTTCGTCGTGAATATTGTTGATCTAAATATATAATACAGATAGGCCTACAGAGTGCCCGGTAAAAATTATTGAGAGTTGTCAGTTGTACCATTATAAACATACATGTACACATAATGAACATCAAATTATCTATGGAATAAATATGTGTTCACTGGTTGTCTCTAACAACTATTATCTTATTGTGTAAACATAGATGTCTACTCTGTACTCTGGCTCTATGCATTTTCACTATCGAGCTTTGTTTATTGTATTTACTACGGCAATATACATAACATTATTATGACACTTTATCCAGGTTCCCCGCCGAATGTGGACCAAAGAAGCAGCCCGTGACGTCAGCTGGACGGCGGCCGCGGCTTCCCCCGCTCTCTGGTACATCACACGGTCAGGTGACATACGCCTGGTGTCTGAGAGCGGGGAGAGTCTGCCGCTCCAGATCGACACAGCCGGGATACAGGATCCGCGCTGTGTCGACTCGACACCTGACGGGGCCGCCGTCCTGGTGGTTCACGGGGAGAGTCCATACAGCTGGACAGTGTTCAGGAGGCAGTCGGGGGTGTCGTACCGTCACCAGGCAACCTACCAGCTACGAGATCAGCCGTCAGAGAGGGACATAGAGCCTGAAGCTGCACGCTGGACACATGACGGAGAGTTTGTCATGGTGGTGAGAGTTAAGGTGAGACAATTTAATATGTATGAATGTTGTACATTGGTTCATTATGTACATTGTGTACATGTACAATATGTATTTTGTGTTGTTGGATTCGATTGAAAACAATATAATTGGATATTTAAATATATCACAAAAATGTTGTATGATTGAGTTCTAGTAGAACATTACTATTTTCTTGTTTTTGTAAGGTGATAGATAATAATACATATTATTAGCCTATTGTATTAGTGTTATATCCATATTATTATTATTATTGTTACATTATTATTATTATTATTGCCATCAGATGTCCAGTTGTCACCTCCGGAAGTACCGAGTGTCTGACGGTGACCTGCTCTGGGAGGTGAAGGATGTCAGCCGCTATGTGTCCCCAGGTCTGCTGTCTGTCTGCCAGCAGAGCGGCCACATCCTCCTGTCTGACTTGTGGCAGGAAGTCCGTGTGTACAGCCCGGCCGGGGAGCTCCTACATCGTGTTCCTCTCCCTGACCGGCTCCCACTTATCTCCTCAGTGTGCGCGTTGAGGAAGGACACGTGGTTATCTGGGCACCCGGGCGGCTCTGTCCGTCTGTGGGGGGTCAGTGACACCGCTAGGGCCAAGCACGTGCTGGTTGATACAGGAGAGGGTGACGTCAGGGGTCTGGCGCTGTCCGGGGACAGACTCCTCGCCGTACGTACCGGGGACAGTGACAAACTGATTGTGTATAACGTGGCGGGCTGCCTGGAGTAAAACAACACTGTCACTAGCACATCGATATGTACATAACCATTGCTTAGCCACTGTATATATTTAGATGTTCAAAGGCATCCTGATTGTAATAAATGATAAAGTGTGGTGTATATGTTTAATACATGTTTCAGTGATAATGTATTTGTGTAAATCTATGATGAATATATTCATGATAAATTTGTGAATGATTTGTGTGAATTTATGATCACAGTATCAGTGATAAATGTATGGTGTAAAACTGTGAAATTATGATAAATGTATGATGTAGTGTGATAAATTTATCAATCATTAGTGTATGATGTGAATTTGATGTTGATATACAATTGTACCTGTATGTATGTTGCTGAATGGAATGTTTTTTTGTTTTTTTTTGTCTTTTTTTAGAATTTAAAGTGTTCCGTGCTTATATAATTTGGTGTATTCATGTAATTTTTGGTACATTAATTTCGTGAAATGTTCCTAATTGTAAATTTCATTCCTGTCAATAAAATATGTTTTTCAATGTATGATTGTTGTTGTTGTTTACATTGAGCCAAGACGGTTCCTATCATAAAGTGATAGAGAGATCAGTGGAATTTCTACTATTTACACTAACGTTAAAATAAAATGCTGGAAGTAGGACACAAATTCAAATTCACCGATATATAATTGTTGTTAAAATCTTATTTTTCACACAGATATTTTATCTGAATATTGGAAACAAGTAAAACATTTAGTCTATCTGTAGAAGCTATTGAAAATACCATATTATTAACCGTAATGTCAGCGGCAGATGTTTATATTATAGATTCAATAAATGCGTCACTTGTTCACCGAATATCGGCGGATTGTTTTGTCTACGACCAGTCGTGTTGTGACATTCTCTACAGTTACTTGTTCTGTTTCTTTCTCTTGGCACAAACAATAATATTCCATTTGAATTTTAATAATAATAGTATCCACGGTGGGCACCCGTTCCGTGCTATTGCTGGTTTCGACGGTCCCGGTGAAAAAACAATAAATTCATATACATACACCAAGTATTGGCGTACAACAATAGATCCACGGAATATCGGGATATATCAGTGGTCTATAGACAAATCAATAGTTTTATATTTATTGGTCCAACAAGCATTATGCACGAAAGCCAATAGTGACTACAGATCCTTTATTTGCAACTGATCGAGCGACGGTCGTCAAAATCGAGTGGTATTTTCATGCTAAATTAGCCCTACAAATACATAAATGTGAGAGAGCCGATGATACACCACACAAATGTGTACTGAGATTAGTCCCTGTCCGGGAAACGTGAATAAGCCATATATTTTCTGACGGACAGCCTAAATCGGTTCGTGATCAAAACTTTTTTTGAATCCGCGTTATTGCTTATCAAGAATATAGGATATTGCTGGGGATCGAGGCTGATATCTATTGTTAAGTTCTTCACTAGATGTTAATGTTGTTGTTTCGATTTGTTGATGGTATGGGACGTCGTTGTGTCGTAACTGGTTATTATAAATAATTAAGATGTTTTCTCTTTTAGTCCTTTATTCACAAATACATCTTTACTCTATGGCGGCACGGGGGGTCACGTACAATAAACATTAAAATGCCAGTCTCTGGATCTGCGAAACTCATTTATAAACCTTGTGGATATCTGACATCTCCCCCTGCTTTTTAAGTGCGAGTCCACGAGCAATAGAATTTTGAATACAATAACAAGGGCCACTGGCCTCAAAGGAAGAGCTTCGAAAATGTTTGCACAGAACTATTTAGAAACCCTGGAATATTGTATTTGATTTGGTACATATATGTTGTGGCCATATTGTAACTCTACTGGGCAGAATCTATACCTTGTTGGGCCAATACATTTGTCATGTAACTATTTTCTTGTCATGTAACTATTTTTTTGTGGTCAATAATAGACTTAACTAGTAAAACTAATGATAACCTATTCGGTTAGCCATGACTGGATAGAACTTTTTAGGGCCCGAGTGAGTCGGAAATTTCCGAACCGGGTACCTGTGTCGTCTGACCCGACCCGTCCAAATATATAGCAAAATTTGAATGATACTCACTGAAGCAATTTGTAACACGTAAACGCCAGACATTGATCTTTGACACATATTATTTGTTTCGTCAGAAATTACCGGTATTTTCAAGTTTGAGAAAGATCACAATGTCATGACCTCATAAAACTATCATTTTTTTTCCTGATGATTTCCTTGTCATTCTTGTGATTTCACTAGTGTTTATCACAAATATTCAAAACTATATCTTTATTTGTTCTCAAATACGAGTAACACAATTCCGAACCAGGTAATTGTATGACCCGCCCCGAATTTGGGTACCTGTCGACTCGTCTGGGCCCCAGAACCTTTACATTGTTGAACCCAATAATAAATGTTTCTTGTAATAATTATTTTTATTGTGGCCAATAAGACTTAATCAATAAAACTAATGTTACTTATTCCGTTACAGCCGAGATTTGAATCTCTACAAGTCAGAAGCTTTACCTTGTTGAACACGTTTAAAAATCACCTGACTATTTTTGGGACCAATGTGTAAGATTTTCAAGGTTCTGATTATGTTTTTCTGATTTAGGGGGCACAATGTTTTTTGAGCTTCAGTCTTAGATTTAAATTTCTTTATGGATTTTTTTTCAGTGTTTTGATTTGTACTGCAGAGACATTTCAGTAACTTGTCTGCATTTCCAATAATTCATGACATGCATGAAAGCTTTTTTCATCAATGCGATCATGTTTCTCCTTGCCCAAATGTTGGTTTGAAGATCAGCGTACATGCGTGTCAGTGTGCAGCGTGTCAGTGTGCAGTGTGTAGTGTCAGCTGCCAAATACTGAAGTAGCCCAGGCACACCCCCCACCCCGAATCGCCGCTCGTGTGACTGCTATCAAAATCAGCACTGACAATTCTCGTCGGCAATATGAAACTATCATAAACATGATAAAAGTGCTAGATCTAGTATCCATTTGTTTCTGCTTATTTTAGGAGGAAACTAAGTTTTTTCCCGTGTAAAAGCTCCGCAAATCTGCCAAGTTTTGTTTGTTTGTTTCCGACTGTTCCTTTTAGTCAAATCTCGTTGAAATCTCGCTTCACTTCAATGGCATTTTTAATTAAATTCCCCCATAAACAAGCTTTCGGTGGTGATATTTTTATGAAGTATTACCAGTGAAGTAGGAAAGAGTCATAGAAAAGACCATTTATTTGGGTCGTAACAAGTATTTCCACAAATACCGCACTCAGTTGGACGATCTCTTGGCGGCTGGCATTTTGACCTTGACCCTGCAGCAATTTTTTGGGGCAGTACGCTAATTGGCGGGACTCGCTCACGTGATCATTTGCATATCATTATATCCACGTGTATTTCATAAACATGTGGGTGTATCCGCCAAGACAGCTTCCCGATTGGACAATTCAGTGACTCTCTGGCTGGCGGGCCGACTGCCGTGACTGCTTATCGGGGCCACACGAGAATTGAATTTGCCCACTGGAATATGGAATACCACCACTAACACATAATTATTATGTTGCCGTATCAACTTGTTTTTCATTGTTGCAATACCATACTGTATCTATATATTGTGCGGAATGTATATCCAAAACTTTGAGTGCATATGATTGCAAGAAAGCACTGTTCCAGTGGAGATCAAAACGGGAGTGGTGATGGGTATGAAACGGTGACATACAAAAAAAAAAAAACGGTCGGAACACACGTCTCCTGGGATTATTATCACTAATAACTTATTACATTAACCATGATTAGGTACACGGGCGTCATTTTCCTCCCAACGGGCCCCGGGCCCTCCCAATTAGCCACAGTTGAATAGCCTGTTGTGGTTCCAAGTGGCACTTTCAAGAATGTAAACAAAAGAAAAAATTCAAAAATCCAAAAAAAAACAACATCATAGAGGAAGAGCCCTGCTCTTCCTAAAAACTCTGCCAAATATATCATAACCCATACAATCATGTGGAACAATAAAGAAATAACTGGGTTTTGTTTTTACCATGAAACAGAGCGTGTATCTAGCATGGTTCTACGGCTGTACTACCTAAACTTGTCATTAAGCTCACATTTGATGTACATACAAATTAGTGTACTGAATTTGTAATATAGATGCGAGGCCGACTGGTTAAAGTAAGCAATCACAAATAGCACATCAAAATAAAGCCTGATAACAAAGTCACCAACATTATACGGCATGGCAATTCACAAAATTTCTACGCGTCGTAATCACAACATGCACATATTACATTACCATAGGCCTATTGATATAAAATCTACCCATGAGTTGTACGAGTGTCCCATATGTAGACCTGAGCGCTAAAATGAAGAACATTGTGAATGACACACATAACAACATCCCGACCGATAAAAAGAGTCTCAAACGAACGTAAAGAATGTTCATGTATGTTCAAGCGTTATGTATGTGTGTAAAAGCCAAAATCACGTATATCCATAGAATGTCATTATAGTCTGGTGTGACTACCGCATCTTATTGCTATGAAAATGCATTATCGGATGTGTGATGAAATTGACGAGATGATATGAAACGACGAAACATTGGTGTATAAATGTGTGTCGTAACTGGTTATTATAAATAATTAAGATGTTTCCTCTTTTAGTCCCTTTATTCAAAACACATCTTCACTGTATGGCGGCGGGATCTCAACTGAATACAAATTCAAACTTACACATGAAGCGGGAAACCGGCTTTCTGGAAAGTGGCATTGTCAAATAACATGGTCACCGTGCACCCCCCCCCCCCCCCATGATCCTCCATGAGTGGTATCATTTTCTTCAGAAACATCACTAGATTCATATTAGCGATGTTAACACGAAAAAAAACTGGGACTCACTACCCCTAACGGCCATATTTCAAGGTGGCCACCATGAAAAATCGATATTCTGTTATCGCGCTCAATAATTTCTTTTTTTATGTGATCTGTGTGTCAAATCTGGACAAATTGGGTCTGAATATTATAGTAAGCATACAAGGCAACACAATATACCATATAAAAGGTTTTTAGTTGGAAAAAAATTAATTAAAAACAAAATGTCCGCCTTACAAACATGATTTTTTCGTAAAATTTATCATATCTTTGGTTCTATTCCACTTACAATGATAATTTTGGTGTCTACTAATGGGTTTTCATATGTGCCGGATCCAGTGGGGCAATAATAAATACCCTTGGAGCAAGTGTTTGACAGATAATTGCGAATATAACGAAATGTGCAAAGATACGAAATACGTGAAATTTCGCAATAATTCCTATATTGATGATACAATGCCTAATAACCGGTGTTAATATCCATATTCTGCCATCATATCATTAAAGTGATCTGGTTAACACATTATTAGTATGCTTTCCAGTGTATTTTACACCAATGTTCTTTCTCATATACCATATTGGTCCTTATAATAGAAGCACTCGCCCCAATAAAAGAACATCATGTTTCATTGCAGAAAACAATGTCATGTTCTTCACTTTATAACTGTCCTTATATCTTATAACATGCTCTTTGTCGTTTCAAACATCACATTTAGGATATTTTATAAAATGAACATTGTAATAAACACGGTATAGTATTATACAATTGATTTCCCAAAAAAATTCTCTTGAAGTTTACCTATTTTTATGCTCACTAATTTTGACAGTCATGCATTGGAGTACTGCTCTTCTATTTCAACCAATATTGCATCAAATAACTGCCTTCCAAAAGGCGCTACTGGTTCCAGTTGAACAAATATTTTCAAATGAGTTTGTTAAGCATACGAGTTGCTGTTGTTTTGTTTCAGTTATGTTATTTCTTCAATAATCGTGCACCAACATTTCTAGGATAGGAATATCAATAAATGGACTATCTACAATTATTTTTGGGTATTGATCTCGACAATCAGTGCGTACAATAGTTCGATTGAATTGTAACAGCAGTGTGTGATGACATGATGACAACCAGTGCCTGGACCGGAGACAGTATTTGGGACATGTTTCACCATACTGTCACAACAAATCCGGACCTGGGCCTTCTGATGTGGATCGAGGTCCTCACTATGGGGCTTTCTATTTACGTGAACAAAAAATTATATGTGGCATTTTTGCCCAAAGATCGCGGCAGGGGTTTGGCTGTTTTAGCCGCTTCTGTTCGAAGCTCGTGCATTGCCAAGGCGACACACTGTCCTTCTCTCTATCCACTATAATAAAACAATGGTCTTATGTCATCCCTTATTCTCGCGTGCTGGCAGTATGAATAGGCTCTAGCCAGCCCGCTTTGTCTACTCGGAGTTGTCTCAGAGCTGGCAAGGAGATAATGTGATGGATGGCTCAGCCATGAGCTGCAAGTCCCCTTTCATCGGCTAGATGTGTGCTCGTCACTGCCCTAGGGGCAATTTCCAATACGTGGCCCAGGAGAGGGACTGTGCTGACTTGGGGGCTCGCCCCTGGATCACCAGTCTCTCGTCCTGGGATGGTGCAACACAGGCTCTGACAGACGGTCAGGCTGCCCGGGGTTCTATCCAAGGACTGTCGGCTAGCCGGCCAGCTACAACTAACAATACAGTGATGATGCTATATCTGAGTGGTGTTCTACTGGCCAGGCTTGCTCTGCGGACTGCTACCTGATTACCATTCTAAAGTAATTACCTACATCCGCAATGACCCACATTGAATGGCCTAGCCTTGAGGATCAAGGATAGCAGACGTCAAACTTTACATTGGTGCCGTGACAAGGATCAGTCCGACGGCGTTCCATTGCAGCCTATTGTCGCAGTATCTTTATTCCCTCATCCCTGGGGACTGCCTGCTTTCTATTCCGAAAAGAAATCAAATAAAATATGAATGAAATATGACCCAGTTCGTGGAGACGTCCCCGGCGGGACCCTGGCGGGGTTGCAACATGTGTTGCCACGGGATATCATCTCCGGCGTTCAGGATGCTACTGGTGGAGCTGGGGACGGTTTAACCCCGTACCCTCCACTGTGCAGACAGTTGCCGCATCCTGTGCTCTTCCCTATGGCATCGCTGGACATCCGGAACCGAGTGCCAGTGATTGCGGCTAGTCACGGACAGATTGATAAACCATACCAGCTACCCCACCTGGCCGGATTGATTCCCTCAAGGACCCCGGGCCCGGATGTCGGACAGTCTGTCCAGAATATGATGGACCAGCTCACTTATAAAGCTGGCCCCCGCTGGCCATGATGACCATGGCCAGTCACCCGACGCAGGGCCGCCTGATCGAGGATTCGCTCGCCTTCTCCACAACACCAGCACCCTACGGAGCAGCTGACAGAGAGGGAGCGGCTGTTGAAATGAACAGCGCTCGATGAGTATTAGCGCTGCCAACAAGCCACACCGAACGTGGACCCTATGGTCCCCTATAACCCAGGGATGACTGGTCCGCTGGTTCTCTCTCCGATTCGTCTGACACATATGCCACAGCCTCCGCTGTTCTGGCAGCTGAAGCCGCGCCAGTGTGTATGAGCTATCCCACTCCAAACAATGCTCCAGGAGCAAGCTGGCAACCGGTGGCTTCGACCCAAAGCTACGCCGGCTACCTGGCGTAGGCTTCGTCAGCAGCTGGTCGGGTGGGATGTTCACGAATGAATACCCGCTAGCAGCCTCAAGGTACTTTGCGCCCACGTCCGTGGCATATGGATCCGCCCCCTTGGGTCCCGCCATGGGTAGGGCCGATGCTTGGGCTGCCCCTACTTACGCCACCAGCTCGGGATCTGGATGGCTGCGCAACTACAGTGAGGCCGATAGCTTGGTGGCCCATGGCTCATCAAACTCTAGGAGTATGACATGAAAATTCAGCACTGCACTGGAAAGCTGCATGGCAATGCTGACGGCCTGTCATGTTGTCATAAGTGCAAGAATCTGGATTGCGTGGGAATGACACTGTTCCAACGTGGTGAGGATTCTTCATCAGACTTGGAACTGGACCTTCCCGGAAGACCGCAGGCCACCGCCCCCTCCGATACCATGGCGGTGTGAGCCACAGGAGCCCACCCTCGCACGCGGACCAGTCGTTTCCATCGATGGCATCCAGCGTTCGAACCGGAGGTGCGGCTCAACTCCAGCAAGTTTTCCTCGAGTCCAGTGGTGTACTCCTTGTGGGCACTCTCTGCATCCTCGGACATGTCTGAGTATGAGCGGCAGTTGCCCCCTCTGGTGACGGCCACTGGTACGCAGCCGGACGTGACGGATGAGGAACCGACCTACCTAGGCAGCTACTCTCCGGTGCAACTGGCTGCTTAACAACGAGCTCACAGCACCCTGGCGTTGGAAATAAGAGCCATCGAGCCCGAACAGGAACCTTCCAATGCTGAGCGGAAGACCTACAAGGAGGAGACAATATCACTCGTCTCCTAGTAGGAATGCCTCGCTCTCCAGGTAGGCCAACGTTACCAGTGCTATGAGCCACCGAGCCCACTGCCTCCCTTTTGCTGCTCCATCAACTGCACGACCTCCATGTGACCGGCCATCTAGGCATCCGGAGGACCTTCAATCGGCTAAAACAGTGCTTTCACTGGTAGCGGCTTGGATGTGCAGAGGTGGTGCGCAACTTGCCCACATTGTCAGGCTCAAAAAGGAGTTCCGGCTCCTGGTCGCCATCCCTTAACTATGGTTAGGGCTGGCTCGCCGTTTGACCGGATCGCCTCGGATATTCTGTATACTCATCGGATCACTCCATGTGGGTTCCGATACATCCTGGTGATCTCAGACAATTTACCAATTACACCGCCGCCTACCCACTGCACTGCGGACGAGGTAGCTCGGTTGCTGGTAAATATGTGGGTGGTTTACCATAGCTTACATAAGCAGGTACACTCAGAGCAGGGCACGCAATTTGAAAACAACCTGTTCCGGGGCTTAGCAAAGATGCTGATGAGTACCAAGGTCTGGACCACCCCTTACAGGCCCCAGTCTGATGGACAGGTCAAGAGATTCAATCCATCTATCTTGAACATGCTGGCGGCCTTTGTATATGATTTTGCAAACAACTGGGATGACCACCTCCTCTACGTCTCAATGGCATATAGGTCATCGGTCCACTTCGCCACCAGGGTGACGCCACACGCGATGTTGTACGGCCCGGAACTTAATCTGCCCGTGGATATCATGTATGCAACTGCGGCTTCGCGCGAGCACACCGAGACAAGCCTGCCATCACGCAGAAGCGAGGCTGTGACGCCCATGCTAAGGGTTATCCACCAGCCAAACAGGGCAACAAGTTTGCAAGGCCGTGGATCGGTCCGTTCATGATTCTGAGGCTAGTGACAGAGGTGGACTACCAGATTCGTTGGCATTCCGATCCCGACAGGGTTCTGGTGGTCGGATGATTTTAGATGACACACCGCTGGTGTGATGCCACCCGTGTACCACTGTTATAAGGCTATTTATAGTAGTCTGAGGTTTCTATCAGCAGGAAACCGTTTTACCAATTATTTATAATGGACCGGCTGTTAAGTCCACACGAGTGAACAGCCGCGGTAGTGGGTGATGCTCAGTTTCGTCCCGATTGCATGGTACATAACGCTGTCCGGCCAGAATGACCAGAACCCCGGCCTTACTTCTAAGAAGGGGGTCTGTTCCACTTGTTTAGCATTCTTTGTGGTTTTTAATCCCTGTCATGCCATCGGATAAGGTCAATATGCCATGCTGTGGTGATTGTCTGGTTAGGGACTCCGATCTCAGTCTTTTTATTTATCCTCTCCCATCAAACTGCTCCCCAGTTACAGTCCTTGTTTAGTCTTCCTCCTAAAGTTCACTTCGGTGACAATAGAGAAGTGCCTCAGGTGTTCCGGCCACTCCATAGAGACACCACCAAACTTATTCGGGAGTATCTGTCTCTGCAGAGGCTGCCGCAATTGTAGACAACGTTAAGATACTCCCATCGGAATAACTCCTACGGCTTAGACGTATTCGTGTATTTGTAGTCCGTTGGCTCCTCTGAAGAGAGGGTACTCTCGGTATCAGACCAGTACATCTCCAAATCCGTATCTCATCTCCTCTGCTCTTGTTTTGGAATCGGGGTGGTCATCGGTTCGAGCTGGATGGCTGGTGGCATCTGATGGTAGTACACCACCGGTACAGACTGAAAAGGTAGCGCTCCCATCTGCGGAGCCGTCATCTGCAGAGACACCTGTTGCATCTGCTGTTCAGCCACCTGCAGCACCATCACCTGCTCATGCATCAGCAGAACATGTTGCACCATGGCCGCTGCAGAGCATATGCAGTGCATCCAACTTGCGGAGTTAGTATGGCTCCCGCCATGCAGCCAGCAGCTGTTCTCGGTCCTGCATCATGGCTGGAAGGTCATGATGGAAGGCCTATAGGCTAAGCGTGGCCCAGACCTCCTGCTTCCCATGGGAGAACTGAGGGTCCCTCTCAAATGAAAGATTCTAAAATTAGGCCAAGGGCTAAGAAAGGTTACCGGAAAAAATATGTTTTATATTCCTGTGACCTTGAAAATAAGGTCTTGCTCAAATGCAACGTCATGAGAATATCCAGCAAACATCTATATCATTCCCGATATGTCCATTGTTTGTTAAGCTGTAAATTCAATAACAAGTAAAACAAAATAGCAATTTTGTTCTATGACCTTGAAAAAAAAGGTCGAAGGTCGAATTAATGGTCATCAAAATATTTGGCATACATCATTCCCCATAGGTGCACAAATGATTCTTAAGCTCTAAAGTCGATAATAAGTGAGATATTAGCCATTTTGTCCTGTGACCTTGAAAATGAGGTCGAAGGTCAAATTCAAGGTCATCAGAATATTAGGTGTTTACCATTTCCTATATGTCCACAACTGATTCCTAAGCTGTGAAGTCGATAATAAGTGAGAAATTAGCCATTTTGTGTTCTTGACCTTGAAAATGAGGTCGGAGGTCAAATTCAAAGTCACGAGAATATTCAGCATATATCATTTCCTACATGTCCACAAATGATCCCTAAGCTGTGAAATCGATAACAAGTGAGATATTAGCCATTTTGTCCTGTGACCTTGAAAATGAGGTCAAAGGTCAAATTCAAGGTCATGACAATAATCTGAATATATCATTGCCTATATGTTCTTAATTGATTCCAAAGCTGTAAAGTCGATAATCAGAGAGATATTGACCAATGAGGTCAAAGGTCAAATTCAAGGTCATGACAATAATCTGAATATATCATTTCCTATATGTTCATAATTGATTCCTAAGCTGTAAAGTCGATAAGAAGCGAGATGTTAGCCATTTTGCCCCGTGACCTTGAAAATGAGGTCAAAGGTAATATTCAAGGTCATCAGAATATTCGGCTGATATCATTTCCTATATGGAAATATTTTTAGGTATTTTTGTGCAAAATTTTAGAAATATTCCATCATAAACTTTAAAGATAAAAATTAGGCCAAGGGCCGAAGATAGGTTACCGGACAATGTTTAATATTTTAGATGTTAGCCAGGTCACTGGTTGAATTCAAGGTCAAGAGAATATTCAGCATATATAACATTAAGCATATATCATGTCCACAGTTGATTGCTAAGCTTTAAATTCAATAATCAGAGAGATATAAGCAATTTTGTGCTGTGGCCTTGAAAATGAAGGGGCAAAGGTCTAATTCAAGGTCATCAAAATATTCAATGTATATCATTTTCTATATCATGTCCACAATTGATTCCCAAGCCATACAGTCAATAGAGGAGCAAGATATGAGCCAGTTTGTCCTTGGACCTTGAAAATGAGGTCAGAGGTCAAATTCAAGGTCACGATAATATTCAGCATATATCATTTCCTATATGTCCACAATTGATTCCTAAGCTGTAAAATCGATAATAAGTGAGATATTAGCCTGTTTGTCCTGTGACCTTGAAAAAAGAGGTCAAAGGTCAAATTCAAGGTCATGACAATAATCTGCATATATCATTTCCTATATGTTCATAATTGATTGCTAAGCTGTAAAGTCAATAACAAGCCAGATATTAGCCATTTTGTCCTGTGACCTTGAAAATGAGGTCGAAGGTCGAATTCAAGGTCATCAGAATATTCAGCATATATCATATCCTATATGTCCACAATTGACTCCTAAGCTGTAGACTCGATAATTAGCGAGATATAAGTCATTTTGTGCTCTGACCTTGAAACTGAAATCAGAGGTCAAATTCAAGGTCACGAGAATATTCAGCATATATCATTTCCTAAATGTCCACAATTGACTCCTAAGCTGTAGAGTCGATAATAAGCGAGATATAAGCCATTTTGTGCTCTGACCTTGAAACTGAGGTCAGAGGTCAAATTCAAGGTCACGAGAATATTCAGCATATATCATTTCCTATATGTACACAATTGATTCCTAGTCTCTAATCTCAACATCAAGTGAGATATTAGGCATAATGTGTCCCATTATAAAGCATAGGAGAATTTAACATGGGAAAGTCCCATTTGGGCCGAGTTTGGGCCAAAATGGCCCACTTCGAGCGATTCAAGCGCAACGAAACTTATAGACATCATAGGAGTACATATGAGGAGTGTTATGTATCAAAAAGAAAAAAAGTTACTGAACAGATTTTGAGAAAATGCCCACCAAAGTCCAAAATCAGGCATTTTTCGTCGAAAACGGCCGCCATTTTGAAAAAAATGCGAAAATCAAAAAACTAAAAAATACCTCCTTCTTGAATTATTTTTAAGTATTTTTGTGCAAAATTTCAGAAGAATTCGCCTGTAAACAAAAAAGATAAAAATGTGGACGACGACGACGGACGACGACGGACGACGGACGCAACGCCATGCCGGACGGACGCAACGCCAACCATAGGTCCGGTAACCTAAAAATGTGAACGGACGGACGACGGACGCCGGACGCAACGCCATGGCAATAGGTTATCGGACCAAAGGTCCGGTAACCTAAAAAGGGCGAAGAAGGTGCTTGCTGCCTCCTGTCTGCCGATCGAGTTTGTCCTCTCTTTTCCGATGTGGCCCGTTTTCTGCCTCCTAGGCAGTCCTTTTACTCAAGGATCATGCTGTCCGCCAGGTAAGATGTGGTCTCCCCAACACCCTACTCCGCCCGCAACTCTCGTGGACCCTCTGCAGATAATGCTCCCGCTCTCGCCTCCTGTCTTGCTGAACCTGGGAGTCTCCTCATTGAGGACATCAATCTTCACCAGCGTCGGTCATCAAATCTCACCGACTCTTCTGGATCCACATACTCCAAACGTCTTTCGCACTCCTCTACACCTCCTGGTCCTATGCAGAAGATGAAGGAAGATCGTGTGGAAGATCAGTGGGCACTAGTGACTAAATCTCTTTTCACTCAAAGTGGGATACCTCGGGCTATTATTCTGAGCTGTATGCTTCTTTGATGAATCCTGGTCACGGTACCTAGTCGAGTTTCTGCAGCGATTTTGTGTTTTGTTGTCATTTGTTTGTTTTTTATTTCATTGTGTTCATTGTGTTCATTTTCTGTATAGTTTTTCCATAGCACCTCTCGTTCCTGTGTCTGAATGCTGTGGACAACTATTGGCGAGATGTCCGAAATTCCATAGAATTTCTCTGAGAAGAGAATAGTGCTGAAGACAAAAATTCAAAAACACAGGTTCCTATTACCAATATATGACGAGCAAATATTCACTTGCAAAATATAATAAATATAGTACCCTCACACAGTGACCAGATTTAGTAAACGTCACTGGGTTATACAATAGTTGAAAGGTTACCCTGAGTCCAGGTTAGGACCGAGACCCTGCCTAACAATAAGCCTTTGAACTAGGCCAGGCGGAGGTAATCATCCCAGGCTCCTCAACTCATCCATTTCCGGTTCTCCACTGCAGAGTCATGTCGCCGATGTGCTGAAGTGCCTGGTATGGGGATGGTCCTGTCTCTGAAGAGGTCCTCGTCTCTGTGTAGTTCCATGTCACTGCGGAGGTCCTTTTCTCAGTGAAGGTCCTCATCTCTGCCAAGGGTCTCGTCACTGCCAAGGTCCATGTCACTGCGCAGCGTCCTCTGCACCTGCAGAGGTAGGTGTGGAAGCCTCTGCACCTGCAGAGGTTTGAAAAGTAGGTGCATGAATATTGTATGCTACATGATTTCACATAAAAGGACTCATGTCCTCTCCCACACGTCAAGGTCACTTTCCACGCCCTGGCTGGTTCACAATATTTTTGTGCACCCGATCTGGCTTACAGGTATTGGTAGGTCCACATGAAGGGATAAGGCGATAAGGCGAAAAACCGCCTTTGTCAATAAGAATGGTCTTTACTAGTTTGAGGTGGTGTCGTGCGGTCCCCGTGAGGTACATGGTGTACATCTATGATGTCATGTATGTGCGCTCTTTGCAGAAGACCCTGACCAACCTTGACATGGAGCTTCATGGCATTCGGGACACAAGGCTCAAAATGAAGCCGATGTGCGATCTCTTCATTCAGAAGATGTACTTAGGCTTCATGATGACCGTAATAGGCCGACCAGACCCCGCAAAACGTGACGCTGTGCGGAGTTGGCCCAGCCATGTTGAAATCGATACATGTCGTGATAAATATTGTTGGAATCGGTGATTTGGTTCAGATATGTAACCTGTAGAACGTTCACAAGATCGCAAATCCATAGATCAACCCATCTTTTTGGGGATACAAGTATTAACAGTCGTTACAGAGATGGACGTCTTTCTGGTTACAAAGCAGTGACCTTATTGGCCCCAATATGAAAAACATAGCACCAGGGGTGCTGTAGCTTACTGGCAAATGAGATTTGCACAGAGTATTATTTTCCAACATTTAAATTGTTACACTGATCTTAAACTCTTTTTTTAAAACACGTTCGTAAATGTTGCCGGAAACACATTTTCTGTATGGACTATACTAAGAAATCAAGATACATCTCGGAAGATTTTTTTCGTTAATGATTAATATTCACAGACCGTCGATTCGAAGGCAACAGAACTTTTACACATCACAAAGGTATATAGAGAGAATCTTATGCATTTTGAGAAAAATTGTCTGAATAGTTTTTGAGGAAAGGGCCACCAAAGAGAAAATTGACCTTCGCAGGTCATTGAAATTCAAACTCAAGGTCACCACTCAAACTGCAATATATGATTTCCCATTTGAATGTGGCAATACTTAGGCTCTATCTCTGGGTGTTCTATGAGTATACTCCGAAAAATTCCCAAAAAAAAATTCAATGGCCAAAAAAAATTTTTTTTTGCTGGAAATGGCTCAAAACGAATAGTGACTCGATTGGGGACAAAAAATTTGTTTTCGCCTACCCGTCAAAAAATCAGGATGGCCGCCAAATGCAGACCGTCATTTCAAAGGCAACAAAACTTATACACATCACAAAGGTACATAAGGAGAATCTAATACACGATTTTGAGGAAAACTGTCTGAATAGATTTTGAGAAAAGGGCCACCAAAGACAAAATTCATCGTTTTTTCGACAAAAAAGGTCATCGGAGGTAAAATTCAAGGTCACCACTCAAACCGCAATATATGATTTCCTATTTGAGTGTGTCAATACTTAGGCTCTAAGTGTTCTATGAGTGTGATGCCGCTGGTGTGATGCCTGCCACGCGTGTACCACTGGTATAAGGCTATTTATAGTAGTCTGAGGTTTCTATCAGCAGGAAACCGTTTTACCAATTATTTATAATGGACCGGCTGTTAAGTCCACACGAGTGAACAGCCGCGGTAGTGGGTGATGCTCATTTTCGTCCGGATTGCATGGTACATAACGCTGTCCGGCCAGAATGACCAGAACCCCGGCCTTACTTCTAAGAAGGGGGTCTGTTCCACTTGCTTAGCATTCTTTGTGGTTTTTAATCCCTGTCATACCATCGGATAAGGTCAATATGCCATGCTGTGGTGATTGTCTGGTTATGGACTCCGATCTCAGTCTTTTTATTTATCCTCTCCCATCAAACTGCTCGCCAGTTACAGTCCTTGTTCAGTCTTTCTCCTAAAGTTCACTTCGGTGACAATAGAGAAGTGCCTCAGGTGTTCCGGCCACTCCATAGAGACACCACCAAACTTATTCGGGAGTATGTGTCTCTGCAGAGGCTGCCGCAATTGTAGACAACGTTGAGATACTCCCATCGGAATAACTCCTACGGCTTAGACGTATTCGTGGATTTGTAGTCCGTTGGCTCCTCTGAAGAGAGGGTACTCTCGGTATCAGACCAGTACATCTCCAAATCCGTATCTCATCTCCTCTGCTCTTGGTTTGGAATCGGGGTGGTCATCGGTTCGAGCTGGATGGCTGGTGGCATCTGATGGTAGTACACCACCGGTACAGACTGAAAAGGTAGCGCTCCCATCTGCGGAGCCGTCATCTGCAGAGACACCTGTTGCATCTGCTGTTCAGCCACCTGCAGCACCATCACCTGCTCATGCATCAGCAGAACATGTTGCACCATGGCCGCTGCAGAGCATATGCATATGCAGATACCTCGGGCTATTCTTCTGAGCTGTATGCTTCTTTGATGAATCCTGGTCACGGTACCTAGTCGAGTTTCTGCAGCGATTTTGTGTTTTGGTGTCATTTGTTTGTTATTTATTGCATTGTGTTCATTGTGTTCATTTTCTGTATAGTTTTTCCATAGCACCTCTCTTTCCCATGTTTCCTGTGTCTGAATGCTGTGGACAACTATTGGTGAGATGTCCGAAATTCCATAGAATTTCTCTGAGAAGAGAAAAGTGCTGAAGACAAAAATTCAAAAACACAGGTTCCTATTACCAATATATGACGAGCAAATATTCACTTGCAAAATATAATAAATATAGTACCCTCACACAGTGACCAGATTTAGTAAACGTCACTGGGTTATACAATAGTTGAAAGGTTACCCTGAGTCCAGGTTCTGACCCAGACCCTGCCTAACAATAAGCCTTTGAACTAGGCCAGGCGGAGGTAATCATCCCAGGCTCCTCAACTCATCCATTTCCGGTTCTCCACTGCAGAGTCATGTCGCCGATGTGCTGAAGTGCCTGGTATGGGGATGGTCCTGTCTCTGAAGAGGTCCTCGTCTCTGTGTAGTTCCATGTCACTGCGGAGGTCCTTTTCTCAGTGAAGGTCCTCATCTCTGCCAAGGGTCTCGTCACTGCCAAGGTCCATGTCACTGCGCAGCGTCCTCTGCACCTGCAGAGGTAGGTGTGGAAGCCTCTGCACCTGCAGAGGTTTGAAAAGTAGGTGCATGAATATTGTATGCTACATGATTTCACATAAAAGGACTCATGTCCTCTCCCACACGTCAAGGTCACTTTCCACGCCCTGGCTGGTTCACAATATTTTTGTGCACCCGATCTGGCTTACAGGTATTGGTAGGTCCACATGAAGGGATAAGGCGATAAGGCGAAAAACCGCCTTTGTCAATAAGAATGGTCTTTACTAGTTTGAGGTGGTGTCGTGCGGTCCCCGTGAGGTACATGGTGTACATCTATGATGTCATGTATGTGCGCTCTTTGCAGAAGACCCTGACCAACCTTGACATGGAGCTTCATGGCATTCGGGACACAAGGCTCAAAATGAAGCCGATGTGCGATCTCTTCATTCAGAAGATGTACTTAGGCTTCATGATGACCGTAATAGGCCGACCAGACCCCGCAAAACGTGACGCTGTGCGGAGTTGGCCCAGCCATGTTGAAATCGATACATGTCGTGATAAATATTGTTGGAATCGGTGATTTGGTTCAGATATGTAACCTGTAGAACGTTCACAAGATCGCAAATCCATAGATCAACCCATCTTTTTGGGGATACAAGTATTAACAGTCGTTACAGAGATGGACGTCTTTCTGGTTACAAAGCAGTGACCTTATTGGCCCCAATATGAAAAACATAGCACCAGGGGTGCTGTAGCTTACTGGCATTCATGAGATTTGCACAGAGTATTATTTTCCAACATTTAAATTGTTACACTGATCTTAAACTCTTTTTTTAAAACACGTTCGTAAATGTTGCCGGAAACACATTTTCTGTATGGACTATACTAAGAAATCAAGATACATCTCGGAAGATTTTTTTCGTTAATGATTAATATTCACAGACCGTCGATTCGAAGGCAACAGAACTTTTACACATCACAAAGGTATATAGAGAGAATCTTATGCATTTTGAGAAAAATTGTCTGAATAGTTTTTGAGGAAAGGGCCACCAAAGAGAAAATTGACCTTCGCAGGTCATTGAAATTCAAACTCAAGGTCACCACTCAAACTGCAATATATGATTTCCCATTTGAATGTGGCAATACTTAGGCTCTATCTCTGGGTGTTCTATGAGTATACTCCGAAAAATTCCCAAAAAAAATTTCAATGGCCAAAAAAAATTTTTTTTTGCTGGAAATGGCTCAAAACGAATAGTGACTCGATTGGGGACAAAAAATTTGTTTTCGCCTACCCGTCAAAAAATCAGGATGGCCGCCAAATGCAGACCGTCATTTCAAAGGCAACAAAACTTATACACATCACAAAGGTACATAAGGAGAATCTAATACACGATTTTGAGGAAAACTGTCTGAATAGATTTTGAGAAAAGGGCCACCAAAGACAAAATTCATCGTTTTTTCGACAAAAAAGTTCATCGGAGGTAAAATTCAAGGTCACCACTCAAACCGCAATATATGATTTCCTATTTGAATGTGTCAATACTTAGGCTCTAAGTGTTCTATGAGTGTGATGCCGCTGGTGTGATGCCTGCCACGCGTGTACCACTGGTATAAGGCTATTTATAGTAGTCTGAGGTTTCTATCAGCAGGAAACCGTTTTACCAATTATTTATAATGGACCGGCTGTTAAGTCCACACGAGTGAACAGCCGCGGTAGTGGGTGATGCTCATTTTCGTCCGGATTGCATGGTACATAACGCTGTCCGGCCAGAATGACCAGAACCCCGGCCTTACTTCTAAGAAGGGGGTCTGTTCCACTTGCTTAGCATTCTTTGTGGTTTTTAATCCCTGTCATACCATCGGATAAGGTCAATATGCCATGCTGTGGTGATTGTCTGGTTATGGACTCCGATCTCAGTCTTTTTATTTATCCTCTCCCATCAAACTGCTCGCCAGTTACAGTCCTTGTTCAGTCTTTCTCCTAAAGTTCACTTCGGTGACAATAGAGAAGTGCCTCAGGTGTTCCGGCCACTCCATAGAGACACCACCAAACTTATTCGGGAGTATCTGTCTCTGCAGAGGCTGCCGCAATTGTAAACAACGTTGAGATACTCCCATCGGAATAACTCCTACGGCTTAGACGTATTCGTGGATTTGTAGTCCGTTGGCTCCTCTGAAGAGAGGGTACTCTCGGTATCAGACCAGTACATCTCCAAATCCGTATCTCATCTCCTCTGCTCTTGGTTTGGAATCGGGGTGGTCATCGGTTCGAGCTGGATGGCTGGTGGCATCTGATGGTAGTACACCACCGGTACAGACTGAAAAGGTAGCGCTCCCATCTGCGGAGCCGTCATCTGCAGAGACACCTGTTGCATCTGCTGTTCAGCCACCTGCAGCACCATCACCTGCTCATGCATCAGCAGAACATGTTGCACCATGGCCGCTGCAGAGCATATGCAGTGCATCCCACTTGCGGAGTTAGTATGGCTCCCGCCATGCAGCCAGCAGCTGTTCTCGGTCCTGCATCATGGCTGGAAGGTCATGATGGAAGGCCTATAGGCTAAGCGTGGCCCAGACCTCCTGCTTCCCATGGGAGAACTGAGGGTCCCTCTCAAATGAAAGATTCTAAAATTAGGCCAAGGGCTAAGAAAGGTTACCAGAAAAAATATGTTTTATATTCCTGTGACCTTGAAAATAAGGTCTTGCTCAAATGCAACGTCATGAGAATATCCAGCAAACATCTATATCATTCCCGATATGTCCATTGTTTGTTAAGCTGTAAATTCAATAACAAGTAAAACAAAATAGCAATTTTGTTCTATGACCTTGAAAAAAAGGTCGAAGGTCGAATTAATGGTCATCAAAATATTTGGCATACATCATTCCCCATAGGTGCACAAATGATTCTTAAGCTCTAAAGTCGATAATAAGTGAGATATTAGCCATTTTGTCCTGTGACCTTGAAAATGAGGTCGAAGGTCAAATTCAAGGTCATCAGAATATTAGGTGTTTACCATTTCCTATATGTCCACAACTGATTCCTAAGCTGTGAAGTCGATAATAAGTGAGAAATTAGCCATTTTGTGTTCTTGACCTTGAAAATGAGGTCGGAGGTCAAATTCAAAGTCACGAGAATATTCAGCATATATCATTTCCTACATGTCCACAAATGATCCCTAAGCTGTGAAATCGATAACAAGTGAGATATTAGCCATTTTGTCCTGTGACCTTGAAAATGAGGTCAAAGGTCAAATTCAAGGTCATGACAATAATCTGAAAATATCATTTCCTATATGTTCATAATTGATTCCTAAGCTGTAAAGTCGATAAGAAGCGAGATATTAGCCATTTTGCCCTGTGACCTTGAAAATGAGGTCGAAGGTCAAATTCAAGGTCATGACAATAATCTGAATATATCATTGCCTATATGTTCTTAATTGATTCCAAAGCTGTAAAGTCGATAATCAGAGAGATATTGACCAATGAGGTCAAAGGTCAAATTCAAGGTCATGACAATAATCTGAATATATCATTTCCTATATGTTCATAATTGATTCCTAAGCTGTAAAGTCGATAAGAAGCGAGATGTTAGCCATTTTGCCCTGTGACCTTGAAAATGAGGTCAAAGGTAATATTCAAGGTCATCAGAATATTCGGCTGATATCATTTCCTATATGGAAATATTTTTAGGTATTTTTGTGCAAATTTTAGAAATATTCCATCATAAACTTTAAAGATAAAAATTAGGCCAAGGGCCGAAGATAGGTTACCGGACAATGTTTAATATTTTAGATGTTAGCCAGGTCACTGGTTGAATTCAAGGTCAAGAGAATATTCAGCATATATAACATTAAGCATATATCATGTCCACAGTTGATTGCTAAGCTTTAAATTCAATAATCAGAGAGATATAAGCAATTTTGTGCTGTGGCCTTGAAAATGAAGAGGCAAAGGTCTAATTCAAGGTCATCAAAATATTCAATGTATATCATTTTCTATATCATGTCCACAATTGATTCCGAAGCCATACAATCAATAGAGGAGCAAGATATGAGCCAGTTTGTCCTTGGACCTTGAAAATGAGGTCAGAGGTCAAATTCAAGGTCACGAGAATATTCAGCATATATCATTTCCTATATGTCCACAATTGATTCCTAAGCTGTAAAATCGATAATAAGTGAGATATTAGCCTGTTTGTCCTGTGACCTTGAAAAAGAGGTCAAAGGTCAAATTCAAGGTCATGACAATAATCTGCATATATCATTTCCTATATGTTCATAATTGATTGCTAAGCTGTAAAGTCAATAACAAGCCAGATATTAGCCATTTTGTCCTGTGACCTTGAAAATGAGGTCGAAGGTCGAATTCAAGGTCATCAGAATATTCAGCATATATCATATCCTATATGTCCACAATTGACTCCTAAGCTGTAGAGTCGATAATGAGCGAGATATAAGACATTTTGTGCTCTGACCTTGAAACTGAAATCAGAGGTCAAATTCAAGGTCACGAGAATATTCAGCATATATCATTTCCTATATGTCCACAATTGACTCCTAAGCTGTAGAGTCGATAATAAGCGAGATATAAGCCATTTTGTGCTCTGACCTTGAAACTGAGGTCAGAGGTCAAATTCAAGGTCACGAGAATATTCAGCATATATCATTTCCTATATGTCCACAATTGATTCCTAGTCTCTAATCTCAACATCAAGTGAGTTATTAGGCATAATGTGTCCCATTATAAAGCATAGGAGAATTTAACATGGGAAAGTCCCATTTGGGCCGAGTTTGGGCCAAAATGGCCCACTTCGAGCGATTCAAGCGCAACGAAACTTATAGACATCATAGGAGTACATATGAGGAGTGTTATGTATCAAAAAGAAAAAAAGTTACTGAACAGATTTTGAGAAAATGCCCACCAAAGTCCAAAATCAGGCATTTTTCGTCGAAAACGGCCGCCATTTTGAAAAAAATGCGAAAATCAAAAAAGTATTTTTGTGCAAAATTTCAGAAGAATTCGCCTGTAAACAAAAAAGATAAAATGTGGACGACGACGACGGACGACGGACGCAACACCATGCCAATAGGTTATCGGACCATAGGTCCGGTAACCTAAAAATGTGAACGGACGGATGGACAGACGACGGACGCAACGCCATGGCAATAGGTTATCGGACCAAAGGTCCGGTAACCTAAAAAGGGCGAAGAAGGTGATTGCTGCCTCCTGTCTGCCGATCGAGTTTGTCCTCTCTTTTCCGATGTGGCCCGTTTTCTGCCTCCTAGGCAGTCCTCTTACTCAAGGATCATGCTGTCCGCCAGGTAAGATGTGGTCTCCCCAACACTCTACTCCGCCCGCAACTCTCGTGGACCCTCTGCAGATAATGCTCCCGCTCTCGCCTCCTGTCTTGCTGAACCTGGGAGTCTCCTCATTGAGGACATCAATCTTCACCAGCGTCGGTCATCAAATCTCACCGACTCTTCTGGATCCACATACTCCAAACGTCTTTCGCACTCCTCTACACCTCCTGGTCCTATGCAGAAGATGAAGGAAGATCGTGTGGAAGATCAGTGGGCACTAGTGACTAAATCTCTTTTCACTCAAAGTGGGATACCTCGGGCTATTCTTCTGAGCTGTATGCTTCTTTGATGAATCCTGGTCACGGTACCTAGTCGAGTTTCTGCAGCGATTTTGTGTTTTGGTGTCATTTGTTTGTTTTTTATTTCATTGTGTTCATTGTGTTCATTTTCTGTATAGTTTTTCCATAGCACCTCTCGTTCCTGTGTCTGAATGCTGTGGACAACTATTGGCGAGATGTCCGAAATTCCATAGAATTTCTCTGAGAAGAGAAATGTGCTGAAGACAAAAATTCAAAAACACAGGTTCCTATTACCAATATATGACGAGCAAATATTCACTTGCAAAATATAATAAATATAGTACCCTCACACAGTGACCAGAGGTTATACAATAGTTGAAAGGTTACCCTGGGTCCAGGTTAGGACCGAGACCCTGCTTAACATTAAGTCTTTGAACTAGGCCAGGCGGAGGTAATCATCCCAGGCTCCTCAACTCATCCATTTCCGGTTCTCCACTGCAGAGTCATGTCGCCGATGTGCTGAAGTGCCTGGTATGGGGATGGTCCTGTCTCTGAAGAGGTCCTCGTCTCTGTGTAGTTCCATGTCACTGCGGAGGTCCTTTTCTCTGTGGAGGTCCTCATCTCTGCCAAGGGTCTCGTCACTGCCAAGGTCCATGTCACTGTGGAGCGTCCTCTGCACCTGCAGAGGTAGGTGTGGAAGCCTCTGCACCTGCAGAGGTTTGAAAAGTAGGTGCAGAAGATGCTCGAACTAGACATCAGTTATTGCCCTTGGGCTAGTGCTCTGGTTATGGTTCGTATATCACGACCGTTCGTATAGGTTATGCTTTGAATATTGTATGCTACATGATTTCACATAAAAGGACTCATATCCTCTCCCACACGTCAAGGTCACTTTCCACGCCCTGGCTGGTTCACAATATTTTTGTGCACCCGATCTGGCTTACAGGTATTGGTAGGTCCACATGAAGGGATAAGGCGATAAGGCGAAAAACCGCCTTTGTCAATGAGAATGGTCTTTACTAGTTTGAGGTGGTGTCGTGCGGTCCCCGTGAGGTACATGGTGTACATCTATGATGTCATGTATGTGCGCTCTTTGCAGAAGACCCTGACCAACCTTGACATGGAGCTTCATGGCATTCGGGACACAAGGCTCAAAATGAAGCCGATGTGCGATCTCTTCATTCAGAAGATGTACTTAGGCTTCATGATGACCGCAATAGGCGTCCGACCAGACCCCGCAAAACGTGATGCTGCGCGGAGTTGGCCCCGCCATGTTGAAATCGATACATGTCATGATAAATATTGTTGGAATCGGTGATTTGGTTCAGATATGCAACCTGTAGAACGTTCACAAGATCGCAAATCCATAGATCAACCCATCTTTTGGGGATACAAGTATTAACAGTCGTTACAGAGATGGACGTCTTTCTGGTTACAAAGCAGTGACCTTATTGGTCCCAATATGAAAAACATAGCACCAGGGGTGCTGTAGCTTACCGGCATTCATGAGATTTGCACAGAGTATTATTTTCCAAAGGTATATGGCAGAGAAATCGATACATGTCGTGATAAATATTGTTGGAATCGGTGATTTGGTTCAGATATGCAACCTGTAGAACGTTCACAAGATCGCAAATCCATAGATCAACCCATCTTTTGGGGATACAAGTATTAACAGTCGTTACAGAGATGGACGTCTTTCTGGTTACAAAGCAGTGACCTTATTGGTCCCAATATGAAAAACATAGCACCAGGGGTGCTGTAGCTTACCGGCATTCATGAGATTTGCACAGAGTATTATTTTCCAACATTTAAATTGTTACACTGATCTTAAACTCTTTTGTCAAAACACGTTCGTAAATGTTGCCGGAAACACATTTTTTGTATGGACTATACTAAGAAATCAAGATACATCTCGGAAGATTTTTTTCGTTAATGATTAATATTCACAGACCGTCGATTCGAAGGCAACAAAACTTTTACACATCACAAAGGTATATAGAGAGAATCTTATGCATTTTGAGAAAAAATTGTCTGAATAGATTTTGAGGAAAGGGCCACCAAAGAGAAAATTGACCTTCGCAGGTCATTGAAATTCAAACTCAAGGTCACCACTCAAACTGCAATATATGATTTCCCATTTGAATGTGGCAATACTTAGGCTCTATCTCTGGGTGTTCTATGAGTATACTCCGAAAAATTCCAAAAAAAAATTTCAATGGCCAAAAAAAAATTTTTTTTGCTGGAAATGGCTCAAAACGAATAGTGACTCGATTGGGGACAAAAAATTTGTTTTCGCCTACCCGTCAAAAACCCGTCAGGATGGCCGCCACATGCAGACCGTCATTTCAAAGGCAACAAAACTTATACACATCACAAAGGTACTTAAGGAGAATCTAATACACGATTTTGAGGAAAACTGTCTGAATAGATTTTGAGAAAAGGGCCACCAAAGACAAAATTCATCGTTTTTTCGACAAAAAAGGTCGTTTTGACCTTTCAAGGTCATCGGAGGTAAAATTCAAGGTCACCACTCAAACCGCAATATATGATTTCCTATTTGAATGTGTCAATACTTAGGCTCTAAGTGTTCTATGAGTTTACTCTGCACAGCTCCCATTATGAAGGAAAAATTGGGTGAACTTTTTTTTTTAAGTCCAAAAAAAATTTCAATGGCCAAAAAACGTTTGGTAACCTAAAAATTAGGCCAAGGGCCGAAGATAGGTTACCGGACAATGTTTAATATTTTAGATGTTAGCCAGGTCACTGGTTAAATTCAAGGTCAAGGGAATATTCAGCATATATAATATCAAGCATATATCATGTCCACAGTTGATTGCTAAGCTGTAAATTCAATAATCAGAGATATATTAGCAATTTTGTGCTGTGGCCTTGAAAATGAAAGCAAAGGTCAAATTCAAGGTCATCAAAATATTCAGCGTACATTCTATATCATTTTCTATATGTCAACAATTGATTCCCAAGCCATACAGACAATAGAAGAGCAATATATGAGCCAGTTTGTCCTTGGACCTTGGAAATGAGGTCAGAGGTCAATTCAACGTCACGAGAATATTCAGCATATATCATTTCCTATATGTCCACTATTGATTCCTAAGCTGTAAAATCGATAATAAGTGAGATATTAGCCATTTTGTCCTGTGACCTCGAAAATGAGGTCAAAGGTAAAATTCAAGGTCATGACAATAATTTGCACATATCATTTCCTATATGTTCATAACTGATTCCTAAGCTGTAAAGTCGATGACAAGCGAGATATCATCCATTTTGTCCTATGACCTTGAAAATGGGGTCAAAGGTCAAATTTAAGGTTATCAGAATATTCAGTATATATCATTTCCTATATGTCCACAATTGATTCCTAAGCTGTAGTGTCGATAATAAGCGAGATATAAGCCATTTTGTACTATGACCTTGAAAATGGGGTCAAAGGTCAAATTCAAGGTCATCCGAATATTCAGCATATATCATTTCCTATATGGTCACAATTGATTCCTAAGCTGTAGAGTCGATAATAAGCGAGATATAAGCCATTTTGTGCTCTGACCTTGAAACTGAGGTCAGAGGTCAAATTCAAGGTCACGAGAATATTTAGCATCTATCATTTCCTATATGTCCACAATTGATTCCTAGTCTCTAATCTCAATTTTAAGTGAGATATTAGGCATAATGTGTTCCATTATGAAGCATAGGAGAATTTAACATGGGAAAGTCCCATTTGGGCCGAGTTTGGGCCAAAATGGCCCACTTCGAGCGATTCGAGCTTAACGAAATTTATAGACATCATAGGAGTACATATGAGGAGTGTTATGTATCAAAAAAAAAAAGTTACTGAACAGATTTTGAGAAAATGGCTGCCAAAGTCCAAAATCAGGCATTTTTCGTCGAAAACGGCCGCCATTTTGAAAAAAATGCGAAAATCAAAAAACTAAAAAATACCTCCTTCTTGAATTATTTTTAAGTATTTTTGTGCAAAAGTTCAGAAAAATTTGCCCGTAAACAAAGAAGATAAAAATGTGGACGACGACGGACGACGGACGCAATGCCATGCCAATAGGTTATCGGACCATAGGTCCGGTAACCTAAAAACCATATACCGTGCAATGATTCTCTGAATGCAAACGATGCTTAGGTGCGGGACCTGTCTTTGAGCATCTGAATATATATATATCATAGTTCCATATTGTGGCTTAAAACTTATTTGTGGTAAGAATTGCTAATTTGAAATGTTAGTTTGTGCAAAACTCTGGATATATCTTGTATACACACAAACCAGTTGGATGAGTTTTGCTGCGAGACCAATATGGGTAAGCTCACAGAGATTGGAGGAATTTTGTCTTCAAAAATCGCTTTTATTTCTATATTATATATCTTTCCTCAAAATTTCCCAAAACGCTGGTGCGCGGGGACAAGAAACCGATGATTAACCAGGAATGGCCTTATGTGATTTCACCAAAGTTCCTCAAATTTGGCCTATTTTCATGGCACAAATGTGAAAGTCTTGCATTGGAGTAACGCTCTCGTATTTAGGAAACTTCAGCAAATATTCCAAATCGTTCCTAGGATTTTGTGTTGAGGGTACCTTTAGGTGACTAAATATTACAGCTCTTTACAATAGAACAAACTACATATTTTCAGTGTTTCTCTCCACTTTTATTTGCCCAGTAGTTTAGCAGCTTAGTCCTCCTGTTCAGAAATTTTCTTCAAGAAGGATGCCTTCTTCTGCTTGAAGCGATCCTCACGTTGCGCTTTGGACATCTTGCGGCGATTCCACCTGCAAGCACAAATGTGAACATAAAGTTACTTTGTTTGGCTTTTGGAAATCCAAATGTTCATTATTGACATCATTCACACTTCGAAGATTGAAATTGTTTCAAAGGCGTGAATATATATTGACCACAACTGTTCATGAATTAATGAAAATATTTGCAATACCTCAAATCAACCTGAAATTTTGCGTTACACAGCATATATTTTGACCAAAATAGTTCACATAATCGAAAACACGACAACTATCGACTGATACCATACCTCTTCGTCTTCACATCCTTCTCGACCTTGGCTTTCGGAGACGGATCGTCACGGATAGCTGCGTGGACTTTCTTGTACATGGCCTCTATTCCGTCAGGCGTGACGCCGTTCTTGCTGAACTGTGAGAACTGGCGCTTGAACGTGTCCTCGTCGTCTGCCTGGAGTTGACACATGTACTCCGCCACATGCTGGCCAAAGATGTGATTACGCAGGACCTCGGTGCTGAAGTCATCGCTCTCGGCATCGTATCCAGGGAATCTCTTCATTCTTGTTATAGATAGAGCATTCAGCCAATACGTGGAATAGGTAAACGCAGTCACATGGTTATCTCAAAACACAAAAATCTTACAACTTCAGTTTCTCCCATCACTTTTCTATGTCATAACGTATATTCGAACATGGCTCAAAACTATCTCAAATTTTCATATCACAATAGAAAATCTAGACAGTATCACAATTTTATCATGGTAGAGATAATTTTGAATATATAACATGAACTGGCTAGAGTTGTGGAATCCTGATAGATTATAATTCCTCTATACAGGAGTCTTTTTTTCAATTAGATTATCAATAGACGTAGAATCAATACCCAGTATTAAGTATTCCGAGCAAACAAAACATGGTCCGTTATCCAATCTCATAGTCCGGGGACAGAAAGTCATATCAGGCATACGAAGTGAGAGAAAACAAAAATGACAGGGAAATTCATGAACCCCCAAAAATGGCCATTAGGAGGTGAAATCAGGTGTTCCGGAAAGAGTGAGCATTTCCTGCCCCACTAGTGGCACCCGTCATGAATTCCCCAAAATTAACATGAAAATAGATCTAGTTGCATGGCAGACATGGATTTGCTGTATTTATCAACCAGATCATGATGACGTCCATAGAATTTCTTAAACGCAGCTATAAGTCTTGGTAAAACATATCCTTGTCGCAGCAGTTTAGAGACTAGCTGGGCACTTCGATAGACAAAGTCCTCATATTTGCAACTAGCTCTGGAATAGCGTATAAGTTGAGAAACAAACACACCATATGCCGGTGACATAGGAATGCAACTTATCACAAGCACTACATCATAATAACAAGAACTGGTGATGCCAAGTGAATTCTTAACATATATACCCGTGGAGGTAGCCATAACATACAGCCGCCTCAGAGCGGCTGTAAACCAGCATGCCTTTTTATTAGAAACGAAACAAGTATTATCAAAACAAGTATGAAAATCACCGGGGGACACCATCTAACACATGTAGTTTGGATCTAAAATAAATCAACTCACTGCATATACACACAGAATTTACCTTCCTCAGTGCAAAGTCGTTGTATCCAGAGTTTTTGAGACAAATGTTTTCATTTACAGTCACGATCGCCATTTTGAGTTTCCCACCCGACCATCATATTACGTTTATGGCGTTTTCTATTGCATTGTCTATGATCGATCCATGCGATACATCCGAGGCATACAGCTTGAATGTTTAGATTTTTGTGACGTTGGTCTCAATCTCTGTTTATCGTCAAGATCACAGAGATTGCATTCAATCTACAGACGTGGAGGATGTTGATCCCACCGTCTACGTCACCCTTCAGGACTCCTTGGCGCCGGTGGTCGTCCTAGCTAGGCCGACATCCAGGTAACAACGAGTATAATAGCAGCAGTCACAGGTCTTTGGACAGGACTCCTAACATAGTGAGATCAAATCCATAGTTAGTTCGTGCATACACTTTTGAGTGTCATCCAAAATAACACTGAAGTTACAGACCCTTTTTGTTTATATCATGTTATGGTTTCATACTCTGAAAGAAATTTTCCTTTTTTTCATGACATCATAATACAATCGAGGCATTTTATTGTTCAAATTGTTCTATTGTTCGGGCCAGACAGATGTATTTTAATCATCCGACGAGGCGGAAATTGAGTGCCCGTACATTGGTGAGCCACGTGATTGTATCAAAATAAACAGTATATATACATGGTATGAAACATACATTACCGGTCGTATCGACTTTTACAGAACCTCCCACTACGAGTTATCACACATGACACTAATGCGTAATGTAGGGGATGAGACTTATCACTCCATAAGGTGGAGGATTTAGCCTGGACACGCTAATTGTAAACCTCGTTGAAGGATGACAAAGACGAACCAATACTCGTCTGTGTCTGTTTAATTAGGCAATCAATACGACCTCGATCTACACTTTGGATGTTTCGGCCCCAACCAGCCAACAGCAGACCTGCACAATAAGCAGCAGCGTACGTAATTCGTCAACCCAACCTTCAAGCCCTATCTTGGGAGCAGCTCATGCACGTAACCGGCGCGAATGACTGTGTCACCCCCGAATTTGGCATATGCTATCTCTAAAACAATGGAGTTTCGGAGTTAATAATTTTATGCAAATATACATTTTGGATATTTGTTAACCTTAAACGTTTCATTGTTTATGCAATCTATCTATTACCTTAGTCATGTGAAGCGACGCCCTCGACAGTTAAATTGAAATTGTGTTAAAGACCTAGTAGCATGCCGATGAAAGTGCTTTTCATTTAATCTGTCAGGAATAGTTTTCAATAAATTCGAACGAATTTTACAAATACAATCAATTTGTTTCGAGATATTGAATCAAATAGGCACTCCTTCCGTAAATTGCCAAAGATTTTGATCCTGATTTTAGAGTGGGTCACGTGGTTGGAACGTCAGTTGAGGCAGACCTGAAAGTACATGTAGCCAGCAAGGTAAACTGCATGTCGCATATTCATTCCCCTGATGTATGTTTGACAATTGAAGTGAACGGGTGAGATGACGGGAATACGGCATTTTCTGTATTGATATTTAGAATCAGTACTATTTATTCACCCAGAACGGAGGTTTGTTGAACTGCAAAAGGTCCAGTATTTGCTGGTTTTAGCGTGTTTTCTGTTGAATCTCAAGCTATTTGGAGAGATTTCCCATCTGTGAGCTGGCCAACAAATTACGTATTTTACGTTTTTGGCGAGCCATCAAGGCAAATTCTGCCTCAACTGACGTCACGATTACGGAAACTGCCGAAGCTAGTTTTTTTCATCGGTATGAGAAGGCGATTGCAATACTGGCTTGATATACTTGATTACATGTCGCTGTTATTAGTTACCAATTAACGCGAACATCTTTTTTTATCATTTAATTTCCACAATGTCTTCATGTGAACAGGAATAAAATCATATAATGGTACCTTGATACTGTGACTTTTAAATATGTTGTGGGTGGATTCAACCCTCGTGGAGGGAGAGCAATATAATTTACGCGGGGGGGGGGGGGGGGGCACATTGTATTGTAATGCGAGTATCTTCATTTTGTCATTGGGTTTTAGTATATGATAACAGTGATGAAAATGTTGACTAGGCCTAGAACTCGACTTTTCAGATTTTTCCAAAAGCATATAGATGAAATTCTCTGGAGCTCTGAGAGCAAATCATGAATGAATGAATGAATGAATGAATGAATGAATGAATGAATTTCTATACTGTACATGAATAAAGTAATCACTTGCATTTGAATAAGAACAAACGATACAGTACATAGACACAGGACAGAGTCTTAGAGACTGTAGAACTTTTACTACAAAATACACAGAACAAAAAATAAAACGCAATGGTGACAGAAGTCATCCTTTGACGAGGAAAAGGAAATACAAATGGGAAAAGGAAATATAATGAACGAAAAAAGTAGGGAGAAAAGATGAAAAAAACAATGAAAACTTGAGAAGCTATTTGAGCAAGTTACATACGCAAAAGAAAAAATCAGCCCAAAGGCTTGGATAGGTTAATGAACAATAGATGTTTTACATTTTAAATATCAACCATTTGTCTCGTTACCCTGAAAATAAGGTCGCTGGTGCGATTCGAGGTCACAGTAACATTCAGCATAAATATTCCCACAATTGATTCTTAAACTCTTAACTACTACCATGTTAGGGTAGCAGATATTCGAAACTGGGGAGTGGCAGAGACAATATATCTTGGTAAGTGGTGCTGAATATTGAATATTTGGCATGAACTTTTGAGTTGGATTGCATATGATGCACGCCAGAGCACTTACAAAAAGTGATATTACACACGTTTATAACCATTCACAGGAACCAAGATACAACACTCCCGGTTTCGGCTGCATTCATGTTGGATGTTCACATGTGCACATCTTAGCAGCTACATGAAGTTGCTTGTCGTGAATATAAGTATATATTTATGTGCTACTGCTTACAAAATTTAGCATGGAAATTCAGACCAGTAGCTAAGAATGTGGTAAATTACACAAAAAGTGTGACAGATTCATGACTCAAAATGCTCCACACTCATTCAATTTTGATTCCTATTTTAAATGGGAATGTCATATTAGTTTTGGCAGCTATACTTGACTTTTCTAGACAAAATGCTGCAAGCAGGAATGCGATTGCATGAAGCAAATATGTATTGTATTCCATATTGTAGTACTGTGTATTGCAGATTAAATTGACGCTTTTTGCAGCCAAGAATTCATTACTCTGCATGAGCTGCAGGTAATGTGTAGTGTACCAGTTCTTCTGGTTGGAATTGTGGGTAATATTTGCCGCACAGCAGCGCGTTCTAGGTGATCATGAGCGAATTTCCTGTGCTCTTTTGATTGCGCGGCACAGATATTCCACATACTGTGGTCCACGTTTGACTCAGCTGGGGGTCTTTCGCTAGATTTTTCATAGGGCTGGACAGTCTCGTTCTATATACGTCCTAAATGACGTTTTCATGACGTCATACATTCGTTTTGGAGATAAACATTGCCACGTGGTCATTTTTCCTGATTTTCTGTGATTTCACCAGCATCCCACGAAAATATAATTCGTCATATTTTTCGGATTCTTTCTTTACGCAATAAAGATATTCTGAATAAGTCGCTGGCAATATTGGAACACGTATATTTTCAAAGTATTACCTTCAAACTGCTGCCTGGCATGAAAGTGTTTCGGAAGGGGGGGGGGGGGGCTGTTTTTAACTACAAATGTATTTAAAACACAGGTTGTCCTGTGCTGTTAATGCGTATTTTGTACTGTATATGTGCAACACCATCTATATTTCCCAAAACCCCAGAATCAGATTCCCCGGACATATATACTTGGAGCAACACACCTTTTTCTGCGATCTTGGTAATCGTGATGAAGACCACAAACATACGGTATTCAAACCCCTAAATGAACAGGATATAATGATGCACGATTATTATTTATTGACTCTATACCGACGAAAAGATGTCAATAATTGTATCTGAAAATCTGGTGTATTTCCGATAATTTGTAATAATGTTATGCAGAATTGAACAATTAGAATTTTCCAAATTTGGCAGAAAATTTGGCGAGAAAGATGTTTGTCTCCAGAATGATGAAATCACGTAAAATAACGCAACGTTTCAAATCTCACTGTCCAGCCCTATCACGGTCGGCTCGGCTAGCACACAAGTGTAGAATTGTGACCCTCGTTCCTGTCGCTTCAGAGTTATAGACAGCACTAAAGGGCAGATCCACTTGTAATCACTCGGTAGACTCTGTAATGTTTTCGGACTCCCGTAGCCGTTGGCTCATTCTTGTCTGGCTCGGTGGGTGTTTCGTCATTGACGTATCCAGATTCGCTGGGTGCGCATCGACCAAATGTAAGTCAAGGTAGACGCGTTTAATTGTACTGATTCTAATCCGCGAGTAGTACAACTCATGATGCTAGAGGCACAACGTGACGACAGATCTGGCTTCGCCTGCATGGCGGAGTACGATTGAACGTGACGTCCAGAATTTCAGCCAGGGTGTGTTTCGGCTCGAGCCGTTCTTCATACGAGAAACCAAGCATGTATCCATCAGTTGACTTTGACGGAGTCAGCGGAGCCATTTCCTTGGCAGTGGAAATACGACTGTCCATGGATATGTATGTGTCATTTTATTGGAGTCGCTCATGTGAATTGGCCCTGCCCAGATTCTACAGGGTCTGCTGGCACTGGCTGGCAATCTGTTTTCAAAGTCTGGTCACTGGCGTGATGTTTCACAAAATTTTCAAGCTTAAGCTCTCTGCTAACCATCCCTTTCAGCAGATGACATTCCTGGTTCAGCATCCTCTCTGAACACTTTGTAAAAAAAGTTAGCTTGTTCATTTTATGCGATCATGCTAACTTTTTGTTTCAGAAAAGACATAATTCTGTTCTCGCATGTCACCCATGGGCTTCCGTGGAAAATCTTGGAGTCGGCCTGATAGCAATTTATAGTTAATTCTTCATACCAAAATAAACAGCGCTCGATCGGGATCTGCCAGTGAAGCCATCAACAGGCATTTCCTTTACGAAAACATGGATATAAAAGTTGTGAAGTTTCTGGGCTGAAAGATGCATAGAGTCGATTCCTAATAAAATAAGTTTCTAACAGGTAATGTATCAAAATCGAAAAATTGTGATAAAAATCGCTTATATTCGTGATTATTTTTCTTTAATAAATTTGTATGGCTATTTCATTTTTCAATGGCTATTTTTTAATGGCTATTTCATAGTCATTTGCTATATGACGGATGGTTGTGCGATCATATTTCCCCATTATCGCCCAAGGTCGAGAATGCAAATGTCATCATCTGAAATGCCTGATTCGTAATATCTCAAGTAGTAGTAATTCAAAAACCACTGCCGATGTTCAAGGAAACACTTAACCTCAAGTATGCAGTATTAACCTGATAGAGCTTGTGACATCTGAGAGGTCAGTATCAAGAACTCAGGTCATGGTCGAAAATATGGTCAATATAGAAAAATCGCCAGTTTTATTAATGTTTATTTCTGCCATGATCCTTACATTTCAGTTTATCTATGGTCAATTTCCCATCTTTTGATATATGAACCATGGTTGTGTGGCCTAAACAACCCATTATTGTCAGTTTTAATTTTAATAACTCGGCGAAGGTCTACAATTTCTAATTTTCCCAATTTCATGATAGAAATTTAAAATTTGGTGAAGAAATATGGTTTTATGCTAAATAGGAAAACAACAAGTTTCATAGCAACCAGATAATCCTAAACAAAATATATCCGAAAATCTTTCAAAGTTTTGTGTTTAATTTAACAACTGAGTTTGCCAAAAATGCAAAAGCTGTGGAATGGCAAGATCAACACGTGTTTAGGTTAGGTCATATGATATATGCAAATATACTTATCAGCTTAGATATTTTAGGTCATATGATATATGCAAATATACTTATCAGCTTAGATATTTTAGGTCATGTGATATATGCAAATTTACTTATCAGCTTAGATATTTATATCCCTAATAAATTATAGTCTCCATAAAATTCATCACGCCAAGGACTTCAGTTTCAAACTACTTGAGAACATAAGCGGCATTATGGGGCGCATACATAGTTTATATGGCAATTGACACAGTTTGCGGACAGTAATTTGTAAACATGTTATGCCTAGCACACAGCTAAAATAGATGCGGCCTAAGAAAGTCAACATATAAGATTCAATTTATTGATATTCTGAGGATGTGAAATATTTTCTTGTAAGCAAGTGATCATCTTCATGTAGTGGTTTGAATAATGCTATCAAACATAAAATGGTGCAGCCCAGTGAAACCAATGAATCAATATTATTTAATTCTACAGATAAGCTTCAATTCATTCTTTTTGTTGCATTGTTTGCCTTTTTTGTTGCATTTTTCAGTATTATCGATAACTAGTAAAACTCAACCCTTACAAATACAAACGTCCATCTTCCTTAAACATATTTTCCATCAATTATCTATATTCTCCATGGAGTCATAATGATAAGGAGATACATGTGTGGTGATAACAAGCACTCTTGACATTGGAAATGTAGTACACGATAATTTTATTTGTTAGTTGTTTGTGGTTAGTATTTTTACCCTCAACAATATTTAATGTGATGAACAGAGATATGTTGTAACACTTTTGTAACATAACTTACATTTGATATGTGATTTATTATATATATATCATATGAATATTTCTTGTTGGGGATTATATTAATACGAAACCATAACATATGACAACTGATGCATTATTCCTTGATACATGAAGATTTAAATATCAAATCTGAAGTGCAGGATACTTCAGATGTGAATAGTTACCACACACACAAACGCGATGCTAACATTCTCGCTATCACTTTCACCACAGTGGTGAAGTTTTATTTGATATATCAGAAGTAAACTTTTTCCTATGGTATGTCACATTGTAGTGTTTCTACCGTGATTTATGCAAAACCTTGAGTGTTCTTGTGGCAGTAAATTTTTGTGTCTTTTTCTACGCAAAAGCCCCGTATCTACGTTGGCGTATTCCGTTGTCTGTTTTTGTCATGAAAGGACCCTGTTTGTTTTACCACCAACGCTCATAGCAACAACGTTTTTAAGAATGTGTGCTTGCAGGATACTTCAGATTTGAATAGTGACCACACACACAAACGTGATATTAACATACAAGCGAGAGTTTGATGAGTGTCCACTTGAAATAAAGTCATAAAGATATACAACAATAAAGTTAAGCTCTGTAAAATTAAGCGCATCTAAAAAGTGTATAGTTGAGTGAAGGGGTTGCGGAGAGGTGGGGGGGGGGGGGGGGGGGGTAGCGGATATTTTAAATTACCATTGTAACATAACGAAATAAACATACATACTTATCTTGGAATTTCACCTACACGAACTCACATCCCTCCCCCTCCCCTCCCCATTGGAAACGTTGTGACGTCACATGTGCCAACACTACACAAAAAAAATTGTCACTGGCAGGCGATTTGGGAACATTTTTATTTTTATAAATGTGTCATAATATATGCAACTTTTGTATGCCAAATATATTCTGTTCAAAACCATTAATGGTTTTAATGGTTAAATTGCTAACTATTATGAGAATGGGATCGATGCAATAAGTATGATGGAAGCAAGCTCTCTGTAAGTTGTGTACACTGATATATTATTTTTGTTTTGTATTTTTCATTAAACAAACCCATATTGTCTTCATACCCATACTCAGTAAAGCGGGGCATCATGTGTCCTCTTGAACTCCAGTTCATTAGAGAGATATAAATAAAATTTGATCTATCACTTTCATATATCAAGTCGAATTTATCATTAAAATGTTCCAAACGCCTTGCACGTGACAGAACTTTTTGGGCATAGTGTATATTATATGCATTGCTGTAGAATACAAATTCAAGCCAGGCAAGGGTATTGGTTATGCGTCTGTATGGCTTGCTCTTACCAGGTGAAAAGTTCAAAGTCCACTACAAGATATAAGAACATAATAGCCAATACCGTTCAATCAGAGCTGTTGCTTTGGATGTGTTCCGTCGAGAACACAGCAGGAAATACACCTGACGTATAATGGCTTAGGTGAGTGTTATGAATATAATGTTATATTATCAAAAGCTATATTAACGAATGCTTCGAGTGTTTTGTCAGTCAGTTTACTAGCTGTCAATTCAATGTTGCAGTCTACATCATCGAAGAGGAAGAACTAGACTGTTCAGCAGCATGCACAAGAATGGCACATAGATGAATTGGTAAGACAGAAATTCTTGATGATCAAGAAGTTTGACCATGACCCACAACTACTACCCTTACTGAACTATTTTCACTAGTTAACAATCGATGTGCGTATATGGTGAAATCTTATCTTATTCATTGGAACAACTTGGAATAACAATGAAAACCATGAAACAATATGATTATAGAACATTCTCAAATCTTACAGTATATGAGAATTCATACAGAGTAAAATTCCAATACATCGAATTCGATGATCATTATTGAGCTCAAGAAAATATTTATTTTTCATCCAAAGAAGACTACGATTGAATTTAAAAACATATTATGAACAATACATATGAATAGCATATAACATATTATAGGTTTGTTACCGTTGTGCTTATTGGGGTATCAAATGACCATTCAACAGGTGCAGATTGTTGTATGGTCAGTTTAGCGCCAGATCATCAACAGATTATTGACGGATATCGTCTGCAGCTAACAACGACACAACGGTAAAATACGCTTATATTCGTGATGCTGGAAGAAGAGTGTTGACGTTGTAGCATAACAAAACCGACATGGCGAAAACCGAACAGCAGTTTTCGCATATGCCACGGCCGTGGAAAACCCGACATGTACCACCCTTTATCGCCTATTCGGTTATTTCATACTTACTGGCTTTTCGCGAACCAATTTGACTGGTCAGAAATATTTTGTTGAGAAAGTGGAATTGTTTTGTATTAATATTACAAATGGAATCTCAAATAATAATAGAGATTATGCTAAAAATACCAAACTGATGTTTGGTATTTATCACAATGTCGCGTTTGCCATGTGGCAACGTCATATATCGATAAAACAGTGGTGCCATTTGGCGATTCGGATATTCCTCATCCCGCTTCCTTTACTGACTCAATTCCCATGGCAGCAAGGATCATGACAATATTATCACTATGTCGCGTTAGGTAATATGCTTTTATATGTCATCCTTTTGAGAAATATATGGTGAATGTTAATTGAATTGTTGAATTACAGAAGGAACGTGGTTCACACACCAGCGAAACCGACTAACGGAACGCGCGTTCCCTCGATCAAAGATGGCGAGCGGTAGGTTTTGCTTCGAGAAATTTTCCGGCCGATGCAGCGATTTAGGGCGATATGGGCATGTGATCTATACATAAAACAAAATTATGGATTGTTTAGTCAGGTAAAGCACCTGCATTAGATAGTAATATGGGTGTATCGCGTCGAAAATGAGCTGATAAGAAAACACGAAGATCAGCGGAACGCGAAGATCAACTTTGCAAACGATTACCGGAACGCAAAGAATTGACCTACGGAACGCGAAGTCATGAACATGAAATTTCCAGCTAAGAATTTATTTTCCGAACTGTATCCATGTTTGTTTACTGTAGTGTTGAAGGTATATTTATATATTTCAGACATGGCAGCTGTTGACAGTGTTATGCACCAGGTAGGCCTATATCAGATGAAGGTCAAATTCAACAAAAAATGTAATAATGAGGTGTTCCGTGCTTGACTATGAAATGCAGGCCCATGTAGTCCTATGCAAACATCACTGACATGAGCTCGAATGAGTTATTGTCATTTATAGCTTGAGAATTCAGATGGTGACCCGCACTGTATGCAATTCATCATGCTATACATCATGTTACATGTATGTTATCTATGTTTATTTGATACCGTACCACACACCTCACAATATCTTAACTGGACTTTACAAACAGATATGTACACTCAGAATATTATTTCCAGAGTGTGCTTTGATGTACACTGAGGAATGGAATGAGACAATTACTATCAAATGGAAGTGCTTGATTTCAACCACGTGCGAAATATTATGTATATTCTAATATCAGTAAGATTTTGTGATGAGTGTAGTATGTTAAGTAGGCATAGTCTATAGGCCTTCAATTATAACTGACTACAATGCATTTTACATGAACGTACATAAGCTTTCCATGGTATCGTCGTAAGGAAAATTTACAGTTCTCATGTTTTTCAACATAGTAGCGGAATAGGGTGCCGACTTATTCGTACCGACCGGTACTTGGTGGACAGTAATATCTCATGCTGGTTTTTCTGCAAGTACACACATTTTCATATCACTATTACAATGTCATGAAATGTTAAATAGATCATGGATAACCATAAAACGTTTTTGTATCGGTATAACTTTTTTGTGCATGGGGCAATTTTCAGTGTAGATCATTTTTCGTGTTTATAAATCAAGGTCAAAGCTTATAATTCGAAGCTGAAACGAATACATCGATCATAAATTCCACAATAACTGTCCATATGTTCATAATACTAATTTCAACCATTACAGTACTGATCTGGAAACCATTCTGGTTATTTCATGCTCTTTTCGGTCTATATTTAAAGAGTGATACAAACCATATACCATTTCGAAACATATGGCATATAGGGATACTAGTGATTGAGAAAATAAATTCCAAAGGTGGAAATTTTTCAGCATAAAAATGACCAGTAAAACGCCAAGAACAAAAATTAGCCCAAGGGCTAAGATAGGTTACCGGACAATTTTGGTTTCAAGCATTGTACGTGACATATGATTTTGAGATTTACCAGTCAAGGTCATCTTTGTGAATCTCAATGTCACCATCAGGTATGCTGCATATGACTTCGTATGTTCATAATACAAACATATAAGTTTTATCAACAAGTATTTCGTGTGTAGAGGCCAATTTCAGATTTTGAGATTCGCCCTTCAAGGTCTTTAAGGTCAAGTTAAAAAAATGTGAAAAAAAAGTGCCATTTATACATGACTTTTTTACAGGCTTATACACAATCCTAACCTGTATGTGCAAAAGTTTATGCTTCAGAGGCCACTTTCAAGATTTCAAGTCAGACATTTAGCACTCAAGGTCATCCAAGGTCAAAATCAAGGTCATCATTAGTTGTTCCATATATGACTTCCTATATGTTCATAATGCAAACTGAAGCTCTATCTACATGCATTTCATCTGTAGAGGCAAATTTGGGCATTTTTTCACCCAAAAATGGCTGTTTCGACCTTTCAAGGTCATCAAAGGTCAAATTCAAGGTCCCCTCCCAACTCGCTATATATGACTTCCTATTTGAAAGTGCCAATATCAAAAAACTAAAAAATAACCCCCTCTTGAAATATTTTTAGGCAACTCTGTGCAAAATTTCAGGAAAATCCGCCTGTAAACTTTAAAGATAAAAATGTGGACGGACGACGGACGACAGACGGACGACGGACGCAACGCGACGGCAATAGGTTATCGGACCATAGGTCCGGTAACCTAAAGACGAACAAGAAAAAACACAAAATAAATAACACCCACAAAATTTTTGGTAGGGCCTACTTGTACTATTGATACTGGTATATTACATAATCTGGCCAATTTTATTGGGAATTTTAGGCCTGCAATATTTATATTTCAGGGAGAAAATTGGCATTCGTGTTGAAATGTTCTTCGAACACAATACATTTCCTAAATTGAGAAATGATAGTAAAACATCATAATGTTCCTAATTTTATAGTGAGGAGGAATCCTCTTCGGCGTTATGAAAGAAACACACGTGTGCATGACAGTTATTTTCACCTATTTGTGGAGTCACATGTTGGTTTATTCATTTATTTCAAAACATTGTTTTGCGCGTTCCGTTCATCGGGACATAAATTGTCTGGCGCTTTCCGTAAATCATTGTATTGCGTTCCGTTAATCAGTGCGGGTTTTCAGCGATAAGAAATATTCATTGTTTATGCGTTTTAAGTGGCATACAACCTGTTCATAATGTCTGCTGTCCGGAGTAATATGTTCTTCATCTACGTACAACACAAACCATACAAATAACGTGAAATATTCCATGTTCTTCGGGAAAACAAATCGAAGCAAAACCTACTGCTCGCCATCTTTGATCGAGTGAACGCGCGTTCCGCTAGTCGGTTTCGCTGGTGTGGTTCACACGACTGCAAAAGAAAAAAAAACGTAACAGAAACAAGAGAAAGTAACATTACCAGAACAGGATTGAACGCAAAAGGTAAGTGGGATAATGTGTGTACATATACACTCGGATTTTTCTAACTCGTTTACACTGTTTTTCGCTAATATTTTTGTGATGCTAAACGCTATCGTTCTATAACTTGGCATACTTCACATGGGAGTCAAGCGGCAACTTTCTACCAAATTTCAGACAGCTATCGCGAAAATTGAAAAAGTTGGCAATCTACCTCAATGTTAAATTTCAGCCCAACACGGGATCTCGAGAATCTGAGCATATTCGAAGAATTGGTCCTGTTTACATGCATCAGGATTCGAAATATTCTTATAACTTTGAACCAGAAGATACACTGGGGTGTATTCTACACAAACATGTTAATTTTGAAACATTGCTCCGGTACAAAACCGAGCAAATGCACGAAATTGTGTGCGGGCCCAGAAATTAAATAAAAGGGCTAAATTTAACATTGGGGTAGATTGCCAACTTTTTCAATTTTCGCGATAGCTGTCTGGAATTTAGTAGAAAATTACCGTTTGACTCCCAGGTGAAGTATGCCAAGTTATAGAACGATAGCGTTCAGCATCACAAAAATATTAGCGAAAAACAGTGTAAACGAGTTAGAAAAATCCGAGTTTTTTATAGGAAATAAGTTAACGATGAAGAATATAATGATGACATAAAAACTATAAAAATCGGTCTTGCCAATGAGATACATTCAACGAGTTTCTCTCATTTTGTTAATCTTACAAAACATTTTATTTTTAACTCTATACTCTGGTTTTCTAAAACTCGTTCACAAAGTTTTTCCTTTATATTTATGTGATGCTAAATGGGTTCCACAGACAATCTTTATCGGATATCCTCATGAAAAAATAACAAGTAACAGAAGCCACTTGGGTCAAAAACTTTATTGATTAGGTGGATTGAATTTTAATGCATGCAAGAATGCTTATCGTTTGATATATTTACAATGATTGTTTTCTTGCCCACGTTTTCCTTATCGATTTATATCCGCCATAAAATTCTTCACATCAGGGACTTTAGCATCAAAACACTCGAGTAACATTATGGAAATTAAGTCTTCTTTCAAGTGTTTGTTCGATTGGTCGTCTGATATAAGTCCTAACGATATTTAGTGTATATACTTATCAGTATGAATGACGTAGGCGGATCCAAGAATGTAAATGGGGTGGAGCAAGAGTGTTGGTAATGTCTCTGGTAAATTCATAAATATCAATGGAAACCCCCGATATCTATGAAATAGTTATCCATACTGAATCACCTGATGATTTTCTCATCGATCCGGAGTTACTGGAAAACATGACTTTCTAACTGCTAGAGAGCCTAATAAGTGTGCTCCGTAGTTATTTTGTCTAATTTTGTATAAATATCACATACCATTCCATTTTTAAATGCGGATCTGATAAGCCAAAAATATCAAAATTCCAATTTTTGGCTCTTTGCTCAAAATTATTTTTCAATAATTTCACATATGCATGCGATTATATACTGGTCATCTCAAGTATGAATACTGAATGCCTTGATTTCTTCAAGAAGCCAGAAAATTATGCCCAAATGTCCCAACCCGCTCTGAAATGTTGCATACATTCGTGTACATAATATAGAAAGTCGTATATGGTAGATCTTTTCTGACACTTGGAAACCGACCTCGCATGACCTTATGTGATAGATGTGAAATTGTTCCCTGCACACAAAACGACTGCATGTAGACGGATCTAGGGTTTGTGTTATGAGGATATAGGAAGTCACATATTGCAGATACTTGGTGACAACTTGACCACATATGAATTAAGTGCTCAACCCAAGTGGTCCATGATCTGTAGACTGGAAACTACATGCATGAGGGCTGTATATCGAGCTTAGATTTGTATTGTGAGCAAATGAGAAATTATACATGGCAGATATATTTGGTGACTGACTTTTACATGGGATGACTCTGAGTGGAAAAAGTCAAGGTCATATCTGACTGGAGACGTGTGACTTAGTTGCTGAAGATAAACGTTTTGTAGATAGAGCTTACTTTTGTGTTAGAAGTGTGATGTATTTTCACGTCCGGAACAAATACGAACCCTGATCGGATCGCAATTTTGAGATTGTTGTACTAACCGACTCGTAGCGTTAATTTCCAAAACAGGCGAATTGTTCGATGAGTCTCTCACACGCTCAATCACACACAAATGATGAGTTTGTCCCATAACGTTTTTTCTAAAAGTATCCTATATGTCTTCTAATATCTTCTAATCAGTTCTTTCAAGTTAATCCTCTCGTTACTTTTCTGTATTTGGCCTGTTTATACTTTTGCAACAATGGCGGACATTTTCGGCCTTCTTGTCGATACAGCAACTTTTTAACACCTGTGTCTCGTCCAAGCTGAATACGTCGTAAGGGGGGGGGGGTTCCAGGATGTCATGTGATGTAATGTGAAGTCGTGATTGGCTGTAGTGTTCCATGCGTCACTGTTGCTAAGTAGGTTGTTAAGCTCCTGCATGTGGAAATATACTGAGAAAGTGTTGGAGTGTTGTACAAATCTGCAACATGTCAGCATGTGTATGTTTGTGAGAGTGCGGGTGGAGTTAGGTTTTGGGGAGTGAAACCTGAATGAATATAGAACAATTACATCCCTTCGTCTGGCTACGCCCTCGTAGTCGACACTTCCCCAAAACCTAAGTTCGATATAAAATCCTGACAAAAAGAAGCTAAAATTCCTACAAATTCTACCCACACACTCGCCGTGCGAAACATCGAGGAAAGAACTACTTACAATGAAAATGATTCCCTAACTAGTCAAATAAATCGTCAATAAATCTACTACTAGGATAAGGTTGCGCAGCATGTATTATTTCTAGTGCCATGTATTCTGCATGTTTGCCTAGTTTGTAACGTGGCTAAACCTGATTTGAGTTAGTTTTGCTTGTGACCAGTATACCATGGTCTTGCTCAGATGTCTTGTGTACTGTAAATAACTCTAAAGTACAGGTATGCTAAGCTTGATAAGACTGATGTTGTTGTTGTATATATTATTTAACGTGAATGACGTTCAGGTTTCCTGAGGTTTTAGGTAGAGAAATGTTTATTTATATATCTGAACTGTGGAGTGGCTTTAATTTTTCTGCTTGTGTTATACGTTGTTTCAGTATTTAACAACTAACTGTACCCAAGTCTAAATAACAATATTTAACCAAAGTGACACCTGTTTTTTTAAGTCAGTTACTATTTGAGTTAAATGCTGGGTAATAAGACACTGTTATGGGAATAACAATCCATCAATTAAGATATGCTATTGGGCTTTTCAATACGGTTTGCCATGGAACTCGATCAATTACTATCAAAAATCATATTGTTCGAATGAAGCACGGGCGTGAGTTAACTTGTTTACACAGTTTGAAAATCCTAACGTGTTTGTTTATGCTCTTGAGTGTCCTCGGTACGGTAGAGCTGAATCCCGGCCCCCGCAATGATCACAAAACTCATGGAGACTTGTTGCTGGGCCATGTCAATATTCGTAGTATTAAGCATTGTACGGACAAAGCTGATCATATACGAGCTGATCTCGCACTGAGTCACACATAATTACGCTGAGTGAAACTTGGTTAGACCATGCGGATTTGGAAGCTGATCGCATTGAATCATATAAATTGGAGGGCTTTCATGCCCCAATAGCACTGTGTCGAGCTGTTCGTAGGGGTGGTGGACTATTGGCGTGGATTTCTGAAAAGTTGTACGTCAAGCGCCTTGTACATTTAGAACAAGAGGGCATTGAGCAAATTTGGCTCGAAATTAGGTCCAATTATAATAGATTTACATTATGCGTGGCATAATACTGACGACCAAGTAGATTTTTGGGACGTTTTGGAAAATAATTTTGTTTGATCGACGAGTTCCGGGTCTCGAAATTGTTTAATTCTAGGTTACCTAAACGCTGACCCTCGGACTGCACATGGCCAGACACTGTTGCAGTTTGTCAGTAATTTCGAATTAATTAAACATATCAATCAATACACTCGTGTCATTCAGATGTATTTGTCAGAATTGGATCAGATTCTATCAAATTGTCCGCATTTCATAAAGTCAACATCTGTTCTAGAACCATTTTCGTATAACGATCACCATACTGTGTCTGGCACCTTACATTTTCGTTGTGGCAAACATAGCACATTTGACCGTCTTATGTGGGACTACAATCGGGCTGATTTTATCGGGCTCCGGGACAAACAGACCAAAACAGACTGGGATTTCTGTTCCGAAAAAGACAATATTGATATTGCAGAACGGCAATGGACCGAATGTCTACTATCGGCGGCCCGAGAATTTATCCCAAATAAACTAGTAACCATACGCCAAAATGATAAACCATTTTTCATTGGTTATCTGCGAAGGTTGAAACGCTACAAGGATAGGGCTCATAGATACGCGAAACTTGATAATACGTCTGATTCATGGAAAAGTTTCCGGACGCTTCGTAATCGATACTTCTGGAAGATAAGGCGATGCAAATTAGAGCGCGAGGGCTGTATATCGAGCTTAGATTTGTATTGTGAGCAAATGAGAAATTATACATGGCAGATATATTTGGTGACTGACTTTTACATGGGATGACTCTGAGTGGAAAAAGTCAAGGTCATATCTGACTGGAGACGTGTGACTTAGTTGCTGAAGATAAACGTTTTGTAGATAGAGCTTACTTTTGTGTTAGAAGTGTGATGTATTTTCACGTCCGGAACAAATACGAACCCTGATCGGATCGCAATTTTGAGATTGTTGTACTAACCGACTCGTAGCGTTAATTTCCAAAACAGGCGAATTGTTCGATGAGTCTCTCACACGCTCAATCACACACAAATGATGAGTTTGTCCCATAACGTTTTTTCTAAAAGTATCCTATATGTCTTCTAATATCTTCTAATCAGTTCTTTCAAGTTAATCCTCTCGTTACTTTTCTGTATTTGGCCTGTTTATACTTTTGCAACAATGGCGGCCATTTTCGGCCTTCTTGTCGATACAGCAACTTTTTAACACCTGTGTCTCGTCCAAGCTGAATACGTCGTAAGGGGGGGGGGGGGGTTCCAGGATGTCATGTGATGTAATGTGAAGTCGTGATTGGCTGTAGTGTTCCGTGCGTCACTGTTGCTAAGTAGGTTGTTAAGCTCCTGCATGTGGAAATATACTGAGAAAGTGTTGGAGTGTTGTACAAATCTGCAACATGTCAGCATGTGTATGTTTGTGAGAGTGCGGGTGGAGTTAGGTTTTGGGGAGTGAAACCTGAATGAATATACAACAATTACATCCCTTCGTCTGGCTACGCCCTCGTAGTCGACACTTCCCCAAAACCTAAGTTCGATATAAAATCCTGACAAAAAGAAGCTAAAATTCCTACAAATTCTACCCACACACTCGCCGTGCGAAACATCGAGGAAAGAACTACTTACAATGAAAATGATTCCCTAACTAGTCAAATAAATCGTCAATAAATCTACTACTAGGATAAGGTTGCGCAGCATGTATTATTTCTAGTGCCATGTATTCTGCATGTTTGCCTAGTTTGTAACGTGGCTAAACCTGATTTGAGTTAGTTTTGCTTGTGACCAGTATACCATGGTCTTGCTCAGATGTCTTGTGTACTGTAAATAACTCTAAAGTACAGGTATGCTAAGCTTGATAAGACTGATGTTGTTGTTGTATATATTATTTAACGTGAATGACGTTCAGGTTTCCTGAGGTTTTAGGTAGAGAAATGTTTATTTATATATCTGAACTGTGGAGTGGCTTTAATTTTTCTGCTTGTGTTATACGTTGTTTCAGTATTTAACAACTAACTGTACCCAAGTCTAAATAACAATATTTAACCAAAGTGACACCTGTTTTTTTAAGTCAGTTACTATTTGAGTTAAATGCTGGGTAATAAGACACTGTTATGGGAATAACAATCCAACAATTAAGATATGCTATTGGGCTTTTCAATACGGTTTGCCATGGAACTCGATCAATTACTATCAAAAATCATATTGTTCGAATGAAGCACGGGCGTGAGTTAACTTGTTTACACAGTTTGAAAATCCTAACGTGTTTGTTTATGCTCTTGAGTGTCCTCGGTACGGTAGAGCTGAATCCCGGCCCCCGCAATGATCACAAAACTCATGGAGACTTGTTGCTGGGCCATGTCAATATTCGTAGTATTAAGCATTGTACGGACAAAGCTGATCATATACGAGCTGATCTCGCACTGAGTCACACATAATTACGCTGAGTGAAACTTGGTTAGACCATGCGGATTTGGAAGCTGATCGCATTGAATCATATAAATTGGAGGGCTTTCATGCCCCAATAGCACTGTGTCGAGCTGTTCGTAGGGGTGGTGGACTATTGGCGTGGATTTCTGAAAAGTTGTACGTCAAGCGCCTTGTACATTTAGAACAAGAGGGCATTGAGCAAATTTGGCTCGAAATTAGGTCCAATTATAATAGATTTACATTATGCGTGGCATAATACTGACGACCAAGTAGATTTTTGGGACGTTTTGGAAAATAATTTTGTTTAATCGACGAGTTCCGGGTCTCGAAATTGTTTAATTCTAGGTTACCTAAACGCTGACCCTCGGACTGCACATGGCCAGACACTGTTGCAGTTTGTCAGTAATTTCGAATTAATTAAACATATCAATCAATACACTCGTGTCACTCAGATGCATTTGTCAGAATTGGATCAGATTCTATCAAATTGTCCGCATTTCATAAAGTCAACATCTGTTCTAGAACCATTTTCGTATAACGATCACCATACTGTGTCTGGCACCTTACATTTTCGTTGTGGCAAACATAGCACATTTGACCGTCTTATGTGGGACTACAATCGGGCTGATTTTATCGGGCTCCGGGACAAACAGACCAAAACAGACTGGGATTTCTGTTCCGAAAAAGACAATATTGATATTGCAGAACGGCAATGGACCGAATGTCTACTATCGGCGGCCCGAGAATTTATCCCAAATAAACTAGTAACCATACGCCAAAATGATAAACCATTTTTCATTGGTTATCTGCGAAGGTTGAAACGCTACAAGGATAGGGCTCATAGATACGCGAAACTTGATAATACGTCTGATTCATGGAAAAGTTTCCAGACGCTTCGTAATCGATACTTCTGGAAGATAAGGCGATGCAAATTAGAGCGCGAACAAAAATTGCTCAGAAACATTTCCGATAATATAAACTCGTCGAGATGGTGGTCACTATCACATAAGCTGTTGGGTATATCACGGGATTCTATTCCAGTTATAATTCATAATGATGAGATTATAGATTCTGAGAATGTTGAATCAGAACTGCATGCTAGCGTCGATGATTGATGAAACCGAGGCCACTCTACCTGATAAGTATCTAGAAATTGCACAGTCGTCTCTATCTTTTGTTGAATGCACTGAACAAGAAGTTGGTAACTACTTATCATCGTTAGATACTAATAGGGCATTTGGTCCTGAACTCCTGATGGGGTAAGTCCAAGACTTTTGAAGGAAGCTGCACCAGCGATTCAGCGTGGTCTTTAATAAGTCCCTCGCAGTAAACAGATTACCATCTTCTTGGAAAAGAGCCAATGTATTTCTGTAACTCAAGAAAAATGATCCAGCAGTGGTAGATAATTATAGGCCGGTTTCTCTTTTGAGCATCATGGGGAAAATAATGGAGAGAATAATTTCAAATCGACTACACAAACATCTTAGTGAAAACGCTATATTGTCCGAGTGGCAGTCAAGTTTTGTTCCTTGCAGTTCCACAGTAACACATCTTGCAGAAATATTTCATGAATTCAGCCAATCGCTATCGGCCGGCAAAGAAATTCGCGTAATTTTCGTAGATATTAGTAGCTTCGATAGGGTGTGGCACTCGTTTTTATTATACAAACTTAGTAAATGTGGGATTGCTGGTGGCTTACTGAACTGGATGTCAGATTATTTCACATCGCGGAAACAGCTCGTAGTAATCAACGGTCAAAGCTCCAGTTGGGCTGATATAAAAGCTGGCGTTCCCCAAGGTTCAGTTTTAGGACCCTTGCTCTTCTTAAGGTAGTCCACTCCAGACAATGAGGGGAGGGCTCAAAGAGTTTTTTTTAAATAAATAACTACATCAACGTATTCTAGAGCTTCAAATTTACATATTTTACAGAGTAAATGTTCAGCATCCTAAAACTGAAAAGAAAATAGGGGGTCACCGTATCCGTTCGCATGGAAAACACGATGCAAGATGTGAATATGGACAAAACAATGCACAAAAATGCCATAATTTATGTCATTTTAGGTAATTTTTTTGTGATTTTGATCGAATATGTAGAAGAAACGAGCACGGTGACCCCCTATTTTCTTTTCATTATTAGGATGGTGACCAGTTACTCTATAAAAATAGGTCATTTCGAAGAGATAATATTCAAGAAATAACTTTCAAATTGTGGCTCTTCGTTACCTCAATGTTTGTAGCGGACTACGTTAATATTTATCTATGACATTACTTATGAAGTTAAACACTGCAATATACGCCTTTTTGCAGATGATACGTCCCTTTTCATTGAAGTGAATAACAGAGATGAGGCTGCAATTTTAGTGAACGACGATTTGAATTCAATATATAATTGGTCGGAAAAATGGTTAGTTGCTTTCATTGCACCCAAAACCGAATCCCTTATTATATCACACAAAAGTGACATTGCTCGTCATCGGCCACTATATTTCAACAACTCTGTTATCAGGGAGGTGTCCAGTCATAAGCACGTTGGCGTGGCTTTCACAAGAGACCTGTCTTGGTCAAATCACATCGCCACCACTGCATCACGAGCATCGTAACTGGTTGCTTATTTCCACAGATTTAAATTCAAGTTAGATAGAATTTCTCTCGATCGTATATACAAATCCTATATTCGTCCGACTATAGAATATGCTGATGTTGTTTGGGCAGGGGCAAACCAATGTGATTTGAAGAAGTTGGACAAAATTCAAAATTATGCCGCCAGGATTGTTTCCGGGGCGACAGCGCGTTGTAATACTGCTTCACTACTAGCGGAAGTCGGAGGCAATCCCTCTCTGAACGACGGAGTCAACATAGGCTTGTTCTGTTCTTCAAAGTAGTTAATGGGTTGAGTCCGCCATATCTTACCGCTTTATTGCCGGACACTGTGGGACAGAGAACCACCTACTCACTGCGATCAGCTTCCAATTACACAAACAACTTAGTCCATTTGTAATGTTTGTCTAACTCATTTTTCCCCTGAACAATTAATATGTGGAATGATCTGTCCACTCATACGAGAAGTGCTGGCACTATCGAACCTTTCCGTAGGTAGATGCAGTTGAATGATCCAAAAAGGAATCCTCTATTTTGCCTTGGCAGCCGTTTGGGTAATATCCACTTGGCCCGTTTGCGAATAGGTTGTAGCTCGCTCAACTATCATTTGAGTGAGAATTTACATGTAGTTGAAAGCCCCGCCTGCCGATGTGGTTTTTATAGAGAAGACCCTGATCATTTTTTTCCTTTCGTGCCCGACAGGATAAGAAAGTCGAACACGAAAATTTGAGAACTTGAAGAAACGAAAATCGAAAATTCGAAAATTTTGCAATAAAAATTAACTGGGCAATAACCAAATCCAAAAGTAACATGATTGGACTCTCTGGGCTTCCGTAGGTGCATGTTCCACGCTACAACATAATTACAACGGTAATTTCCATGTGTAATTCGTCCCAAAAAAAATGTTTGACTCGAATTCTAATAAACAGGGTGCCTGGTGAACACAAGTATTCCGATTCTGGAAACTACCCCCTTCCCCAGTTGGGCAAAATAAAAAAAAGTGTGTTTGGAAATCTGGGTCGATTGATCGCTAAGAAAAAAAAAACACCCCAACATATTTATTTCAACTTTGAAGTTTATTTTTTTTCCTCAACTGAACAGGACCCTCAAAACGACCCTCAAATGTGGATATTCAGCTTTGGAAAATTAACTATGAGTACTAATGTATTATTTTTCTACGGAGCCCCTGAGGTGACATACCAGATATATTTATTAATCCGTGCGCACGAATTAGTAAACCGTGGCCACAAATTAATAAACCGTGCACACGAGTTAATAAACCGTGCACACGAATTAGTAAACTGTGCGCATGAATTAGTAAACTGTGCGCACAAATTAGTAAACCGTGGCCACAAATTTGTAAACTGTGTGCACAGATTACCTAACTAACCTGTGGGCATGATTTACCAATCCGTGGGCACGATTTAATAATTCGTGGGCACGATTTAACAATTCGTGCGCACGATTTAACAATTCGTGGGCACGAATTAGTAAATCGTGCCCACGGATTGTTAATTCGTGGCCACGAATTGTTAAACTGTGTGCACGGTTTGGTAATTCGTGCGCACGGTTTGGTAAATCGTGCGCACGGATTGATAAACCATGCGCACGGATTGGTAAACTGTGCGCACGGATTAATAAATATTTTCGGTATGTCGCCTCGGGGCTCCGTATTTTTCGAACATATATTTTCAAAATTTTATACATCCCAAAATTTGTTTCCCATCAAACAAGTAATACTCCACACTCAAGCCTATTATGTGATGCCCCAAATAACTCCATTTTGATATCATTTAATCCAAAAGTCTGATTGAAATGATGTAAACGTAGTTGATAACTAGTCCAATCAACGAATTGTTGGGATCCTTTAAATACTGACACCATGTACTAGAAATGTTCTACGGAACAACATGGACCTGTGTGTTATATGTATATGGTGTTTATTGCTCGGTGTCTGCAAGCCAACTGAACGATTGTACATATACACTACAGTAAGACATAAGGATAAGCTTATAATTTGATAAATGGGATAGGTTTCAACATGGCAGCCGGCGGTAAAGTGACAAACTGTAGCTGGATAATGTATGTGCCAGTGCCAGAAATTTTACAGTCGGTCGCTGGTCGGTCGGTCAAATGTAAAAAAAAGATGAGAAGGCCAATTTTATTTCCTGTCGGCGATTTTACAGTGCAGTCGATGGCTTTGTTAAACAAGTATTCAAAAAATAAAGGCCTTAAACCGATTAGTGTACACAAACGAACCGTTTGGTTAGGTGAGTTGAATTTTAATATATTCAAGAATGCTTATCGTGTGAGATATTTACAACAATTTTCATCTTGGATACGTTTTCCTTATCGTTTTATATCGGCCATGAAATTTTTCACCTCACAGATTTTATCACCAAAACCCTCGAGTAACGTTATGGAAATTAAGTATTCTTTCGAGAGTTTGTTTGATTGGCTACCGACATAAGCTCTGACGATGTTTAGTGTATATACAATTTGCATGCCCGAGTAGTTTTAACTAGCTGTTCATGTGGGCGGATCCAAGAATGTAGATGGGGTAGAGCAAAAGTGTTGGTGCTGTGCCATGCAAATTCATAAATATCGTTGGACCCCCTGATATCTATAACATACTGACCCAATCAAAAGGCAATCTTTATTGAATATCCTTATCAAAAAATGACAAGTAACAGAAGCTACTTGGGGCAAAACTTTTTTGAATAGGTGGGTTATATTTTAATGTATGTAAGAATGCTTATCGTGTGAGATATTTACAACGATTGTTATATCTTGGATACTTTTTCCTTATCGATTTATATCTGGCATAAAATTCTTCACATCAGGGACTTTGGCATCAAAACACTCGAATAACATTATGTAAATGAAGTCTTCTTTCAAGTGTTTGTTCGATTGGTCATCTGATATAAGTCCTAACTATATTTAGTGTATATACTTATCAGTATGAATGACGTGGGCGGATCCAAGAATGTAGATGGGGTGGAGCAAAAGTGTTGGTAATGTCCGTAGAACATTTCTAGTATATGGTGTCAGTATTTAAAGGATCCCAACAATTCGTTGATTGGACTAGTTATCAACTACGTTTACATCATTTCAATAATATTTTTTTTTTTAATATTTTTATAAATATTTTCGGTATGTCGCCTCGGGGCTCCGTATTTTTCGAACATATATTTTCAAAATTTTATACATCCCAAAATTTGTTTCCCATCAAACAAGTAATACTCCACACTCAAGCCTATTATGTGATGCCCCAAATAACTCCATTTTGATATCATTTAATCCAAAAGTCTGATTGAAATGATGTAAACGTAGTTGATAACTAGTCCAATCAACGAATTGTTGGGATCCTTTAAATACTGACACCATGTACTAGAAATGTTCTACGGAACAACATGGACCTGTGTGTTATATGTATATGGTGTTTATTGCTCGGTGTCTGCAAGCCAACTGAACGATTGTACATATACACTACAGTAAGACATAAGGATAAGCTTATAATTTGATAAATGGGATAGGTTTCAACATGGCAGCCGGCGGTAAAGTGACAAACTGTAGCTGGATAATGTATGTGCCAGTGCCAGAAATTTTACAGTCGGTCGCTGGTCGGTCGGTCAAATGTAAAAAAAAGATGAGAAGGCCAATTTTATTTCCTGTCGGCGATTTTACAGTGCAGTCGATGGCTTTGTTAAACAAGTATTCAAAAAATAAAGGCCTTAAACCGATTAGTGTACACAAACGAACCGTTTGGTTAGGTGAGTTGAATTTTAATATATTCAAGAATGCTTATCGTGTGAGATATTTACAACAATTTTCATCTTGGATACGTTTTCCTTATCGTTTTATATCGGCCATGAAATTTTTCACCTCACAGATTTTATCACCAAAACCCTCGAGTAACGTTATGGAAATTAAGTATTCTTTCGAGAGTTTGTTTGATTGGCTACCGACATAAGCTCTGACGATGTTTAGTGTATATACAATTTGCATGCCCGAGTAGTTTTAACTAGCTGTTCATGTGGGCGGATCCAAGAATGTAGATGGGGTAGAGCAAAAGTGTTGGTGCTGTGCCATGCAAATTCATAAATATCGTTGGACCCCCTGATATCTATAACATACTGACCCAATCAAAAGGCAATCTTTATTGAATATCCTTATCAAAAAATGACAAGTAACAGAAGCTACTTGGGGCAAAACTTTTTTGAATAGGTGGGTTATATTTTAATGTATGCAAGAATGCTTATCGTGTGAGATATTTACAACGATTGTTATATCTTGGATACTTTTTCCTTATCGATTTATATCCGGCATAAAATTCTTCACATCAGGGACTTTGGCATCAAAACACTCGAATAACATTATGTAAATGAAGTCTTCTTTCAAGTGTTTGTTCGATTGGTCATCTGATATAAGTCCTAACTATATTTAGTGTATATACTTATCAGTATGAATGACGTGGGCGGATCCAAGAATGTAGATGGGGTGGAGCAAAAGTGTTGGTAATGTCTCTTGCAAATTCATAAATATCGATGGAAACCCCCGATATCTATGAAATAGGGATCCATACTGAATCACCTGATGATTTTCTCATCGATCCGGAGTTACTGGAAAACATGACTTTCTAACTGCTAGAGAGCCTAATAAGTGTGCTCCGTAGTTCTTTTGTCTAATTTTGTATAAATATCACATCCCATTTAATTATTAAATGCGGACCTAATAAGCCAAAAATATCAAAATTCCAATTTTTCGCTCTTTGCTCGAAATTATATTTCAAATTAATAATTTCACATATGCATGCGATTATATACTGGTCATCTCAAGTAGGAATACTGAATGCCTTGATTTCTTCAAGAAGCCATAAAATTATGCCAAATGTCCCAACCTGTCCCAAAATGTTACATACATTCGTGTACATAATATAGAAAGTCGTATATGGTAGATCTCTCTGACACTTTGAATTTGATCTCACATGACCTTATGTTATAAATGTGAAACTGATCCCTGCACACAAAACGACTGCATGTAGATGGATCTAGGGTTTGTATTATGAGGATATCGGAAGTCACACATTGCAGATATTTTGGTGACAAGTTGACCATATATATGAATTAAGTGGTCAATCCAAGTAGTCTAAGATGTGTAGACTGGAATATGTATACATGAGGGATGTATATCGAGCTTAGATTTTTTATTGTGAGCAAATGATAATTTACATATGGCAGATATTTTGGTGACTTTGACTTTTATCTGGGATGACCCTGAGTAAAAAAAGTCAAGGTCATATCTGACCGGAGACGTGTGAATTAGTTGCTGCAGATACACTTTTTGTAGATATTGCTTTTTGTGATATAAGCATACATCTAGTCATAAACTATGTAATGAAGCCTTCAGTGACCTTTACAATGAACAATGAATACGTATGAGTGGTAATACTATTGAGACCCAAAACAGTTTTGTGGCTTTTAAGAGTAATTGTGCATGTATGGTGAGGAATTTTTCCTGTAACCCTTTTACCATTTCAACTAATTAATCCATTGAATGCTAGTTTTAACCCCATCATAAATTTTTAGGTTTTGATACAACTTTGTGTCTTACCTCATTTTCGCACACATTATTTAGGAACTAGGTTCGTTGAATACCACGGACCAGAATATGACATTTAGGCCACTCAACATTATGCCAGATATGATAAATGTTTCATAACACATTTATAAGTAACGACACCAATATATGTCAAGGATTCTTCTTCAGCTACCTGAGAATCTGCTGATAATTGCTATAGAATATGTGCTCCCCCTCGCCTACCAGAATATTGGGTTAAATTCATGAGACGGGACACAAAGAGTGAGGAAGGTTTTTGTCGCCTGCCTTTGGGGCTGGTAACCTGCCTACGGGAAGTGTCTTCCCTGACTCGGCAGTCGGTTGTGCTCTGTGATACTTCAATCTTGTTAACACTGTTGTTCTCGTCATAATGGCTTTCAGTGCATTTGGCTAATCATGGTTCATAGGGAGGGTTATTGTATCGATCCTTGCGCTATGTCCATCCACCATCTTGCCGATGATCTGTTTAATGGGCAGATGTGCTGGTGGAGTCGTTTATTAAATGTCAATGAGATCGTCTGGTTGTCTGGTTGTATGTTGTATCTTATTATATTTAAAATTTTTAAATCATTGAATGAAATCTTTGAAACATTGTTGATAAATAGAATATAGTGGCAATGATTGAACACGCTGTTTGGATCGGAGTTTGAATTCACATTTATTATATTTTATATTCATATTTTATAGTTTAAAATATATATGACCATTATTGACCCAAACCCTCCCTCACATGTTCTCTCACTCCACATACACGTCACAGATTCACACTGATTACGTCATCCACTTGCACACTGCCGAAGCTACCACGGGACATGTAAACATTAAGACCCCGTCCTGACACTACACACATTCACCAATCAGAGCATTTTCAGCTATAGGCCTGATTACGAACGCTATTCTTCACATTGATGTCGTGACCATGTGTGAAGGCCTGTTCTAGGCTAAGAAAACTGTTCCGGCATACATGTTGCAACCTTCGACAAAGTCTTATGGTCGCCGAGCCGCCGAAATTCCCGACCACGTTCTGTCACTCTGAGTGACACTCCTCTACTGTCGCAAATGCAGCCGCCAACCAGAATTTATGAGTCGCTAGACGGTTTTTCATCCCTGAAGTCCTCAAGATTGTCTGACGGACATATCCGTGGGTTCCTGGAGGAAATTCTGCTGGATCTGCTACACACACTGAACAGCATTCTGAGCGCACATGCCTGATCATACCACGCTACACCACCGAAGTCATCAAGGCCGCCACCTATTGATCATGCTGAATCGAAATATCTTTGTTCATAGCCACCAATGAGCTCGTGTGATTCCGCCTACCAAGGTCCACATTTAGTAGACGAATGACCTGTGAACTTTATTGCGTCATTAATAACGCATCCGCCAGTCCTGGATTCAGCAATGGGTGAGGGACCCTGACAGTTATGCTGAACTTCCACCGTCGAATGACAATGTGCTGATATGCACAGCGATGCCAATCAACCTGATTCGACACAGTCAGAATCCCAGAGTGTATTCCTGCATGCTAACTGACCCAGTTGTGACGGGAGGTCTGCCAAAAGATTTTCGACTGAGCCATACGGGACCAGCCCTAGAAAGCACTCTGGCGATGGTCGCCCACCGCACATCCACCATGCCGACCACTCCGACGACGACCATACCTCTTCGCTCCTTGATGCATGACAGCACGATGATGGGATACCACAGATCAACGCTGCCACAGCCGTCACCTCCTGCATCAAGCCGCCGAACTGCCAAAATCACAGTATCGATCATCAACACTGGCGACCACGTACACGCCACACATCAACCGCCACCAATGATAATCGTGGGACTCCCGCTTCCCCACTGATCAGGCAAATTCGACAGCACACGCCATCCTGATACGTGGATGCGATATGTGCCCCATCTTACCTCAAATCATCCAACCAGTAGGATTAGCTGCCCAGTCAGCGCCAGCCAGTCAGCGCCAGTCACACTGGCCGATCATGGAAAATCATTGAATAGCTGTACCCAATCAAGAAGTAGCAGTGTGTCCAAGCATGTCAGATTATTAACCTCTTCAGCGCCTACAGCGCCGGATATTTTCGGCGCAAAATGTAATTGTGTGACGCCTATGTGCCGGAAATATCCGGCGCAAATTCATTCCCATGTTTCTTCTTGTACGGCCTATATTTTTCCGTCAAAAGTGTCCATGTAGCTTCCGTATATTGATGAAACTGTTGTAGTGTTCGCTACAGTCGCTATGTGGGTCAAAGATAGTACATCAATACAAGGGGAATGCATGTAATGCAAATAGAAATTCTTGGGTTTTTCGTGGTGTTGTCGTCTGACGGATGTATGTAAGTGTGATAGCATGCTGAGCAGAATTATTTTCCAGTGAATTCACTGTCATTTGTACCAGTTAGGTAAGGTAATTAACATCAATAAATGAAACAGAGTTCCATGTATCATATATTCGTAATTAAAGGCATGGGGATATTAATATTCTGTGAAAACATTGCACGCTTTCGTGTATACTATTTCAAGATTTGTGAAAAGTTCAAGAAGTAGTGGTTGTTGTGAGGTTGTTGCTATGGTAACCATGACACACCAAGGCCCTACGATGTTGCTTGCATAACGCCATACTTTTTCATAATTATGTAATTAATTTCAATCAACTCAAGGTCTTCCTTTGAAGATATTATTGTGATAATATACATTTTGCATTTTCCTAGAAAAAATGCTCGGCGTGGGACAATTCCTCAGGTCTGGCGGTCAAGAGGTTAATACATGTATACAATCGGCAGTGTTGCCACCATACGGTCAAGTTGCCAAACGCTGTACCGGTTCCAAGCATTGTCGGATAGACACCCATGCCTGCGGTTGCCCTGCCCTCCGCTCCCGTCGTCAAGACTGAAGTCGCCTCTGACGTTGAGACTCCCATCATTGTCACTGCCGCATCTACATCACCCACGAGTGTTATGACCTTTGCTCCCCAAGGACCACGTCTGAGCCACAACCATTGTCTATTGTCAAAACGACCCAATGGGGTGTGATTTTTCGGAAGGGACTTCAATGCAATATATCAGAAGTAAAATATATCTTAATAAAAATACGACCTTCTGCAGTATGCTGCGCGGCCGTGCTTGAGCACTCGCACTGAACATTCTGGTGAACACACCATGGAATGAATTTCATTGCCTAATTTTGGAGAGCTGGGAGCCTACCCCTTGTGCCTACTTCTCGTTCTTGACAAATTCCCGTTTTTATTTGTTTCTTTTGTAAGAAACCAGGATAAAGGTAGATGCAGTGTTCCACCTGAAAGATATTCTCATATGCAATGGCATGAAGCCATTCACACCATGGCCTGGTGCACGAGGGACTGACAGAAGGACTATTAAAGTAATGTCAGCCCCCAAGAAAACCTCTGCACAGCCAAGACAAGTTTCCCAGTTGTCACCAATGAAGCCGTCAAACTTGAAGAAGTAGATGCCAGTCGCCGTCCACGCCAGTCGCCGTCCACGCCAGTCGCCGTCCCAGTGACGTCAGTCGTCACGTCATCTGGGCCGACTCCAGCTCAACCTACGCCTATGCTTCACAAAGGGGTGTGCGTCAGGTGTTTATCGCAGGGCCCGACATCACCGCACGAAGGGGTGTACATACCAAGGCCACAGCGTATTACCTGTGTGGATCTTTGTCCTAAAGGGGAATCGGCGCTAACTGCCATCAACATCGAAATGTTCGAAATCGAGTGGATATCTGATGATGGAGGCTTTCCTTGCCAACCCAAAACTAGAATAGCTTCACCTAAGCAGCTTCTCAACCCACCACAGGAGGATTCTGACAGACCGCTCGTCATAGACAACTGTCGAGCCACCCAAGAGTGCTGAAATTTACCAGCGCACATTGTAGGGTGAACCTTCAAGGGTGTACACACCCCTGCAATCATCCGCTACAACTGTCCATGATGTCAACCGAGATTCCAGTCCCATTGACGGTCTTTTGGAAATCACAATTCGGGTTGGAGCTAAACAGATGACAATGACATTTTGAGTGGCTGCCATTCATGATGAGATGATTATCGGAATGAATTGTTTCAGACAGGTGAACGCCAAGTTAACAGGGAACCTTGAGGCCAATGTTGTACAAATGGCCATACGCCGAGTGGTCACTGTACCACCACACAGTGAAGCCGAAGTCGAACTAGTTCCTACTTCGAGAGTTCAAATTCACAGACACCTGCATCTCATACAGCAAATGACGAAATTCTCAGAAGAAACGGATTTGATTATGGACAAACATTAACCTCATTGGGTCGAAGCTGTGTGAAAGTGACAGTGGTTAACCCCGCAGATACGGGAGTGACCCTGACACGATCTGACTCCGTTGCAATTGCCAACCCAGTTGAGAGCATTGTGGGTGCCTTGCTGAAACCCGAAGAAGAATAAGATATACCACGAACGAACGTTAATCACTACGGTGATCTTCCACCATACTTGCAAGAGATGGTAGACAGGACCGCACCAGAGCAACAGTGACACTGTGCAAATCTGGTAACTAATACAGGGATACCTTCATGTGCCCAGATGGACAACTCAGACGTACTCAAGTCGTACAGCATCGGATCGCCATCGGAACATTTGCACCGATCCGCCAACTGCAACACCGCATTCTTCAAGCCCTATCAGCATATCATAGATGAGGAAGTTGATAAAGTGCTCCAGCTGAGATGTATCGAACCCTTCAGGTCGCCTTGGTGTTTTCAGGTCGAACATGGTGTGAAATAATGGACAAGGTCGTTTTTCCATCAATTATCGTCTATAATAATAATTGTAGGTTTTTATATAACGCTTTTCAACGTTTTCCAACATTCTCAAAGCACTTGGATAATCCCAGACTATTTTTTCAAAGTGCACGGACGCATTTCCACTCAACCCCATACAACTAACAATGCCGATGTTCCTATGAACCGGTGGATAGTGTATCACAGTGTACCGAAAGCTATTCACAGTGACTAAGGGACTGGATTCGAATCATCACTATTCTGCAATGTCGTACACCTTCTGGGTACAAAGAATATTTGGACTACGCCCTACCGAACACAAAGTGATGGTCAGGTCGAACGCTTTATCCGAACTCTGTTGAATATGTTGAATGCATCTGTAAGTGATTTGCAAATGAATGGGACTTGCATTTACCATATGTACTCATGGCGTACCAAACGTCTGTTTATTCCTCCACCATATGCACGTCGCACATCAGGGTCTACGGACATGAAAGCAACCTGCCGGTCAGCCTGTTGTTCCCGAAATAGGACTCCGAGCCACTACCTCCATGTGGACAGGAATATGTTGAGTACCTGCGTATGACCAACACAGCCACACACCTGCAGATAGCCGCCACTCGCCAGAAGATGGGATAAAATGCCCACATTGCAAAATAACAAATTCGCACAACCTTGGACCGAACCCTGGAGAGTCTAGAACGTATAACCGAGGTACCTGTCTCGTCCACCTGGACGTGATCAAACCTCAAGAGGGTGACGCACACCTGATGAATCTCTACAATTCGCCTCTAGCATCACCAAACTGTGAGGTCTCAAAAAACGGACCATCTACGGTCCCCTGGGGCTCCTCAAAGAGTTCTATTACCCCTGGGAAGTTACCATACAAGATCAGTCTGAACCAGATAACACTACCAAGACGGATACTACCAAGACGGTCTCCTCCGTGACCCCGCAGTCATCGCAAGAAAAGAAAATCATGCAAGTCGAACTCCAGTGCTTCACAGCACATGCACAAATCTTGAGGACCCAAACCACGATCTCTATGGACTCATCCATGAGCGAGGTTACACCCCTGCCTTCTCCGCCCAGTCAACCCAGTCAAGCGCACCAGCTTGGTTCAGATAGCACTGGCTGTGCCAAGGCACTGATTTTGATGATGATGAAATTATGCATGTCTAATGAACTATGATGTCATGTTTATCCCGAATAATTTTATAATATAATAATAATAATAAGTGTGTATATATTAATAATAGTTCTCATGTACAAGATGGCAGTGACGAAATTTTCATCTATATTTTCTATCGATATGACATCATGAAGATGACATTGGTCATACAACTTGTCGTACTAGGTGTTACATGTCACACATTAACGTGTATAGCCGCACTGTTGCCGTGCTTTGTTCTGCGCCTTTTGCACACTATCTGAAATTTCATAACCATGAAAAATCCACCGATGTGTCAGCCGAACCTGCCATGCCCTAAGTAAGACCACTCAGCCATCGAAACGGTGATGAGGTGGCCAATCCTGGAATAAGCATCACATTGGGCCTCTGCTCACCCTATGTAATATTCAGGGAAACGTCATAAACAAAAGGGAATCACCGTGAACCCACTCATACATGCCAAGACACGGCCTGTCATCTCAAATCATCGTAAGAAAAGCTGATCACACCTCAGCACCTCACGGAATAGCTGTCTTTCCTGAAAGTTCGGCTTTAATGCTGTATAAATTAAAAACTCTATTGTCTGCAAAGTGCAATTTGATCTAATGGTTTTACATGTGCTAAATGTGTGATAAAGGACGAACTAATTATGAGAGTTGACAAGGGTAACAAGCAGCACAGATAAGCACTCTAGCCACCTACGGCACCCCTACAAACTTAAACCGCCTGAAAATAAAATAGTGAACGGTCGCACAGAACAGTGCCGTAAATTGAAGGCAGCTAGGTAAGTCAGGATATGATTGGCTTGATTGATCCAGGAGTGACATACGGACTAAGGAGAACAGGAAAGTGTGTGTGCCAATCCCCCATCGAGTTTGACTGCCTCATCTATCCCAGCGATAGATTTACATGTGTTTCCTAGGTGACAGACCGCCCACTGTGTGTACCACCAAAGACAATCGCACTAAAACATAAAGACTATGTATGATAACAGAGAGCAACCCCCACACTGCGAATGAATGTTCCTGGAAGCCAGGATCCGCTTCCTTGGGAACTAGACGCCGACCTCGCTCTCCACGGATCCAGAGACTTTGGCGCAGACTTGCAATTCCTCTGGCAGCACAGTCAACAACTCGCAGAACATACCTTGCCACTACTCCAGACATTGCCAGGAGAAAACTCGGAGTACTAGAACCCTTTATTGGATGAGGTCGCGGAACATGTTCCAGCGGGAGTTGGAATACATGAGGCATACTGGTCGGATTCAATTGCTCCCTCATTATTGATGCAGACCCGCTCTTGTTAGTGGAGGATACAGACTGCCACCTGCCACGTCCTGTCATCCATGGCCATCATACGAGACGACCTCTTTCAGCAAAACATGCGGGTGATCCGCCGAGGTTGTCTCCAGGCTATGGATATTCACATAAGGCAGGCAGAATATAACAGACTATTGGTGGGCTTTGGCATGGGCTCGTTCCATGAGCGCCAGGACATAGTGTTTCTGGACCATCTCATTTGTGAGAACCATCATCTGCAAGCCTGCCTAAGGGCTTCGGAGGCCACGAATGCCGAACTTCGTTGGGATGTGGCACGCCTACACACACAGCCGGAGTCGGCTGCAGCCTCACCTCCTACCCCGGCCAAACCCAGCATTCCTGACAAGTTACTGGTCACTATAGTATCTGTGCTCCTATGCCTTCAGCAGGAGGATCAGCGGCACTTGATGCGACAGGAATCGCCAGCTCCCCAACACCACCTGCCAGTCATCAAAACCAGTCTTGATCGGATAAGTCATATTCTCACCTTGGATGGCAGTACTCTCAACTTGGATGGCAGTACTCTCAATTGGATAGCCATACTGTGGGTCTGACGGGATGGGCCGATTCACCAATCACGTGTATATTGGTCGTATTGTGCTTGATACTAAATGATAATATCATATTGTGCTTGATACTCAAATGTTGTAATATTAATTATGATTGTTGCAATTATGATAATATATACATTATGATCTTGTCGTCCTTACTATATCCTGATTATTTTCAGGGAATGAACTTCAAATAATTCTGTTTCATTCCGGACTGTTGAAGACAATTTTAGCATTCCATGATTTGTATGTTTGATTTACTCCATCCAACACTGTGATAAATGTATTTATGTGTTCATATAATCTTAGTGACTGCTCACGGACTGACTGCTGACTTTGCTTCGACCATTACAAACTTTTTTATTGTATGCAGTGTTTTACCATTGTCACACATTGAATGTGGTTTAGGACTTTAGCTTTTAATGTTTAAATTCTCGGACTGGTAGGTTTTGGGTAAATTCATAGGGCGTAATTTCACGAAGGGGTGTAATGTAGAATATTTATGACTGTTATCGACCCAAACCTTCCCTCACATGTTCCTCACTCAAAATACACATCACAGATTCAGTACATGATCGATACGTCATTCATTCGCACACAATCACAGCCACCATGGAACATGTGAACAGTAAACACTACACACATTCACCAATTAGAGCATTTCCAGACACCAAGCCACGCCCACTCAAACATAACATCACATTCAACCTATCAGACACAACTTCTGTTACACGAGGCGGGAAAATTACTAGACACCACTCGCATGTCCCACGCTTTCTAGGACTTGAATTTGAGATGTTGAGGGAGCAAGACGTGAATCAGGTAACTAAGAAGATATTGTACAAGAAGAATATTGTGAAGTTATAAAAAATGATTATATTGCAGACTACAATAATATTGTCAGACTCAACTGGGGGAAAATACGCGTGTGTGGCCGTGAGCATCGGACAATCATCCTAATAAATCGGATCAATTTGATCACCGGGCTATTTTTGTTCATACTAGACAATGCTACATCTACTGTACATCAGCTTAAGGCCTAATAACGACGACGAATGTTATTCTTCACAATAGCATTCATATTGATAAATGAGAATCACATGCAGATGCAGATACGATTGTCTGAAAACAGGCCTCGGAAGCTCAACCCATGATGACATGTATATTGCACTAAATATTTTAGAAATCGGTTGGCCCAAAAACACTATGAAATTGGTACTTGCTTGTTACAAATGACATACCAACTGAATCTATGGATACTGGGGGACAAAACATCGAAAATAGTGGGCATTTTAACCGATTATTTCCATATTAAATTCTACTCCGAACATACAGGGTTAGGGATTCCAAAAAAATGTCTATGTTGCAGCCAATATAGGCTGGTTTAAAAATGTAATTAATCATTACTGGGGTTATGGCTACAATGTACGAGTGTTGTTTTATAGTAACAGTTCAATTTGATATTTATACATAATTTTTTAAATACCAACCCTGTCATGGCTGAGAGCAAAATATGCAAAAATGGCGCCGACTGACCTGTTGTCTGTAAAGTTGTAGACTGGTTGCTTGGAGAGTTGATGGCCAAAAGTTACCGAACGATTCTAGTAGAAAAAGCGGTGATAGAGTCTTCATCAAATCAGCCATCGAATGGTATGTTCCTTCACTGTATCCATGTCTTTGTAAATCATATTTTCACTGTCCGGAATCCGTTTCGGCAGAGGATATTGGGAAACGATATTTTTCGGTTGGGAAACGATATGTTCGATTGGGAAACGCCAAGCTGCAAGGGGGTATGTGTTGTTTTCCTCAATAAAGTATAAAAAAATAGGCGTAATCGTTAATCAGAAGAGAGACAAACATGTGCTGATGTTGTATAAAGCTTCCAGTGTCGACCAAACCTGCTATACTTGATGTAATATCATTTTTGTGACATGAAATGCGATGAAAATCACTCCGTTTTGAACAAATGACTACTGATAATTAAATATGTGTCTGATGCACACAAAAAGTAAAACGAGTCAAGAGAAAGGTATATTACATGATCCCCAACAAAAATAAACATTTTACATCGTCTCATTAATAAATGTTTGCTGATTTTCTGAACCATTGATGTTTCGGTGGGTAAACGATACGTATAGAGAAGGCGCCGGTTGGTAAACCATGCTGTTTCGATTGGGAAACGGACAGTTTTGTACATATGAAATACGAGATCAACTGTTATACACAAGCAATACTGTGTGGTCTTTAGTGAAAGGTTACCTCGAGTGAATTATAAATTATATGACTGTATGCACAACATTTTGGGTGTGAAATAAGGTGAATCATGTGCCCGGCTCGACATAATAGAAAAAAAGTTTCGAGATTTTTGTTTCAAAACATGCTAATTTGGGTCCTTGACAATGTGTATTAAGATGGAGTGCCTTGACGATCGATAGGCCCAATATTTAGGCTCAAAAGGCCCAAAATTCAGTTTTTAGCTGTGTTCTCAAAAACTGTCCGATCAGTTTTGAGATTTGTGTTTAAAAAGATTCCTCTTATGTACCTATCTGAAGTGTATAAGTTTTGTTGCCCTTGAATCGCCGGTCTGCATGTGGCGGCCATTTTGAATTTTCGACAGGTTGGTGAAAAAAAAAAACTTTTTCGTCCCAAATCAAGTCACTATGGTATCCAACCAAAAAAATTTCCCCCTTTGAAAACTTTTTTGGATTTCACGCAATTTTTCCTTCACAATGGGAGCTATATGGAGTAAACTCCTAGAACACTTAAAGATGGAGCTTACATATTGGCACATTCAAATAGGAAATCATATATTGTGGTTTCGGTGGTGATCTTAAATTTGACCTTCAATGACCTCGAAAGGTCAAAGCGCCCTTTTTTTGTCAGAAAATTGGTCAATTTTGGTCTTTGGCGGCCATTTTTTCGAAAACTGTTCAGACGGTTTCAGATTATCGTTTGAAAAGATCACCTTTATGTACCTTTGCGACATGTCTGAGTTTCTTTGCCCTCAAAAGTGGGCCATTTTGGCCCAAACTTGGCCCAAATGGGAATTTATCATGTTAAATTCTCTTGTGCTTTATAATGGAACATATTATTGCTAATATCTCACTCAATATTGAGATTAGAGATTAGGAATCAATTGTGGACATAAAGGAAATGATATAAATGAATATTCTCATAACCTTGAATTTCACATTCGACCTAATTTTCAAGGTCACAGGACAAAATGGCTAATATCTCGCTCCTTATCGACTTTATAGCTTGGGAATCAATTGTGGACATACAGGAAATGATATACGTCAAATTTCTCGATGACCTTGAATTTGGCCTTGATCTCATTTTTCAAGGTCAGAGCACAAAATGGCCAATATATCGCTTATTATCGACTTTACAGCTGAGGAATCAATTGTGGAGTTTTCGTGACCTTTGATCTTAACTCAAGGTCAGACAACAAAGTGGTTAATATCTCGCTTATTATCAACTTTACAGCTTAGGAATCAATTGTGGACATATAGGAAATGACATATGCCGAATATTCTCATAAGCTTGAAGTTGACCTTTGACATTATTTTTTTTGTCAGAGCACGAAATGGCTAATATCTCGCTCATTATCGACTTTCCAACTTAAGAATCAATTGTAAGCATATAGAAAATAATGTCCCCTTTGGGCAGACATTGTTGAAAAATTACCATTGCAGACTTTGAGACCTTAACATTGTACAGTTCTCCGGTAATATTTCTAAGCTAATTTTTCCCTGTTTCCCTGTCCACAGCGGGTCTCAGTGTTGAAAAGGTTTTTTTCTTGGTGTTTGTCAAATGAGTGCTTCACAATGTGGTTAGAGTCCTCAAACTTGGAATGACAGTTATAACACCTGGCGTTTAGGCCACAAGACGCCATCTGTTGGAAGAAATAATAAGTATGAATGAATAATAGCCAAAAACGAGCCTTAACGGGCCATACATTTCCAATAAAATATCGTTTACTAATCGAAACATCTATATCAGAACTGTTGTCCAATCGGAACATCAATGGTTCAGAAAATCAGCAAACATTTACTAATGAGATGATGTAAAATGTTTCTTTTCGGTGGGGATCATGTAATACACCTTTCTCTTGACTCGTTTTACTTTTTGTGGCCATCAGACACTTATTTAATCATCAGTGTTCATTTGTTGATTTTCGGTGTGATTTTCATCATGTTCATCGCATGTCACGTCACAAAAACGATATTACTTCAAGTATAGCAGGTTTGGTCGACACTGAAGACTTTATACAACATCAGCGCATGTTTGTCTTTCTTCTGGTCAACGATTATACCTATTTTTTCATACTTTATTGAGGAAAACAATACATACCCCCTTGCAGCTTGGCGTTTCCCAATCGAACATATCGTTTCCCAACCGAAAAATATCGTTTCCCAATATCCTCTGCCGAAACGGATTCCGGACAGTGATTTTAGGAACTGAAAGTCTTGTTTATAAAGCTACGCATGATTGGTTTCTCAAATGTATAGGATTACGTATGACAACAATCCAAGAGCTCCACGTGTCGCCAGATGTTGCACTGATTCATTTGCATGAACACATAATAAGCCACATTCAGATATAATTAAACTGAAACATGAGTTAATTTGACTCCTGTACATCTGTGTATAATAAAACACATATAAGTAGGCCACACTTCAAATAAATAGTCACGATATAATGTGAGATTTGTGGGACTAATTGTTTGGGAATATAATACATATGTAATACATGTATGGACCTATGTCTATTGAGTCAAGTGAGAAAGCACTAATACTCAATTGTATGTCTTGTCAACAAAATTCACAGTGTCTCATGCACGTGAAAATAGTCAGGTGATCGACACAGGTGGCTGAGCTTAACACGAGTTGAGTATTATTATACAGAGTGGTCACACTTCAAGCTGTAAACAGGCTATAGAATGGTATAAATGAACAAAACACAGTGGAAGGGATTCACTCTGTTGCCATATCTTCAACTTCGATAATAGTCATGCATTGTTTTGTGTACTGCCCACGAAATGATGAGTGGGCGGGATCTCTTCAAGTTAATTAGTTCTGGATGTAACATGCCCTTGAAAGATACAAGGAGAGGGAAGTTTTCAAGCATACCTCTATGCATTTGAGCATGTCACATGGATTCAATGGCAATACAGTATAAACTGCTCAGTCAGTTTCACTGCTTTCGTCTGTAGGTATAATGCACTAATTCTTTAAACATGCGTTCATCTGCAGTGCTTTCATGTAAATATAAACCTCAAAGTTTATAGCTTAAAGTGCTTTCACTATTAGGAGACGCCAACATTCGCTGTATTATCTCCAGTTGTGTGCATTTTAAATTTACAAGACCAAAAGCAGAGTGAAAACATGCCACTGACCAAATAGGATTCAATGATTTTTTACTGATGAAGAGTAATGGGTCATTGTGAAATAAAAACATCATGCATATTATCGCTGTCCTTTCTATTGCCTGCTTTCCCGCCTTCGTCTTACCATTTTAAAATCCCATTTAAATTATTAAATTTAAGCATTTAACTGTCATGTCATGGACAGCAATATCGATATACGACTGATTGTGTTTGGTCGATGCTTCGTTCTCACTTTGCTTCAAGTCTGGAAAATGTAAAATATATAGAACTGGAGTTATTACATCAGACGTTTGCGTCATTTAATTATGAAAGAACTTTAGTGCAGCTTACACAGTACAATAACCCGTATCGCAATGAAGCTCAAATTGCGAGAAATTTGCGCAGTGGCAACAAATGTTTAATTGATTTGAACGGCAAACTGCACTGGACTTGCGACAAACAAGGACTTGCGACTGGACTTGCGACAAACTGCGAGCGATAATTGTGAAGGAGTCTCTCAAATGATTGAAACGTACGTGAGGGCTCTCAATTCCCTCACCAGGGTCGCCAAGTCTTTGGTACTGATTTGCGAAGAATTTGAACACTTTAAAGAAAATACTGGAACAATTTTCTTTATAACAGCATGTGAGTAATCGCCTGTGTATCAACACTGAACTAGCAATACTATCTTTATAACATGAGCCCTGTTCATTTGGGGCTATTGTTTATTTTGAATATTACATTCTGGAATGGATACGCATGCGAATTTCAACCAGAATCGTCTACCAATCGAACATGACCGCGAATTCTAGAACTGTTTTGCTAATTCCAGAATTACGATTCTGCTCATTCTACTTCAAAGATCACATAGCAGAATACTATTCTGTCAATTCCGGAATGATATTCAGACGCCAATCGAACAAGAATGGCCCAAACGAACAGGCCTATGGTGTAATCAGAAAAAACATTGCAATAGATTATTCACAAGGACCACAACCCGCACACGCATTGAAACTCTGTGCTAAAAGACTATTGTCTCCTGAAGCCCAGTAATTCCAGGGCCTGCCCAATGGCTCCTCCTGCATCGCACACAACTACAGTACACGTGTTTTTATTACCTGTTTGCAGCTTTAAATTGAGGTAATAAAAGTAGTTTCACTTGATTTGCAACGGGCCATATTGATTTTTGGGTTTGCCGTAGACTGAAAGAGTGACTCTTTTGGAAGGATATACAGTGATTTTGTTGAGGTATGACAACAAGATATTGCTCGGATGTTGTAGAAGATCTTCTGTAGATCATTGTGGATACATTTTTGAGTGTCCATCGAGGAAATGCTGTCCACAATTGTGGAATCCCCAGGTCAGTTATTGGAGACGTTCATTTTCACATTTTTTGTGCGCATTTAAAAACCTCACTGGGTTGATTATTTGCAAAGAATACAATAGATTTCATCAATTATATCTTTATATGGGTATGTTTGTTGGATGAGTAAGGAAAAACATTTTTATTCATTGGAATATTTTATTGATACACAACATATTCAAAGTGGGGCCTTATCTGAAATTGTAATCGAGAGGACATAGGTCATTATGACGTCATATAACGTCAATTCTATATCAGAAACTTTGTGTGCCTGGTTCTTATATAAATTCATCTGTTAATGTTGTGTTTATTGACATTATTTTCTAGATGGAAAACATCATAATATCTTCAGATAATCAGTTTCCTAGTTATAAAAAACGTCATTTACGTCATAATCAATGGTATGGTTAGCTGAATATTTGAAATATGCTTTAGTAAAATATTTTTATACTTCACAAAACACCAAATCATCTATTACAATGAACGATCTCATACATATCATGTAAAGGATCACTGAAAATATGTCGAAATTACATTAGATGTCTCTATAACGTCAAATGACCACATTTTAAAAATAATGACAGATTTGGAAAGTACTCGCAAACACCATTCACACGAGCTAATACTCAAAATTTTCGAAAAAGGTCAAGGTCAAGGTCATTTTTCAAGGTCAACTTCGACGTTGGTGCTTGAAAAAGCTATAAATCATAGGCCTTTGGTGTATAAAAATGTTGTTAGGCTAAATGAGTACAACATTCTGAATACACATCTGTATTAGTTCCTGAGATATAGTGATCTACATGGTTTTCACTTGCAGATCAATATTGACCATGCCTTTGACCTTAGACCTTGAAATTTCAAGGGATAAAAGCACTTTTTTCTTGTTCATGAAATGTTTCACTACCAGATTTTCACACATAATATTCACGCTGTTGTCAACATGTTCAGCTTGAAACTTCCAATTTCGCTTATAACGAGACTGATGTTGTTGCAATATAAACGCCAATTACGTCATAACGTATGGTCAGGCTTATATGATTGCTACATTTTAGTTTACTTTCGTGTTTCGATCTTTGTTATTTCCTGATATTTAGTGACCTACTCTTTTTTCACATAAACGTCAGTATTCACCTTGACTATTGACTATTGACCTTGAAATTTTGTGAACCGGCAGAATAAAAATAAAAATATTTTTACACTTATTATTCACGCTGTTATCACCATGGACAACTTGAAACATGCGATTTCGTTTATAATGGAACCGATTTTGTTGCCATAGAAACGTCTATTACATCATCACGAAGGAGCCGGTCAGGCTGAAAATTGACAATGGGCATCAGGGATGGATCCCACATCATTCTCAAGCATCAGATCGAAAATCAGAGGAGGTGACCTCCTCCAAGGTCGAATACTTTACCTCATGCAAACTTATTAAGGTCAAAGTCAAATGTCAACGTCAAGTCACAGAAGATAGAACTCGTGTATATCTATGATATGCATTTGGTTTGAAGTCTCTACGATGATAAGAACTACTGTTATGGCCATTTATGAGATTTTGACGTCTTGTGTGACCTTTACCTTGACTTTTGAACCAGAATCATCAAAACAGGCTTGGGGAAAATCAGAATGTGGACGCTAAGCTGTAAACAAACAAACACTCGAACATACATACACATAAGTACACAAAATTGACCAACATACTTGCCAGAATCTGATAAAAGTCATAGAGGGTAAAACCGACATTCACTCACACACACACCGCCTAACAATTAGAAATGAAAATACAATAAAAACCTGACCATCAAATAAAACGTTGACAGTTGGTCCGTTGTCGGTCAAGCTAAGAATGATACACATAACACACGACTTATGTAGCACAACATAGGCATGAAACTTAGTACACACTTTATCTTTATGATGTAATGAAATTTAAATAGTTCCTCGACATTCTCAAGAGAATACAAATGTCCATATATACATTGGCCAATGACCAGGATAACATTTAGCACGACAGTACATGGCACAAATGTTCATTTAACCCAAGAAGAAAGCAGGTTAGCTCAGCCAATATCACATATATCGAGCTGGGTGGCACATGCTTCTTTTTCGTGGTTTGGTTTTGTTTGTGGCGGTATGTTATTGCTCGCTGGTGAGTCCGTGAAGATCACGGGTTTGGGCAAAAAAGTTTTGCACGTGTGCTTCTTAGCACTTGAGTCTGTTTTGCACGACTTTCTCTGTTTGCAGCGGCGACGTGATCCAGGTGAGGATGGTGATGAATCTCGGCGACTTTTTGTTGGCGGTGCGGAATCTGTATCAGAGGTCTGATCTGACTCAGACGTTCGATCTTGCACAGAGATTTCCCAGGGGTAGTAAAACTCCTTGAGGAGACCTAGGGAATCTGGGGTAGGCTCGCTTTGAGGTTCCGCACTGTCTGACGATGATGAAAGTGGCACTGTATTAGTGTAGAGGCGCGTCAGGTGTACGTTCCTTTCAAAGGGTTTCAGCACGTCAAGATGTACAACATGAGTTATGTGAGGGTTCGCTACCAAGCCGGTTTTGTAGTCAACCTCAGTTACATGCTCTACGATTCTCCAAGGTCATGTCCACGGTCACGTGAATTTGTTACTCTGCCGTGAGCAACAAATAGGTAATAGTAGCACACCAGTTCTCCTGGCTGGCGTTGAGGGCACAGCAGCTCATTCTAGGTGACCACGAGCGAACTCTTGTGCTGCTCTGATTGCGCGGCGCAAGTATTCGAAATATTCTGGTCCACATGCAAATAGCGGTTCCAGGTAGTACGACAGGAAGACAAGATCAACTGGTAGGTTACTCTCACGTCCGTAGACCATCAGATGTGGCGTACACCCAATGGACGAGTGAATTGAAGTCCAATACGCCATCAGCACGTAAGGGAGGTGTAGATTCCAGTCATTGGCTGGATCGCTGACGAAGGTGCTCAGCATGTTCAAAAGGGTTCTGTTGAAGCACTCGACTTGACCATCGCTCTGCTGGCAATATGGAGTGGTGAGTGGTGAGGATAATCCTAGTAGATGCACGACATGACAGAACAGTGAATCGAATTCTATTCCCTGATCGCTGTGGATCATCTTTGGCACACTATGATAGACTATCCATTGGTTCATTAGGACGTCTGTGACGTTCTTTGTCGTGTGGTGGCGTAATATGACTGCATCAGTGTACTTAGAAAAGTAGTCAGATATCATGAAGATGTAATGATGACCTCTCACTGTGACCTTGTGGGTGTCCAGGATGTTCATCGGGATCCTATCGAATGTCGCTCTCGTGGGAAGTTGTGTGAGTTGCGAACGCTTGGGAGGTGGTTTGTCTTTGCACAACATGCACTGTAGCCAGCGAGCACACCATCAGGTGACATCTAGAGAGCCATGGCCAATAGAATCGGCATCAAACTCTGTCGATCGTTTGTTGGATTCAGAGGTGTCCGGCGATATTTGGATCGTGTAACTGATGTAGGACTACACCCCGGAGCGCGGCGAGCAGGACAGTCTGTACGATGATGTGTCCTGTTAGATCCGACTTGGTGTTCCGGAAATGTCACCTCGGGTCAGCGAGACCAATGGCTCTGTGATCTCGACATAGCTCTGGATGAATCTTCGATGGTAATTTGCCAGACCAAGGAAGGCATGAGCCTCAGTCACTTCGCATCGGGTAGGCCATTCTTTGATGGCTTTGACTTTGTTTGGATCAGCCTGAATCCCTTGCCTGCTGATGATGAATCCTAGATATAGGTTTTCTTGGGTTGGAGGTGCAACAAGGCTGACCGTATCCTTTTCATAATCATTCCCAAATTATTGAGAGCCTGGTCGAACGTTCGTCCATATGCAATGACGTCATCGAGATAGCACATGCAGTGCATCAACAAGTATCCACTGAGGATGTTGTCCATGACTCTTCGAATGTTACTGATGCTTTGATAAGCCTGAATGGCATGACCTTGAATTGGTACAGCCCCTTTCATATTGCGAAGGCTCTTTGATCTGTCTGCTGGATCAACTTCGACCTGCTAGTAGCCTGAAATGAGGTCCAGGGTGGAGAAGAAGGTCGCTCTGGCTAGCGCATCATGCGTGTCCAGTATGTTTGGCAAGGGATATGATTGCTTGCCTATCATGTCATTCAGTAGATAGTAATCTATGCAGAATTGCACTTATCCATTCTTCTTGCACACCAGGAAGCACTTGTCCATTCTTTCTGAGAGCTCCATGGTGAATCAGAAGGCTCGATGATGTCTTGTTGGGCCTGTGGCCCGCGGCGTTGTCACTGACGAATTGTCGTGGAGGTTCTGGTATTGATCCGGTGTTGCAAGACGTGGGTGCAGCTGAGTTGTCCGTCCGGGCTCATGAAGGTGTCCTGGTATTGGTACACCAAGTTGGCACAATGACAATGTTGTTCTGGCGCGAGTCCGGCATGGCCCACCATCTCCTGGAGATGCAGAAGGTCGGAATAGCGATCGATGGTTGTCGGCGACAGGTCGAAATCCGCTCCTGGCTCGGGTAGGGCACTGGTCATGTTTTCGACCTGGCTAGTGATAGCGACCAGATCAAGTGCATGAGAGTGATGCCCGTGTCTGCAGAGATGACTACTGTCACCTTGATGCACTTGCGGTCCAGAGATGTCAGCGTGTGTCCCATCAGGTCGTCATGAGTGTGTCCCATGATGAGGTCGAAACTCGTCATGAGTTGGATCAGGCAATGATGTTGACGAACCCGAACTTCGGAAGTCAGTACTAGCTCAATGATGGCTTCACTGCGAGGTGGCACAGTTACGGCTTGGCATATGGCCATTCTGATGACATTGGCCTTGAAATCGTTTTGCATGAACAAGACATCTTGGTTAATTTGTATGGCCCCATCGTCATAGTTGACAATGACACCTGCTTGCTTAACCTCTTCACTGCTTATAGCTCGAGAAGGTCTTGGGCTCTGAACAATGTGTGATAAGTCGGTGTGGAATGTCAAGATCGTTATGATATTTCACAAAAGTTTGCCGAGAATGCATGGGCACTTTAAGATAAAGCAGTGAGCACTACTCGGCCAGTCATCTCAAACTTATGTGCACGTTTTTAGATTGACTTCTGCAGAAGAGATAAGAGCAGGCATGTATTTTGTCTACATGCAAATTTTGATTTATATGCACACATAGCATAGATGTGATTTGCAATATTTATAATTTTATATGCTGTTCATTTTGACAGTTATGGTTGCAACATGCTGCTCAGCAATCGTGAACTATCTAATTTAGTTCTTACATGATATATCTGATCAGATCAATGGAAATGGAGACATAAGTTTGTGTCAGATGGGAATAATTTAGTGTCGTGTAAAAAACATGCTTTGTTTGTTAAAATGTGATCGTTGCCATGGTAACGTGCTACATAGCAAACAATTTTTATCGGCGTTGCAGCTGTATTGGTGAGAATAATATTAAGTGTCAAATATATATAATTTATACAATAATATTCCAATTCTTTCTTGAGATATTCAAAATGTTTGAGGATATATCATATTTTGCTATTCTTCCTCCGCACAAGCGATTTCACTGAGCCTCGCAGTGAAAGGGTTAAAAAATTCATCCTGAGTATCACTTCGTCGTGGATCATGGCCACACAGAAAGCCACAGTCATTTCTTTTGTTCTGACTTGGATTGTGAGCTCAAGGAGTCAATCGATGGGGCTGAAATCTCTGTTGATGTCGTAAATGGTGGCGCTCGTGGGATGGAGGCGACGCTGGTCTGGAGGAACGAAATGCATGAGGTCTTGCCGAAGTAGTGATATCTGCACTCCAGAGTCGTGAACTCAATTGAAGGTTCGCTCGCTGAAACGTACTAGCAGATTCCAGCACTCCTGGGTGGTACTTCGATTGTGGATGATGATCGGCTCGTCAGAGTCTCCTTTCGGTAACGTAGAGCGCAGGTTTCGTGTCAGGCTATGGGTATAAAAGCCGCCATCATCTGGAACCCATTCCACTGCCAACATGCTGTCTGTTCATGTGTCGCGGTTTGAAGGTTGCGACACCGCGATGTCCTCATGGCACTCACTGGGGTTGAGGCTTGAACACCCTTTCGTGAGGTGAGGTGAGGCTCGTCGTGCACGTGGCGATGTGCATTTGGTGTACACCTCTTCGCGAGGTGAAGCCCCCATTGTATTGACTTCGGGCCAGTTGGCACGGTGTTTGCCATCCCGTTGTTAGCAGTTTGGGTGGAGCTGGTGGTTCATCGAGGGGTTCCGGAAGGTGCTTGCCCCACAGTCCCTTCCGCATTTAGTTTTACACTGGTGGTTTACTTGGCGTGTGAGTTAGTTGTGGCTGGTACTGAGGTAGTACAAGCTCTAACATAGCTTTAGCTGTTCTTTGATCAGACCTGGATACACCATTACATGGTAGGAATAGAAGCATATGATCACGCATCCGTGTGATGTGAGTCGATATCCACAAGTCTGCGTGATTGCACACAGTCTATCGGAGATGGACTCCCGTTGCCCGTTGATGAACTTCGAGATCACAGTCCAATGCTGCTAGTCCGGCGTGACGTCGTCCAATGCCTATTTGGCAATCACCTGCAGGCACTCTAGGTAATGTTCAGCACTTAAGGTGGATAGCGACACCTGAAAATTTCCATAAACTTTATTAATTTATGCTACTATAATCCCATTGTATAATGGTTTTTCTGTCATAACAGTTATGACGAAGTATGTAATACTAGGTATATACATGTGAAAAAACTCTTTTTTTTTCCTTCTGTGTTGCTCAAAAAGTAATCATAGAGGGAGCTGTTTGCAGAGAAAAATAATCCACACACGATTTCTCTGGCAATTATTTCATTGGTCAAGAGTTCTTACTGGTATTGAGTACCAAACAATATATATGTATATGGATTACATTAAATAAACACCTTTTGACAATAACTATAAGTTTCTAAGTTGCAAAAATAACTGGATTTAACTCGTAAACATTTCACAATTTTGCACAAACATCATCGCATTGCGAGAAATTGACCCATAAAGTTGGCAAGTTTAACATCGTGAAGTTAAGGGAACATCCTGAGGGTGATATAGAAGAAGAAAAATTAGCCCAAGGGCTAAGGAAGGTTACCGGACAATATACATTTTAGATATTAGCCTTTTGTCCGGTGACCTTGAAAATAAGGTCACTGATAAATTCAAGGCCATGAAATTTTCAACAAATATATCACTTCTAGTATGTCCACAATAAATTCCTAAGCTGTAAAGTCGATAATAAGTGAGATATTAGCCATTCTGTGATGTGACCTTGAAAATGAGGTCAAAGTTCAAGTTCAAGGTCATGAAAATATCCAGTATATACTAGTTCATTCCTCTATATTCGCAATTGATTCCTAAGCTGTAAAGATGATAATAAGCGACATATTAGCCATTTTGTTCTCTAACCTTGAAAATGGGATCAAAGGTTAAATTCTAGATCACCAAACTATTCAGCATACATCATTTCCTATATGGTCACTATGGACCCCTAAGCTGTAAATTTGATAATAAGCAAGATATAAGCCAATTTGTAATCTGCCTTTGAAAATAAAATGACTGACCTTGAAATTTAGGTCAAAGGTCAAATTCAAGGTCACGAGAATATTCAGCATATATCATTTCCTATATGTTCACAATTGATTCCTAAGCTGTAAAGTCGATAATAAGCGACATATTAGCCATTTTGTCATGTGACCTTGAAAATGAGGTCAAAGGTCAAATTCAAGGTCACGAGAATATTCAGCATATATCATTTCCTATATGTTCACAATTGATTCCTAAACTGTAAAGTCGATAATAAGCGAGATATTAGCCATTCTGTGATGTGACCTTGAAAATGAGGTCAAAGTTCAAGTTCAAGGTCATAAAAATATCGAGTATATACTATTATCATTCCTCTATATTCGCAATTGATTCCTAAGCTGTAAAGATGATAATAAGCGACATATTAGCCATTTTGTTCTCTAACCTTGAAAATGGGATCAAAGGTTAAATTCTAGATCACCAAACTATTCAGCATACATCATTTCCTATATGGTCACTATGGACCCCTAAGCTGTAAATTTGATAATAAGCAAGATATAAGCCAATTTGTAATCTGACTTTGAAAATAAAATGACTGACCTTGAAATTTAGGTCAAAGGTCAAATTCAAGGTCATGAGAATATTCAGAATATATCATTTCCTATATGTTCACAATTGATTCCTAAGCTGTAAAGTCGATAATAAGCGAGATATTAGCCATTTTGTCATGTGACCTTGAAAATGAGGTCAAAGGTCAAATTCAAGGTCACGAGAATATTCAGCATATATCATTTCCTATATGTTCACATTTGATTCCTAAGCTGAAAGTCGATAATAAGCGAGATATTAGCCATTCTGTGATGTGACTTTGAAAATGAGGTCAAAGTTCAAGTTCAAGGTCATAAAAATATCGAGTATATACTAGTATCATTCCTCTATATTCGCAATTGATTCCTAAGCTGTAAAGATGATAATAAGCGACATATTAGCTATTTTGTTCTCTAACCTTCAACATGGGATCAAAGGTTAAATTCTAGATCACCAAACTATTCAGCATACATCATTTCCTATATGGTCACTATGGACCCCTAAGCTGTAAATTTGATAATAAGCAAGATATAAGCCAATTTGTAATCTGACTTTGAAAATAAAATGACTGACCTTGAAATTTAGGTCAAAGGTCAAATTCAAGGTCATGAGAATATTCAGAATATATCATTTCCTATATGTTCACAATTGATTCCTAAACTGTAAATTTGATAATAAGCAAGATATTAGCCATTTTGTCATGTGACCTTGAAAATGAGGTCAAAGGTCAAATTCAAGGTCACGAGAATATTCAGCATATATCATTTCCTATATGTTCACAATTCATTCCTAAGCTGCAAAGTCGATAATAAGGGAGATATTAGCAATTTTGTCCTGTGACCTTGGAAATGAGGTCAAAGGCCAAATTCAAGGTCACGAGAATATTCAGCATATATCATTCCCTATATGTTCAAAATTGATTCCTAAGCTGTAAAGTCGATAATAAGCGAGATATTAGCCATTTTGTCCTGTGACCTTGAAAATGAGGTCAAAGGTCAAATTCAAGGTCACGAGAATATTAAGCATATATCATTTCCTATATGTCCACAATTGAATCCTAGTCTCTAGTTTCAATATTAAGTGAGATATTAGGCTTAATGTGTCCCATTATAAAGCATAGGAAAATTTAACATGGGAAAGTCACATTTGGGCCGAGTTTGGGCCCAAAATGGCCCACTTCGAGCGATTCAAAGGCAACGAAATTTATACATGTCACAGTGGTATATATGAGGAGTGTTTTTCATCAATAAGAAAAAAAGTTACTGAACATATTTTGAGAAAACGACCGTCAAAGTCCAAAATTGGCCATTTTTCGACGAAAACGGCCGCTCTGACCTTGAAACCAAAGTCAGAGGTCAAATTCAAGGTCACGACAATATTCAGAATATATCATTTTCTATATGTCCACAATTGATTCCTAGTCTCTAATCTCAATATTAAGTGAGATATTAGGCTTTAATGTGTCCCATTATAAAGCATAGGAGAATTTAACATGGGAAAGTCCCATTTGGGCCGAGTTTGGGCCCAAAATGGCCCACTTCGAGCGATTCAAGGGCAACGAAATTTATACACGTCACAGGGGTACATATGAGGAGTGTTATGCATCAATAAGAAAAAAAGTTACTGAACAGATTTTGAGAAAACGACCGTCAAAGTCCAAAATTGGCCATTTTTTGACGAAAACGGCCGCCATTTTGAAAAAAATGCAAAAATCAAAAAACTAAAAAATACCTCCCTCTCGAAATATTTTTAGGCATTTTTGTGCAAAATTTCAGAAAGATTCGATTGTAAACTTTAAAGATAAAAATGTAGACGGGCGCCGACGGACCACCGACGGACGACGACGGACGACGGACGCAACGCCACGGCAATAGGTTATCGGACCAAAGGTCCGGTAACCTAAAAAACATAGGTCACCATATCGATTTTCAATGTACAGCGTGACCTGGCAGTAGGTTAGATTTTCAGAATATGCTGATTTTTTATGAATTGATCGACACAGTTATCATAAATTATGATAAATGATATACTGTAAATCATGAATATTTGGCGTGACACAAATTCTGAGGTTTTGTTATCAAAACTAATTCGCAGTATTAATATTTCACGGTTGCTGAACCACGGGAAATTTTTTTATGTAAAGTGGGGCCTATTTAAGCAGTGTCACGCCCTATGATTCCACACCTGTCAAAAATACAGACTGCAAAGCGGCTATTCGTCTGACTCTAACTCACACTTCCTCAGATAATCATCCACACTGTGTGTGTAGTTATCAATACTCAACGACTTAACACTTTTGTAGAATCTAACAACACTCGTGTAGAAGGCAGATGCGTGTGGTTTTATTCTATCACTGATTGATCGTCGGTCTAACTGTAATTGACGTACTATGCCATGTACAATTAACGTATCTCATTGTTAGGTAGTTGAGAAAATATGATCGCACTTACAAACACGTGGCATTGTCTTTTGAGACATACTCTGTAATATGGCTACCAGTATATTTAATTTTCCTGGTAATGATATTTTCGCGGATGTGAAGCAATCCGCGAAATATGAGGAAATTACATTACTGCAAAAATTACATGATTTACAGTATTATCATTCCAGTCATGAATACGAATAAACAAGGGATGGTATCATGATTGATACAGTGGTTATATCAGCAATCGTAATACTAGGGTAAGAAATGCAATGGGGTTGTCACGGTAGATGTTGGGCGCAATTGCTTCAGCCTGTCCACGTGGAGTACTACGGAACATCATTGTTTGATTGAGGTCTGTATACTTGAACGCTGCCGTGAATAGCTCGAATCTCCTAACATACTTGCCATTGCCAAGGTTTGAGGCTCGGGCATGAGTTGCTGGGTCGCTTGCGCAACAGAAGCTGTCAAGGAGGCAGACGTGATATCAGGTGCGGCAGGGATCATGGTGACTGTTGTAGTGGAGTTCCCGGTGTTGTCTGGTGTTAGCGCGGTAGCAGACACAATTGTGTCAAAATCAGTAATCCGATTTTTGGTGAGTTGTGTCCCGTTGGGGTCGCGGAAATGGCTTGCACGGATGGTGCTGCAAGCATGGTTATGTGTGTGACTTGACTTGAAGTTGTTGCGGTTGCAGGCATTGGGTTGTGCGGCTGGAGGGGATCAGTGTACCATCAGCGTCGCATGTTGGTGTAGTCGTGGAACCGGCTGGTGCTGGTGGTGCTGGATGTGCTGGCGAGTATCCAACATAGCTTGGCATGGTGGCTATCATGGGCGCTGGGCCATATGGCTGTGGCCAGATTGGCCTTCGATCTGCAACATTGCGTAAATCGACTACGGGAACTGCTATTCCAAACTGGCGGCTAGCACTTGCAGGGGCTCGGCTATTCCTGGGTGAGTCAGCGCGACTGGCAGCAGCTCGCCATACATCCCGTGTGGTTGGGCGATCAGGTGTCCGATCTGCAGCAGGTAGTATCCTGGTTGGCTTGACAACACGGCTCGGGCTGGTGACGCGGCGGGTAACTGTGGACCAACGATGGTGATTGGCTGTTGGTGATCGCTTGGTGCGGCACCACTTGCTTGTGTCGGAGGTGTCCTCCAGCTGTCCTCCAGCTGGTTGGCATGGGTTCATGAGGTCCCAGTGACATGTTATCTTGGGCGAGGGACAATGCGACGAGGTCTTCCCGGGAGCGGGAGGTTGCACGGTGGGCTAGGAGGCGCTCATCGCTGGGGTTGACTCCATGACTGATCTTTCCTGGCTGGGATGGAAGCTCTCTGCTAGGCTCTCTCTCACGACTGGTTCATTAGATGCTCTGGAAATCCGTGGCTGTCTGGACACGTAGTGGACTAGGCTGATGGGTCGCACTGGCGGTCGGATCGGCTTCACGCATCTAGTCATGTCATGGTGTTCAGTCATGGTGTGTCTCGGCTCGAGTAGATCTTTACACAGAAGTTCAGCATGTACACTCAGACCGATTCTAACAAGGTCGAACAGTGATCTGACAGTTCATACATCTGGGCAGGTGGTTGCTCTTGCGACAACATGTCACTCGTAGTAGCGAAGTGTGTTCAGCTCGGCTGGTGGCGCGGCGAACAATAGTTTAATGTCACTTCGTCATCACACCTGAATCGTCCCCAGGTAGCGGCGATGGCTCGCCTTTGGGCATGTTCAAAGGCTGTGAAACATCTTATAGTTCTCGTCCATGCTGTCTTCACGTCCACCTTTGTGGACGTCTCTCTCACACTAGACAAAGGGGCAGGTCTCTTTGGGTCTAAGTATTTTCCCACCAAAAACGGGGTGCATGTCTAAAAATAATCTTTGTCGGGTGCAGGGTGATGGTCATGTGGTGGTGTGATAGGTGTGGCCTGTTCTGTGATTGGCTGGGTGTCATGTGTGATGCACGTGATCGACTGGGTTCTGTATGTGGTGTGGTTTTATGGCTCGTGTATAGGTGGAGCACCGGAGGGTGTGGTTTTGCATGTGTATAGTACGATGTATAGTACGAATGTACTGAAGTGCGTTGGAGGTTCCAGGGCTGTTACAGTCTCTGTTAACACTACATTTTCAAGACATGTTCAAACGTATTTATCCGTTAAAAAGCAGATATGATACGGAGAACCAAAACATTCTTGGATACTTTGATGGACTTTTTATGTCAATTTGGGGTGTATACTTTTGCTAACTCTCCTTCCAGTTTGTCAACACACACCGAATTTTTTTTCCCCGTGCACAGTATTTCAGACCATGTTGAGTGATATACAGATGTCATTCAACTCAAAGGGGTGTCCTATTTTGCGAAGTATTTCATTTTCTCATCAATATGGCTCGTAATATCTCTTTTTATCAGTTTTCAACTGTTTGAAGTCGATTGGTATAGTGAAATTTGTTATATGACTTTCCGGGAATGATGTATGTTCGCAAGGAGGTACATTATCTGTCATTAATGCTATGGTCACATGTCATATCCGGAGGATTCCCGACGTATCTATGGCAAAAATCGAATGCCGGGGTTCTCCGTATATATACCATCTGTCACCAGCTTCACTCCGCAACAACTCCTAATCTACTCCTGACTTCCTTTCAGCAAAAAAGAATAATTGACAAAAAACACCTGGAGTATGAGATTCCCGGAATACACTCTGGCTATCTCCGGGCTTCTCCGGCTGTTTCTAAAATTCTGTATCTGTGACGGGAACACCTGTGACCATAGCATACTGACGACATGATTTATTTTCATATCAGGCCCCATATTTCAGTGACATATACTGGCACAACTTATTTTGGTTTGCTGTTAATAAAACTTAATGCAATGCTGATGCATTGCGAAATCAGCTTCATATAGAACACAGTGAACATACTGCTCTCATGTGTGCATTATATGGTTTGACCGGGTGCACGCTCCGGGTGTTTTTGTGAATATTTTTTTTTTGCGGAAAAGAAATTATATATTGATCTCAAATCGTTGTTCAACATTGCAGCTTCTTCACTGTTATTAACTTAATGGAAAGGTGTATCATCTGCAGAAAAACGTATGTTGAAGTCTTTAACTTCATATGTTATTTCGTTGATTAATATACATAAAAGCAAGAGTTCTGAACTGCCAGCTTTTATGTCAGACCACCTTTGAACATCAATAATTACAGACTGTTTCCAGGATGCAAAGTATTCTGATATCCAGTTAAGTGAGCTGCCCGCAATCCCACGATTACTAAGTTTGTATAATATGTGTGCCACACATATTCAAAAGCTCTACTCTTATCTAGAAAAATCTACAGGACCTTCCTTAAAATGCAGACCAGTAGTGATTGGCTGAAATCATGATGTGTAAGATGTTCCCTGAACTGCAGGGAACAAAACCTGACCAGTCGTATAAAGCATGAAGGCCTACCTCTATACAATGATTAGGTGCCGTCAACAATTGTATATTAGTGAACTTTACTACCTCGTTGACGTGTTCCACCCGCTCCATGACTCCTCTAGTATCCCATGTGACTCTCCACAATGGAAGGGTCAGGATGACCCCAAACAGGACCATGTGTTACATGAACTCGATTATACTCAAGGCAGTAATTTTACATAATGCATCAATCACACGGTTCTGCTCAGTGGAACAACCATTCCAGTTCACCAAGGCTAAGCACGAATGGAACGATCATGTCGCGAATCAGATCTTAGATTTGACAACTCCCCTTGAAACCAAGAAACTATGAGACTGGAATTCCTTTCAGATCTCCATAGGAACGTACCGATGGTCCAAAAACTTGAATCTTCAGATGACTTCCGAAGAAGCTTCTGTCAAGAAATTCCTTGCTGAGGCAACGTCTGATCTTTTTTGGGCATCCAGCGTGCCTCCGAAGGCAAATTCTATAACTCGTCGTGACAAGTGGCCTGGACAAAGCCTCATGGGGGTGTTGATAGCTGAGTTTTGTGTTGCACTGCGTTCGGACATACACCCGATGTTCAGACAGATCCCACACCCAATGCAGTGGGTTTGACAACAAGAGAGGACCAGGTTGCTCCATATGTGGAAGGCAGTAATGAAGACATCCACTCCACCCATGTCGAATTGACTGACACCTTGAAACTGGCAGAGACTCTCCTCTCTGAAGCTCTCGCCACACCTCTAACAAAATCCACATCGTCTTCTGAATTGATCTCAAAAGCCAACAAATTAATGAGCTCCTTGTCAGACACAGCCAACTCCTCCCGTCTAGGAAGAGGAAACCTTCAAGTCTGGTAAACTTGTCAAACCTTACTAACTGTGTTCATCCAGAGAAGGCTGCAAGGGATAGGATAGGATAGGATATTTGTTTATTCAGCAACTTGAAATGAAATGATATGAAATAATAAGCAATAAGTGAAAAATGATAGTGGAATATACATGTACTGACAAAATATGAGATAAACAGACATTGATACATGTAAGTTGCTGAAGAGACCATACAAAGCCTGAGGGCTGTATTATGTATGGCCTCAAAAAAAAGGAGAAAAAGATAGATAGATACATGGCAAGAAAACATAAACCAAGGAAAGAAAATGCTAAACGAAAATACAGGTAATGAGAAATAATAAAACAAAGGAAATAACATACTAATCAGATGTACATGTAATGAGTAAGAAAGTAAAGAGAGAAAAAAAAAATGAACACTTGAGTGTGACATTTTGGTGGATGGAACTACTGGGAACCCCGACGACCCTAGGTGTCAATTTTATTATTGTAGATGTGTAATTTGGAAAAGAATGTTTTGTCTTTGGTTGGAAAATTACTGACCCAAGAAAAGTTCAAAAGCCATGGAACAACAATGAAACTATGAATTTATGATTCAATTTCAGAATGAATGAACTGGAAATTTAATGAATAACAGTAATGTGGGTTGTAAAAAGATCCACGGACCCAAACCGTACTAGAGATCATTGACAGTGTAAGCCCATGGATATAAACATATATTTGTTTCATAATGTCCTTGAAACAGATAAAGATATATTTTCCACACACATAAAAAATGGTGAATAGGCCATCAGATTAGTGTGCCCTGACCCATGTTACAAACACATATACAAAAGGTTCTGTGGTGATTTAGTGATAAACGATACATGTATATGTATGTATACGTTATGATATTAGCCAAGTCACGATCAGAGATCATAATGCTTGAAACAAGCCCACGAATCCCACCCGCCCTAGAGACCCTTGAAAATGTAATGCCCATTTATATACAATCCCAAGATATATACCAGTATATATGTCCTGAAATTGTATATCAATTTAGTGTGATCTGATCTGGATATAGGACATCCGTTATAGAATGATTTGTAATAATCAATGTGTGTATGTGCATACATACGTTATGATACATATTAGCCCAGTCATCAGAAGAGATGATATTGGTTGTAGGTTCACATACAGTCTTTGCAGGTAGGATTTGAGCACCATACAATGTTTTTATAATTAGATAGCATTGCGTGTCTGAGATATGTTTTAATTTGATTTATTGACATGGAGTTATGGTCTGGCAAAAGTGATTGCCATTTATTCCAGATGTGAGGAAAATTGAAAATAGGAAACCTGCCAGCAAAGTCACTTGTGGCACGTCGGACATAAAGCTGCTCTGATTGTCTGGTGATATGATGTGATTGAATTTCATGATTGACAACAAACATGCCATTGAAAGATGCAGGTAGTTTATTTTTAAGATATTTCGCCATAAATAGGGAAATTTCACATTCATACTGATCTGAGAGTTTGAGAATATTTAGTTTTTTTAATAATGGCTCAGTATGACTATTATAACTAGCCCCACCTATAACTCTAATTGCTCGTTTTTGCAAAATTGAAATGGAATTTAAAAGAGATGTGGAGGCATTACCCCATGCTAATAGGCCATAAGTAAGATATGGATGTATTAGAGAAAAGGATAGGGTTCTCAGGCACTTCTGTGGAAGAAAGTTTCTTACTTGCCTGATAATAAATAGGGCACGAGATATTTTAGTTTTGATATGTTTAATGTGGTCTCCCCAAGAGAGATGATCATCTATTTTGACACCTAAAAATTTAGTACTAGTTTCTATTTGGTCTTTACCAACTCTTTCAAGGACTGTGCCATTTATAGATATATTATTGTGTGATAAATTGATGTTGGCTCTGGGTGATCTGATGTGGACATATTTGTTTTTTTTGGCATTTAATGATAATCTATTTGCACAAAACCAATTATATAGATTATTAACTTCCTTGTTTGCATTGAGATACAAATTGTCTATACTACTATCAGAAATATAAAGTGAAGTGTCATCTGCAAATGAGAGGATTTTTCCTTGTGAGACAGAGTGACCTATATCATTTACATAGATGAGATACAGTAGAGGGCCCAGTATTGATCCTTGTGGAACACCATATTCCATAGGTAATGTGTCAGAAACTGAATCATCAAAAGCCACATATTGGGTACGCATAGTCAAATAGTTTGTTAACCAGTCTTTAATTTTGCCTCTTAGTCCATAATATTCAATTTTGGTTAGAAGTAAATCTCTGTTTATCACATCAAAGGCCTTAGAAAGATCACACAATATGGCTATGGTAGATTGCTTGGGTGTCACATTATTTGCTTCCGCGCAGTCATTAAGTAAGTGCAAAATGGGGTGGATTGTACTGTGACTGGATCGGAAACCATACTGGTGATTATAGAAGAGATTGTTTTTTTGGAAGTAATCTGTGATTTTGTTGAAAACAATTTTCTCAAAAATTTTGGAAAATGAAGGTAATAAGCTAATTGGTCTATAGTTATTTAGAATTGTGTTGTCACCGGATTTATAAATTGGAACCACTTTAGCAATTTTAAGGGTATTGGGGACTATGCCTGTCAGTAAGGATCTATTATTATTCATGTGTGTCAGTGCTATATGGATGTAATGAATGCTTTGCTTTATTATTTTCATTGGGATAAGGTCATGACCAAAACTAGTTTTGGGTTTGAGTTTAGATACTACATTCAGTACTTCTAGTGGTGTGACAGGTTCAATAAACATGCTTGATCTATATGGTGTTTTGAGATAGTCCTTATAGGATGTGTTTGTAACTGGTATGCTGTTACTTGTCTTAACACCAATTTCGGCAAAAAATCTATTAAACGCTTGAGCAATATTCATTATGTCTGATACTAGGCTGTTTTCGATATTGAAGAATTGTGGCAAAATGGGTTTTGTTTTATTCGGATTGATTGCATTTGTAAGTATTTTCCATGTGGCTTTGATGTCATTTTGTGATTCATATAATTTAGATTCAAAATAGTTCTGTTTCATAATTCTCTTCACTTGGTTATATTTATTCTGAAATCTTTTATAAGTGTTTATGTTGAGTTCAGTGGGATTTTTTAATTTTAATTTGTATAATTTATTTTTCTTTCGCATAGATGTTAAAAGACCAGAAGTTACCCAGGGTTCTTTCTTGATATAATTCCTGTTGCATTTATATGTTTTAATAGGGAAAGCAATTTCAAAAGCATCAAAGTATTTGGAGTAGAAGGTACCATAAGCTTCTTCGGGGCAGTCAATATTGGAAATGCCAGTAAAATCAATTTGTTCAAGTAGTGTATTGAATGTGTTGATGTTTGTGTCAGAAAATGTTCGTTTTTGATAGTTTTTTACCTTTAATTGTTTTTGAGTGTTATTAAAAGACAGGAATACCCCGAAATGATCAGCAACGTCATTTATAATGATACCACTTTGGCAGTTGTTTGACTGGATATTCGTATAAATATGATCAATTAAGGTTGCAGAGTTGGGAGTTACTCTTGTTGGTTTAAAAATTTTTGGAACAAAAGTACGTGATACTATGTTGTCAAAATAATTATTCACGCTTGATAGAGAATTGTACTTAAGTAGATCTATGTTCATGTCTCCAAGAATGACTGATTTTTTGTTTTCATTATTAATAATATCCATAGTGTCATACATGGTCTGTGAAAAGATATCAATATCTGCTCTAGGGAGAGTGTTTGGTCTATAGATGACACCGACGATGTAGTTAGATTTGAATGTTGAACAATTGTCATGTTTACCGAGAGATACTTCCACAAATAGTGATTCATACACATGAGGGATCATGACAGTAAGGTCATCTCTAATTGTGAAATGTAGATCATCCCGGATAAATAACCCTACCCCTCCCCTGCCATCATCTGATCTATTACGGGTAATAAGTTTGTGGTACCCAGTGAGGGAAACTCTACTATCTCTGGAACAATCAAAGAGTTCACTGATACCTATAAAGTAAAATTGGAAAGTTTGGCATGTTATTTCCTGCATCAGATCCCTAAAATGCTCCCAATTGGCTGATAAGCTTCTACAATTTATGTGAAAGAACGAAGTACCATTTCCTTTATTTTTGAGGATATTCAAAGCCGTGGATGGTTCATAATATTTGCAATCATTCATACTAATAGGTGTGTCTGTTTGATCTTCACACCATTCATCAGAAGCAGTGTAAACATGTTTCAAATCATAATGTTGGTCAGTACCAACCATATCCAGTGTTATACTAGCCATTGTTAAAGGGTAAAGAAGAGTCGTCCATGTCCCAGCAATTCCACCCATCAAAAATACAGCATAATATGTTCCTCATAAGCATAGTCACTGTACATTCAAACAACTTGAGCAAATCTCATAGTAGTGATGGTGGAGGAATCCCAAATATTTACAAATATTTACAAATGTTTAATATCTCGATCATATGTAATAATGCACGATATTCACGCATATTTCTGATTTAACGTCTATATGTATCAGGCTCAGTAAAACAGCAAAACAAAACAACAATTGTCCAGTTATATTTTTATATTACATGTTACTAGCTGGGTCATGTTTACTATCGCGATACCCAATCATAGGACTGGTTAGCCTAACTGAAAATTTATTTGATTCATTGTTCATTATATGTTAGTTTACTGGTAGTGAAAATTGCATTTAGATCATGTTTCCAATGAGGCAACCATGTAATTGCACATCGCGATATAAAGGCCACAGTTAGAAAAGTGATACTCGATCATAGAAATGGTCCACCTAACTCAAAAATTTCTTTTTTTTTCTTATCATTATTTTTTTTCATCATATGCTCACTATCGCGATACCCAATCATAGGATTGGTGTGCCTTACTCAAAATTATTTAGATTATTATATGTAATACTTTAATTTATTTCCAGTGAAAATTTCTTTGACGAAATTCCATTTACATGTATCTTACATTTAGGTTATATAAGTGAGGCAACCATTCAATTGCACATCGCGATATGATTCCTACTCTACAAGATATTCAGCCACATATTTTGAGACATATCTAAATTTAAGGCTATATATTCATTGTGTACGTGTATAAATAGAAATCCACAGGTACAAACGCGATACCCAATCTAGGTAAAGTTACTTCACTCTGGGGTGGATGGCGGTAAAGTTACTTCACTCTGGGGTGGATGGCCCGACCCACAGAGGTGAAGCGGTTCCATGCGATAACGTAACCGCGATAAGAGCTGACTGTGTTTCGAAGTTTGTTGGCAAAAATGGGCTGTTATTGGATCCGTTGTACGTTTTTTGAGGACATTGGATGTTATGCTACTTGATTTCAGCATACACAGACAGAAATAGTGTGTAGTTGTGAAAATTGAACACATTTTTTATTTGAAGTGGTGTAACTTGCCGCTGCCTTTTGCAAACTGTGCATTTTGTGCGGACCTATTTTGAAAGATTTGTACAATCGCCTAATGCGACATTCTTTTTCTTCAAACAGTTGACATACAATTAATTTATACCGGTACAGATCAGAAATCCAGTTTCAAACTTCAAATCAGCTTATTCAATATTCAACATTCATAACAGCGCAGTACAGGGCTAGGGTGTACAATAACGTGGGCAATTTTATTACCAACTAATTTCCGATACTTGGGATCCAGAATGACAATTGGTTATGATAGAAAAGTGCTCTTTATCACAAACTAGATGTTTCTTTTTATCTGTATTTATCATTTTGTGTCACTGATTAACTCATCATTGTCATTGGTTATCATGGAAAAACAGGATTGCCCACTAATTGTACATGTGCTCCCCCACCCAAGCATAGAGATTATTATATATATGTAAATAAGCTTTAAAAATGAAAATAAAACAACAAGAGTAAACAATATTGCTAAAATGACATATGTGTATATTTTGAATTTTAAATTGTCTGAAATATTTTCTAACTCTTTGATATAAACTAGAAAATTAGTTCAAGGGCTAAGAAAGGTCATCGGAAGAATGTTTAGTTTTACAACAACTTTTTTCATCAAAATTGCCGTATTGACCATTCAAGGTCAATGAAGGTCCAATTTATGGTCACCATTGAAACTGCAATATATGATTTCCCATTTGATACGACCAATATTTAAGTTCTACCTTGAAGTGTTCTAGGAGTTTACTCCATACAGCTCCCATTATGAAGGAAGAATATCAAAAGCCAAATTCAAGGTCATAACAATATTTACCACATATCATTTCATATGTACACAATTGATTTCTAATTCATAATGTTGCTAACAAACAATAGATTACCCATTTTGTGCTTTGACCTCGAGAATAATGTCAAAGGTCAAACCCAAGGTTATGAGAATATTTAGCTTATATCAGTTCCTACATGTACACAATCCATTCACAAACTGTAGAGTCAATAATCAGCAAGATATTAGTCCTTTTGTGCTTTGACTTTGAAAATAAGGTCAAGGTCAAAGTCATGAAAATATTCAGCACATATCATTTCCTGTGTGTCCACAACTGATTCCCAAGCTCTAATGTCAATAATAGGCGAAGTAATAACCATTTTGTTCTGTGACCTTAAAAATTAACGAACTGAAGTGATCAGGAACACATGATCATGTAAAAAAAAACAGTGACGTTTCAGGAAAATTCATGAGAATTACGTGTTTACCATAACAAGCTGACAAATTTCTGCAGTGTCATGGCGGTGTTCCCAATAGGGTATGGCAAGGGTGATATTCTCGTGATATATATGCCACTGATCCTGGACGAGTTTGAAGTTAAGTCCATCAAGTCCTCATCATTTCCCCCACTGGTTAGCTTGATGAGTGACACGGTCACACATTACACAGAAACAAAAAACAAACACGTGAGCATCAGCATGTTAGGTGAAGATGGGTCGAGGCTGGATGCAGAAAGTGGAGATGGAACTCATTCTGTTGTTCTGGTGTCCCCGGAGAATCTGGAGGGACGGTGGCCGAAGACGTCTGTGAAATGTGGCGAGTGCATTCGGCGAATTATTGTGCAGTCTTTGACTGTGGCTGGAATACAGGAAGTACCTTTCCAGTACAAAAACAAATGCCAGTGCTACTACTGTCAGGTTTCATGTGCAAACTGCACCAACCTCAAGCAGGAAGAGCACTGATGTTATCGAGAACATGTGTGTTTGTGATGAGATTAACTAATTCGCAATTACTTAACGCATATGCATACGGTTAACACAGGTATGATATATAATTTCATCTTCATTCATCAGTTTGCATTTACCTGGTTCTGAAACAAATTGTCACATATTGTGCAGGTTTACACATACACGTCCTCTCTCAAACGAAGATGTGAAACGAAAGTGCTGAATATTGTCATGACCTTGAACTTGACATTTGACCTCATGTTCAAGGTCACAGGACAAAATGGCTAATATCTCCCTTCTTGTCGATTTTACAGCTTAGGAATCAATTGTGCACATACATGTATAGGGAATGATGTATGTCGAATATTTTGATGATCTTTAATTGACCTTCGACCCTATTTTCAAGGTCATAGAACACAATTGCTATTTTATCTTGCTTGTTATTAAACTTACAGCTTAGTAATCAATTGTGGACATTTTGGGGGATGATATACATGTTTGCTGGATATTCGCATGACGTTGCATTCGACCAGTGATCTTAATTTCACGGTCACGGGACACAAATGGCTAATACCACATTGGTCCTAATAGTGACACACGCCCTAACGGTAGAGCCCCCCCCCCCCCTCTCTTTGTCCCAAAATGTTCGATTCTTGTAACCTAACAATTCACTTGATATCTTTATAATAAGATCTTGGAGTGTTCCAATCCCCACTTTCATGTTATTTGAATCATAATAAAAGGGATTGAAGGCTATAGGTATATTATTCAGTGATTTTCTTGAATTTGACCTCAAGTTTGACTTTATGTTTGCCCGCACTACAGTACTGCAGGAGGTCTTGCTTTGGCTCGCCATCCTACTATTAGGACAAATACGGTATCTAAAATATATCACATCTTGTCCGGTAACCTGTCTTAACCTTTGAGCTATTTTTTGGATTTAAATCAAAATTCGGACTGTCGTCATCATCGACAGACATATTTACTAAATGGTTATTTTACTCTATACCTAGATATATATATAACCATACACATATATGTACACATCTATAGCCTACATTATGTGTGATTGACTAATGAACACGCTATCAATTTGTCAAAAAGATGATCCAATGTTCGGTATCTTTGTTTGAAAATTTTCACTCGAAATATTCATGGAAACTTATTCTTCAAAATCGTTGATTTTGGAGTGTACTTATTGTAAGGGAAAACATTATTGTGCATGATGACCTCTGACCTCATACGTACATACCAAAAAACAATAAAATGCAAGTGAAATTCAAGAATAATAAAGAAAATGCAAGGAATGTATAGTTTCCATAGTCATTGAAATTATTGATCTGTTCAATCATATTTTACTATATCTACCTGGTTTTACAGCAATGAAGAATGTGTCTACTTTTTTCAACATCATAGTCAAACTGTTAACATTGCTTGTTTCTTCCATTTAATTGTTCTTCTTCAAGTTAAGGATATTTCTGTCAGGATGTGTGTGGAAATCGTTTGAAATACAAATCGTTTTATGCGAGCCATACGAGGAATTAGGTCCGCACTGAATATTTCGAAAGTCCAGACATGTTGATGGATACCTTCGAAGAAACTAATGTTTTTTAAATTACAAGACGACATTGTAACTCAAAACACTCGATGAGATTCATAACGTGAATTTTTTGGTATTTATGGACTATTCCGTAGATTTTAATACCCGCTAGATGCGTGCGGTCACTCTCGAAGACCGCACGCGGTTACGTTATCGCATGGAACCGCTTCACCTCTGTGGGTCTGGCCATCCACCCCAGAGTGAAGGGCCATCCACCCCAGAGTGAAGTAACTTTACCTATACCCAATCACGATGTATTTATGGTGCGCCTAACTCAAGTTTATTGGTTTTATTTACCGAACGTTTAAGTAATAGATGTGTATGAGTGAGGCGACCATTGAATTGCACATCGCGTTGGCAAAAGATAGTTGACACTATGGACATGGATTGTTCAGCCAGTGTCAGTAACAATTGTCAATGTGACCCTCATATGGCAATGGACGATAATATAAGAAACTTGACATTTCGAACTGAACTGGTTGATTGAGAATAGTTTTGAGCTTGAAAATGATCTAGTGTGTCATATAAAGTGGTGCTTACGTGATCTGTGTTCCAATCCAATCTTAGAGATTGGTATTGTGTATAATTTAATCATTTTCACTGGTAAATAAACCTGTGTTTACAATCGCTGTCGGATAAATGACCTTGACATTCAGGTGCTGCGTAAGAACTACGGAGGCAAAAACGAAGCAGTGCAAGACAGGCATACTATGGAATTCCGCAGGCGACGTACTACATACTACATACCACATACGCCGGTAAAACAAGCAATACACCTTTCATGGGCATAGAATAGGGAGCCTACACATAGCCTAATTGCTCATGATTGAAGTTCATTTCGAATTGACTCCAGGAGTTTGCCGGTCGTGTTTTTGCCTTTCCAAGTGGATGGATCGAGGGTGTCCTCGTCATCCAGAGTCAAGCCACAACCCCAGGTACGGTCCAGTGAGGCCTCTCCAATAGTTTTGTCCCCAGTCGAGAGTAAGAAGTCCTTCAAGTCAGGCGTAGCAGAGAATTTCGCTCGCATCACTTCTTCCATGATTTTGGGACCAGTGGACAGCCATCGGTAGGGGGTTTTGATCGAGTCGCCGATCCGCTTTGCCACGCCGGGGTCAGTGCTCAGCAAGATGTCAATGGCAGATTGATCATCTTTGGCTGCCAAAGCCTTGTGGTGTTGGTAGTAATGCTCAACTGAAGGGTATTCCATTGTATCGGATGCCACTTTGCACTTGTAAAAGTTACTCAGAGGAGAAAGTCTACCTAAGAAGACGACTGATTTGTCACTGTATTTGGTGTGTACGGAGGAAGTGTCGAAGGGAACTTTGTGAACGTCGTCTACTGTGTATGAGGTGCTGTCGATAATCAGTTTGTCGGCCTTCAGACTTGCTTGCATTTTGAGTTCTTTGGCCTTACGGAGCACAGGGAGCAAGATGCGTCTGCGGGACACTACTTTAGTGGGGTATTGTTGATTTATGTAAATGTGAGGTTTGTGATTTTTTAGTTTGCCGCCATTGCTCAGTACGAGCTGAACATCTTGTTTGTTGTTAAATCGAGCCACAATGTTTCTTGGGCGATTTAGGACCTTTCGTAGGCGATGACAGGCGACAATGGTGGGAGGTGACTCAATCCCCAGGACATCAACGAGGATATTGTTTAAGGTTGTTTTTAAGTCCTCCACTGATTCGTTCTCTTTGTCGGGTACACCTGATAGTATTATGTTGCAGTTCATAGAACGGCATTCTAGCTGGGTTACCCTGTCAGAGATTGCCCTGTTCTCGTTTTGCAGTTTCAGTAGGAGCAAATCATGTTTTTTCGACGTTTTTTCCAGTTCATTTGATGTGTCTGTCAGTTTGTTTACCGTGGTCAGAAGATTATCACTGGCCTGTTTTAGCTCGTCAAACTTTTTCATTAAAGTGTCCTGGAAGTTCATGTGCCAAGCTGGGGCCTTGTCATCAACTTGTATATTAGCCATAATGAATGCACGTCTGGGTCACCGTAGTTAAATGTCCGTCACGCGTGATTGCACAGCACTGATCGATGGTTGTAGATTGATATTTCTAGTGATTAGTCGATCAAGATTGTCTTTTATAAACCACCAATAGGTTCATGTAAGTTATTTCATGTAATCAAACCGTTCGATTCCATCTGTATTTATCCAAGATTGAAATAAATCAAGATTTATGCTCAGTTGTTTATCTTGGTTACGCCATGACCGGAAGTAAAAAGGGACGCTCTGATAACACTGAGCAAATATATCAGTAAACTAAAACTAAGTGAAGAATTTCAAAACACGTGTAGATCTATAACCTTTAAAGTTGAAGATAATATAGAACATTGTCTGTAATATGTGTTGATGTGAGGGGTCTATGGGAAACTGTCGAAAGGGATGTAGAGTTTGTAACTGGTATGATTATTTCGTTATAACCCAAAAATTAAACCGAAGGCATCACAGACTTAGATACGACACAAAGTGTTCTCCAGTCAGTCATTATTCTTCTGTTGTCAGCCACGAAGTGTATAAGTATATTCACGTTCAAGAGAGACACCAATATAACTGTACTTTACGAAACAGAACAATCCTGGAGAAAAAATTGAAGTTGGAGATTCTGAAACAGAAAAATCCTGGAGAAAAATTTTAAGTTGGAGATTCTGAAATATTTCTGCGATTAATTATCAATCTCATACATAAAAGCATCTCTGGTGAATAAAATGGTGATGAAAGTTATCCACATTTATTTACATTGTTGTTTAATGTGAACAATTATGTGTCCTTCACTACAGAGTGATCAGGGCACTGTTTTGTTAGCCATTATGTAATTTAGTAACGTGCATGTTGTAATGTAATGTAAACATTTAGTTATGAGCATCCTTAACGCAAGCGTACTTGATAATATTGATTATCATAACGTATACATTGTGTGCGGAGCATCTTGATATGATTGTAATATTTAGTATGATTGTAATGTAATGTTGTGAAGAGACTTACATCTATATGTAGAATATTTAATACTATAACGACCCACAACCCTCCCTTACACGAACTCTCACTTTCACATACACCAAACATGATTAATACACGCCCCAATACTTAACATCCCAAGCACATGACTTCATGAGTAACTTATCTGCAAGCACTACTCACCTGATACACACGTGACACCCAACAGCCAATCACAGACACGCCTTTCACCCTACGAGGTAGCCACTCGTACATGCACGGAATTGTCCCACATCCATATTGTTTTCAGGATCCAAAGAGAGAAGTGTTTCTGTCACTGAGAAGACATAGTTGAAATATAAATAGGAATAATTGTGTGAAGAGAACATTGAGCTGGATTAATGAGTACTACTGTATATATATATTCCTGTTGGACAGTTAGGGGCCATATGAGTGGCGAGTGATCATGCCATTGAAATAAATAGTCGTGCCAATCAAGATCATCTGTTGAACGCCGGACTCATTATTGCACAGCGCTCATCATTTACTAAACGTCGTGATAGGTTGATAGAGCCTGAAGAACTCTATTTTATCACATTCACCATACCTACATATCATCAATGCTGTATTTGCAAACCGGTAATGAATTCAAATTATACTCATTCTTGCTCAGGTATCATGAAAACATGTAATAACCCGAAAATGTTACATCATGTAATAACCCATATAACATTCTTTACTCTCCAGTGGAATGATACACTCGACCCTTCACCGTAAGCAATGCGCCATACTGTCAACCTTCACCATCGCCGAAGTTTTGTCCAGCCCCATGTCACCTTCTTGTTATTGGCCCGGGTAAGTTATGCTGCGTGTTCCTCTATTGCCAGAAAGGGTTCAAAAGATGTCGGATGGGCTGAATGATAAGGGCATTTTAACATTTGACTCCAAGTCTGTATATACAGTGTACTCTGCTGAAACTGGCTCTTGTATATACCGGAAATTTGTCCATACCGGCGTTCCTTTTAGGTCCCGATTTCTTCCCCTTTGTTTCTACAGTAACCAACTCTCGATATAACGGATGTTGTCCATTCTGAAAACCGGCTTTATTCCGGTGACCTAGGCGGCCATATCATATTTACCAAACTGGCGTTACCCCAATAATTCAAAACTGCGGTGTCTAAATTGCACTCAGCTATACTTCATTGGATCACAGACCAATGTCAAAGGCTGCGCTTTAGTCACACGTCTTTGTAAACCCAACAGCACGAGGAAAATGGCGCTCACAAATTGTAATTACCAACAACTAAACTTCGTCAGTTAGGGGTCGTTTGAAGAATGCACGATTTACCTGACATGATTTCTCGAGTAAATCAATGCAAGCTCATCACTAGGGGTGACACGCATTGTTCAAAGTAATTATTAATCAGCGCCTGCTATGATCGCAGAGAACAATTTATGACATCATGCAATTTTGTCTCACTATGGAAATTCTGCAGTTGGTTTCAAGACGTGCTAATAGCACAATATTATAATGATGTCAATAGAAAACTTACGATTAATATTCGACTTACAATTTATTCACTTCAATGTAGGTATCAATCTACATTGATACCTACAATGATATCTACAATGTTCTGCAATAAATCTATACAGATCCGACCTATTACCAATAGCCTAGTATCAGCTACGCTGATGTCCATAAAGTTTGTAGCTACATGTACATTTTCGGAAAACAGCTTGACGGTATTTAGTTATGTTATGTTGTGCAATAGTGAAAAGCGAAGTTGGCCGGTATCTGCATTTTTGGTGAGATGGTCGATGTTCTCTCCCTTGAAACTCTTGATAAACCGGTGCTCTGTCCATAACGATTTTTTTCCCTAGTCCCCTGGAGATCCGGTTCGTACAGAGTACACTGTAAAAACCATATTTGCTGTCGTAATACTGCTGAAATGGTGACCACTTCCCAGAACAATTGTCTTTGTTGTCAGTGTATCAAACGAAATGTGTTTGGTACCATCGGGCGATAATGGCATTCAAACATAGATTCTTTGTTCGGCATGAACCTCCAAGATCTGTTTTGTTCCAAATTCTTTAAATGGTTCTCATTTTATTACACTGACATGATCAGGCAGCTACATGGTCAGGCAGCTATATTCTGAACTATGCAGCTAGCTGTATTTAAATTTCTGAACTAATCATCATGTAACTCATTTGAATGGAAGAAAAAACACACAAGTGTGGATACAAACCAAGTAGTATATATCTCCCGAATAATATTACACTTGATTACGACACATGTAATGAAAAAAATCCATGCTAGTCATTTTCATGAATATTTCTTAGGATTCAAATACAGCTCGTTTTTCATTTCTCTCATATTTGCCAACTCCTATGTAGTGCCATTATCCTGGATTCCCTGAGCCTTGCATTATATTAGAGTGGAATTTGTTTAAATTTCAAAGACTATAAAGATATGAGGCAAACTTCATAATGAAAATACCTTATTCACCTAGATATTTAAACATTCAATATATCTCCGAAATGTGATGAAGTCAAATAGACTTCAAAACGAATTAATTTATTTCCTTGTAAAGACGGCATCAGCATGGTATTCAAATTAGCAAGAAACAACAGTGAGTGGATTCGGAATGGCGTCCCAAGGTAAGACTCATAGATGTGTGTTTAAGTAACTTACCCCATGTACCCCATTTACTGGCACATCTGCCCATACTAGTACTTCTGCAAATATTAGTACAACAAAACCCTAGGCATCTAGCAATGAGATATTCCAAGATTTTAATATGTTCGTTCCTGGTATTGCCTGGATGTTTCACACTTTCTTCACAGCTTCATCAGCAAATGATGTGAAAACATCATTTTTTGACATCCAGCAACAAGGGAATGAGAAGAAAGATATCACATATAATGTGGAACAACAACTCAAGCACAAGCCATTCCATGATTATCTGTCAAAACTGAGTCCTGTATACCTACAGGATACTGTGCTGCTATTCAAAGATTCTGATCAGGACTTGATCCTAAATCTAGAACCACTGCAAGCAAATATACATGAAGGGTTGAAGACAAAAGGTTACCATGGCAACTTTATCTCAATAGGGTCTTCGAAGGGACAGCTCAAAATTCAATCTTTAAATGAATTGGACCTAGCATTTTTGATTCATCTAGACAAGTCATACATCAGCCAGGTCACCTCAAGGTCACATGTCTACCATGTAGAGAAAGGAAACCAGACCATAGGTGCCAGAGAATTCCGAGATAGGTTTGGTCAAGATGTCCAGGAGATCCTCAGCAACATACAGCTGCCAACCCGACTAGCACATAGTGGCTACTGCTCACCAAATTTCAGCGGTATACGGTACAATGGCCCAGCAACAACAATGTTATTGGTCTGGGATCCAGAGGGTGAAGCGCGTGAGATCTCAGTAGATATTACCCCCATGCTTCATCTGCCAACAGAAGATGAACAAGCTATTAAAGAAAGAATCAGGCAGAAAACACAACAAATGCGAGATGAGATGCCACAAGAAATATTCCGATTCGAGGGCATATATATGTTCCCCAATCCAATCTCAAATCAATGGGAATTGACCACAGCCTGCTATGAAGCTACAAACTTGTTGCCTCACCTTTCACGCGACTCACCTTTCAAGAGCTGTATCCTGATGTGTAAGTCCATGGCAAGTTTGATGGCATCCATCCCAACCACAACATCCGAAGCACAAGAAACAAAAATAATGAAGCAAGTTGTGGAGTCATTAGTTGAACAAGACGAGCAAACACCAGAAGTGATGAAATATGGCCATGCATTCCTGACATCCGATACTGGTAAGAGCCACAAGGAAATGTCCAAGAAAGCAATATCCATAAACACTGCTGCCATTACTCATTTGACACTAGAACTAGCCAGTGGGATGCATGGAGCATTCACATCAATACATGATCCAGATGAACGACAGAGGATCACACAGCAACTGGTCACAGATATATTCTGGTACTTATCATCAGGCAAGCATGATGTCCAGCACTTTTTTTTGGATTCCCAAATCAGTTTGCTAGCTATTGCCACCTGGGCCCGGCAGATGTACAACACTCAGCAACTGGTGGACAACGTAAAAAGCCAGTGCTTGCTGACAGCCCATTTACTGTCACATGTGAGTATAGTTTTTGCTTGAATTTGATTTCTATTTTAGATTACACAATTCAATCGGGGGGGGGGGGGGGGGGGCAGGCAAAAATTACAAGTTTACTATAAATATCTAATCTTTATAGTAGGTGTGTACTATAAATGTGAAGTTTCTCACTGTAACCTTTATAATGATGACTCGTTTGGCATGATACAGTGGAATATTGAAGAACTCGACCAAGACGTGAATCAGCACGTAGACGAAGTACCAGACGAGGATCTACAGTACATAGAGGACACATTCCGAGTACGAGCACACTTCAATGGAGAGGGATGTAACCAGACATTTGGCATCATCTTGAAGATTTGCAATGCTCTGGGAAATACAATGGGTGGCATTATACAGGTGAACGACCCAGGCTCAACTGATATGAGTAAACAAAAATTGTGGATGAAAGCCTTCAAAGAGCATGCTGCACACTGCAGCATGAAAGAAAATATTCAGTTTCTGGAAGAAGAACATAAGACCAATGCACTTGTCCTGCATGTGCCAAAATTTGCCCACAGGAAGTCATTAACCTCATACAAGGTTCACTCACCTGCTGTCGAAGACCAATGTGAAGAGATCAAAGACACTGCAGCTTACAAGAAGCAGCAGTGTCACCTGAAACGTCAGATGCACTACTTCATGGAAAACAAGCAAATCAAGTCAACAGGCACAACTGTTGAACAGGGCAGATACACTGCTGTGAGACGAACCAGGAATGTGATCACACATACAGATGTAGTGTCATCAGAACCACTGGTATATGAAAGCTCAGACACAAGAAAGACTCAGATAAAACAGGATGCACACACCTCCTTGAGAACTACTGGAGTGACTGTGGTTGACTCAGATTCTGTACCAATAGACAGCGTGTCAGCTGATGAAGCCAACAAGAAACTAAGAAAGTACAATAAGCTTGGGTGGGCAACAAACAAGCATAACTGGGAGAACAATGTAAGACCGATTGACATTGATGTTGAATCTAGTGCTAAAGAATTGATTGACAGCGAGAAAGGTACCCTGAAGCTAACATCGCCAGGGACTTATATCCCTTCTAAAGAGAACATTCTTCATCGTCACCCACAACTGGGTCAACTGCTCAGGTCCATCGAGGAACAATTCACTTGTAAAGATGCACTCATAATTGTATGTGATTCTTGGCCTAGACAAGTTGATATTGGAATGGCACCCCAACCTACCCCAACCCACCATGTATTGGATGTTGTGGTATTTGATAGGTTTGGCACAGTAGGAATTTGGTGTGTGGTTGACAACCTAGATGAAACCAAGTTATCCCCGATTTGGCAGTATGCAGTGAGGATAGGTCAGTCAACAAAGTCATCCTTTCACAATCTTGACCAGAACTTACACATTCAGTGTAACGTGTACTTGTGTTCTGACAACAGAATGTGTCAGTCTGCAAAGGTATTTCGACAACAAAATGATGTTGGGAAGAATGTCATGTACCTACTGGCCTGTTTGCTGATTCGGAAGAAATCACACCTCCGAAATTGCCTAGGTGAAGACATCGGTGTTTATTTAACTGCTAAACAAATGTCAGTTATCCTACAAACAACATGTACATCAGTTGCCCTGGTCGAAGGACCTCCTGGTTCAGGAAAAACCCTCATGGCATTTCATGTCTGCTCAAGGTACAATCCCAATCAGGTACTGTACATATGCACTACAGTAACATACCAAAGCTACTTGCGCTTCCAACAGAATTGCACACCATAACTGGTTCAGAGTGAGGCCGATATGAAGAGATTCATCAAGAAGGGAAATCTGGAAAACTGTAAATGTATCATCATCGATGATGGACATCAACTTGCCTGTTCACACAAAGTCTGGAGAAAGTTCCTGCTGATGGCAAAGGAGAAATCATGTCAAGTCTACATATTTGCTGATAGTCAGTATCAAAACTTCAGCGCTGTAGATTCTAGAGCTCTGAATAAGTGCATAGAAGAAATGACGAGAACAGGGGATGCATCTAATCACCATCTGCATGACATCCACAGAAATAGTAGGAGAGTAAGCTCTTTCTTAGTTGCGTCAACAGAAGAGACTCACTCAAGTGCAAGATCTGGAGATAAGATAGGTTGCTCGTCAATACACGAAGGGCATGACGTGGAAGTGCAGTCTATCAGCAACATCTTCGAGAGAAGTGAGACAAACGGATTGGTACAGTTGATATCAGATCTATCAATGGGGTCAGTGAGTGGACAAGACATAGCAATACTCGTTGACACCAAACATCCCATAAAAGATGTAGATAACTTGAGCCAAATCCTCAAGCAATTCACAGAATTTCCAGTTCATTCTGCAGGACACTTTCCGATTGAAGGAATTACACTAGACACCTTAGACAACTTCCTTGGCTTTGACAGGAAAGTCTGCATTTGTATTGTCAAAAAACAGGTGAAAGAGAAAACGTCACACATATTTGGCTCACTTCGAAATTTATTCCAACGAAAGATGGATTTGACACGTCATCTGCAGAACCCCAAGTACAGAACTTTTGTGGCATCTCGAGGTGTATCTAGAGTCATCTTCGTGATCGATGTCCCAATGAGCACTGAAGTCGCCCGTTTTATGAAGATGGATTTGCTGCCCCCAGACCCTGTGAGTATAGTCGGATTTCCGAGCCTGTAAACCCGCTCTTTCACTCGAACTCAGATAACAAAATGTTTTGGGCTGACTGCAACACATCTCACTACTCACAGACAACCCCAGCAACAGCTCACATACAGATCGTTTCGTTAGCTTATAGTGATATTGAAGGAAAGTTATGAGAACAAATTATTTTGCCATATATTTTTTACAAACAAAGAAAACATACTAGTTATATATACTTGTTTTGCACAGATGCATGCCCACTTCTCATTGATATCGTTGTGAGTTTTTGGGGGAGATCGTTTGAGTTTTTGAGAATTTTGAGAAATTACTGCCATTCTCATTATTTTCTCATCTGATTGACAAATCCATTAACACAATGCGATATCATCTTGCTCGCACATGTTCGAGCGTGAAACAAGTCAGGTTAGAGGTAATTCCGAGTGGCGCGCAAAAGAAAGATGCTTGATTTATCCATCTGATCGACAATGATTTGTTTGTAACCGATTTTTTTTCTGAGGCCATAACAAGTAGGTGTTCTCCCAATATCACTTTAAGCCCACTTCAGTGAATCCATTTTTTCCTCAAATGGTCAATTCGAAGCGGATTTATGCAGTGCATTCCATGAATATGCTCATTACAGACAGTTTCAGGATATCCTATATTGCCACAATCATTGACAATCTATGAATGAAGGGGATTTTATGGATGGTAGAAATATTATTTGCAGCTATTAAAAACATAAGAGGATACAGAACTGAAACTATATGTATTCTATACCTCTGTTAATGGGCAACAACCATAGGGAGAAAATGAAAATTTCCTGAACTTATTACAACTTTTTCAAAGTCACAGATCATCATAGGGAAACTCCTGGTTCTCGGTCATTAACAACTCCGGTTCACGAAAAATGAACAGTTATTCCTATGATGGTAATATGAATATTTATTGTCTCTGTAAAACATGAGTTCTCCATCATATTTAGAGTTTGTCTATGTATGACAGTCTCAGAACACTTCAATTTTTTCAAAATGACTTGTTCATTCTGACAAATACTCAACATCACGGGAGACATACATTTCCATGCAGCCATACCTGAAGCAACAATACTATTTAGACACATTTCTTTTATGTCTCTATCCAAGCATCCAAACTTACTTTCTGCGTAAATATCATTTGAGGATTTGGTTGTTTCCATTATGAAAAATTTGCAGGTGCAATCTAGATCATTTCTTGCATCATACCACTGGTATTAATCAACTCTTATATTCTTGGCTACCAACAATCTTTACTTTACGAATGTAACTTTTGAAGCAGAACAAAGCTTCACACATATTTATACAAAAAATACAATGGTATGGAATATTCCGAATAATACCCACTTTCTTTATCAGCAAATTAAGATATTCATTCATTTGAATGTAGTTTGTTCATTACATGTAGGCCATTTCCACCAAATCATGGAATGTACAAGATGTATGTACAAATGTATGAGCGGCTATAGTCATTTGCTCGTTTGGTAAAGATATATAGATAATCAACTTTTTGACACTTTGGTCAAAATATGAAAGTATTTTCTTTCAATTTTCAACTCTTGAACAAACGTGATTCGATGACGGAAGACAGACTGGAAATAGCAAGCACCTTTTAAAAAGATGAATTAATCATCATAAGTATAGGATGCGTAGTCTCCCTAACTTTGACCTTCACTGTTTCACAAGCCGTCAGCGGTATCCACCCAGCCACAGAGTGGTCGATTCATTTTGAACACTGATGACAACATTTTGTGTACAGTAATAGACAAAAGAGAATATTACATTCTCAGAAAAAAGAAATAGCCAAACACGAACGGTGTCGGCGATAATATAATGAGGGATGTATTGTAATTATTCTTGTTCTGCCAAAATGCGAAATTCAAGATCGGCGGTCTTGTAAACCCAATGGTAACTATTGTCTCAAGAATAAATCCCATAGTAAACGAACCTTCAATGTATATGTATAATCCGGCGGAATAATTTACCACAATTCGTTTTTCATTAAATCTAACATTATTTATGTGTTCAAATACAATATAAACGACATCTTACAGACAAGCTTAAAAATTGAAAGGAATCCGAATATCTAGATTTCTATTTATATCTCGATGCGTGCATTGACAGGGGGTATAGTATAACATAGTTAGGTTCTCATCTTACTGATCAACAACGTCCACTATGGAAATAAGATTTTATCATAATCTCTTCAATTAGTTCTTTTTATAGTGTACATGTTTTCTTGATTCTATTTAATTGTCTCTGTCAAAATTGTAAAATTCCTGTGTGTGTTTGCAGAAATGCATTAATTAATTCATTCATTCATTCATTCATTCATATATACTAACTGTTGCCGGAGTTGTTCGTGAGTACAGAAATGTATTGCAGTCATCCCAAAGTGTAGTCTACCCTGAGTTAGAGCGAAAGAGTGAGTTTACAGGCTCAATAATTTTTATATGCATGTCAGAATACTAATTTATGCATTGCATTGTGACTGATGCAATGATAGACTGAATTGTATTCCAGACTACTATATATTTATTGCACTGTATGTCCTCTAATGAATTTGGTCTGAGCAGAGCTGAAATATAATTATGATAACGTATGAGAGTAACGTATGAGAGTGTGTAATTACACACATCTTATGTGGCTTCACACACTGATTATAACCACAAAATATCAATGAAACTTGATTTTTGCAGCTGAAATCTGACAAGTCAAAAGTTTGTGATTTGTTTGTTTTTTGGTTTTTTGTTTGGGGGGGGGGGGGGAGGGGGGGGGATGCGGGCAAATTTAGCATGCGTCACAAGTACTGGACATTGGAGTGCAGTTAAAAGTGAAAAAAAATTAAATATTCGTGTGTCTCAGCGGAGATATTTGAGAGTAAGGGGTTGTGTGACTTTTTTTACTTACCCTGTACACCTATATACCACCCACACACTACTAGTACAATGTAATATGTTTTTACCCTTCAGGACTGGCTGCACATTGTAGAAAATAGTAGGCCTACATTTGCATATTTAGTCACGAACTGTTTGAATTATGGAGGAACAGAAGTTTGATGCCATTGTAGTGTGAATAACGCTATTTTAAAACAGTGATCAAGGGTCAAGGGTTACCCTCACTTCTCAGTCCTCGGCCTGGAGCGGGCACTAATATGGTGACCAGGTGATACATTGTAGACTGCTGCACTCGGTGTATCAGCGTGATGAAGGGACAGAAACCTAGTTCACTAGGCGTACCCGGATCTGTCATGGGCCGCGCTACAAATACAAATCAATGCAGTACACCAGAAAATCCCGTCCATACATTACATATATAGGGCCTACACGGGAACCAAAAATATGTCAGGCGCTGCACCGCGGCGACGTGCCACAAAATATCGCGGATCAAAGTTGGTCGGATGGTGGTAAGGCAAGTTCCCTTACAGGGTTACGTCAGTATAATCAAATCAAATTAAACATAACATATAGGATTAATTGTTCTGTACATATATGGTGAATGGTTGATGGAAAAAATATATATTATATATTCTTTCCTGCTGTAGGGTCTTCACAGTTTCCCAGATATTCCTTTTTAAACTGTCCTTGTGGTTTTGTATTTTTTTCGCAAAATATACAGACTGGGAGAAATATGACGGATGCACTTGTTTATTGTCCAGTGTCAGATCTCAGGACACAATCTTTTATTGGGATTGTCTGTGATGTGTCTGACACATGCTGTGGCACTACTGTGTTATCATATGTGTCTGGAAGTTTCACTGCAAGGTACTTGGGGTGTACAGAATGATCAAGGCGGTATTTGTGAGCAGATAGAACTTTATGCCAAGTTGTGTCAACAAATGCTTTAGGGGGCTGAGAAGAAGTCAAGCTTGGATCTATATATGCAGTATACATATCCACTTGCAGGGATGTGTCTCCATAATGAAAAATTCAGATTTCTGTTTCTTTCACTTTCATTTCTTGTAAAATTTAAGTTTGTTTAATGGATAACAACAATGTTATGAGCATTATCGTATTCTGAATGCACTTAAACATTTGTATCACCGCCAGCACCAGCCTAGGAATTCGCTGTGAAAGATAAAACGACAAACAATTTTGAGTTTATCAGCAATAACTGTAAACAGAAAGGAGCTACCTACAACATGATGATTTGAAAGTGTTTCCTGTATACATATATAAAACCATGCGAGTGTGTTTTCCGCAAAATGATATCGGTCGAGTTTGGTCTGGCGGATGAATTCAGGATGCACGAGTCCGAAGGACGAGTGTATTCTGTGTTCATCCGCCAGAACAAACGAGACCGATATCTTTTTGCGGAAAACACACGAGCGTGGTTTTTATTTTATCACACACAACTGTTCAGACATAATTTTAGATACTGTCGTTATCATACGGAAATTGATAATGATCATTAGTATAATAATATTAATTGAATAATATTCGTGAATACTAAAATGCCCGTGATGTCCGAAAAACCTCACTCTCTGTCTGAGCTAGTTAAGTAACTCTCGGTTGCTAGGTTACTTTACGTACATAACATTATTCTTTTACGTAAAAATGGTCTTTACGGTAACTAAAGTAAAAAAGTAGTTTCGGTCCGATGTGGCTCAGCGAGTGATACAGATTATATTTGAAGTAAGGTGATACAGAAAAGGTTATCACACCTTTTGGAGTCCTATAGCATTGTAGTTTATAGTGTGTGATAAATATATAAAACTATGCGAGTGTGTTTTCCGCAAAAATATATCGGTCGAGTTTGGTCTGGCGGATGAATTCAGGATGCACGAGTCCGAAGGACGAGTGTATTCTGTGTTCATCCGCCAGACCGATCGAGACCGATATCTTTTTGCGGAAAACACACTCGCATGGTTTTTATTTTATCACACACTACTGTTCAGACATAATTTTAGATACTATCGTTATCATACGAAAATTGATAATGATCATTAAGATAATAATATTAATTTAATAATATTCATGAATATGCCCGTGATACTGATGTCCGAAAAACCTAAAGCAAAGTGTTCTACACTCTCTGTCTGAGCTAGGAAAGTAACTCTCGGTTGCTAGGTTACTTTACGTACATAACATTGTTTCTTTACGTGATAATGGTCTTTACGTAATCTGCAGTAAAAAAGTAGTTTCGGCCCGATGTGGCTCAGCGAGTGATACAGATTATATTTGAAGTAGGGTGATACAGAAAAGGTTATCACACCTTTTGGAGTCCTATAGCAATGTAGTTTATAGTGTGTGATAAATAACTGTATCCATTACACACAGTTTGTCATCAAATATCAAATTATCAAATATCAAATATCAAATTGTATACTAATTCCATCAGGTGTACAGTAGAAACAACTACATTTAACACACTGTCTGCCCCTGTTGACGCCAGTGTGTCTTTGGATAAACTATTTGGTCGGGCTTTGTTTCTATTCCAAAATGTTCTATTTTACGTTTGTTTTTGGCATCATCAAAATCTGACTATTGGTGGTAATATATTGATACTTATATCCCATACACTTTTGGTTGTTTGCGTCATATGTCATGGTGATACAGACAAAAAGAATGATGAAATTGAACAGAGGAATAGGTACATGTATACACATGGCATGTGCTAGGATAGGGGAGGAAGTTATACAGATAGACATATATGTAAATACTGTAGAATATTTACGACTGTTATGGCCCGAAACCCGCCCCTGACACATTCTCCCACTCGACATACACGGCACAGATTCATCACATGACTTCATACTTACTTACCTTACGTCACCGGGCATGTACCGTCCTCGCACCACATCTACATGTAAACAACACTGCTCACGTTAACACTTCCTACAATCCCACCAATCACCACATTCCCAGACACATGACTCCGCCCACACAGACATGACATCACTTTCCCGCCATTTCACATGAACACCTGCCACATTACGCGGGAAAACCCACACACATCATGAACTTAGCCCCGCGCTTTCCCACACTTGATCCTAGGCTGTTGAGTAGAAAGGTTGTATTGAGAGGTACTAAGCCAAAGATTGTGATTAGAGGATATCAAATTTATATAGGACTATTAATACTTCGGACTATTGTGGGGATTACGATTGTGTGAGTGACCGTGATCGTACATCGGACTTAATCATCCAAATAAACATCGGATATTGTTGCAATTGACGTCGGACTTCCTGTTGGTGTGTTCACGCACAACATACATCGTACTATTCGATCAGTGGGCGTAATAGCCGCCCGAAGAACTCCGCTATTCCGTCACATTGGTGCCGTGACCAGGATAGCGAAGGCCAGTTCTCGGCTTACGAACTATCCCGACGTACGAACTTTTGATGAATACCCGATCCACGACTCGGAACCCGATCGGACCAAGCCCGGAAGATGAGGTGACGATGAATCCGGTCCCAGCGAACCAGCGAACTGCACGACCAAGGTCAGTGGCGATGAGCGATACTATTACGCTATCGCAAGTACAACCGCCAAACGAACTGTACGAACTATCGTCGGCGGCATCCGTCGAGTACATGCCGGACTGGATGCGAGCCGATAGTAACCTCGAAGAACTGTTGGACGGTGACCCGTACCAGCCGTCGCGCACGGTGACAGAAATCCTTGACGCGCATGCGCGGTCATACCACGCGACACCTGCCGGACCGCCAAGGTCGCGACCAAGCGACGGAAGTGAAACGGACTATGCACGCTTCCAGCGCCAACCCAATACCGACCCGCTACCTAATTCGGTGAGTGTACGACCAACGAACTATGACAATTCCATGTTAACGCACCCGCCGAGTCGGTCGCGTGTCCAACAATGGTCGCATGAATCGGATACGCGTGCTGAACTGTATCCGCGACACGACAATGTAATGTCGCGCCCATCGGTAACGATCCACACACTGACGCGACCCGACCGAACCCCGCCGGTGAGCCACCGCGCCACCAAGCCGTCGGCCTCACTATAGTTGAGAAGCCATCTCAGCGAACCGTGGTCGGTCCGCAAGCGGAAATGGCGTCCCAACAAATAGTGCCGGAAGCGCTTGGTCATCGTAACAACCGCGAGCAACTCGTGGTGCGTGGTACAGTAGTTCATTTGAGAGCGGCTGAGAGCCACACTCGCATAAGCTACTACCCGCTCCTGCCCGTCCACGATCTGCGAGAGGACACCGCCGAGTGCAAAGTTACTCGCGTCAGTGTCCAGGATGAACTCGCAATCCGGACGAGGGTGCCGCAGCACCGGCGCCTCTGCCAAAGCCTTCCGGAGTTCCGAGAAGGCGGTTGCCTGCTCTTCATACCTGATGAAGTCAGATCCCTTTTCCGTAAGGATAGTAAGGGGGCGCGCGACCTCCGCAAAGCCTCGCACAAACCGGCGGTGGTAACTCGCGAAGCCCAAAAAGGACCTCACGTCCGCCACGTTGCAAGGCCGAGGCCAATTCTTGACGGCCTCTAGCTTCTTAGGGTCTGGCCTAACTCCGGTGCCCGTTACCATGAAGCCCAAGTACAGGATTTCCTGCGCGAAAAGTTCGCACTTACTTGGCTTCAACTTGAGCCCTGCTCCGCGGATGCGATGGAGCACCATCTGGAGGTTGGTGAGGGTTTCCTCGAACGACCGGCCATACACAACGACATCGTCGATGTAGACCATACATCGCTTCCAGAGGAACCCTTTGAGGACCATCTCCATCAGGCGCTCGAACGTCGCTGGCGCGTTACAGAGCCCGAACGGCATTACCTTAAATTGGTAGAGCCCGTTCTTAGTAACGAAGGCAGTCTTCGCCCTATCACTCTCCTCCATCTCGCCCTGCCAATACCCGGAGGCCAGATCCAGAGCACAGAAGTAGTGCGATCCGGCCAGGGAATCGAAGGTGTCTTCGATGTGAGGGAGAGGATATGAGTCCTTCCGCGTGACATCGTTAAGCTTACGATAATCGACGCAGAACCTCCACGAGCAATCCTTCTTCTTCATCATAACCACAGGACTTGCCCAGGGGCTGTCACTAGGTTCGATGATGTCTAGCTCGAGCATCTTCTGCACCTCCTGGTCAATGACCTCTTGGTGCACTATCGCTGCTCGCCATAGACGTTGCTTGATCGGACGCTCGTCTAGGAGGTCGATGCGGTGTTTGGCAACGTCTGTCTTGCCGACCGCACCGTCCGGACCCATAAACACATCCGCATACTGGCGCAACAGTTTGCGGAGCGCCTGGTGCTGCTCTTCACCCAGCCGGTCCTTCGGAACCAGAGATTCCAGATGGTCCGGCAGGGTGAATGGATCATCTCCGGCGGCCGCTGCCGCGCACGCAGCGCGACAGACAGGATCGTCGGGGATGACACGACTGGACGACGCGGGCATAGCTGTAGCTGCTAAGTACCCGCGCCGCAGCACAACGGGTGAGTCTGTAGGATTCACCACGAGAAGGGGCATCATGCGGGCGTCGGACTTGACCAGGGTCCCACCCAACACGAGCCCAGTTCCCTTGGCGAAACTGCTCACTGGCTGCACTATACACGGACGACCTTCGAGGGGCATGCGGGGACGACGCGGCCGCGCCTCGATGATCATCTCGCTCATTGGCGGCACCACAGTGGTGCGCGCCACCCGCATTTGGAATGAATGCGCCGGACCCATGCGGAAGAGGTAGTGTGTGTCCTCTCCCATCCGGAACTCACCCGCACTGAAGTTGGCGGTGACCCGGTGGGCCCGAAGAAAATTCATCCCAATAATCCCGGCCGCTCCAATGTCTGAGACGATTGCCTCTGTCGGATACACCTTGTCCCCAAGCGTAACAGGCAAATCGACGATACCGTAGACACAGATGCGGTTGTTACCGGCCCCGTAGAGCTGGTAAGGCCCGGGATCCCGCAACTCAAGGTTGCGGAGCACGGGTTCCTTCCGGAACGTTCCTATGGCTACGAGGGTGACCTCCGAGCCTGAGTCTACAAGGAACCGGACCGGCTCCCGCCCGAATGGCAGGGGCAGGTACCAGCAAGTGTCCTTGACCAGTGCGCATTTTGAACGGTATCTTTCGCACGCACTGGGCCCATTCTCGGAGTCCTCGTTATCCGCCTCAGCCGCGGACGAGCCAGACTGATCCTCAAGGACCACTTCCGGAGAAGTTATATCTACTTGAGGGTCGTCCGGATCATCCGTAGGTGGGGCGGCATCTGTTGCCACGGAACAACTGTCCTCGGACGTAGTGTTGGTCGCCACCACGTCCGAGTTCAGTTTCCCTGCCGTGAGGGACGGCCTTGTTGTCCCGCGGGACCAGGCCGGGAGTAGTTACTCGGCGCGGATTGGGAAGAACCCCCTGATATCCGCGTGCCCGCAAACGCTCCAACAACTCCGGACACCTCAGCCAAAAGTGCCCCTGCTTTCCGCAGAAATAACAGGGACGGTTCTGAGCTGGTCCGGAAGTGAACGCACAACATTCCACGGGCCCCGGAGCTTCGATCCCGGCGCAGTGCGCAATCATTTGCACGGCGCCTAGATCATACTTCTCGTAGTCGTACTCATCCGAGGATGAGGACGGCGCGGCAACCGGTGCCGCCTGTGCGGGCGTCTCTAGGGAGGGCGCCGCCGCACCAAACCGCTGGGGTTTAGGCCCTCCGGCGGGCTCCCGGTAAACCGGGGCCTGCCACGGAGTGACCTGCGATGTCTGAACCAGAGGAGGCGCCGCCGCCTGTGCGGGAACAGCCGAGGCCGGAGCCGGGGCCGGAGGCATCTGTCTTGGGCGGACAGCTACCTCTATCGCGAGGGCGGCGTTAATAGCTTCCTCCATCGATCGTTTTTCATGGGTGGCCAGCCCGTAAGCAATATGGTAAGGCTGGCCATCGATGAACTGATCGATCAGCATCGGTTCAAACCGACTGGCTTCCATGTCTGGATAGGCTCTCCGGCCGAGTATGCGCAAGTTAAACGCAAACTCTGTCATGGATTCAGTCGGTAGGCGGACCCGCGCTTTGAACGCCCGTTCAAACTGCCGCCTGTTAGTCGTCGGCGTGAACAGTAAACGAAGTTGACGGGCAACCTCGCCGAAAGTTACTGTCCCCACCAGCAGACACTACATCACCCATAGAGCCTTCCCCTCTAGGCTCCCGGATAGGACCGCCGGGTCCATCCTTCGTACACGGCGGTACGCCACACTTGGAGTAGGTAGTCCTCCAAGTCGGCGTTATCCCCGTTAAGGCGTTTCCGCCAAGATGATTGGTCGGGTCCCAGGTAGTTAGGGGACCGGAACCGACGGGCGGATCCCGCTCCGGGGTCTTCCGTGTACGCGGGCAACGTGCGGCTGCTACCCGCTCCAACGGCGGAGTCCACGGATGCAGACCCACTCGCCGCGGACGTAGGAGCAGGGTAGGGTACGCTCGCTGCCGGAACCATACTTCCCATGGGCCCACCCTGGATAGGTGCGGACGAGGCTCCCATCGAACTTACTGGGTAAGCTCCAGATGGGGTGGCATAGCTAATGTAGCTGGGGGCCGGAGCCACCTGCTGCCACTGCCCGCCCGGCACGTATTGCATGCCAGGGTAGGCCGACCACGCGGCTTGCGCTCCGGCCGTCGGAACGGTCGACGCGGTCGCCAGCGTAGTACCCCCGAGCCGCGGAGCAGGCGCGGATCCCGTTGCGGGGACCACCGGCGTCTGCAGGCTCGGTAAAACCTGGGGAGGGGCCGGAGGCCCGGATATCCCCGAACTGTAGGTGGCCGACGGATCAACGCTCGGACATGGCTGATTACGCTGAAACTGGTCAAGCGCCTCGGATATCAGCCATCTCTCCCTCTCCGACAAAGGCCCGGAGGTGCCTCGTGTCTGCGGAGAAGGGGAGCGGTTCCGCCGGTCGGATCGTCCCTGATGGGGCGACCGGGCGCGGTCGTAGCGCCCTCTTGGGACCAGCTCGCCTAGTGCGTCGGTCAGCTGATCCACCACATCACCCGGTGCGGACCGACCAGGACCCATGCTGGAGGCTCGCGAGGGAGTCCACCCGGCCGGGTGCGGCATCTGGTACTGCTGGTCCGCCTGCCCAGAAGTGCCCGCAGTAGCTGGCGCTCGATCCCGGACGTCCGGAGACATTCCACGGAAGAGTGCCGCTTGCCACGGACTCATTCTGGGCCTGGGCGGGGGCGGCGTAGAGCCGTTGCCGGCTCCGCCTACCGCGCCTAACACATCAAGGTCCGGCCTCGATGACAACTCCTGTTGCGGCCCCGCGGGGCTCGACTCGACGTCCGGAGACGAAGTCAGGGACGCCGGAGTCGACTCCGCAGACTGGGTCTTGTCCGCGGAGGGCTCCGCACGCTCCCTCCGGCCGCCGGAGTCACCCGAAGATGTCTCACGGCGGCTGTCGCGCGACCGGGTATGATCCGAGACACTACCACCCTCTTCCCTCCCGTTGTCTTTATTTTTCTTTTTCGACTTTTCTGCCATTTCCTACAAGTCCCAGAGGAGTAAGGAGTCCCCAAGGACGAAGGGGCTACAACTCGGTGACCTTAGGCTGCGATGGAACACTGTCGGACTGATCCTGGTCACGGCACCAATGTAAAGTTATTGACTATCGTCCGCTCTTCGGGATCCTCGAGGATAGTCCTCTCACCACGAGTCCTTGCAGACGCGCATCCGCTATTCCGGATCCTTGCGGCGGCGCCGCTCACCGGAGGTCGCTGCGGACACGGTAACTACTTTAACATTAACGGTAACCAGGTAACCGCCCACCCGACACTCCCAGACCTGCAGACACCGTTCAGAAACAGGTTCATCACCACGGTGTTAACTGAAAAGGCCTGGCGAGCCGCGGTCTGCCTGCGGAGATCTGCCTGCGGAGATGGAACTACTTTAACATTAACGGTAACCAGGTAACCGCCCACCCGACACTCCCAGACCTGCAGACACCGTTCAGAAACAGGTTCATCACCACGGTGTTAACTGAAAAGGCCTGGCGAGCCGCGGTCTGCCTGCGGAGATGGAACTCCGCTCAGCCCGACAAACTGGCCAGAGCCTGCGTCACCTCGTCCCGGGAAGGGGAAGAACTGGCGATCCACAGGGCTTGCGCCCCCGAGTCAGCAGCTCGTCTCCCCCAGCCCGGGCCCCCCAATGGAAACTGTCCCCGGGGCCCCCATAGGGCCTCTACTCGCCAAACAGGGACACAGAGCACATGGCGCACTCCGCGTCCTGTCTCACCGCTCTCTCTCGGACAGTCTCCTCGATCGAGCTGCTTCCAGTGTATATATAATACACCAGAAACTAGAGACAGCACGCGCAGCGTGATCAAACCATTGTTATAGTTTACTGGAACGTAAATAATCACGAGCGTCGCTGTGGCAACGCACACTCGAACTGAGTAGGCCAAGACAGAAAAGGACGTATAAATGAGTTATGTGTTTACACAATCACCTGCCGTGAACTTAGGGCAAAATCGCCACATTTTTTTAGAGTTTTAGTGTAATTTTGTGGATTCTGGTGCATTAAAATTAATTTTCTTGCGACCACGCCACCCCTCCTCCCCCCGGAACGCCAATGCGTTCTAACAATGCATAGGTTTCTCTTCAGATCCAGACAGAATCTACGGTGCCCCTGACATGATGAAAATATAACCTACTTTGTTCGCACGAAGTAGTAAGTCGTTTGCACGAGAACTACTTCGTTTGCATGAATTACTAAGTCATTCATACGAATTACTAACTCGTATGCACGAAATATTATGTCATTCGCATGAAGTACTAGTCGTTTGCATGAAGTACTACTTCGTTTGCACGAAGTACTACTTCGTTTGCAGGAAGTACTAAGTCTTTCGCACGAAATAATAAGTCATTCACATATCCATACATAGTATTCGAACATTGTAATAAGCATATGAAATGATTGATCCTGATGTTACCAAATTCCCTTTAATTACCATAATCGAATTTCAGGGTCCTCCCTATGTTCTAAATCTGGATACCCCTATTTACATTTATTAATCAACTAATAGAATAATGAATAGTCCATTGATACAGATAAATTTACCTCAAATAATAGCAGAAGATTGTATTCAGTAATATCTAATTGATCAGGAATATTTTAGGTTAAAATGACCACATTTTTCCATGAGAAGCATGTATTATTTAGAGCGCCATGTGGTGCTTATGGAGATATAAGGCACCAAATTTGTAGCACCATATTGAGCGCCATGTAGCACTTGTTATTTAATGGGGTGTAGATGGGTTTGTCAACTATGTAACATTACATTGTGCAAACGACTTAGTACTTCATGCAAAAGAACTTAGTACTTCATGCAAACGAAGTAGTACTTTGTGCGAATGACTTAGTACTTCATGCAAAAGAAATAGTACTTCGTGCGAACGACTTAGTACTTCGTGTAAACGAAGTAGTATTTCGTGCGAACGACTTAGAACTTTGTGCAAATGAAGTAGTATTTCGTGCGAACGACTTAGAACTTCGTGCAAACGACTGAGTACTTCATGCGAACGAAGTAGTGTTTTTTTTCATCATGTCCTATATGGCAGCATAATAATCTGCTGACCTGTGTCAGCACGATAGAAAACCCCCAATAATTTAATATACGGTTAAAGTAAAAGTTACCACATTTGATATAGCGCTCTTTTCAGCCGAACTAAATCCGCTTTCAAAGGCGCTTTACACTTTAACGCCAGTCTGAGTGATTGTACTTGGAGCAGCCACACTCAAAGCGCTCTATACAACACCCATTAGCAACCGGAATCCATTTGATCCTGGGTGAAGATAGACACATTAGTGGTAAATGCCTTGCCTAAGCACACTAGTGAAATAACACAGCAGTCCAGCTCGAGACTCGAACCCATGATCTTTGGATTACGAGTCCGACGCCTTATCCACTGCGCTACCCACTCCACACTTCACTGGGAAACAGAACGAACTGCCTTTACATTACACATACATCAATTAAATAATTTTCCTCATAGCAGCATGCATAGGGACATCAACAAAATTTGCCAAAAGACAAACTTGGTCGCTTTTTATGACGATGATGCATGACGATTGTCACCGCTATAAATGACTACAGATTTGAATCTATATTTGGGCTAGGAGTTCACTCCATTTAGGCTATATCGTGGAAGAAATTTCCGAAATAAAAAATGCAAATGCCAACATTAAAGTTGGAATCAATTTCAAAATGAGCTAAATTTAGCATTTTCGATTATCACGCAAACTTGAAAGTACCTCTCGAAATAATCAGGAATGTATAGGAAATATGCACAGTTCGACGACAGATACTCAAGAAATTGCCGTTATTCGTGCATGAAAACACTGTATAGAGAATGGTCGACCTATCTACATTGCCGGTTGCCACAGTATCTAGACAAATACCAATGACGTCATGAGACTGTGTGTATAACTCGCCCGCAACGCGGACCACTTTGAGGAAAAAAAATGATGCGAGGTTGATTGGCCCGAGTTTGAACCTTGATTTGGCAACTCAATTTAGGCACGTAATACATATTTTCAGGCCCCAATTTTTATGATTCCTCATTCTATAGACAAAATAAAGCTACTACAGAAAGAAATTTTTTTGTTAATTATAAAAGTGATTATAGCTTTAATTTCTTTGGGCTGAAAATGGCAGCAGATATAGACTTGATTTCATGTTTTTATGATTTACCACTAATTAACAGGTATTGGTCAAATTGAATCCTTTGATTACAGGACAACGGAGGGACAACAGGGACCCTCCGTTGGTCCCATGGTTTCGGCGCCCCTGTTTGTTCCTGTGGATCAAGGTCTCCAAACGACCCTCCGCTTAGCGTGAACTGCAGGCACAGAAACCGATATTTTGGGATCACCCTATAGAAGCCATATTACTGGATACAATAAATAATTAAAGTCTGGAACCTTTGTAAAGTTATTGACTACCGTCCGCTCTTCGGGATCCTCGAGGATAGTCCTTTCTCATCCGAGTCCTTGCGGACGCGCATCCGCTATTCCGGATCCTTGCGGCAGGGCCGCTCACCGGAGGTCGCGGCGGACACGGTAACTACTTCAGCATTAACGGTAACCAGGTAACAGCCCACCCGACACTCCCAGGCCTACGGACACCGTTCAGAAACTAGTTCATCCCTACGGTGTTAACTGGCGGGGCCTGGCGAGCCGCGGTCTGCCTCGGGGACGGAACCCCGTACAGTCCGACATGCTGGCCAGAGCCTTTGTCACACGTCCCGGGAAGGGAGAGAGCTGGCGATCCACAGGGCCGAAGGCCCCCGAGTCAGCAACTTGTCTCTCCCAGCCCGGGCCTCCCCATGGAAATCGTCCCCAGGGCTCTAAGAGCCCACTACTCACAAACAGGGAACACAAAGCTCATGGCGAGCCTTGCGTGCGTCCTGTCTCTCGATCTTGGACAATCTCCTCGAACGAGTCGCTTCCAGTGTATATATAATACACCAGAAACTGTAGGGCGCACGCGAGGTCTAATCAATCCATTGTTATAGTTTACTGGAGCGTAAATTACAATACGTCGCCGTGGCAACGCACGCTCGAACGGAGCATGTCAAAACAAGGCCAAGTACGAAAAGGCCACATAAATGGCATTTATGTTTACAATCACCTGCCGCGTGCTTAGGGCAAAATCGCCACAACTTTATTGCAGACATTGATGAAAGACACTGACTGAGCAGTAATGCTATTTTACTAGTACCATTTATTTTGGGTAAAAGGGATTATTTTATTATTGATAGTCATCAGGGGATAGGCTTACACCCACGCGGTCGCCGTAGAACATCTAGTCTACACTAACTCCAGTATGTTTTTCTCAGTATTGTGTGTGGGGGGTGGGGGGAGAGAAGAAGGGGTGAGGGTCATACTAGATAGGGGATCGTGACAGCATGATTGTGCTCAGTATAGCTTGCATACGATTATCAAGTGCTTGGGTGGTCTAAATTCCCTCCGACGCTCCCTACGTAAATCTCCATAATGGACTCTTCCATCACGCCCCTAACATAAACAATGTCTGTTGACATGGAGACCAAAATATTACAGCCGCACTCGCCTGACTCGGCTGGCCAGCGGCGGGAAATTCTGTTAAAAGGAACATATACAAGGCCTACATCATTGCAGACTGCAGTAGGACCTAGATCGCTAAAATTTTCAGTTTCATGAGCAGAATTCTGACAATATGCAGGAAATTGGCATTTGATCCCAAGGTGATGTATGGATGGTTATATACGATTAACATCGCAAAAATGAAAAAAGTCAGAGTAGGCACTAGATCTAGATCTTATACTGTAAAGCCACGAATTATTTGCGACCTTTTATTTTTGCGAACCCAATAAAATCGCTAGATTAAATTGACGCGAAACATTTTTGATGACAACTTACATTGTTATGACAAAATTATTTGAGACAGCAAAACCGCGAAAATAAATGGCCGCGACCTTGGTCTGATCACATAAACGTTTTACAGTAGGCCTAACTGCGTTCACAAACTTTTGTTTTCATGTAAGATGTCAGTGATGAAACAAGGTGGTAATACATACATATACATTTTCAAAGTATGCTCCATGTAATGCCTAATGGTTAGGCGTAGAATCTATACTCCCCAGTAATCACTAGCATAAATATACACACCCCTCTCTTTTTCCCCTATCAATTCTGGATATTTGTGATATCACAGTCGACAAGTAGACAGAATTTGGTCACTGTCAGGGTTATTCTTTCATGGTAACTGCCACGAAAAATAGTGCCGCGAAATTGGTGGCCGGTTAGGACTGTCGCTGTCACCGTGGCTCGTCAATGCCGCCAATAGCGCCGGTTAGAAGCGTCGCTGCTACCGTCGCTCGTCGACGCCGCCAATAGCACCGGTTAGGACTGTCTTTCTTACAGTCCCTCGACGATGCCGCCAATACCGCCAGTTAGGACTGTCTTTTTTACCGCCGGTCGTCGATGCCGCCAATAGCGCCGGTTAGGACTGTCTTTCTTACAGTCACTCGACCATGCCACCAATAGCGCTGGTTAGAACTGTCTTTCTTAGTCACTCGACGATGCCGCCAATAGCGCCGGTTAGGACTATCATTCTTCATGCTCGTTGATGCCGCCAATACCGCCGGTTAGGACTGTCTTTTTTACCGTCGGTCGTCGATGCCGCCAATAGCGCCGGTTAGGACTGTATTTCTTACAGTCACTTGACCATGCCGCCAATAGCGCCGGTTAGGACTGTCTTTCTTAGTCACTCGACGATGCCGCCAATAGCCCCGGTTAGGACTGTCGCTCTCACCGTCAGTCGTCGATGCCGCCAAAAGCGCCACTTACGACTGTCCGTCTTACCGTCGGTCGTCGATGCCGCCAATACCGCCGGTTAGAAGCGTCGTTGTTACTGTCGGTCGTCGATGCCACCAATAGCGCCGGTTAGAACTATCCGTCTTACAGTCGCTCCTCGATGCCGCCAATAGCACCGGTTAGGACCGTCTTTGTTACCGTCGGTCGACATTGCCGCCAATAGCGCCGGTTAGGACTGTCTTTCTTACAGTCACTCGACGATGCCGCCAATAGCGCCGGTTAGGACTGTCGCTCTTACCGTCGGTCGTCGATGCCGCCAATAGCGCCGGTTAGAACTGTCCGTCTTACAGACATTCGTCGATGCCGCCAATACCGCCGGTTAGGACCGTGGTTGTTACCTTGCCGCCAATAGCGCTGGTTAGGACTGTCTTTCTTACAGTCACTCGACGATGCCGCCAATAGCGCCACTTACGACCGTCTTCCCTACCGTCGCTCGTCGATGCCGCCAATACCGCCTTTTAGGACTGTCTTCCCTACCGTCAGTCGTCGATGCCGCCAATAGCGCCGGTTACAAGCGTCTTTCTTACCGTCGCTCGTCGATGCCACCAATAATGCCGGTTAGGTACGTCTCATTCAGTGAATTTCACATGCTAATTAGAATATATAGTTTTCAAGAAATATGGCCCGTTTTCGAAATCAGCTGCTTTAATAATGTGTAATATGATATTATGTCGCAATGTGATCTGTGACACTATACACTACAAAATGGCCCCTTGCGGCCTCCCGAGCAGACAGCATAACATTCCTTGAAGAGATGCTGCTGTCTTTATAAAACATCACCCTGTGTGTCATAACGACTAAAGACTTCATCATAACCACTTGGCATTCCAGCATCTGCATTGATAGCTACAATGGATTGTTAGTCAATGCTATGTAGTGTTTTCTAACCGCATTGCTGGCACAGGGCCGCTCAAAATTATCGTGTGACCGACACTGGTACATGCCTGCAATACTCCCACTTACAAAAGTCCTAATTGGCGGTATTGGCGGCATCGACGAGCGGCGGTAAGAACGACGCTTATAACCGGCGCTATTGGCGGCATCGTTGACCGACGGTAGGAAAGACAGTCCTAACCGGCGGTATTGGCGGCATCGACGAGCAACGGTAGGGAAGACAGTACTAACCAGCGCTATTGGCGGCATCGTCGAGCGACTGTAAGAAAGACAGTCCTAACCGGCGCCATTGGCGGCATCGACGACCGACGGTAAGAACGATACTTCTAACCGGCGCTATTGGCGTTATTGACGACCGACGGTAAGAAAGACAGTCCTAAGCAGCGCTATTGGCGGCATCGTCGAGTGACTGTAAGAAAGACAGTCCTAACCAGCGCTATTGGCGGCATCGTCGAGCGACTGTAAGAAAGACAGTCCTAACCAGCGCTATTGGCGGCATCGTCGACCGACGGTAAGAAAGACAGTCCTAACCGGCGCTATTGACGGCATCGTCAAGTGACGGTAAGAAAACAGTCCTAACCAGCGCTATTGGCGGCATCGTCGACTGACGGTAAGAAAGACAGTTCTAACCGGCGCTATTGGTGGCATCGTCGAGTGACTGTAAGAAAGACAGTCCTAACCGTTGCTACTGGCGGCATCGTCGAGTGACTGTAAGAAAGACAGTCCTAACCGGCGCTATTGGCGGCATCGTCAACCAACGGTAAGAAAGACAGTCCTAACCGGCGCTATTGGCAGCATCGTCAACTGACGGTAAGAAAGACAGTCCTAACCGGCGCTATTGGCGGCATCGTTGACCGACGGTAAGAAAGACAGTCCTAACCGGCGCTATTGGTGGCATCGTCGAGTGACTGTAAGAAAGACAGTCCTAACCGGCGCTATTGGCGGCATCGTCGAGTGACTGTAAGAAAGACAATCCTAACCGGCGCTATTGGCGGCATCATTGACCGATGGTAAGAAAGACAGTCCTAACTGGCGCTATTGGCGGCATCGTCGAGCGACGTTAAGAGCGATGCTTCTAACCGGCGCTACTGGCGGCATCGTCGAGCAACGGTAAGAAAGACAGTCCTAACCGGCGGTATTGGCGTCACCGACGAGCGGCGGTAAGAACGATGCTTATAACCGGCGCTATTGGCGGCATCGTCGACTGACGGTAAGAAAGACAGTCCTAACCGGCGCTATTGGTGGCATCGTCGAGTGACTGTAAGAAAGACAGTCCTAACCGACGCTATTGGCGGCATCGTCGAGTGACTGTAAGAAAGATAGTCCTAACCGGCGCTATTGGCGGCATCGTCGACCAACGGTAAGAAAGACAGTCCTAACCGGCGCTATTGGCAGCATCGTCGACCGACGGTAAGAAAGACAGTCCTAACCGGCGCTATTGGTGGCATCGTCAACCGACGGTAAGAAAGACAGTCCCTACCGGCGCTATTGGTGGCATCCTTGAGTGACTGTAAGAAAGACAGTCCCAACCGCCGCTCTTGGCGGCATCGTCGAGTGACTATAAGAAAGACAGTCCTAACCGGCGCTATTGGCGGCATCGTCGAGTGACTGTAAGAAAGACAGTCCTAACCGGCGCTATTGGCGGCATCATCGACCGACGGTAAGAAAGACAGTCCTAACTGGCGCTATTGGCGGCATCGTCGACCGACGGTAAGAAAGACAGTCCTAACCGGCGCTATTGGCAGCATTGACGAGCAACGGTAAGACGGACAGTTCTAAGCAGCGCTACTGGCGGCATCGACGACCGACGGTAAAAAAGACAGTCCTAACCGGTGGTATTGGCGGCATTGACGAGTGACGGTAGGGAAGACAGTCCTAACCGGCGCTATTGGCGGCATCGTCGAGCGACGTTAAGAGCGACGCTTCTAACCGGCGCTACTGGCGGCATCGTCGAGCAACGGTAAGAAAGACAGTCCTAATCGGCGGTATTGGCGTCACCGACGAGCGGCGGTAAGAACGATGCTTATAACCGGCGCTATTGGCGGCATCGTCGACTGACGGTAAGAAAGACAGTCCTAACCGGCGCTATTGGTGGCATCGTCGAGTGACTGTAAGAAAGACAGTCCTAACCGACGCTATTGGCGGCATCGTCGAGTGACTGTAAGAAAGACAGTCCTAACCGGCGCTATTGGCGGCATCGTCGACCAACGGTAAGAAAGACAGTCCTAACCGGTGCTATTGGCAGCATCGTCGACCGACGGTAAGAAAGACAGTCCTAACCGGCGCTATTGGTGGCATCGTCGACCGACGGTAAGAAAGACAGTCCCTACCGGCGCTATTGGTGGCATCGTCGAGTGACTGTAAGAAAGACAGTCCCAACCGCTGCTCTTGGCGGCATCTTCGAGTGACTATAAGAAAGACAGTCCTAACCGGCGCTATTGGCGGCGAATTGGCAGCATTGACGAGCGACGGTAAGACGGACAGTTCTTAGCGGCGCTATTGGCGGCATCGACGACCGACGGTAAAAAAGACAGTCCTAACCGGTGGTATTGGCGGCATTGACGAGCGACAGTAGGGAAGACAGTCCTAACCGGCGCTATTGGCGGCATCGTCGAGCGACGCTTCTAACCGGCGCTACTGGCGGCATCGTCGAGCAACGATAAGAAAGACAGTCCTAACCGGTGGTATTGGCGGCATCGACGAGCGGCGGTAAGAACGATGCTTATAACCGGCGCAATTGGCAGCATCGTCGAGCGACGATAAGAAAGACAGTCCTAACCGGCAGTATTGGTGGCATCGTCGAGCGACGCACAAAAACTGAGTGGACTGAAAAATTTCGCGGAGGTTACCATGAAGAGATAACCCACTGTCAGACTGCATGAACAGCCCGTTCAACAAATGCCATCCTGGAGATGATCACATTGACATTACAGGCCCTAATAATATGTGATACTAGGTATCTTATTATGATATCAAAGTGTAACCACAAATTAATGTCACACGTGTGAAAAAAGAAACATTATTTTGTTCTGCTTTATTTTAATGTAATATGGACGCAGATTTCAAAAGAATAACCTGAGAAGTAATATACAGCACGCACTACGCATTTAGCTTCACAACATCCTGTGCAAACACGCCTAGTATTTCATGACTGATTTTATAAAACTGGAAGTCGACCACAACACATGCCCACCTCAGATTCTGACTTTTACAAGCAATTATTGTAGGCTAATAATTGAATTTGGAGACTATTTTCATTATAATTCTATCACGACAATATCACGTGTGTGATGTCATATTTATGGAGGCCGAGATGGCTGGCTGGGTCAGTCGCTCAATTTGAATCAAGCACCATTGTCGGTGTGCGTTTGATCCAACGTCGGGCTGCATGTGTGGTAATTGTGTATTTTCCCTACCTTCACACTTGGCAGTGTGCCCGTGAATTCAATGTCACATAAAACTGTGGCCCCAAATTCTGAAAAAAAATATAAATTGGCTGCTTCATCTCTAAAAAATGTTCTGAAGGGATATAAAAACCCCTCTGAGACCACTCACAGAGGAATTAACTCCAAATTGTGAAGTAATTAGATAGGTCATTGAGAAAGCACTGTATGAGAAATGGGTATTATTATTGTTATTGTCATCATTATGACATTACGTTTCATCTCACAGTTGTGAGGTCACTTTTATATGGCACCACTAATGTGAGATCATAGACCTGGTGTGAGGTTTGTACGATATCACAGTCAGGTTGGCGTGATATCATGACTGGGAAGGTTGGGGGAGTAATGGTCTCGTTCTTGGCCATTCCTGTTTAATTTGCTATTTCTGGGAAATTTTGGGAGAAAATAAACAAAATAAGTATGTAATATTGTGGAAATTAATGCGCTTTTGACACATAAATATCTGCCAACGCTCATCAGGCTTACGCTTACCCATCATGGACTCGCAGCACTTACTTTACCACAAATGACGTTTAATATAGAAGTATGGGAAATTATTAGTGTAGTAAATTTATGACAGTAACGGTCGAAACCCCTCCCTGACATTTATTCCTACTCTCGACATACATTACACAGATTCACCACTTGACTTCGTACTTACCTGCCACGTCACCGGGCACACACCGTCCTTTGCACCGCACCCACATGTAAACAACTCCACAAATGACGTCACACAGAACAGCCCACCAATCGCAACATTTCCAGACATATAACTCCGCCCACACAGACATGACATCACTTTCCCGCCATTTTCATGAACACCTGCCACATGACACGGGAAAACCCACACTTATACATATACTTGGTCCCACGCTTTTAGGGTGTTGAAGATTTGGACTCCAGAAAGAGAAGACGTGTTTCTGGAAGTATTGAGCATTTTGTGATAGGGATATTTTATTAATAACCGAGGGATATTACTTTACGTGTCGGACTATAATTTGGACATTAACGGGAAGTGCGTATGTGGTCGTGATCGTACCATCGGACTTATCATCCTAATAAACTTGGATTAAATCGAACTCGTACCGGCTTGTGCTCATTTCAAACACAACACTTCGAACACTATACGAACAGTAAAAGGGCTGATCGGTCCCTGAAGAAGCCCGATTTGTAACATTGGTGCCTACGACCAGGATATTGAAAGCCAGTCTCGGCTTAGAAACTGTTAACGCCAATGCCGGATACCCGAGCGAAAATCTATGGCCAACCGAATTCCCGTGAGGAGTCGCGAACGACGGACGGAGCTACCGCCGGACCAGTTTCGCTAAGCCAGCGACCGTCGCGACCCCGATCAGTAGCGATGAGTGACACGTTAACTCTGTCACACGTACAACCGCCAGACGAACTGTATCAGATATCGGAATACTGTGATCGTACTGGTTCGTCAGTGTCAGCGGAAGACTATGGACCGAATCTCTTCGCTGATGAAGAATTTGTGAACGAACTGTTACACGAAGATCCGTCATCGCCCCGTCATACGATGGGCGAGATCCTGGATGCCCACGCCAAGGCGTATCACATCACACCTACCGGACCGTCTCGTTCGTTAGCTTCCGATCGAAGACGAGCGAACTCTGTGCCTGCAAGACAGAGACCGGACACTCATGACCTGCCGCAACCGGTGAGTGTACAACCAGCGAACATTAACACTTCCATGGTGACGCAACCTCCCAGCCGATCTCGGATATGTCGGTGGTTGGATGAGTCGGACAGTAACAATGAGTTCGGACCAGGCCACGACCAGTTGAAATCACAACCTCTGACACCCACTCTGACACGTCATGAGCGTGGATCGCCAGTTCAGTCGAGAGTGCAGACCGACCCGATAGTGACCGGAGTTCCACCCAAGGGGTTCCAGCCGAACCGGAGGCGTCCCGCTACGGAGAGTACCCCAGTGCCTGTTGCAGACCGGACCCAGACGCGACCGACTTTCGTCCCGATCGATTCACACAGACCGGTGATTCACTCGCCGTGGCGACCGCACGACATCGGAGCTCCGATCTTGGACGCGAATGCCCGCACACGCGACGAGCATTGGCTGCTGCCGATGACCATCGTTGGACCCGAACTCCCTGAAGGGCCTGCGGAACAAGCAATACCGGTTGTACCTGACGAGTATCACAATGTTGTTCCTGGTGGATATCACAATGTTGTTCCTGGTGGATATCACAATGTTGTTCCTGATGGATACAAACCATTGTATCTCGGAGTGGCGCCTCGTCGGGGTGTTCCCGTGCAATGCTCAGGAATAGCAGCCGCACCGGAGTCAAGTTGTGTCGGATACTCACCAGCGGTTCGCCATGAGCTCCCGGAACCGCCAGCCATCGTTACTACTGCCGCCTCCCCAGTCGAGGTGGCTAGGATCGTGCCCAACGGGCCACCAGCGAACATCGGTACTCCGATCTCTGCACCAGCGAACATCGGTACTCCGATCTCTACGCCAATAGCGAACATCGGTACTCCGATCTCTACAGCGCCAAACATCGGTCGTCCGATCTCCACGACATCCAGCAGCGGTGTTCCGATCTCACCAGCGGTGGAATCCACGACTGGATCGCCACCACTAGCAACCGGCAAGACCGCCCAGTGGTGCGCCACCTTCAAGGAAGGTAACTTGGTACAATACTTGCGCAGTTACGAACAGTTTACGTCCGCCTTCACGTATACGGACCTGAACAAGACTACGACGTTCCGCAGTACGTTGAGAGGCCGTGCCGAGGCACTCGCCTTGCACATCCCCGTCGACACGCCATGGGAAGAGTTCCAGCGTCGCCTATTGGAGGGATGGGAGCCTACACCCCGTCGTCAAGCAAAGCGCGATGACTTTCCCTTCATGAAACGGGAGCGAAAAGAAGCGAAAAGAAGCCGCAGTGCTTGCGGAACAGGTGTATGACGATGTAACCCCGGAATCTCAGCAAAGAACTGTGATTTCACAATTTATCAATGGCCAGCCGGACTATATTGCGGATAAACTGTGTGTGCTAACGTTTGGTTCATATAGTGAAGCACTTACGGCTGTTCTAAAGGCAGAAAGCCGTCAACAACGAATGAAACGAGAACGACAACACGGTGCTCGTCGAACGGAAAATGTCACTGTCGGTTATGCCGAGGACATTGATACGGACTCGGATATGTCGTGTATTGTCGGAAAGCTTGATATTGAGGAAAAGATAACTCCCGAACGATTAGCTGCGTACTATGACCCGGCCGACAACGACACCACTGGACTTGAAGGTTGTGCCGAACATTCCGTGCCGCACTGTTCTCGCGAATGGGTGGCGGAGGCATTCCAGTGTGTCGTCAGTGACGAAGCTGGACAGTATGGCGAGGAGGCCTTGTACTCTGTGTTGCGAGCTACGGCTCAGACCCGAGGGGATCGTCCCGCACCAACTGGTCAAACTGAGATCTGTTTCTTTTGCAAGAAACCCGGACATCGGTGGATGCGGTGTTTCCGACTGAAGGATATTTTGGTACGGAATGGTATGAAGCCGTTCGCACCTAGACCGGGTGCTACAGGAAACATTGGTCGGACTAATAAGGCTACACCTAACGCCAAGCCATCTAACGGACCCTCACCCCCAGCTAACCCAACACCTGCGAGCAAACCGTCAAACTAGAGGAGGAAGGAACTACGGAGCGAGGACCTTCCGATAACACGAGCAAAGCTCTTGGCTCCAGAACAGTAGTCGTACCGGCAGTTGTAACCATCTTACCGGCAAAATCGGTTCCACCGTCACCGGAGGTCAAGCCTCTCGAAGGGGTGTGCGCTAAATGCGCCTCGTCATCTACCACCCAAGATTCGCTCCACGAAGGGGTGTCGGAACCTTTGCCACAGCGCCCACCACGGGACAAGCGCCACGAAGGGGTGTCGCCACGCACCGCCGGCGAAACTGAAACAGACAGCATGTCTGAAATCGAATGGATATCAGATGATGGCGGATTCTATGCCTTTCCGTGCAAACCGGAAATTAAGCCAGCAACGCTGACACTCCCGCTAAAAATTCCATCGGACGGATTGGACGGACCGATCGTTATCAATAGCGGCCGGACTGCCCAGGAGTGTTGGAAGCTACCGGTACGCCTAGGTAAATGAACTTTCAAGGCAGTGATGGACTCGGGGGCACAAATCTCATTGCTTCGCCGAGATCTGCTGCATTGTGTACCTCGCGAACAGCGCACCATGCGTCCCACAACCGCGACCATCCGCGACGTGAATGGGGATTCTAGCCCTATTGACGGACTCTTGGACCTTGAAATCCAAGTCAGGACTAAGGAGATAGCAGTGACTTTTTGTGTCGCCGCAATTCATGACGAAATGATTCTAGGCATGAATTTCTTCCGACAGACCAAGGCCATTGTTAACTATGGCGAAGGAACAGTGCAAGTTAATAAGGAGATACTGTTCGCGCATAAGGACTTCGAGGCGAATGTTGTGCGCATGGCCGTACAACGCGCAGTCACGGTGCCACCACGAAGTGAGGCGGTGGTCGAACTGGTCCCGACCTCGAAGGTTAGGGTGCGGCAACACCCGCGCCTCATTCAACCAATGGTGAACTTCCCCGAGGATACGGACTTAGTAATGGGAAGGACGTTGACCACACTGGATAGGCAATGTGTGAAAGTGACGGTAGTAAATCCCGCGGATACGGGTGTAACTCTGACTCATTCGGATCCCGTTGCTATCGCGAGTCCTGTGGATAGTATTGTGGGCGCACTGCCAAAAGCCGGAGAGGAACCGGATGTTCCCCGGACGGACATTGATCGTTATGGCGACCTGCCGCCATACCTACGTGAAATGGTGGACCGAGCTGGTCTAGCTCCCGAACAGCAGCGTCAATGCGCTAACCTGGTGTACCGATATAAGGACACCTTCATGAGTCCGGACGGACAGCTGGGACGAACCCAAGTTGTACAACATCGGATTGATACCGGAGCGAATGCACCAATTCGCCAGCGACAGCGACATGTCCCTCAGACTCAACAACACATCATTGATGAGGAGGTTGACAAAATGTTACGGCTCGGATGTATAGAGCCATCGGACTCACCATGGAGCTCGCAAGTGGTGCTTGTACGGAAAAAGAACGGACAGGTACGGTTCTGTGTTGATTACAGACTTCTCAATGATGTGACACGGAAAGACTCGTACCCGCTTCCGAACATACAAGACACGCATGACGCGCTCGCAGGAGCGACGTACTTTTCGGCTCTGGATCTTGCCTCGGGATACTGGCAAGTTGAGGTGGACCCAGTAGACCGACCTAAGACTGCTTTTGCCACTCGGAAAGGCTTGTACCAATTCAAGGTGATGCCGTTCGGACTGAGTAACGCGCCGGCCACCTTTGAGCGTCTAATGGAGACAATTCTCCGCGGATATCTATGGACTAGATGTATGTGCTATCTGGACGATGTGATAGCATACGGACGTACTTTTGATCAGGTGCTTGCCAATCTGGAAGCGGTCCTGGATCGGATACGAACTGCTGGGTTATGTCTGCAACCCAAAAAGTGCGAACTATTCCAAAGAGAAATCCTATATCTGGGATTCATTGTGAGCGGAAAAGGTATCAGAGTGGACCCTAACAAGGTCAAGGCTATTAGAGAATGGCCGGTTCCATGTGAAATCACGGACGTTAGGGCCTTTCTTGGGTTTGCGAACTATCACCGAAGGTTCATAAAGGACTATGCCGAAATTGCCGAACCTCTTGTCACACTTACCAGAGGTGAATGTTCTTTCACGTGGGGATCATCCCAACGGAGAGCCTTCAGGAGGTTACAGGACGCATTGATCAAAGCTCCAAAACTCGCGCATCCCTCTCGGGACGAGGACGATTATTTCATCCTTGATACGGACGCTAGTGGTTATGCCATCGGAGGCGCGCTTTCACAGCGTGTTAATGGAAAGGAGGTACCGATAGGTTTCGCCAGCAAGACGCTGTCGCGCACACAACGGAATTACTGCACGACCTACAGGGAACTGTTGGCTGTTGTTGAAATGATTCAACACTACCGTCATTACTTGTGGGGACGCAAGTTCCTGTTACGAACTGACCATAGCTCTCTGCGATGGTTAAAGAACTATAATGACGCGAACGGAATGTTGGCTCGTTGGTTAGCCAAATTGCAACAATATGACTTTCGGATTGAACACCGTCCCGGAAATCTGCATGGGAATGCTGATGAACTTTCCCGTTGCCATAGTTGCAAACATTCGGAATGCCCCGGATGCTTAGTCGTGCCGCCTACGGACCCTGAAACGAGTTCGGGAGAACTTCCCGTCAGACGGACTACGATGATTCCTGTCGAGACCAGAAAAGACCTCTTGGACAGCGATACTGTGGTATCACCGGTCTCATCTCGGATGATCTCGATACGCCAGGCCACACGTGTGCAAGCGCTGGATGTGAAATTGAACGGACAGAAATGGTTATCGGACTACTCCACAGCTGACATTGTCGCCGCCCAACAAGCCAACCCTAGTGTCGGGATTGTGCGACAGTGGGTACTAAGCAACACGAAACCCACGACAAAGGAGGTCGCCCGTTATGGCGAAGAAGTGAAAACTCTAGTTTCACAATGGGCTTTGCTGGCACTGCAGGATGGAGTTCTCGTCCGGAACACCAAACCGGACCCAACTGGTCGGACCGTCATACAAACCGTGTTACCAGCGGTATTACGAACGGTGGTGTTACACCAGTTGCACGACCTCAGGATCGTAGGTCACCTCGGAATACAGCGAACTGTCGATAGAGTCCGACGCCGATTCTATTGGCCAGGTTTATCGTTGGACGTTGCACGCTGGTGTGCTCATTGTCCACAGTGTGCGTAACGTAAAGGGAAGCCAACGCCAAAACGGTCGCCTTTGACTCAATTGCCGACAGGGGTGCCCTTCGATAGAATTGCATTGGATATCTTGGATACCCACAAAAATACTGGACGTGGTAATAGGTATATCCTCGTGATTTCGGACTACTTTTCCAAGTACATGGACGCGTTTCCGCCACACGGCTAAGAATGTAGCTGACACTTTGGTCAATCGATGGATTGTGTACCATGGTGTGCCAAAAGCCATTCACAGTGACCAAGGGACTGAATTTGAATCCGCACTGTTTCGGAATGTTGTGCGCTTGCTAGGCGCCAAGAAAATACGGACTACGCCTTATCGACCTCAAAGCGATGGTCAGGTTGAATGATTTAATCAGACATTACTGAATATGCTGAGCGCATTTGTCAGTGATCGCGGAAATAACTGGGATCTACATCTTCCGTATGTGTTGATGGCATATCGTACCTCGGTTCACTCATCTACCGGGTGTACTCCACACTTGATGGTGTATGGACACGAATGTAATCTACCCGTGGAATTGGTGTTTCCAGCACGTGACCCGGAACCGTTACCCCCATGCGGACCAGAGTATGTTGAATACTTGCGCACTGCCATCAGAACTGCACACGGGTTCGCACAGGACCATCTGCAGAAAGCCGCGACCCGTCAAAAATTGGGATATGATGCTCATGCGAAGTATCGACCGCAATTCAACCCGGAGAGCTGGTAAGATATTACTATCTACCCCTCACGCAAAGTAACAAATTTGCACGTCCATGGACTGGACCTTGGAAGGTTCTGGAACGAGTTACCGATGTGGACTATCGGATAGCTCTCGTATCGAATCTACGTAACACACGTGTCGTTCATCTTGACGTCATCAAGCCGTATGAAGGTGATTTGCACCATCCGAATTGCCACGACAACACAATGTCACTGTCCGAATCACCAAGTGATGCGGACTCAGGAAATAAGGCGTCTAGTGACTCACTGGAACATATCCGTGCTCTGTACCATCCCTGGGATATTACGGTACAAGAAAAGTCTACATAGACAGATCGGACTAAGGATACGGATGTCACGCCGTCGCCGGCTAATCGCCAACCCGCATCGCCGCCTTCGTCGAGTATGCGACGACGTAAGAAGAAAAGAAAGTCGCGCAAATCGAGTTCAAGCGCCCCACAGCACGCGCTAAAGAAACGCGGATCACGACCCGTGATCAGCTCGGATTCGCCAACGAGTGAGCCTGTGCCCTGGCTCGTTCCACACAGCCGCCCTAGACGGACCATTCGCCGACCCGCCCGGTTTAGATAACCTTGGCTAAATTAATCTGATTGATAAAAATGTTGATGAAAAAAAAAAAAATGAATGTTGAATGGACTATGAAATCATGTCTTTCTGATATTTTTTTTATAGTGATATAACGGTATAATAATATATAAAATTGTACTTGATGTCAGTGAGGCACTTTCTTCTTATATACTTTATTTTGACATGAAGTCGTAGAATGAATATGGATATGATAGAGGTCGTATAATATGATATAATGCATTTGAGTTTATATCATCGCATAATTCATGTGTGTTGTCTCGCGCACTGTGGCGCACTGCCTAAAATTTCATATTATGTAATTGCATCCATGTGTCAGTAAAACAGCCCTGCCGAGAGTAAGATCACTTTGTCGCCGACGAGGTGAAAGGAGAGCCGTTATCGGAGTAAGCGCCAGGATTGGGCCTCTGCTCCCCCTAAGTAACATACAGGGGAACGCGATACAGCGGATTTCGTCTCTATAACCACCTTTCCACACCAAGGCGTGATCTGTCATCAAAACTCATTGAAATCTACTATCAAAGCGCCTCGGTAGGGCTGACCCAGATCATCACCCTCACCCCCTCCACAGCAATAACGGTGTTCCTCGACCCTAGGGACTGATGAAAATGAACGGACTGTTGAGACTCCTGTGAGCCTAGTATTTATACTGCTATCTTTAATGAACTGAATCGTCTGCTAGCGCAATTCGATTAACTGTTTACTGTGTGTTAAACTGCGAAGATAAGGAACGGAATTATGGTGAAGAGTTCACACGGACTGCATGTAGCACAAGTAAACACACAAGCCGTGATCGGCACCGCCATAAAACTTTCCCGCGTAAAAGACAATAGTGATTGGGAGCACACAAAAAGTGCTGTAACTTTGAATGCATGCCAGATTAACTAGCGATATGATTGGATAGTGTAATCTAGAAGTTGTGGTTGGATATATGGAAAACAGAACGGTGTGTATGTCTATCCACCGCCTTGACTGTTGGCGCGAAAGGCCAGTCTTTGATGTGCAGCATTTCCTAGGTGACGGGTCTGCCCCCCCCCCCCCCCCGCACACACACAGGCAGAGACAATTGCATGAAAGCGCAAAGACATATATAGCAAATAGAGCGCACCCCCCACCCGGGGATTCTAAGAAGTGATGCCGTCAGCATCGTTGCATGCACAAAGGGAACTTTGTGGAAGTTTTTGGAAGTAGGTCATTTGCCTGCTGTCCATTGAGCGGATAATACCAATCTGTGGATATTAGAGCGGACTTTATTCAATTGTTGCAAACAGTGTTCAGAAAACAGAACGGTCCGACGACAAGTGTGCGAACTGATGGCGCTTGTCCCCGCGCCTCCTACACCAATCGGAACACGTGCCATTCGCTGGGATGAAATCCCCATGAGCCAGCGAACAAGAACCGCCGGATATGGACCGGAGCACGACTACGCAGTCCCATCGACCCTATCGGAAGGTCAGATCATGACCCTACGCGGATTGCGACTGGAGAACGGACGGTATGACTGTCCTTTCTGTACCGGGACTGAGGAGCCTGCCGGATCTTTGTTGTGGCCGACCGTGAGTCGGCGCGGACCATTCCGTATGCCTCAGGAACTGGACGCCCATGTACTGGCGTACCATTACCCGTTCATCCGGTTTTTTATCTGCCCGGCACGTGATGGGTTCGTAACTCTCACCCAAGCCGACATGACACGTCATCTGTCTACAGCCATGGACGAACACATTCTGCGTTTTCCGTTGTTTAAGCGAGGACGCTTGACGGCGACCCCACAGATTGTGCGGAGATTCACCTCGCGGTGTTTGGTGGACATGCAGCCGAACCCGCACTACAGGCCGCCACGAGTACCAGCCCATCTTGTCATTTTTCGCCGGACGCCGACCTCCGTCTTGACTTTCGGCATTTGGTTGATGGCTCCAGAGTTGATGGAACAATGTCCGCCGAATCTTGCGCCTCACGTCATGCTGGTGTTGCAGCGGATCGAGACTCCGAACACGGACACCAGGGAAGGAGAAATCCGTCTCGTGAACATGGTCAGCGAAATCCAGACCATTAATTCCCAGGTGCGCTACCGTCGACCAGGAGCGTTCCTGTTCCCGGACCGGACCTCGGCCATGAGGGCGCCCGAGGGACGCCGACCAGCGGCTACGCCACCTCGTACGACTGAGTCGCCCCCGCGATCTCGACCTTCGGACTCAAACAGCTCGGAGCCTGTGATCAAACGACCCACGGCACTCGACGTAACGGACTACCGGGTTCGGGAGGGCCTGGTACCCCCTCCAGAGGAGTATCCCCCGCTTTCCAGCCGGACATCCGAGTCCCCGGACCGCAGTCAGTCCCCCTCTGTGGAGCCCCGTACTTCTGACACAGCCGCTGTTGATTCCGGCCCTGCTACTTCCGCTTCCCTGCGGGATGTCGACGAAGTTGAACTTCGCCCAGTGGAATCTACGGTGGATCCGGAGTTCCGCCTGCCGGCACCACTGCGAGCTGCACGTACGACCTCGTTCTGGCACCTGCCCCTGACGCACGTCCCTGTGCCAGTCTCTCCTGCGGACTCTCCCCAGCGATCTTCCACCTCGGTCAGGGAGCCATCCCGCTCCTTAGCACGGTCGGGAGTACGTCGACCGTATCTGACCGAGGAGTGTGACACCCCGATCACTCCACTGAAGCCAGTCACTAGGGACAGTGACCAGGAGCGACCCCGACTCCTGTTGGAGACTCCAGGAAATCTAGCGCTACTGCCGAAAGACCTGGACGAACAGCTTCCGCTGCATGGTTCGGGCGAATTCGCCGCGGACTATCAGTTCCTGCGTATTCACGGCCAGTGTCTGGCCGAACGAACTCTGCCCGGGATGCAGGCCCTGCCAGGGGAGAATCCCGCATACAACTACCCCATCTGGGACGAGGATGCGGACAAGTTGCCAGATGGAGTTCATCTCCATGAAGCGTACTGGGACGATCAGGCCGGTCCCATGATTCACAACGCTGACCCCATGTTGCCGGCGTCCCGCATGGACCAGCATCTTCCGACACTGGCTCTCGCCTGCGCGGACGATCTCGCGGAACATCACGCCCACGCTACGCGACGCGAGTACCTGAGCGCCATGGACGCTTATGTACGCCAGGCCGAGTACAACAACCTAGCCGTCGGATTTGCCATGGGTGTGCTCCATGAGCGGAACTACCCAACGTCTCCTGTAACCGAGATGGAGGAACGTCATCGCCTCCAGGAGCAGCTTCAGCGCTCGGATACTGCCCGGGCGGAGCTACAACGGGAAGTGAACCAGCTGCGGGCCCAAATCGCCCAAGCTCCCGCCCCTCAACCCGAGACCACCGCGGAGGCCACCGGTCTCCCCAGTGAGCTGGTATCCACAATCATCCGGGTGCTTCCACACTTGCCCCATGAGGAGGCACTGGAACTCATGGCGCACACATCCCCTGCCACGCCGGCCCGAACACAGAAAAGGCGCAACCAGCCCAAGTAGGGTATGGTCTTTGGACGGACTACGACTTAGTGAACTCCGGAGGGAGTCATCCCCGGAGTTATGTGCAGACTTGCGGATTTGCAATACCAAATAATGGAGTAGACCTGGTGGACCCCGGGAGTCTTCTCCTTGGGTCGTGGCCAAGAAGATTATGTCTGAATGCATACTGTGGATAGCTGAAATGTCACCAGACGTAAAATTTTGCATGTATACTACGTGATCATGTAAATGTCGTACTTTTCACAATTGGTGTGATATATCGAACTTTTCCCTGACTCTGTCGGGAATGAACTTTAAGTACATTCCGTTCCATTCTGGGACGTCGAGGACTGTTTTGTTACATATCATGCTTTATACGTTTGATACTGTGATATTATGTGTTGATTTATGTCATTGATTCCTCGTCTGTCCTTGTGATGCATGTATTTGTCCTATGTGTTCGTATCATCCTAGTGACCGCCGACGGACTGACTGATGACTTTATTTTGACGGTTAGAACTTTTATTGTACTCAGTGTTTTCTCATTGTCTCGCGCGGTGTGTGTGTTTCCCTTCAGGACTTTTAGCTTCTTATGTTTAGATTTTTGGGACAGTTAGGTTTCGGGGAGGGTAAATTCCCAGGGGGTAATTTGACGAAGGGGTGTTATGTAGTAAATTTATGACAGTAACGGCCGAAACCCCTCCCTGACATTTATTCCTACTCTCGACATACATTACACAGATTCACCACATGACTTCGTACTTACCTGCCACGTCACCGGGCACACACCGTCCTTGCACCGCACCCACATGTAAACAACTCCACAAATGACGTCACACAGAACAGCCCACCAATCGCAACATTTCCAGACATATAACTCCGCCCACACAGACATGACATCACTTTCCCGCCATTGTCATGAACACCTGCCACATGACGCGGGAAAACCCACACTTATACATATACTTGGTCCCACGCTTTTAGGGTGTTGAAGATTTGGACTCCAGAGAGAGAAGACGTGTTTCTGGAAGTATTGAACATTTTGTGATAGGGATATTTGATTAATAACCGAGGGATATTACTTTACGTGTCGGACTATAATTTGGACATTAACGGGAAGTGCGTATGTGGTCGTGATCGTACCATCGGACTTATCATCCTAATAAACTTGGATTATATCGAACTCGTACCGGCTTGTGCTCATTTCAAACACAACGCTTCGAACACTATACAAACAGTAAAAGGGCTGATCGGTCCCTGAAGAAGCCCGATTTGTAACATTAGATGCTTACATACGTGTACACCAAGACTGATTGCATTCAGAGATTCAGAGATTTTCCAGTCGTATAATTGAGCACCCGATTGGCAGTGTTGGCAAATTGTACGTGTGTCCTAGTCACCTTGCGGCAATATATGGCAGCAAAAAGTCTTGACAAATAGGTGATTGTCTATTGACCCCATAGAGTTGGAAAGTGGCTCCTGGCTATATATCGGGGATAATAATTGTGAAGCGCTTTGAGCATGTTGATCAAAAAGTGCTATGTAAAATTTCACATTTTATTATTATTATTATTTTTTTTTTTTTTTTTTTACTAAATGGCAAATTAATTGTCATAGAACGCTGGTTCTTCCATCCCAACTGATGCTGCGATCTGTCGTTTGAAATATACATTTATTTAGCGACCGAGCAGCGCCTACTTCGAGTAACGGTTGCTGATTTCACCAGCGACCGAGTGCTGAGTGGTCGCAAAATGGCAAATCTGCAACAGCAAAATTGTACATATATATTGCCTGCTACCAATCATTCGCATGGACGCACGCGTTCGTAGCTGTTCATGGCACTCCAATAAAGCGTACATAATCAGACCAGAAATAGACATGGGCCGCGGTCCGTTGGATATTGTACCACGGGTCGCAAGCTATCGTAAAAACAAAAGCATCATCGTGAACAACTAATTTCTTATTATGTAAACATGAATGTCTACTCTGTACTCTGGCTCTATGCATTTTCACTATCCAGTTTTTTTATTGTTGGTTACTACGGCAATATACATGACATTATTTTTTAAACTTTATCCAGGTTCCCCGCCGAATGTGGGCCAAAGAAGGAGCAGCCCGTGACGTCACTTGGACGGCGGCCGCAGCTTCCCCCGCTCTCATATACATCACAGAGTCAGGTGACATACGCCTGGTGTCTGAGAGCGGGGAGAGTCTACCGCTCCAGATCGACACAGCCGGGACACAGGAGCCACGCTGTGTCGCCTCCACAGCTGACGGGGCCGCTGTCCTGGTGGTTCACGGGCCGGGGCAATACAGCTGGACAGTATTCAGGAGGGAGTCGGAGGTGTCGTACAGTCACCAGGCTACCTACCAGCTACAAGATCAGCCGTCAAGGAGGGACATAGAGCCTGTAGCCGCACGCTGGACACATGACGCTGACGTAGTCATGGTGGTGATAAAGGTGAGAAACTTGATTTATTCTGCACGTTGTGTAGTTGGATTTGATTGAAATGAATATGTACAACAAAAATAATTATGTCAGAAAACATTGTTAAATACATAATTGAATTGTAGTAGCCTTCACACATTACTGATTTTGTTATCTGTATTTTTGTGTTAATCTTTTATATGTATTATTATTATTATTATTATTATTATTGCCATCAGATGTCGAGTCGACGCCTCCGGAAGTACCGAGTGTCTGACGGTGACCTGCTCTGGGAGGCGAAGGATGTCGGCAGTAGCTATGTTATGTCCCCAGGTGAGCTGTCTGTCTGCCAGCAGAGCGGCCACATCCTCCTGTCTGACGTGTGGGGAGTCTGTGTGTACAGCCCGGCCGGGGAGCTCCTACATCATGTTCCTCGCCCTGACCGGCTCCCAGATATCCGCTCAGTGTGCGCGGTGAGGAAGGACACGTGGTTATCTGGACACGGTGACGGCTCTGTCCGTCTGTGGGGGGTCAGTGACACCGCTAGGGCCGAGCACGTGCTGGTTGATACAGGAGAGAGTGGAGTCTGGGGTCTGGCGCTGTCCGGGGACAGACTCCTCGCCGTACGTACCGGTACCTGGGTCAGTAACAAACTGATTGTGTATAACGTGGCGGGCTGCCTGGAGTAAATCACCACTGTCGCTATCACATCGATATGTACATAATCATCGCTTATCACTGCACATATTTAGATGTTCAAGGCATCCTGATTGTAATAAATGATAAAGTGTGGTGTATATGTTTTTGATACATGTTTCAGTGATAATGTATTTGTGTGAATCTATGATGAATATATTCATGATAAATGTGTGAATGTATTGTGTGAATTTATGACCACAGTATCAGTGATAAATGTATGGTGGAAAACTGTGAAATTATGATAAATATATGCTTTAAATTTATGATAAATGTATGATATATTATGATAAATATATCAATCATTAGTGTATGGTGTGAATTTGATGTTGATACACAACTGAACCTGTATGTAAATTGCTGAATGGAATGTTTTGTTTTGTTTCTTGTTTAGAATTTGGAGTGCTTTGTGTTATATAATTTGGTGCTTATGATATTATAGTTGTCATATTTGCTGTAAAGACCAACTTGTGGTATTAACATTTTTAACATTAAACAGTTATGATGCAGTTGTATTTAGCCTTTTACGATTTGTAACTGTGGCGATTTTGCCCTAAGTTCACGGCAGGTGATTGTAAACATATAACTTATTTATACGTCCTTTTCTGTCTTGGCCTAGCTCGGTTCGAGCGTGCGTTGCCACGGCGACGCTCGTGATTGTGTACACTCCAGTAAACTATAACAATGGTTTGTATACGCTGCGCGTGCTGGCTCGAGTTTCTGGTGTATTATATATACACTGGGAGCCGCTTGATCGAGGAGTCTGTCTGAGAGAAAGCAACGAGGCAGTACGCGAAGCGCACCATGTGCTTTGCGTCCCTGTTGTTCGAGTAAAGGCCCTTTGGGGGCCCTGGGGACAGATTCCAGTGGGGGGCCCGGGCTGGGGGAGACGAGCTGCTGACTCGGGGGCGCAAGCCCTGTGGATCGCCAGTTCTCCCCCTTCCCGGGACGAGGTGACGGAGGCTCTGGCAGTTTGTCGGGCTGAGCGGAGTTCTATCTCCGCAGGCAGACCGCGGCTCGCCAGGCCTTTTCAGTTAACACTGTGGTGATGAACCTGTTTCTGAACGGTGTCCGCAGGTCTGGGAGTGTCGGGTGGGCGGTTTCCTGGTTACCGTTAATGCTAGAGTGGTTACTGTGTCCGCAGTGACCTCCGGTGAGTGGCGCCGCCGCAAGGATATGGAATAGCGGATGCGCGTCCGCAAGGACTCGTGGTGAGAGGACTATCCTCGAGGATCCCGAAGAGCGGACGATAGTCAATAACTTTACATTGGTGCCGTGACCAGGATCAGTCCGACGACGTTCCATCGCAGCCTCAGATCACCGAGTTGTAGCCCCTTTTCGTCCCTGGGGACTCCTACCTCCTTTGCGGCAGCCTCAAAATATGGCGGATAAAGAGAAATCACGCAAAAATAAAGCTAACGGGAGGGAAGAGGGTGGTAATGTTGCGGACCATACCCGGTCGCGCGACAGCCGCCGTGAGACGCCTTCGGGTGACTTCGGCGGCCGGAAGGAGCGTGCGGAGCCCTCCGCGGACCGGACCCAGTCTGCGGAGTCGACTCCGGCGTCCCTGACTCCGTCTCCGGACGTTGAGTCGAGCCCCGCGGGGCCGCAACATCAGTTGTCATCAAGGCCGGACCTTGATGTGTTAGGCGCCGTAGGCGGAGCCAGCAACGGCTATACGCCGCGCCCGCCCGTGCCTAGAATGAGTCCGTGGCAAGCGGCACTCTTCCGTGGAACGTCTCCGGACGTCCGGGATCGAGCGCCAGCTACTGCGGGCACTTCTGGGCAGGCGGACCAGCAGTACCAGATGCCACACCCGGCCGGGTGGTCTCCCTCGCGAGCCTCCGGCATGGGTTCTGGTCGGTCCGCACCGGGTGATGTGGTAGATCAGCTCACAGACGCACTTGGCGAGCTGGCCCCAAAAGGGCGCTATGACCACGCCCGGTCGCCTCATCATGGACGATCCGACCGACGGAACCGCTCCCCCTCTCCGCAGACACGAGGCACCTCGGGGCCTTTGTCGGAGAGGGAGAGATGGCTGATCTCCGAGGCGCTTGAAGGACTCCGCCATTGGAGCGGGTAGCAGCCACACGTTGCCCGCGTACACGGAAGACCCCGGAGCGGGATCCGCCCGTCGGTTCCGGTCCCCTAATTACATGGGACCCGACCAATCATCTTGGCAGAAACGCTTTAACGGGGATAACGCCGACTTGGAGGACTATTTACTCCAAGTATGGCGTACGGCCGTGTACGAAGGATGGACTCAGGCGGAAGCCAGACACATCCTATCCGGGAGCCTAGCGGGGAAGGCTCTCAGGGTGATGCAGTGTTTGCCGGTGGGAACGGTAACTTTCGGCGAGGTTGCGCGGCAACTAAGCCTTTTGTTCACACCGACAACTAACAGGCGGCAGTTTGAACGGGAGTTCAAAGCGCGGGTCCGCCTACCGACTGAATCCGTGACCGACTTGTGTTTAACTTGCGCATACTCGGCCGGCGAGCCTATCCGGGCATGGAAGCCAGTCGGTTTGAACCGATGCTGATCGATCAGTTCATCGATGGCCAGCCCTACCATATTGCTTACGGGCTGGCCACCCATGAAAAACAATCGATGGAGGAAGCTATCAACGCCGCCCTCTCAATAGAGATAGCTGTCCGCCCAAGACAGATGCCTCCGGCCCCGGCTCCGGCCACGGCTGTTCCCGTACCGGCGGCGGCGTTTCCTCCAGTTCAGGCATCGCAGGTTACTCCATGGCCGACCCCGGCTTACAGGGAGCCCGCCGGAGAGCCTAATTGCGGCGGCACCCTCCACAGGGATGCCCGCACAGGCGGCACCGGTTGCTGCGCCGTCCTCATCCTCGGATGAGTACGACTATGAATAGTATGATTTCGGCGCCGCGCAGATGATTGCGTACTGCGCCAGGATCGAGACTCCGGGACCCGCGGAATGCTGTGCATTCACCTCCGGACCGGCTCAGAACCGTCCTTGCTATTTCTGCGGAAAGCAGGGACACTTTTGGCTGAAGTGTCAGGAGTTGTTGGAGCGCTTGCGGGCACGCGGATATCAAGGGATTATACCTGGTCCGCGCCGGAGCAACTACTCTCGGCCTGGTCCCGCGGGACAACAAGGCCGTCCCTCGCGGCAGGGAAACTGAAATCAGACGTGGTGGCGACCAACACTACGTCCGAGGACAGTTGTTCCGTGGCAAAGGATGCCGCCCCACCTAAGGATGAACCGGACGAATCTCAAGTAGATATAACTTCTCCGGAAGTGGTCCTTGAGGATCAGTCTGGCTCGTCCGCTGCTGAGGCGGATAACGAGGACTCTGAGAATGGGCCCAGTGCGTGTGAAAGATACCGTTCAAAATGCGCACTGATCAAGGAACTTGCTGGTACCTGCCCCTGCCATTCGGGCGGGAGCCGGTCCGGTTCCTTGTAGACTCAGGCTCGGAGGTTACCCTCGTCGCCATAGGAACGTTCCGGAGGGAACCCGTGCTGCGCGATCTCGAGTTGCGCGATCCCGGGCCTTACCAGCTCTACGGAGCCGGTAACAATCGCATCCGTGTCTACGGTATCGTCGATTTGCCTGTTACACTTGGGGACAAAGTGTATCCGACAGAGGCAATCGTCGCAGACATCGGAGCGGCCGGGATTATTGGGATGAATTTTCTCCGGGCTCACCGGGTCACCGCCAACTTCAGTGCAGGTGAATTCCGGATGGGAGAGGACACACACTACCTCTTCCGCATGGGTCCGGCGCATTCATTCCAAATGCGGGTGGCGCGCACCACTGTGGTGCCGCCAATGAGCGAGATGATCATCGAGGCGTGGCCGCGTCGTCCCCGCATGCCCCTCGAAGGTCGTCCGTGTATAGTGCAGCCGGTGAGCAGTTTTGCCAAGGGAACCGGGCTCGTGTTGGGCGGGACTCTGGTCAAGTCCGACGTCCGCATGATGCCCCTTCTCGTGGTGAATCCTACAGACTCACCCGTTGTACTGCGGCGCGGGTGCTTAGCGGCTACAGCTATGCCCGCGTCGTCTAGTCGTGTCATCCCCGACGATCCAGTCTGCCGTGCTGCGTGCGCCGCGGCGGCCGCCGGAGATGATCCGTTCATCCTGCCGGACCATCTGGAATCTCTGGTTCCGAAGGACCGGCTAGGTGAAGAGCAGCGCCAGGCGCTCCGCAAACTGCTGCGGCATTAGGCGGATGTGTTTATGGGTCCGGACGGTGCGGTTGGCAAGACAGACGTTGCCAAACACCGCATCGACCTCCTAGACGAGCGTCCGATTAAACAGCGTCTACGACGAGCAGCGATAGTGCACCAAGAGGTCATTGACCAGGAGGTGCAGAAGATGCTTGAGCTAGACATCATCGAACCCAGTGACAGCCCTTGGGCAAGTCCTGTGGTCATGGTGAAGAAGAAGGACGGCTCGTGGAGGTTCTGCGTTGATTATCGTAAGCTCAACGATGTCATGCGGAAGGACTCATATCCTCTCCCGCACATCGAAGACACCTTCGATTCCCTGGCCGGATCGCACTACTTCTGTGCTCTGGATCTGGCCTCCGGGTATTGGCAGGTCGAGATGGAGGAGAGTGATAGGGTGAAGACTGCCTTTGTTACTAAGAACGGGCTCTACCAATTCAAGGTAATGCCGTTCAGGCTCTGTAACGCACCAGCGACGTTCGAGCGCCTGATGGAGATGGTTCTCAAAGGGTTCCTCTGGAAGCGATGTATGGTCTACATCGACGATGTCGTTGTGTATGGCCGGTCGTTCGAGGAAACCCTCACCAACCTCCAGATGGTGCTCCATCGCATCCGCGGAGTAGGGCTCAAGTTAAAGCCAAGTAAGTGCGAACTTTTCGCGCAGGAAATCCTGTACATGGGCTTTATGGTAACGGGCACCGGAGTTAGTCCAGACCCTAAAAAGCTAGAGGCCGTCAAGAACTGGCCTCGGCCTTGCAACGTGGCGGACGTGAGGTCCTTTCTGGGCTTCGCGAGTTATCACCGCCGGTTTGTGCGAGGCTTTGCGGAGGTTGCGCGCCCCCTTACTATCCTTACGGAAAAGGGCGCCGACTTCATCTGGTCTGAAGAGCAGGCAAGTGCCTTCGCAGAACTCCGGATGGCTTTGGCAGAGGCGCCGGTGCTGTGGCACCCTCGTCCGGATTGCGAGTTTATCCTGGATACTGACGCGAGTAACTTTGCACTCGGCGGTGTCCTCTCGCAGATCGTGGACGGGCAGGAGCGGGTAGTAGCTTATGCGAGTGTGGCTCTTAGCCGCTCTCAAATGAACTACTGTACCACGCACCGCGAGTTGCTCGCGGTTGTTACGATGACCAAGCGCTTCCGGCACTATTTGTTGGGACGCCATTTCCGCTTGCGGACCGATCACGGTTCGCTGAGATGGCTCCTCAACTATAGTGAGGCCGACGGCTTGGTGGCGCGGTGGCTCGTCAAACTCCAGGAGTATGACATGCAAATTGAGCACCGCGCCGGTAAGCTGCACGGCAACACGGACGGCTTGTCCCGTTGTCATAAGTGCAAGAATCCTGGCTGTGCAGGGATGGCCCCATTCCAGCACGCCGCGGATTCTTCCTCAGACTCGGAAGTGTACCTTCCGGGGAGACCGCAGGCCGCCGCCCCGTGTAACAACACGGCGGCCGGAGCAGCAAGAGTTCACTCCCGCACGAGGACCCACCGCTACAGGCGTTGGCGTCCTGCCTTCGAAGCGGAAGTGCGGCTCAGCTCCAGCGAGTCTTCCTCGAGTCCGGCGGTGTACTCCTCGTGGGTACCCTCGTCCTCGGGTGAGTCTGAGTACGAGCGGTCCTTGCCCCCTGTTTTGATGGCCGCTGCGGCGCAGTCGAACGAGTCGGATGAGGAGCCTAATTACCTAGGAGGCTACTCTCCGGCGCAGTTGGCTGCGAAGCAAAGAGCTGACAGTGCTCTGGCACCGGTAATTCAAGCCCTTGAGGCCGGCCAGAAACCCTCTAAGGATGAGCAGAAGACCTACAGGGAGGAGACCCAGTCTCTTATCTCCCAGTGGGAAAGACTCTCCTTGAGGGATGGCCTCTTATACCGGCGCTATGAGCCACCGACTCCACTGCCTCCTATATGGCAGCTGGTGCTTCCGGCGGAGCTGCGGAGAGAAGTCCTCCACCAGTTGCATGACCTCCGGGTGACCGGTCACTTGGGAATCCGGAGGATCGTCCATAGGCTACAACAGCGCTTTCACTGGCCTGGTAGCAGTTTGAACATGCAACGGTGGTGCGCATCCTGCCCTCGGTGTCAAGCTCGGAAAGGAGTTCCGGCTCCTGGCCGCCACCCCTTAACCACGGTTAAGGCCGGCGCGCCGTTTGATCGGATAGCTTTGGATATACTGGACACCCATCGGGTCACCCCGCATGGTTTCCGGTACATCCTGGTGATTTTCCGACTATTTCACCAAATATACCCACTGCGCCGCCAAACTGCGGACGAGGTAGCTCGGTTGCTGGTGAATAGATGGGTGGTATACCATGGCGTACCCAAGCAGGTACACTCGGATCAGGGCACGCAATTTGAAAGCAACCTGTTCCGGGGCCTAGCACAGATGCTGGGCAGTACCAAGGTGCGGACCACCCCTTACAGGCCCCAGTCTGATGGTCAGGTCGAACGCTTCAATCGATCGATCCTCAATATGCTGGCGGCCTTTGTTAACGACCGTGCGAATGATTGGGATGACCACCTCCCGTACGTCTTAATGGCGTACCGGTCGTTGGTCCACTCTTCGACCGGAGTCACTCCGCACGCGATGTTGTACGGCCGGGAGCTCAATCTGCCCGTGGATATCATGTATCCAACTGCGGCAGAGACCGGCGCAGTACCCCAGTGCGGTCCGGAGTACGTAGAGTGGGTTCGCCGTGCCCTGGCGAACGCCCATGATTTCGCGCGGGCGCGCCTTGACAAGTCCGCTATCCGGCAGAAACGAGCCTATGATGCCCATGCTAAGGCTAGGCCCGCTTTCGTGGAAGGCGACAAGGTGCGCTACTATTACCCACCGCTTAAGCAAGGCAACAAGTTTGCTAAGCCGTGGATAGGGCCGTTTACAGTGCTTAAGAGGGTTACGGACGTGGACTACTGGATCCGGAGGGACTCCGACCCAGACAGGGTTCTGGTAGTTCACATAGATAACCTGAAGAAGTACGAAGGACTGCTTGTCATGGATCCGCTAATACAAGATGCGGAACCGGATGATGCTCCTTTATTGGATCCGTCCGGTCAGCATCCGCGGACTCCGGACGAGCGTGTGCGCCGTATGGTGGGTCTTCCGGACCTCTCTGATCCGTCGGATGACGGTCCGGATGACTTTGAACCAGATCTCGGCGATCCGCAATTACCCCCGCTCCCTCCATTACATGCGGATGACGGGCGGACACGCCGTAAACCTCGTGCGCCGTCCCGTTTAGGTTGGGATTAACGTTCCGCCCATGCGGATGCGTCTGCGGTATCCATCTATCACCCCAGGGATGGATTTTAGGTCGTTCCGTGAGGATCCGCACGACTTTCCTCCGTGAGCGGTCACTTTGTGGCCATCTCCGGAGTTGAGGGTCCGCGGATATCTTTGCGTCGTAACGCTGCCGCTCCGCATCCGCCCTCCTGTAGTTTCCAGCACCAGGGACGTGCGGATGGCCCGTCCGCACAATTTGGACGGCTGTCCCGCGTAATCCGCACAACGGTTACGCAGCCTCTTATGTGGCCAGACTGAGGTTGGGATTTTACGTCCGCTACGGGAGAAGCGCCTTCCCACGGATTTGGGAACTGGCTATTGGATGCGCGGATAGTGTCCGCACGAGAGGACTGACGTCCGTGGTTCGTCCGCGTGACTCGTCCGGCGTCCGGACGCTTTAAGATGACGCACTTCGGTGTAGTTATCCCTCGTGAGCCACTACTCTAAGTGTACTTAGATGTAGGTTAAGGTTTCTACGGCAGGAAACCGTTCACCATTATATTTTAATGGACCGGCTGTTAAGTCCGCGCGTGCGGACCAGCCGCAGCAGTGGGGGACGCTCATTTTCGTCCGGATCGCACCTTATAACACGCGGTCCGGCCGGGATGACCGGATCCCCGGCCCCTTTCTAAGGGGGTCGTATTGTATATGCACAGCATACTTTGTGGCTTTTAATCCCTATCATTATCATTGGATAAGGTCAATATGCCAACCATATGGTGGGCGTTCGTCCTGGACTCCGTCCGCGGGCAGCTGCGGACGTCCGCCGGCTATTGATTTCATCATGTTAGGGATCCTCTGGATTGGGCGCCGGCATGACGGGCACGTCCCCCTAGCCATAGAGGCTAAGGACCATGCTGGCTCCGCGTCTAATCTATTGGTTCCGTGCTCCGGTAGTCGTTTGGATGGGCTCTAGGTTGGACCGGACACCGCTCCGCGGTCGGGCTGTACGTTGGGGTTGCTAGTGGGCGGTTCGTCTGTCCGACCCCCATGGGCATGTCCGATCGCCTTGTAAGCGTATCAGCGGCTATGGGGAGTGGTTTTGTTTATTTTCCATCTCATGTTATTATTTATTGAGTGGATTATATAAGCCACAAGTGTGCGTGCATTCCGTGGGAACGCTATCCTTACTCATTTAATCATACATTGAGATAAGTTTAGTGATATATCTTTTCCCTGGTGCAAAAGAGAGTAAGAAATCGGGAGATTTCTGCTTTCGTTAGAGGGGTGTAAAGGATTGTTTTGTGTGTCAGAAACTTGACTGCCGTGATCTATGAAAAAGCAGGCGAACAGCGGTGGATTTATTTCCACTGTTGGTTCGAGCGGTGTAGATTTTTATTTACATCGTTGTGAGGTGGACATAATCGTTAGACCCACAAGTAGATCGACTTCTGACACATTGCATACAATCTTTATCCTGCTGTGTGATTAACTCCACATCATTGACCGCCGGTGCGGAAGCTATACGCTAATGATTGTTGTTAATTACAATGTATTAATTGCGGGATCCCCCGGGACGGCTACTATTTATTTTAGCCGCCCGTATACATGGAGTGATAGGAGTCACCGGGGGGGGGGGGGGGGGGGGGGGGAGATGCATGAATATGTATGAGCCATTGTCAGAAAACGTAATCCGTTTGTCGGCCTGTATAGATTGATGCTAGAGATAAGACGTTTCCACGGAGACGCGCTCGCGCGCTGTGTGTGTACAATAGCTGCTACCACTTGATGCCTATAAGCGTTGTAACTGTATACAACTGGTCATTCGAGCGCTCGGCACTGGTGGAGACAGATCTGCGGATCGTGACTCCCAGTGTTTTTCGAGCGATTGGAGCGCTTGAATTGCGACAAATAAATGTCAGAAGAGAGCGACGGTTGGGAAGATGATGTAGGGGAAAGGCAGGGAGGAGACGGGTCTCTTGAGCGTGGTAATTCGTACTCGAGACCCCAGTCTAGGCCCGAGGTTGATGACCGCGAGGACATCCCTGAGGGGGCCTATGTGGGTTCCGAGGAATCCAGTTCTGGCGCTGAGTCCGATACTAGGACCGGTGCTGAGAGCGAGGCAGTGACGGACCGCATCGTAGAGAGCAACTTGGCTGCTATAGATGCCGAGAAGCTCGTAAATCCGTCTTCACTTCCAGGCGTGGAAGTGTTGATGGACTACGGTGAGTCGGGACCTGCAGTGGTGGATATTGAGTTGCATCCGCCCGCGGAGATGCTTGCGTCTCTTGGGCCGGATGAGAGTACTCGTCCGGATACCCGTCTGGATGGCTCCGGCTGTCCGGACACCGGTTCCGGCGAGAACTCCTCGGTGTCCGTCCCTGCGGAGTCTGGTCCGCACGACCAGGGGGCACCTGGGACTTGGGCGGAACGGGTTGAGGTGGCTGAGAAAGCTGCGTCCCCGGATCCGGCTACCCAGGAACAGGAGCCCAGCCCGATGGAGACCGGGAGCCAGGATGACGGGTTTACATCGCCTTTCTCCAAGCACACCCGCCGTCGGGCTAAAGAAATTGCCAAGAAGCAGTGGGAGGCCCAACAGAAATTGGAGGCCGCCGACCGCGGGCAATCTGAGTCTGGATCTGAAGTGGATTCGGGCTCGGCCCCGCCGCAGAAGAAGAAGAAGCGGGAAACCAGAAACGCAAGACCGGTGGTCCCCCACCCAAGCCCGGACCTAAGTCCGGAGGACCTAAGCCGCTGGCGCCTAAGCCGGATGGCAAGTCAGGGTCCTCCGCCAAGTCTGGGGGTACTGATAAGGCGCCAACTCCTTCAGGAAGCGGTGCGGACGGTACCTCCGCTAAGTCCGGACAAGGGTCGGGAAGTTCCAGCAAACCGGGGCCCTCCGGGGCACCAAAAGGAACTTCCCCGAGTACTTCCGGCGGTCCTAAACGACCGACCGGAACTGCGGAAGTGGGCTCGAGTCCAGTGGATCGTGGGCGCCCCTTGCCGAAGGAAGGAGATCTCCGCCTGGAGCTCCTCCGGAAGCGAGCGGAGAAGGACGGATATGGCTACGCAGCTCGCCTGACGGCAACCATGGGCCAGACACCGGCGGAGTACAAGACGGCCGCGGAGGCTGTCCGGACAGCAGCAGAGGCTGTCCATCAACCGCCGGGTACTCCAGCTGTGGAAGAACGGAACCGGATTACTGTCGTTGTGTCTGAGATGCCGAAAATAGCGGCACAGACACGCACAGCACCCCTGCAGTCCCCGGGCGCTTTGACGCCGGAGGAGTATCCGGACTTGCTGGAGGTGACGGTTCCTGCGGGACCGTCAGAGGGACGTGTGGTGGCGGGTACCACCGCCTCCTCGAGTTCCACGTCGGTGGTCAGGCCTAAGACCCCACGTGGGACTCCCTCCGTTGCAAGTAGTTCCGGACGTGTGGCACCTCTCGCGAGGTCGACGTCCACGTCCTCTCTCCCGATTGAGGGAACATCCGCGGGATGGCGTAGCCTGGCCTCCCTGGATATGGTTTCCCTCGATCCGGTGGAGGATGTGTGCCGGCAATACGGACCTACGTCCGCCGTGGCCTATCAGACTTTCCGCGAGTCTGTGGGTCAGGCGGTCGACCATCGTCGTGATGGCATGGAACGTATTCCGCCGGACGCCGCGTTGGCTAACTTGCCAGTGCCCCGAGCCATCGGTGACTTGGGGTCCGCAGGTGTAGCCGCGTTGGCCCGCGCTCGGGAAGAGCACCCCTGGGATCACCCCCAGAGAGGTAGGCTCACCCAAGCGGCGGAGTATCTCGTAGCGGAGATGGACCGCTCTCTGGAACGGCTCAACCGGTACCGAGCGGAGGCCTCTCGTGCAGCCTGCAATTTGGCGCACGATCAGGGCCTCATGGAAGGTACCCGGCGGAGCTTTGAGAGCTTCCGGACTCTGTCCGCGGAACGTGAGCGGCTGGCCTTTGAACAAGGGAGGGCCGCCGCCTGTGCTGCTGAGTCCGCTCAGTCCTCCGCCTCCGCCGAGATGACCGCTAGGATTCAGCAGCTAGAGGCTGAGAATGAGCAGCTACGGCGTCGTCTCGACGAAGCCGAGGCCGCTCGGACTCGCCTGATCCAGGGCGTTGATGACCTCGAGTCGTCCGCTTTGGACCAGTCTGCTGTCCAGCGGGCGGATGACGCTTTGGAGTTGGCCATCTTCCCCATCCTCGCCCGGATGTGGGGAGAGCGAACGGCCGGCGCCCAGTGCACCCGCGATGTGGTGGAGATGTTTAGCGTCGTGGCTCGCCTCGGCGCTACAGCTCTGCCCGCCTCTCTGGCATTGGCTCCAGTGGTTAAGAATAAATAAATCAAAGTTAAATATAATAGTGGTTGTAAAAAAAACCGATAAATCCATACAGATACACAAAGTATTGGCATACAAAAATAGATCCACGAAATATCGGGATATATCAGTGGTCTAAAGTCATGTTCATCCATCAGTGAAATACGCTTTTTGGCCGTAGTTTTGTTTTGGATCATCGGATCAACTTGAAATTTTGTGTGTCTCAATTGGGTATCATGCCGTAATTTTTCACCAAATTTCAGAGTTCTACCTCAAAAATTAAAAAAGTTGGCATTCTCACCCAATGTTAAATTTCAGCCCCAACATGGAATTTCAGAGTCTGCACAAAAAAACAACAATTTTTATTCAATGTACGAGTTATATATTGCTTCGGAATAAACATATTTATCTAATATACACCGACTATGCCTTCCGACTCCAAATCATAGCAATATGTTTATTATGTATGGGCATAAACATGATAAAAGCCCTGAATTTGTTGAAATGTACTTGATCCCTTTTCGGACTGAAATTTAACATTGGGTTAGATTGCCAACTTTTTCAATTTTCGAGATAGAATTCTGAAATGTGGTGAACATTTACGGCATGATACCCTATTGAGACACACGAAATTTCAAGTTGATCCCATTACCCAAAGCAAAACTACGGCCAAAAAGCGTGTTTCACTGATGGATGAAAAACTATACAGACAATAGTTTCATATTTATTGGTTCAACAAGCATTATGCACGAAAGCCACTAAACTAAAGTTCATCCATCAGTGAAACAAGCTTTTTGGCCGTAGTTTTGGTTCAAATAATCAGATCAACTTGAAATTTTGTGTGTATTAATTGGGCATCATGCTGGGCATCATGCTGTAATAGACCAAATGTCTATCTCAAAAATTGAGAAAGTTGGCAATCTAACTCAATGTTAAACTACGGCCCCAACATGGAATTTCAGAATCCGCACAAAAAAACAACAACTTTTATTTGATGTAAGAGTTATATATTGTTTCAGAATAAAAATATTTACTTGATATACACCGACTATGCCTTCCGACTCTCAACGCAATATTCTGTATATGCATAAACTCGATAAAAGCCCTGAATTTGTTGAAATTTACTTGATCCCATTTGCGACTGAAATTTAAAGCTATAATCACTTTTAGAATTGACATAATGTATTTATTCTGTAGTAGCCTTGTTTTGTCTATAGAATGAGAAATCGTAGAAATTTGGGTCTGAAAATGTGTATTACGTGCCTAAATTGAGTAGCCAAATCAAGATTCAAACTCGGGCGAATCAATCTTGCATCAATTTTTTCCTCAAAGCGGCCCGCCTTGCGGGCGAGTTCTACACACAGTCTAATGACGTCATTGGTTATTGTCTAGATACTGTGGCAACCGGCAATGTAGGCAGGCCGATCATTCTCAATCCACTGTTTTCATGCACGAAAAACGGCAATTTTCTAAGTACCTGTTGTCGAACTGTGCATATTTCCTATGTATTCCCGACTATCTCGAGATGTAATTTCAAGTTTGCGTGACAAACAAGAATGCTAAATTTGGCTCATTTTAAAATAGATTCCAACTTTAACATTAGGGTAGATTGCTTTTTCAATTTTTTTAGATAGGATTCTGAAATTTTGTGAAAAATTACGGCATGATACCCAATTGAGGAACACGAAATTTCAAGTTGATCCAATTATCCAAAACAAAACTACGGCCAAAAAGCGTGTTTCACTCACAGGCGTATGGCACCGATCGAGTACGGCCATCACCTCATATCTTATATAATATAATAACAAGGCACGTAACGCCAAACTCACAGCTTCGATTCAGATGCCAATAAAATCGTTTTGCTTTGTATCACACATACAAATGATATCTACTTTTATTCCATATACATCTCCCTTCCAAAATCTGGAACGCAAACCCACCTCATCTCAATTTATATTCCGTAATTCCAGTTTGAAACATGATGTCAACTTTTTAGACAACCTCTGCGATTATTTTCATGCAGTTTCAGGACTGACTCGCTAGGTGCGCCGCGTTTGACACTGATCCTCGTTTTTTGTGAACTGTAAATAAACCATATACCCCGCCATATACTTCACTATGAGCATTGGAGCACATTGGAAAGTGTATATGATAAGAATCAGGTGTTCAAAACGATTGATAAGGATTGTGAATTTGAATCATCGGGCAAACACAGAGGGTTGGGGGGGGGGGGGGGCGGGGGGAAGCTGTACATAGCCCCTAACTATGTCATAGTCCAAAAGTTTTCTTTCACGGGGAATTTTTCATGACTTACGGGGAAAGTTAGCGTATATAATTTAACATGGAGTTAGCCTGTGAAGTCCGTCAGTTCCGGGAATAACTGTGTCCCAATTTATAGACGATGAACAAGTTATAAACCCGGGTGACAGTGATACGTGGCTTTCAAAGTTCCCATATTAACGAGTGTAGCAGGATGTGTATTCAAATCATACGTATCTGAAATCACCATGAATTGGAGAAAGTCAATAACGTTCACCTACTATCTCAATTTTGACAATTATCTCGGAGTCATATCAATATGTAATTTCCTTAAAAGACAGTGTGTGGATTGATCTGTATAGGAGAAAGATGTTTAGCAGGGCAATTAGTTATGTTGCAGAATTTAAAAGTAACATTTGACATGTGAGGAGTCAGGGATCAGTATGCACTTTGGAGACCTGCAAAGCATTAGCAGATTTGCACTCGTTTCCGACGACCCCATAATTGTGAAGTGATCTCCTTGACGGTAGATGATTTTCCTGTTCCAGCCTGATGTATAAACCTAAATTCACTCGTGATAGTTTTGCGTACATCAAAGTGTATGTTAACTATACATGTCAAACTATAAAATATGATTTTCTATGTAATATAAGTAATGTAATTATAAATACTAGCTGGTCTGTAATAACAATGCTGTGTTCTTTCAAAACTTTGTCGACACAGATCTGTTGGGAAGGTTCAAACTCATTGTTGAAAACGTAAGGTGCTTGCATGTGAAAGGAGTGAAAATTGAAATGACGGGATAAGTTGCCGAACAGATGACTCAGTAGGACAGGCATGGAGGCTGACAATGTTACCATCACTCCTCAATCAGATGTACACAGCAGTGGTTCTGACACACACGACAGTTTAACTCAAAATCTGTATGTTTATGTCAATGTTTGAAATACTCAATGTTACTGTGCAGCCCAGGCTAAACCGCAAGCCGCAACTGAGTTATACTCAAGAACAGAGCCACCTGGCGAGTCAGTCCTGAACTCTAAATGAAAATAATCGCAGTGGTTGTCTAAAAACTTGCAATCATGTTTCAAAATGTTTATTCTGGAATCTATGTTGCGAAGAGGTGGATTTGCACACCATATTTTGGAAGAGTGATGTATATGGAACGAGACAATCAGAGATTGCAGACCCTCGCCCTTCAGATTTAGTCACTAAAATTAGGCGATAATTGAGTTTTGGTCTTAAGACCATCGGTTGTACGCCATACGATTGGGAATTGGCCAAAGAAAAATACAAAAATAGGTTGAACATTTAATATTGATTAGAACCGGAGTTATAGTCAATTATGTGATTTTATTTTTTCAGTTGCCATGGCAACCGTTTCCAGCCGATTTTGGCAAAATTTGAAAGGGATTGAGCCACTTTCATAGCACTCCAGCCCTATAAATTTCAAATCTATCGGACCGTTTGCCTTTGAGTTATGAGCGCAGACATTTGCACTGAAACGTCGCTGGCCAAAAATAACCGAAATCGTGACCCCCAATTTTTCGACATCCGGCGATAATGGAGAGTTTTCGTCGTACCACCCTCGGTCGTACACCAAACGATCGGGAATTGGCCAAAAAAAAATACAAAAATAGTTGGAAAAATTAATATCAAATAGAACCGGAGTTAGAGCCAAATATGTGATTTTCTTTTTTTCCGTTGCCATGGCAACCGTTTTCATCCGATTTTAGCAAAATTTTGAAGGGGCTGAGCCAGCACCATAGCACTCTTGCCCAATAAATTTCAAATCGATCGGGCGGTTTGCCTTTGAGTTATAAGCGCAGACATTTGCACTGAAACGTCGCTGGCCAAAAAAATTCGAAACCGTGACCCCCAATTTTTCGACATCGGGCGATAATGGAGAGTTTTGGTCGTACGACCACGGGTCATATATCATATGATCAGGAATTGACCATAGAAAAATACAAAATTAGTTAGAAAAATTTATCTTGAATAGAACCGGAGTCAATTATTGATGGTCAATTATTGATTTTTACATTTTCCGTTGCCATGGCAACGGTTTTGGTCCGATTTTGACAAAAATTGAGGAGGACCGAGCCACGGTGATACCGCTTCTTCCCTATAAATTTCAGGACGATCGGACTATTCGGTTTTGAGTTATGCGCGCGGACAGACAAACGGACAAACAGACCAATTACAATACCCTCTGCCCCTATCGGGGCGAGGGTAATAAAAGTAGGTATCATTTGTTTGCGTGGAACAAAGCAAAGCGATTTTTGTTTGGCATTTGAATTGAAGCTGTGACTCTGGCATTACTAATTCCGCAGCGTAACCAGGTAACAGATGTCTGAGAGATAGGACTACTGGCGTTACGTGCCTTGTTATTATATTATATAAGATATGAGGTGATGGCCGTACTCGATCGGTGCCATACGCCTGTGCCTTAAATCGGTTCCTAATCATTTTTTTTTTGAATCTGCGTTATTGCTTATCAAGAACACTGGGGATCGAAGCTGATATCTATGCATTCAGTCGGCCACATTCAAGCAGATGATAAAATATGTTTATTTACATTTGATCCACTTACACAAAAGGCGCTGCTGGTTCCAGTTGAACAAATATTTTCAATGAGTTTGTTGAAGATTTCTGAAAAATAAGTGTTGCTGTTATTTTATTTCAATTATGTTATTTCTTCAATAATCGTGCACCAAAATTTCCAGGATAAGGATATTAATAAACAGACTATACAATTATTTTTGAGTATTAATCTCGACAATCAATGCATACAATAGTTCGATTGAATTAATATGTTATTATGCAGAGCATAGAGACGCAGCGAGTGGAAAGCTTATCGTACTATCATGCTAGTATAGACCAATATATAGGATAATTGATATTTTACACTATGTATATATTATGATATTGATAGGCCTAAGCTAGAGTAGTGCTCAAATTCATATTGAGTAACACTGGCAGTCGGTTGAAAAAATCTGTGAATCTCACGAACAATTATTGTCCCATATGGATTTCATGGGCCTATAGTGAGTATGTGTAACAAAAAATACTACGTTTAACAATAAAAGTATAATAAAACTTTTCATTATAGCCAATTGTTATTATTGAATCTAAATCTTCATCACCGGTATCACTAATATTGCATGCTATTGGAAGTTAAATATAAATAAAATTACTGATGACTTCTGAAATGAGGTTTGATAGGTAGGGCTATATTAATCCACCAAAATAATCAGCTATAATTATTAGTAAACACAAAATTGTAAATGAAGTTTAAAAAATAACAGTTGTGTCTTGATGATTTTTTTTACCATTGTTATTCATGAGTCTACTATATGAGAAACTACCTGGGGAGTAGAAATTACCCAAGACTACTGGCGTGAGATTCAATGACAACAGGTGACCGAATTTCATGAGTGGAAAACAATAATCACAGCTGTGTAATAATGGAGTTGATTTTTCTGAAAAAAACTTTTTATCATAGCCATTTCGTTATTTCTGAATATAATGACTAAGTAAAGAGAATTTCAGAGATTACCTGTTGCCCATGACTACTGGCAATGAGATTTGATACGACAATATGTTACCCGGATTTTGTAAGCAATTTCTGTCAATTGTGATAATCAATGATAAGGGTATATCAGTATCACAAAAGAAAAAAAACCGGGGTTTGCCATGACGAAACATTCCTTAAAAACGTTCTTTCATAACCAATTGCTACCAATAACTATAGAAGGATAACCGAGATCAAATTTGCCCAGGAATGATTCACCTGATGACCGATATGTACAATATTGTGGAAACAAAGCCTCCTCGATGACTATTATTAGTATTTCAAGGTTTGAAAGTGTTGTAAAATTGAGTGAAACACTGACCAAAGTTTTCTTTATTTATCAGTATTGAACACGGTTTCATGTACAGTAACAATACGAAAAAAGTTAGCGTGTTTGACATGGGAAGTTTATATTTTGTTCAGTATGTTCACTGTACAACTCGGTGTGGATGGAATTATTCTTGAAGTAATGTGTTTTTATTTTCTTCCCTATTGCAGAATAATTGTATTTTGCCAAGTGTATTTCAGACTGGGGCTTGGACAACTCGGCTCAGGGACAACTCTGCATGGACAGCTCAGCCAAGGCTGGATAACTCACCCAGGACGAGTCGCTCCAGTTTGTCACGCTGATTGGACAACACGGCTCACGGCTCGGCTGATTGGACACAGTTCTGGGGTCACTGGGAGGTTCCGCCAGGCCCAAATTGCAACCCCAAATGTTATCTCATGATATGACTACTAGTATTAGTTTTGACACGACACCTTTAAGACTAATGGAATTTACTGATTGGCAAATCATGAATACATGGTACCACATCAAGTACATTATTATATAAATTGACTTGTAATATTCCATGGTTTTTGCATGAACAAGGTGGTAGGCCTAATGATTGTATCAAAATGCAATAAAGGCTAAAAATTTTTGATCAGAAAATAATGAAAATACAAGAATCAATTCAATACTTTTTTTAGACATGATTTCCCTACTTGTTTTCTCGGCCCGTTTTTGCTTAAAATATGCACAAAAGTGACCTAAAACCCCACTCATTCATTCTTATTGACATCACTTGTCATGATTTATTAAGTCCTATATTTTGCGTGGAATTTTGCAACAAAACTCCCAACTTTTTAACTCTTTGCAATGTACACTCTTATCAGTGATATGGCATTGATACGATCGCTCTCAGTAAATACATTTCATTTTCTAGACCCAAACACGTCAGTAGATTTGGTTGATGTTGAGGTTATTGGCTTCCTATTGTGTTTGCTATAGGCCTGATAAATCTGCTCATGACAACTTAAACACAATATATACTAGTATTGTCGATATAGCCGAATGAAAATTTATCACATAGTATTTCACAATTTTCAAGTTGCATGTATTTATCATTTTTCCATTCACATTTATTATTTTATTGAAACTTCAATATACTTGCCTCATATTTGGATTGTAGATAAGTAACAAATAAATGCAACATATAGTGGATTATATCTTTCAGGCTCCAGTCCTTTGTGGATATCCCAAAAATTCTGATTCATTGAACTTAATCTGCTAACAAATGCTTGATACTTTGTGGAAAATACCCAGACATGTTGAGGAAAAATAATACTTGTACTGGTATGAATATTCAAGTAGTGAATTCATTACGCAAGCAGAAATCTGTAATTATAGATCTATCAGTTAATATTTGGAAGAAAATAATGTTGGGCAAAATTTCTTGAGTAGGTTTTTCTATGCAAGCAGTCTATGCAAGCAGTAATTGAACGTGCATAGAGCAAAAAATACATAATTGGAAGTGGAACTACTCATCATCCAGCATTCAAGCAGTAATTGAGCGTGCATAGAGCAAAAATACATAATTGGAAGTGGAACTACTCACCATCCAGCATTACACCTTAGTTTGCGTTTGGAACAGAAAGGGCCAAAGTGTATTCGGAAGTTCTAGAATTATATACGCACAAGTACGGTATAGCTTACTATTTGTCGTCATACACTAGATCTATAACGTTCGTCTGCGCAAATATTCAAAACACTGAATAAACATCTAGGACTAAATTTTTAAAAGAGTATTCTGTTTACGTGAAATTATGGTACCGGGCGGCCGTTGTCATGACGTCACGTGATAACTCCAATCTCGCAGATCCAGTATCGTTGTTTGAATCTCATCCACAAAACGTCAACAAATGTCATCTACATTTAGTTGTCGTGTTTGGATTGAATATACTCGAATAAAACTGATTGAGAAACACTCGTGATACCATATTTCGAAATGGTACTTTACAAAAAATAAACTTTTCTCTGAGCACTAAATTTGCTCCCAGATCGCTAGGGGCTTCCTGTCTAAAACAAGACTTCCGGCGAACGAAGAAATTCTGTCCATAGTAGTTCACATGTCAAGTTGGTCAATCTCTACTTTCTGCTGCTTTGATGTTTCTCGGACACATGTAATACCATTAGACGCAATTCGGCGCGCTTCGCGCGCCTCGCTGCGTTATAATAGTAGTGTGTGATCGACATGATGACAACCATTGCCTTGACTGGAGGAAGTATTTGGGACCTGTTTCACCAAACTGTCACACCAAATCCAAACTATGCCTTCTGGTGTGGATCGAGGTCCTCATTATGGGGCTTTCTATTTACATGAAAAAAATTGCAAGTATATGTGGCGAGTTTGGCCGTTTCTGTTCGAACTCGTGCATTGCGAAGGCGACGCACCGTCCTTCTCTCTGTCCACTATACTGATACAATGGTCTTACGTCATCCCTTATTTTCGCATGCTGGCAGTACAGCCAGCCCGCTTTGTCTACTCGGAGTTGTCTCAGAGCTGGCAAGGCGAGAGGACGACGGAGGGCTCGGCCATGAGCTCTAAGTCCCCTTTCATCGGCTAGATGTGGGCTCGTCAGAGCCCCGGCGGCAATTTCAGATACGTGGCCCAGGAGAGGGACTGTGCTGACTTGGGGGCTCGCCCCTGGATCACCAGTTGCTCGCCCTGGGATGGTGCGACACAGGCTCTGACAAATCGTCGGGCTGTCCAGGGTTCTATTCCCGCAGCAGATCATTGGCTAGCTGGCCATTTACAACTAACGATACAGTGATGATGCTTTATGTGAGTGGTGTCCTACAGTCCGGGCTTGCTTGGTGGATTGCTACCTAGCTACCATTCTAAACTAATTACCTACATCCGCAGTGACCCACAGTGAGTGGCCTGGTGCCGTGAAAAGGATCAGTCCGACAGCATTCCATTGCAGCCTATTGTCGCAGTATCTTCAACCCCTCGTCCCTGGGGACTGCCTGCTCTCCATTCCGAAAAGAAATCAAATAAAATATGAATGAAATATGACCCAGTCCGCGGAGACGTCTCCGGCGTGACCCCGGCAGGGTTGCAATATGTGTTGCCAGGGGATTTCATCTCCGGCGATCAGGATGCTACTGATGGGACTGGACATGGTTTCACCCCGCACCCTCCACTGCCAACACGCCACACCGAGCATGGACCCTACGGTCCCCTATAACCCAGGGATGACTGGTCCGCCAGTTCTCTCTCCAGTTTATCCGACCCCGAAGGTGCAGGTGACCCATGTGTGTGCCACGGCTTGGAAGTACCACATCGGCCACAGCCTCCGCTGTTCCAGCAGCTGAAGCCGCTCCAGTGTGGATGAGCTATTCTGCTCCAAACAGTGCTCTGGGAGCAAGCTGGCAACTGGTGGCTTCAGCCCCAAGCTACGCCGGCTACCCAACGGGGGCTTCATCTGCACCTAGTCAGGGTGGGATGTTCGCAGATGCATAACCGTTAGCAGCCTCAAGCTACCCTGCGCCCACGTCCATGGCATATGGATCTGCCCCCAGGGTCCCGTCGTGGGTAGGGTCGACGCTTGGGCTGCCCTTTTTTTACACCACCGGCTCCGAATCTGGATCAGACACCCGAGAGCACTCCCCGCGTGACCAGGAACCAGACCAGCGTTCGATGGGGATAACGCTGATCTGGAGGACTAACTCCTCCAACTCTGGAGAACCACCGTCTATGAGAGGTGGACCCATGCTGAGGCTAGACACATCCTCCCAGGCAGCTTGGAGGGCAAAACTCTCCAGGTTCTGTACTGTCTGCCGTCAGTGAATGTGACATTTGCTGAGACTGCTGAGCAACTTCGCTCACTGTTCACAACGACAACAAACAAGCACATGTTTAAGAAATAGTTCAAGGCTCGATACTGCTTGGCGACAGAGTCCGTGATTGACTATGCATTTATGCTGAGTGTACTCGGCCTACCAGGAAGTACCGTCAAGGAGGTTTGAACAGATGCTGATCAACCAGTTTATCGATGGGCAACCATACCAAATATCATACTCCCTGGCCGCCCACGAAAAACGGTTGATGGAGGAGGCAATTTACTCAGCACTTGCGATAGAGGCAGCTGTCAGATCCAGACAGATGCTTCTGGCCTCAGCTCTGACCTCGGATGTACCATCGCAGGCCACTGCTCCTCGTCCTGCCATAGCATCGCAGGTGGCTCCTTGGGTATTTCCGGCTCTCCGGGAACCGACCCAGGATTCAAACCCTCGGTGGGTTGGTGCACCCGCGTCACCTCCAGTGACGCCCTTGCAAGCGGCTCCGGCCACTGCATCACGCTCGTCCCCTGACGACTATGACGTGCAAGAGTATGATCTCAGCGCCGCGCAGATAATTGTGCACTGTGCCGGGATCGAGTCCCCAGGACCCACAGATTGCTTTGCTTTTCATCTCCGGATCTAACACCAACCAGCATTGCTATTTCTGCAAAAAACAGGGCCACTTCTGGTTGCAGTGTCCTGAGTTGCTGGAATGCTTCAGGGCTAGTGGCTATACAGGCAGCTTGCCTGAGCCCCGCTGGAGGAACTTTTCCTTCAGGTCAGGTCCTCCGGGACAATGGCAACGACCTTTGCACGACGGACACTGAAACCAGACATGGTGGCGACCAACACTGCATCCTGGGGGTTGCCCTGTGGCACCTGTGTCTGCACCACTTGCTGACGAGCCGGACGATTCTCAAGTAGATATAACTTCTCTGGAAGTGGTTCTTGGGGATCCGTCTAGCTCCTCTGCTGTTGAGGCAGACAGCGAGGACTCTGTAGCAGAACCCAGTGCCCCAGGTGACTCCGGTCATCCGTGCGCTCTGGTTAGAGATCCATGCTGGTACATGCCCTTGTCTTTTGGGCAGGAACCGGTGCAGTTCCTTGTCAATTCTGGCTCAGAATCATCCTCATCACCACGTCGTTTGGCACCTACAAGCGGAACCAACTTTCCGCAGCATGGAGCTGTGGGATTCTTGCAGTTACAAGCTCTAAGGAGCGGGGATATGAGCGCAGATATCGGAGCAGCTGAGATCATCGGAATGAACTTTGTACGGATCCACCAAGTGATCGCAGACTTCAGTTCCGGCAAACTCCGGAAGGGGGAGGACACACACTACCTCTTCCGGGCGAGTCTGTCCTGTTCATTCCAACTCTGGGAGGCACGCACCACAGTAGTGCCACGCTACAGCGAGATGATCATTTAGGCCTGACCACACCACCCACACATGCCCCTCAATGGTCGTTCTCGTATAGTACAACCTGTGAGTAATATCGCCTGGGATACGGGGCTTGCACTAGGTGGGGCTCTGGTCAATTCCAACGCTCGTGTGATGCCTATTCTTGTGGTGAATCCCACTGACGCTGCAGTTGTACTGCATCGTGGGAGTGTAACAGCCATTTGCACACTCACAGTGTCTAGTAATAGGGATAATCCCTGCTCCCTGCTGAACCATTTGGAATGTCATGTTCCGATGGACCAGCTGGATGAAGATCATCGAAAAGCTCTCCGCATATTGTTCTGGCAGTATGCAGATGTGTTTATGAGTCCTGGTGATGCCGTTGGCAAAACAGATATAGCCAGAGACCGCATCGACCTCCTAGATGACCATCCTATTAGGCAGCGTCTATGACGAGCAGCTATCATGCACCAAGAGGTCATTGACAAGGAGGTGCAGAAGATTCTCAAGCTAAACACCATCAAACTCAGTCATAGCCCTTGGGCCAGTCCTGTGGTTATGGTGAAGAAGGATGGTTCGTGGAGGTTCTGCGTGGATTATCATAAGCTTAACGATGCCACACAGAAGGATTCAAACCATCTTCCTCTCACTGAAGACACCTTCTATGCCCTAGCCAGGTCGCTCTATTTCTGTGTGCTTGACCCTGCTGAAAAGGTTCCTCTGGAAGTGATTCATGGTGTACATCGACGATGTCATTGTGTAAGGCAAGTCCTGCAAGAATATCATCACCAACTTCCAGATGGTGCTCCATCGCAGCCCTTCACCAAGGAGATCTTGTACTTGAGCTTCATGGTGACAGGTACAGGTGTCCGACCAGACCCCGTGAAGATCGAGGCTGTATAGCATGGCTCCGGCCCTTGTTGCAGCTGCTGCTATATGGCAGACGTGAGGTCCTTCTTGGGCTTTGCATGCTACCACCGCAGATTTATTCGAGGCTTCGTGGAGATCACGTGCCTCCTGGGAGGCTTCACAGGAGGTTGCTTTTGCGGACCTCCGGAAGGCCCTAGTGGCAGCACCTGTCCTCAGGCACCCTCTTCCCGACTGAGTTCATTTTGGACATGGAAGCGATTAACTTCATGCTTGGCGGTGTCCTCTCACAGCTCGTGCATGGACAGGAGCGTGTAACAGCTTATGTGAGTGTGGCTCATCTACTCTTAAATGAATTACTGCATGACCCAACGCGAGCTCCTCGTGGTTGTAACCATGACCAAGCGCTTCCAGCACTACTTGTTGGGGCGGCATTTCCGGCTGCGGACTAACCGCAGTTCACTCCGATGGCTGTTCAACTACAATGAGGCCAATAGCTTGGTGACCCATGGCTCATCAAACTCCAGGAGTATGACATGAAAATTCAGCACTGCACCGAAAAGCTGCATGGCAATGCTAACGGCCTGTCATGTTGTCATAAGTGCAAGAACCCAGACTGCGTAGCAATGACACCGTTCCAACGTGGCGAGGATTCTTCATCAGACTTGGAACTGGACCTTCCGGGAAGACCACAGGCCACCACCACCTTCACTACCATGGCGGCATGAGCCACAGGAGCCCACCCTCGCATGCGGATCCGCCGTTACCAACGATGGCGTCCCACGTTCGAACCGGAGGTGCGGCTCAACTCTAGCAAATGCTTCTCGAGCCCAGCGGTGTATTCCTTGTGGATACCCTCTGCGTCCTTGGACGAGGCTGATTACAAGCGGCAGTTGCCCCCTCTGGTGATGGCCACTGGTACGCAGCCGGACGTGACGGATGAGGAACCAATCTATCTAGGCAGATACTCTCTGGCGCAACTGGATGCTAAACAACGAGCTGACAGCACCCTGGTGCCGGAAATAAGGAATCTCGAGGCCGAACAGAAACTTTCCAAGGCTGAGCTGAAGATCTACAGTGAGGAGACACTGTTACTCGTGTCCTAGTGGGAATGCCTTGCTCTCTGGGAAGGCCTACTTTACCAGCCCTATGAGCCACCGAGCCCACTGCCTCCCATTTGGCAGTTGGTGCTTCTAACGGAGCTGCGCAGAGAAGTGCTCCATCAACTGCATGACATTCGTGTAACCAGCCATCTAGGTATCCGGAAGACCATCCACTGGCCGCAACAGTGCTTTCACTGGCCTGGTAGCGGCTTCGACGTGCAGAGGTGGTGCGCAACTTGTCCACGGTGTCAGACTCGAAAGGGAGTTCCAGCTCCTGGCCGCCGTCCCTTAACCACGGTTAAGGCTGGCTCGCCATTTGACCAGATTGCTTTGGATATTCTGGATACTTATCGGGTCACTAAACATTAGTTCCGGTACATCCTGGTGATCTCGGACTATTTCACCAAGTACAGTCAAACCTGTCTATGTGAGACACGCTGGGGACTTTGACAAAATGTCTCGCTTATGGAGGTGGCTCTGTTATCCAGGGTGAAATAGCTGGGCGCCAAGTGAAATTTTAACATATATGTATCAACACATTATGTCAGTATTAATCATTTATTCTCATTATAACGATCACCCAGTGTCGCGATACACAAGTAAATGTACAAATCCAAAAATCTAAAACAGACTGGATATACACACAGTACTTTTTACGACTTGGTGCCTTTGTCTGAAAAAATATTTTAAAAACAATTAAATAAAAATGAAATCAAATTCAATGTTTTTTTTTTGTTTTTTTTCACTTGTTTCTATTCCGAGTTGCACATTTTAGATTTTTTTATTGTCATCATCATAATCTCACCTTGATTATTGGTCCTGACACCTGAACACGGCGAGTGGTCACGCCAGTGAACCACTGCCATGTTAGAGTGTTGATTTTTTCATTGCCATTTTTTCTGATTTTTCGTTTACGATCGCTTGGAGCAATGCTCTCAAACTCGTCCAAAACTTCAGATTACACAGTACACTCAGATTAGGGCAGGCAATTTGAAAGCAATCTGTTCCGGGGGCTAGCAAAGATGCTGGAGATTACCAAGGTCCGGACTACCCCTTACAGGCTCCAGTCTGATGGACAGGTTGAGAGATTCAATCCCTCTATCTTGAACATGCTGGCGGCCTTTGTATATGATCGTGCAAACAACTGGGATGACCACCTCCTGTACGTCACCGCACGCGATGTTGTACAGCTGGGAACTAAACCTGCCCGTGGTTATCATGCATCCAACTGCGGCTTTGCGCGAGCGCCCCGAGACAAGTCTGCCATCCGGAAGAAGCAAGGCTACAACGTAGACCATAGACAACATAGACAACCTGAAGAAGTACGAGGGTCCGATCATCATGGATAAGTTCATACAAGATGCAGGACCGGATGATGTTCCTCTTTTGGACATGTCCGGTCAGCATCCCCAGATGCCGGAGGAGCGTATATGCCGTATGGTGGGTCTTCCGGACCTGTCTGAGTTGTCGGATGGGGATCCGGACGATTTCCAACCAGTCTCTAGTGATCCGCAAGTTTCCCTGGAACCAAGTACATTGGCAAACACATGCGCCGTCGCGATATGGGTGGGAATAACTTTCTGCTCATGCGGATGTGTGTGTGGTATCCATCTTTCACACCAAGGATGGATTTTAGGCTGTTCCCAAGGATCTGGACGACAGGTCACTACTTTGTGGTGATCTCCGGGTGTGCGGTGTGTGGTGATCTCCAGGTGTCCGGGTGTGAGGCCTCCTGACATCTTTGTGTCATACCGCCGCAGCTCTGCATCAGCCCTCCTGTAGTTTCTAGCACTAACTACTTGTGACATACCTATCCACATCATGTGGACTGCTGTCCGGCGTAGTTATCCCAATGCCTACACTGGCCGGTCCACTTTCGTGGATTTGCCGGATGCCCAAAAGTCCCGGAACAGCCTCTTACTGTAATTACACTTATTTTCGCGAGAGCTTCATTATCGCGAATTTCACCAGAGGCCTGCAGTTGCGAACATTAGGCTCGCGAATATAAGTCTCGATGAAACCGTTGCTAAAAGAAAATCATGATAATTATGGTACGTTGTGTACAAGTATGACTTTATGTTGGTTTTAGCAGGATTATTAGACAGTTGCAATCAGTGCCATTGTTTAGTCGTCCTGCTAAAACCAAAACAAAATGTATATGATACTTTTCAATTTACAAGTTGTTATATGGCAGTATTTAATACTAGTATTAAAACGAGTGTCATCAGTGTATTCGATCATACATTATGAGTTGGCATGACTCAACTGCGATATTGTTAAATGTATGTATATCATAATGTGTTCATGCGCCAATGGCAGCAGCAGCAAAATTACTAGCTCCTGATATTTTGGAATATGTTTCATCTTTGAGGTGTCGGTTACAGTTCAGCTCAATTGGATGTACTACACTTGTCATATGGAACATTATAGACGGCAATTTCAACTAAATTCTGTTGGATATTTTCCAGTATATACAATTAACAATTTGGCATTGAACAGCAATCTGTGTCTGTGTTGGGCATGCTTGGAGCCATGAAAATCACCCACGCGAGAAATCCAATGTTGATTTTCTGCCTGCTTACACTTCTGACCATGTGCTGGATTGGAAACCGTGGTGGCCCTCATGAGCCACGACAACAAAAACACAGGTATACAGGAACACACCTGCTACATATTCAAAGGTCGGTTAGGGGCAAAAGACTGCCTGACGATGTTTATAGTATCGTGTTTAGTACCATGAAACATCTAGGAATAGTGACTCCACTCATAGGAACCCGAGCTGGAAAAATATCTGGCAATTGTGAGAAATGCATCCGTGTGATTACCAGTGACCATACTCAAACTCCAGTACAGAGACAATCCAAGGTCGAACTCTCCACCAGACGCTCCCACAACTTCATAAAATTCCAATCCAGAAAAAAACACCAATGGTGGACTTTGTGTTAATGAATGCCCGTTCAGTCAGAAACAAATCCACGGAGATACATCCATGAACGGAATGCAGACATCATAGCCATAACAGAAACATGGCTGAAAGATTCTGCATTCGATAAATTGACATTGCACGGATCAAGCCTGAATGTTTTGATGTCAAACATATGCCTCGCCTCCAAAAGCGTGGTGGTGGGGTCGCTATCATCCACAGACTGACGATAGACGTCGCTACAGAAATTATTGCAGATCCCACAGTGTTTGAGTGCATGAAATGTACAATGTCATCAAACAGCTGAGTAACAACTCTGTACGTCATAATACCCCACCTCTCATCAAGCAGGTCTTCTTTGAGGAGTTTGCAGTGTTGTTGGAAGGGGTATCAGCTCTTCTTGGCTGGTCAATCATCGCCGGACACTTTAACTGCCATATAGACTCTGCCAATGATGCCAAGTCCATATCTCTGTCCTCTATGATAGAGACAATGGGCTTCGTTCAGCACGTCAGAAGTCCCACTCATATATCCGGACACATGCTGGACCTTGTCATAACTGACTGTTCAGATGAGCTTGTCGCGTCCTGCTTAGTGGACCCAAACAGGATATCTGATCACTTCCCAGTAATATGTGAGTTGAACATGGCGAAACCGGATCTACCAACACATGAATTCACACACAGGAACTTCAAACAAGTCGATATGACTAAGTTCATACACGACGTGGAGACATCGCGAGTGTGCAACTTAGGTGATAACGACATGGATCTCGAAGCTCTCATTGATATTTATTATGCAGAGCTGAGCAACATACTGAAAAAGCATGCACCTGCAAAAACGAAGTCTGTGAAGCTCCGCCCTAACTCCAAATGGTACAATGAAGAAATACCAGAGGCAAAGCGACTGAGAAGGATATACGAGAGACAGTGGTGTAAATCCAAGTTGACTGTGCACAGGCAGCTGTTTGACAAGCAAAGAAAACACGTTGATGAGATCTGCCAAGTATGACTATTATTCAGATCTAGTGGAGGAATGCAGTTCTGATCAGAAAAAAGTTGTTTGGCGTATTGAACTCTCTACTAGCACGAGAGCGAAACACACAACTTCCTGAATCCGACTCCATGCAAGCTCTTAGTGATGAGTTTGGCATCTTCTTCAAGGAGAAGATATCCCAGATCCAGAAGACATTCGAATCCTCTCCACTCAGTGTCGCCTCTGCAGAAGCCATACGGTCCATTTCGACATCACCAGCCTCTCTGTCATCGCCTGACTCCTTTGATGCTTTCTCGTCAGTGACCATACCACAAGTCGAGGAACTCATAAAAAAAATCCAAAACCAAATCCTGCCAGCTTGACCCTATCCCTACATGGGTTCTTAAGTTTTGCCTCCAGCCGCTGCTGCCCATCATCATGGCGATTTTCAACAAATCCCTAACAGAAGGACAGTTTCCAGAACGCTTCGAATGCGCTCAAGTAACGTCCTTATGAAAGAAAAACAACCTGGATAAAAACAACATGAAAAATTACAGGCCGGTTTCGAACCTTCCATACATTTCCAAGCTGGTGGAAAAAGCGGCATCCATGCAAATCCAGACTCACTGCCAGAACACCAACCTGCAGGAGCCCTTGCAGTCCACGTACCAGAAAGGCTGCAGTGTTGAGACAGCGCTAACAAAACTCCATCATGACATCGCATGTGCAGTTGACAGCCGGCGGGTGGTACCACTCGTACTGCTGGATATGTCAACTGCCTTTGATACGGTGGATCATTCAACATTCAACAACCGGCCCGCTTGGAGAACACGTACAATATCACTGGCAGTGCTCTACGTTGGTTTTTGTTGCATACCTGCGGGACCGATATCAATATGTGCGGGACCGATATGTGCATCCGTGATCATCAGGGAGATCCTATCCTGATGAGTTGTGGAGTTGCGCAGGGCTCAGTTATGGGCCCTCTCTTATTCACCATGTACACGGCCCCATTGTGTGACATCATCCGTCAATCCAGTGTGTGTTATCATCTGTATGTGGATGACACGCAGCTATACCTGCCATGTAATCCCAGTAAAATTCGGCAGGCAATAACCATTCTGGAACGGTACCTGAAAAACGTTGGTGAGTGGATGTTTGATAATAAACTGAAACTCAGTCCCGATAAGACTAAACTAATTGTGTTTGACACCAGATCATCGGTGGATCTCCAAAACCTATCATTGAATGTTGACCAGTCAAGAATCGTTCCATGTACTCAAGTGAAGAACCTTGGTGTCACATTTGATGCATCTCTTTCCATGGTTCCACATATTGCATGCGTTGCTCGATCAGCTATGATCCAACTTCGCTACCTCAGCAAGATCAGATGTTGCATCACAGAGCAAGCTGCACTCCAGATCGCTCATTCCTTCATCACGTCCAAACTCAATATGTGTAACTCGCTGTTTGGAGGCCTCCCACAATCCACATTCAAACCACTGCAGCGTGTGTTCAATACAACAGCTAGAGTAGTGACCAGGGCACGCAAACATGACCATGTCACACAATTGCTCCAACGACTCCACTGGCTCCCCATCCAGGAGAGGATCATTTTCAAGACCCTGCTGCTGGCATTCAAGGGCATGTACGGGGGTTCGTCCTATCTCGCGGAACTGATCACACCGTACACCCCGCGTCACTCCCTCAGGTCGGCAGATGAACATTTACTCCAGGTTCCCAGGACACGTACGAAACGGGGAGAATGTGCATTTGGAAATACAAGTCCTGTCCTGTTCAATGCACTCCCACGTGATCTTAGACAATGCAAAACAGTATCGACTTTTAAAGCTGAACTGAAAACCCACCTTTTTAAAACTGTGTTTCTGCTTAATGCTTAATTGTGTACATATTGTGTCTTTTTTGTCTTGTATGTGTAACATGTCTTTATTGTCAAGCACCTTGAGCCTTCAGGGTAAGGCGCTATACAAGTGTGTGATATTATTATTATTATTATTATTATTATTATTATTATTATTATATATGTATACGAATCGAGCACTGCTCTCTGCATGGTGAAGATTGAAATACGGTCTTGGAGGATTATTATTGATTGCATAGGACAAAGAATATGACAGGTGTTACAAGATTTGGCCCAAGTATCATATCCTGCGCCTTCCTCTATATTCAATAAGGATTAAAAAATTAAATGGTATGTTTTCAGTGGACGAGTAGTATTAAGGAGCAGTGTACGGTACTTGGGCCCAAGATTTTGACTCAGAATGACACAAGTCCGCGCCAGTGGATTATTCTCGAAGTTCAAACACCAATCAAAGAATCGATATGCAGTCAGTGGCCCATGACTAATTCACCTAGTGCATCTCTCCGAAAAAAATACATAATCACGGGTCATTGCTTTTTGTCAATGCCGACGGACACAAACTTTGGGGATGCTGGTACAATCATTGCTGTCATCATCGATGATTGCAATCAATCAGAGGCAGAATCGGCTTCGGGCGACTAAGGGCGACAGAAGGTGATAATCATAATGAATCATATTTTAATGTGTGGCCGAACAAAGAGCCTAAATTTGCAGCCGACCGTAACAGGTGTGAATGTGAGGGACAAATCGGTGCATGGTAATACCGTCCTCCTTGTGGATTTGTGAACTTTTTCCGGAGGCTCATATTCGCGAAAATAAAGCTCCGCGAATATGTCCGTATGAGGCAATTCGCGAAAATATGTGTAATTACAGTATATGGTCAGACTGAGGCTGGGATTTTCATCTGCTATGGGGGATATATGCCCTTCCCGCTATGATGGGGAACTGGCTCTGGACGCAGGGATAGTGTATGGATGGGAGAACTGATGTCCACAGTTCGTCTGGGTGACTCGTTCGGCGCTCCCAATGCTTTTAGGTGACACTACTATAAGGCTATTTATAGTAGTTTAAGGTTTCTAACAGCAGGAAACCGTTTTACCAATTATCCATAATGGACCGGTTGTTAAGGCCGCGTGTGCGGCCCAGCCACGGCAGTGGGTGACGCTCATTTTGATCCGGATTGCATGGCCGACCGTTAACATGGTCCAGCCAGAATGACCGGAACTCCGGCCTTACTTCCAAGAAGAGGGTATGTTCTGTTTGTGAAACATACTTTGTGATTTTTAATCCCTGTCTTAGTTTCTGATAAGGTCAATATGCCATGCTGTGGTATTTGTCTGGTTCTGGACTCCGATCCCAGTCCTTTTATTTATCTTCTCCCATCAAACTGCTCGCCAGTTACGGTACCTGTTCAGTCTTTCCTGAACAGTTCACTTCAGTCAGTTCGGTGACTATAGAGAAGTGCCTCAGGTATTGCGGCCACTCCATAGAAACACCACCAAACTCATCCGGGAGTATCTGTCTCCACTAATCTGCAGAAGCTGCCGCAATTGTATACAAGGTTGGGATACTCCCATCATAATAATTCCTACAGCTTAGTCATATCTGTTGGATCCTCTGGAGAGAGGGTACTCTCGGTGGTAGACCAGAACATTTCCGAATCCGTATCTCCTCTGCTCTTGGTTTGGTATCGGGGTGGTCATCAGTTCGGGCTGGATGGCTGGTGGCATCTGATGGTAGTACACCATCGGTACAGACTGCAGAGGTATAACTCCCATCTGCAGAGCCATCATCTGCAAAGACACCTGTTGCATTTGCTGTTCAGCCACCTGCGGCACCATCACCTGCTCATGCATTAGCGGAACATGTCGCACCATGGCCACTGCAGAGCATATGCCGTGCATCCCACTTGCAGAGGTAGTATGACTCCCACCATGTAGCCAGCAGCTGCTCTCGGTCCTGCATCATGGCTGGAAGGTCCGCCTAGAGGCTGAGCGTGGCCCAGACCTCCCGCTTCTCATGGGAGAACTGAGGGTCCCTATCTATTGAGAGATTCTAAAAAGGGCGAAGAAGGCACTTTCTGCATCCTGTCTACCGATCGAGTTCGTCCTCTCTTTTCTGATGTGGCCTGTTTTCTGCCTCCTAGGTAGTCCTCTTACTCAAGGATCTCACTGTCCGCCAGGTAAGATGTGGTCTCCTCAACACTTTACTCCACCCGCAGCTCTCGTGGACCCTTTGCAGATAATACTCCTGCTCTCGCCTCCTGTCTTGCTGAACCTGGGTGTCTCCTCGTTGAGGAAAGCAATGTTCACCAGCGTCAGTCATCAAATCTCACCGACTCTTCTGGATCCACATACTCCAAACGTCTTTCGCACTCCTCTCTGTCTTTTGGTCCTATGCAGAAGATGAAGGAAGATCAGAGAAGTGCGGAAGATCAGTGGGCACTAGCGACTCAATCTCTTTTCGCTCAAAATGGGATACCTCGCGCTAGTTCTTCTGACCTGCATGCTTGTTTGACGAGATCCTTGTCTTGGTACCTAGTCAACTTTCTGTAGCGATTTTGTGTTTTGGTGTCATTTGTTTATTATTTATTTCATTGTGTTCATTGTGTTCATTTTCTGTATGGTTTTTCCATAGCACCTCTTGTTTCTGTGTCTGAACGCTGTGGACAACTATTGGCGAGATGTCCGAAATTCCATAGTATTTCTTTGAGAAGAGAAAAGTGCTGAAGACAAAAATTCAAACACACAGGTTCCTATTACCAATATACGATGAGCAAAAATTCTCTTGCAAAATATAATAAATATAGTACTCTCACACAGTGACCAGATTTAGTAAACGTCACTGGGTTATACAATAGTTGAATGGTTACCCTGGGTCCAGGTTAGGACTGAGACCCTGCTTAATATTAAGCCTTTGAACTAGGCCAAGTGGAGGTAATCATCCCAGGCTCCTCAACTCATCCATTTCATGTCGCCGATGTGCTGAAGTGCCTGGTATGGGGATAGTCCTGTCTCTGCAAAGGTCCTTGTCTCTGTGTAGTTCCATGTCACTGCGGAAGTCCTCATCTCTGCCAAGGGTCTCGTCATTGCCAAGGTCCATGTCACTGCGGAGCGTCCTCTGCACCTGCAGAGATGGTCGTCTCCACAAGTCGGCCACACTTCCTTCTTCTGTGGGTGTGGAGGTACGTCACCTGCAGAGACTATGAAGTCTTTGCACATCAGAGAACTTCCCTTCATTCCGCAGGTACAGAACATATTTTCAGCCTGTGGAGGCGGATGTCAGTAGTCTTCCTTCACCTCCACCAGCACACCTATGCAGGAAGAAACCATGCACCGTACAGTGCAACCGGACATCAATTTTGCCCAGGTTACATCATCAAAGATCAGAGATACAAGATCAGACTCCAGCAGAATCCTCTTATTGTGGTGAACTCAAATGTTGTCGCATGCCCTGGGCTAGTTGCAGCTACCTGCACGCTCATGGCGTCGTACAGGGAGGTCACTATCTGCAAACTGCTTAGGCAAAATAGACGTTGCCAAACAACACATCAACCTCCTAGACTAGCCCTAGGGCTATCCTAGACGAACGTCCGTTTAAACGTCATCAACAACGAGCAGCTATAGTGCACCAAGAGGTCATTGAGAAGTAGGTGCGGAAGATGCTCGAACTAGACATCAGTTATTGCCCTTGGGCTAGTGCTCTGGTAATGGTGGAAAAGAAAGACCGCTCGTAGAAGTTGTGCTTTGAATATTGGATGCTACATGATTTCACATAAAAGGACTCATATCCTCTCCCACACATCAAGGACACGTTCCACGCCCTGGCTGGTTCACAATATTTTTGAGCACCCGATCTGGCTTACAGGTATTGGTAGGTCCACATGAAGGAAAGCGATAAGGCGAAAACGGCGCCTTTCCTTTTTGTCAACAAGAATGATCTTTACTAGTTTGAGGTGATGTCGTGCGGTTCCCGTGAGGTACATGATGTACATCGTTGATGTCATGTATGTGCGCTCTTTGCAGAAGACCCTGACCAACCTTTACCGTATTGGTCCTAAGAGTGGCACGTGCTCTAATAGTAGAGCGCCCCCCTCTTTTCCCCCCAAAATGTTCAATTTTTGTAGCCTTGTATTTCATTTCATATCTTTCTATTTGAATCTTGGAGGCTTTCAATCCACATATTTATGTTATTTGGATCATAATAAAGGAGATTGAAGGCTATAGGTGTATTACTCAGTGATTTTCCTAAATTTGACCTCAAGTTTGATCTTAATTTCGTGCGCACTGCTGCAGGAGGTCTTGCTTTGGCTCGCCGTGCTACTATTAGTACCAATACGGTACATGGAGCTCCATGGCATCCGGGACACAAGGCTCAAACTGAAGCCGATGTGCGATGTCCTCATTCAGGAGATGTACTTAGGCTTCATGATGACCGCAATAGGCGTCCGACCAGACCCCGCAAAACGTGACGCTGTGCGGAGTGACAAAGCAGTGACCATATTTGTCCCAATATGAAAAAATAAAAAAATAAAAACTACATCCCTCTTAAAATATTTCTAGGTATTTTTGTGCAAAATTTAAGAAAGATATGACTGTAAACTTTAAAGATAAAATTGTAGACGGACGACGACAGACGCCCCCCCCCCCCCCTCTAATAGATTATCAGACCAAAGGTCCAATAACCTAAAAACCATATACCGTGCAATGATTCTCTGAATGCAAACGATGCTTGGGTGCGGAACTATGTCTTTGAGCATCTGAAAATATATATCATAGTTCCATATTGTGGCTTAAAACTTATTTGTGGTAAGAATTACTGATTTGAAATGTTAGTTTGTGCAAAACTCTGGACATATTTTGTATACACACAAACCAGTTGGATAAGTTCTGCTGCGAGACCAATATGGGTAAGCTTGCAGACATTGGAGGAATTTTGTCTTTCAAAATCGTTTTTAGTTCTATAATATTATATATTCATCTTTTCCTCAAAATTTCCCAAACGCTGGTGCGCGGGGACAAGAAACCGATAATTAACTGGGAATGGCCTTATGTGATTTCACCAAAAAGTTCCTTAAAGTGATATTGGCAGGAAAACTAATTTTTTCCAAATCAATTGCATATATATATGCCTGTGGTCTCAGAACAATAGGTTATAAAACAAACTTTACTTGATCAAATGGATAAAGCAAGCATATGACAGTACTAGCAGCCGCTTTTTAGCTTACCGGCCCTTTGGGCCGATAAGCTATTGTCGTGGTATTTCGTCCGTCGTCCAGCGTCCGTCGTCCGTCCGTCGTCCGTCCGTCGTCCGTCCGGGTCTGTAACTTTTTTTTGACATGATGAATTTCTCCATAAATTTGTCAGAATATACCTTGGGCCAGTATCTAAAAACGTTTTTTTAAAATTTTTTTGATTGAATCGTTTTTGTCTTTTTGGCGGCCATTTTTGACGAAAAATTGCCAGTTTTGGACTTTGGAGGCCATTTTCTCAAAAACTGTCTGATCAGTTTTGCGATTTTTGTATTAAAACATTCCCCTCATGTACCTTTATGATGTGTATAAGTTTTGTTTCCCTTGAATCGCCGGTCTGCGTGTGGGGGCCATTTTTATTTTTTGACGGGTCGGCGAATAAAATTTTTTTTGGTCCAAATTCAAGTCACTATTCGTTTTGAGTCATTTCCAGCAAAAATTACTTGACTTGATTTGGGACAAAAAAATTTTTTTTCGCCGACCCGTCAAAAAATCAAAATGGCCGCCACACGCAGACCGGCGATTCAAGGGCAAGGAAACTTATACACGTCATAAAGGTACATGAGAGGAATGTTTTTTGAGAAAATGGCCACCAAAGTTCAAAATTGGCAATTTGTCGTCAAAAATGGCCGCCAAATCACCAAAAATTATTCAATCAAAAAAAATTTTAAAAAAATTTTAGATATTGGCCTAAGGTATGTTCTGACAAATTTATGGAGAAATTCATCATGCCAAAAAAAGTTACAGACCCGGACGGACGACGGACGAAAAACCACGATAATAGCTTATCGGCCCAAAGGGCCGGTAAACTAAAAATCCATAACTTACCGGTACTGCCAATATCACTTTAAAGTGATATTGGCAGGAAAACTATTTTTTCCAAATCAATTACATATATGCCTGTGGAATCAGAAAAATAGGTTACAAAACCAACTTTGCTTGATCAGATGGATAAAACAAGGACATGACAGTACTAGCAGCCACTTTTCTTTTGTTTTGTGCGCCACTCAGAGTTACCTCTGACTTAACCTATTTCACGCCCGATTGGCTCGAATATTGACGAGTAAGCTGGAATCGCACTGCATCACAGGATACAAAGCACCAAGGATGTCATCAATGTAAACAAACTCAAAATATCTCCACCAGAAACTCTCAACGAAATCTATTAGAAAGGGGCGTCTCTTTGGGCCTACGTGCAGATATATAACTGTTATGTTTTCTTCCTTCGATCAGAAAGTTATGGAAAAATCCATAACTTACTGCCAATATCACTTTAAATTTGGCCTATTTTCATGGCACGAATGTGAAAGTCTTGCATTAGAGTACCGCTCTCGTATTGGGAAACTTAAGCAAATCGTTCCTAGGATTTTATGATGAGGGTACCTTTAGGTGACTAAGTATTACAGTTCTTCAAGAAGGATGCCTTCTTCTGCTTGATGCAATCCTCGCGCTGCGCTTTGGACATCTTGCGGCGATTCTACCTGCAAGCACAAATGTGAACATGAAGTTACTTTGTTTGGCTTTTGGAAATCCAAATGTTCATTATTGACATCATTCACACTTCGAAGATTAAAATTGTTTCAAAGGCGTGAATATATATTGACCACAACTGTTCACGAATTAATGAAAATATTTGCAATATCTCAAATCAACCTGAAATTTTGCGTTACACAGCATATATTTTGACCAAAATAGTTCACATAATCGAAAACAAAACAACTATCGACTGATACCATACCTCTTCGTTTTCACATCCTTCTCGACCTTGGCTTTCGGTGACGGATCGTCACGGATAGCTGCGTGGACTTTCTTGTACATGGCCTCCATTCCGTCAGGCGTGACGCCGTTCTTGATGAACTGTGAGAACTGGCGCTTGAATGTGTCCTCGTCATCCGCCTTGAGTTGTCGCATATACTCCGCCACGTGCTGGCCAAAGATGTGGTTACGCAGGACCTCGGCGCTGAAGTCGTCGCTCTCTGCATCGTATCCAGGGAATCTCTTCATTCTGGTTGTAGATAGAGCAATCAGCCAATACGTGGAATAGGTAAACGCAGTCAAATGGTTATCTCAAAACACAAAAATCTTACAACTTCAGTTTCTCCCATCATTTTTCTATGTCATAACGTATATTTGAACATGGCTCAAAATTATCTCAAATTTTCATATCACAATAGAAAATCTAGACAGTATCACAATTTTATCACGGAAGAGATAATTTTGAAATCACATACAACATGAACTGGCTAGAGTTGTGGAATCCTGATATATTATAATTCCTCGATACAGGAGTCTTTTTTTCGATTATATTTATCAACTTATCACAAGCAATACATCATAATAACAAGAACTGGTGATGCCAAGTGAATTCTGTACCCGTGGAGGTAGCCATAAAATACAGCCGCCTCAGAGCGGCTGTAAACCAACATGCCTTTTTATTAGAAACGACTTTTTGAAACATCAAAACAAGTATGAAAATCACCAGGGGACACCATCTAACCTTACTGCATATACACACGGAATTTACCATCCTGATCGAGTGCAGAGCCGTGTATCCAGAGTTTTTGAGACAAATGTTTTCATTTACAGTCACGATCCCCATTTTGAGTTTCCCGCCCGACCATCATATTACGTTTAAAGTGGGGTTCTCATTATGCGTTTATTGGATCCAATTATTGCACTCAATAATTGGATTCAAGTATTGGATACAACTCTGCGTGTTCACACTAGGCAACAGAGTTGGACCAACTTTCAGCTGGGTAAATTTTGCTGGAGAATCCTTGCGTGTACTAAATATATACTAGTAGTATTATTGAGTGTATCACACATTTTTGTCGTGATCTTTCTACAAAGTTTTTACAATTTAAATGGTTTGACATGAACAGTATCATGTAATGAATTTGTTATGAGTTGTGGTTTGTTTGACAATATATATGTTTGTGTAAGTAAGTAAGTAATTTATTTTCCAACTGAAATACATAGAGTACAGGGTGATATATATATAAGAACAATAGTGTATTCAGTGGAGGTATGCACCGTAGACAAACATGTCTGTTCTACCATGTAATAATAATAAACCATACATACCCAACTTTCAACAGTGATAGATCGTGCACCCCAGAAAAATATTTATAACAATTATACCGATATACACACACATCCAGACATCCAAAAATAAATAAATATAAATATTAATAATAATTATAATATTAATAATTGCCAGAGGGCTAAGAAAGGTTAACGGAAATGATTGCGTGTGCACGATATCAGAAATATACTAACGCAAATTCGATAAAATCAATCCGACTGACATGGACGCAAGGTCACGCCAATCAGTCATCGGAGCCTAAAATCAGTAGCGTAGTCATATCGTGTTGCCGCCGCGCACAAGCCTTCCCCGCCAAAAATACCGTAACCACACCGACTAAATAATACACTACATAATAAACATTTAAGATGAAAACTGCGCATATATATATCAACTGGTATGGCGCAGAATATATAAATATATTCACTTGAACATTTATAGATAGTCGTTGGTTATAATTTATAGCGGCCAATAGCGGCCAACATCAATTGCAGAATTAGCAAAAAAAACATAATATACAATTTACGTTCGTACATTGCCAGGACCTTGCAAATATTTTCGTAATTTACGATTGAATATAGCCAAAGTTTTGCTTCTTTTGATGTCACTAAGAATTTTATACCATAAGTCAGGGGCTTTATGTAGGTGTGTACGCAGGACAAATTGAGAGTTACGGCTAGAAATATGTGGATGATCTCGATTTCTCGTGCTGTACTCATGAAAACTTGCATTACATTAAAAACAAGTTCTTCCCCTAAAGGTGAAGTGGATCGTCAAGATTAGATTTGCACTCAAGACGGCAATATATATATGGGCCTACGTGACAATGATATGACGTTATGATTTGAGCAGTACCTGCTCATTCTATGTTCAATAATACTGATAACTCACACAGTCCGTAAATTACCAACATGCAAATCAATGGGAATTGACAGTCCACAAATTACCAAACGCACAAATCACGTCCAAGATGGCGCAAATCACGTCCAAGTCACATCCAAGATGGCGAAAGCTGATCCAAATGAATCGCCCGCATTTTTGTACATGAGTTTACCCAACTGGATATGGAATAAGTCCTGAATTCTGGGTATGTTAAGTTGTTTATCAAGAGGTTTCATTGGACTGTTGTAGTCCGATAATGTTATGGCTCGGACTGCTTTATTTTGGGCTATTTGGAGTTTTTTTGTCAGAGTTTTAAACGTGGACCCCCACAGTAAAACACCATAATTTATATACGGATGTACTAATGTATAGTAAATTGACTTCAAATATGGACTTAACAATGAGTGTTTTAATGAATTAATTGCAAAGATACCACTAGCCATTTTTTTTCTACAATAATTTATGTGATTTCCCCATGTCAACTTATTGTCAATAATCATACCCAAAAATTTGGTTCCATCCACAGTGCTAATGTCAACGGCCCCTATCCTGATAGAGTGTTTCGAAGTTGGATTTTTAGTTTTGCTGAATATCATATAGTTTGTTTTATTTACATTTAACGACAATTTATTTGCTCGAAACCAATTTTTTAATTTTTTTAAATCGAGGTTGATTTTCTCAACTGCTTCACTTAATTTTCCGGATGCGCAATATATCGTAGTGTCGTCAGCAAATAATATACATTTAGAATTGTTTAACGAGCTTGGTAAATCATTCGTATATAAAATGGATAGAAGAGGCCCTAATACTGATCCTTGCGGAACCCCGTAGGTGACATCTTTAACTGAGGAAGATACTGACTTGAAAGATACATACTGTTTTCTATTTGTTAAATAACTCCTAAACCAGTCTAAAGCCTTACCCCGTACCCCATAATAATATAGTTTATGTAATAATGTTTCGTGATTTTTAGTGTCAAAAGCCTTTGAGAGGTCTGAAAAAAACTGTTACAACATGTTTTTTTGTTATCTAACGACTCGAGCAACTCCGAGCTCAGTTCAGTAACAGCGTCTATTGTAGAATAATTTGGACGGAATCCATTTATTATCATTTATCGACTATTTATAAAGTGATATAATCGTTTAGGTATTACTTTTTCAATTACTTTAGAAATGCACGGCAGTAAAGATATGTTCAGTTGTGTTCAGTTTTTGCTTTATGGTAATGGCTCGATTAAGCGCCCCGGGGCTTATTCGTCAATAAATCTTTACCCCCCGGAGCTCTTCCAAACAAGGCGCCTATTCAAGGGAGGTGATTATTTGACAACAAATTTTGTCAGGTTGAAACTACGATCTAAATGTTGTCAGTCAATGCCAATCTCCAGGCGTTCAATCAGTGTTTAGTGTGGCGATTTTGCCCTAAGATCACGGCAGGTGATTGTAAAACCACATCCCATTTGTATGGCCTTTGTTTTGACACAGCTCCGTTCGAGCGTGCGTTGCCACGGCGACGCTTTGTAATTTACGTTCCAGTAAACTATAACAATGGTTTGATTACACTTCGCGTGCTGTCTCTAGTTTGCAGTGTATTATATATACACTGGAAGCGACTCAATCGAGGAGATTGTCCGAGAGAGAGAGACGAGGCAACACGCGGAGCTCACCATGAGCTTTGCGTCTCCGCTTCGTGGGTAGAGGCCCCATGGGGGCCCTGGGGACAATTTCCATTTGGGGGGCCCGGGCTGGAGGAGACGAGTTGCTGACTCGGGGGTGCAAGCCCTGTGGATCGCCAGTTCTCCTCCTTCCCGGGACGATGTGACGTAGGCTCTGGCAGACCGTCGGGCTGGTGCAGAGTTCCATCTCTGCGACAGTGCCATCGGCGAGTCCGGAGAGCAATATGCCCACGTGTACGGGTTCCGTGGGGCCGCTCCCATGGCCTCTCGGGCTCTACACACGGCTACATTGCCATTATGATGTATAATGCCATTATGATGTATAATGCATGTATAATGCACTATCCGTATAACTCGCATTGATTGCCACTAGTCGCAATCAATGTTATTCTAGTCACACAGTTTTTATTGCATATAAATCGAACATGTCCAACAGGGAAATCCTATGGCAAATTACCGATTGTAAATTTGAAATATCACCTGCACATAGTAATAGCGAGCTAGTAAATTGCTACCAGTATTCATCGTACTGTTTTCAAGTAAATTACTGGTAGGAGTAAAAACTGACACAAAGTGTAAATGAAGCGTTCTATATTTCCACACGGCGTGAATCACCGATATAGACGGTGACGGTATTTCTTGTGCAATAAGTTAAGCCCTTATTCAAGGGAGGCTCTCATTCAAAGAAGGCGCTTATTTGTCAAAAACTTTTGACCCCCTGGCACTCATTCGAGGGAGGCGCTCTTCAGAGGAAGGGTGCTTAATCGAGCCATTATGGTAGTAGGCCTACCCATTTTGGTGCAAATATTTTACATTAAAATTGAGTTGCAATATCTAGTAATCAATCACATGCACCGTTCCAAACCGAACAAGATGTATGCCTAAAGATATATGCTCAATTATGATAATTATCTCGGTGAATACATCTGATCGTGAATATTTTCTGCACAAAAACGTTAAAACGTTCATTTTAACGCACATCAGACGGCCTGAAATTAGAACATGTTCTAATCCAACCCAATAATCTGGAGTCTTGCCATAAAACGTGGAAATTGGGTTGTATGACATGTTCTCACTATCCAATTTTTGTCGGGTACAAAAATTGGATCCAATGAACGCATAGTGAGAACCCCTTTAAGACGTTTTCTATTGCATTGTCTATGATCGATTCATGCGATACATCCGAGGCATACAGCTTGAATGTTTATATTTTTGTGACGTTGGTCTCAATCTCTGTTTATCGTCCAGATCACAGAGATTGCATTCAATCTACCATAGAAGATGTTGAGCCCACCGTCTACGTCATCCTTCAGGACTCCTTAGCGCCGGTGGTCGTCCTAGCTAGGCCGACATCCAGGTAACAACGAGTATAATAGCAGCAGTCACAGGTCTTTGGACATGACTCCTAACATAGTGAGATCAAATCCATACTTAAAGTATGTACAATTTCATTTCTGCGGATGGAATTTGGCGATAATTTCCGTATTGAACGAGTGTCGGCTATTTCAAATGTTGATATACACAATCTAGCACTAACGGCGGTTGTTGGTGGGTGAATTGAGTACTCACTGTGCTCCGATGTACATAAACCCTAAAAATTGTATACATTTCGGTACAAAAATGTTACATACATACATACATACATTAAAGCATTTTTATAGCGCCATTCCTGGTAACCAGCCCATGGCTCTGTACACACAGAGTTAACGAGATACATTATATGCCAAATCAAATAAATGTGTTTTGAGTCCTGATTTGAAACTTGAAAAGGAAGTGCTGATTCGTAGTTTTGTTGGAAGACTGTTGTATAGTTGGGCACCGTAGACACTGTATCGCCTCTTTCCGAAAGAAGTTTTGAACTTTGGTACCACCAAGAGGTTTTGATCTGCAGAACGCAACGACCGAGCAGGCACATACTGGGCCGACAGAGAAGACAGGTAGGCTGGTGCGTTATACTGCCGTGTTTTGAAAGTCAGTGTCAGGATTTTATACTCGATGCGAAACTTAACTGGCAACCAGTGAAGTGACTGTAACACAGGCGTGATGTGATAGCGTCTACTAGTGCGGGCGATGATTCGGGCACAATGTTTTGTACCTTCTGGAGACGATTCATTTGGACAGCGTTCAGGCCAGACAGAAGTGAATTTGCATAGTCTAGACGTGATGTCACTGTTGCATGGATCAACGATCTCAGTGCGTCTGTTGTCAGCCATTTTCTGATGCGCGAAATCCGTTGCAGTTGCATGTAGCAGGATCTGGATACAGATGTGACTTGCTTGTCCATGACTAAGGTCTGATCAAAGACAACCCCAAGGTTGCGCACATGTTGACTGGGCGTGACCTCGTGCTGACCAACTCTCAGAGAGATGTCGCCAAGAGCGTTCAGGCTGCTTTCTGAACCGAACACGGCCAGCTCGGTCTTGTCATCATTTAGTTTCAGAAGATTGTTTTTCATCCATTGACGAACGTCAGCAATGCATGATTCAAGATCACGCATCGACGACATGTGAAGTTTTGGCTTAACGGAAACGTAGATTTGGGTGTCATCCGCGTAAAAATGAAATTTGACGTCATGTTGTCTCAAGGCCATTCCAAGTGGACGCGTGTACATTGTGAATAGCTTCGGCCCCAGTACCGAGCCTTGGGGAACCCCATACTGGAGTGGGACTTCCTCAGAAAGAGAGCTTCCGATTGCTACCCTTTGAGTCCGAGCGTCCATGTAGGATTCTATCCATCTTAGGGCCTGTCCAGTCAACCCAAAGTGGACCTGAAGACGATGCAGTAAGATACAGGGGTCGACCGTGTCAAACGCTGCTGACAAGTCCAACAACACCAATACACACACATTTCTCTGGTCAAGGGATTCCAGGATGTCATCCTGAACACGAAGTAGTGCTGTTTCCGTGGAGTGGTGACGAGAGTATGCACTCTGCATGGACTCCGACAGTTTGTTTTGTGTGATGTGTACTTTTAGTTGGCTTGATATAACCTTCTCGAGAATTTTAGAGAGGAAGGGTAGATTACTCACAGGTCTGTAGTTCTTGAAGACTTGTTGGTCGAGACCACTCTTCTTGAGCAGAGGTCGGACTATAGCCTTTTTGTATAGGTCTGGAACACGAGACGTGGACAAGGAGCTAATCACAATAGCCACAATCATGGGCAGCAGAGCGTCGAGACAAGCCTTTAGTAGCCAAGTGGGAATGACATCTAACTCGCATGATTTCGTCGGAGCCTTTGTGATAAGGTGTTGAATTACTCCCTGGTCCACGATTGTGAATTGATCGAGAACGGGAACAGGGGTAGAACTAGTGACAGAGAATTCTGCCGGTGGAAAAGTATCCCTAATTGCCCGGATTTTCTCCAAAAAAAATCCGCAAAAATCGTCGGCAAGTTCTGAGGCCGATGAATGTTCGGGCAAGGTTGGTGGTCGTTTTTCACCCAAAAGTTCCTTGGACACTTTGAAAATATGTCCCTGATCCTTTCCACACTCAGTCACCCTGTTAGAGTAATAAGCTTCTTTTGATTCTGTCAGAAGTTTATTGACTAGGAGTGACGACTGCTGAAAGATTTGACAGTCTATCTCCAGCTTTGATTTTCTCCATCGCCTTTCGGCCTGTCGTCGACGTCGTTTTGCTTCTCTAGAGATCTGATCAGAATGCCAAGGAGTATTGGCCCTGACTCTGATTCTCCGTTGAACCATGGGTGCATGCTTGTCTAGCAGCTGTGTCAGTGTCTTGTTGTACAGGTCGACGAGCTGATCAGTCGATAATGACGAATCCGGCATAGCGAGTGGAGGGTTCAAGATATCACATGCAAAAGTTGCTGGTGATAAAGACTTGAAGTTTCTGGAAATGACGACCTTGGATACTGGATTCTTGACAGCAATATCCAACTGGGCAGACACACACACATGTGATCTCCCGCCGCAGCACCTTGTGTGTTGACGAACATTGGGTCGGACACCCCAATGCTGCTGGGATTGACGATTTGGTCGACATCTCGACTGATGATGACATCAAGTGTGTGTCCTCGTCTATGGGTGGCACCGACAACGTGCTGTGTGAGGCCGAAACCCTCTATTATTCCATTGAAACAAACAGTTTGAGGATCGTTGATGACATCAAGGTGAAACTTAAGGTCACCCACGATGACTAGGTATCCCCGACTTTGGGTTATAATATCCATATATGATGTCCACTCATCGAAGAATGCCGCCACTGACAATCCATTTTTTGCCGATGGTGGGGGACGATAAACAACAACAAATGTTACTGGATTGTTGCCAGTGTGTGTGTTAACCTCACACTCCATGTATTCAAAGGTCGAGAATCCATGGGTTTGTGTTTTTGCCTTGATTGAAGGTTCCAGTGCAGACTTGTAAATGACTCCGATGCCGCCATAGCCACTCTGGGGTCCGGCGCGTGGGACATGTTGGATGTCATATCCCACAGGCAAGAGTTCGTGTATTACAACATGATCGACATGATCAAGCGCCGATAGGACAGTCAAGCGCCGATAGGACACGTATGTGAAAGCTCCTGCAAATATTGCGAAATGTACTGGATATACGTGGAATACATTCCTGAAAACAAGCCACAGTATTCATCGCAACAATGTGGTTCATGATTTGTGGTGAGTTCGAACTTTAAGAGCCAGGAAAACGTATTATTATTGATGACATTTTGTGACTTATATGGCCAAACTTTGACATTCACTCGCGCCATTTCCCCCTGGTTACATGTTGGTTTACATGTTGCACGGTTCAGTGACTTCTTAGCTGCTAGCCATTTCTATAACCATCGCACTGGTCAAGCCAACAACAAACCACGATCAACAAAACTAAAAGTACGGTGACCTATTTGGATTAACCACTGCACTGGCCAATCCGACAACAAGCCACGATCGAGATATCAAAAAGTACGGTGGCCCATCGGTGTCACCAAAACAAAGTGAACCCCCTGTGTCAAATATGGGAAAGAAGATATGTCAAAAATGCAATTTTCATGTCGCCGAAAATTTGATACACGCAAGCGACCAATTTATGTGCAAATCATGTGCACAATACAACGATGAGTGTGTAGCTCAGAATAAGAAGGCCGACTGGGAAGCATTGTTCGCATCGTATCAGCCTGAAGGAGCAGGGGCGGGATCAGGGGCAAAACAACAAATCTCAAATCTGACACAGCTCCCGTCACTGGATAGATCCGCTTTTGTGTCCGGATTCGTCGATGCGCTGGAGATCATATTTGCCTACTCCTATGGGGACATCACAGACACCCTAACCAAAATAGATGTTGAACTATTGAAGACACTCAGGAAACGGCTATGTGAAAAATTGGTGTTAATTTTTCCAAACTACAAGGGTCGACGACCTGTAGAGCGCCAGCTAAAAAGGACCATCATCCCAGAGGTGTATCATTTGGGACACTGCATAACAAACAAGCAGATGTCCAGAGAAATTGAGAGAGTCTTCTCATCCAGAGAAAACAATGAGAACTCAGAGAATTCTGTGACCATGTGTGATGATAATGAAAGCACAAGCACACCATGCCATGACTGTAAAGAGAATGGAGCTCGGATGATGGAACTAAACCGGGGAATCTCAGAAATGACCCAACTTGTTCAATCACTGGTGACGCAAAACAATCAGCTGCAACAAGCAGTATGTAACCTCGATGAAAAGGTTACAGCTCTGATGTGGGGCGAGATGAGAGCAAACAAAGATAAAGAAAAACGTGATCTACTCATCGGGAGCAGTCTCATTCGTGACGTTGATCCAGCGAAACTGATTGGCACCGACGTGATATGCCTACCTGGTGGGACAATCGATTCCGTCAAGCACCATCTGGACAGCCTGGAGAGACCCTTCCACAAGATCACGATGGTAGTCGGAGAAAATGATTGTGATGTGCAGACAGGCGTCGAACCCTCCACTGTGATCAACTCTTTCGACACCCTGATTGAAACAGCTCAAACCAATGGTGCTGAACTGTGTGTGTCGAGCATATGTCCACGTCTAAATGACGACGTAACACATGGTGTCATACAGAAAGTTAATGTTGCCCTCGAACGATTATGTAAAAGCAAAACTCATGTGTCATTTGTGGACAACACACCATCATTCACGTTGGCAGATGGGACAGTCAATGACAGGTACTATCATGCCGACGGTGTCCACTTGAGACCAGCAGGAGTTAACAAGCTGGCAAAAAACCTAAAGCTTAAGACCAAGGAGGACAGAAACAGCATATGCAGGACCGAAAACCAATTCTCAAGACATGGTAAAATCAAGGATTCTGGTCACTCGAAGCATCGGTACAATGACTTACAACACAATGTAACACAATCAGCACCAGATCAAAATAGTATAAGGTACTTCAAAGGATCGCAGGATCCATTATCAAATTTCTACCCATGTACACTTCAAGCACAAGGGAGGGACTTTAACTGCGCTGAACAGTTAATACAATACAGGAGAGCTCGCATGGCTCATAAAGATGATGTCGCGGAAGAGATCATGTCGGCTCTTGACGGCCCTGCAGCATATTCCTTAGCAAAAGAAAAGCTGAGTCGATCAGATGTTCGGTGGATCCAAAAAAGGGGAGAGGTTGTACGTGAAGTGGCTGAACTGAAGTTCAAGCACTGCCAACCTTTCCGGAATGAGCTCACGTCCCTTCACGGTCATCGAATTGTGGAGGACACCCCCGATCCACACTGGGGGCGAGGACCGAACGGCCGAGGTGCAAACAGGATGGGACAAATCCTGGAGGACGTCAGGGACAACATGACCACAACCCACCCCTACACCAGAGGCATGTACTCACCCAGACATCCGCCATGTAAGTCATGCGGGGCAGACGACCACGCCACAGGGCGTTGTATTTACGGCCACTCCAAACAGTCTTTGGATGCTCGGTGCGACTACTGCGGAGTGCGAGGGCATATCAAGAACCGGTGCCGATATGGTTACTATCTGGAATGTTACAAGTGTCATGGTTATGGGCACAAAGAAAAATTTTGTGATCAATATTAGGGACACGGCAAAGAAGGTTTAGCCGGTATCGATTTGGTACATAATGTAAAGTCATGTATAGATACAATACAAAAAGTCCACACAACTAATTTGTCAGCTGTTCCAATATACCATTCTCCACGTGATGATCATGATCATGACAGTAAGTCATTGGGTAGTAGGGTGTCAGACACTTTATGTGAAACAACCAATGAAATCAATAGCAGTACTGAGGATATTGAGCTAAAGCAGTTCACTCCCTTTTATGGAAGGAACCGCAAACATTTTAAATTTGCACATGTAAATGTGAACAGTGTGCGGCACAAGTTCGAACCTTTAGCTGTATTACTACGAAAATCAATGGTAGACGTTCTGTCAATACAAGAAACCAAATTAGACGACTCATTTCCCAATGCCCAATTTTTTATCTCAGGTTTTAAAATGTACAGAAAAGGTTATAGATCCGATTCTGGGGGATTGTTGATGTATGTCCGTGATGACATCCCACAGCATCAAATGTCGGAGAATGAATCCACGGTAACTCATCCGGGTCGAATAGAATCCATCGTTGTCGAAATTGTATTCAATAAAGAAAAATGGGTTTTATGTAGTATGTACAAACAGCCTAAAGTTAGGAAAGAATGTATTGTCAATGATTTGTCAAAACTATTCGATGTAAGTGTTGGTGAGAATGTAAATACGATCCTATTCGGAGATCTTAACGTAAATATGTTACAAACGAACTGTTTGAACAATGTTTTGGACATATACGGATGCAAAAATGTTGTATTAACTCCTACATGTTTCAAAAGCACAAAGCCGACCCTTATAGACGTTGTCATAACAAACGTATCGAAACGTTTGCAAAATGTATGTTGTATAGATATTGATTTAAGTGATCACCATCACATGGTATGCTGGGCCACGAAAGCTCATGTTTCTGAGAAACATGATCGAACAGTATTGTATCGAAGCTATAAAAAATTTAATGAAACTAAATACCTATATGATCTAGCAGTCGCGCCTTTCCACGTAGGAGAAATATTCGATGATGTTGACGATTCCTACTGGTTCTCTCAATGGCTGATAAATGATGTCATAGAAGAACACGCTCCTATAAAGAGACGGAAAGTTAGGCATACTGATTTACCGTATATGAACGATAAACTGAGGAAAGCCATCAATGTAAAAAACATGATGAAGCGCAAATATCATAAATGTAAATCGAAAATAAATTGGCAGAACTTCAAGAGGCATAAGAATTTAGTAAATAGCTTGCGTAAAAAATCATTGGAGAACCACATATCTAAAAAATGTGAAAATCCCAATAAATGGAATGGACGAGATTTTTGGAAAACTATCAAACCTCTAGTGTCAGACAAAAACAAAAGTGGTTCCACAAATATCACCCTTTTGGAAAATAAGGAAGTTATAACATCGCCTGAGGAAGTTGGTAATAATCTTAATAATTATTATAGAGATGTGGTCCAGGATATTGGTGAATATGATGCAATAACAGAAGACCATACCATAAAAGATGTAGAAAAGCTACATGAGTCAAATGAAAGTATCTGTTTCATAAAATCTTTCATACATCCTTTACCTGTGAATCAATGTCCATTTACTTTTACCGAGGTGTCTCCTTGTGAAATATTCCGCATAATGAGAAGTCTTGATTGTAAAAAAGCTACGGGAAGTGATTCCATACCCCCTAAAATGTTGAAAATTGCTGCCAAACAGTTGTGTTTCACAGTAGCACATCTAGTTAACCAATGTATCAATGATGGGAAATTTCCCGATGATCTAAAACGTGCGGAGGTAACTCCAATTTTTAAGAAAGGTGATGTGATGGACAAAAGAAATTATAGGCATGTGAGTGTTTTGCCTGCTATGTCAAAAATATTCGAAAGTGTTATCATTAATCAACTAAATGCATATTTTGAAGAAAATGATCTGCTATCTCCTTATTTGTCAGGTTTTCGGAAGGGTCACGATTGTCAGAGTGTATTGTTACGATATGTTGAGAACTGTAAAAGTGTATTGGAAACTAATGAGTACTGTGGATCGATACTAACAGACTTGTCGAAGGCATTCGATTGCCTACCACATGGGTTATTTGTTGCAAAATTACGAGCTTATGGGGTAAGTGAAAATGCATGTATGTTGCTAGCAAATTATTTTATCAATAGAAAACAGCGAGTTAAAATTGAAAACAGTAGAAGTGAGTGGAACTGTATAGAAAAGGGAACTGCACAAGGGTCGAAATTTGGGCCGTTCGCCTATAATATTTTCTCAAATGATCTGGTCTTAAAGATACAAGAAATGTGCAATATATATAATTATGCCGATGACAACACGATTGTTTGCATGGGTAAAAGTTCATCTGATGTTGTTGAAAATCTACAGCGTGTGACCAATGTTATGTTAGAATGGTTCAAAACAAATTATATGCAGGCTAATCCAGAAAAGTTCCAGTTCATTTTATATGGAAAACATCGCAGTCAGGACGAAGTACTTTCAGTAAGGATAAATGATACGTGTTTGAAATCTCTATCTTCTGTGAAACTATTGGGTGTATTCATCGACTCGGAATTACGATTTCATGATCATATTACATACATATGTAAAAAGGCAGGAAGACAGCTTAACGCACTAGCACGATTAAAGAAAGTACTAAACGAAAAAGCAAAGTATCGACTTTTCGAAACTTTCATTCTGTCTCATTTTAATTACTGCCCTGTATTGTGGCATTTTTGCAGTCTGGAAAACATGAAAAAAATGGAAACGATACAAAAGCGTGCTCTGAGATATATTTATTGCAACGCAAATTCGGACTATTCAGCCTTGCGTGAAAAAGCAAGTATCTCTCTTCTATATATTCAAAGATTACGGGCAATCATCTTGGAAGTCTTCAAGATATATAATGAAATAGCGCCAACTTATATGAACGAGCTAGTGGTTAAGAAAACGTCAATGCATCAATTGAGATCTGTTAATATGCTCGAGCTCCCTGCCTTTAAATCCAATACCTACGGTAAAAATTCGTTCAAATATTTTGGCCCTTATTTATGGAACTCTCTCCCAAACTTTCTAAAATATTGCCAAAATATCAAAGCTTTCAATTTCTTGATTAAAACCTGGCAAGGACCAGTATGCGCATGCTCTTTTTGTGCATTTTGTAGATTAAACCTAATTAACTAAACTATCTACCCATGTGATAATGAATACGTCTCATTGTACATACCATTGACTTGTCCTATCGTTGTAAATATTTCATGTCATGTCGGTAAATAGCACTTGTGCTAATGTTTTTTGTTTATTTTCAACCGACTTAAAATAAAGTTATATCTAATCTTATCTTATCTTATGAGTCCTAAGCCAAGTCTCTGAAATAGCAACCAAGTCAAAGTTCTGATCCGAAATGTACTCATGCACAGACAGAGCCTTGTTCTTCACTGACTGTGCATTCACGTGGCAGAAGTTCAAGACACCTGTTTTCGAAGCATGATCAAAGGTGATAGGAACTTTGATTAAATTATTCCAATTTATCCCTTCAGGTCCAGTTTTCAAGTAGTTATTTTCCACACAATGCCGATTTGCCACGTCAGCTTTGAGCACATGAATTGGCTTTATAAAGCATTAAACCCTGCCCTTTTTCCACGATACGTGGTTTTATGGATATGTAACTGCTTAAGTGTTCCCCAAAGTTGGTCACTAATCCGATTGTTACAAGCACCTGCGACTTGCCACAGGGCCTGTTTGGTGTAAGTAATCAAGTTCATGCTTGAATGGTAATGGTCACCACATGATCCATACAGTGAAGTTCCATGTGAATCCAACATCAATTAATATCCGGTCACTGACAACAGTTCAACATGAGATTGAAACTCCCAGTCGATCCATGTGGGTTCACAATGTCGCAGACAAACACTGGTGGTGGATACTATTGTATTTCCTATGAAATTTGATGAATTATACAGTGCAACAAAAACACTGCTGGCCGCTACAGAGCGCCATGTATGACGTTGGTTTGTTTATCACCACGGTGTTAACTGGTAAGGCTTGGTTCGCCGCGGTCTGCCTCAGGGACGGAACCCCGTACAGCCCGACAGTCTGCCAGAGCCTGTGTCGCACCATTCCGGACAAAGGCTAGACCGGTGATCCACAGGGCTTGCGCCCCGGAGTCAGCACGTGGGGAGTCAGCAGTTGGTTTGTTTACATGTTCACGAATGGCGGGAATGAATACAGTCACGTGATGTGGGGACAGAATTTGCATATCGATTGGGAACATCCAAAGCAAAGTGTGTGGAGATGTTCGGGATGTTTTCAACAAATTGAGTCAGGAAACAAATGTGACGATTTTGCCCAAAAATAGATAGATGGATGGATAGATGGATAGATGGGGAGATAGATGGATGGATAGATAGATAGATAGATACTTTATTAATCATAAAAATGAAACTTGTATTGTACACAATTCGATGCATCAATGTGTGAGAACAAAACATATATACAGACACAGAAGTGTTACATTTCAAAAATTCAGAAGTCTGATTGCAGACGCAGGAATGAGCTGCGATATCGGGAACTTTTAACCAGAACACTCCGCCACCTCCTGCCTGACACTAGTTTGTTGATCATTGCGTGCATAGGATGAGTGGTATCTAGGATAATTTTGTCACAACGTGACAGAACAGTGTCCTTGTACAAAGTGCCCAGTGACAGTGTTGAATTTACACCTAGTTTTTTACACGTGTTTACCAATCTTTCAAGCTTTTTCTTGGACATTTTAGTGCAGTTGCCATACCAACATTCAATAGCGAAAGTGAGTGTGCTTTGAATTATTGATGTGTAGAAAAGGTCCATTATTTTAGAATGAACCCTCAGATTTTTAAGTTTTCGTAGATAGAACAGTTTAGTATTTGTACGTTTATAGATGGCATCCACATTTTTGTCCTAGGTGAGTTCATTGTCCAGTACAACACCAAGATATTTGTACTGCTTGACGGTTTCAACTGACATGTTATTTATGGTAATGCAATCATGAACGGTTTTGTTTTTCCTGAAATCTATTATCATTTCTTTAGTCTTACTGACATTTAGGTCCAGATAGTTATTTTTACACCACATAACAAATCTTGACTCTTCCGTTGTATATTCTGATTCTGAATTTTTACACAAACCCACCAGAGCAGTGTCATCTGCGTATTTAAAAAGAGAACAGTTTTCCGTTTCTGATACACAATCATTTGTATACAGTGTGAAGAGTATTGGTGATAACACGCACCCTTGAGGCGCACCAGTATTTGTTTCCAGTAGCCTAGAGCATACATTGCTAAACTTGACACACTGTTTCCTATTGGTCAGAAAGTCATTGACCCATAAGATTAAGTGTGTTGAAACGTTCATACCATACAGTTTAACAGGTGGGGTTGAATAGTATTGAAAGCGCTGCTGAAATCAATGAACAATATTTTGGCAAACCGACTTCACCCTGTTTTGATACATCAAGAAAGCTTAGAACTTTATCCATGATCAATATGATAGGATCCTGCACACACCTGTTTTTCATATATGCGAATTGCAATGGATCTTGGAACGGTATTACCTCACTCAACAGTTTTGTTCTCACAATTTTTTCCAGACATTTCATTATGATTGGTGTCTGTAATCTTTAAGACATTTTGGCGAGTTGTTTTTAGCCAGAGGTACAATTTCTGATGTTTTCCATAAGCTGGGAATTTTACCCTGATTCAACGAGTCTTGAAAGATATTTCTGAATACAGGGGCAAGTTGATATTTACAAAGCTTTACCACTCTACCACAGATTTTATCACGGCAGGTGTCTGTTTAAAGACTCTGGTTTTACGGCCTTTGTTTTGACAGCTTCAACTCGAAGCGTGCGTTGTCCCGGCAACGCCCTCTAATTCTCTCGTGCCCAGTAAACTATAACAATGGTTGACCTAGTTTCTCTTCGTGTCTCGTGTTCTGGTATTATATATATACACGGGAACCGGCTTGTTCTGGGAGATTGTCCTAGAGCGAGTCGAGAGGCAAGACGGAAAGATCGCCATGAGCTTTACGTCTCCACTCCTTGGTTAAAGCCCCTAGTTGGCTCTGGGGACGATTTCCATAGGGGGCCCGGGCTGAGGATAAGGCCGTGCTGACTCCGGGGCGCAAGCCCTGTGGATCACCGGTCTAGCCTTCGTCCGGGATGGTGCGACACAGGCTCTGGCAGACTGTTGGGCTGTACGGGGTTCCGTCCCCGAGGCAGACCGCGGCGAACCAAGCCTTACCAGTTATTACCGTGGTGATGATCGTGTGTCTGAACGGTGTCCGCATGTCTGGGCTCGCTGGGTGGGCAGTTACCTGGTTAACGTTCTAATGATAGAGATGTTACTGCGCCCGCAGTGACCCTCAGTGAGCGGCTTCTCCACGAGGATCTGAGGATAGCGGGTGCGCGTCCGCAATGACCCGAGGTGAGAGGACTATCCTCGAGGATCCCGGATAGCGGACGACGTTAATACTTTACACAAAAAATCTTATTTCCATCACCCAAAAATCTAACATATTTTTTGCAATGATTGTGGTATGATATTTAGGCTTGAAAAAAAAATATATATTTCATATATCATTGCAAAAAAAAATATTTTTTTGCAATGATTGTGGTGTGATATTTAGGCTTGAACCCCATGGTGAAATTAGAAGATGTGATTTTTAAAATGTGAATACTCTACAAAATTACTGAATATACTGCAAACCCCTCCTTTCACTTTGACAACTGCTTGGAGTCGTCTGTTGCTAAGATGGAAACGTCAGATACTGACGATGAATGGTTGCGCATGCTCCAAACCCAAAGTAACGCATCGTCACGTCAGTGGTGACGTCAGATATCAGAGATATTTCATCATACAGGCGGCAAAAAAATGTGGAAAAAGTCTGCTTCGTTTGGAAAATCTATCATCACTTCAGATAACCTTCATGCAATGCTGGAATTCGCACACACCCAATCGCCGTTCGTGTCACAGTATACAAATAAATAAGTTTCATGGTGTTTAATGACACTTTGCAGAAATATTCGCCAAATTCCATCCGCAGAAATGAAAATGCACAGACTATAGTTGGTGCATAAACTATTGAGTGCCATCCAAGATAACACTGAAGTTACAGACCCTTTTTGTTTTTATCATGTTATGATTTCATACTCTGAAAGAAATTTTACGTTTTTTCATGGCATCATTTTATTGAGGTATTTTATTGCTCTAATTCCATTGTTCGGGCCAGACAGATGTATTTTAATCATCCGACGAGGCGGAAATTGAGTGCCCGTACATTGGTGAGCCACGTGATTATAACAAAATAAACAGTATATATACATGGTATGAAACATACATTACCGGTCGTGTCGACTCATACAGAACTTCCCACTACGTTAAAACATTATGATGACGTCACACTATTGTGTGAAGTGTGGATTATTTTTGAGGAATCAACTAGAAGCCGGGGATTCTTAACGCACAATTTCCAACACTTTGAAAAGAATCAACGGTTATTCATGATACATGTTTATTTGCAGAGCTCACACAGAATATTTTTGGATAAGTTCGTGTACATAACCAGTATATGTGATATTACATATTACATAACAGCATATTTCAAGTCATTTCATGCCAGTCATGTTGATTGGCACCTGGTCTTTGTTTCTTATGGGACATTCAGAGCGTGGATCCTCCTTAGCGCTACCTGTGCTTGAGATTGCTGCACTAATCTTCTTGCGCTTGGCGTCGGACACGCGCTTGTACGGAGGGACAGCCAGAGAACGATGACCAGTTCAAACATACGCGAAGCGGCTGTGGCTCCTAAGGAATTATTTGTTCGATATCCATCTAATCCAGCATCCTTACAGAGACGTGAGACAGTTTTCATCAACTCATTCTCTCGTTATTACTTTACCAGATGTGGTAATTTTTCAAATTTTTACATGAATTTGCTGACATTGTCGTTTATGTCCATTATGCAAAGTAATCTCAGCTGTTCTGTGTCGGCATTCCACTCTGAGATGCGCTATCCAACGAAGCCTCGAATTTCCGGCATGTTGACACGAGTTTGTCGTCTGAGATGTCAGAATATACAGGTCGATACGCCGGAAGATTAGGCCTAAAAGCATGGATCATAATTACTGTTAGTTATTATACCAGTTACCACGAACTGTCATTATAGAAACATTTAATCAGATATACAGCAACTTCGAATAGTCTATACATACTGTTTCGCCACTCGTAGTCCGATATCCAATTCGGAGTGTTTTGTCACCAATATTTCCGAGCATCTGTGCTACATCGAACGCTTGATCGCTATCTACAGATGCATTCAAATCAAAACTGATTTTGCTCTGTGTGATGAAGATATCGTCATCGTCGCTTACTTGCCCCTGCATTTTGTCAGTGTCAAGTCGAGTGATTTTCTGGGTTTCGCGCAATTGTATTTATATCATGTCACTCGCAATGGTTCATTGATTTAAAGAATCCACACTTTCAGTCTGTATGCATGACGCGCAAAGCATACATGACGCAACTCACGTTTGTAATACTATTATATTGTATCTACACATGACTAGGCCTACACATGTTTTAAGTCGGAGAAAAGACTCAAAAGATGTGGATTCTTTGATTTCAATGCTCTCGGCCGCTTCGCGGCCTCGAGCATTCAATTCAAAGAATCCACACTTTTTCGTCCTTTCTCCTATACAGATATCACACATGACACTAATGCGTTATGTAGGGTATGAGACTTATCACTCCATACGGTGGAGGATTTAGCCTGGACACGCTTATTGTGAAGCTCGTTGAAGGATGACAAAGACGAACCGATACTCGTGTCTGTTTAATTAGGCAATCAATACGACCTCGATCTACACTTTGAATGTTTCGGCCCCAACCAGTCATCAGCAGACCTGCACAATAAGCAGCAGCGTAATTCGTCAACCCGACCTTCAAGCCCTATCTTGGGAGCAGCTCATGCACGTAACCGGCGCGAATGACTGTGTCACCCCCGAACTTGGCATATGCTATCTCTAAAACAATGGAGTTTCGGAGTTAACAATTTTATGCAAATATATATTTTGGATATTTGGTAACCTTAAACGTTTCATGGTTTATGCAATCTATCTATTACCTTAGTCGTGTGAAGCGACGCCCTCGGCGGTTAAATTGAAATTGTGTTAAAATATGTTGTGGGAGGATTCAACCCTCGTGGAGGGTTGGGGGGGGCACATTGTATTGTACTGCGAGTAGCTTCATTTTGTCATTGTGTTTTAGTATATGATAACAGTGATGAAAATGTCGACTAGGCCTAGTACTCGACTTTTCAGATTTTTCCAAAAGCATATGGATGAAATTCTCTGGAACTCTGAGAGCAAACCATGAATGAATAAATGAATGAATGAATGAATGAATGAATGAATGAATGAATAAATAAATGAATGAATGAATGAATGAATTTCTATATTGTACATGAATAAAGTAATCACTTGCATTTGAATAAGAACAAACGATACATTATATAGACACAGGACAGAGTCTTAGAGACTGTAGAACTTTTACTACAAAATACACAGAACAAGAAATAAAACGTAATGGTGACAGAAGTCATCCTTTGACTAGGAAAAGGGGAAAAAGGAAATATAATGAACGAAAAAGTAGGGAGGAAAGATGCAAACAATGAAAACTTGAGAAGCTATTCGAGCAAGTTACATATGCATGAGAAGAAATCAGCCCAACGGCTTGCCATGGATAGGTTACTGAACAATAGATGTTTTACATTTTAAATATCAGCCATTTGTCTAGTGACCCTGAAAATAAGGTCGCTGGTGCAATTCGAGGTCACAGTAACATTCAGCATAAATATTTCCCTATATGTCCACAATTGATTCTTAAACTCTAAACTAATACCACGTTACGGTAGCAGATATTCAAAACTGGGGAGGGGCAGAGACAATATATCTTGGTAAGTGGTGCTAAATATTGAATATTCGGCATGAACTTTTGAGATGGATTGCATATGATGCACGCCAGAGCACTTACAAAAAGTGATATTACACACGTTTATAACCATTCACAGGAACCAAGATACAACACTCCCGGTTTCGGCTGCATTCATGTTGGATGTTCACATGTGCACATCTTAGCAGCTACATGAAGTTGCTTGTCGTGAATATAAGTATATATTTATGTGCTACTGCTTACAAAATTTAGCATGGAAATTCAGACCAGTAGCTAAGAATGTGGTAAATTACACGAAAAGTGTGACAGATTCATGACTCAAAATGTTCCACACTCATTCAATTTTCATTCCTATTTTAAATGGGAATGTCATATTAGTTTTGGCAGCTATACTTGACTTTTCTAGACAGAATGCTGCAAACAGGAATGCGATTGCATAAAGCAAATATGTATTGTATTCCATATTGTAGTACTGTGTATTGCAGATTAAATTGACGCTTTGATTGCGCGGCACAGATATTCCACATACTGTGGTCCACGTTTGACTCAGCTGGGGGTCTTTCGCTAGATTTTTCATAGGGCTGGACAGTCTCGTTCTATATACGTCCTAAATGACGTTTTCATGACGTCATACATTCGTTTTGGAGATAAACATTGCCACATGGTCATTTTTCCTGATTTTCTGTGATTTCACCAGCATCCCACGAAAATATAATTTAGGGATTGAGCCTGCTTTCGAGGGCATTGCAGTCCTACAAACAATCGAGGGGAAAATGACAACGTCAATAGCCCGACGGAGCGAAGCGACGGAGGGCTTTTGACATAGTCCTTTTACCTGAGATTGTTTGTAGGACTGCAATGCCCGAGAACGCAGGATTAATCCCTATTATGACATAAACCACTCCTTCTTGATTTTATGCCTGATAAAACAAAGAGAAGAAGAAAATACAACCGATTTTGGGCAGAAATACCCATAGAAGAACCAAACAATTGTTGAATTCTCCGCTACGATCAGCATGACCGCCCCAGAGCTGGACCGCTGGCCAGAAAACGTAATAACGTAGAATTATTGATCGACCGTCAAGATTCAGCTGTTCCATTTGACTCCCCCTGCCGCCTGGCAATGCAGCATTGAGGGATCGCTTTTCATCATGTGGATATTTACAGTCGAAATTCAGCAAAAATACGAACTGTCATGTGGTTCTGTATACACCAAGAGGAAATAGAGTGTATGAACATGTTCAAAGTGTTTTAGTTCCACTGGAAATCGGAGGGATCATGTATATTTTGCGTGACATTTGTTGCATGCGTGTGCACACCGTTCCGCGGCATTTGGAAAGATGTCGGGTCCGCGCCAACACTGACCGATGGTGATAGCCGGGATGACACAAGCTGCTCGAACTTCGAAGACGGCTAAAAAGTTTTAAAACCTGGGCTTCTACAGATGATAAACACATATGAGGTTAATATTCTTGAGAAGACATAATGTAGATTTCAGTCTTCGATAAGTGTATATGAAACAGAGATTATTATGTTCGTACTGGCGCCGCAAATTGTCAATACATTTCCGCATGCATTTCGAAGCGTACACATACGTCGCTATGATGTTGATGGATCGATTTTCTCTTTCTAGGTCAGCGCGCAGATCTCCAGGCGAATCTGCTTGCAACATGGACCCGAGCTACGACTTCCTCGTCATCTTAGGACTCCCAACCTTTGTTGTTGTAGACATCTACGGCTCATCCAAGTAATCCTGTCTCAGGAAGTCCAGTTATAAATCTTCATCCGCAATTCAGACATTTCAGGACAAGATTATCAGCGCTGGCAGCATGACAAGTGATCAGCCTGCTTGCTCCATACCTTGACTTGGCCCTTTGACAATCGGCACGGGAATCACCAATGTTTTGTGACAGTGTACAGTACGGACTCCTCGCAAATATATAACACAAGGTTAAAAACACATGTCTAGCCAAAATCTCAGGATGGAAAAGTACATGTATAGTGACTGTTGTGTGTCACAGTGATTTTGCTTCCTTGTTCACTGCAAAATTGTATAAAACCCTTAATTTTTTTTAATAAATTATATTTTTATTGATTCTCAATCATTCTGCCCAGTCTATACTATATAGATCTACTTACATTGAAAAAATATTTGAAATATTTTGTTTTCAGTATGGTTTACAAAATATTCTGGATTTAGGAGGGAGGTAAACGGAACGGCGTAAACAAATCCAGGAGGGCTTTCGATGGGATCGAAAAGCCCTAGGGCTTTCGATCAAATCGAATGCCCGGTTGAATGTATATCAATGCTAGAATGCTTACAAGGCATTGGTTGTCTGACAAAGTCTATCCTCTTCAAACTACTATGTATAAGCAGAGATTGACCATGTATGTTATAATTTGTCATATTTTTCGGATTCTTTCTTTACGCAATAAAGATATTCTGAATAAGTCGCTGGCAATATTGGAACACGTATATTTTCAAAGTATTACCTTCAAACTGCTGCCTGGCATGAAAGTGTTTCGGGGGGGGGGGGGGGCTGTTTTTAACTACATGTACAAATGTATTTAAAACACAGGAGGTCCTGTGCTGTTAATGCGTATTTTGTACTGTATATGTGCAACACCATCTATATTTCCCAAAATAGTGCAGGTTCTTAGCAAAAAAATTGTTCACATTGTGATAAAAGCATGAAACTTTCCAGAGGGTTAGAGTATCACTTACTGATCAATATAAGCTAGGGAGCCATTCTCAAAATGGCCTGTGGCGGATATGGCAGCCATTTTCTTTTTTGCAGTAAATTGACTTCAAACGGCCGGTTCGCGAAATTCGTTATTTCTATCTATGCCTGTCAAATATTCTCCAATATCCACAAAATTGCTATCAAACTGACCGGAATAACAAGGCTAACTCTTTATAATGGAAAATATAATTATATTGAATGCTCTGCAGCAATATGTGAAAAAAAAAGTTTTTTGCTTGAATTTTGCGATTTATTCACTGATCGGGCATGTATAATAGGTGTGCCTGCATCCTCTCCTCCCCCTCCCCCCGATGATTTTCTGAAATTTATTTTTTTAGTTAATTTCGAACCTATTACTGATTATTAATACTGTTTCTAGAGACCCATCGCTGGCAAATATGGTTTTCTGGGCCGTTTTCAAAATGGCCGCCGTTGAAAATTCTGAAATCATGTTTTGGGCTATATCTCAGCTTCTGTTGCAGGTAGAGACATGATTTTGGTGTCTATACCTATGTTTTTGATACTGGGGAATCCAATTTTATCAATGCTGAGTACCTGTGACTGTTGATTGCTTCAGAATTACGAGTGGCTGACAATGAAACTGGCGAAAAGCACATTTCCAACCATGGTGCGACTGATATGAATAGAAATCGTAAAAGAGGCCAGATTAATAGTAAAAGCAGTTCCATTCCCACATATCAAGCTCAAACAATAGGAATCAATTAACAGAATTATTGCCAAGGTGGAATCTTTTGAATTCCTGGATACATGACTCGGTGATGAATGCAATGCTCGTTTGTAGTCTCTGGAAAATATTGCATTTTCCTGGCATTTACCTAGTAAGATGGTGAAAAATACAAATGAACTAGTATTTAGGGTCTGCAGAAGCCATCATTATCAGTTGTGCATGGAATGCAACACTTTTTTCTTCACAAATGAAATCAAATCCAAGATGGCCCTGACGGCCAACAGATAATTTCTGAATTTAAGCAAGGCCTCTGCATAAAAAATTACCAGTGATGATAACACTAAACAATCCAATAATAGACCAGTACGGATCCTGTAATTTCGCTTCTATTGCATTGGAATCAATGCATCATAGAATGCCATTAAAGGCCACTTCTACCACGTGTTTGTTGATCTTATCAGCTGCCATTAACATGGGAAATATCTCTGCTTCAACACCCATGCACCAGTTTTGTTCTGCGTGGCAAATGGAGCATGTTCATTGTTTATTGGTTTCCGGTTGACACAGGAGTTGCCCCTTATGTATGATACAGTAATTACATGTGATTTGTTTGTCCAGAACGATATGACAGTTACCTGAAGCAATGCAGTAGCTCAAGATAAATGTTCTATGCCAATGATAGCTTTGACCTCTAGTCTCAAGAATGATTACACGGCAAATTTGGAATGGCATTTACATGTATACGTTCCAAGTTATACCTTTTAGCATTCGCAAAATTGACAAGGGTTTGTGCAATGACATTGATATCCCTGACACAAGAAATTGTGGTTAACATGGGAAATTTCATGCCGTCTTGCTCATTCCATCCATGCCCTGTAGGGTTTTGAACAACCCCTAGTGGTTAATGGGCTCTAGTCCCTGTGCTTACGAAGTCAATCATGTTGATATCATAAATAATAGATTCAATGAAGGACAGCCCACAGACCAATTGCATCATCACAGATCAATTGCATCGTCTCAGCTCAGATGATACTAACAAATGAAGGAGGACGCGATGTCAGATCCAGTGAATGCATGAAATAGGATCATGAATTTATCACTGATGACATCAACGTTGACCTTGTCGGGATGAAGGTTATCTTTCACAAGATCAGTCATATGTAATGAATTCCTGAAACAAGTGATGTGCTGGAACAACATATCAAAAGACCTCCAATTGAGGACACGAACTAGAGCCCATTAACCAGTAGGGGCTGTCCAAAACACCACAGACCGTGGATGGACTGAAACAGACAACAAAGATGGTTCCCATCTAGACCATAATGCCTTTTGTCAAGGATGTCTTTGACTTCTGAGTCAAATGCCACTGCACAAAATATAGTTCACCTTGCGAATCAAGAAGATCCAAATTGGAATGAACATGTATATCGTTTCCCATTGCTTATTTGCTGTGTAATCGTTCTTGAGACTAGAGGTCAAGCTAGGATTGGCATATAATTTGTCAGGAGCTACTGCATTGTTTTCAGTTCACTGTCATACCGTGCTGCACAAAAACAAATAATTACACATATTTCTGTGCCATACATAAGGGGTAATCATTTTTATTGTATTAAACACATCAGCCTGATTATGCTACTGTGTCAACAGGAAAGCCTTTCAACAATGACCATGCTTCATTTGCCACGCAGAACAAAAATGGTGGGTTTTGAGGCAGGGACCTTTCCCAGGTTCATGACAGCTGATAAAACGATCAAAGAATGATAGGAAACTTTACTGGCATTTTATTGTGCTATGATTACAATCAGAAACACATAAGAGAGCTTATGGGTTTCTGTTACAATGCAATAGAAGGGAAATTACAGGATTTGTAATAGTCTATTATTGGATTTCTTAGTTCCAATACTGATGATTCTTATGCAGAGACCTTGCTTATATTCAAAAATTATCTATTGGCTTTTGTAGCCATCTTGGATTTCCGTTGTTTTCCGTGAAGTGAAAAGGTGTTGCATTACATGTACATCTAATAAAGATGGCTTCTGCAGACACCAAATACTGGTTCATGTGCATTTTTGACTTTCTTACCAGGTCAAATGACAGAAAACTGTACTCTTCTTTAATGACTACAAGTGAGCGTCGCATTCATCATCAAATCATGTGTCCAGGAATTCACTATTTCTGTAAATTGATTCTTATCTTCTGAGCTTGTTATGTGGGAATGGAACTGCTTTCACTATCAATTTGATCCCCTCTCAGGGTTTCTACACATATCATTCACACCTTGTCAGACATTTGTAATTCTGAAGCAACCAACAGACACAGGTATTCAGCAATGACAGAATTGGATTCTTCAGTATCAAAAACATGGGTATAGACACCAAAACCATGTCTCTAACCTGCAATAGAAGCCGAGTTATGGCCCAAAACATGATTTCGGCATTTTCGATGGTGGTCATTTGAAATGCCCAAAACAACCATTTTCAACCATTGGTTTGTCTCTGGAATCTCCCTAATAATCAATAATAGGATGAAATCTAACTAAAAAAATTGATTTTTGATGATCATGCGGTGAGGGGGTGCAGGCACACCTATTGTACATGTCCGACTACGAGATCCACAGATAACTTGTCAAAATTCAAGCAAAAAAAACTGTTTTTTGGACATATAGTTGTGGAATGTTCGATATAATTATCTTTTTCTGTTATAAGTGAGTTGGTCTTGTTATTCCGGTCAGTTTGATACCGATTTTGTTGATATTGGATAATATTTGACATGCACATGTAGAAATAACGATTTCTCAAACAGGCCGTATTAGGTCAATATACTGCAAAAAGAAGAATGGCTGCCATATCCGCCAAAGGCCATATTGAGAATGGCTCCCTAGCTTATATTGATCAGTGAGTGATACTCTACCCCTCTGCAAAGTTTCATGCTTTTATCACAATGTGAACAATTCGTCCAAAATTATGAGCTAAGAACCTCCACTAAAACCCCAGAATCAGATTCCCCGGACATATATAGCGGGAAAGATGTTTGTCTCCAGAATGATGAAATCACGTAAAATAACGCAACGTTTCAAATCTCACTGTCCAGCCCTATCACGGTCGGCTCGGCTAGCACACAAGTGTAGAATTGTGACCCTCGTTCCTGTCGCTTCAGAGTTATAGACAGCACTAAAGGGCAGATCCACTTGTAATCACTCAGTAGACTCTGTAATGTTGTCGGACTCCCGTAGCCGTTGGCTCATTCTTGTCTGGCTCGGTGGGTGTTTCGTCATTGACGTATCCAGATTCGCTGGGTGCGCATCGACCAAATGTAAGTCAAGGTAGGCGCGTTTAATTGTACTGATTCTAATCCGCGAGTTGTACAACTCATGATGCTAGAGGCACAACGTGACGACAGATCTGGCTTCGCCTGCATGGCGGAGTACGATTGAACGTGACGTCCAGAATTTCAGCCAGGGTGTGTTTCGGCTCGAGCCGTTCTTCATACAAGAAACCAAGCATGTATCCATCAGTTGACTTTGACGGAGTCAGCGGAGCCATTTCCTTGGCAGTGGAAAGACGACTGTCCATGGATATGTATGTGTCATTTTATTGGAGTCGCTCATGTGAATTGGCCCTGCCCAGATCCTACAGGGTCTGCTGGCACTGGCTGGCAATCTGTTTTCAAAGTCTGGTCACTGGCGTGATGTTTCACAAAATTTTCAAGCTTAAGCTCTCTGCTAACCATCCCTTTCAGCAGATGACATTCCTGGTTCAGCATTATCTCTGAACACTTTGTAAAAAAGTTAGCTTGTTCATTTTATGCGATCATGCTAACTTTCTGTTTCAGAAAAGACATAATTCTGTTCTTGCATGTCACCCATGGGCTTCCGTGGAAAATTTTGGAGTCGGCCTGATAGCAATTTATAGTTAATTCTTCATACCAAAATAAACAGCGCTCGATCGGGATCTGCCAGTGAAGCCATCAACAGGCATTTCCTTTACGAAAACATGGATATAAAAGTTGTGAAGTTTCTGGGCTGAAAGATGCATAGAGTCGATTCCTAATAAAATAAGTTTCTAACAGGTAATGTATCAAAATCGAAAAATTGTGATAAAAACCGCTTATATTCGTGATTAATTTTCCCTAATAAATTTGTATGGCTATTTCATTTTTCAATGGCTATTTTTTAATGGCTATTTCATAGTCATTTGCTATATGACGGATGGTTGTGCAATCATAATTCCTCATTATCGCCCAAGGTCGAGAATGCAAATGTCATCATCTGAAATCCCTGATTCGTAATATCTCAAGTAGTAGTAATTCAAAAACCACTGCCGATGTTCAAGGAAACATTTAACCTCAAGTATGCAGTATTAACCTGATAGAGCTTGTGACATCTGAGAGGTCAGTATCAAGAACTCAGGTCATGGTCGAAAATATGGTCAATATAGAAAAATCGCCAGTTTTATTAATGTTTATTTCTGCCATGATCCTTACATTTCAGTTTATCTATGGTCAATTTCCCATCTTTTGATATATGAACCCAGGTTGTGTGGCCTAAACAACCCATTATTGTCAGTTTTAATTTTAATAACTCGGCGAAGGTCTACAATTTCTAATTTTCCCAATTTCTTGATAGAAATTTAAAATTTGGTGAAGAAATATGGTTTTATGCTAAATAGGAAAACAACAGGTTTCATAGCAACCAGATAATCCTAAACAAAATATATCCGAAAATCTTTCAAAGTTTTGTGTTTAATTTAACAACTGAGTTTGCCAAAAATGCAAAAGCTGTGGAATGGCAAGATCAACACGTGTTTAGGTTAGGTCATATGATATATGCAAATATACTTATCAGCTTAGATATTTTAGGTCATATGATATATGCAAATATACTTATCAGCTTAGATATGTATATCCCTGTTAAATTATAGTCTCCATAAAATTCATCACGCCAAGGATTTCAGTTTCAAACTACTTGAGAACATAAGCGGCATTATGGGGCGCATACATAGTTTATATGGCAATTAACACAGTTTGCGGACAGTAATTTGTAAACATGTTATGCCTAGCACAAAGCTAAAATAGATGCGGCCCAAGAAAGTCAACATTTAAGATTTAATTTGTTGATATTCTGAGGATGTGAAATATTTTCTTGTAAGCAAGTGATCATCTTCATTTAGTGGTTTGAATAATGATATCAAACATAAAATGGTGCAGCCCAGTGAAACCAATGAATCAATATTATTTAATTCTACAGATAAGCTTCAATTCATTCTTTCTATTGCATTGATTGCCTTTTTTGTTGCATTTTTCAGTATTATCAAAAACTAGTAAAACTCAACCCATACAAATACAAACGTCCATCTTCCTTAAACATATTTTCAATTTCTGGCATTGAATAAATTAATTTGTTCATCACAAATACGGAATTCAAAATTTAAAAAGTTTCATCAATTATCTATGTTCTCTATGGAGTCATAATGATCAGGAGATGCATGTGTGGTGATAACAAGCACTCTTGACATTGGAAATGTAGTACACGATAATTTTATTCGTTAGTTGTTCGGGGTTAATATTTTTACCCTCAACAAAATTTAATGCGATGAACAGAGATATGTTGTAACACTCTGGTAACATAACTTACATTTGATATGTGATTTATTAGATATATAGCATATGAATATTTCATGTTGGGGATTATATTAATATGAAACCATAACATATGACAACTGATGCATTATTCCTTGATACATGAAGATTTAAATATCAAATCTGAAGTGGAGGATACTTCAGATGTGAATAGTTACCAAACATACACAAACGCGATACCAACATTCTCAATATTACTTTCACCACAGTGGTGAAGTTTTATTTGAGATATCAGAAGTAAACTTTTTCCTATGATATGTCACATTGTAGTGTTTCTACCGTGATTTATGCAAAACCTTGAGTGTTATTGTGGCAGTAAATTTTTGTGTCTTTTTCCACGCAAAAGCCCTGTATCTACGTTCGCGTTTTCCGTCGTCTGTTTTTGTCATGAAGGACCATGTTTGTTTTACCACCAAGGCTCATAGCATCAACGTTTTTAGTAATGTGTGCTAGCAGGATTCTTGAACTTTGAATAGTTATTATACACACAAACGTTATATTAACATACAAGCGGGAGTTTGATGAGTGTCCACTTGAAATAAAGTCATAAAGATATACAACAATAAAGTTAAGCTCTGTAAAATAAAGTACATCTAAAAAGTGTATAGTTGAGTGAAGGTTTTTGCGGAGGGGGGCTGCAATTATATGCATTGCTGTAGAATATAAATTCAAGTCAGGCAAGGATATTGGTTATGCGTCTTTATGGCTTGCTCTTACCAGGTAAAAAGTTCAAAGTCTACTACAAGATATGTATAAGAACAAAATAGCCAATACCGTTCAATCAGAGCTGTTGCTTTGGATGTTTTCTGTCGCGAACACAGCACGAAATACACCTGACGTATAATGGCTTAGGTAGGTGTTATGAATTTAATGTCATATATCAAAAGCTATATTAACTAATGCTTCAAGAGTGTTTTGTCAGTCATTCTACTAGCTGCCAATTCGATGTTGCAGTCTACATCGTCGAAGAGGAAGAACCAGACTGTTCAGCAGCATGCACAAGAATGGCACATAGATGAATTGGTAAGGCAAACATTCTTGATGATCATTACAATCCCGATTTAAAAATTTCAAGAAGTTTGACCATGACGCACAATTACTACCCTTACTGAACTATTTTCACTAGTTACCAGTCGATTTGCGTATATGGTGAAATCTTATCTCATTCACTGGAACAACTTGGAAAAACAATGAAAACGATGAAACAATATGATTATAGAATATTCTCAAATCTTACAGTATATGAGAATTCATACAGAGTAAAATTTCAGTAGAATTTGATGATCATTATTGAGCTCAAGAGAATATTTATTTTTCATCCAAAGAAGACTACGATTGAATTTAAAAACAAATTATGAACAATACATATGAATAGCATATAGCATATTATAGGTTTGTTACCGTTGTGCTTATTGGGGTATCAAATGACCATTCAACAGGTGCAGATTGTTGTGTGGTCAGTTTTAGCGCCAGATCATCAACAAATCATTGACGGATATCGTCTGCAGATAACAACGACACAACGGTAAAAATACGCTTATATTCGTGATGCTAGAAGAGAGTGTTGACGTTGTAGCATAGCAAAACCGATATGGCGAAAAACCGAACAGCAGTTTTCATATATGCCACGGTCATGGAAAACCCGACATGCACCACCCTTTATCGCCCATTTAGTTACTTCATACCTACTGACTTTTTGCGAACCAATTTGACTGGTCAGAAATATTTTGTTGAGAAAGTGGAATTGTTTTGTATTCAATATTACAAATGGAATCTCAAATAATAAAAAAGATTACACTAAAAGTACCAAACTGATGTTCGATTGTTAAATGGTGAAATTCATGTTACAACAGAATGATAGTTAGTATATGAATGGTGATTAATTTTGTTTAAAAATGTCATCTTTCATTTCGTATATTTGCTTCTACATCTACAAGTCACAAATGAAGACTTCATGCATCAATATATAATATCTGGCATATGTTTGAAAATGTGTTCTTGAAGGTAGAATGAAGTATTGTTACTAGCTAGTACATCACACATTTGAAATCTACAAAATTTATATTTTAAATATTATGATTAAAATTTTAAATATATTGAAGTTCTTATTATGAATAAATAAATCAACATAACACATACTTTGTATACGCAAACCTATGGCCAAGAACATATATTATTTGTCCAATGTGCATGTCATGTGTCATCAAAATATTGATAGTCATTTTTTTCATTATTCAAAAACATCAGTACAAACTTATCACAATAAGATCTAGTATGGTTTCAATATTTATTAGGAAATGACAAATGTGTCAATGTACAGGTTATCCCTTTATTTCATTATGAGAAGATACATATACATTAACCTTATAAAACATTTTATTTTTAACTCTATACTCTGATTTTCTAAAACTCGTTCACAACGTTTTTCCTTCATATTTCTGTGATGCTAAATGGGTTCCAACGACAATCTTTATCGGATATATATTATATATTTACTGAAAGCCAGTGGGGACACGGGAATTGGGAACTACGCAGCAGTAAACCATGACATTTCCGGTTCCAAAATTCTCAAGTTACCATCGTATATATGATCTACTAGTATATGTATTCCGTAGTAAACCATGATTTAATACTGCTAAATGTCACGTTTCTAGATTCTATGTCTGCGCAAGTGGGTCATAATGATGAAAACGATATATTCAAGACTACTCGTAATAAATTTATTAGCCAACATATCGTCAGTCATCAGCTCTCATCGTTTATTCTGTATACGATGTCTCACCATCATGTCGGTTTTGCTATAGGCTTAGATTAGTATGTAATGCTGCAGCCTGGCCGTATTGTGTTGCTTATTTCACGTGTATGGTCGATATGTCTGTTTCTCTAAAACAGTCCCGCAGCAATATGTCGTTTTTGCCATGCATGTCGCTTTTTCCACAAACATTTTCTTGCTGTAGAAAAACCAACATATGTCGGTTTTTCCACGCGGAAAACCCGACACATGTCGGATTTATCACAATATCGCGTTTGCTATGTATGATGTAGCAACGTCATATATCGATAAAACAGTGCTGCCATTTGGCGATTTGGATAATCCTCATTCCGCCTCCTTTACTGACTCAATTCCAATGGCAGCAAGGATCATGACAATTATTATCACTATGTCCCGTTAGGTAATATGCTTCTATGTGTCATCCTTTTGAGAAATATATGGTGAATGTTGATTGAGTTGTTAAATTACAGAAGGAACCTGGTTCACACCACCCGATTCATATTCCTGGTACGATAAGATGGGTACCAGGTCGAAACCTGGTCCCCATCATAATGGGTACCAGATCGTCTTATGCGTATACTGTAATATATCTGGTGCCCATACAGTCGTACCAGGTGGGCATCATCAGTGCTGCTCTCTGGTGATTGGTCTACTTGTGATTATTCTGGGATGTAATAAATTTCTGAAAATAATATTATATTCACTTCGATTCACACACCATAAATGAGCCCATTAGTCATGATTATAAGCCAATAAATGCTATTTCTGAGTCTACGTGTATGGTCAAGCATCAATATTATCTGTGCCGTTCAAAAATACGTGTAACGCGATGGTCGAGTGTAACTAGGCGTGTGTTTCAATCAGGGTTGCGTAACACAAATTTCATCGTAATGACAGGTCATTACTCAATATTTTGTTGGTGATGATACACGTGAATGTTCTAAAACGCAATTTTATCGAGTTACTTTATTATAACACATTTTACTATTTCCGAAAATTCCAGACCTAACCGCCCAAACTGTTTGATATGTATCGGTGGCCTGGGTACATGTATATGTTTAAAAAATCGATGTTATAAACTCTTATCACTCGATGTATGCCCTGTCATCGCGATGCATAAACATTGGGCGGGGGGGGGGGGGTCGTTAATTTATCAAAATATAGACTGCTAGTATATTTCTCACGTAATTAGATCATTGACAACGCTTATCCCAGCTCATTTTCCCCAAGACATTCCCTCTAGAAGATATACATGACGATATCAACAGGTAGCGCACGCACATTGTACTCAGTGACGCCGTGCTAATGATGATTAGATCTATGGCAGTCCTGAAGGTTTTACGATACCCACAGATGTTTTATATGATACCGCTGCCAAGATATTCGTTTGTTTACACCCCGTTCACAAAAGAACCATATCATTTCCGCGGACAAACTAGCAACTTTGATGTGGTGATTTATCTGTTAATATGTGAAAATACTCCCGGAATATAAATGAGAGATACCCACTGAATATAAGTGAGGGAACATATAATTATAATATGTTATAACGATTTCTGACGAGAAGTCAGTATAGCTACTCTAGTAGTACTAAAGTAGCTATGTATAAGATAATTCGAAGAAGCGGATCTTATTTTAATAAAATTCCATTTTATGCTGCTTATAAATCTCAAACCATCGAGGCTCAGGTCACGTCACATAGTGAAATATCCCAAAGTTCTGAGGATTCGTGACTGTGGTTCCTCTTTGCGTTCTAATTGCCTTGCTCTCATGATTGAGCAGACGCTATACTCTGATTTTTGTAACTCGTTTACACTGTTTTTCGCTGATATTTTTTCGATGCTGAATGCGATCGTTCTATAACTTGGTGTACTTCACCTGGGAGACAAACGGCAATTATTTACCGAATTTCAGACTTTCATCTCAAAAATTGAAAAAGTTGGCAATCTACACCAATGTTAAATTTAGCCCCGTTATTTAATTTCTGGGTCCGCACACAATTTTGTGCATTTGCTCGGTTTTGTAGTGGTGCAATCTTTTGAAATCAAGATGTTTGTGTAGAATACACCCCAATGTGTGTTCTGGTCTGAAATTACAACAATATATCGATTCCCGATGGATGTAAACAGGATAAAATCCTCGAATATGCTCAGATTCTCGAGATCCCGTTTTTGGCTGAAATTTAACATTGGGGTAGATTGCCAACTTCGTCAATTATTGCGATAGAAGTCTGAAACTCGGTAGAAAATTGCCGTTTGACTCCCAGGTGAGGTATGCTAAGTTATAGAACGATACGATTTAGCACGGCAAAGATATCGTCAAAAACCGGTGTAAACAAGTTTTAAAAAATCAGAGTATAGGTAAGTTTTATATTTCCGTGTACTTTAAAATGTTCAGCTAGAAAAACGAAGAACATAACGTACAAACAAAATCGATCTATTTCAGAAAAAGTTGTGTTGTTTATATCAGAATCATAGGGAGATCGACACCGTTTCATCGCGAACATATAATTAGTCCCGTAGTGGACACCTAGACATGCAATACTTTGTTCAATTTCATGACATTTTATACAAAAAATGCAAGATTTTTATGGTGTAAAATATTCATATTTTCTACCAGTACTGAGAGTCCATTATGATGATCAAACTCATTTTCCAAATTTTTGGAAGCATAATCGAAACGATTGCTTTTTAAAAAAATATAACAAGTATAGATTATTGTATTACTTAGTATATCTCTAGTATATCTCAAATATATTTTCGCTTACTGGTGCGACCCGCCAGGCGAGCACAATTAGTAAGCGAAAGACATAGAACAATAACGCATTTATTTACAGTTCACTCCAGCCTGAATGCAAACTGTGCGATATTGGTCACCCAGACAAAACAGTATTATATTTATTGTACTCCGGACACTATTGTGTTCGGGATCTGTGTGTAAACAGTTGGTTTAATAATTGTGTTTGTTTTTCAGTAATGAGAGTCCGTTATGATAATTCAAAATTCCGAATCCTTGGGCGCACTTGAAATAACATTGTCAGTTTTGACAGTATATCCGACATATTGACTTAATATTGTTAGATTCAGTGTGTCCTGCTCTTGGCTCGTATATTGTCAGTATATCCTACTTGTGGAGTGATATCATCGGTACTTCCTACTTTTGGCCTAATATTATTAGTGTGTCTTGCCTCTGGCCTAATTTTTTTATTGCCTAATATTGTGCGTGTGTACGGAGCCGTATTGCTGCCAAGGGAGAAATTTATTCAACTCAAAACTTCGAGATAATAACTCGAAATTTCGAGATAGTAACTCAAAATTTCTGGATAATAACTCAAGATGAACTAAAAGTTACGAAATAAATCATATATAGTAGTATCTAAAAATTTTGGGTTAATATTCCGAAATTTTGAGTTGCATCTCGAAATTGTGCCTCCTACCTTGAGCTAATATTGTCAGTGTGACCTACTAATCATAGACATGGAATATACATGCATTCCTCTATTCTATGATTTTGCTACTAATATTGTCAGTGTCCTATCGTATTATTGCCTACTTTTGGCATATTGATGTCGGTGCATCCTACTTTCGGTCTTATGTTGTCAGTGTGGCCTGTGTTTGGAGTAAATGTTGTTCATATGGTTTACAATTGACCAACTATTGTTAAAGTGGTCTACATTTGGCCTAAAAACAGAGGAAAAGAACAACACACATTAGGAGATAACACGACTGCTAATTCATAGAAGAGAGTGTCGGTAATAAAACACTGTATCGGCTACAGAAAGACGACGTTGTCGTCAGAAAAATAATAAGGTCTCTGTGTGGGATAAATCCAGTATTTGCCTGACCCCATGGAAAATAAATGTTGCACCTGCTGGAGTATCTCGACTACTAGTTGCAAGGGGAAGGAGGGGGGGGTGGGGGTGGGGGGGGGGGGGGTGATAGCGCACCTGGTAATTTAATGAAGCCGGTCGCACGGGGCGCGCCTGCCTAGAGATGTTGTTGGGGCGAGAGCCCCTGGGTATCTCCGTCCGCTAGTGTATAGCGGTCCCTTCATTGGCCCATATAATGGCCCCGCCCATAGCTTGGAATACGAGCAGTTTATAATAATTGTAGTGTTTAGTTTTGGCCTATTGAGTTTTGACTATCGACGTGTTCTAGAGAATCTAGTAACCCTTTCTTCAGATTATTGATTTCCAAGGTATTGAATTTAAATAATTGCCCTCAAGTGGAAATCAAGCAAAACTGGTATAAACAGCCGTTGATGATTAGTATGAAATTCTGGGTAACTATAGAATAATAATTTGTGAATTTTTTACCTATATTTTTTTTTTACCTACAGTCACCTTTTATTTTTCGCCTATACGAGGCATCATGTCCCATGTTCCAATGTAAAACAATGGCTAAATTTAAAGAATTCCATGAGCAGAAACATTTTTATAGATATTTTGTGCACGTTTATGTGCTTCTCTCTTTCAACAATTAATTCTCGTGTGTGTTTCAATGGTTTGCGCGATGTAAATGTAATAATGTATACTCATATAAATGCTTGGTTGTATCATGTCACATAGGCTACATGTGTGTACATCTATAACTGCCTTATATGCGATGTAAAATAAACAATATTAATTAATTAATTAATTCATTCATTCAAAATGTTTCAGGCCGCTGACGAGGTTATTGCGGAAAGAGATAAGGCTACATGTGCTGACAAAATAGTCTTCTTACTGTAAGCCATCGAATCCGACCACACACTCACGCGTAACAAATTGCGTCAGAGACACGACAGCGAACACGTGACTGGGGCTTGTACGCAAGCCGCACACCGGGAGGAACAGTACTTGGTGTACGACAAAGTTATTACATCGATGCCCATATCACTATGTGGAGAGTGGAAGCTTTGATAGTAAATGTCTGGTAGAATGATTTCTAATCATATGATTGCGCTTCACTTCTAAGTAAATTATTTATAAAAAAAAGTTGTATGACTATGTCTTGAGTTTGCCTTGTAATCATATTGAAAATTTACTGTCCAATGATAATTTTTATTGCATAAACTAAGTTGTAAATTGATGTATATAAAATGAGAAATAGAAGCACCCCTGTATTCATGTATCTCGTAAATCAGTCTGTGTATGAATAGAACATACATATGATGTATTACATATACATAATCTGATTAAGTGATTAGTATCAGCATAACAAAGCCAAGGGTTACCAGCTTTTTGTTTTATCTGTTCCCGCTTGGTTATCAAGAGATGCATTCGCCCACCTGCTATTCATCCCATATTTACCCACCCGCTGATTTAGTAGTGTAGCAGTTATGTAAGGCTCGCTGACTTGAGCATGTTCATCTGTGTATATAATTATTGTGTATAAATAAAGATTGTTGTTATATGCATGGTATGGCATGAACTATATTGCAATCCTGGATTTATCATGCACTTTTATTGATTATCATTTAACGATGGTATTTTTTCACTCGATGGCAAATGCATGATGGACGTGAATAAATGCTTTCACACTGGAAATTCTTGTATGTTATGAATTTTAATTCAGCATCCATTATCTTGCTTAAATTGGATGATACATGACTGTTGAGTGCAGGCCCTCTGATATTTGTACACTTCCATATACTGATGAAACCCTTGCCGCTCTTGCTTTTTCCAATTTCAGTGCTACCAGCAGGGTTATATATAAAACGATCAACATTCCGATGACAAAAGTATGCTAACGTATGAAATGAAATAAGTTGTACGACGACAAAATATAGAATATTTTTAACAACAAGAAACATCTTTATACGAATACGTCAAGGTGTGGCAATCATAATAATCGAGTAATATAATGCTACGATTTCTGCTAATTTTAAATATAAGTAAGATTTCCGGAGAAAACACAAGCCCCAAAGTATGTGAACAGTGTGGGAATACTAATGCAGGCAAGAAACTATAATACGCTTTCAAGAAGTATCATCTGTCAGCAAAGAATGTTCATACAATATCGTTGTATGACCCATGATCCTACACAACGAAAAAAAAAACCACCTTGCCCATTCTAGATATTTACAAGAGTATCAGGCCTGGATTCCGCCCCGAATTATTGCATTCATGCAACTGAACCCTGGCTGGAGATTGTGCTACAAAACATATCTGGCATTGTTACCCAGTGCATAAAAATGTTGGCACGCATTATTGATAGCGAATATTAATCATGCATAAATAATAGATGAATACATATTAGTGAACACATATAAATTTATGTTAAATCAAGAAGCCATCGGATAAATAAAGTGAATGTAAGTATCAATCTATCACCTCCAATAGTCAGATGTTTTACCACCAATGCGTGCTCAATCCTGATATCTCGAACAGAATCGAGCTCAAACCCTGAAAAGCTTGATCACGATCTGTCGTTTGTAAATCCAAGAAATGACTACGATGTCCTTACATACTGTAGTGTACAAAACTTGTTCCATACCATTCTGTTTATATTGTATTGGAAGTAAGGAATCTGAGTGATCATCTTGCTTATTATGTGCATTCACTGGGAAACGTTGGATAAAATACATAACATAGCTGAACTCAGCTATTGACGGACATGACAGGATATACAAAGAGAATCGAAATAGCTTTGATATCATTTTCAAGTGAATTCCAAAGTTTATTTGCCTGATACCAAAAATGCATTCTGCTGATACATAATCGTCTCTAATCCTTTGCTGCCTGTTCTAAATTTCTGTTGTTGCAGAATAGCTGGGTCCTAACTTATACATTTATATACTTCCAGTAAAAAACATCTCAATCTTCTCACGTATACATGAGTTGGATAAACCTATAATTTATGTCTTAGATTAATATAGTCAGAATCATGATCACTGTACACAAATATTGAAGCCTGCCTTTGCAGTTTCATTCCTTGTCATACTACCCCTATACTTCAGAAGTGTCACACAGTAGAGCAATAGTCAAAGTTAAAGATGAAACGGAATGAGTGAAAGAGAAACTTATTTCGTTCACCTAGATTTCTCACACAGACAGTCTATACATATGATATGATTATGCTATTTCTTTCCTGCTTTTTCTTTCTTTTCCCACGATATTCAAAATTCAGATTTACATCAAAATATACAGCCAAATGCATGAATGTTGGAAGAGGGGCGAATCCCGACGAAATTTTCATACCCGCATTATCTTCTCCAGGGCAGACACTGTGCGAAATTTAGTTACACTGTACACCAACAGAATCAGCATAAAGTAGTCAACACCCGAACAAGAACATTTTGAAATGAAAAATGTCAGATATACATTGGACAAATAATCGCGAGAATTCCCTTCATAATAATTTTCTACTGGGAATATACGTGTGTTTATTTTGCAATAATGTGACTGTGTTATGTTTAGCCATATCCATATATTATCCATATATTTTTGACATAATAAATATGTAGGATTTAATATGTGATCCCTTGTAATAACATAAAGTACTTTATTTACTATGGGAAAGCTGTTTTATGTACACATGTATTGTAGAAAGGTCAGTTCTGTGGACCCAGAGCTGAACATGCAAGAGTTTTCCCATGATTGATGGTTGGTAATTCATGCAAATTTCGAATTAGAAATTAGAAATTTTCCAGGTGGAGTAGGTGTGTGACAAACACCGAGTCAGAACCAAATCTCACAACCCAATAGGATACTGAGTTCATGATATGCGTTTATGCTAAATTTATCGTCCACCATCAGTACCAGCGGCTCAATAGTAATAAAATATATCTAGCTATTATCACCAAAACAACAACACGGTGATGATGGTAAAATATAACAGATCATTTTAGTACAATGCATTTGCATACATATTTTATTGACAATGATATAGAGTGGTATTGATGGAAAGGAAATAAAAAATACAAGCATCATCTTGTGAAAACATTGATATCTTAACACAATGTGGTAAGCACGTGTGTGCTGCGTTTGCCTGTACGTATTTGTGTTACAATCATACATGTAAATCCACGTGAATAGATCGAGGTTCCGTTTCGAACGTGTTTCTGAAGTTTTATAGAGGAATCATCGCCGTTAAGTCGCCAAAGTCATGACTTAAATATCGCATACATAACAATACAACTATTATACTTTGAACAATACATTTATGATTATGTAATGTTGCCCGATTTAGTTGTCAGACTATAAACTAATAATTCAGAGGATAGAAGAACAAATATGCAAATGATGTATGTGCACAAACGCTAGCAGACAACGGAAGCACATGGTGATATATGGTATAGTTTTTATTGTGATATATGTAGATATATGTCAGCAAATTGACATTCTGTAGCGATTGGCGTCATATGTTGTGTATCAGCCTTTTGTATTCTACTTTCAGAATTTGACCCATACCTATATGTATATTTAGCCATTTATATATTTTTCTGATCATTGAACGGACACGATCTCGCTGCGGCTGTGTCCTTATCACCTTCTTTGTAACATTTCAATTGTCATGAAACAAATGAAATAACTATTGAGCAAACTTATATTTCTTATTTGAACACGTATTTGACTATTCTAATGATTCAATGTCGATAAATACAGTCGCTCGATTGGGAACTACAAATATTTATGGCAAATTGTGACCTGACCGAGCGAGTTGCCAGTGGTTATAAACAGACTTCATGTGCCCAAGCAACCAGAGAGGGTGGGGCGCTAGTGTTTGGTGAGCGAGTAATAGGGGTCACTGGTACATCGAAAGAGAGGCCTAATTGCATGTATGTACCTATGTGAGTATACACTCAATGTACATGCATCTACATGAATGTTCAACAAGTGGTATGTGTCGGACCTACAGCGCTGGACAAATCGACTGCCATAGTGGGTAAGGACTTGTGAACTTGTTCCGGAACAAAACCTGTCTTCAATGAATAAACATGAAATACACACAAATTCTTCCTAACATGATTGTTTCCAACGGTTAATGTCAGTTTCAAATTTATCCCTCGTATAGACAGGGTGCAACATATCCCCAAAGTCCCAAAAGTCAGGCTGTAAGGTTTAATAATGACATAAGTTCTGAGAAAGAAAACCAATTAAAGCTCACAGCGTGTAAACAAATTAGATAAGCTCTTCCTGATATGACCCTGGGGAGTCTTATCTCGGAGAGAGCCAGCCTACATGAGGTAGATCCAGACCCGACACGGGGGAATATCCAGGTGTTATGTTTAGGCCCTATGGCATATTTTGTTTGATGAAACCCAGAACCAGACAGTTTTATGATCCGCGTGTTGGAAGGGGAGGCGAGATGTGTCCATACATTCAATTTCACAGAACTATCACCATAATGGCAGTTATATTGGAAGTCAAATTTCAATGTACGACCTAAATAGCGTACATGTAAAAATTTATATATTTTTAGGATAAATGATCGAAACACGTGCGTGTATTTGCACACAAAAACAATATTATGGACGTAATGCAATTGATCAATATATTCCTAACATCGGTGAAATGGAAAGAAATAGCAAAAACGGGAATGAGGTGGAGGGAAATAAAGAACGGCTGTAAATTGTTATTGTTGGCATGTTGTATTGTCTCGTAAGGACAGGGTTCAAAATGGTTTTGGGTTTTTTTTAGTGTACATTGCAACCACTTTGGTTTGTTTGGTAATAATCTCCCACAAACATTATTTTTCTCATTATCGCAGTTACATACAATGAGTACACAACGACTGGTGCCACTCCGCCTCCTGAAGTTTCAGGCACAGGTATATAGTTCTATAACGAATTTTTCTATTTTTATTAGAAATTTTTATTAGGATTTTATCACAGGTATCTCTTTCATTGTGAGATTCCACCTGTTGTTGCCCCCACCCCCACCCTATCAGGCGGTACATGGTCAATAACGATCGCCCGGCACATCCTCTAAACACACAAAGAAAACGATAGTTATACCAATGTTTTTACGACTGGAGCCGCTAATCTCCTGCGGATAACTTTGTTATCTGTAGTGTCTCTTTCAAGTGCGATAAGAGTGCGTGTGTATATTTGCGTTCATAGGGGAAACTGAAGTATAGCATTATTCTGCAGGGACTGCTATGCACATGTATCATAATGTTCCGATGTACACTGTAAACGTTATATAGAAATAATCGAAATGCTACTGTACTCATAATAATTATCAAAATACATGATTGCGTGTAGTTCTTTGCACGTAGTATAGCATATTGCATATTGACCTGTGAACTATAAATGTGGCATTGTAGGAACTGATATATCTACAAGCCCATCCTGGCATTTAATTCCAGAAATAAATTTTAATATTTATTTCTCACTATTAAAATTCAATTCCGGGTTTATACTTGATATATATACTTGATATTTAAATACGGGTCTTACATATAACATTCCAGGTTGTTTATACATTTTATTCTCAGTTTCAAAGTGAGTAAATACGGTGGTTCTCTCAGGACATTGCTTTTTTATTTTTATTTTTAAAAAGTTTGAAATATTTGTAGGGCGTATTTAATGATTTTATACGCATATTCAATATTTTATATGCGTATTTATTAATTTATTATGCATATTTAATATTTTATATGCATATTTATTCATTTTTTAGCGTATTTAATATTTTTTATGCATATTTATTATTGTTTACCCATATTCAATTATTTATTATGTATTTAATATTTTATACGCGTATTTAATATTTTATTAGTGTATATAATCATTTATTATGCATACTTAATATTTTATATCCATATTTAATCATTTATTACGCATGCTTAATATTTTTTTATGAATATTTAATACTGAATACACATATTTAATCATTTATTACGTGTATTTCATATTGTATATGCGTATGTAATATTTTATACACACATATAATAATTTATTACGCATATTTAATATTTTATATGCATATTTAATCATTTAATACTGGTATTCAAATTTTTTTAATGTGTATTCGAAATTTTCAATAATAAAATTTTTAGTATAATTTAATTATAATAAATATAACAAATTATAAATATGCGTAATAAATGATTAAATATGCATATAAAATATTAAATACACGTATAAAATATAAAATACACTTAATAAATGATTAAATACACGTATTTGATATTATAAAGTATGAAAAATATTAAATACATGTAATAAAGGATTAAATATGCATATAAAATATTAAATATGCGTAATAAATGATTAAATACACATATAAATTATTAAATGCGCGTATAGAATATTAAATACATGTAATATATGATTAAAAATAATAAATAATAAATGATTACATACCCATATAAAATATTAAATACGCATAATAAATAATAAAATACCCGTAGAAAATATAAAATACCCCCATTAAATGATTAAATACACATATATAGTGATTAAATACGTGCCACAAATATTTCAAACTTTTTTTAAAAAACAAAAAAGCAATGTCCTATACGAGCCACCGTATATCACCACGTCTGGAACAAAATCAAGAGTATACTCAGGGTTGTCATTTCCTTTTTCGTAAAAAAATCCATCAGCAGATTTGTGCAATATAATTCGCAAAAACAATTATAGTTCAGTACAAAAATCTCATTATTTTGACGATATAATTCGCTCAAAACTATATGATTCACGGAGATTTTTTAATAATTTAATTCACTAATTCAATTGTTCTAGCGATTTTTTTGCGAGGAAAATGATATTATTGGCCTCTTACGAAGGTGAACAAAGTACGATATTTTATTCCTCAAAACTCAGGAATATTCATTGCAAACATTGAATCCTATGAACGTGTTTAATATTTTTATTTAAATTCTTAAAATAAGATTAATCATGCATGAAAAATAATTGAATATGCAAAAATATATTGAATAGACGTGGAATCAATACCCAGTATTAAGTATTCCGAGCAAACAAAACAGGGTCCGTTATCCAATCTCATAGTCCGGGGACAGAAAGTCATATCAGGCATACGAAGTGAGAGAAAACAAAAATGACAGGGAAACTCATGAACCCCCAAAAATGGCCATTAGGAGGTGAATAAATCATCAATATGCATATCAAAAATTTAATAATGAAAAAAAAGGATTAGGAAGGTGTATAAATTATAAAATATTCTTATGATATTACTAAACACGTGTATTAAAAAAGTGTTTTTTTGTTTCCTAATTAAGCAAAGTGTCATACAAGCCACCGTAGCTATATCCGTATTAATATTTTATTACAAATATTCAATTATTGTATACGTATATTAATAATTTCGGATGCATATACCCATTTATTACGCGAAATTATTATTTGATACATGTACCTACCATTAACTCTGTATAAAAAGCATCAAATATGTATACAAAATTTAAATACATGTAAAAACTCCAAATACATGTATTAAATGATTGACAGGCATATGAAACAGTATTATGTGTATAAAATAATAAATATGCACAAGAATTTATTATCGAGGCATGAAATACAATACAAATGCATAATTGAACATTGAATATGCGTAAAAATCACCAATAGTGTCATATGTCACCCTTTTGGAAAAATAGGAAGATTGTGAGACGGGTTGGAGAACTTTTCCCACTGAAAACACCTTGTCAGATAGAAGCAGTCGTACATATATGCGTTGTTAACTTCATGTATACAATTTTATAGGAGTGTTATGTTCGAGTGCTATGTATTTCAGCACGATTACAGATCGAATTGCCATTTCCAATATCTGATCAATGTAACAATATTCTTATTTTCACCAATCTCCATCTAACATGCATTACGAGGAAATTAAAAATTTCACAGTAAAACACAAACAAGCAATATTCCTTGGCATAGTTTCCACAGGCCACCGTATGATTGTGGACTGCCGGAATCCTCAGTGCGAGACAAGGAGAGGCATCCCCCGATCTATTTATAACTATAACCTCCCTACCTGATTTGGCTTGAGCTCATTCTATCATCTACAATCACCAGAGAGCAGCACTGATGATGTCCACCTGGTACGACTGTATGGGCACCAGATATATTACAGTATACGCATAAGACGATCTGTTACCCATTATGATGGGGACCAGGTTTTGACTTGGTACCCATCTTATCGTACCAGATGTATGAATCGGGTGTCCGTCCGCAGTCAGCACATGCCATTACGAACAGGAGATTGGTGCAGTTTCGAACAGGAGCTGTTTGAAAACTTCCATTGGGAGAAGAGCATTCATGTGTAGTTATTCAACAATTTAATGCAATATTTCAACAAAGTATAAAGGCAGTTGTTATTACAATTTCATAATATGTTAACTGCTAGTATATACGCCTAGATGTGACCGGTAAGTTCTTTAATTTTTCATTTGGTGCCAATTTAAACTCATTATGACTAGTTTTTACACACACTGTCACATCCATTTTTCTCACGCACGTGGCTATTCTGGTCGCTTCAGCTCACAAATATGAGAAAACACAATATTCCTATCACATTTATCGCGAACGTTTTCCTGGCTGCCGCCATATTGTTCATCACTTGTGAAGGGGACAGAAATTCATACCCAAGTTCACATGTTGTGATCACGATGATAATGGCGAAATGAACACAAATCACAACTTGTGAACTGGGAATCACAATATTCACATGTTCTAGTGAACGCAGCATTAGGCATAATCAGACCAGAAATAGACATCCGAGGCGAGCAACATTTCTCTCACTCGACGGACCGCAGTCCGTTGGATATTGTACCACGGGCCGCAAGCCATCGTAAAACAAAAGCGTCTTTGAGAGCGTTTAGTCGTGAATATTGTTGATCTAAATATATAATACAGATAGGCCTACAATAGGCGACTTGGTCCAGTAAAGTGACAGTAATAGGAAAGAGACATTAATAGGAAAGTTGATAGTTGTATATTATATAATTAATTATATGCCTATACATAATCAACATCCAACCAGCTATTTGCTCACCTGCGAGTAAGATTTTTTCACGCATAGACCCGAACCCATATGTTTCACTCGACGGGACGTGGGCCGTTTGACACTAGAGACCTTTCGATGCACTACGTTCTCCCTGAACGCTGCCGCTAAAGCAGGGCTTCCCCAAAATGACGTAATTCGAAATCACTGGAGCGTAGCCGGCTGACCGGGTTCCGTACGTTTTCAACGGAGGCAAAAGGGAGTTAGCGTAGTTCGAAAACGCAAGCAATAGTCGTGCATATTACCTGATGTTATTATACATACCTAGAGAGAGTGTGTTATATGAAAAATCACGCCTTTTTTTCATATTGCGCCTTCATGCGTGGAACCAGCCAACAACAACTACAAGTGTACAAACTGTGTATGCTAAAACAATAACAACACGTGTTTGTTCGCTTGAGTCATTGTCATCATTGCCGAAAGTTAATTCGGTTGACGGCACACACTGTGGGTCGAGGCAGAACTATATATAGATACCATGTTGCAATATGTTTGTGGTGTTCATACTGAACCCATATCCATTTGACGATAGGTGTCAAAGCAGCGACCAAACAGGAGGGTTGGTGATATAAGTATAATTTTCAATGATACGGGTGTATGATTGGAATGACCAATCAATGATTAGTCTAGATGTATTGAATTTATCACTTGCATGCTTGCTGAAGGCGCACGACAAATTTAACGTTTATAGCCTTGTATGGCATTACTAACAGTTGTGTCAACAAACGAAATTCATTCTCTTATCATAGCCAGGATATAGAACATAAAAATGGTGTCGATACCAGGTAACACGGGCGCCACCTAGTCTAGGTTATGTATTGCTCTTACGTGTGGAGCAGACGTATGTCTCACATGTACAGGCCTTGCTGAAGTGAAGCGAGACGGGCGAGTCCATTGTTCATATCCCGCTCTAGGGGCGATATGAGGACCATTCCACATTATTTGGGGAGGTTCTGGTCGTTTTTGGCAATAAAAACAACAGGTTTTACTCGGTATGTATGACAAATAATACACTGTCACCCCTCGGCGATATACACGATCATCACGCCTCGCTGACGCTCGGCATGATATCGTGTATATCGCCTCAGTAACAGTGTATTATTTCACACGTAAATCTGGGAAAATCGATGGGCATGTCAAAAAGGGTTTTTCAAATTTTCCCCGCTGTAGACTTGCGTGCCTGACGAAAGATTTGTGTAAATGACTGGCGGACAAAGTGAAAGATGTACATGAGTATGTATTTGCATACATACAAATTCAGAGATTAAATGCTGAATGTCCGCTATTGGCTTTTTTGGAATTGTGCTTTGAAAAGAAATATGGCCTGTGGGACTTTTTTCAAACTGTATTATTTTGTCTGAATTTGCTGCTAAAATTGTAGGACTTTTTCATGCTATGATTAGTTATTACTTGAATATATAATCTTCCCATTATGACGAACATATAAATACTACCATGCACAAAAAAACTATTTGTAATGAATAAATCGTATGGACAACTTTGAAATTTGGTGTGACCTAATGTTATGAATTAGCTTCTGGATACATTTTATTGGTCGGGATCTGTAAATATATCGGCCGCCTCAAGACCGCCCACCAGTTTACGTGCAGTATCTAAACTTTTCAGTTTTCACCCCTAGAATACCCGATATGCTACACCAATAAATATAATGCCCAACACAAATCAGCAGATCAATAGCGGATCTGTTTTAGGCCTCGGGTCATGTTTACACACTATAAAAAAGTGAACGAAACATTTGATTCACCGGCTGAAATGCAAAAACTATGTTGTTCCGATAATGCAATGGACCTTTTCACAGAGCACTTCCTGGGACTATGAATATTCGGTAATCTCCGTCTTTCAAATGCGCCAATCACTGGCTGGCCGCAGGTATCGCGAGATCAACTAAAACCACTGCGTGAGTTTCTTGACCAGTGGTTATAGAAATGGCGGGAGTAGCTGTCAAATGCACCAAAAAGCATTGTATTGTACAGAATTGTCCATCAATATCTACATTGCATCGATTTCCCAGAGACGAGTCAACGAAGAAAAAATGGTTTTTGTTCCTGGAGCACTGTGGCACCAGGGGTCAGATATACCACTCCTCACGGATTTGTGAATTGTGGTGCACATTTTGTCGGTGATCGGACATCAGTATCCGCCCCTTGCTCACTAAACGATGTGAGTCACCAAATTATCAGTTATTAGACGTGCCAAAGTTAGAGATTATTCATAGTTGCATATATCTGATGAGTGCGAATGAACTTAATAACTCAGAGAACTAGTTAATTGCCTTGAAAGTGCACTCGATTGACAACTGTTTGTTTACAAACAATGTCAATGTGTCGATGTACCATTCATTTTGGGGACCGTTAATTGTTTCAACAAACCCAAGTATTTCCATGTCCCGCGTGAAGCTGAAGGTACATGTGTATGCGTGTACAACAAATTAACTGGACTGATTCATTGATGAGCCTATTCGAATAATTACAGGGAACTACTGGCATATATTTTGTGGAAACTGACATCAGCACCAATACTTCACATGCAGACACCACCAGGCAGAGCCTCGCAGTTGTTGAACAGGAGGCATCATTGCCGGATGTTACAGCAATCGGTAATGTGGACTGGTTCATATGATCTTAACAATTTACGATAATACACATTTTCACTTACACAATGTAACAAACAAACACACGTGATCTTTCACTTAAACTAGTGGAATAAGAAAATGAACTCGCATAAGTAGGTAATTCACGCTTGTATAGTTTACATAATGTTTTTTTCTCCAACTTTTAGATACAGACAGCACAGAGGACGTCAGTCTAAATCGACCCACAAGTACGCATCAGCGAAAACGTCGTTTGGATGACAGTGGCACACAGATGACACCATTAAAAACAGTGATACGTGGAACTAAGATGACCCCCGAGAAGAAGTTTAGCAAGGGAGTTCAGGCTGATATCTACCAGGATGGCTCCAACAGTGGTACAACAACAGTTCAAACGAACTTGCAAATGAAAGATGAGAGTACTCAAATTAATTTTTCTCCTCTGTCCATCGAACTCATGTCACACAGTGATAAAGAAATGAGATCACATACTGGCCTGGAAACGTATGAACTGTTCATCTTTCTCCATGACTATTTGGTTAAATCATGTGAAAACAAAAGTTGTTGTGGTACCTACTGCAAACAGAATCCTCAGAAACTGTTCAAACTTTTGTCAACCGAAAACCAATTGTTTTTGACTTTGTACAAATGTCGCACAAACATCCAAGAGAAGTTCATTGCAAAACAATTCCATGTTTCAATAGGATCAGTGTCACAGATATTTTGTTTCTGGATAAATACAGAGGCATATGCCAGTATAAGTTAGAGATATGTATCCTAATTGTAGAGAAATCTTTGATGCTACTGAATTTCCTGTACAAAAACCTTCAGATCCAATTGTACAAAAACTAATGTGGTCAAATTATAAGCATGGAACCACAGTTAAGGTTCAGATGGACTGCATGGAAACGCAGTCCATCTGGTGTGATTACATCTGTGTCAGATACGTATGGAGGCGGCACATCAGACAAGAAAATGTTCGAGCATTCTGGTGTGGTAAAAAGGCTCAAGTCTGATGACAGTAAAATGGTAGAGAAGGGTATCTCATAAATGACCTACTTCAGGGTTCAGGTGTCACTTTGCTGAGATCACCATTCTTGCAAAAGGGTACACAATTTTCCGAAACAGATAGACAAGACTGTAGAAGCATTGCAAGACACCGTGGGTTGGTAGAAAATGTTAATTCAAAAATAAAAGATTTCAGCATTTTGGGACAGCGCATCCCAATAAACATGTGCGCCATAATGAATGAACTCGTATTTGTCTGCAGCTTTCTGACTAGGCTGGACAAACCTTTCAGAAAATAAGTGTGACTGAGTTTTTTTGGGAATGATAACTGGTATACCGGTGGTACCCAAGTTTGACCTTCATGTCCATATCAACTACATTTTGTGCATAAGAGATGTTTTGGTTGCACCTGGCCAATTTATTGCTTGAAATAAAGCTTGACATACTGAGTTCCTGCCGTATTTTATTTATGCACATACTAGTGCATATTATCATAAGTATTTTTTTTTTTTTATAAAGTTCCCAATAGAATCATACACCAAATTTCCTTCATGAAATGTTTCATTTTTTTTAGTAAACCAATTACATCACAAAACACAGTGGGTCCCATTGTGTGTACCTGTACGTGACCATCGCCGTACATCTGATGGGACGACGCTCTAATATCTTTGTAATCACATGAACTTCAATAAAGTTCTCTAGTATTGCTGTTATGTTGAAATTTACGAGTCCTTTTGTTATTCTGGACTCCAATAATTCCTTCTTTGATACCCAAATTTCTGCTCATTTTCAGTTTTTTTTTTTTTGCGATGGGACAATAAAGCCGAGAATCTGCTCCCGACTGCTTCGACATGCATATGACTTGAGAAAATAAGCCCCTCCCTAAACCGAAATGTTGGGTTTTCCCCAGATTATAAAAGGCTCATCCGCCAGAAAGTAGCCAGAGGGCCCACGAAAATAGCGAAAATACTCAACTATGAAATGTTTCTCAGCGAAAAATGGAGTGAAATCTGATTTGGTATGTTTTTGGTGGTTTTAAGAAAATACACGTGTGTTAGGAAGCCGTTGGGATACAAATCTGTGGCCAGCAACTGATTGGCTGGATTTCTGGTCGTTCGGCAATCATCGGAAACCTGTACTGTGAAAAGGTCCATTCTCCACAAAACAATAATTTGTAATCATGCAGTACGATTATCGGGCAGACTCAATTCTGTGTTTCCCTGCAACGTTGTTTCCGCGAGCCACCCCGACCGTTGAGAGTGCTGGCATCGAAAGCTCACACACAAACGCGGTTGTCCGAACGCTGCTCAGTCATGGGGAAATCCCCGCCTGCAACCCACAGCGTTGCCACAAATGCTAACTATCAAAAGGTATCTCATGTACCACAGGCCGCAAGCTATTGTAAAAACAAAAGCATCATTGAGGACGTTTCGTCGTGAATATTTTGCTCTAAATATATAATACAGAATTTTACAGATAGGCCTACAATAGGCGACATGGTCCAATAAAGTGACACTAATATGAAAGAGACATTAATTGGAAAGTTTTCAGTTGTATAATATAATATAATTAGCTATAGATATATGCCTATATATGTAGATCTATTTCGTTCTTACTGATACGCAATTTCATTATTTTGATGTTGATATGTGTAGGCTACATTATCAACATAATCAACATAACTAGCAATTTGCTCACTGGCGAGTAAGATTTCTTTCACGCATAGACCCGAACCCATGTTGCACTCGGCGGAACGTGGGCCGTTCGACATTGTAGGCCTACCATGGCCCGCAAGCCATTGTACATGTTGTATAGAATAAGAAACAAATCTCGTTGAGGGCCTTTCCTTTCATGAATACCGGTATTCTAGTACTAGTACCTAGTACCTAATCCAGATGCAATGGGCGACAGTGCCCGGTAAAAATTAGTGAGAGTTGAACTTGTTAGTTGTATATAATTACAATAGGTTATAAATATACATGTACACACAAAAAACATCAAATTATTTATGGAATAAATATGTGTTCACTGGTTGTCTCTAACAACTTATTTCTCATTCTGTAAACATGAATGTCCACTCTGCACTCTGCTTGTATGCATTTTCACTATCAGGCTTTGTTGGTTACTACGGCAATATACATGACATTATTTTTGACACTTTATCCAGGTACCCCAACGACTGTGGATCAAAATAGCATGGCCCGATGACGTCACCTGGATGGCGGCCGCGGCTTCCCCCGTTCTCCTCTACAGCACATGGTCAGACATACACCTGGTGTCAGAGAGCGGGGAGAGGCTGCCGCTCCAGATCGTCACAGCCGGGATACAGGCGCCGGGCTGTGTCGACTCGACACCTGACGGGGCCGATGTCCTGGTGGTTCACGGGACGGGGCCACACTTGTGAACTGTGTTCAAGAGGGAGTCGGTGGTGTCCTCCTACCATTACCAGGCAACCTACCAGCTACAAGATCAGCCTAGAGCCACACGCTGGACACATGACGCAGGAATTGTCATGGTGGTGAAAAAGGTGAGAAGTTTGATTTGTTATGTACAATGTGTAGTCGATTAAAATGAACATATGGACAACAAAAATAATTATGTCAGAAAATATTGTCACGTGTATTATTATTATTATTATTAATATTATTATTATTATTATTATTATTATTATTATTATTGCCATCAGATATCAAGTTATAACCTCCGGAAGTACCGAGTGTCTGACGGTGACCTACTCTGGGAGGTGAAGGATGTCGGCAGTGATGTGTCCCCAGGTGAGCTGTCTGTCTGCCAGCAGAGCGGCCACATCCTCCTGGCTGACGTGTGGGAAGTCCGTGTGTACAACCCGGCCGGGGAGCTCCTACATCGTGTTCCTCTCCCTGACCCACTCCCAGATATTTCCTCAGTGTGCGCGGTGAGGAAGGACATGTGGTTATCTGGGGACAGTGACGGCTCTGTCCGTTTGTGGGGCGTCAGTGACACCGCTAGGGCCGAGCACGTGCTGGTTGATACAGGAGAGAGTTATGTCAAGGGTCTGGCGCTGTCCGGGGACAGACTCCTCGCTGTACATACCGGCTTTTTATACAGTGACAAACTGATTGTGTATAACGTGGCGGGCTGCCTGGAGTAAATCACCACTGTCACTCAGGGGTGGATTTAACGACAGGCCCTGGGGCTGGAAAATATGAATAGGCCTAAAGCTATCCGGTCTGGGGGTTCGGGGGCACCGTAAGCCCCCCAAGAAAAAATGGCTTTTTTGTTTTGTGAGTTGAGCAGTTTGGCGTATATCTAAGGAAGAAATTATGCGATATTTGGACATTCAAATCGGATTAGAATTTTGAACTTTTTTCCACTGAAGAGTGAAAAGACTGAAAAAGCAAATTGGCCTAGATCTATTATCGTAAATCCGGTAGATTTCAAATTTTGTACATTCATCAAGGATTTCATATAATTATTGAATTTGACCCCCTAAAAAATCAGTGTTTTTTTTTCAGAATAAAAAACATATTGTGGTATATGCAGTTGTTTATTATAAACAGTGAAACACAAATTTTTGACGTAATCAATTTTTACTTTATGATGATACATACATACATACTTTTCGGCCTTTTTGTGTGCAAATCTGTTGATGGCAGGAATAAGCCTATCATGGAGACCTTCTGTAGGCCTAAGCCCACCTGACAGTGTGTGGAAAGGAGACACACTAGCACCCGCAAAAAAATATAGCTCCCCAAGTTCTAAAAAAAAACCCACGGTTTCAATCTGCGGTCTACAATAGGCCTGAGTGAACAAAAGAGACGAAAAGGCACTCGCAAAAATAGGATCCAAATTTTAAAAAACTGTGCCGTTGAAAATAGGCCCCTAGTAGAAACAAAACTGTCATCGCTCCTATATGCAAAATGTATGTGCATCGTTAATATATATATATATATGTTCAAGGCAATCTGATTGTAATAAATGATAAAAGTGTGGTGTATAATTATGATACCCATATCAGTGATATTGTATTTGCGATAATGTGTGATGGTATGGTGTGTATTTATGAATGTATCCCTGATAAATGTATGTAAGCTGTAAATTTATGATGAATATATGCTTTGAATTCATGATAAATGTATGGTGGAAATTTGTGATAAATATATCAATCAATAATGTATGGTGTGAATGTCGATATACAACTGTACCTGTATGTAAATTGCTGAGAGGAATTGTTTTTTCGTGTTTACATAATTTGGTAATTATGATATTATAGTTGTCATATTTGCTGTAAAGACTAACTTGTGATACTACTATTAATTAAACAGTTATGATGCAGTAATATAATACATAGCCTGTTATGTTTCGTAATTTATACAATATTGCAGACACTAATATTTTTCATATAATTTTCGGTACATTAACTTTGCAAAATATTTGTAGTTGTAAAGTTGTTTCCTGTCAATAAAACACATTCTGTTTTTCACTGAATTGTTGTTGTTGTTTACATTGAGCAGAGACGGCTCCTATCATAAGTGATAGAGAGATGAGTGAAACTTCTGATATTTATACAAACGCTATGAGACACCGGGACACAAATTCAAATACACCGACAGAATCATGGTCAAATATAGATTTCACAGAGATATTTTATCTAGTTATTGAAAACAAGTAATACATTTGGTGTATGTTTAAAAGCTACTGAATAAGTTCACATTTAGAAACAGATTCTTGTCAGTGACAGATGTTTTTATTCTAGAATCAATAAACGCGTCAATTGTTCACCAAATATCAGCGGCTTGTTTTGTCTACGACCAGTCGTGTTGTGACATTCTCTACAATTATTTGTTCTAATCTTTTCTTTTGGCAAAAACAACGATATTCTATTTGAATGTTAATACTAACAGTATCCACGGTGACCACTCCTTCCGCGTTACTGTTGGTTTTGACGTGGTCCCAGTAAAAAACAAGAAATCCATACTGATACACAAAGTATTGGCATACAACAATTGATCCATGGAATATCGGGATATATTGGCGTTGTCCGGGGCACTGAACACATATATCAGCCGTTGAAAAAAATATATATATATCAAAATTAAATTAGATATATAGTGGTTGTCAAAAACTAATTAACGATATAGTGGTTGTGAAAAAAACAAGAAATTCATACTGATACACAAAGTATTGGCATACAACAATAGATCCACGGAATATCGGGATATATTGGCGTTGTCCGGGGCACTGAACACATATATCAGCCGTTGAAAAAAATATATATATATATCAAAATTAAATTAAATTTATAGTGGTTGTCAAAAACTAATTAATGATATAGTGGTTGTGAAAAAACAAGAAATTCATACAGATACACAAAGTATTGGCATACAACAATTGATCCACGGAATATCGGGATATATCACTGGTCTACAGACAATAGTTTATATTTATTGGTCCAACAAGCACGATAGTGACCACAGACACTTCATTCGCAACTGATCTAGCGATGGTCGTCAAAATCGAGGTGTATTTTCATGCTAAATTAGCCGTACAAATATACAAATGTGAGAGAGCCAATGATACACAAATGTGTACTAAGATTAATCTCTGTCCGGGAAACGTGAATAAGTCATATATTTTCCGACCAACAGCTTAAATCGGTTCGTGATCTTTTTTTTCTAATCCTCGTTATTGCTTAGGCCTAAAAATTTAATTTTCTGTCCTCCTGTATTTTCAAACCTGGGTAGGGAGGGCCTTTTTTTTTCATTTCTTATTTTGCCAAAAATACCGTCCTCAGGTCATGGGAAATTTGAGTAGGGAGGCACTTTTTATTCATTTCACACTTATGAAATACAAAAAAAAAACACTCACACACGAAGGCATTCAAGCCCGAATAAATCAAGCCTTCAGAACACATGTAACACATGACATTAATGATTTCATTTCTAGAGGCTTGATTTCATTTTGAAATGCTTGATTTATTTGGGATTGACAGCCCTTGGCCGGGCAAGGGAGAGGATGATTCTGTGTACCAGTAGTATTATTATCAAAAATCGTCAGTTGATAATTTGTTGTTCCAATGATGAGTAATTGTGGAAATCCGTTCTATCATTTAATACATCTATTGAAGTATACATGAGGGAATATAGTAAATCAATTCGTGATCACAATGTTCTATGTATTATTACACACATGTAACCACATGGAATAACTGTTTTTGAAAATTGGTAGCGTCTTTGTCTCGATTGGCGGAGAGTGAAAACAAGGTAGTAAGTTAAATATATACCTAAGTTGCATGCTGTGATTCGGTGTCTCGATCATTGACTCTCCTCAAAATAGGGGCAGGAACACTTTTTATTTTTTATTTGAGAATCGCAAATAAAAAAATCCGGGAGGCTGCTTTTGAACACAGGCGGGCGGGGACGAGGCTTTATCAAAAACATGCCTTATCAAAAACATGCGATATTGCAGGGGATCGAGGATGAGATCTGTGCTTGCAGTCAGTCACATCCAAACGTATGATAAAATATGTTTATTTACATTTGATCCACCTACACGAAATGCGCTGCTTGTTCCAGCTGAACACATATAATTCAGTGAGTTTGTTAAGAGTTTCTGAAAAATAAGAGTTGCTGTTATTTCGTTTCAGTTATGTTATTTTTTTTCCCAATAATTGTGCGCTGGCCAACATTTCCAGGATGAGCATATTAATAAACAGACGCATCTCTACAAATATTTTGGGGTATTAATCTCGACAATCAGTGCATACAATAGTTCGATTGAATTGTAACAGTAGTGTGTGAGGACATGATGACAACCAGTGCCTTGATAAGAGGCAGTATATATGGGACCTGTTTCACCAAACTGTCACACCAAATCCGAACCTGGGCGTTCTGGTGTGAATCGAGGTCCTCGCTATGGGGCTTTCTATTTACGTGAAACAAATTGCAAATATAATTATTCGAAGGAGACTGTTTGGCCGAAGCAGTCTGAGGTTGTTCCAGCACATTGTGCACCACCTAAGTATTTGCCCGAAATTGAGACCACAACATACTCTTGAACATCGGAATCCTTGTGGCTGGTTTCTTCAAAGACGACTGAGCCAAACTTACAGTTGAACATTAGGACAGATCAACTGAAGGTTAATTAATATATAATGCTCATGGACAAACATTGAAAACAATAATACTAAATGAACAATAACACCGACCCGCAGCTACAGAGAAAAGCAAAAACGCATAATCTGCAAAAAGAATCTTATATGGCGTTCAGACACCACAATAGTTCCACAATGAACTGCTAAAACCACCAACCTCCGCAAAACCACCTGAAAAAGATCGTGCAGAGTCTGACCACGTGCGTGTGGAGCTGTGATCACGTGCATGTAGAAATCCGGGTGGGTTTATGCAGAGAAACACTTCCGGTTTTGGTGACTATATAAGCGGGCAGCCACAGCTCTCTGGGAGCTCAGTCTGGACGGGCACCACCAACAACGGATCACCCTGATACGTTTTGTCCTTTTAGGATGGACGAGTGAGGGACTTAGACATTTTCTATCTCACGACTAGATGACCTCTGCAGTGTGGAGTCACAGACTGAAACTCCATGTACGAGAAATGTAACGGGGAAGGGTGCGGGTTACAGTGATGACAATCTGATGAATTTGGTTTAATGCCCCACAATTTATGAACCCCCAACCTCTTGACTTACCGCTGACATCATTGCCGCTTTCTCTTGTTGCACATCGAGGGTGAAGGAAAATCCTGATGAAGATTCTTTACCCGCAGAATTGTGTGGGAAGCTACTGACCAGCGGAGAGACCCCAGTCCCTTGTTTGCGACGAATTCCCTGCATCCATGGACGAGGTAAGTGAGGCAATCGTGTGGAGAGGTCTGCAGAACGAGGACCTTTGCAGTGAGAGGACCCCCGCAGTGATGAGGAACTCTGCAGTGAGAGGAACTCTGCAGTGACGAGGACCTCTGCCATGAAAGGACCTCCGCAGTGATGTGGACCTCTGTATGAAGAGGACCTCTGCAGCCAGAGGACCTCCATAGGATGAGAACTCTCTGCAGAAGGAGGAACTGCGCAGTGACGAGGACCTCCGCAGAACGAGGACGTTCACAGCAAGAGCAGACCTCCACCGAGGCGAGGACTATTGCACGAGTGTCACTTCTGCAGAGGACGGAAAGTTGACTCTGCAGCAACCCACCACCAGAGAGGGAAGAGTGCGGAGCCAAGGATGGACACGGCATGGGCTGAGACTGGCGCATGATCCTAGGCTTAACGTTAAGCAGGGTCTTAGTCTAAACCTGGATCTGGTGGAAATCCGGGTGGGTTTATGCAGAGAAACACTTCCGGTTTTGGTGACTATATAAGCGGGCAGCCACAGTGCGGAGAGGTCTGCAGAACGAGGACCTTTGCAGTGACGAGGACCTTTGCAGTGAGAGGACCCCCGCAGTGACGAGGAACTCTGCAGTGAGAGGAACTCTGCAGTGACGAGGACCTCTGCCATGAAAGGACCTCCGCAGTGATGTGGACCTCTGTATGAAGAGGACCTCTGCAGCCAGAGGACCTCCACAGGATGAGTAGTCTCTGCAGAAGGAGGAACTGCGCAGTGACGAGGACCTCTGCAGAACGAGGACGTTCATAGCAAGAGCAGACCTCCACCGAGGCGAGGACTATTGCACGAGTGTCACTTCTGCAGAGGACGGAAAGTTGATTCTGCAGCAACCCACCACCAGAGAGGGAAGAGTGCGGAGCCAAGGATGGACACGGCATGGGCTGAGACTGGCCATGGTCTTAGGCTTAACGTTAAGCAGGGTCTTAGTCTAAACCTGGACCTGGTGTAACCTTTCTACATTGTATAATCCAGTGAATTAGTCTAAACCTGGTCACTTTGTAATCTAAGAGTATAGCATATATTATGTGAGTGATTATCTGATCGTCGTATATGTTGGTAATAAACCTGTGTGTTTGAATTTATATCTTCAGCACATTTCTCTCATCAGAAAAATACTATGGAATTGCAGTCGTCTCGCCAATAATCGTTTATAGTATTAGGACACAGAGACGAGAGGTACTACAGAAAGACTAAACGAAAAATAAACACAATGAGAGAAAACACCAACAAACATCAAAAACATCTCTTATGGCACCAACAACATAAAATCGCTACAGAAACTTGGTACCACAACCAGGTTCCTTCGAAGAAGCATACTGCCAAGAAAACGAAGGAAGATCAGGGAAATGCGGAGGATCTGGTGATGCAGAAGAATGCAGAAGACGATCAAAGTATGTGGGTTTGGAAGACTCGGGAAGATCGAAGGCCTCAAGTGGTCTGGATGGATGGAACAAGACAGGAGGCAAGAGCGGGAGAGCTATCTGCAGAGGACGAGCTGCATCAGAGGAGACGGGAGGCAGCAAGCACCATCTCCACATTTTCTGGGGTTTTCTCACCCAAGGGAATTTTCAGTGCAGAAAGGGTGACTGGTGACTGGGCCATGCTCAGTCTCAAGCCGGGCATCCCAACCATAACGCGAGGCTAGAAGTAGCTGCCGGCCGCATGACGGTAGCCTCACCACCTCTGCAGTTGTTAGGCACCACATGCATGTGGGTTTGGAAGACTCGGGAAGATAGCATATATTATGTGAGTGATGTAGCTCTACTTTTGTATAGAGCTACAGGGATAGTCTCTGCATCCTCATTTGGGAATATATTTGTGAAGGCGATCTCCACGACGATGATATTGCTGATGCTCATGATGTGACGGATGTTACTGATGTTTGTGATGTACCCAGGTGTCTTACCTGAGGGGAAGGTGAACCCTCCTCTGTCTTCTGTAAATATCATTCGTGATGATGATGTGCCTAGGACACCTGGCGTCTTACCTGAGGGGAAGGTGAACCCTCCTCTGTCTTCTGTAAATATCATTCGTGATGATGATGTGCCTAGGACACCTGGCGTCTTACCTGAGGGGAAGGCGAACCCTTCTCTGTCTATTGTAATTAGCATTCGTGATGATGATGTTCCTACGACATCAGGTGTTTACCTGAAAGGAAGGTGAATCCTTGTCTGTCTTCTGTAAGTAGCATTCGTGATGATGGTGTGCCTACGACATCAGGTGTTTACCTGAAGGGAAGGTGAACCCTTCTCTGTCTTCTGTAAATAGCATTCGTGATGATGGTGTGACTACGACAACATGTGTTTTGACTGAGGGGAAGGCGAACCATTCTTTGTCGTCTGTAAGTAGCATTCGTGATGATGGTGTGCCTACGACATCAGGTGTTTTACCTGAGGGAAGGCGAACCCTTCTGTCTTTTGTAAATAGCATTCTTGATGATGATTTGCCTACGACACCAGGTATGTTAATTGAGGGAGAGGAGAACCCTTCTCTGTCTACTGTAAATAGCATAGTTGATGATGTTCGTATAGCTCCAGGTGTGCTACCTGAAAAAGAGTACGGCCCTTATCTTTCAACTGTATATATATATAAACTGAGGCAGTAACTTCCCTCATCATGTGTAAATATTGCCACAAAACCTGAACCCTCAGCTTGGTATGCTCGACGTCGCCTGGAGGGACAAGAAATCACAGCTGGGGATGTTTCAGTTTCGATAAGTTGCCTTACCAAGCGGATGAGCGTCTGAGGACCTCGAGGATCACCCTACATGCAGCGATGTGAGACAACTTTGACGTCCTTGGCATGCTCCCAACCATCCTTCATCTGGGGGACTTGGAGATATCAACTGAAGTCGTCATAGGATGTGTGGGGTAGTGCCGTGTGGAGACGAGGATACATTGCTTGTATATCTATATATGTGCTGATCTATTTTACATTTAACTTTAACCAGTGTGTCTATAGCATATTTTTCTAACTTGATTTTATAAGCTACCTGATTGAATGCCGCCCACTCGCCGTTGCTTGAAGTGTCACACCAAGTCACCACAGGTATTCGTCCTTTTTAGTGGCGATCCTATGTGTGTTCCATGTGCGGAATATAATGATAACTGCATTGAAAACAACATCAAGTCCGATTGGGACACGTAATAAAAAATCGGCGGTCTTCAACTGATGCAACCAACGTGACACGCAACAACGATGGTGAAGTTCCAACCCAGACTGGAGACCAATCAGCGTCGATGCCAGTTATTGAAAACCTGGGGGACTTACCAGCACAATCGGATATTGTTCAATGTTTCCTGTCATCGATCCAGGTAATCTTCAAATACAGCATGAGAAACATTCAGGATACTCTGTCCAAAATTGAGTTCCCAATCTTACAAACTCTCCGCAAGCAACTACTGGATATGATGGCTCAGGTGTTACCCAAGTATTGCGATCGACGTATCGTGAGTAGGAAGGCTATAACAATGATCGTGTCAGATATCACAACAGTCGGCTATTCCATCGTGAACAGATGTGCGGCCCGTGATCTGGATAAACTGTTCTTGAAGGAGATCACAACCCTGCAGGAGGTGACAATATCGGAAGGTGATAGTACATTGGATAACACACACCTTTCTGGTATTGTACACATGATCTCATCACTAACCACGAGAGTAGCAGACTTGGAAAAAACAAACAAGCGCTACAAAGACACAGTGTCTCAACTCACTGTGGAAAAAAAAGAGATTGATTAATGGAAATCCAAGACCCTGGCGCTGGAAATGAGTTTCCTCTCCAGGAACGAATCCGTCACTATTCCTTGTAAGGATTCTGCACAGTGCAGCTATATTCCTATCACCGTTGAGAGTAAGGAGGTTGGTCAAGGCTATGCTGACAGCGATATTGACAGTTGTTCCAGCAGTAACAGCAGCGATGGTTTTATGATTCCCAGTCAGCATAGGAAGAAACTGAAACGAAAAGCACAACACACGAGGTACATATGAACCCGCACGATGACAAATCAGATGGCGAGAAAGTACCCAAAACACAGCAAGTATACACTGGGAACATAAACGTACAGTGTAGTGAGGAGCACGTGCGTGACCATCTGACAAGCATGGGAATCCACGTCGAAATGCGTGACTGTTCCAGACGATAAGTGGGACAGGATGATGTCTTTCAAGTGACCTGAGGACGTAATAATTCATCCTTTTCATGCCCATGGGTTATTTCGAAAATTACGAGCAGCAAAAGTTCAAGCACACAGAATTTCTCGAGACCACAAAGTAGGAAGTCAGGAGGTCAACAATCGCGAGGACAACGACGACCCATGCACCAGCCTGGGAACCGGAGCACACACACCAGTCAATCACTAGTCAATCATGACTATCCATACCCCGATACCACGGATCCAGTTACAACAGGGGAGGTGAAACTTGGCACTACACAAAACACAGAGACGTTGGATATCGACCAAGACGTCAATATGACTACTAATATGTGCACTTATAACTGTCATGGTTTTAAAAGCACACATGATTTTATAACCCGATGTTCGTTGCAACGGTGCGATGTTGTATTTATATGTGAGCACTGGATGACACATGGTGAGGTTTTTAATGTCAATGCCATGTTGCAAGCTGATAATTGTTGGGGGAATCTCGAGTGAAGTATCCCCTCTGACGAGGTACTCGAAGGACGCCCGTACGACGGGGTAGGCTTCATATGTAAAAAGCGAAAGGGCTCATCGTTCAAGTCAGTTATGGTGCCTAATGCTAGAATATCTGCTATCAAACTCTTGGCTGACAGTGTTCGGATTGGAAATATACAGTGAAACATTGGATGAACTACGTGGTAACATTGATAACTGTACAACACCTTTTGTTATCATGGGTGACTTGAACTCACAAATACCAACAAAAAGTATGCTATCACGTAACTGGTATAAGCAAAAACCATTTACCAGTCTTAGTTTGCTATTGTATGACTTCATCGTGGACAACATTCTTTACGTTGCAAATCATAATTTTAAACAGGATGTGAACTATACTTACAGAAGTAAACACCATCGCTCGCACATTGATCATATCCTTGTGTTGGCTCAGGCATGGAAATTTGTTGACACATGCCAGATAATCTTGGAACCAACTAATGTCAGCGGTCATCTTCCTGTGTTTGTAAACATAAGTGTCCCACTGCCTTACCTTTCAAACCATGGTGTTCACAGTCAGCCACGGGTTAAAGTGCCCCATCTCCCAAGGATAAATTGGAGCGATCAAGACTCTCGCGAGCTGCACTCACAGGGAATAACAAAGCTAATGGCGTCTCTTACATGGCGATCCCAAGACAGCGTGATACCGTGTCAGACGCTGCTCACACGGTCGATAAACTGTGCTCAGAACTGACGGTTTGCATGCATGAGGCAGTAAGCAATGTGGATATGGACATGTCAACGGAACAGCGAACAAAGTACAGGAAAAACAACTGGTGATACCGTTTTTGTACACTGGCGAGGGACCGGCATCGTTTTTGGTTCTCGGTTTGGAAAGCCTGTGATCGACCATGACAAGGCCATGTGTACGAATGTCATGAAGCTGCAAAAAAGGCCTACAGAAAAGCGTGTCGAATATCCATGTCTTCAGGACTTCGTGACAAATATGAACAACTTTTTGGAATTTGGTACGCCGAAATAAACAAAGTGCCAGTACTAATATGGACGATATTGAGTTGGACACATTGTTCCGTCATTTTGAGGCGAAGTTCTCCCATGAACATAGTGAGTTTAGTGATGATCTTCAGCAATCAAGAGATAAGGTGAGCAGTATTTACCAAACACATGCTACCTTACGTATGGGAAATGTCCAACGTTTATATCCAAATGCTGTTCGTGATGTTGTGATGCGATTGAAACTGGAGTGCTGCCCTGGACTTGATGGTATATCTGCTGAAAACTTAATATATACAGTGGAGTCGAACGTGACGTCCGTCTTATGTGACATATTAAATATCTGCATTATGTATGGTCTTGTTCCAACGACTTTCCGAAACGGACTTCTTGTGCCTATATTAAAAAAAGCCCACGGCGGATCCGGCCTCAGCCGCGAGCTATAGGCCTGCTACAATATCCACCATATTCTCCAAAGTCTTTAAACGTCTCCTGTTGAAAGACTGTAATTATCACGAATTTAGTGACGGACAGTTTGGATTTGTAGAAAACAGGGGTGTTGATGTAGCAGTGTCACTGACGCATGATATTATTGTACGACTGCAGGATCTACAGTTCATGCATGTTCTCTTGATGCTCAGGGAGCATTTGATGATCTGCCCCACACTGTAATTTTTGAAAAAAGAGCTTTAGTATCATCCCGTTTCACTGGTGGCGAATCCTGGGGCCTAGTGCACCAAACCGTCGGTGAAGCGTCTGTGACAACGTCCGTTGTAAAAACACCAACGTCCGTCGTGAATTATGCGGCGGTGTGAAAGTTGGTGTGCACAAAGCTGTCGGACGTAAAATCTGCGACTCCTACTGAGCAGTCGTAGATGGGTCGTACAGCTTTTGAAATTGTGTACCATACAATATAAGTGGAGTAAAATATTTCTTATCTGCGTGATCTGTTCACATAACACTCTGATAGCGTTGAGAACGAGCTGTTATAAAAATTTTAATGATTGCAGAGTATTAGTATAATTATGCTAAACCCCTGCGCTGTTATGATGGTTGCATAGAGCGCGGAGAGAACTCAAATTATGAAACTGTATTATATCATTTGTTTTATTTTTTTTTTCAAATGCTTCGATATATTGATACACAAACTCAATGTACACGAGATATTATATTCAATAAGGGAAGACAACACTGCTCATCATGCACCAATATGCATGTTATGGCAGATCCTTTGCAATTACTTGCATCATGTGTTAACCAATGCTAAAATACAAAACATAAAATAAAATATTAAAATCGCACACAATAAAATGAATATCAATTGTCTATAGACTTATTTTAGGCTTCAATAGGTTCATGCTTGCAGCTACAGTGCATACAGGAGTTGTTACAGTAAATTTTTGTATAATTTAATGTTCACACCATACCTTTCCAGAATCATACTGTACGTGTATTTCCTACACCAGCCATCCATATACTATGCATTTTGACTATTGAAACTGACAATTTTGATAACCAAGACTCGAATAAGTATGCTCCGATCCGTCGGTAGGCACGCCGACGCGTCGGACCAACGACCAATTTGCGACTTTTAGGGGCACACCACACGGGCGGTGATTTCACGACGGACGTTTCTACGACGGACGTAGGTTCTACCGACACTCAACCGACGCTTGTTTTACGACTGTTTGGTGCACTAGGCCCCTGGTGAACTGGTACAGTGATCTGAGTGTGCAAATCAAATGGTATGGACAAATGAGTGACAAAATACATGTAGTCAAGGGAACGCAACAACGAGGATTGTCTTCTCCGTTCTATTTCAACCTGTTTTACCAAGATATGGTCGACACTCTGAATAGTATGCCCTGCGGGGTGAGGATAGACAATACTAACTACAATGTCTTATGTTATGCAGATGACCTGCTGCTAATTAGTAAGACTCTAACTGGGTTGCAATCTATGATGGATTATGCAAATAATTATTATCAGCTCGATCGGATTAAAATTTAATCCAGGTAAAACATTGCATATGAATTTTGGTAAAATGTTGTCGTCATCTCCACCATGTCTAATGTTGAATGGTCAGAGCATACAACAGGTGGACAAGATGAAGTATCTTGGGGTCACGCTATCAGATAATTCAACTGCCATGTGGAAGATCGGGTTAAATATGCCGTCAGGCGTTTTATGCTCTACAAGGTTCGGGGCTCAATGATCACTCTGTGCCGAGGTCAAGTCTCATTTGTGGACGGCTGCCTTACGGCCGATCCTAACGTTTTGGGTTAAATGTGTGCATGTTAATAAGGGCGGGTAAAAGAAAATGGAAAGAACTTCAGGCTAAACTGATGAAAACTTCGATGGGGCTCTCATCTACATGCAGAAATACTCCATTGTTACAGGCTATGTATATCCAGTCAATCGAACAGTCAAGAAACGTGTCCCAGCTGAAACTGCTTAAAAGAGCAATGAGTAATAAGTCTGGTGTGGCGAATATTGTTCACAGGCCAATATTAAGCCTTGTTGCCGAAACGTACCTCGTGTCGTGTGATTAAAAAGGCCAGCAGTTTCCAATGAAACAGTGTATTCAGATGATAAAGTCTAATGCCGCAAATATATCCAATCAGTCGACACTCACTCCTACGTCTAGATGAGATTCCCGGTCACGCATTTCTTCTTATAAATCAGTCCATAGATATTTCTCAATTCACAAATTTCTTCTAAGGCCTGAGTTTTTCTCAGGTTACAAAAACACGGCCATCTTCTTATACAGATCATGAACAAGTGCCTTGGGCCGAGAGACATGTGGGGGGAATTTCCCGCCTAGAGCACACGGGGTCGTGTGATTGGCTGTGTATGTGCTGATCTCATCGAGAGTGTGGTGATTTCCATGTGCGTGTTCTGACATGTCTGATCACGTGAACTGAGTGCAGGTGCCTGTATTTTTCCATGTGTTGAAGTATATGCTTGTATGTGTCAGTGCTAACGGGGCCGGAGCGCGTGAGCTTATTGATCGGGGTCGCAGTGGTGTGTGATTTGACATGTATGTATTGATCGTGTATTGATCGTGAAGTGGCCGTGTACTGTGTGTTAAGTCATGTAGTGAGTGGGTGTTGTCATGGAAATACATATAAAACAGCGAATGGTGGAATGCCATGAAGTGAATAGATGAAAAACAAAACTCCTCTACATTCACTAATGGAATGGACAAATTATCACCGTCTTTGTACCAAATAAAACTTCAAATTGAGATATGTACAATATTTACATGTGACCAGGATGAATACACAATATTTATGGGGCCGGCAAGTCACTGGGCCGACCTATGGTATTTTGGGCCGGGTGTTCCGATTTTCCGGGTACTGTCTCCTATTTTCGGTCCGGCTTACCCGGCGGCGGGGGCGGGCCCGCAGGAGATGCCTGTCTCATCAGTTCCTGCTGCTCCTCAGGTGGAAGCCGCGGCAGAACTGACACAATGGCGGCCAACAACTCACAGGGGATAGTTGACTCAATGGCGGCCTGTCACTGTGACACCATGACAGGCCGTCAGCATTGCCGTGTAATTTGCTGAGTTGATGCTCCATCTTGAAGTCGTATTGCTGAAGCTTAGCGAGCCACCTGGCGAGCGTGCCATCAGCGTCGCTATAGCTCTTGAGCCACCTCAAGGAGCTGTGGTCGGTTCAGAGAAGGAATTTCCTGCCCCAGAGATAATGCCGATAGTATTGCACCATTTCAACCACTGCCAGTAGTTCCCGGTACGTGGTGCAATAGTTCCGTTGGGTTCGGGATAGGGCTTTGCTGGCAAACCCGATGGGGCTCTCTTTCCGGTTAACCCTTTGTGAGAGGGTGCCTCCCACTGCAAAGCCGCTTGCATCCGTGTCGAGAATGGAAGAGTCATCTGGATTCTGGGTCGGGTGAGCGAGCTTGGGCACCTTGATGAGGGCGTCACGGAGTCATTAAAAAGCTTGTCGTTGGGCCGTTTCTCAAGTAAAATGGCATTCACCTCGGGTGAGAGCAAAACCAAGGAAAGCCCTGACGTCAGTGATCTCGGTGTCGGGGTCGGCCATTCTCTTATGGCTTTAACTTTGTTTGGGTCGACTCGTATTCCTTGGCTGCTAACTATGAACCCCAAGTACAAAATTTCCCTTTGAAACAGTTCGCACTTTTTGGGTTGAAGTTTCAGGCCTGCCGATCTTATTCGATCCAGGATCGCTTCAAGGTTTGCGAGTGCCTGGTCAAATGTTCTGCCGTAAGCGATGACGTCATCCAGATAACACATACACCGAGTCCACAAGTATCCACGAAGTATGGTTTCCATCAGCCGTTCAAATGTTGCCGGTGCATTACTGAGGCCGAACGGCATAACCTTAAACTGGTACAGTCCTTTCCTTGTGGCAAAGGCAGTTTTGGCCTGTCGGTAGGGTGGACTTCGACCTGCCAGTAGCCAGAGGCCAGGTCCAGGGCCGAAAAGTATGTAGCGCCCGCCAGGGCGTCATGAGTGTCTTGAAGGTTGGGCAAAGGATATGAATCCTTGTGTGTGACGTCATTGTGGAGCTGATAGTCGACGCAGAATCGTACTTGGCTGTTCTTTTTGCGCACGAGCACCACCTGTGAGCTCCAGGGCAAATCAGATAACTCAATACACCTCAAGCGTAGCATCTTGTCGATCTCTTCGTCGATGATGCTTTGCTGGGCCTGGGAGACGCGTTGTTGTCTATGTCGAATTGGGGCAGAGGTGCCAGTGTCGATCCTGTGTTGGACGAGTTGAGTTCGTCCCAGCTGTCCGTCTGGGTTCATGAATGAGTCCTTGTATTGGTGGACAAGGTTGGCGCAGCGCCGGTGCTGCTCTGGCGTGAGTCCAGCGCGATCCACCATTTCTTGCAGGTTTGGCGGCAGGTCGCCATAGTGACTGGCACTCACCGTGGCGGTTCGGGCTCCTCTCCGGGCTTTGGCAGAGCTCCGACGACGCTCTTGATCGGACTGGCAATAGCGACAGGGTCGGAACGAATCAGTGTGATGCCCGTGTCTGCAGGGTTGACGACAGTCACTTTCACACATTTCCACTTCAGGGTCGTTTATGTTCATCCCATGACAAGGTCGGTGTCCTCTGGGAAGGTCGTCAATGGCTGGATCATTCGCGGGTGTTGACGAACCTGAACTCTGGAGGTCGGAACCAGCTTAACGATTGCCTCGATGCGCGCGGGGACGGTGACGGCTCGATGCACGGCCATTCGAAAAACATTGGCCTCAATGTCTTTGTGCACAAACAGGATTTCTCTATTGACCTGTATTGTCCCTTCACAATAGTTCACCACAGCATTAGCTTGCCGGAAAAAGTTCATGCCGAGTATCATGCCGTCATGTATGGCAGCCACACAAATTGTCACTGTCAGATGGTTTGTTCCGACCTGTATTGGTAGGTCGATTAGTCCATCAATTGGGCTTGACTGTCCATTGACGTCACGAATGGTGGCCGATGTGGGTCGTAGATGTCATTGGTCAGCGGGGACGTGTCGAAGCAGATCACGTCGGAGCAGGGAGGTCTGCGCTCCGGAGTCGAGAACCGCTTCCATTGTCTTGTCTCCGACACGTACCGACAACTTCCAGCATTCCTGCGCAGCTCGGGAGTTGTCAATAACGAGCGGAACTGTGGGGTCATCTGGCGGCAGCTCGAAGAGTGTGTGGAGTGGTGGAAGCTCAGCCTCTGGTCCGCTCGGGGAAGCGTAAGACCCACCGTCGTCGAAAATCCACTCAACCTCAGACATGCTGTCGGTCCCGGTACCATCAGCGGTCGAGGGCGACACCCCTTCAGGACGACAATTTCTGAGTGGAGATCTCTGCGGGAGCGGAGCTGACACCCCTTCATGAGGAGAAGCCGGCGCTGGGGTCGGCACATGACATTTAGTACACACCCCTTCAAGGAGCTGAGGTGTGGGCTGGGCCGGCTGTGGGTCGCAACGGGCAGTTGCACTGGTTTGGTCGACATGGCAACCGCAGGTGTGGAGCGGGAAACATTGTCCTGTTTTCTGGAAGGCCCTTGTTGTCAGCACCTTCCTTTATTGGTTTGACGACTGTGTCGGAGGCACTGATGGGGCCGATTGAGTTTGGTAGCTGGTCTGGTTGGGTACTGACAATACTTAAGCAGTCTTTCGGTCAGTACCTGGACCACTGGGTCGGAACGCTAGTGGTTTCATGCCATTACGCACTAACACATCCTCGAGCCGAAAACATCGCAGCCAGCGATGGCCGGGCTTCTTGCAGAAAAAGCACACGGCTGGTCGTTCGGGTTGTGGGGGTCGATCTCCTTTGGTTGGGGCCGTAGCTCGCAGGACCGAGTAGATGGCATCTTCTCCACATAGTCCGTTCTCGTCACTAAGGACGCACTGGAATGCTTCAGCCACCCACTCGCGTGAGCAAGATGGCACAGAGTGGTCATCACATCCCTGCAAGCCGGTAGTGTCACTGTCAGCGGGGTCGTAATAGGCCGCAACTTGTTCAGGGGTTGGGGTATCCCACTGATTTATCTGTCCCATGGCACAAGAGAGTACACCATCAACACGTTCATCGTCAGCATATCCGATCGCTGAAATGTTGGCACGGCATGTGCCTCGATAACGGTCTCTGTGGGTCCGTTGTTGGCGACTCTCAGCCTTGAGGATGGCCGTTAGTGTGTCACTGTAACAAGCGAAAGTGAACACACAAAGTTTATCGGCAATGGGGTCGGGTTGGCCGTTTATGAAATGTGATATCACTGTTCGTTGTCGAAATGCTGGCGTAACGTCATCGAAGACTTGCTCCGCCAGAGCTTGAAGCCGTTCTAGGTAGTGAACTGCGTCCTCCTTCCATTCTCGTTTGAGGAACGGGAAATCGTCACGCTTGGATTGCCGACGTGGCGTTGGCTCCCAGCCCTCTAAAAGTTGTTGACGGAATTCATTCCAGGGTGTCTCTACTTGGATGCGTGGCTGCGTAGCGTGCTCCTGAAAGTCGTCGTCTTGTTGAGGTCGGAATATGAGAAGGCCGCAGTGAATTACTCGAAGCTCCGAATATACTGGATGAGATTGCCCTCCTTGAAGGTCGCACGCCTTTGAGCCGTTTTAGCCATTGCTAACGTTTGGGGCTCAAACGTGAGTCTCTGGGGCGTGGGCGTGTTAGTGTTCACCACAGTGGGCGTGGTCGTGATGGGAGCAGCCGCTGGCATGGTAGCCGGAGCAACTGGGGTCATAGCGATCGGAGCGGTCGGGGTCGTGTTAGAGGGGTCGACCGGCGCAGTCGTCGCAGAGACGGCGAGCGAGGCGGCGCGTGGAACCGCGGCATAGCCGGGGTCGTGTGGTGCTTGCATGACAGGGGCCGGTTGGCTGTATTGTGGCGACACCCATGCTACTCCAATTGAGGGTGGGATTACAGCCGGTGGTGGACATCGGTATACCGATCCATCTGGGGCCACACTATGATACATTACTCCATTCTGAGCACCGCTATCTGCTATTCCGTTTGGAACGCCATCATATCCGGTTGATGGGTTCGCACAGCCGACATGTGGGTGGTAGTATCCAACAGCTGCTACTCCGTTTTGGACACCGCATATCCAGAACACCATATCCAGTGGTGTATCCGACTGACTGAGAGATCGGCTGTCCGATCATGGGCACAACACTTTCTGCCGGAGCAGACACAACTTGGTCTTGCGACGGAGTGAGGTGCGGCTGTTCTTCGACAGTCGGCGGTGGTCGGCGCGTGAGCAAGTGTATCGGAGGTTGACGTATGGGGGTCGTGGGGCCGGCGACTTGACGTAGATGGCTGTTGTTGAGGTCGCGCTTGTCGTGTGAAGGCGCGAGATTCTGTCATCGCGTCGATGGGTTGTAGCAATCGTGGAGGGGTTGCGGTCTGGACAGCGGTCGTCACCGGGACGCTCCCTGTAGTCGATCTCACCTGGTTGGGTTGAATGTACTCTACCACGATAGGCTCGGTCGGTAGACGGGAGCATACCATTGGTATTGGGTCGTGTTGCGCTGGTGTCATTGAGGGCGCCAAGGGTCGGGTTGCCGAATATGCGCTCGGCGGTACCAGTTCTGTAACAGTGTCAGTGTCACAAACCCACTGCCGTATCCGAGAGTTACTTGGCGGGTGTGTAACCATTGATGTTTCTATGGTTACAGGCGGAATGTTCACCGTATGGTATTCTGGGTCGACACGATCATACACATTCGCTCTTTGACGTGAGTGTGTATAGTCTTTGTCGGCAAAGTCACTGTTTAACTTCTGGGTCGTTATGGCCGGCGTGGCCGAGTACGCCCCTGCGCGTGCACTGATAATGTCAATCACAGTGTGTAGGGGCGCTAGCGGGTCGTCATGTGGTCGTCACGTGGCGAAGACGATATCAGAGACGACCGGTCACCCTTGTTGTCAGCACCTTCCTTTATTGGTTTGACGACTGTGTCGGAGGCACTGATGGGGCCGATTGAGTTTGGTAGCTGCTCTGGTTGGGTACTGACAATACTTAAGCAGTCTTTCGGTCAGTACCTAGACCACTGGGTCGGAACGCTAGTGGTTTCATGCCATTACGCACTAACACATCCTCGAGCCGAAAACATCGCAGCCAGCGATGGCCGGGCTTCTTGCAGAAAAAGCACACGGCTGGTCGTTCGGGTTGTGGGGGTCGATCTCGTTTGGTTGGGGCCGTAGCTCGCAGGACCGAGTAGATGGCATCTTCTCCACATAATCCGTTCTCGTCACTAAGGACGCACTGGAATGCTTCAGCCACCCACTCGCGTGAGCAAGATGGCACAGAGTGGTCATCACATCCCTGCAAGCCGGTAGTGTCACTGTCAGCGGGGTCGTAATAGGCCGCAACTTGTTCAGGGGTTGGGGTATCCCACTGATTTATCTGTCCCATGGCACAAGAGAGTTCACCATCAACACGTTCATCGTCAGCATATCCGATCGCTGAAATGTTGGCATGGCGTGTGCCTCGATAACGGTCTCTGGGGGTCCGTTGTTGGCGACTCTCAGCCTTGAGGATGGCCGTTAGTGTGTCACTGTAACTAGCGAAAGTGAACACACAAAGTTTATCGGCAATGGGGTCGGGTTGGCCGTTTATGAAATGAAATGAAATCAGTTTCTTCCATTTTTTCTCGCAATTTATCTTTTTCCACAACAACTTCGGGAATATGTTTTTTTCTTGGGGGTCAAAAGGGTGAGTCCCCCTCTGAATCCCTCTTTGGCTGCTTAATGTTCACAAGTGAGTGAATGTAGATATGGTATGTCTTATAATATTGAAAAACAATCCCGATGTTCCCGACTGCTTATAACCGCCTCTGTGGCCGAGTGGATGGGACCGGTGGCTCTTGAAGCAACGAAGCTCAGAAGGCGGTAGGTGACGTGGGTTCGATCCCCGTCACCGGCACAAAGTAGGTGGAGTTTTCATCCTGGCAACGCAAAGGTTTCTCCATTCGAATGTGCTTCCCAAATTCTAAATTGTCACCCGACGGGGGATGGGGAAGACAGGCAGAAGTGCCTATCATCATGGACCGTCGTAAAATAAATCTGATTATTATTATTATTATTATTATATTATTATCCCGAATAAGTCTGGGAACACCATATCAGTTGCTAAGTGAGACATATAACACGATCCACAAACTGATCGTGTTCAAAGTTCACAATAGGTTGGACATAGATAAATGTATAATGTATTTAATCTTGGAAAACACTTTAGTGCCTGTTACTCTCGTTTATTCTGGCACGTAATTGTGACGAATAACATTCTTCAGACCTTTGTCTGACGTCTAGTTCACGTTAGTGTTGTGCAGTGTGATACGGAAAATTGATAGTCCGAGCTTTCAAATCCGATTTATTTTGGATGATTAGTCAGATGCTCGATCACGGCCGCATTTTAACGCTATTAACAATGAGTCATATAAACTGTAGTCCGTCAACATACTTCCAATTTGAAATTACATCCGAATTCACAATAATAACTTCTTCTCTAGGATTTCTTCTCTACTGTCTTAAGTATTTCTTGGAACTCTTCAAAAGCATGGACCATGTATTGAGTGTCACACCGTGGTAGCACTTGAGACAAGTATGCATGAAAACTGGGTAAGAATTACCCAAGTATACTTGTCTGGATCTCGTCCGGAGCTTGTCGTGCAAAGCTCTGGCCTTGTGAGAAACCCAAAGAGAAACACACGGAGACATGTTATCGGAATACATTGTGTACTTGTCGGGTTTATTCATTAATAATATGTGTGTCGTCTTACCGTTCCTCACAGGGCCTGAACTCAGCACAAGTTCCTCAGTTCCTCACAAGATCCAAAAAAAGTGTCCTGGGTAGGCATCTATCGCACCATCTAACAAAAGTTTCAAATATGACTTAGATGAGGTTCCTATCTGGACATTGAGCTGGCCATTTCTGAGTCATGATGTCGCTTACATGCTGAACCTAAACTTCTGATGCTTGGTGTAGTTACGGACCATTTATGCTGTAAACTTTTCGTTCATTATGACACTTACAGTGTGGGAAAAAAGTTTGGAATATATCATCTAATTATTTATCATTCTAAATATTTACTCGACCAGTGAATTGGGTTTATGACATCCAGTCATGCATAACATTTGCTACAGTGGGCTGTTCAAAACACTCAAATGAGTGTTCAAAACATTCAAAATTCAATGTAGAACTGGCTGTAACAATTCGTTTCGTAATTGAGAAGTTGGGTAAATATATGTTTTCCTATTCACGTATATGACAAGGTTTTAAACCATGTTTCAAGGTTTTATTTCGAACTTCTAAACTATCTAAATACTGGTTGAGCAGTAATATGATCAGTAAATTACAGGTGGATATAATGTAATGGTAGGGCATTATTTCTATCTACATATGTGGTTGTTCGCTTTTCCTCATAACAATCTTGCTGCCTTGTGATTAATTGATGTATTTTGCTGAAATCCCTTCATATCGTACGTGTACACTCTGACAGTTGTGGTTCATGAACCCTCAATATGTTGCTGTTATTTGGGTGATCTCGCAACATGGTACATATACATATATCATCCTACAAAATGACAGCGCTGCGGCTAATCTGTCTCATCGACCGTAATATCTCCTGACGGTACATAAATTGAGTGTTTGTGGGACCAAAGCCTACCTTCTTATCACGATATTGTTTGTCGATCTACCGCCCTTTTCAAGACAGGTTCGAACACATCTCGCCATTGATAACCAAAGAGAAGCAGATATAAAACAGGCTACCCACACTGTCTTTGGATCAATTGATGAACAATTGTATGCAACAAGTCCGGGATGTACGTATATACTGTATGCTGACACCCCATTGGGTGTGTCAACACACAAACAATAATATCTATCTATGTTCGGGAACTCAAGCACAGCATTTCAGAGGTCGGTAAGTTTTATTCAATTGTCATTTGAATCGAAACTCAATGTCGATGGTAGCAAGGAAATTGAGATATTTCTGTGTGTCACCTTCGAAAACCACAAGGAAATCATGATAACGACTATTGGCCAATAATATTGCCATTGCAAGATATGAGTGTTGATTTTTTTGCTTTGAGTTCATTATCTAACAGCGAAACGATCATATGTCATTGTCTCAATATGGCTGATAGTGACTTCATATTTGATCAAAATGTGACACCACTTCAATATACTCAAACATTATAGTGTCATTGTCACGTCAGGAGCGTATGATTAGTTAAGTACTTACTTGAAAACAGTACAATTCTCCTTGGGCAACATTGTATCCTTGCTGAACATTTCGCCATGTTCCCCTCCAAACCAGTCACCATTTATTTTTTTTACCGAATGTTACTCATGAATGTCGTGTGGTGATTTTGCCCAAAGATCGCGGCAGGAGTCTTTGCAAAACACTAGCAAGTATTGTGAACTATCTTTAGACCGCTCGAGCTTGGAGCGTGCGCTGCCTAGCAACGCACTGTACTTGATCGCGCCCAGTAAACTATAACAAGTGGTGACCTAGTTTCTCCTCCCGCCTCTCGGTTTGATATATACGCGAGCATTTGGCTTGGTCTGTGAGATTGTCCCAGAGCAAGCCGAGAGGCAGGACAAGAGGCTCGCCATGAGCTTTACATCCCTGTGTCTAGGGTAAGGCCCTCGCGGGCCCTGGGGACGCTTTCCATTGGGGGCCCGAGCTGGGGTAGAGACAGTTGCTGACTCGGGGGCGCAAACCCTGTGGATCGCCAGTTCTCTTCTCCACCCAAAGTGGTGTGACACAGGCTCTGGCAGACCGTCGGGCTGGCTCAGAGTTCCATCTCTGCAACAGTGCCTTCGGCTAGGCCGGCCAGCAATATGCCCACGTGTACGGGTTCCATGGTGCCGCTCCCATGGCATCTCGGGCTCTACACACGGCTACATTACCATAACTATGTAATATGCATGTTGTAGTTAAGGAGTTGGTGAGATGCATGTGTTATGTCGTAGTGTATGACGGCCGGACTCGTTCCGGGCTGACTGTACCTGGTTGTAGTATTCCGTAGAGTAGTGCCGGTCGCCCTGTAGCGGGCGCCCGCCGAACATTACAGTGGTGCCGTGACCAGGATCAGCCGGACAGTGTTCCATAGCAGCCTATTGTCACAGTTCCTTAGCCTCTGCGTCCCTGGGGACCGTCCGCTCCTCCGGGACAAGTATCAAGAAATGGCGAGTAAACAAAAAGGGAAGGGAAAGGGAGGCAGTGTCGCGGACCACGCCCGGTCCCGCGACGGCCATGAGCGGCCCTCGGGCGGCTCCGGCAATAGAGAAGGGAGCGCAGAGCCCTTCGCCAACCGGACCCCGTCTTCGGACACAGTCCAACCGGCAGAGTTGACTCCGGCACCCTTGACTCCGTCTCAGGACGTTGAGTCGAGCCCTGCGGGGCCACAACAGAGGTTGCTGCCGGAGCTTGGCTCCGGTGATGTAGGCACGGTTGGTGGAGCCGGGAACGGCCCTACGCCGCGCGCACCTACGTCCGGACGTGGGTCGTGGCAGGCGACACTCTTTCAGGGGGCATCTCCGGATGTCCGGGATCGAGTGAACGTCGGCGCGAGTACCTCCAGATGCGTGGACCAACAGTTCCGGATGCCTATTCCGGCCGGGTGGACTCCCGCCAGAGTCCCTCGCCCGGATTCTGGACAGTCCGCACCGGGTGCAGTGGACCAGCTCACTAATACCTTAGGTGAGTTGGCTCCGCTAGGGCGTTACGACCGCGCCCCGTCGACCCACCAGGGACGACCTGACCGAAGGGACCGCTCACCTTCTCCGCCGTCCAGGAACCCTCCGGGGTCTTTGTCGGAGAGGGAGAGGTGGCTGATTTCTACGGCGCTTGAACAGTGCTCCTCCCCCAGTCCTCGCAAGTCCGCAGACGACGGTGGTCCCCGCAATGGGATCCACGCCTGCACAGCGACTTGGGGGCACCACGCCGGTTGGCTTTCCTGGCAGTCAGGGTGCATCGGGCATACAGTGGCAACCGGTGGCTTCGGCCCCGAGCTACGCCAGTTATGCCGCCCCGCCTGGAGCCTACCCAGTGGGTTCGACGGGAGTCCTGGCCGCACCAAGTCAGGGTAGTGTGATAGCGGGAATGTACCCGACGGCAAGTACGAGCTACTCTGCCCCCATGCCAGCGGCGTCGATGTCTGCCCCAGCGGACTCTGCCGTGGGAGCAAGTAGTACCCGGGCCTTGCCGTCCTACATCGCCGACCCCGGAGCCGGTTACGCCGGTCGTGTGCGCTCTCCCCGTGACAAGGCGCCCGACCAGTCCTCATGGCGGAAACTGTTCAACGGGGACAACGCCGATTTGGAGGATTACTTACTCCAGATCTGGCGGATGGCGGTGTACGAAGGATGGACCCAGCTTGAGGCTGGGCATATCCTCTCAGGGAGCTTAGAGGGTAAAGCTCTCTGGGTTATGCAGTGTCTGCCGGTGGGAGCTGTAACTTTCAGTGAGGTTGTCTGACAACTGCACCTACTGTTCACCCCGACGACAAACAGGCGGCAGTTTGAACGGGAGTTCAAAGCGCGGATCCGCCTACCGACTGAATCCGTAACCAAGTATGCTTTCAATCTGTGCATACTCGGCCGGAGGGCTTATCCGGACATGGATGCCAGTCGGTTTGAGCCGATGCTGATCGATCAGTTCATCGATGGCCAGCCATACCATATCTCGTACGGGCTGGCCACCCATGAAAAGCGATCGATGGAGGAGGCGGTCAACTCCGCCATTGAGTTAGAGGTAGCTGTACGTCCAAGACAGATGCCTCCGGCCCCGGCTACGGCCCCGGCTGTACCGACGCAAGCGGCGGCTCCGTCTCCGGCTGCAGCATCGCAGGTGACCCCATGGGCGGGCCCGGCTCCCCGGGCGTCCCCTGTGGAGTCCAACCCCCCGTGGGTTGGTTCACCGGCACCCCAGCAAGGGATGCCTGTTCAAGCGGCACCAGCTGTCGTGTCATGCCCGTCCGCGGACGAGTGTGACTATGAGGAGTATGAGTTCGGCACCGCACAGATGATTGCGTACTGTGCTGGAATCGACTCTCTGGGCCCCGCCGAGTGTTGTGCGTTCGCCTCCGGACCAGCTCAGAACCGTCCCTGCTATTTCTGCGGAAAACAGGGACACTTTTGGCTGAAGTGTCCGGACCTGCTGGAGCGCCTGCGGGCACACGGATACCAAGGGAATCTTCCCAATCCGCGCTGGAGCAGTTATCCTTGGCCTCGTCCGCAGGGACAGCAAGGCCGCCCCTTTCAGAAGGGAAACTGAAATCGGACGTGGTGGCGACCAACACCGCGTCCGAGGACAGTAGTTCCTTGGCGCCGGTCGCCTCCTCACCCGCTGATGAGCCGGACGACCCTCAGGTAGATATAACTTCTCCGGAAGTGGTCCTTGAGGATCAGTCTAGCTCCTCCGCAGCTGAGGCGGACAACGAGGACTCCGTAGCTGAGCCCAGTGTTCTGGATGATTCTGATTGTCTGGTGTGCGCACTGGTGAGGGACCCCTGCTGGTACCTGCCCCTGTCCTTTGGACGGGAGCCGGTCCGGTTCCTCGTAGACTCTGGCTCGGAGGTTACCATCGTAGCCACTGGAACTTTCAAGCGTGAGCCAGCGCTCCGCGACATGGTGTTGCGGGATCCCGGGCCTTCAACGCTCCACGGAGCGGGTAACAACAACATCCGTATCCACGGTATAATCGATCTGCCTATTACTCTTGGGCACAAGGTGTATAAAACAGAGGCAATCGTCGCGGATATCGGAGCACCTGGGATTATCGGAATGAACTTTCTGCGGATCCACCGGGTAATCGCTAACTCCTGTTCTGGCGATCTCCGGATGGGAGAGGACACTCATTTTCTCTTCCACTCGGGTCCGAGCAAGTCATTTCAACTCCGGGTGGCGCGTACTACGGTAGTGCCGCCTATGAGCGAGATGATCATTGAGGCGAGGCCGCGTCGTCCCCACATGCCCCTCGATGGTTGTCCGTGTGTAGTACAGCTGGTGAGCAGTTTTGCCCAAGGAACCAGACTCGTGCTGGCTGGGGCTCTGGTCAAGTCCAATGCCCGCACAATGCCCATCCTTGTGGTAAATCCCACGGATGCTCCCATTGTACTGCGGCGCGGTTGTGTAGCGGCTACCGCAGCACCCAAGTCGTCGAGTCATGTCATCCCCGACGATCCTGTCTGCCGCGCTGCGTGCGCGGCGGCGGCCGCCGGAGATGATCCGTTCACCCTGCCGGACCATCTAGAATCTAGAGTTCTGAAGGACCGGCTGGATGACGAACAGCGTCAAGCTCTCCACAAGCTGCTCCGGCAGTATGCGGATGTGTTCATGAGTCCGGACGGTGCGGTAGGCAAGACGGACGTTGCCAAACACCGCATCAACCTCCTAGACGAGCGTCCTATCAAGCAGCGTCTACGGCGAGCAGCGATCGTGCACCAAAAGGTCATAGACCGGGAGGTGCAGAAGATGCTCGAGCTAGACATCATCGAACCCAGTGATAGCCTTGGGCGAGTCCTGTTGTTATGGTGAAGAAGAAGGACGGCTCGTGGAGGTTCTGCGTGGATTATCGGAAGCTAAACGATGCCACACGGAAGGACTCATATCCTCTCCCGCACATCGAGGATACCTTCGATTCCCTGGCCGGATCGCATTACTTTTGTGCTTTGGATCTGGCCTCCGGGTATTGGCAGGTTGAGATGGAGGAGAGTGATAGGGCGAAGACTGCCTCCGTTACCAAGAACGGGATTTACCAGATTAAGGTAATGCCGTTCGGGCTTTATAACGCGCCAGCGACGTTCGAGCGCCTCATGGAGATGGTACTCAAAGGGTTCCTCTAAAGCGATGCATGGTCTACATCGACGATGTCGTCGTGTATGGCCGGTCGTTCTAGGAAACCCTCACCAACCTCCAGATGGTACTCCATCGCGTGCGAAAAGCAGGCCTTAAATTGAAGCCAAGTAAGTGTGAACTGTTCGCACAGGAGATATTGTACTTGGGCTTCATGGTAACGGGCACTGGAGTTAGGCCAGACCCCAAGAAGCCAGAGGCCCTCAAGAACTGGCCTCGGCCTTGCAACGTGGCGGACATGAGGTCCTTTTTGGGCTTCGCGAGCTACCACCGCCGGTTTGTGCGAGGCTTTGCAGAGATCGCGCGCCCCCTTACTAGCCTCACGGGGAAGGGCATCGATTTCGTCTGGTCGGCTGAGCAGGAAGTTGCCTTCTCGGCGATCCGGCATGCCTTGGCAGATGCGCCGGTGCTGTGGCACCCCCGTCTGGATTGCGAGTTCATCCTGGACACTGACGCGAGTAACTTTGCACTCGGCGGTGTCCTCTCGCAGGTTGTGGACGGGCAAGAGCGGGTAGTAGCTTATGCGAGTGTGGCTTTGAGTCGCTCTCAAATGAACTACTGCACCACTCACCGTGAGTTGCTCGCGGTGGTAACGATGACCAAGCGGTTCCGGCATTACTTGTTGGGACGCCATTTCCGCTTGCGGACTGACCACAGTTCGCTGAGATGGCTCCTCAACTATAGTGAAGCCGATGGCTTGGTGGCGCAGTGGCTCATCAAACTCCAGGAGTATGACATGAAGATTGAGCACCGTGCCGGTAAGTTGCACGGCAACGCGGACGGCTTGTCTGTGCTTGGATGGTTCCATCCTCAGACTCGGAATTGGACCTTCCGGAAAGACCGCAGGCTGCCGCCCCCTATAACAACACGGCGGACAGAGCGTCCAGGGCTCACCTCCGTGTGCGGACCCGCCGGCAACGGCGAGGGCGTCCCGCATTTGAACCGGAGGTGCGGTCCAGCTCCAGCGAGTCCTCCTCGAGTCCGGCGGTGTACTCCTCGTGGGTACCCTCCACTTCCTCGGACGAGTCTGAGTATGAGCGGTCCTTACCCCCAGGGGTGATGGCCGCTGCTGCGCAGTCAGACGTGCCGGATCAGGAGGAGCCTGCCTACTTAGGTGGCTACTCTCCGGCACAGTTGATTGCGAAACAGAGAGCTGACAGTGTTCTGGCACCGGTAATAGAAGTCCTTGAGGCCGGCCAGAAACCTTCTAAGGATGAGCGGAAAACCTACCGGGAGGAGACCCAGTCTCTTATCTTCCAGTGGGATAGACTCTCCCTGAAGGATGGCCTCTTGTACTGGCGCTATGAGCCACCGAGACCATTGCCACCGGTGTGGCAGTTGGTGCTTCCGGCGGAGCTGCGGAAAGAAGTGCTCCATCAGTTGCATGACCTCCGGGTGACCGGTCACTTGGGAATCCGGAGGACCGTCCATAGGCTACAACAGCAACGATGGTGCGCAGCCTGCCCTCGGTGTCAAGCTCGTAAAGGAGTTCCGGCTCCTGGACGCCACCCCTTAACCACGGTTAAGGCTGGCGCCCCGTTCGACCAGATAGCGCTAGATATACTGGATACCCATCGGGTCACCCCACGTGGTTTCCGGTACATTCTGGTGATATCCGACTATTTTACCAAATATACCGACGCGTACCCACTGCGCCGCCAGACTGCGGACAAGGTAGCTCGGTTGCTGGTGAATAGGTGGGTGGTTTACCATGTTGTACCTAAGCAGGTACATTTGGATCAGGGCACGCAATTTGAAAGCAACCTAATCCGGAACCTAGCACAGATGCTAGGGAGTACCAAGGTGCGTACCACCCCGTACAGGCCCCAGTCGGACGGACAGGTTGAACTCTTTAACCGGTCTGTTCTGAACATGCTGGCGGCTTTTGTGAATGATTGTGCGAATGATTGGGATGACCACCTCCCGTATGTCTTAATGGCGTACAGGTCGTCGGTCCACTCTTCGACCGGAGTTACTCCGCACGCGATGTTGTACGGCCGGGAACTCAATCTGCCCGTGGATATCATGTATCCAACTGCGGCAGAGACCGGTGCGGTACCCCAGTGCGGTCCGGAGTACGTTGAGTGGGTTCGCCGCGCCCTGGCGAACGCCCATGATTTCGTGCGAGCACCCCTGGACAAGTCTGCTATCTGGCAGAAGCGTGCCTATGATGCCCATGGCAAGGCTAGGCTCGTGTTTGCGGTAGGAGACAAGGTGCGCTATTATTATCCACCACTGAAGCAAGGCAACAAGTTTGCTATGCTGTGGATAGGCCCATTTACGATACTGAAGCAGGTTACGGACGTGGACTACCGGATCCGGAGGGACTCCAACTCGGATAGTGTTCTGGTGGTTCACATAGACAACCTGAAGAAGTACGAGGTCCCACTTGTCATGGATCCGCTAGTTCATATCAAGATGCGGAACCGGATGATGCTCCCTTAAGGGATCCGTCCGGTCAACATCCACGGACTCCGGACGAGCGTGTACGCCGGATGGTGGGTCTTCCGGACCTCTCTGACCCGTCAGATGATGGTCCGGATGTAGAACCACCATATCTTGGTGATCTGCAGGTAAACCTCCTGCCGGAAACCTCCTGCGCCGTCCCGACATGGGTGGGACTAACGTTCCGCCCATGCGGATGCGTATGCGGTATCCATCTATCACACCAGGGATGGATTTCAGGTCGTTCCGTGAGGATCCGCACGACTTTCTTCTGTGAGCAGCTACTTTGTGGCTATCTCCGGAGTAGAGGTCCGCGGATATCTTTGCGTCGTAACGCCGCCGCTCCGCATCCGCCCTCCCGTAGTTTTCACCGCTAGGGATGTGCGGCAACTCTATCCGCATCAGTTTGACTGCTGTCCGGCATAGTTGACACAGCGGCTCCGCTGGCCGGACGACTTTTGTGGATCTGCCGGACGCCCCTGGTCCCGGAACAGCCTCTTATATGGCCAGACTGAGGTTGGGAATTTACGTCTGCTGCGGGAGAAGCGCTTTCCCATGAATTTGGGGAACTGGCTCTGGACGCGGGGTTAGTATCCGGATGTGAGGACTGATGTCCGTGGTTCGTCCGCAGGACTCGTTCAGCACTCCGGACGCTTTAAGATAATGCATATCGGTGTGTTATCCCCCGTGAGCCACTACTGTACGTTGTTATAGTAGTTTAAGGTTTCTAATGGCAGGAAGCCGCTTACCATTATTTTATAAACGACCGGCTTTTAAGCCCGCGTGTGCAGACCATCCGCTGCAGTGGGGGACGCTCATTTTCGTCCGGATCGCACGGTCCGGCCGGAATGACCGGAGCCCTGGCCTCCTTCCGAGAAGAGCATCGTATTTTACATGCGTAGCATACTTTGTGGCTTTTAATCCGGGTTCATATCATTGGATAAGGTCAATATGCCTTCTATGGTAATTATCCGGCCTGGACTTCGTTCGCGGGCAGCTCTGACGACCGTCGGCTATTGATTTCACCATGTTTGGGATCCTCTAGATTGGACGCCGGCATGAAGGGTTCGCCCCCTAACTATTGAGGTTAAGGACCATGCCGGCCCCGCATCTAATCTATTGGTTCCACGCTCCTTTAGTCGTTTGCTTTGGCTCTGGGTTTGACCGGACACCGCTCCGCGGTCAGGCTGGACGTTGGGGTTGCTAGCTAGCGTTGCAAACGCTCATAGGGCACCCAACTGTCCGTCCGGCTGCCTTGGGCATGTCCGATCGCATGTCCAGTGGGAGGCCCAACAGAAATTGGAGGCCTCTAACCGCGGGCAACTCGAGTCCGATCCCGAGGGAAAGGACTCGGCCGATCCTCCGCCGAGGAAGAAGAGAAAGCAGAACCATCGGAAACGCAAGTCCTGTGGTGCCCCGCCCCACTCTGGACCTAAGTCCGGAGGACCTAAGCCGCTGGCGCCTAAGCCGGATGGCAAGTCAGGGTCCTCCGCCAAGTCCGGAGGTACCAATGCGCCAAATCCATGGGAAGCGGTGCGGACGGTACCTCCGCAAAGTCCGACCGGGGTCCAGGAGGTTCCCGTAAGAAGGCGCCCTCCGGGGCACCAAAAGGTACCTCCTCCGACAAAACCTCCGGACAATCTAAGCCGTCCAGAGCGGCGGAGACCGGTTCAAGTCCAGTGGACAGAGGGCGGCCCTTGCCACAGAAGGGAGATCTCCTGTTGGAGCTCCTTCGCTGGCAAGCGGTAAAGGACGGGGAGAAGGACCTGTCTGACGCCGCACTGGATGCGGGGTGGCGGGCTTACTGCGAGGAACAGCAGTGAGTCGCCGCTGAGCAGCGCGCGGAGAGTGAGCCTCGACAACCCAGGTCGAGCGGTCGTTCAGGGACGTCCAAACAGAAACGGTCGTCCTCGGAGCAGCCTTCTATCCAGAGGCTGTGGGCTGGTATGGGCCCCGAGCTCCCTGGTGTGCGTCAAGGGCACACTTTCCTTGCGCGGTATGGCAGGGACGCCTACAACCGACGTTCGTCGGAGGCGGGTATGGCGGCTGATGCGCCTTTCACAAGACCTCACAAGATTTGAGCCGGCACATTGTGGGGTACCATTACCCCTGGGTGAAGCTATTTGTCTGTCGACGGTGCTACTCCCGTAGCCCTGAGGAGATACTTCCCCAGTTTAGAGGCCTTGAACAGCCACAGCGCTGGTGCTCACTACGGTGAGGGACTGCACACCGGCGAGGAGGAAGTAGGGCCTGTATTCAATTTTGGATACATTCCACCTCGGGTGGCGACGTCCATGACTACGTCAGGGACGGCGACACACCGTATCTTCCATTACGGTCCATGGCGCTTCGCACAACGCGTCATGGACGATGCATGGAAAGCTCGCCTGACGGCGTCGATGTCTAAGACCCCGGCGGAGTACCAGGCGGCGGAAGCTGCCCGGACAGCAGCAGAGGCTGTCCGTCAACCGCCAGCGACTCAGGTAATGGAGGAACGGCACCGGGTCACCATGATCGTGTCAGAGATGCCGCAGATCGCGGCACAGACACGCATGGCGTCCCCCAAGCGTCGGCCCCAGCCAAAGACTCAGGGGAAAGGCTCGTCCACCGGATTCAATCCGGTCCGGACGCCGCCCCTGCAGTCTCCGGGCGCCTTGACGCAGGAGGACTACCCGGACTTGCTGGGAGTGACAGTCCCCACGGGTCCGTCAGAGGGACGTGTGGTGTCCGGCACCACCGCCTCCTCGAGTTCTATGTCGGCGGTCAGGCCTAAGATCCCACGTGAAACTCCTTCCACTGCAAGTGGTTCCGGACGTGAGGAACCTCTCTCGAGGTCCACGTCCGCGTCTTCTGTTCTGATTGCGGGAACGTCCGCGGGATGGCAAAGTTTAGCCTCCTTTAACATGGACACCCTCAATCTGGCGGAAGATGTGCTCCGACAGTTCGGATCTGAGGCTGCCAGAGCCTACGCGACTCTCCGCGAGTCTGTAGGCCAGGCGGTCGGCCATCGTCGAGATGGTTTGGATCGGATCCAGCGTTGGCAAGCCTGCCGGTCCCTCGTGCCATTGGTAACTTGGGATACACAGGTGTAGCCGCGCTGACCCGCGCGAGAGAAGAGTACCCCTGGGACCACTCCCAGCGTGGCAGGCTCACTCAGACCGCGGAGTACCTCGTTGCGGAGATGGACCGCTCTCTGGAACGGCTTAGCCGGTACCGTGCGGAGGCCTCTCGGGTCGCGTGCCACCTCGCACACGACCAGGTCCTCATGGAAGGTATCCGGCGGAGCCTTGAGAGCTTCCTGACGTTGTCGGTCGACTGGGAAGGGCGCGCTTTCGCCCAAGGGCAAGCCGCCGCCCGAGCCGAACAACCCGAAAGGACCTCCATCTCCCCCGAGGTGACCGCACAGATGGAACAACTGGAGGCTGAGAATCAGCAGCTACGGCGTCGTCTCGACGAAGCCAAGGCTGATAGGACTCGCCTGATCCAGGGCGTTGATGACCTTTCGTCGTCCGCCGTGGACCAGTCTGTTCTCCAGCGGGCGGATGCTGCTTTGGAGCTGGCTATCTACCCTATCCTAGTTAGGATATGGGGAGAGCGTACGGCCGGCGCCCAGCGCACCCGCGATATGGTAGAAATGTTCGGCGCCGTGGCTCACCTCGGCGCGACGGCTCTACCAGCCTCTTTTGCTATGGCTCCGGCAGGACCTGGTATGCGGGGTTCCCCAGCGAAACCCCTGCAACCACCACCAGGCCTGTCTCGTCCGCCCGTGCAGCTGGAATACTCCATGCCGGCTCCGCTGCTTCCGCGGTGTAGGGACCCTTCACTGCCGCCGAACACCAAGACAGGCGGCACGGACGAGGAGTCTATGCAGGAGGAGGGAGGCTAGGTTCTAACCTCGTTGCTGTGGCAACACGGCGGCGTGCCGGAGTCACTTCGGTGGCTCTGCCCTGCCTCAGGTCCGTCCTGCGGACTTGAGGCGCCGGCCGGCAACCCTTTTTAGAGGTACTATCACTTCTGATCACTCGGTGTGTCGTTTTACCAAATTTTCAAATTTAACGGTTAACCTTAAACGTATTCCAAAGACTCGACACACCGTCCCTTTCGGTCGGATGACCCTCCAGGGTCACCAAACACTTTTGGACTACCTCGGTCAAAATTTTAGCTTGTTAATTAGGGTTTATTCAAAATTGTAAAGCGCGTTATAGTTTACTCCGTAAGTCCGGGGGTCGTTCCCCATTCTTCCAAAACGGACCCCTAAGGTCCTAGCCTTTTACGCCGTGACTAAAAGGCTAGTGACTAAAACGCCGTGACTAAAAGATCCCAAGTGAAACTCCTTCCACCGCAAGTGGTTCCGGACGTGAGGCACCTCTCTCGAGGTCCACGTCCGCGTCTTCTGTTCTGATTGCGGGAACGTCCGCGGGATGGCAAAGTTTAGCCTCCTTTAACATGGACACCCTCAATCTGGCGGAAGATGTGCTCCGACAGTTCGGATCTGAGGCTGCCAGAGCCTACGCGACTCTCCGCGAGTCTGTAGGCCAGGCGGTCGGCCATCGTCGAGATGGTTTGGATCGGATCCAGCGTTGGCAAGCCTGCCGGTCCCTTGTGCCATTGGTAACTTGGGATACACAGGTCTAGCCGCGCTGACCTTCGCGAGAGAAGAGTACCCCTGGGACCACTCCCAGCGTGGCAGGCTCACTCAGACCGCGGAGTACCTCGTTCCGGAGATGGACCGCTCTCTGGAACGGCTTAGCCGGTACCGTGCGGAGGCCTCTCGGGTCGCGTGCCACCTCGCACACGACCAGGTCCTCATGGAAGGTATCCGGCGGAGCCTTGAGAGCTTCCTGACGTTGTCGGTCGACTGGGAAGGGCGCGCTTTCGCCCAAGGGCAAGCCGCCGCCCGAGCCGAACAACCCGAAAGGACCTCCATCTCCCCCGAGGTGACCGCACAGATGGAACAACTGGAGGCTGAGAATCAGCAGCTACGGCGTCGTCTCGACGAAGCCAAGGCTGATAGGACTCGCCTGATCCAGGGCGTTGATGACCTTTCGTCGTCCGCCGTGGACCAGTCTGTTCTCCAGCGGGCGGATGCTGCTTTGGAGCTGGCTATCTACCCTATCCTAGTTAGGATATGGGGAGAGCGTACGGCCGGCGCCCAGCGCACCCGCGATATGGTAGAAATGTTCGGCGCCGTGGCTCACCTCGGCGCGACGGCTCTACCAGCCTCTTTTGCTATGGCTCCGGCAGGACCTGGTATGCGGGGTTCCCCAGCGAAACCCCTGCAACCACCACCAGGCCTGTCTCGTCCGCCCGTGCAGCTGGAATACTCCATGCCGGCTCCGCTGCTTCCGCGGTGTAGGGACCCTTCACCGCCGCCGAACACCAAGACAGGCGGCACGGACGAGGAGTCTATGCAGGAGGAGGGAGGCTAGGTTCTAACCTCATTGCTGTGGCAACACGGCGGCGTGCCGGAGTCACTTCGGTGGCTCTGCCCTGCCTCAGGTCCGTCCTGCGGACTTGAGGCGCCGGCCGGCAACCCTTTTTAGAGGTACTATCACTTCTGATCACTCGGTGTGTCGTTTTACCAAATTTCCAAATTTAACGGTTAACCTTAAACGTATTCCAAAGACTCGACACACCGTCCCTTTCGGTCGGATGACCCTCCAGGGTCACCAAACACTTTTGGACTACCTCGGTCAAAATTTTAGCTTGTTAATTAGGGTTTATTCAAAATTGTAAAGCGCGTTATAGTTTACTCCGTAAGTCCGGGGGTCGTTCCCCATTCTTCCAAAACGGACCCCTAAGGTCCTAGCCTTTTACGCCGTGACTTCCGGGTGTTGCCATCTTGCCTTCTTCCGGACCCCGCCATGCGAAGCCTTCGTCGGGTTTTCAGCAGATTTGGGCGCTGGCGGAACATGTTGGGGACCAACATTGTAAGAAGGGGGTAATGTGGCGATTTTGCCCAAAGATCGCAGCAGGAGTCTTTGCAAAACACTAGCAAGTATTGTGGCCTATCTTTAGACTGCTCGAGCTTGGAGCGTGCGCTGCCTAGCAACGCACTGTACTTGATCGCGCCCAGTAAACTATAACAAGTGGTGACCTAGTTTCTCCTCCCGCCTCTCGGTTCGATATATACGCGAGCATTTGGCTTGGTCTGTGAGATTGTCCCAGAGCAAGCCGAGAGGCAGGACGAGAGGCTCGCCATGAGCTTTACGTCCCTCTGTCTTGGGTAAGGCCCTCGCGGGCCTTGGGGACGATTTCCATTGGGGGCCCGGGCTAGGGTAGAGACAGTTGCTGACTCGGGGGCACAAGCCCTGTGGATCGCCAGTTCTCTTCTCCACCCGGGGTGGTGTGACACAGGCTCTGGCAGACCGTTGGGCTGGCTCAGAGTTCCATGTCTGCGACAGTGCCTTCGGCGAGGCCGGCCAGCAACATGCCCACGTGTACGGGTTCTGTGGTGCCGCTCCCATGGCATCTCGGGCACTACACACGGCTACATTACCATAACTATGTAATATGCATGTTGTAGTTAGGGAGTTGGTGAGATGCATGTGTTATGTCGTAGTGTATGACGGCCGGACTCGTTCCGGGCTGACTGTACCTGGTTGTAGTATTCCGTAGAGTAGTGCCAGACGCCCTGTAGTGGGCGCCCGCCGAACATTACATTCAGATTCACTGGACCGTGCCAGTTAACATTCCGCGAAGCAGACAACATTGCGAACATTGTTGCCTGCTGTAACATGCTGACTGGCATGGTGGGCTTCGAGGAGAACATTGCAAAATATCTTCTGGCTGGTTTACATGATCAAACTACTTAAAACTTACTACTTCAAACTACACCAAACTCATAAAAGTGAGTTTGATGTAGTTTGATGGTGGGTGTTTACATCCTCAAACTCGTGACGTCAAACTATTTCAAACTACATCAAACTCTTTACAACTCCAGTATATAATCAAACCTCTCGTTTCAACTTCTTCAAACTCCATGAAATTACATCAAAATGACCATTTGACGTTAAGATTAAGAAATACCCACCATTTTTGTGTAGCACAGTAAATATTGCAGCATTGAATAATACCAAATTATTTTGATCAAACCCCAATATGGGGAAAAAGGCCTTGAAATAGGATTCGAGCAGGCAATATCATATTAAAGAAGAATTTTGAAGTATTTAGTCAAATTTTAGGATGCAAAATGACAAAGTTAAATTACACAATTTCACGCGTCGCCTATTTTTCCAACAATTGCCACATACCCAAGTCTATGAGCGAGCCTCACTTGTTTAGATTTCCCCCTCAAAACCATACAATGGATTTTTGAAGTTGACTCTGCTGTGAGAACTGAACAACGAAACCATCATGGCCACAGGTTCACTTCCAAGGGGACTACTTTTTTAACCCTTGTACACCTATGGAACAATCATTCATTGTCTGGAAGGGGACGATGTATGACAAATAAGTTGAATAAGTGAGAACAAGCAGATATACTTTGCTTACAGGAATCTTGTGTGCCACATGCTACAGGCACCTGCCTGGACTGTGTGTGCAGTCATCTGTAACACACCTACATGGTGCGCATTGCTTTCCTCATGTTCATAGAAGCTCAAATACTAGCATATGATGTGCATGTTGAGAACAAGTCAGTATACTGCTCACGTTGTCATATAAATCTTCAATGCTTAGGTTAAATGCTACTAATAAATATCTGAATACACAACATATTTTTAAAGCATATTTTTTCATTTATAATTTTGTAAATGATTCAATTCTGCCATGCCAACACATACATGAACATGTACAAGTGAAATTTATAAAAGTGATTAATTAAATTAATATACCTAGTATTACCTACCAAGCATGAAGCACAGGTATTGAAACCATCGCTAATTTAATTCTTGAATACAAGTTGTTTGAAATTAGTTTCATTTTTGTCATAGGCACACACACTTACCTAACTGGTCAGTCCATTTTTTGCTTTATATTAGTTGCCAAGAAAGTGGCTCAGATTAACTGACATAAAAAATACCAGCAATTGTAGACAACGAAAATGACGTATGCTAGGTCATGATGCAATCAGGCTGTTCCTCAATAAATGTATTTACCAGCCATAAATATATATTTCAATATTTCAATAGTTTCCTGTATAATAATAAACAGTACTCAAATGCTCCCATATGAAAATTGTATACTATGGGAAGAAGTACATATAAATTACCATGGTCACAAAAAGTAAAATGAACATGGTCAGACATCTAAAAACTAACATACTGTACATGTTTCACAATTGCAGTTTGTTTTGGCCATACCCACACCAAAAAATTAAATTTATGAACTGTTGTGGCCTTCATCTGAGTGTCCCTGTCACCATGGTTACCGTACATCATGATGAATTCACTCAAGGAACACCAGGACTGGGACATCATGGAACCCAACTACAGACATTGAATGTGCATGGAAATACATCTAAATCCAAAATACAGGGATAAATTTAAGTATGTAGAAAAAACATGGTTTGTCATTTTAGCCTGTTTGCAAAGGTTAATGCAACTGCTGGAGGCATAGCATCCCAAGTCCAAACATGATATTGTCAGGCAATACATGACAATACAAACTCTCCATATGATATCTTCACATGATATCTAAACTTTTAGCGCATATCGACTTGCCGATATGACCAATTTGGGTAGATAAACATGATACAGTTTTCTTCGTCGCTTCGGAGACGATGTTGCTAGTCAGACCCACAATATCAATCTCTGTAGCAGCACACACTTATCCAGCTAATGAGTATATCCAACTGGGGATCCACTTCATGTGGCACCAGTAAAACAGCTAAATCACACCACAGTGATTTGTCAATAATACGGTTGAAACACGTAGCAACACATCATTTCAACTTATCCATTTTGTCATTGTAATCCGGTGATCTGGTGATTGCATGTGTTCACGTGCCAATGATGCCATGATGCAAGATGCAGGATTTAGAGACGTGGGTGGGGTTCATTGTCCTGGGGGGACCCGAACACCCCCTTCTCCTAATTGTCATGTGGCAGAGGCCTGCGAATAAAAAAGTAAAGAGAACATGTAATTTGTGAAAATAAACTTTGGGTGTATACAGTATGCTAGTGTAAAGTTCGGCGGGCGCCCGCTACAGGGCGTCCGGCAATAATCCACGGAACATTACAACCAGGTACAATCAGCCCGAAACGAGTCCGGCCGTCATACACTACGACATAACACATGCATCTCACCAACTCCTTAACTACAACATGCATATTACACAGTTATGGTAATGTAGCCGTATGTAGAGCCCGAGATGCCATGGGAGCGGCACCACAGAACCCGTATACGTGGGCATGTTGCTGGCCGGCCTCGCCGAAGGCACTGTCACAGAGATGGAACTCTGAGCCAGCCCGACGGTCTGCCAGAGCCTGTGTCACACCACCCCAGGTGGTAAGAAACCGGTGATCCACAAGGCGTGAGCCCCCGAGTCAGCAACGGTCTCCCCCACCTGGGTCCCCAATTGAAATCGTCCCCAGGGCCCGCGAGGGCCTTACCCAAGACACTGGGACGTAAAGCTCATGGCGAGCCTCTCGTCCTGCCTCTCGGCTTGCTCTGGGACAATCTCACAGACCAAGCCAATGCTCGCGTATATATCGAACCGAGAGGCGGGAGGAGAAACTAGGTCATACCATTGTTATAGTTTACTGGGCTCGATTGATTACAGTGCGTTGCTGGGCAACGCACACTCCGAACTGGAGTGTTCTAAAAATAGGCCGTAAAACTGGTTAGTGTTTTGCAAAGACTCCTGCCGCGATTTTTGGGCAACATCGCCACACTAGACTGGGTACATGTAGGATTGAAACTCTGGCACGCCAGTGGTGTGTTGACACGCAATTTTGACACACAATACTTGACACACAATCTAAGTAGTGGCGGGATGACTGGAGTAGGAACCAATTATTCGTGTCATGGGAATCAAACCAAACAGGTACTCGTCTGTGATATTAGATAATTAGTTAGAAAGTTTTTGCTGTTTTCTATGCTGGTACTATGTTGTAGGAACGAAGTAGCGGAAATAAGGAGAAGTACAGTTAATTTCAACAGCATTTTTCATGGAGTCGATGAAGCTGTTGTAGTTTAATGTCAATATTTCATGACATATTTCGGGCAAATTTTTGTCCATAACGAATGTTCAAATAGTGAAATAGGAACCGAGTAATAGCAATTTTAGTTGCATCAACGAATGATTCCTAGGTACTAGTTCTGGAAATAAATTTGAGACATACTAGTACCAGTAGATGGTCTACCCATATATCGTACAGTAACGGCAATTTAAATTATCAACAATATGTTCATTATTCTGTTCCTGTGCTTTTCTGTGTAGACAGCCTGCCTGTCACCTAATCAGTATCAATAATAAACAAACACTGTTTGTAGGTATAAAAAATAAACAAACACTAACCTGTTGCGCTGGCCAAAATGTGTGCATGTCCCCGAGTTGATCCAATTCTAGAAATGGCTGGCATCGGGCCTCCCCATTTGGCGGACATGGCAAATAATAGAGTTAACCACACACATGACCTGCATACCAGTGTTGTTTACATGCTGGTCAGCTGTTGATGCACATGGGCTTGCATGTGATTTTTGTGACAAATGTTCACTTCCGATCAGTTCCAAGTCGGGTTGAAGGGCAATGCACATGCACCCTGGCATGGCCCCGGGCCTGGGTTCCAATGCATTGCGTACGTGATATATTCACTTGCAGACGTTGACAGTTGTTGGATCATTTTAACTCATTGGCGTACAATATTGCTTATCTAAATCAGTCATTTTGGACTAGCTCAAGTGTTTCGATTGACGACAGTGCCTCAAAACTTTTTTGTTTCTTTGAAAATTCCTGGAAACATTCAATGTGCCATCTGGCGAATAGAAACTTGAGAGGAAGTCTCAATTACGTGTGCCCAATTACGTGTGCAGCAGCAATGCAAATAGTCCCAGATTCTTCCGTATTGTGGATTGAAGAAATGTTATTTATCTGTGTATTACTTGAATTTACTTAGAGCATCTCCATTACAGCTCGAAAAGTTTATTATTATACTATTATTGTTCCTGTTATAATGAGGCACCGATCAGCTGTTGGGATATGTAATGATACAATGACGTATCATCTTGATCACGTGATTCAGGAATACAAACATGCCGTTTTGCCAAACAGTTTTGAAATGTTATCATTTGGATTGTGTTTTAACAAAATAACGAAACAACTGTTGTAATGGATATGTACAGATGGAGAAAACATTCCAAGGATAATTAGTAAGTGCCACAGATTATGCATTGCCGCCTATTTTAATGCAGATTTGTTACAGCAATGTTGCCCCCAAAACGTGCTGAAAATGAAAAATGGCGGTTTTCTTGAAAATGCAGTGAGAACGATGACAATTTCTCACGCATCTATAGAGAAAGTCCAAAATGTAAGGCTCGGCTCGAATATTACACAAATATAACTTCTAAACACTGAGGTCCCTAGGGACCTGTCTTCACTCAGTTTGAGAACCGCTACGCGTAAAATTGGGTTTTGATCCGGTTGGATCCAGACCCACATGGGTTACCAACATATTTTTCGAATGTTGAAAACTGACTAATCTGCCAGCACAACTTGAAATTTTAGACCTAGTATTACTCAATAATTTACAACAAATGACTCCTTTTTGTGCGGTTCTGTCCTGAGCAAAAAATGGCTTCCAAGATGAAGGGTCTCACTGCATCTTAATATCTGACGCTCATCTTGTACAGTTTGACTGAGCTTGATCAAACTTTGTGGTGAAGTAGTCTCGGTTAATCATCCTTGGCATTGGGTCATATAAGACATATTCATTGTCGGGTTATACTATGTGTTTGGTTCATAAACTCAAGATGTACTGCCATAACAATTTAATCATGGATCCTGCATTTTAATTCCCGAGTTCAACGTCCCTGGTAAACACAAGAAATTATTTTGTGATACGACGCACAGAAAGGACAGAACGAGCTGGTGATTCACCTGTTCGAAATTGAGACTGGCTGTCGACAAACGGTATGGATGTTGATTAAAAATGCTAACGAGCTTCAGTATTTCAGTATCAAGTAGACCAACAGTTTGATGGTAAAATCGTCGTATATTATGTTTGCATAATATTATCCATATTATGCAAATATCAGCAAAATTTTCTTCCATTTTTCATGAAACGGGACACGGTGATTTCCTATCATATTGTAAAAATCATATAAACATGTGAAAGTCACGCTATTCGACCTTTGATTATACGAATCAATACCAAGAGGCAGTTTCGTTTTTTTGCAAAACAGCTTGGATGCTTTCACTGGAGGATTGGGTTTTCTATTATTCACACAGAGAAGAGATCCCGTACAGCAGAACAAATACTGCCGTGTTTCGACATATTGGGTATAGTTGGTACCCCCTCCCCATCCCACAGCCCCCTCCCCTCGATAGGCATAGGTTGATACTTCCTATATCGGATGGCAATTTATCCTGGATGAGCGATCCACCATATTCTAACATGTCAGATACTGTAATTACACTTATTGTTGCGTACATTTATTCTCGTGAGTTTCCCCATACGGACATATTCCCGAAGCTTTGTTTTCGCAAATGGGACTCCCTGAAAAAAAATCTATGTTTAGGCCCTTTCAGCCCCTTACATTGACACCCTTAAAGGTTGGGCGAATATTCATCCTTTATAATCATCACAAAAAGAATATTTTTTGACAACTAGGACCCGCCTAAAACCAATCCCCATATACAGAAACGCATTCACTACATATACTTCGCCCTGTCCACAACTTAGCCAGGGAAAACCCAGTCTTCCCTGGTCTACAAACATGCACTCACAAACATGAGACGTTTCTCACACAAACTGGACATATCACCAAGAGAACGCACGATCATGCGCCATGAGACTAACAGTACATTCCACATGCAAATTATAGACACTACCAAACAAGCACGCACCAATCAGAACATGTACAAACTTAACAACCTTCAAATTGTACTTACACATTCCCGTCGAACAGGTGCAATTAGGAACCCTGTGTGAGTTGAGTAGATGAGGTCCACATGAACAGACATATTGAACATTGTGTCGGACTTCATTTGAGATCAAGAGAGAGTGAATAAATTGTGACTAATTTTGTAGTCTTGACGGCATTTTGGACTATGAAAAGATACATGGAGGTCTTCGTTGTCGCTATACACACAGCACTTATACTGACTGATTTCAAGTGATCGAGAAGAAAGCTCGCCACATTGGTGCCGTGACCAGTATCCTCGGTAAGTGACATTCTCTGACCTCAAACTGTCCAGAGTCTCATTCGAAGTCGATGGCGATTCCTGTTGATCCGTCACTGCCACTGGTACCCCTTACCTGTTCCAGCTGCCCAGCACAGATAACAAAGTAACATTCCTAAGGTCAGCTGCTTGCCTACAACTGCCACCCCTAAGTGCACCACAGTCGCTCAAAAGCATGCTGCCACTCGACCAAGACCCAATGCCCGGTGGAGTTCATATGACACTGGAATCAGAACGAGGAACCCCGACCTTCGACATGCCGTCCACATGGATTAAGTGGGAAGAGCGTATGCTGACAAGAACTGGGAGTACTCACACTAGTGATCGACTCACCCACTCAGAGACACCGTAGTCGTCCAGTGCCGATATCGGTCGGCCATGATCAGTGCAGACGCTCAGGTCCATGGTAGTCACATCCCAAGACTATCGTCAACTACTGGATAGTGTAACCATTTCCAACCGCCAGAGTAGTGACTCAAGTGCCTACGACAGATGACCCATAATCACCACCCCGTCCACGGCCTATTCTCCCGAACGACTCGCAGACGAATACAGAACATTGCTCTTGGCGCATTCTTCACCATCGTCAGTGAACTTCACTTTGTGTCCGACCTACGTGACGCCAATGTTCATCGGTTACCCTGTGCATGGATACGCACAGCTGGTGGGCCTGCTACACGTGGGGAGTGTGCTGGTCTACTCACCAATGGCAACAACGCCACAAGCACCCACACCACTGCCCATCCACACCACAGAATGACAGCTCCTTGGAAGTTGTGAGCCAGCACTCCAGCATTAGTTGAAATAAGAAGACCTTGATGATCACCACAATCAATGTCACTGCAGCAGCACAATGACTGTTGGAAGTTACCTGTCTGGATCAGAGACAGGACTATCCATACCATTCTAAACTCGGGAGCTCAAGTGTCGCTCTTTCGTTGAGATCAGCTAGACATTACCCTCAAACAAACGCATCTTGCAGCCCACAAGTGCAGTGATCAGAGATGTGAACCAAGATCAGACCCCGATCGATGAAGTAATAGACTTGCTGATCCAACTTGGGAGTTCACATAAGACATTGACTTGTTGTGTCATGCCATAACACGACGACATGATACTCAGCATGAACATTTCTCTCCAAGGCTGTGCCATAATGGATTACGGTGAAATGGCATTCCAAATTGACAAGATGGTTCTGTTAGCTCAAAAGACTTTGCAGCCAATATGATATGACTAGAGGTTCGCCAAGTCGTGACAATACCCAGGAACAAAGCTGTCATTGAGCTCATTCCCACATCCAGAGTAGAAGTTCGCCAACAAAAACCATACAACGGGCCGCGCAAACCGTTCGTTAGGAACGAGCACGTGACCCCCGAAAACTACTGGCGGAGGCACCGTTCGCAGAAGAACCATTCGCAGAAGAACCGTTCGCAGAAGCACCACTTGCGGAGGTACCGTTTGCGGAAGTACCGTTTGAGGAAGAGGACTGTTCGCGAAAGAACCGTTCGCAGATGCAGCCTTCTCCACGTGGTGACGAGCACGGATGAGACGTTCGCGGATGAGGATGCGCGCGCAGCCACCTTGGCTATGAAAGGGAGAGCGGACGGCCGCTCTGAGAGAACTACAACAGCGACATCGACCGTGGGGAGATCGTCACCGCCACAGCCAAGGGACTCGACGACCTCCGTGCGGACGACTCCTTCTTCAGGGCCTTTGAGTCAACGGGATTTACGACTAACTACCTGGAGAAACCATTCGACGAAACGGGACGGGAAACTTCAACGACAAAAGGAGGGAGAGAAGCCTCGGCGAAGAACTCTTTTTAGTTGTGCCCTCGTGCACTAGTTATTTTTAACGTGATCATACAGTGCTCCATGTCTGAACTTCATATCTGTACGTCACGTTGGTGACCGACAATTTCATTGATGATGAAATGTTGATAAATCTTCATTTATTTACGTCTGAGTTGATTCTTGCCTGAAGTAAGCCGGTAAGCTACTGAGTGATGAAGCATATAATAAGCACCTTTTAGTGACGGCTCTCGAATCACAACGAGCGGGAGTTACCAAAGTCTATATGATCAAGAGGCAGGGTTTTTGGGCAGACAAAAACACAAACAACAAGTCATACCTACTAAACGTCACAACTTGGTGCCGTGACCAGGATCCCTGAGAGTTTACTGCCAGGGAACGAATCTCAGCATCACTCATGTCCGGCAAAAACGACGAAACTACTCCAGGGAAGACAGGAGGTGAAGAGGAAGACTCTTCAAGGACGGCCTCTCTCATGGACGAGGACGACAGCTGTTCGCGGAAGCCGAACTTGGTGGAAGAGGACGACAACCGTTCGCGGAAGCCGACCTTGGCGGAAGAGGACGACAACCGTTCGCGGAAGACGACCTTAGTGGAAGTCGACGTTCGCGGAAGACGACCGTTCGCTGAAGAGCAGCTTCACAGCCAGGGGTGGACGTGGCGTTTCGTCAAATAAGGAGCAACCAGGGAGGTCGAGACCTTCCATGGGCCAGTCGACGAGTCAGCAGAGACCGCAGAGCCAGACACCCGACAACCGTTCTCCTTTCAGGTCCTATGGACACGACTCTGGGTGGCAGCATGAGCGTGACAGAGAGAGGTCGACCTACCTTGAGAACGTTAGGAGGGGCCCTGAGTTACGACGAGTGCTGGGAGAGGAGTACGTCAACCTGGACGGGGAGGACGGCGAAATCTGGGCGAGGAGGGATCGGCTACAGCTACCGGAGCAGAGTCCGAGTGTGGCGCCCCCGGAGAATGCAGCATTGAGGCAGCTTTGGGACCAGTCCCAGCAGCAGTCTGGTGCAACAGGGCAGCAGTCCAGTACGACGAATCGACAATCGGGAGCGACTGGAGGACGGGTCACTTGGGCTCCAACCCAAGAGAGCAGCTCGAGAGGGAGGGGACTTTTCATGGAAGAGAACGTTCGCGGACGAGAGGCATTCTTCGGCGGCGGGGACGCTTGCAGCCGGGGATCCTTCGTGGATGAACGTGCTCGCGGGCGAGGGGGAGTCTTTGGTGACGAGGACGCTTGTGACTGGAGAGGGCCCTTCCCGGACGACCACGTTCGTGGATGAGGACGACTTGCGGACGAGAGCGTTCGTGGAAGAGAGGAGTCTTCACCCAGACGGTGGCTCGACGGGAGGAGTGATCCAGGCGACCAATCTTCCTTTCCAGTTTTTCAGAGTAGACAAGGAAGACCATTCGCGGATGGGGCCGTTCGTGGAAGACCAGCGAAAGACGGGTTTTCGCGGACGTACGCCTTTTGTAGAAGAACGTCTCCGAGGCATCTTAGCGGACGAGCCGGTTCGCGGAAGACTCGCGGAAGACAGTGTTCGCAGAAGGGGCCTGTTCGCGGAAGAACTTCTTCGGGAGCTGTTGGCGGAAGAGTCTGTTCGCGGAAGGTTCGCGGAAGACAGCGTTCGCGGAAGAGGGAGGTCTTCACCCAGTCGACCACCAAGTCAGCCAGCCTCCTGGAGGCATCAGACTTCCATTTCAGGCACCCAGGGAGGCCGGGGACAGCACCTTTTCTCATCATCGGGCGATGAAGGGCCTTCATCAGAGGGAGGGACCGACAGCAGCCATGGTTACCCAGGACGGGGGAAGAGACCACCGAGGCGAGGACCGCCGCTGCACCGACGAAGCCCTAGGCCCAGACGGAGGCAGGAAGACTCCTCGTCCGAGGACAGTTCAGCCTGGAACCAGGGCGGTAGAAGGAACCGGAAGATGCTGACACCTGACAAGTTTGATGGGACATCCATAGAGTGGCCGGTGTACCGGGCCCACTTTGACGTCATCGCAGAGGTCAACGGATGGAGCAAGAGGGAACAGGGCGTCTATTTAGCCGGGAGCTTGACGGGAGAGGCGCGACGAACGTTGACAAGCCTGAGTCCTGCAGACCGGAGGGACATCGACGCTCTGACCGACAAGCTGACCCTAGGATTCGACCCTGACTGTCAGGAGGAGACCTACAAGGCAACCTTGGTACAGAGAACCCGCAGGAAGGCAGAGACACCCCAGCAGTACGGCTATGAACTGCAACGACTGGCCGGCCGTGGTTATCCGAATCTGAACTCCGCAGCTCAGGAGGCTATCACCTTAGACAACTTCTGGAAGGGCCATCCAGATGGGGACATGAAGGTGATGGCGCTCATGAAAAAGATGAAGACCATGGAGGAGGCCATAGCGTTCGTAACCCAGTATGAATGTGTCAAGCCCAAGCCTGGAAAACCGGTGATGTCCATCGGGTCGGAAGACTCCGAGCCAGCAATGGGACGGGTCCTGCAGCTGTTGAAGAACCAGCAGGAGGGCGGAGCTACCACCAGTGGGCAGCAGAGCAATCAGCCGAACGTAGCGGGTCTACCCAGACTTCCCTACTTCAAGGGGCTCTTTGATAGCCAGGACAGGAAGCTGGATCGACTAATCGAGCTGTGTGAGCAGGTGCTGCCTATCAAACCGAGTGCCGCCACTGCTGAGAACAAGGGACCAAGCGCTAGGCCAGGACCAGATGACTGCTGGTACTGTGGAAAACCGGGTCATCGGAAGTACCAGTGTCCAGACCGGCCGCCAACTCGGAACAAGGAGGAGAGCTTGCGTCGACTAATCGAGGAGATTGGTGAGGACAATGGTTCAGACGAGGAGTCGGAAAACCAGTAGGGCTCATACTCGCCCCCAACCGTATGGGCCAGTGGCAGGTGTGTGCACGGCTTCACAGGCGAGAAGTACGACGAAGACGTGAAGAACACATTGCCAGGGGGGAAGCTTTAGCTTCACAGATTTTTAATAGGCTTTTCAGGTGTGCATCTGAAGTGACTGGATGGGCACAAGAGGAGCTCGAGGATCGAATTCTCGACTATTTGGAGGGCCAGCCTGTCAACACAGACGGGAGTGCCAGTGTACAGCAAACTGATGTAGCCGCGTAGCGTCTAATGACCCGCGGAGCCGTCGACGAAATGCAGACCGATGGAGCCGTGGAGCGTCTAAGGACCTGCGGAGACGTCAACGAGGTTTCTGCTAGCAGCAAGGAAGACCAGCAAGTTACAACCTTGAGGCTAACAGCAGGGACCCCCCATTCAACTGAACCAGAAGCGGCCGTGATAGAGGGAAACGGAGGGCTGGGAGAGCGGAATGACCAAGGGGCCAGCGCAGCAGCCATTGCTGGTGGACGACTCATTACTTATCCGGAGCGGCGGTTCCGAGGGGAGAGCATCCCTTAAGACTGACAGAGAGGACCAGGGTGGTGCATCACTGTGGGTGGACGACTCAGTACTTATCCAGGGCAGCGTCCCTTAGGAGAGTGGCAGCTCTCTTAAGATTGACAGAAATGGCCAGGTGGTGTCGTTGTCAGCCGGTTCCCGAGGCACATTGGCGTGCTATGCAGCATGCCACGTTATGTGGAAGGTGACTCGTATGTTGGTGGACACGGGTGCCTCCTCCACCATTCTGGACGAGTGTCTCTTCGACCAATTGGATGACGAACATAAAGCGACGATAAGGCAAACGAGAATAAGGTTACGGGCAGCAACCAGAGACTACTTACAGGTTCGAGGTGAAATGACAGCACAACTTCTACTGGGCACACGACTCATGTCGGCAGACGTACTGGTTGCCAAACTGGGAATCCCGGGTGTGCTGGGGCTTGATGTACTTCAACAGATTGGGGGACAGCTGGATCTGCGTGAGGGCGAGTGGCAGGTGGGCGACACTACTGTAGTGATGAGCTCGGGCCACGAGGATGCAGTCTACACACTGGTGACGGAGGAGACGGTCGTCTTGCCACCTTTTTCAGAAATGATGATGGACCTCAAACTGACGGGAAGTGAGGGAGGAGTTCTGAAGGCCGGCCTCGTGCAGTCCGCCAGAGAGCCAATGGAGGACGACCCCTCGTAGTGGGACGAGCCCTTGTACGACCCTGAGGACGCCTGGTACCGGTGGTACTACTGAATGCCGGCGCTGGAGTCCGCACTGTGCTGATGGGGACCATTCTAGCTGAGCTTCACGGGATAGAGGCCGTGATCAACCTAGGATTTCGTCCCGATGGCGGGAAGTCAACCCAGAATGAGCCTAAGAGGGAGCAGTGGTTCCGGGAGGAGCACGGGAGGGAGCATGAGCCCTTACTCCAAACTCCACCAAGTGGCGGAACCGGACGCCTGAGCGGCCCGAAACCAGAGTGCACGCCATGCACGCTGAACCGTCAACAAAGACACCAGAGTGCCCGGAGCATCTACAACCGCTCCTGGAGGGAATGCATCCGGACTTGACGGAGAGGAAGGTGGAGGTCTTCAGCGATCTCCTTCGACGCCACCAGCAGGTCTTTATGGGACCAGACGGGAGGTTGGGCCGGACGTCCCTGGCAAAACACGTCATCGACACAGGAGATCACCCCCCGATCAAGCAGCCTCTGCGGAGAGCCCCGTACTACCAACAGGAGCTGATCGAGGACGAGGTCGACAAGATGTTGAAAACCGATATTGTGGAGCCCAGCGACAGTCCATGGTCATCCCCCATCGTACTGGTGAAGAAGAAGGATGGTGCGCTGAGATTTTCTGTCGACTACCGCCGTCTAAATAATGTCACCCGGAAGGATGCGTACCCTCTGTCTCGAGTCGACGAGAGTTTTGACACCTTATCAGGAGGACGATATTTTTCGATGCTAGACTTGGCTAGTGGTTACTGGCAGGTCGAGATGGACGACAGTGATAAGGAGAAGACGGCGATCACCACCCGCAGTGGACTCTATCAGTTCAAGGTGATGCTGTTTGGATTGGCGACAGCCCCGGCTACGTTCGAACGTCTTATGGAACTGGCACTGAGAGGACTCCAATGGAAGAGATGTCTAATTTATTTAGACGATATCATCTGCCTTGGGAAGACTTTCCAAGAAGCCGTGGACAACCTCGAGGACGTGTTCCAGTGACTGCAGGCTGCCGGACTGAAGCTGAAACCCGCCAAGTGTGAGCTGTTGCGACAACAGGTCAACTTCCTGGGCCATGTCGTGTCCGACCGAGGCATCCAGTGCAACCCTGCCAAAGTCGAAGCAGTAACGAAGATGGTGCCACCTACCACCTTGACAGAACTAAGGAGTTTCCTTGGGTTCGTGGGGTATTACCGCAGGTTCATTCCTGACTTTGCCACCCGAGCAGGACCCCTCAACCACCTGTTAAAGAAGGAGGTCCATTACCATTGGAGCGAGGCTCATCAGCAGGCGTTTGAGGTGCTGCGTCAACCCCTGACCGAGCACTCCCTGCTGGTGTACCCTGATATGGACCGGGAATTCATCCTAGATACTGATGCTAGCGGCTACGGAGTGGGAGGCGTCATATCCCAAGTGCAGGACGGACGAGAGCGGGTGATCGCCTAAGCCTCTAGAGCCTTGAGGGACACCCAGCGGAACTACTGCACCACCAAGCGGGAGCTCTTGGTCGTTGTCAGTATGATACACCATTTCAGACATTTCTTGTGGGGGAGAGCGATCTTACTGCGGACCGACCACACCTCTCTCAAGTGGCTGCTGAACTTTCGGGATGCGGAGGGAATGATCGCTAGGTGGGCGGCTCGCATCGCCAGCTACGCCTTCAGGTGTGAGGTCCGACCGGGAGTTCAACACGGTAACGCAGACGGGACGTCCAGATGTCGACAGTGCTGAAGACCGGATTGTCCCGCCCCTCGCCACACCACAAGACCCAAAGGAGAAGAGGAGGCCTGTCCGACTCAGGAGGAGTGTCCCCTACCCCTGGAGGACCTCTCTGACGAGGATCTGCTTCCACCAATCAACGGAGAGGAGTGGAGCCCTGGAGGACCCCCGGTCAACATCATACGGGAGGTCCCCTCAGAGCCCTGGATGGAGGACCATTACTGCGGAGATGGAGTCGGGATATTTCAGATCTAGGAGGTGCGCCGCCAGGAGGACCCAAGGACGATTACGGAGCCGACCGAGGAGCCCCTGCCTGAAGACCGGAGCCCCCCACGGACGGAGGACGGAGCCAGGAGCATCTGTAGATCCCTGCATCGGCTTTGTCCCTCTGCCTGGGTCTGGTTTTTCCTGATGATGCTCTTCACACTGCATGGTTTGGGACCGGAGGCTGTTGCTGGAGCAGCGATCGGCGCGACGGCCGACGCGTGGATGCGCTGCCGAGAGGAGCCATTACCGGACCCATGCCCACATTAATTTCCACGATATTGCATACTTATTTTGTTTATTTTCTCTCAAAATTTTGCAGAAATAGCAAATAATCAGGAATGGCCAAGGACGAGGCCCTCACTCTCCCAAAGCTCACAGTCATGATATCACGCCAACCTGACTGTGATATCGTACAAACCTCACACCTATGATTTCACATTAGTGATGCTAAATGGATATAAAAGTGACCTCACAACTGCGAGATGTAAACGTAATGTCATAATGACGATAATATCAATAATAATACCCATTTCTTATGCAGTGCTTTCTCAATGATCTATCCAATTGCTCCATAATTTGGAAGTAGCTCCTCAGTGAGTGGTCTCAGAGGGGTTTTTATATCCCTTCAGAACATTTTTTAGAGATAAAGCAGCCAATGTTATTTGTTTCTTAGAGATTGTCTGGCATTTTAGATTTTTTTTTTTTGGGGGGGGGGGCACTATTTTATGTGATATTGAATTCACGGGTATACTGCCAAGTGTGAAGGTAGGGAAAATACACAATTACCACACATGCAGCCCGATGTTGGATCAAACCCACACCGACTATGGTTCTTGATTTAAATTGAGCGACTGACCCAGTCAGCCATCTCGGCCACCATAAATATGACATCACAAACGTGATCACAAAATAGTCCAAATTCATATTATTAGCCTACAATAATTGCTTGTAAAAGTCAGAATCTGAGGTGGGCGTGCGTTGTGGTCGACTTCCAGTTTTATAAAATCAGCCATGAAATACTATGCGTGTTTGCACAGGATGTTGTGAAGCTGAATGCGTAGTGCTTGGTGTATATTACTTCCCAGGTTGATCTTATGAAATCTGCGTCCATATTACATTAAAATATATAAAGCAGAACGGAATCACGCTTGTTATTTCACAAGTATGAGATTAATTTGTGGTTAGACTTTGAGATCATAATGAGACACCTGGTATCACATATTATTAGGGCCTATAATGTCAATGTGATCATCTCCAAGATGGCATTTGTTGAACGGGCTGTTCATGCAGTGAACAACTTCGGTTTAATGGTCGGCTGTGATATCACAAATACCGTATCAAGAATTGACCAGTTTCATGGTACCTAATTAAATATTAAGTGCATTGGGCCCCTAGCAACGATGGTTGCTATGGGTCATATCTCGAGAATAGTTACCTTGGTCTATCTCGTGCCATATAAAGTACATGCCAAATAAAGCACATATTATTATTATGGTAATTTTTTATAGCGCCCTATTCAGATATAAATCTGCTGTACTGCATTAATGGTATCATGGTACATGTTTAAAACTAGACGGTTCATTACTCTTATTAACTTGTTTTACCCTTGTGACGTCATGAATAGGCCTACTCATTATAATGGTCAATTAGGCACAAAAAAGTAAGCCCAATATTTCCACTAAAACTGTCATATCTTCATAAACAATCAAGATATCGACATGCTGCAAAAACTATAATAATTCACGAGATTCACTTTATTGACTGTCAAAAATAAGTGTACTGACTTTAGTTTGACTTTGATGCTGTTCCAACAACATGTCGCTTCAAAGTTCAAGATGCTGAATATGCGACAGCTTCGTGAAACTGAAAATTGTCGCTTGAGCAGTGACTGGTCGCACGCTTGAGACGGCCTCGAAAAACATGCCGCAGTTTGACTGCTAAAATTATGAAATAAATTCAATGACTTTCTGTGTCACCATTTCAGATTAATAGAAGGTCGGGGCCGTTCATGAGGGTGGGGTCGGGGGAGGGGAGGGGTATATTTATGGTAGTGCGAATTGGGGAGTACACGCCTAGTCCTAATCATATGTATGTATTACCACCTTGTTTGATCACAGACATGTGCCATGAAAACAAAATAATATCTAGATTCTAGATCTAGTGCCTACTCTGAAATTTTCAGATGATATTTTTGGGATGTTAATCATATCATGATATAACCGTCCTAGTTCATGCTCCGAATATATGAACTATAACCGTCCGTACATCACTTTGGGATCAAAAGTCAATTTCCTGCAAATTGTCAGAATTCTGCTCATGAAACAGAATTTCAGCGATCTACTGCAGTCTTCAGTGACGAATGGTCCTATTCACAGAATTTCCCGCCGCCAGCAGGCGAGTATCGCCGGAATATTTTGGTCTCCATGTCAACATTGTTTATGAATGTTGGGCGCGTGAAGGAAGAGTCCATTCAAAAGATCTACGTAGGGAGTGCGGGTGGGAATTGAGACCACCCACGCATTTAAATGATATACAAGCTACTGCAGAACACAATCATGCTGTCATCTGGCAACACGATTCCCGATTTTATTTGAACTTGTTCACTTGTTCTGCTTCTTGAACAAGGCAATGTGGCAGATACCACCCCCACCCCACCCGCCATACACAATACTGAGAGGAACACAGTACTCTGGCGTTCCGGACGCCAGGTTAGTGGAGACTAGATGTTTCTGGACGACAGCGTGGGTACATTCCTCTGATGACCTATAATAAATTAATAACAACTTGTGCCCAAAATCTGCTACCAGTACTAAAGTTGGCGCATAATTTATTGGCGCGAACATATCTCTTTCAATCTCAGAACTTACTGACTTGTATTATATGAAATTCAGGCAACGTTTGAACAAAACTGTGACCAAAGTCGCTGACGTGAATTTGAAAGTTGTTCTTCAAACAGAAAAAAAATATTTCAATAAATGCAATTTTAAATGGAATTTTACCATTGTAGCAATGAGCGGGAAAGCGGCAAGTCAAAACAGTGGTGAATGCCAATGCAACAGCTCATTAATGCAAAAAAAATCATTGGTCTGACCAGTGGTGTGCAACGGTCTGAAAAGTAACATGTGATGACCTATGCTGTTCAAAAACTGATAGTGGTCATATTTTGATGTCTCGGAAAGGCTGAGAATGTTGGTTTATATTTGGGAGTGAAACTGTATGTCAGGCCGAACAGGACAAAAAGATATATATTTGATTGCAGTACATTGTTATCTCGCTAAAAAGAGGAACATATTCAGTTTTCATCAATATGAATTGATGATTTAGGGTGTCTAATTTTTGACCAGTTTCGTATCGAGCCCGGATATGCTCACGTTGCTCTGGCCTTTGAGTCCAATTAAAATTCTCTGAGCTCAGCTTAGTGTTGGTTAAGGGACTGTCTCAAAGAAGCTATGGAACAGATTTCAGAAAAATGACAAAATGTTTGTGCTTGATTGCGCTGTTGATCATTTGAGCAAAATTTTGTTCCTGATAATATATTTTCAACGTACAGCACATGTTATGCCTATATTCCTTAACAGATGAGCCAAAAAAACAATACCCTATAGCACATGTATACATATATATCTATGAGTGTAATATGAAGTTGTCGTTCAAAGTCATCGACGAGATCAACATTGATCGGGTCGTCATACATCTGGGTGAATCCAACAGTTCAGGTTCGGACTGAAGAATTACCGTGGATATTGTGTGATTGTGATTCCTTTAACGCGAAATATATTCAAGCACGAGTAATAGAACGAATTATTATTGTATTTTCTTTGAGAAGGCCCCTAATCAATTCGGTTATTACATTGATTTGTCTCAATCCCAGACAGCATGAAAAAATGGCAAGCTAGAATTTCCATGTTAACACACCATAAGGATATATATTTTCCTAGATATACCGACGAGAAACGCACACGACAGAAAACAGCCATTGTTCCACAATGGTCATGGTGCCGTTTTCACTTTATATAAATTTCAAATAATACAAGTCAGTATGTTCAGAGATATGACGAGATAGGTTCGCACCAATAAATTATGCACCAACTTTAGTACTGGGCCTATATATAAAATATAATTATTGCTCAGTCAGTGTTCTTCATCAATGTCTGCAATCAATGCTACTGACTTTAATTACTTTATTGTATCCAGTAACTAATTGGGTTACCTAATGGGTGAAAATGCATACAAGCAGAGTGCAGAGTGGACATTCATGTTTACAGAATGAGAAATAAGTTGAGACAACCAGTGAACACATATTTATTCCATAAATAATTTGATGTTTTTTATGTGTACATGTATATTTATAACCTATTGTAATTATATACAACTAACAAGTTCAACTCTCACTAATTTTTACCGGGCACTGTCGCCCATTGCATCTGGATTAGGTACTAGGTACTAGTACTAGAATACCGGTATTCATGAAAGGAAAGGCCCTCAACGAGATTTGTTTCTTATTCTATACAACATGTACAATGGCTTGCGGGCCATGGTAGGCCTACAATATCGAACGGCCCACGTTCCGCCGAGTGCAACATGGGTTCGGGTCTATGCGTGAAAGAAATCTTACTCGCCAGTGAGCAAATTGCTAGTTATGTTGATTATGTTGATAATGTAGCCTACACATATCAACATCAAAATAATGAGATTGCGTATCAGTAAGAACGAAATAGATCTACATATATAGGCATATATCTATAGCTAATTATATTATATTATACAACTGTAACTAATGGGTGAATTATTCACTCCTTCTGTGCTTCGGTTTGAGCCCTGCACTCCAGATGTAAGCGAGCACCACCTGATCCACCTGAGATTGGCCAGGGTTTCCTCAGAAGAGCCCCTGTACACTACACATTGTCGATGTACACCATCCATCTCTTCCAGAGGCACCTTACCTAACACCATCTCTATCAAGGGTTGGGACATCATTAGGAATTGCAGAGCCCGAATTGCATTACCTTAAACTGGTAATGGCCCTTCTTGGTGAAAAAGGTTGTTTCAGTCTTATCACTCTCCTCCATCTGGACTTTTCAGTACTTAGATGCCAGATCGAGCACACATAATTGTGCGATCCAGTCAGGGCATCTAAGATGTCTTCAACATGGGAGGAGAGGATGTGAGTCCTTCTGCATGACATCGATTAGCTTCCAATAATCAAAGCAGAACCTTCACGAGCTGTCCTTTTATCACTATAACCACAAGACTTCCCCAGAGGCTATCACTGGGTGTGATGATGTCTAGCTCGAGCATCTTCTGATCCCTTGGTTGACGATTACTTGGTGCATTAAGATGAGCAGATTGAGCATCCACACCATCCAGATTCATTAGCACATCTGCTACTAGCCTGCGACATTGTGCAACGAGATCATCGATGGGAAGCACCATGAGAAGAGGGATTACGTTAGGGCCAGGCTTGTTCAGAGCCACACTCATCATGAGTCCATATCATGGGCAAATTGCTCCCGTGTTGTACCATACATAGACAAACACCAAGAGGCATCTGCATAAGTTGCAGCAGTGATCATCTTATTGAACAGTTGAACAAATGCAACACATCCCACCTCAAGCTGAAACAATCATATTGGAATCATCCATAAAATTTGGTAAACTTCGTCCCACATCAGACTTTGCTGGCACTGAAGTCAGCACTCACCCAATTAGTATGTACCAAGTTCATCCCGATTATCCTGACTGCACCATTATCAGTAACAATCGCCTCTGTCATATACACATTGTCCCCAAATGTAAATGGCAGATCAATCAGTCCCTTGATAGAGATGCTGTTGTTTGCAGTTCAATAGCACCGTAGACGGACTGTGCAGTGGTAGATCCGTTGTGAACGGCATTTGTTCACCATTTTGAATGGTCTGTTCAGCTTTTTAAACGGCATTCACACGCCTGATTGTACCAGCACATGTAGAACAACCAAATAGACAAGATGAACATGGTTATATAAGACGAAACATAACGCGAAGCCTAAATATTGAATACAAGGTGATATATAGAGGCTATTTTGCGTAAATAAAATGTTCAATCATTTGCTAATTGATTAAGGAAAGAAAAGAACCAGTACATTATGATTGGAAGGCATTTGGTGTGTTTATTAAACATTCCTGGTGGAAATAAAGTCGAGAAGTTAAAGCTATCAATCTTTCATAATCATTCTCAAAGTTGTGGCATTTAACTTTCTGTTTTCGTGGATATATCGATACATTACCAATAAGAAATGTGTGGTCAAAAGTTGAGCGTTGTATACGGTTGGTTTAGCGTTGTATACAGTAAAAATTGGGAAGGTTCAACTTGTAAACGGTCGAATATAACGTTTGTTTTTGGCATTTATGATAGGATTGTGAAAAAACCCTGTTGTTCTGTGCTGGTATTGTGGTGAGAAGTATAGAAGTATTTCCGAGCATCTTTTGCATGTGCATGGACATCGCCAGACTGAAAAGTACAAAATACCCATTCCCCACGAGAGTGACTGCAAATACAACACCATAGGCTTCAACAAAATACCACAGTACATTCTTATGGTCAAATTTGTATTTTATGGCACCCCGTTCGTTCTAAAAAAATAATATTGTCTAACTCATAGGTATGAGATACTAACTATGATAAGCGATACCAACACATACGTACATGAATGAGATACTGAGTCATATGTGTGAAATACTTATCTCATAGAAGATACTAAGTCAAAATTAGGAGATACAATCTCATATCTAGATGATATTAATTAATACATAGGAGATACTGTACTAAATTATACGTACGTGATAACCCATACATATTAGTCACTAAGTCATAGTGTATGTGATACTAACACATTTTTAGGTATATTTGTAGGTATTTCCACATACCCGAGACCGACGTGGAAATAGAAGTAATGTACACGTTCGTGCTCTGTGTTTTCCATCTGACCTCTGCTTCTGTTACCCTTTCCATGAAATTGAAACATCTAGCGCGCATCTTCTACATGGGAGTTGGTATCTCATACATATGAGATAAGGATCTCATACGTATGTGTTTGTATCTCATACGTATATGTATGTGGCGTTGTCTAATACACATGAATTATAATCTTATACATATGAGTTATTATCTCACGAATATGAGTTATCATCTGATACGTGTGACTTAGTACCCCATATGTATGAGTTGGGGGGAAAAATACCGTGCACAATTTTCATGCACACCCGTAAGCTCCAGAAATAAGAATGTGGACGAACGACGGCTGACGACGAGGGAGGACGGCCGACACCAATTAACTTCTCCTATTTGTTGCACAAACGGGGCACCATAGTATTTCGATGGTGGAAAATTAATAATACAAAGTAAAAAAAAATAGGCCAAGGGCCAAAGATAGGTTACCAGACAATGTTTAATATTTTAGATGTTAGCCAGGTCACTGGTTAAATTCAAGGTCAAGAGAATATTCAGCATATATACTATTAAGCATATATCATGTCCACAGTTGATTGCTGAGCTGTAAATTCAATAATCAGAGATAAAAGATAAGATAAAATTTTATTTAACGTCGATATAAAAAGTTCAACAGTAACATTAGCCATATGGCTATTCACCGAAAATGGGATAACAAGAATGAATATATATAATGATATGAGAAAATATACAAATGAGATGAGGACATGCCTTCAATATTATCAAATGTATGCTTACAAATCGTTCAATTTACACAATATGCAATAAGAACAGATACATTTTATGGGCTGCCAGGCATTGAGTTTACTTTTAAATATCTGGATTGACCTTGATAGCTTTAATTCATTACTTGATGAGTTCCAAAGTTTACTCCCCTGATAGACAATACTGTTATACCCATATTTCACACTATTGAATTTCCTGAGATTAAATTGCAAAGCATTACGCGTTTTATGATTACTAATATACAAAGTGAAGAGTTCCTGGATATACATAGGTGAGAACTTATTGATTGCTTTGTATATTTCAAGTAAAATACATCGAAGTCGATTGACATAAAGTAATGGTTGGTGAGCCTTTACCCTCAAACATTCATACGTAGAAAAATGGTCATTAAAAACATCTTAGTGCTTGTTTTTGGATCCTTTCTACCTTCAATGTATTTCCCTTCCCACAACAATGCCATACAATTGCACAATATTGAAAATGCGAGACTATAAAAGAGTGAAACAGAATAAGTTTGCTTTTTTAACACAAGCTCCATGATAATCGCCAGAGAACATTATGTTTTCTTCCAGCTTTCTGACAGATTTCATGCAAATGATATTCAAAAGTTAACTTTTCATCAAGTACAACATCCAATAGTTTAACTTTTGTCACAATTTCAATAATAGTATTGTCAATAACTATATGTACCTGTGGATTTACAAATCCTTTACCAAATCTAATATATTGAAATTTTGAGGTATTTACCTTCATATTATTATAAGAAAACCATGCCATCATTCTTTCAAGTACACTCATAAGATTTGTTTTCACCATGTCAACATTTTCTCCATAACAACAGACTGTACTATCATCAGCATAATTGAGAATATCACATAGATTGCTAATATACAAAACCAAATCATTTGAATGAACATTATAGCAAAGAGGACCCAAAATAGAACCCTGTGGAGCACCAATATTAAGTGGTAACCATGTACTATGGAAAGGATACAGTGTAACCTGTTACGGAAATAGCTTAACATTAGTTTACAAGAGTTGTTATCAACACCATATGCATGCATCTTAGCAGTAAGTAATTCATGGGGCAATCGATCGAATGCTTTGGACAGATCAGTAAGTATAGCACCAGCATATTGATTTTTGTCCAACTGACATTTTACTGCTTCTATAAATCTCAACAAAACGCTCTGACAACTGTAGCCTTTACGGAATCCAGATAAATGTTCAGAGAAATAATTATCACAATATTCAGAAATTTGATCAAACATAATTTTTTCGAAAAGCTTTGAAATGCTACTCATTTGAAGTAGCATTTTCTGGCCTATAATTTTCTTTTAACAATGCATCGCCTTTTTTAAAAACTGGCATAATTTCTGCATTCTTCAGAATAAATTGTTTACGCATGCTCTCAACCGAAATCCTCTTAAAAAAAAAAGCCACCAGGTGATGGAAATCACTCAAGCCTGAGTCTAAAACAGTAACACCCTGTAAACGCTTATAACTATCACTCAAAACAACATCAATTGTGGAAGGATTAACACCTTTAAAGCATGTGGGAACTTTTATACAATATTTTTGACACCAAAACATCACAAAAAATTGTTAAACTATGCTCTTTCGTAGAAAAATTAATATTTATATCACCTACAAGAACAATATTTTTGAAATCATTGCTTGCAGTCGCAAAATGTTTTTCAACAATATTTATAAAATGTTCCAGTTGTGCCTTCGGTTGCCTATATACACTTGAGAATAACCATTTTTTTCCTGATTGATACTAACTTCAAAACACATCATCTCTATTCTCCCATGAGCATACTCATTATATCCAATATCGGATCTTCTCTTGTGTACAATATCATTTCTGATACAGGCCATTATTCCACCCATATTGGATTTGACATCACATCGATAAACTTTGAAACCATCAATATTAAATTGTCCACTAGGAAAAGAATCATCTAACTTGGTTTCTTGGATGAATAGTATGTCAATCAGTCCATTAAGCAAAATATTTTTTAAGCGGATCAAACTTGTGCCTAACACTATTTATATTGATGTGAGCAATTTTTAAACATTTTTGAAATTGCTTATAAAATGAAACAAGTTCATTCATTTCTTGAACATCATCATCTATACTACTCAAATGGCATGCATCGTGTTCATTATCAGATACACTGACTTCAATATTACCAGACTTATCGATATCATGCATACTATGATTGTTAGATATAAATGTAGTGTTAAGACTATTCTTTTCAGGACAAGAATTGATATTTTCCTCATTACTCAAATTGACATCAACCATTTTGACTGCAACATTGTTATAATCATTATTACTCATATTATCAATTTCCTCACAGTATAATGCAGCAAAGCGATTAAAAATATGTACATCATCTGGATAAAAAGTTTGCAAGAAACATGAGTCTATGTTAGAGTTTAAATTAGAACCGGCAATACCTTTGCCTACCACCTAATGCGAATGAAACATATGACAGTATTTTGACTTATGTCCATACTGATGACAAGAGTCACACAGCACTTTTTTTGTGTCCGCACTGCTCCTTGGTGTGACCGGGCTCGGCGCAATACCAGCAGCAGATCTGATTGCCACGTCTCGTGTTGTGGGAACTGCTGGGTGCCAGTCTCGGGCGCTGCGATGTGTAACGGGGCATGTCGTCACGAGTACCTATGTGTGGAGTGCGGTCAGAGCGGTAGCGAGGCATGTGCTGGTCGGGACGAACTGTGTGTGTTTGTTCATACCATGGAGAAGTGCGTGGAGAGGTGCGTGCGGCAGGGTTGGACTTTGGCTCCAGGGAGAGGTTCTTCATCAGCTTGAAGGTGCCATGGGACGAAAGAACCTAGGTCAATGTCACCATTCCTCAGCAGAAAGATGTCGTCATGGTTCACAAACTTAGCCCCGTGATCTGTGCAGACTCGACACATGAGCTGGTTGATGTCCTGCTGTCTCTGAGTGACGTCACGGTCAGTCCTTGGGATAACACTGCTGACGTCACCAGCGCGTTGTCTGGCTTCCTGAACAAGTGACGTGAGGTCAGTCTCAATGATGTCCATGGGCATGTCACTGTCTACCTCGCGTGTCCCTGCAACGATGTGTATGGCAGAGGCTAGGTCGGCGTGTGTCTCCAGTGCCTTCTCCAAATCACGAAAGGTAGCTCCGGACTGTTTGTCGACTACTACTGGATGACCCTCAGCTGTACACACTTCTCCAAAGCCACGGATGAGGCTGTTCCCCAGTACCAGCATGCGGGAAGTATGACTGGCTGCAGACACACATCCTAGCTTAGCGAGGGCTCTCACAGCAGCTTCCTGGATATACGTGAAACGTGCTGGCCCAAGATGCTTTCCGCCATACCAGCAACACACTAGCACTACAATGTCCGTGAGGTCTCGCTCCTGTAGGATTCTCAGGATATTGCCACCTGCGTGTTGCTCGCCGTCATCTTGGCAGGATTCGGCGGGTCCATGGGACGCTCCTGACAAACGGTAGGCCATCATAACATGGGTCGCCATCTTGCATCTTGACAGACCCTTGACTGTGTCGATCACTGTTTGGACCTCATCCAGAGATTTGACGGGTGCGCAAAAGCCCTGAAAGGAAGAGCCATGGTGTACAGCGATCTCACTTTGAGCAATGCTGTCAGCTGCTCGTTGTAGGCTCTCGGTATCCAAGTGATCACGTGGCTGCTAAGGGCGTGTGGTGAGAAGGGATCGGAGTTCATCATTTTTCTGTCTCTGTGTGACAAGCTGATCCTGTAGCTCACTGATGTCACTGAGTAGTCCCTTCAGTAAGTCAGTCTGTGTGTTGAAACTGTCTGTTAGTTGGATATAACTTCTTTGAAGTTCCTGTGCTGTTACTTCTATGGCTTGCAACCTTTTCCCAGTTTTTCTGCAGTCCAGGCACGGCCAGTAATGCAGATCACTTGATTTCTGCAGCCCAACACACTGGAGGTGAAACCACGAGAAACATAGGCTGCACTGTATCATATCCCCCTTTCCTTGGCCATTTAGTTTGCAGGCTTCTGTACAGTGCTTCTCAGCGCGTGGCGGCGGTAGACTAACCACTAGCTTCTCGACTGGGGGGTCTGATGTCACAGACGAGGTGGTAGACTTGCCTATGGTCTGCCGCTCGGATTCCCGTGTTGTCCTTGACAGGCGAGAGAATTCCGGGAATCTCACACGCTCACACTCCAGACAGAGCATCATGTCACCTTGGCACAAGATCACCTCCTTGCCTCGCTTATTGCATGAATTTCCAATTCCATGGGGGCCCTCACACCGCATCTTGAACTGATGAAGCCACGAAATCCACTCAACCGTGACGATTTTTCAGTCGTGGAAGTCGGTTGTGTTTCTAATGTAAACACACGGTGTGGGTGGGCGATGATAGGGGATGTTAAAGGGGTGCCCAAGCCAGTTAGTTCGAAAACAGAGTCAACGTGTCAAAAAATGCCGTAAATGTTACCACATAGCCTTCAGTGATGTCCACAGGACATGTGAATTACAAATCCACGTACTCAGTTGCACAATAAATATGATAAAATAGTTCAAACGTAGCAGAGAAAATTCAATTCGATGTTGTTGGTATGGAAAGCCTAAAAGAGAGATATTATCAATTTTGTGTTGTGGCTTTGAAAATGAAGGCAAAGGTCGAATTCAAGGTCATCAAAATATTCAGTGTATATAATTTACTATATGTCCACAATTGATTCCCAAGCCATACAGTCAACAGAGGAGCAAGATATGAGCCAGTTTGTCCTTGGACCTTGAAAATGAGGTCAGAGGTCAAAATCAAGGTCACGAGAATATTCAGCATATATCATTTCCTATATGTCCACAATTGATTCCTAAGCTGTAAAATCGATAATAAGTGAGATATTAGCCATTTTGTCCTGTGACCTTGAAAATGAGGTCAAAGGTCAAATTCAAGGTCATGACAATAATTTGCATATATCATTTCCTATAAGTTCATAATTGATTCGTAAGCTGCAAAGTTAATAACAAGCGAGATATTAGCCATTTGGTCCTATGACATTGAAAATTGGGTCAAAGGTCAAATTTAAGGTCATCAGAATATTCAGCATATATCATTTCCTATATGTCCACAATTGATTCCTAAGCTGTAGAGTCGATAATCAGCAAGATATAAGCAATTTTGTCCTATGACCATGAAAATGGGGTCAAAGGTCAAATTCAAGTTCACGACAATATTCAGCATATATCATTTCCTGTATGTCCACAATTGACTCCTAGTCTCTAGTCTCAATATTAAGTGAGATATCAGGCATAATGTGTCCCATTATAAAGATTAGGAGAATTTAACATGGGAAACATCATAGGAGTACATTTGAGGAATGTTATGTATCAAAAAGAAAAAAAGTTACTGAACTGATTTCGAGAAAATGGCCGCCAAAGTCCGAAATCAGGCATTTTTCGTCGAAGATGGCCGCCATTTCGAAAAAATGCGAAAATCGAAAAACTAAAAAATACCTCCTTTTTGAATTATTTTTAAGTATTTTTGTGCAAAATTTCAGAAAAATTCGCCCGTAAACATAAAAGATAAAAATGTGGACGACGACCAACGACGACGGACGACGACAGACGACGGACGCAACGCCATGCCAATAGGTTATCGGACCATAGGTCCGGTAACCTAAAAACAGTCTGAAACAGACTTCCCACAGCAGGGGAGGGAGGGGGGGGGGCGGAAAGCCACAGTGACACCAGAAAAGAATCTGACAATGAAACGCTTGTTAGGTCCTGACGATAATGAAGGAATGCCATGCCATGATAGCAATGATTACAATGTCAATGTATGATGATTTCACTGGCGACTCGTGGCGAGTGTAGGCCACCGCCTCGGACATGCGCCCCATGCAAGAATTAGAGGACCTTCGCAGGTGGCTAGAAGTAATGGATGACGATTTCTCCGAGTCAGAGGTCGATGTACTTAAAAACGTGATTTCCATATATTCCCAAAGTTGCTTTGTGGTCCTCAACCTATTGATTATCCAATAAACATTTATGACCGGCTTGAGAATGCATTGGAACTCGTTCCAAAAGTTGTGAATATGCCCATATACAATTTGAACACGCCCTGCAATAACGCTTAACAGCAGTATATTGTACGCACAAAACGCTGAACATTTCATAGCAATCAAAATTAAATAAATTCGTTTATTCGCCCTACTGACGCAAATATCTCTCTGAAACATGCAACTGATATGTTCGTAGATCCGACAACACGTCAAAATACCAAAAATTTTCAGTTTTACCTGTGATAAATTAGGATACTTGTTCATACCACCAAAACAAGACTCAAACATAAACATTTTTGTTTTTGCACCCGATGTTTCGCATCTTCGTGAAATAATAACCTACTATGTTCATCATAATATCGATTGCATTACTTGACCTGGTCGACCGTATATAAATAAGCTCACAATTCAGGTCTAAACCCTCATACCATACATACGCGTGTGAATGCCGTTCGAAAGCCGAACAGACCGTTTGAAATGCTGAACAGACCGTTAAAAATGCAGAACAAAATGCCGTTTACAACGGATTTACCACTGCACAGTCCCTTTAAGGTGAATAACTCTGAACCGTAATCAACTAGGAAGTGCACAATCTCATCCCCAAAGATTGGTGTTTGCCAGCACTGAAGTCCACGATCACCCAGTGAGTCCGAAGGAAGTTTATCCTGATTATACTGGTTGCACCAATATCAGTATGTCATGTACACTTTGCCGTCAAGTGTAATTGGCAGATCGATCACTCCTCTGATGTAGATGTAATTGTTATCAGCCTCGTAGAGCTCGAACCTTCTGATGTCATGCAACTCCATGCTGCAGAGAGCGACGTGTTGTCTGTGAGAGTGCCTTCCTACCCATAATCAACTAGGAAATGTACAGGCTCGTCCCCAAAGACTAGCATGCATCCCGGACCTGCGAACACCATATATGACCCTGCTGAGAGTCATTCATGGTGTGAGGTTCCATGGCCAAATTCTCAATGTCTGTGTCAGCAATGGTGAAGCTATGCTTATTCTCGGGACCACTCCCAAAGGACTCATCGGACTCCACGTGCACATAAGGCTTTTCCGCAGATGCAAAGTTGGTCACCACTACGTCCAGAGTCAATTACTCTCATACAAGGGACGATGTGGAGGATTTTGTCGAAAGGAATATTTTCTCCGCCATACATTGGGCATGTTTCCCTGATAGTCACTACCCTGCAACAACTCCAACAGGTCCGGACATTGAAGCCAGAAGTGGTTTTTGCAGTAGTAGCAAGGCCGGTTGGTATTTGGACTGGACGTGAGAGTGCAGCAATCAGCTGGGCCCAGAGACTCGACCACAGCGAAGTTGGCAATCATTTCCGTGGTGCAGATATCATACTCTTCCTCATTGCACTGGTTTGTGTACAACTATGGCATAGTGTCGGAGCTCCAACGCAAGCAAGGCAAGGACCCATGGTGTGTCTCCGAAAACCAGGAGATTGCCTTTGGCCCATGTCAACCACGACTGCAGCAGAGGGCTGAGTGGCGGCTTGTGTTGGTATAGCTTCAGTTATGGCCTTGCAGGTGGCAGTTGTCAAGTTTGGACTGTCAACTTAATTGCAAGTGCCATGTTGATAGCCTCCTGCATCGACCATTTATAGTAGGCAGACAAAGCATACTGAATGTGGAACCACTGCCCATTGATGAACTGGCTGACCAGAGTCGAATCCAGACGCATCAGGGTCATCTCCAAAAAGCCTTGTGACCCAGTACACAGAGCTAGACAACGTAGGCCATGACTGTCTCAGCTGGGAGTCAGAAGCAGGCCTTGAGCTCCTCGTATGCCTGAGTAATCGCCATGTGTGCGAACAGTTGCATGGTAACTTCGGCCAAAGTCGCATACACTATCAGAATACTTAACATAATTTGGAGGGCTTTCCTCTCCAGGCTCTGGGAATCCAATCCCAATAGGTTGTTGTCAGCCAGACGTAGGTTAGATAGTCCTCCAGCATTTATTGCCAACGACCCATTTCCTCCACGCAAATTGGTCTGGTTTCTTATTGCGTGAAGAGCCTTCTCCTGAGCCAGGCAAAGTGTCTGCTGTTTGTGGTGTAGCGGGCCACATGCCTTTCCACTCACAGGACTACCCACTAGAGTTGGCCTGTAACTTGCAGGAGGGAGAGGATTAGCCACAGCCAAAACCAGAATGTGCAGATTCAGATACACCCTGGTTCCTACAGGTACAAAGGAAACACACACAGAGGAGAGTAGCCAGCGTAACTCGAGGCTGGAGTTGTGGGTTGCCAGCCAGTTCCCAGTGTACCTGCAGGAGCAGGGAGACCTGTCCCCCCACTGAGTAGGGGATACCACTGCCAGCATGGTTCCCCTAAGCCTCGGCATGGGTCATGGGTGGTGGGCCACCCGCGCATACAAATGCGAAGGAGACTCAGATGGCTGGTCAACCACATCCTGCACAAACTGACCGGCGTCACAGCCGGGGGTCTTTGAGGATAACTGCCACATCTGCGACAGAAAATGGCACAGTGTATCTGCTGCCTGTCGCTGAAGTGAGTGGATAAATGAGTGAAATCCACTAATTTCACAATCGGTGTGACCATGTATCATGGACATGTTGAAAGTTTATTCAACGAACTATGAAGTGGTCATTTCACTAACTTTTACAACTGAAAACCAAGAGTGATTTTTATTGCTGGTTTCATATTCGCATCTACCATGTCAACAGGCTCCAAAAGCCTGTTGGCATGCTAAAGGGAATGCTGAGCCCTTCGAATGAAGGCTGCACACTGGTGTTGATATGACGTTCAGAGATACTACTCTTGAAATGCAAATGGCACAGTAATGTTTTTATGTCTTTTAAAACTAATCCTTTGCATTGGGATGTCCAACTTAATCGCAGCTGAGATCAAGATCAGGCATTGTCAAATCACCGGGTGTTACAGCTGTGTGTTTGTTGGCTTATCACAATGTTTGTACTTTTGAGCATTATGCAACCAAGGATCTTCTATAATAGGAGATCCAACTCTGCCCAAAATGGCGTGATTACGTAATATGACGTAAATCTGATTTGAGCGTGTTGAAACACTGCCGCGCGTTAAGAATCGACTTGTTCACATCGACTTGTAATAAACATGAGCAGAGTTGTGAACCATATATTGAAATGAATGATAGGTGATTGCGTTAAGTGGGGATATGGCCTAAATTTCTTCAACAATATTCAGCATTCGTGTTGCCGATGATGTGGTATTGGGGTCGGGGTTTGTGAGTGTCTGTTTATATGTTTGTTTGTGAATCGAGACCTGTAACTCGAAAGGGTTTAATCCAATCGTCTTTAAATTTGAGCATTGGGAGTTATAACCTCTTGGCTTAGAAATATTTTGTTTTCATGGGAATCGGTTGATATTTGTTGCCATGGCAATTGTTTAAAATTGGCCCCTCATAAAAAAAAACCCCACATAATCAAGATGTTCTAATGTTACTCTGGTGGTATTTAAAGGTAGATTCATTTCAGGGTTATAAGGCAGTATATCTACCTCCAAATTTAGTGAAAATTGAATATTGCATTGATATTAGAACGGTTCTCATACCGACAGTTCTTATTGGATTTCCTTCGAAACGGAATATTTCCGAGACATTGGATGATGCTTCTCAGTCCTGAATTTTTAACAAGATTGAATGGTAAATTTTTTTAATTATTGACGTGGATGTGCTCAAGAACACGCATACAGACATGCACCTGTATGGATGACATCAAAAATATCTTCGCGAGCGGGGAGAAAGACAAATTGTGTATGACGATGAGGCTCCACCCCTCACGCGTGCCCTCCAAGATTACTGAGCTCAATTCCAGGGCCAGATCTTGTGTTATGTCATTATGAGCGAAGTGATAAGCAGTATGAAAAACTCAATTTCGAGCACCTGTCACCGTTTTGACACGCTCAAATGAGATTTCGTCATTTTACGAAATCACATATTTTACGACCACATTGAGCAGAGTTGGACATCCTATTATAGACGATCCTTGATGCAACCCTGATGCAGATGGTCATGCTATTGAAGTGAGACCAACATTGATGTCCTGTATTTAGTCGACATGGTTGATTACTTGTTATCATGGATTTCCACTTGAAGAAAAGTCCAACACACAAGCATTATCATATGAAAATCACTCCAAGTTTCAAAATGTCATACAGTCGAACGTTTTCCTCAGATCTTCACATTGTTTCTGGTATGTTGGTGTAAACTTCCCGATAAATTCACACTCAAAATAATATTTGATCCCAGTTAGCTGCTTTTCCGATACAGAATGTCATATTGATGATAGTTTAAAAGTGTGAAAATCATCAAATGAATTTCACATTCTAGCCCCTCTGAGTGAGTCCACCAATTGCAGCGAACACTGAACAACTGAAAGCATTGTTAGTAATGCACAGATGTTTGCGTCTAATTTTTTGCAACAACCTGTATATATTCATGTTTTATTTATGGAACTTTGTCACTACAACTACAACTACTGATGACATTACTATTCTACTGCGTACGTTTACTATCAGCAAACGAATGATTGTACACTTTGTCTAACGGTTCACTATTTTTACAGGAAAACTACACTAATGACAAATGGTAAATCACCATGGCAAGGTATGTATACATATTCGTTTGGACTAGTTTAAAGTGTAACCCAAGTCAAAATGGATTTCAAGTTATAATTTATGTGATATAAAATGCAAAATATAATATGGTGTACCTTTATCTCTTCTTTTAATATTGACAATTTTGTGTCAAGCTTGAAAAAAATATATTTGAATTTTGGAGCTATGTGGATATTACAACGAATATTCATTGATGTCACCCGGGTAGATTACATCAATTAGCTACCTTTAGAACCTTTTCAGATTTACATAATTTTCTTGAATGTGCACATTTCTGCTAAATACCATGGCATGAAGCCTGATGATATAAAACATACCATACACTGGACTGGATCCGAAGTCAGATACAGCTCTCATGTTTTTTTACACTTTTGCAGCATCGAATCGAACATTGATGGCGTTTGGGCCCCCTACCAACTACGGTATCACAAAGTTAATTACTTTGGCAAACAAATTGGCCAAGTAAAATACATACCAAGTAAGTTGCAGATGGTCATCATATATGATTGAAAATAATCGTTCTATAGTTTAAATTAGTTTACCGTTTTTCATGCTTAATAATTTTTATCCATATATTATTTAAATGTGTAAACAAAAGACAGCACAAAATTTCCACTTAAACTGTCTTTTTTCCTAGCTAAGTGAGATTTTGACATGTTTTTGAAAATATGATGATTTATAAGATTTCTCATGTTAAGTTATCAATCAAAAAAGATACTGACTTCCGTGGGACTTCCAATATCTAAAGTGGGGAGATTCATTTGAATAATTGTGAGGGTGTCTAATACACGTGCAAAATAATAGTCCATTTGCTGATTAAGGGCACCTTGGAATGTTCTATAGTATAACATTTTTTCATGGATTTATAACAACCGACCAATTTCTATTATTTTTGGCTGGGTTGTACTAATGTCAGCCTTGGGCAATTTTTTAAATATGCAAATTAGGTCCGCCATTACTGAAAATCCTATTTCTTTGAATATCTCTGTCAATATCGAAGATAAAATGTTCAAAACTGTACCTATACCCGGGTTGTCATGGTCAACGAGTAAGATGGAAACATTTAAATATACATCGGGCATGTGTGTTATTCCAAATATGCAAATTAGCTGCCGCCATTATGAAAAAACACGTTTTCTTCAATATCTCTGTAACTATTCTAGATAGAAAGACAAAAATTGTACATACATCCATGTTTTCATGGTCAACTAGTAAGATGGAATTATTAAAATATTTATTACAGGCTTAATTATTCTAAAATATGCAAATTAGCTGCCGCCATTATGGAAAAAACATGTTTTCTGCAATATCTCGGTAACCATTCTAGATAGAAAGACACAAATTGTACATACACCCATGTTTTGATGGTCAACTAGTAAGATGGAATTACTAAAATATTTATAAGAGGCTTAATTCATCTAAAATATGCAAATTAGCTGGCGCCATTATGGAAAACACGTTTCCATCAATATCTCGGTAACCAATTGAGGTAAAGAGGCAAATGTTGTATGTGTGCTACTTTTTTATGGTCAAATAGTAAAATGAAAATATGTAAATATTCATTTCACGCTCAATTCATGTAAAGTATGTCATTGTGAAAAAAATGCGTTTCCTTCAATATCCCGCTAACTATTTGAGGTAAAAAGACAAACATTGAATGTATTCTATGGTTTTCATGGTAATCTAGTATAATGCATATAGCGGTATTACCGTTAGATGAATATTTCATGCCATTTATGCAAATTAACAAACGTCATTAAGCAAAAATATGTTTTCATACATATCTAGACAGAAACTTGAGATAGGGAAAGGACACATACCCATAAACGTGTAAATCAGAGCATGAGCTCACTCGCTGACTTGGGCTTCAGCAATTAGCGGTGTTTCACTTTAGGTGCCTATATGAAAATGCAACTAAAGGCACCTATAGTGAAACACCGCTATTATGCCTGGTTTACACTATCAAACCACGTTAAACTTTTACTTCAAACTACTTTAAACTTTGAAGTTCAACGCCAAGTTTCATCATGTAAACTGATGCTTTAAACTACGTCAAACTACTTCAAAAAACCTCGAACCCCACCACACATTTTGATCAAATTCAGTCAAACTATTCAAACTTGTATCCATATCAAGTTTAGGAAAAGCATGATTTTCACCTTGATGCTCGTGACATTGAAGTATATATATAACACATCCGTTCAGCTTTAATGCAACTTTTAAGAAAAAGGAGCATCAGAAATTAACGTCAAATGAAAACTTTGATGTATTTTGATGGAGTTTGAAGTAGTTTGAAGTGAGAAGTTTGACCGTGTAAACACCCACAATCAACCTATTTCAAATTCACTTTTAGGAGTTTGAAGTAGTTTGAAGTATTTTGATCGTTGAACATTAGAATATCTAATACAACGATCGAAGAAATATTTATATGTAACCAGGTAACACATATCGCGTACGTATGAAAACAAAAATTAAGTGAGATTACATATTACATTCACGTAGACATTAAAGGGTATATTATATAGGCCACATCACGTCAACACGTTGTAAATGCAAAGTTCTTCTGCCTGCTGACTTGTGTGAAGTTTCAACTATCCCTGCAAGCAAAGATATTGTCCGTGCAGTGAATACATGAACCGTCAAATGCATACACCGGCCTCAAAGTTCGGTTTATTTCTAAAATCATGGGAGTAAACTAGATATTCTCATACAATGATTGAAGACCAGTGTTCGTGTTGTCAAATATAACACCAGGGTCGCGAGAGAGTGAGTTGTTTTTGTGGAAAAGGTGCGTCTTGCCTTGTTGACAGAATGATAATACAGAAAAATGGTCAGGGCGAGTGTCAGACTTCAAAGACAAAAAGCAACTAAATGTGCCACTTGTGGCATTCTATTATAGAAAATACATTGACTCATGGAATCGAGGGACTCATGTGGATATATTTCAAACATTTGATTGATTTCGAGAACATTTTACCACAAAATCATACATACACTAAACGATCAGCTGCCATGCAATGAGTTCACATCCGGGTACAGCTCTTAACTTGTATTATCGTATGCATTGCACGGATTACTGCGGGTGATTTTGGTATACACTCATAAAATATAGCATATTGTTCTGACGATCTATGCACACAAATGGGAGACTTCAATGGCTGATTGATTTGGTCCATGTTTTCTTCCCCTGTGTCGGGAAAAGGGACCACAACAAATATTCAAACAACAAGGCGACGGTGATCCTTGAAATCATCTGACCGACGTATATAAGCATCAACGTTGTTTTAACGCGTCATCTTTGTATAAAACACATATATAATGCACTTACCTTGCTTTCTGGTATCATCTAAAATATTATTTCATTGTTAATAATACATAATTGCAATACTCTTCTCCCAGTACATACAGTGGCTACGCCTGTCTGATTCAACGCATGATTGTTGCTGACGAGCCGCACAAGAAATATTATGAACCTGATGATGCCATTTATGAGACATACTCCCATCATACATTGCTGTTCCAATATAAATACCCAGCATGGTGTGGCATTTTGAATTTGTGTAAAATGATGAATTTGTATAATTTATATAATGACAATTATACATGTAATATACATGGTGCATATAATGACGTGCATTAATAAATACATTTGTTTTATTTACGAGTTATACCTTCTCATTATTCAGCATAATATTCATGATTTTACATTGTATCATATATGACATGAGTATGTATATTAGAACAATGATATATTTCACAGCGGTTATTCGTCATGGAAACATAACATACATACTACTTACTAATCTATCCATGGTGGTGGCTGCGAATTAGTATATTTTACATGAATTGAGCGTGTAATGAATATTCACATACTATTATTTGACCATAGAAAATAGTATATAGGCCTATACAACGTTTGTCTCTTCACCTCAAATAGTTACCAAGATATTGATGAAAACGTGTTTTTCCATAATGGCGGCATCTAATATGCATATTTTAAATGAACTAAGCCTGTAATTAATATTTTCATAATTCCATCTTTCTAATTGACCATCAAAACATGGGTGTATGTACAATTTGTGTCTATCTATCTAAAAATGGTTACCGAGATATTACAGAAAACGTGTTTTTCCATAATGGCGGCAGCTAATTTGCATATTTTAGATTAATTATGCCTGTAATAAATATTTTGATAATTCCATCTTACTAGTTGACCATGAGAACATGGGTGTATGTACAATTTTTGTCTTTCTATCTAGAATGGTTACCCAGATATTGCAGAAAACGTGTTTTTCCATGATGGCGGCAGCTAATTTGCATATTTTAGAATAATTAAGCCTGTAATAAATATTCTAATAATTCCATCTTACTAGTTGACCATGAAAACATGGGTGTATGTACAATTTTTGTCTTTCTATCTAGAATAGTTACAGAGATATTGAAGAAAACGTGATTTTCCATAATGGCGGCAGCTAATTTGCATATTTGGAATAACACACATGCCCGATGTATATTTAAATGTTTCTATCTTACTCGTTGACCATTAAAACCCGGGTATAGGTACAGTTTTAAACACTTTATCTTGGATATTGACAAAGAGATTCAAAGAAATAGGATTTTCAGTAATGGCGGACCTAATTTGCATATTTGAAAAATTGCCCAAGGTTGGCATTAGTACAACCCAGCCAAAATTATCACAAACTGGATTGTTGTTATGATTTCATGAAAAAACCTTATACTATAGAACATTCCAAGGTTCACCATTGATAGGATAGATGTGACAAATGGACTATAACCCGAAAATAACATAATGTCACTTTTTAACGAATTCATTTACACTACGTCATATACTAGACATAATATTGCTGGTTCAACAGAATATGCCATTTGTAGTGGGATGGTGTTCTGTTTTAAAATTCGAGAGTATCATCCTCATAGGCAAACGATTCTTGATTGTAGGCAAACAATAAAAAAGGGACTCCCAAAAGTGTCTATGTTACAGCCAGTATAGGCTGGCTTTAAAATGTAATCAATCATTACTGGGGTTATGACTAAAATATACGAGTGCTGTTTTATAGAAACAGTTCAATTTGATATTTAAACATGATTTTTTGAATACCAGTCCTACCGTGGCTGAGATCAAAATGTTAAAAATTGGCGCCAACTGACCTGTCGTGGACCGCTTGATTGGAGTGCTGATAGGAAGAAATAACCGAACGATTCTAGACGAAAGACGTTTTTATTCATTTGTACATTTTTTTAATACAACATAATCAAAACGGGGACTCTTCTTCACTTGGCATAGAATGGGTTTATCCCTCGATCTCTTTTAATGCAAGTATGGTTCTATCTCAGTTTCATTCAACCTTGGTTCCGTGAGTCTTGTACTCAAATTTTCCATTTGAATGCTATGAATATGAAGACACTAATGAAAAAAAATGCATGCTTCCACAGACTCAAACGACAAGCTTTCCTAATCAGCTAGAAACTGCAGTGAGTGTATTCAAAATGATGTCTCGAGGTAAGCCAGGCACTTTACATATTCGTTGTTTTGCTTTGGTTTATGCTTTATGATATGAGTTCCAGAAGGTCATCAGCATTCGGCTATAAGACAGTGGAATTGTTTACCTATTTTAGGTTATCTGATCTATGGTTCGAGAACCTATTGCCATGGCATTGCCTTCATGTGTTCTTCCGTTGTTTGTCTGTCCGTCTACATTTTTATCTTCAAAGTTGACACTAGAATTTTTCTGAAATCTTGCATGAAAATCAAAAGAATTTTTCAGAGAGGACAGTGTTTTTTCTTCCTTTTTTCAAAGGCCCAAAATTCATTTTTGGCTGCTTTATCTCAAACTATTTGATCAGTTTTGATATTTTCGTTTTGATACATGTTTTGATATTAATGACATTGGGTGCTAATTCTCAATATCACCTCTGACATGAAGTGTGTAAATTTGCCTCTCGAGCTAAAATACTTACACACACAACTTTAACTGGGATTTTATTATAAACATATAGGAAGCCAGTTAATACACATCTTGTGGTGGCCTTGGGCTTTACTGTAGACGCCTTCGAAACTGAATTTCAAGGTCACCCCGACCTGTACTGTGTGTTTGTGTCTACAGAGAAAATGCTCGTGAGTGGAGCTTATGTTTGTATTATGAGCATATATGAAGTCATATATGACACAACTAATGGTGATCTTGAAGTTGACCTCAGATGACATTGAGTGCTTGATCTCAATGTCACCTCTGACATGAAAGGTTTCCGTTGCCCTCTGGTACTAAAACAGTTGCACACACTATTAATGATTGTATTATAGTCCTATATGAAAGCATATATTGCGCATCTCCTGGTGACCTCGAACTTAACCGTAGACGACCTTGAAGGCTAAATCTCAAGGTCTTGCCCGACTTGAAATGTGTAAATACTGTAGTAGTATATATTTGTACATATAGCTTATGTTTGCATTATGAACATATAGAAAGTCATATGCAGCACAGCTAGTGGTGACATTGACTTTCACAAAGATGACCTCGATTGGTTAATTTCAAGGTCATTATGTTACCTGCATTGCTTGAAACCAAAATTGTCTGGTAAACTTTCTTAGCACGTGAACTAATTTCTCTTTGAACTAATTTCTCTGTTCTGGGAACAATTTAACAGGTTCGTTTGCAAAAGAAGTGGGAAAATCATTTTTCGAGATCCAACAACATAGGGACGGGAAGGGTGACATCACATATAATGTGGACCAACAACTCAAGCACAAGCCATTTCATGATTACCTGTCTAGCTTGAGTCCCACATACATACAGGATTCTGTGTTGCTATTCAAAGATTCTGATCAGTACTTGGTCATAAATTTAGAAGATCTACAAGCAAATATACATGAAGGATTGAAGACAAAAGGTTACCACGGCAAATTTATCTCAATAGGGTCTTCGAAGGGACAGCTCAAAGTTCAATCTTTAAACGAATTGGACCTAGCATTTTTGCTTGATCGAGACAAGTCATACATCAGCCATGTCACCTCAAGATCATATTTCTACCATGTGCAGAAAGGAAACGAGAATATAGATGCCAGGGAATTCCGAGAGAGGTTTGGTCAAGATGTCCAGGAGATCCTCAGCAACATACAATTGCCACCCCAACTAGCACATAGTGGATACTGCTCGCCAAATTTCAGCGGGATACGATACAATGGTCCAGCAACAACAATGTTATTGATCTGGGATCCAGCGGGTGAAGCACGTGAGATCTCAGTAGATATTACCCCCATGCTCCAGCTGCCAACGGAAGATGAACAAGCAATTAAAGAAAGAATCAGGCAGAAAACTCAGCAAATACGAGATGAGATGCCACAAGAAATATTCAGATTCGAGGGCATATATATGTTCCCCAATCCAATCTCAAATCAATGGGAATTGACCACAGCCTGCTATGAAGCTACAAACTTGTTGCCCCATCTTCCACGCGACACACCTTTCAAGAGGTGTATAATGATGTGTAAGTCCTTGGCAAGTTTGATGGCATCCATCCCAACCTCAGCACCCAAAGCACATGAAACAAGAATAATGAAGCGAATTGCTGGTTCATTAGTTAAACAAGACGAGCAAACACCAGAACTGATGAAATATGGCCATGCATTCCTCACATTCGATACTGGCAAGAATCACAAGGAGATGACCAAGAAAGCAATATCCATAAACACTGCTGCCATTACCCATCTAGCACTAGACCTAGCCAGTGGGATGCACGGAGCATTCACATCAACACATGATCCAGAAGAACGACAGAGGATCACACTGCAACTGGTCACAGATATATTCTGGTACTCTTCGTCAGGGAAGAATGATGTCCAGCACTTTTTCTTGGATTCCCAAATCAGTTTGCTAGCTATTGCTACCTGGGTCCGGCAGATATATGACACTCAACAACTGGTGAACAACGTAAAAACCCATTGCTTGATGACAGCCCATCTACTGTCACGTGTAAGTATAGTTTTTTGCTTGAACTTGGATTTCATTCTAGATTATATTCAATCTAAGGACAGGCAGAAATAAACTATCCATAAATATATATCTATCATATGGTGTGGGTACTACAAACGTGAAGTTTCTCTAATAATACCTTTATAACGATGACTTGTTTGTCACGATGCAGTGGAATATTGAAGAACTCGACCAAGACGTGAATCAGCATGACATTGTAGAAGATGTACTAGATGGAGAACGACAGTATATTGAAGACACATTCCGAGTACGAGCAAACTTCAGTAGAGAGGGCTGTAACCAGACGTTTGGTGTCATATTGAAGCTTGGCAATGCTCTGGGAAACACGATGGGCGGCATCATCCAGGTGCATGATCCAGGTTCAACTGATATCAGTAAACAAAATTTGTGGAAGGCAGCCTTAATTGAGCAGGCTACATGCTGCAGCATGGATGAACATATTCAGTTTCTAGAAGAAGACCATAAGACCCATACACTTGTCTTACATGTGCCAAAATTCCCCCAGAGGAAGTCCCTCACCTCATACAAGATTCACCTACCTGCTGCTCGAGACCCAGTTGAAGAGATCAGAGACAATATTGCTTACCAGAAGAAGCAGTGTCACGTGATACGTCAGACACACTACATTTTGGAGAACAGGCATATCAAGTCAACAGACACAACAGAGGAACAGACCACGTACTTTGATATGAGAGGCCTGACGACTGGGACTGCACATGCAGATGCAGTGTCATCAGAAACATTAGATAGTGGAAGCTCAGACATAAGAGAGACTCAAAGGAAACAAGACACTCACCCCTCCATAAACCCTACTGGAGTGACCGTGGTCGACTCGGATTCTGTACCCATAGACAGTGTGTCAGTTGATGAAGCCAATAGGAAATTGAAGAAGAACAATAAGCTTGGGTGGACAAAAAACAAGCATGACTGGGAGAACAATCTAAGACAAATTAGCATTGATGTTGATTCCATCGCTAAAGAATTGACTGACGAGGAGAAAGGTACCCTGAAGCTAACATCGCCAGCGACTTATATCCCTTCTGAAAAGAACATTCTTCATCGTCATCCACAGCTGGGTCAACTGTTCAGGACAATCAAAGAACAATTCGATTCTAAAGATACACTCATAATTGTATGTGATTCTTGGCCTAGACAAGTTGATATTGGATTGGCACCACATACCCCAACCCACCATTTACTGGATGTTGTGGTCTTTGATAGGTTTGGCACAGTAGGAATTTGGTGTGTGGTTGACAACCTAGATGAAACCAAGTTATCCCCAATTTGGCAGTATGCAGTGAGGATAGGTCAATCAACAAAGTCATCCTTCCATCATCTTGGCCAGAACTTACACATTCAGGGTAATGTGTACTTGTTCTCGGACAACAGGGTGTGTAAGTCTTCTTCAAATGTATTTCTACAACAACCACAACAAAATGATGTCGGGAAGAAAGTCATGTACCTATTGGCATGTTTGCTAATTCGTAAGAAATCACACCTCCGAAATTGTCTAGGTGAAGACATTGGTGTATATTTAACTGCTAAGCAAATGGCAGTAATCCTACAGACACTCTATACATCAATTGTCCTCGTCGAAGGACCTCCTGGATCAGGAAAAACCATCTTGGCATTCCACGTCTGCTCAAAGTACAACCCTAATCAGGTACTGTACATATGCACTACAGTAACATTCCAAAGCTACTTGCGCTTCCAACAAAATTGCACATCAGAACTGGTTCAGAGCGAGGCCGATATGGAAAGATTCATCAAGAAGGCAAATCTGGAGAACTGTAAATGTATCATCATCGATGATGGACATCAACTTGCCTGCTCATACAAAGTCTGGAGAAAGTTCCTGCTGATGGCAAAGGAGACATGTCAAGTCTACATATTTGCTGATAGTCAGTATCAGAACTTCAGCGCTGTAGATTCTAGAGCTCTGAATAAGTGCATAAAAGAAATGATGATAATAGGTGATGCATCTGAACACCACCTGCATGACATCCACCGAAATAGTAGGCGAGTAAGCTCTTTCTTAGTTGCGTCAACAACAAACATTCATGCCAGTGCAAGGTCTGGAGATATGATAGGTTGCTCGTCCCTACACGAAGGGCATGATGTGGAAGTGCAGTATATCAGCAACATCTTTGAAGGAAGTGACACAAACGGGATGTTACAGTTGATATCAAATCTAGCAGCAGAGTCAGTGGCTGAACATGACATAGCAATACTCGTTGACACCAAACATGCCGAAAAAGATGTAAATAAGTTGAGCAAAATCTTCAAGCAGTTCACAGAATTTCCAATTCATTCTGCAGGACACTTTCCGATTGAAGGAATTACATTAGACACCTTGAGTAACTTCCTTGGTTTTGACAGGAAAGTCTGCATTTGTATTATCAGAGAATTGGTGAAAGAAAAAAAGTTGCGCATATCTGACTCACTTCGAAACTTGTTCCAACAAAAGATGAACCTGACACGTCATCTGCAGAACCCCAAGTACAGAACGTTTGTGGCATCTCGAGGTGTATCCAGAGTCATCTTTGTGATTGATGTCCCTATCAGCACTGAAGTTGCCCGCCATATGAAGATGGATCTGCTGCCCACAGAAATTCAAACTGTGAGTATATTCGGATTCTAACTCAAATAAAACTATGCTTCTGACCAACTAAAAAATATCTCACTACTAATTGACAACTCCACCAACAGCTTGCATGCAAATTCGAAGCAATGTTTTTGCAAGGTCCATGAAGAAGTTTGTGCCCACGTGCAGACCACCAGATGTGTAAAAACAGCACCAAATACACCGCATTAAACCGAGTTGTCACCACAAAAAGTTTCTGGACGTAACTTTCATTGACGAACCAAGAAGGGTTTTCCATTTTGATCATTGTGACATCTCTGATAGTGGTAGGATCAGACATTCAATACTCCCGTTCACCATTGAAGCTCCCGGGCTGATTTGAATGGTATATAGTTAAAAATTTTGCATCAATTATGCTTCATGCAGCAAAAGAATACCAATGTAGTTATAATACAGATAATTGGGATTCGGTTTTCATCTACAAACTCATAATTATGGACAGGAGCACATAATCTTGCAAATCTGTGATATTTTGGAGCAACTGACAAAGTGAAAACATAAGAAGATGGAACAAGTACTTAAAATATATGATACAAGTACTTTATACTTCTGGCAACGTTCATACAGAAAGAAGAAATTTCCGGAACTCAGTAGACAAGAGTATAGATCATAACGAGTAAACTCCTGGTTCTCGGTCAGTGGCAACTCCAGTTCACGAAACGTGCATAAGTATTACACTTATTCCTATTGTCGCTGGGTGGCGAAATGACGAGCCACTCAGTGTTGTTTTTTAAAGCCTAACTCAAGTCAAAATGAATTTCAAGTTATTATGTTTTGTGCGATAGAAAATGCAAAAGGTAATATGCTTGCTTTTACAGAACCTTAATATCTCTAACCATTTTAGAGATATTACCAATTTTGTGTCAAGTTTTTAAAATATTTGTACTTGAATTATGAAGCTCATTAGCTATTATAATGAGTATTCGTGACGTTACATGGGTAAGTTACTTTAAGTACTTACTTTTAAAGTCCTTTTCTGAATGATCCGTGCATAGTATTGCTGAATAATGTGAATATAACAATGATGGTAGAAAATGTACCACATCCATAAGATGTGTCTGGTCACCATGCCAACCATACTTAACATACGGCCCATAGCAACGTGGTTGCTAGGGGGCTTAACTCGGGACTGGTAAGCAAAATGACGTTTAAAATTAGTCAATTGATTTCAGAAAATGCTCTTGTCCACATTTTCTCTGGTTTTATGGTACCTAATTCAATATTCAAGGCGTTGGACTCCTAGCAACCATGGTTGCCATGGGTCATATCTCGAGAATAGTTACCTTGGCAACCAATTCTGGAAATTGAATACTGATTATATGTCATGCCAAATAATGTACATGCTAAATTAAGGTCATAATATCATTGTACATGTTTGAAAATAGACGTTTCATTACCCTAATTACTTGTTTTACCCTTGTGACGTCATGAATACTCATTATAATATTTAATTGGGCAGTTAATAGTTAAAGTACCGGCTGCTCGTCCGTGTCGTCTTTTTTGTCTTTGGACGGCAGATCCCGACGCTCGGAGATGGACGCTCTGAGAGCGGAGCAGAGGGTTGGAACTCGACTAGCTGCAGGGGCAGACGTGGTATGCTGGCTGGCGCTTGCAGAGCAAGGACCGAGTCCGGGAAACCTGCTGCGCTGAGTTCTGCTACAGCAACGAACAAAGCAACTAGGTCCTGGGTGTGCTCTAACCCTGGCGTCCGTTCCCCCTGATTCCAGATGACATTGGGGAAGATCGCCAGTTCCAAAGCAGCATCCGACCGCCGTGCCATGGCTTGCGCGAGAGCAGATGACATAGAGTCATCGACGTCCTGTAGCAGGCAGGCCTGAGTAGCCTCGGCTCCACCTAAGCGCCACCATACCTCCTCATTTTCCTCTCTAATCCAATGCACCTCGGCGATGATCTCAGCGGGGACAAACTCTTCTCAGACCTGGCTGGCCGAGCAGCGACTTTCCCTTCGTGGAAACCGCACTGCTCGTGGCTGGCTGCCAGAGTTCGGAAATTCTCTAGGCTTCGCCGGGTACCTTCCATGAGGCCCTAGTTGTGTGCCGAGTGGCACGCAACACAAGAGCCCTCGGTAGGTATTGGCCAGGCCATTCAAGAGAGGGATCCATCTCCACAACGAGATACTCTGCAGCTCGTGTGAGTCTCCCCCACTGGGGGTGGTCCCAGGGAAACTCTTCATGAGCATGCACCAGCGAGCCAACTCCTGCGGATCCAGGTTCGATGGCCTGAAGTACTGGCAGGTTAATGCCGGTTCTGATGTTCTCTGTTCCTGTCCATCACCGTGATGCCCAGCTGCCTGGCTTACAGACTTGTGGAAATCTCATAAGCCCGAGCAGCCTCGGAACCATACTGTCGGACTGTGTCCTCTACGGGATCAATGGAATCCATGTCCAGGGTGGCAGTGCTTTGGAACCTGTGGACATTCCTTTGGTCACCAAAGAGGACACTTACACCGACCATGAGAGAGGTGGTGCATGTGCGGGCACACTTCGGTTGGAGGGAGCCGCGCTAGGGACATTAGGTCTGGTCCCCAACATCGAGCTCAAGAGACAGGAAGACAGGCTATTCCCGTTAGCCGCCAGCCAGGTGCGCTGCTTGGGAGAGGCCACGCATGTCCGTGCCGTGATCTGCGGCATCTCAGACACTATCGTGGTGATCCATGGTAGGAGGTTGGCGGATGGCCTATACTGCCGTCACATATTCCTCTGGGGTCTGGCACATTGTGGCCGACAGGTGAGCTCCGTACTTCTAACTAACTGACACTATGCCAGATTCTCTCCAACTATCGTCCACGATGCACTGTGCAAAGCGCCACGAACTGTAGTGAAATATCCTGTTCTTCTTCTACTCCGATGTAGTCATGGTCGAAGCCACCTGAGGTGGAATGTATCCTTAGATGAATACAGGCCCTGCTTCATCACCTTCGGTGTGAAGACCCTCACCGCAGTGTGCACCAGCATGGTGAGCGTTCAAGGCCTCCAATCTAGGGAAGTAGCATTCGCGCGGGGCACGGTTGTAGCACCGGTGGCAAACAAACAACTTCACCTAGGGGTAATAATAGGCCCCCACATGCTTATTCAGATGATCGTAGGTCGGATACCAACGATCGAAACTGAGGGCATCATGCGGCTCATCATACCCGTCCAGAGAGAGCAGACAGACGGGGACACACCCTCCGCATCCGTCACTGCACACGGTTCTGGAAAAACAGGGTGTCGACTGTCGCATCTGCTGTTCAGTGGACGTAGGCATCCCTGCCATAACAAGGAAAGAAGATCACCCCCTGACGCATGCCCGGCAGTTTGGGGCCCATTTCGGCATGCAGCCTCTTGAGAGGTGGCTGCTCTGAGGCAGGCCGTTGTTGCCTCCCACAACCGGACTGTGACTTGGCGTGGTCAGATGCACTCTTCGTGCATTCAGCTTCCTGACGTCTCTTGTTGTAGACGTTCATCCAGCCGGCCAGCAGAGCCTCATCAGACAGGTCCTCCTGTTCCAGCTCCTTTGCTTGCTTCCCCAGAAGGACGAGCCGAAGTTCGCATTTTGCAGGCTGTGGAGACGGCAGCTCTGCTGTCAAGTTTCCACCTTTGGCACCTCCGAACGACTTGGATTTTTTCTGGAGGACCAGCCGGAGTACACTTTTTTGGTGCCCGGACGGGCCACCAACTGCAGGTACCTCCCTGGCCCTGACCGGATCCTGCGGAGGTACTGGCTGCGCTGCTTCTCAAAGGATTTGTCACCTTAGTACCTCCGGAAGTGCCTCCAGCGCCATCCACGAAGGGGCAGGTGCTCTGGCACCTCCGGACTTTGATCCGAAACCAGGGGAAGGAGCACAGTTGCGTGAGGCCAAGGCCTTCGATCACTTCCAGCACATCTTCTCCCAGTGCTTCTGAGCAACCATTTTGGCTCCGCCATGTGTACGGCCGGAGATGGGGCATTTGATGAACCCCATCTCTGAGCTTTGTGACATGTCCGGGCCGGCTGACTGCGAGTCCGGACTGGGTTGGGATGCGGCTTGCTATGCATCGACCTGTTTGGCCCAACTCACAGGCATACCCGATCCCGTCACTCCAGAGCCCGATATATTCTCACCGAGTACCGGATGGGTTTCCGGACGAGAATCCACCTCTAGGCGAAAAGATGCAGGCATCTTCTCACTCGGGTGTATCTCGTTCTCTAAAGAAATGGGAGCCATCTCGCTACAGTGCATCAACTCATCCGTACGTGGAAGAAGAGACGGATCTAAAAGTTGGTTGGCATCAGCAGTAGCCAACTCTTCTCAGCGAGGTCGATCCTGCTAAACACACTCACGGTGTCGCCACCGGAGTCAGATTCCCTGGAACTTGTAATGCCACTCTGATCGGAGACTGCCTTTTGGCTATCATCCTCAGGGTCGGGGCATCCCGAAAGTGTGTTCTCGCTCTTAAGGGACTCATTTCCAGACAGGATCTCGCGATCACTATACATTTCAAATGCTATAAACTAGTTCCCCTGAACGATCTGTGTCACTGGTTCGAGTTTCTTATCAGAAATTGGATCAACCCGCCAATGAAGTAGGCCTAGGTGTCTAATAGGTACCATGTACTGGTTTTATGCCTTTTCACCAACGATCTTTGTTGTGAGTTACCATATACATGACATTATTTGTGACACTTTATCCAGGTTCGCGGAATGTGGTCCATAGAAGAATCGGTGGGTGACGTCTCCTGGATGTCAGTTATGGCTTCCCCTGCTCTCTTCTTCCTCACAGGGTCAGACATACGCCTGGTGTCTGAGAGCGGGGAGAGTCTGCCGCTCAAGATAGCCACTGACAGGATACAGCAAGCAACCCTTGTGGACTCAACACCTGACGGGGCCGCTGTTGTTGTGGTTGACGTGAGGAAGCCATGCAGTTGGACAGTGTTCAGGAGGGAGTCTGGGGTGTCGTATTGTCACCAGGCAACTTACCAGCTCAGAAATCTAGAGCCCAGCGCCGTACACTGGACACCAGATGGAGATATAGTTATGGTGAGATGTTTTTTTTTTATATGTACATTGTGTAGCGTGATTAAATAAAAATGTTCATCGGATACATGGATATAAGTATCAATCTATTATCACCAATACATTTGTGGATGCTAATAACAAACGTAAAACACAACATTTTGCAATAGAACTAAAGCCCGACCAAATAGTTCATCCAAAGACACACTGGCGTCATCAGGGGCAGACATTGTGGTAAATGTAGTTGTTTCTACTGTACACCTGATGGAATTAGTATACAACTGCCCAACAACCGATACAAACCCCATGGAATAGATATATGACGAGTACATAAGTACCTAATCACAAGCCAACATATCACAAAATGTTGTTATAATTGGGTTCTAGCTAAAATGAAACTAAAATGTTAATAAAATGGAATTCAAATAGAAATAAAATTATATGGAAGCTGTAATGATAGTAAAGTGTTCAAAACTAAAATGACAATAAAAGAGTGTGCGAAACTAAAATGATAATTTCAGTAGAGCTGGTGGTCAGGGTTTGGGACGGTGTGATGCTAAAATGATCATAAAAGAGTGTAACTAAGATGATAATAAAATGGAATTCAGGCTTGTTCTTTACTAAACTATAGTTACTGAAATTGATGACAAAAAGCTAAAATGATAATAAAAGAGTGTGTGAAACTAGAATGATAATATAACGGAATTCAGGCTTTTCCTTATTGAACTATAGTTACTGAAGCTAAAGTGATAATGCAAGCCAAATTCGGACATACCCCCAAGTTTCATCATCATCATTATTATTATTATTATTATTATTATTATTACTATTATTATTATTATTATTATTATTGCCATCAGATGTCCAGTTATTACCTCCGGAAGTATCGAGTGTCTGATGGTGACCTGCTCTGGGAGTTGAAGGAAGTCCCCATTGATGTGCTCCCAGGTCGGCTGTCTGTCTGCCAGCAGAGTGGCCACATCCTCCTGGCTGAAGCGTGTGCAGTCCGTGTGTACAGCCCGGCCGGGGAGCTCCTACATCATGTTCCTCTCCCTGACTCGCTTCGACTGATCTACTCAGTGTGCGCAGTGAGGAAGGACATGTGGTTATCTGGGCATTTGGGCGGCTCTGTCCGTCTGTGGGGGGTCCGTGACACAGCTAGGGCAGAGCACGAGCTGGTTTATACAGGACATAGTGACGTCTGGGGCCTGGCACTCTCCGGGGACAGATGCCTCGCCGTACGTACCGGGACCTTGTTCATTGACAAACTGATTGTGTATAACGTGGAGGGATGCCTGAAGTAAAGCACCACTGTCGCTATCACATCGCTCTGTACATAATTAATCCTCACCACTGTACATATTTATATGTTCGAGGCATCCTGATTGTAATAAATGATAAAGTGTGGTGTATATGTTTGATACATGTTTCAGTGATAATGTGTTTGTGTAAATCTATGATGAATATATTCATGATAAATGTGTGAATGTATTGTGTGAATTTATGACCACAGTATCAGTGATAAATGTATGGTGTAAAACTGTGAAATTATGATTAATATATGCTTTAAATTTATGATAAATGTATGATATATTGTGATGAATATATCAATCAATAGTGTATGATGTGAGTCTGATGTCGATATACAACTGTACCTGTATGTATGTTGCTGAATTGGATGTTTTTTTTTCTTTCTTTTTTCTTTTTTTCTTAGAATTTAAAACTGTTATGTGCTTATATAATTTGGTGCTCATGATATCATAGTTGTCATATTTACTCAAAAGACCAACTTGTGATATTAACATTTTTAACATTAAACAGTTATGATGCAGTTATATATAGCCTGTTATGTTTTGTAACTTATATGATGTTGCATAGACTAGATATATTAATATTATTTTTGGTACATTAATTTTGTGAAATGTTCCTAATTGTAAATTTCATTCCTGTCAATAAAATATGTTTTTCAATGAATGATTGTTGTTGTTTACATTGAGCCGAGACGGTTCCTATCAGAAAGTGATAGAGAGATCAGTGAAACTTCTAACATTTATACTAACGTTATGAGTCACCGCGACACAAATTCAAATACACAGACAGAATTGTGGTTAAACTTAGATTTCACATATATTTTGTCTGGTTATTGAAAACAAGTAATACATTTGGTGTATGTTTAATAGCTACTAAATAAGTTCACATTTAGAAACAAAAGATTGCCAGTGACAGATGTTCATTTTCTGGAGTCAATAAATGCGTCACTTGCTCGCCGCTGTCGTGGTGGTTATCGTGAGGAAGCCACGCAGTTGGACAGTGTTCAGGAGGGAGTCTGGGGTGTCATACTGTTACCAGGCAACTTACCAGCTCAAAAATCTAGAGCCCAGCGCCGTACACTGGACACCAGATGGAGAAATAGTTATGGTGAGATGTTTTTTCATATGTACTTTGTGTAGCGTGATTAAATAAAAATGCTTATCGGATACATGAATATATAAGTATCAATCTATTACCACCAATACATTTGTGGATGCTAATAACAAACGTAAAACACAACATTTTGCAATAGAAACAAAGCCCGACCAAATAGTTCATCCAAAGACACACTGGCGTCATCAGGGGCAGACACTGTGGTAAATGTAGTTGTTTCTACTGTACACCTGATGAAATTAGTATACAACTGCCCAACAACCGATACAAACCCCATGGAATAGATATATGGCAAGTACATAGTACCTAATCGCAAGCCAATATATCACATAATGTTGTTATAATTGGGTTCTAGCTAAAATGAAACTAAAATGATAATAAAATGGAATCCAAATAGAAATAAAATTATATGGAAGCTGTAAAGATAATAAAGTGTTCGAAACTAAAATGATAATAAAAGAGTGTGCGAAACTAAAATGATAATTTCAGTAGGGCTGGTGGTCAGGGTTTGGGACGGCGTGATGCTAAAATGATAATAAAAGAGTGTAACTAAGATGATAATAGAATGTAATTCAGGCTTTTTCTTTATTAAAACATAGTTACTGAAATCAATAAGAAAAAGCTAAAATGATAACAAAAGAGTGTGTGAAACTAAAATGATAATATAACGGAATTCAGGCTTTTCCTTACTGAACTATAGTTACTGAAGCTAAAATGATAATGCAAGCCAAAGTCGGACATTCCCCCAAGTTTCATCATTATTATTATTATTATTATTATTATTATTATTATTATTATTATTATTATTATTATTATTATTATTATTATAATAAGGATCGTACCCATAAAAGGCGACCTCTCCTAAAAATTGTTATAACTCCCTCAGATTGTAAAATTTGTCAACAAATATGACATATATTATTGTCCTTGCATAGTTTTAGATGGCTATAGTCCAAGAGCTCAGACACTTTTATTTGTGTTTTATTTGCCAAAAGGTCTGAATAGTGGGTTTTGTAGAGGAGTATATGTAGTTTCCAGAAATCCATTTCTTACAAAATTCTACTTGGAACTTTTTTCAAAATTCTCATTTGAAGTGGGGTACCCCCTTTTACAGTATTTTCGCAAAGCGATATTTTCGATAGTTTGCTCCCGATTGTTTTCCACAATAAAACCATTAATATTAACTGGACAGTCACAACCAATATACCAAATGGAAGCTCTTACTCCCGGAAATATCATGAAATAGATTACATTTACAATCCATGTATATCTGATAGTGAAACTTGGGATTTTCTATCAAAGCCATAAGAACGTCAGAGCCGCCTTTGATAAATAACTTTTGTGTGTGTTGTTTTTGTGTGTGTGGTGGAGATGAAATGAATGTCAACTTTTTCATCCACACTGTTCCATGACCTGAGCAATCAGCTCCATTTTGATACCAAATTTGTACTGTTATGTCCATTAGCCGACCAGATGTGGCGCTTTTGAGTTGATAGATACTGTACGGATGCAGATACTCGAAATCGTAATTTCACCATAATGGGCTATATTTACCAAGTGCATCCCTGGAACAGAATGAAATTGTGCAATGAAATTCAGAATGAAATTCACAACAATTTCCAAATTGTTGTGAAATAGTTTCATCAATCACTGAAGACATTCATAATTAATTAGAGATGTAAAGTATTATCGAACACAAATCGTCATTCAGACGGGGCTGCCGATTTTTCTAAAGCATCATATCATATCGAATTTGGGTCACACAACTATAAATTTGGTATCATAATAAAGCTGATTGCTCAAATAATTGGACATTAGAAAGCAAATAATGTTTTCTGGTTGACCACATATATGAAAAATATACACACACAAAAACAGTTATCACCCGAAGACCGCTTTGACATACTCATGGTTTGGATAGAAAATCCCAAGTTTCACTATCAGATATACACGTAAAACAATTGGGAGCAAACTACCGAAAATATCGCTTTGCGAAAAAACTGTAAAGGGGTACCTACGATGGCTCATTACCGCCAATTACATTCGTGCATTTCTCACCCCGTCTATAATTATCACCTCACAACATTCACCGAGTTTATAATATCCACCCCATCTATAAATATCACCTCATAATTTCCACCCCATCTATAATATATCACCTCACAATATTCACCGAGTTTATAATATCCACCCCATCTATATTTACCACCTCAGAATTATCACCGCGATTATAATTTCCACCCCGTTTATAATTATCACCTCACAATATTCACCGAGTTTATAATATCCACCCCATCTATATTTACCACCTCAGAATTATCACCGCGATTATAATTTCCACCCCGTTTATAATTATCACCTCACAATATTCACCGAGTTTATAATATCCACCCCATCTATATTTACCACCTCAGAATTATCACCGCGATTATAATTTCCACCCCGTTTATAATTATCACCTCACAATATTCACTGAGTTGATAATATCCACCCCATCTATATTTACCACCTCAGAATTATCACCGCGTTTATAATTTCCACCCCGTTTATAATTATGACCTCACAATTTTCACCCCGTTTATAGTTTACACCCAGTCCACCCAGTCAACAATTATCACCTCATAATTATAACCGCGTTTATAATTTCCACCTCGTTTATAATTATCACCTCAGAATATTCACCGAGTCCGTAATATCCAAAATTGGATTACTTCGTGAACATCTGCAGCCCTAGAGCAACAAAACGCTTGTGGGAGCGCCTCTATAGCTACCGCATTGAAGCACATATAAGGACGGGTTCTGGATTTGTGCATTTTCACAATATATCAAAATTTCAAAACGTGTTCACTTATAAGGACACGCCCTTATATTCAGACATAAAAAGATCCCATTTATTCATATGTAAGGACACTATATGCACTACTATAGACTGAAAATGGGGACCTAATTAAATCGTTGGCGCAATGAATTATGTCCATTTGAGTGACACACAATTCCCTGTAGGTCTATATCACATACACTCGACATTTATACAATTTAATTTCAAGACCACAAGAATATTCAAGATTAATATGCTGAACATGGTATACGTAGTGGTACGTGCTACACGTGTTCCAGTTGCGTCATTTTTCACAACTTGGGGGGGGGGGGCAAAACCTTTGATCAACAGAGCAGCGAGCAAAGCGAGCCAATGGTGTGTTCTAGGGCTCTCCTTGAACCAATTTCATGGCCTTGGAGAGTTTATGAATGCCTGATCTGGGGTGGATCGAGGGTTCTGAAGGAGGGCCAAGATATGAAATGTCGTGAAGCGAGGTGGTCTGGGACCCGCTTGAGGGCCCCAGAAGCTGAAGGGATATGCAGTGGTGTGTTTCACAGGTTCCCTTTGGTCCATTTTCCATCCCCCTAAAGAGTGTGTTATATGGCTGATTTAAGCAAATCTAGGATTTTGAGGGAAAGCCTATTTTTGAAATGTTGTTGAGCAAGTTGAAACAAGCCCCTGTCGGTGGGGGGTCTGGGGCCCGCTCAATGGCCCCAGAAGCTGGCGATATTCGAGTGCCTAATACAGCATCCCAGAGTTCTCCTGGATCTAACTATCAAGCATTACTTACCACCCATAAATGCATGATCACTGTAGTTGAAACAAAATATGACATAAAATATTACTTAGTTTTGAACCATTGAAATGCTTTCAATGAGAACAGGTGGGTAGGCTATAGAGTAAATACATTGCTCGTGACATGGGGCCCCAGCAGTTAGAGCTACTTCCTGGTGTAATTTATCTTGAAAACACTTCCTCCCCTCTCTTCTCCTTTTCTTTCTTTTTTCTTCTCTTTTTCCTTCTTTTTTTGGGAGCGGAGGGGGGGGGGGGCAAGGCCCCCTTGCCCCCCCCCCCTAAACCCGCCCCTGATCATCGACATGCAAATTGTCCTTCAGATATGGGTGTGATGTTTTATAGACACTTTCTAAAAAAAAGTTCACATATGAGGACATGTTCTTATGTCCGGATATAAGGAAGTGCACATATATGAGGACATGTCCTTATATGCTCGTCAATACAGTGCACAGAATGCCAAGAGTGCCCATACATTTACTCAATGCACCAATTGAAATTCTGTACCCATAATTATAAACTCGATGATAATTCTGAGGTGTTAATTATAGACGGGTGGAAATTATGAACGAGGTGTTAATCCGTGGTGATAATTATGGATCGGGTGGAGATTATAAACTGGGTGAAAAATATGAGGTGATAATTACAGACGGGGTGGAAATTATAAATGCAGTGATAATTCTGAGATGATAATTGTGGACGGGGTGTAAATTATAAACGGGGTGAAAATTGTGAGGTGATAATTATGAACGGGGTGGAAATTATAAACGCGGTGATAATTCTGAGGTGGTAAATATAGATGGGGTGGATATTATAAACTCGGTGAATATTGTGAGGTGATAATTATAGATGGAGTGGAAATTATGAACACGGTGATAATTCTGAGGTGGTAATTATAGATGGGGTGCATATTATAACTCGGCGAATATTGTGAGGTGGTAATTATAGATGGGGTGTATATAAACTCGGTGAAAAATGTTAGGTGATAATTATAGATGGGGTGGAAATTATAAACGCGGTGATAATTCTGAGGTGGTAACTATAGATGGGGTGTATATAAACTCGGTGAAAAATGTTAGGTGATAATTATAGATGGGGTGGAATTTTTAAATGCTGTGAAAATTATGAGATGATAATTATAGATGGGGTGAATATTATAAACTTGGTGAATATTGTGAGGTGATAATTATAGATGGGGTGGAAATTATGAATGCGGTGATAATTCTGAGGTGGTAATTATAGATGGGGTGGATATTATAAACTTGGTGAATGTTGTAAGGTGATAATTATAGACGGGGTGAGAAATGCACGAATGTAATTGGCAGTAATGAGGCACCGTAGGTACCCCCTTTACAGTTTTTTTTCGCAAAGCGATATTTTTGGTAGTTTGCTCCCGATTGTTTTCCACAATAAAACCATTAATGTTAACTGGATAGTCACGAATAATATACCAAATGAGAGCTCTTACTCTCAGGAATATCATGAGATAGATTACATTGCTATACATGTATATCTGATGGTCCAAACCATAAGAATGTCAGAGCGATCTTCGGGTGATAACTGTTGTTTGAATATTTTTCATATATGTGGTCAACCCAAAAAAATTATTTGCTTTCTAATTGATCGTGGTCAATTATTTGAGCAATAAGCTTCATTATGATACCAAATTTATAGTTGTGTGACCTAAAATCGATATGATATGATGCTTTAGAAAAATCGACAACGCCGTCTGAATGCCGATTTGTGTTCGATCATACTTTCCATCTCTAATTAATTATGAATGTCTCCGGTGATTGATGAAACTATTTCACAACAATTCTGAAATTGTTGTGAATTTCATTCTGAATTTCATTCTGAATTTCATTGCACAATTTCATTCTGTTCCAGGGATGCACTTGGTAAATATAGCCCATATGGTGAAATTACGATTTCGAGTATCTGCATCCGTACAGTATCTATCAACTCAAAAGTGCCACATCTGGTCGGCTAATGGACATAACAGTACAAATTTGGTATCAAAATGAAGCTGATTGCTCAGGTCATGGAACAGGGTGGATTAAAAAGTTGACATTCATTTCTAACCACCACACATACAAACACAACACACACAAAAGTTATTTTTCAAAGGCCGCTCTGACGTTCTTATGGCTTTGATAGAAAATCCCAAATTTCACTATCAGATATACATGGATTGTAAATGTAATCTATTCCATGATATTCCTGAGAGTAAGAGCTTCCATTTGGTATATTATTTGTGACTGTCTAGTTAATATTAATGGTTTTATTGTGGAAAACAATCGGGAGCAAACTATCGAAAATATCGCTTTGCGAAAATACTGTAAAAGGGGGTACCCCACTTCAAATGATAATTTTGAAAAAAGTTCCAAGTAGAATTTTGTAAGAAATGGATTTCTGAAAACTACATATACTCCTCTACAAAACCCACTATTCAGACCTTTTGGCAAATAAAACACAAATAAAAGTGTCTGAGCTCTTGGACTACTACTGGTTCAAACTTGTTTTCATTTTTGGAGTTTCTGAGATAACTCTCAAAAAGTCTTACAAAATGGGGCATGTCATGCATTGTGATGAAATACCTTTGTGATGTGCGGGTGTCAAATATATTTCAGCATAGAGGCATTATTTGGGTGTCAATAATTTTCATTAACAGCATTTCTCATTATCTACAGCAAGAAAAAAGTTGAAATTTCCGAATTTGAGAACATGCGGTTCCGGGGTACTATTTGAATCACACTCGAAAGCTTCCGTTGACACGCAAATGTTGTTTAGAACAAAGACATCTATTTACCCTTGACCGATTCACTTTTCATGAGTATATACATATGTTCCACACCTAGAGAAGCGGTAATGATGATCATAGGCACTTGGGTGCATACACATCATTAAAATCTGCATGTTTGGAAAATGGGTACAGGATTCCAGCCGCAGGCGGGGTATGTAAACCAGCCTCGGAAGGGGTATGTAACCCGCCTGAGGAGGGATATTGGCATGTATGACATGGAACAAGGTGGGAAGATCGACATTTCGTGCACGTAAATTAATATATACATACAACACATGCCAAGACAAGCAGATTTAATGACCCTAGACCCTTGCATTTAATATCATGCCCCCTCGGCAGGGGTATGTAAGCCAGCCCAAGGAAGTGTATAGCTGCTAAGGAGGGTAGTTGACCCATGCCAGGAGGCCTAAGTATTGGAGTTGACCCATGCCTAAGGAGGCCTAAGGTGGGGAGGTGACCCATGCCTAAGGAGGCCTGAGGCGTGGAGGTGACCCATGCCTAAGGAGGCCTAAGATGGGGAGGTGACCCATGCCTAAGGAGGCCTAAGGAGGGGAGGTGACACGTGCCTAAGGAGGCCTAAGGTGGGGGTGACCAATGCTTAAGGAGGCCTAAGGTGGGGAGGTGACCCATGCCGTAGTACGTAGATTAGTGATAGAAAGATCAATAAAATGTTTTGTATTAGGTTCGACTCCAGGTGGGCTGAACAGTTTGTTTTCAATAAGAACCACCAAACAAACAAATTCATTGGAAAAGTAGATGAACATGACAATGTTTTGAAATGGATAAAGAAAGTGCAAGGTACAGTACTGTAAAAAGTCATATTTTGCTAGACGATGTTTTTGGCAGCGAGGAAAAAAACACCAAAATAAATCTCGTATGGAATTCCTGAAGGGACATTAAGACTTAATACTTACTGAATGAACATTATATATATATAACGGTTTACCACTTGCTACTTTGCTGTAACTTACCACTTACTACTTACTCATTACTACTTACCATTTACTACAGTAACTTACCACTTACTACTTTCCACTTATGACTAGGCTAGTAGTAGAGTATACTAGTACACTACCTGTCAAAAGTAGGACACTTTGGTAATGTGCGAATCAGTAATTACGTGAGTATGTCATATATGCAAATAGTTTCAGCACTTTATAGCCAAAGGTTAATCATCCTTCATCTGGTCCTTGCTTTCTTGTACCCAGATGTGACATTCCCAAGCACAGCATGCCACTTTCATTGAGACTTAAAACATGAGGTTTCACTAGCGTCATAATACTTTTGTCAGGTAGTGTAAGTGGTAAGTAGTACGTAGTAAGTCGTAAGTGGCAAGTAGTACATAGTAAGTCGTAAGTGGTAAGTAGTACATAGTAAGTCGTAAGTGGTAAGTAGTACATAGTAAGTCGTAAGTGGTAAGTAGTAGGTGGTAAGTTAACAGTAAGTGGTAAATCGTTAGGCCATATAACGTCTATTCAGTAAGTAGTAAGTGGTAAGTCGAAATGTCCCTTCATTCTGCATCATTCATTCACCGTAATACGGAAGAGAATTAGGGACATGACACAAATTAGTCTCTTTCTAGTATGCCTAACCAGTACATACAACTAGTAATGTGGTTAGTGTTGGTTGTATGTTAATCGTAGCCTGCGATTCGAGCTCAGTTGGTTTGCTTTGATCTTCCCAAATAAGTATATCAGTCCCTTTTGATGGGTAAGTAGTACCCTCAGTAGGGGTATGTAGCACCCTCCGATGGGTATGTCAGGCTTTCAAACGGGGTATGTATCTCCTTGTATGGGGTAACTCTAACTTTCGAAGGGGTATGTCGGGCCCTGATATGGGCATGTCATGCCTTCAATGGGGGTAGGTCTGTCTTGAGAAGGGTATGTCTGACCCTCCGATGGGGTATATCCCGCCTTGCCAGAGGTATATATGACTTTCGTGTGGGGCATGCCCGACCTTCATGTACCCTCATGGGTGGGGTATGTGCGGCCCTTACTTGGAGACCATGGGGTAGTTCAAGATAATCTGTCGTACATACCCCCACAATTATTGTTATTATTATTATTATTATTATTATTATTATTATTATTATTGTTGTTATTATCATTTTTATTATTATTATTGCCATCAGATGTCCAGTTATTACCTCCGGAAGTATCGAGTGTCTGATGGTGACCTGCTCTGGGAGTTGAAGGAAGTCCCCATTGATGTGCTCCCAGGTCGGCTGTCTGTCTGCCAGCAGAGCGGCCACATCCTCCTGGCTGAAGGGTGTGCAGTCCGTGTGTACAGCCCGGCCGGGGAGCTCCTACATCATGTTCCTCTCCCTGACTCGCTTCGATCGATCTACTCAGTGTGCGCAGTGAGGAAGGACACGTGGTTATCTGGGCATTTGAGCGGCTCTGTCAGTTTGTGGGGGGTCCGTGACACAGCTAGGGCAGAGCACGTGCTGGTTTATACAGGAGAGAGTGACGTCTGGGGCCTGGCTCTCTACGGGAACAGATGCCTCGCAGTACGTACCGGGACCTTGTACATTGACAAACTGATTGTGTATAACGTGGAGGGGTGCACCACTGTAGTAAAGCACCACTGTCACTATCACATCGCTCTGTACATAATCAATCCTCACCACTGTACATATTTATATGTTCGAGGCATCCTGATTGTAATAAATGATAAAGTGTGGTGTATATGTTTGATACATGTTTCAGTGATAATGTATTTGTGTAAATCTATGAAGAATATATTCATGATAAATGTGTGAATGTATTGTGTGAATTTATGACCACAGTATCAGTGATAAATGTATGGTGTAAAACTGAAAATATGATAAATATATGCTTTAAATTTATGATAAATGTATGATGTATTGTGATAAATATATCAATCAATAGTGTATGATGTGAATCTGATGTCGATATACAACTGTACCTGTATGTATGTTGCTGAATGGAATGGTATTTTTTCTTTTTTTTTTAGAATTTAAAACTGTTATGTGCTTATATAATTTGGTGCTCATGATATTATAGTTGTCATATTTACTGTAAAGACCAACTTGTGATATTAACATTTTTAACATTAAACAGTTATGATGCAGTTATATATAGCCTGTTATGTTTTGTAACTTATATGATATTGCAGAGACTAGATATATTAATGTAATTATTGGTACATGAATTTTGTGAAATGTTCCGAATTGTAAATTTCATTCCTGTCAATAAAATATGTTTTTCAATGAATGATTGTTGTTGTTTACATTGAGCCGAGACGGTTCCTATCATGAATTATTACCTATAAATCGGCTGTTAACTAGTAGATTCTCGTTACTTTCCGAGGCGAAAATTCGGCAGTGGTCATGCGTTATGATTGAAACCCCAACACGCAAATATATTTACAGCCCGCATTCACGACGTAAATACTTCATAACAGCCCAGCAGTCACGTGATCGCGTCTGCAGACGGCACGAGAATTTTGTTGTCACTTTCCAGTTTTCAGTTGAACGATGCGATACATGAATCTAAATCGGCCAATATTACTGTGATGTGTTCTTGAAGTTATTTTTACCGGTAATTCTGGCCTCGTGATGTAACCTGGAAGGTAATAGATATATATATATCATTTATTCATCACGTAAAAACATGACAATAAGAAACAAGAACACAGGAACATGAAACAATGAACACAGGTGAATAATCTATTACAATGTACAAATAGTGTCGATCATGTGATCAACTTCATCTGGTGTTAGAAAATCAAACTCGTGATGATATCTGATGTGTAACAAATCTTTCAACAGTGCAGCTTGACATGTATCAGCGTCTTTGGTAGTGCCGGTAAATTCGGCAAGAACCTTGTTTTTTAACTTAGACAATGTATGTACATGAAAGGCACCAACATCTAATTTTAATGTTCGAGATAACAATCTCAGGTTACTAGCAACATGTGTATTTGAATATTTACATAATTTAGCACACAGAGTAACATACACATTATCACTCATCGTGGATTTGTAGTAGAAAGACAAGTGCCTGCACAACAGTTGCGCCTTAATACATGGTGTTTGACATAGATGACTTAATAACCTCCCATGTGTGGTTGGAGGTAACCCCCACACTTTCCTTATACATTTACGCCAAGTGGTATAAAACTGCTCAATATATCTTGAATCAAGACTCCAAAGAACACATCCATAAAAACTTGTGCAGTAAGTTTGAAATAGCTTTGACCTGACCGTGTGATCACAGAAACCGTATTTTGGCCATTAAAGAATTGGTTCGAAATAACAAATCCCTAATAGCTTTATGAATTAATGACTCATTGCAATTAGTGCCTATGATATGACCTAGGTGCACACCATGTGTAGATACTGGAATAATATCGTCATTCAAGCTAATATGGCACGGATCTTGAGTAACATTGTACAACAATAGCTGACTTTTTGATGCGTTGAATTTGACATCATACTCACATCAATCATCATACTCACATCAATAAATGATGTTTGTTGACTACTGTGTTTATCTCCTTGTAGACCAATTGATATAGGTAATAATAGTAATAATATGTTTTTGGCGGGCGTAGTGATTATTTAAGGCCCAACTCAGATTATTTACAGCCCGACAAGGTTCATTTGCAGCCCGAGCTTGCGAGGGCTGCAAAACCTTGGAGCATATTAATGTTATAGTGATAGAGAGATCAGTGAAAATTCTAATAATTATACTAACGTTATGAGACACTGGGACACAAATTCAAATACACAGACAGAATTGTGGTTAAACTTAGATTTCACAGAGATATTTTATCTAGTTATTGAAAACAAGTAATACATTTGGTGTATGTTTGAAAGCTACTAAATAAGTTCACATTTATAAAAAAAAAATTGCCAGTGACAGATGTTCAGATTCTGGAATCAATAAATGCGTCACTTGTTCACCGAATATCGGTGGATTGTTTTGTCTACGACCAGTCGTGTCGTGACATTCTCTACAATTACTTGTGTTATTCCTTTCTTTTGGCACAAACAACAATATTTTACTTGAATGTTAATACTAACAGTATCCACGGTGGCCACTCATTCCGCGTTATTGCTGGTTTCGACGGTCCCGGTAAAAAACAAAAAAATCCATATACATACACCAAGTATTGGCATAGAACAATAGATCCACAGAATATCGGGATATATCAGTGGTGTGAAGAACTTAAATTAAATATTAATTTAATCAAAATTAAATATATAGTGGTTGTAAAAAAAAAAATCCATACAGATACACAAAGTATTGGCATACAACAATAGATCCACGAAATATCGGGATATATCAGTGGTCTACAGACAATAGTTTCATATTTATTGGTTCAACAAGCATTTTGCAGACGCGAACAAGCTTTTTGACCATAGTTTTGGTTCAAATAATCAGATCAACTTGAAATTTTGTGTGTATTAATTGTGCATCATGCTGTAATTTTTCACCAAATTTCAACCTGATTGTAGTCATTGATAGATGTATGGTGTAAATTTATGAACACATGTATCATTGATAATGTATTCGTGCGAATTTATGATATTTTTTTTCACGATAAGGGTGCAAATTTATGGCAACAGTAACAGTGATAAATGTATGGTATAAAACTGTGAAATTATGATAAATATATGTTTTAAATTTATGATAAATGTATGATGTGAAATTGATGTGGATATACAACTGTACCTGTAAGTGAACTGCAGAATGGAATTTTTATTTTAGTGTTTTAGTTTAGAGTGTTTTGTGCTTATATAATTTGGTGATCATGATATTATTATTGGCATATGTGCTGTAAAGACTAACTTGTGATATTAACATTGTTAACATTAAACAGTTATGATGCAGTCATAAATAGTCTGTTATGTTTTGTAGCTAATAAAATGTTGCGAAAAACTAGATATATAATTTTCAGTATATTAACTTTGTGAATTGTTCATATTTGTAAAAGTCTGTCAATAAAATACATTCTGTTTTTAGGTTACCGTACCTTTGGTCCGATAACCTATTGGCCTGGCATTGCGTCCATCATCCGACGTCCGCCGTCCGTTCACATTTTTATCTTTAAAGTTTACAGTCGAATCTTCCCGAAATTTTGCACAAAAATGTCTAAAAATATTTCGAGAGGGATGTAATTTTTAGTTTTTTTATTTTCGCGATTATATCAAAATGGTGGCCATTTTTGACGAAAAACGGCTAAGTTTTGGATTTTGACGGTTCTCAAAATCTGTTCAGTAACAGTATGTGCCCCTGTGACGTGTATAAGTTTCGTTGCCCTTGAATCGCTCGAAGTGGGCCATTTTGGGCCAAACTCAGCCCAAATGGGACTTTCCCATGTTAAATTCTCCTATGCTTTATAATGATACACAATATGCCTAATATCTCACTTAATATTGAGATAAGAGACTAGGAATCAATTGTGAACATATATGAAATGATATATGCTGAATATTCTCGTGACCTTGAATTTGACCTTTGTCCTCATTTTCAAGGTCACATGACAAAATGGCTAATATCTCGCTTGTTATCAACTTTACAGCTTAGGAATCAATTGTGAACATATAGAAAATGATATATGCTGAATATTCTCGTGACCTCGAATTTGACCTTCGACCTCATTTTCAAGGTCACGGGACTGAATGGCTAATATCTCGCTTATTATCGACTTTGCAGCTTGGAAGTCCATAGTGAACATATAGGAAATGATGTATGCTGAATATTTTGGTGATCTAGAATTTGATCCCTTTTTCAAAGTCAGAGAACAAAATGGCTAATATCTTGCTTATTATCGACTTTACAGCTTAGGACTCAATTGCAAATATAGAGGAAATGATATATGCTGAATATTTTCATGACTTTGAACCTCGTTTTCAAGGTCACAGGACAAACTGCCTAATATCTCACTTATTATCGATTTTACAGCTTAGGAATCAATTGTGAACATAAAGGAAATGATATATTCTGAATATTCTCATGACCTTGAATTTGACCTTTGACCTAATTTCAAGATCAGTCATATTATTTTCAAGGTCAGAATACAAAATGGCTCATATCTCTTTTATCATCGAATTTACAGCTTGGAAGTCATAGTGAACATATAGGAAATGATGTATGCTGAATATTTTGTTGATCGAGAATTTGACCTTTGATCCCATTTTCAAGGTCAGAGAACAAAATTGCTAATATCTTGCTTATTATCGACTTTACAGCTTATGACTCAATTGCGAATATAGAGGAAATGATATATGCTGAATATTTTCATGACTTTGAACTTGAACCTCATTTTCAAGGTCACATCACAGAATGGCTAATATCTCACTTATTGTCGATTTTACAGCTTAGGAATCTATTGTGGACATACTAGAAGTGATATATGTGTTGAATATTTCATGGCCTTGAATTCATTAATGACTTTATTTTCAAAGTCACTAGACAGAAGGCTAATATCTAAAATGTATATTGTCCGGTAACCTCTCTTAGCCCTTGCGCTAATTCTTTCTATTGAATGGTTGCTGTAGTTTTCATGGAACCGAGACGGAGACGGTTCCTATCACAAAGTGCGAGCGAGAGAGAGAGAGGGAGAGAGAGCAGTAAAATTTATATTTATACTAACGGTATGATGTATTAGGACACAAACTTTATGATAAGTTAGGACACACATTCAAATGCACTGAATTGTTGTTAAATTTATGTCAGCGTTTTCACACAGATATTTTATCTAAATATTGAAAACAAGTAATACATTTAGTCTATCTGTAAAAGCTATTGATAAAAGCATATTATTAACTAATTGTGAGGGACAGCTAGATGTTGATATTCTGAAATCAATAAATGTGTAATTTTTTCAGCAAATATCCGGGGATTGTTTTGGCTAGGACCAGTCGTGTTGTGACATCCTCTACAATTACTGGTTCTATTTCTTTCTTTCAGCACAAACAACAATATTCTATTTGAGTTTTAATACTAACACTATCCACGATAGCTACCCGTTCCGCAATATTGCTGGTTAAAAATTGAATTCCCCGTTGTAGTTAGGGTCCGCGGTAAAAGTTTAGGCGTGGTCCTGATACAAAGAAATGATTTCATACAGATGCACAAAGTATTGGCGTACAGCAATAGTTCCACGTAGTATCGGCATGTATCATTTGCCTAGAGACATTAGTTATGCATTCATTGGTCCAACAAGCATTATGCACAAGTGACCACAGATACGTTTTTTCGCAACTGAACGAGGGAGGGTTGTCAAAATCAAGTGATATTTTCATGCTAATTTAGCCACGCAAATACATAAATGTGAGTGAGCTAATGATGCACAAGTGTGTACTAAGATTAGTCCCTGTCCGGGAAACGTGAGTATATCATTAATATGCTTTTGGAGGGCGGAGGGATTATTTACGGCCCAGCTCAGATTATTTACAGCCCGACAAGGTTCATTTGTTCATTTCACTGATCTCTCTATCACTATAACATTAATATGCTCCAAGGTTTTGCAGCCCTCGCAAGCTCGGGCTGCAAATGAACCTTGGAGAGCTGTAAATAATCTGAGCTGGGCCGTAAATAATCACTACGCCCGCCAAAAACATATTATTACTATTATTACCTATATCAATTGGTCTACAAGGAGATAAACACAGTATCGACGAATCCCCCACTGCGTTGCGCGTGCCGTAGAAGCAGGTGCGGCCGACTCAACCATTCGATCCATGGCTTCCTCGTCAAGCTGACTCGAAGTCGAAGCAGCCGAACCGCCTGTCGTCGAGTCTGGTTGACTGCTCCCGATCCCAAGTGCACCAACGTCGTCTTCAGCGACAGTTTCAAGGTTTTGTTGCATGGTGACAATGAAATTAAGCAAAAACCACAGTAGAATATTGGCCGATTCAGATTCATGTATCGCATCGTTCAACTGAAAACTGGAAAGTGACAACAAAATTCTCGTGCCGTCTGCAGACTCGATCACGTGACTGCTGGGCTGTTATGAAGTATTTACGTCGTAAATGCGGGCTGTAAATATATTTGCGTGTTGGGGTTTCAATCATAACGCATGACCACTGCCGAATTTTCGCCTCGGAAAGTAACGAGAATCTACTAGTTAACAGCCGATTTATAGGTAATAATAAGACATATATTTTTGACTAACAGCTTAAAGCGGTTCGTGATCAAAATTGTTTTGAATCCGCATTATTGCTTATCAAGAACACGGGATATTGCTGGGGATCGAGGCTGATATCTATGCATGCAGTCGGCCACATCTGTGCAGATGATAAAATGTGTTCATTTATATTTGATTCACCTGCACAAAAGGCGCTGCTGGTTTCAGTTGAAAAAACAAAACTTCAATGAGTTTGTTAAGGATTTCTGAAAAAATACAAGTTGCTGTTATTTTGTTTTTTTGTATCTAGCCTGTGTGGCAGTATATTTAGCCTGTGTGGCAGTATATGTAGCCTGTGTGGCGGTGTCTAGAGGACACGTGACTGTGTGTCGGTAATTATCATCTATTGGAATAAAATATTGCATGTCTTAATTTTTGCCAAGTTTCTTCAGATATTTCCAGGGTTTTTTTGAGATGGCCGAATTACTGAAAGTAGGCAAAGAACTTGGTTACAAGGACGAAGAACTCCAGAAGTTTGTTCGCGATCAGCAGGAACAACAGCGTGAGGAGAGAGCCAGGGAGCGCGAAGCGAGATAGAATGAGAGAGCATTCACCTTGGAGCGTGATGGAAGTAACAGATTCTGAGTACTTGCCATTCCACCCCTAGACAAACGTGACACCGTCATACGTCAGTCTGCCGTCATACATCACATCATAACACATCATCATCAACATTATCAGCATCATACAACATATACATTAGTTATGGTAATGTACCCGTATGTGGAGCCTGAGATGCCATGGGAGCGGCACCACAGAACTCGCGCACGTGGGCATGTTGTTGGCCGGCCTCGTCGAGGGCACTGCCGCAGAGACAGAACCCTGGGGAGCCAGTCGGTCTGCCAGAGCCTGCTTTGATCTTTGGGCAAAATCACCGCATTTGCTGGGCAGCACACGGGCTTCAAACACGAAACAGCCAAAACAAGAATAGTGTTTGACAAAGCCAAACTCCTATTGCAATCTTTGGGCAAAATCGCCACATTGACCCCTCCTTACAACGTTGTTCCCCAACATGTTCCAACTCAGCCCAAAACTGGCAAACACGACCGAAGTATCAACCCGGGACTGATACTTACTGAAATGCACCAAAATTTTGAATGAGCCCTAATAAACAAGCTGAAGTTTTGAACGAGGTGTTCCAGAAAGGATGATGACCTGGGAAGGTCATCCACCGAAAGGGATGGTGTGCCGAGTCTTTGAAATTCAATAACACTTAACTTTTACATTTAGAAATTTTGTAAAATAACACACTTTGTGATCGAAAATGGTAGTACCTCTAGAAAGGGTTGCCGGTTGCCCTCGCCAACTGGCGCCATGGATAAGCGGGGATCCGAGGCAGGGTGGAACTGTGAGGAGCGACTCCGGTGAGTGTGTGCAGACGTACCCGCAGACAACAGTCTTCCACTGCCAAGAAAACAACTACAGAAGTCAACCCTGCAAGCCGCATGACACTAGTTCACGCATGCCACCCGGCCCGCCAGAGCGAAGGCGTACAACGGATGGACATCAGCAGATGCAGACACCCTAACATACACAAACATCCGGATGGCCCGGCGTGGGGCACATGACTGTTAAAAACATTCACACCCCGAAACGCCGGCTGCGCCAGACCCTGCGGGATCCCATGACGCAGCAGGGGACGAAGTGTGAGTTGCACAACATAAATGTGCAAATAACTGGAGATTGTAGAAAATCTGGTACGTCATTTTAAATACATCTATATGCATCAAACAGGACAGCAATTCTACCCGCACAGCAGTACATGCAGTGTCCTGAAGATTTCTGTCGATGGTCGTAATGACACACTGCACAGACCGAAATACAAACGCTATATATCAAGTCATGCGGGGGCAGACATTTCCTCCCAATGACTCCAAATCAAATCATAAATACGAGTAGAAAAAAAATTTCTATCCCGGGTTACCTTACAAATAAAATACAAGCAATGACATTTGTCATTAGTGTGGTGATTTTGCTCAAAGATCGCAGCAGGAGATTTGTAATGAACACTGTTCTTGTTTTGATTGCTTCTGTTCGAAGCTCGGGAGTTGTCATGGCGACTCTCTGTCCTTCTCTCTATCCACTATACCTAACAATGGTATCACTTTTACCTCGTGTTCTGGTGATGAATAATACATCACCAGAATGTATTCTTGGCGACCCGTTTATATGTGGTTGCGCAGATGCTGGTCGGCGCGCCTCAGGCACCTTCATGGCCGAAGTCCGATGCGTGATCGGTCGCTGGAACAGGAAAGCCCTGGGTCGTTGGTAGCGCACTTGCGGATTTATGGTCTGTATCTCGCTGACCATGTTGGCAAGACGGATTTCACCTTCCCTGGTGTCAGTGTTCAGGGCATCGATCCGTTGAAGTACCAGCATGACATGCGGCGCAAGATTCGGCGGATACTGTTCCATCAACTCTGGAGCCATCAGCCAAATGCCGAAGGTCAGAACAGAGGTCGGCGTCGGGCGGAAGATGACGAGGTGAGCAGGTACGCGGGGCAGCCGATAGTGCCGATTAGGTTGCATATCTACAAGGCACCGTGCGGTGAACCTCCGCACAATCTGTGGGGTCGCCGTCAGTCGTCCTCGTTTGAAAAGCGGAAAACGCAGGATGTGTTCATCCGTGGGTGTTGACAAGTGGCGCACCATGTCCGCCTGGGTAAGGGTTATGAATCCGTCGTTTGCTGGGCAGACGAAAAATCTGATGAACGGGAAGGGGTAAGCCGAGACGTGAGCGTCCAATTCCTGGGGCATACGAAATGGTCCGCGCTGACTCACAGTCGGACACAGCGAGGATCCGGTGGGCTCTTCTGTTCTGGTACAGAACGCCCTACCGAGGCGCAATGATAGTGGTTTTACAATGAGAGTGTTTGACAGATCGTGCTTTGGTGTGGAAAGGTGGGTTCAGAGACGAAATCTGCTGTATCGCGTTCCCCTGTATGTTACGTAGGGCGAGTAGAGGCCCGATCCCGGTGCTTGCTTCGATAACGGCTCTACTTTCACCTCGTCAGCGACAAAGTGATGTTACTCTCAGCAGGGCTGTTCGGCTGACACATGGGTGTAATTACATGATTATGAATTTTTTAGGTAGTGCGCCACAGTGCGCGAGACAACACACATGAATTCCACGACATCATGTCAATAAAATATATGAAAAAGGTGCCTCACTGACATCACTGACATCATATTTTGCATGAGCGTCATATCCCAATTTCTGATGGGTCACGGCTTTCTGCAGATGGTCTTGTGCGAACCCGTGTGCAGTTCTGATGGCAGTTCGTAAGTATTCGACATACTCTGGTCCGCATGGAGGTAGCGGCTCCGGGTCACGCGATGGAAATACCAAGTCCACTGGCAAATTACATTCATGTCTGTACTCCATCAGGTGTGGAGTACAACCGGTAGATGAGTGAACCGAGGTGCGATATGCCATCAACACATATGGTAAGGGTAAGTCCCAATCATTTCCACGACCACTGACAAATGCGCTTAGCATATTCAGTAGAGTTCAATTGAATCATTCACCCTGACCATCGCTTTGTGGTCTGTAGGGCGTAGTCCGTATTTTCTTGGCGCCTAGCAAGCGTACGACATTCCGAAACAGTGAGGATTCGAATTCAGTCCCTTGGTCACTGTAAATGGCTTTCGGCACTCCAGGGTACACAATCCACCGATTTACCAAGACGTCAGCTACATTCCTAGCCGTGTGGCGTCAGAGCGGAAATGCGTCCGTGTACTTGGAGAAATAGTCCGAAATCACAAGGATATACCTATTTGTCTGACAATATCAGCAGTAGAATAGTCCGATAACCACTGTTGACCACTGATTTTAGTATCCAATGTACGCACATGAGCCGCTTGGCGTATGGAAAGCATTTGAGAAGAGACCGGTGATGTTATCGAATCACTGTTCAGGAGGTCTCTCTCAGGTGCGGCCGGAGCAACCGTGATTCGCCTAACCGGAAGTTCGCCTGAGCTCGTTTCCGGGTCCGTGAGAGGCACAATGAGGCGCCCGGGACAATGCGAATGTTTACAACTATGACACCGTGAAAGTCCATCAGCATTTCTATGGAGCTTCCCGGGGCGGTGTTCAATGCGGAAGTCATATTGCTGTAATTTGGCTAACCATCGGGCTAGCATTCCGTCCGCATCGTTATAGTTCTTCAACCATCGCAATGAGCTATGGTCCGTCCGAAGTAGGAATTTCCGTCCCCATAAGTAATGTCTGTAATGCTGAATCATTTCGACTACAGCCAACAGTTCACGGTACGTAGTGCAGTAATTCTGCTGCGTTCGCGACAGAGTCCTACTTGCAAACCAATCGGTATCTCTTTTCGGTTCACACGCTGTGAAAGCGCACCTCCGATAGCGTAACCGCCAGCGACCGTATCAAGGATAAAGTAATCGTCCTCATCTCGGGAAGGGTGAGCGAGCTTGGGGGCCTTGATCAGTGCGTCTTGTAGCCTCCTGAAGGCTCTCCGTTGGGGTGACCCCCAGGTGCAAAGACATTCACCTCTGGTGAGTGCGACAAGAGGTTCAGCGATTTCGGTGTTGTCCTTAATGAACATCCGGTGATAGTTCGCGAACCCTAGAAAGGCCCTAACGTCCGTGGTTTCACATGGAAATGGTCATTCCCTGATAGCCTTGACCTTGTTCGGGTCAACCCTGATACCTTGTCTGCTCACAGTGAATCCCAGATATAGGATTTCTCTTTGAAATAGTTCGCACTTTTTGGGTTGCGGACGTAACCCAGCAGTTCGTATCCGATCCAGGACGCTGGATCCGTTCAGACACTGTGAAAGCGCACCTCCGATAGCGTTACCGCTAGCGTCCATATCAAGGATAAAGTAATCGTCCTCATCTCGGGAAGGGTGAGCGAGCTTGGGGGCCTTGATCAATGTGTCTTGTAGCCTCCTGAAGTCTCTCCGTTGGAGTGACCCCCAGGTGAAAAGACATTCACCTCTGGTGAGTGCGACAAAAGGTTCGGCAATTCTGGCGTAGTCCTTAATGAACCTCCGGTGATAGTTCACGAACCCTAGAAAGGCCCTAATGTCCGTGGTTTCACATGGAACCAGCCATTCCCTGATAGCCTTGACCTTGTTCGAGTCAACCCTGATACCTTGTCCGCTCACAATGAATCCCAGATATAGGATTTCTCTTTGAAATAGTTCACACTCTTTGGGTTGCAGACGTAACCCAGCAGTTCGTATCCGATCCAGGACCGCTTCCAGGTTGGCAAGCGCCTGATCAAAAGTGCGTCCGTATGCTATCACATCGCCCAGATAGCACATATATCTAGTCCATAGATATCCGCGGAGAATTGTCTCCATGAGACGCTCAAAGGTTACCGGCGAGTTACTCAGTCCGAACGGCATAACCTTGAGTTAGTACAAGCCTTTCCGAGTGGCAAAGGCGGTCTTTGGTCGGTCCACTGGATCCACCTCTACTTGCCAGTATCCAGAGGCAAGATCCAGAGCCGAAAAGTACGTCGCTCCAGCGAGCGCATCATGCGTGTCTTGTATGTTCGGAAGTGGGTACGAATCTTTCCGTGTTACGTCATTGAGCAGTCTGTAATCAACACAGAACCGTACCTGTCCATTCTTTTTCCGCACGAGCACCACTTGCGAGCTCCACGGTGAGTCCGATGGCTCAATACATCCAAGCCGTAACATTTTGTCGACCTCTTCGTCAATGATATGCTGTTGAGTCTGAGGGACACGTCGCTGTCGTTGGCGAATCGGTGCATTCGCTCCGGTGTCAATCCGATGCTGTACAACTTGGGTTCGTCCCAACTGTCCGTCCGGGCACATGAAGTTGTCCTTATACCTGTACACTAGGTTAGCACATTGGCGCTGCTGTTCGGGAGCTAACCCAGCTCGAGCTACCATATCACGTAAATATGACGGCAGATCACTATAACGATTAATGTTCATCCGGGGAATGTCCGGTTCTTCTCCGGGTTTCGGCAGTGCACCCACGATGCTATCCACAGGACTCGCAATAGCAACAGGGTCTGAGCGAGTCAGAGTTACGCCCGTATCCGCGGGGTTCACTACTGTCACTTTAATGTTCAGTGTGGTTAGTGTCCTCCCCATTACTAAGTCCGTATCCTCGGGAAAGTTCACCATTGGCTGAATGAGGCGCGGGTGTTGCCGCACTCTGACCTTCGAGGTCGGGACCAGTTCGACCACCGCTTAACTGCGTGGTGGCACAGTGACTGCACAAAGTACAGCCATGCGTACGACGTTCGCTTCAAAGTCTTTGTGCGTGAACAGTATCTAATTATTAACCTATACTGTTCCTTCACCATAGTTAACAATGGCGTTAGTTTGCCGGAAGAAATTCATGCCCAAAATCATCATGTCATGAATTGCGGCTACACAGAATGTCACCATCATTTCTTTAGTTCCAACTTGAATCACAAGGTCCAAGAGTCCGTCGATAGGACTGGAGTCTCCGTTGACATCACAGATAGTCGCGGTCGTAGGACGCATAGTGCGTTGTTCCAGTGCACTATGCGCAATGAAGCAGATCTCGACGAAGCAACAAGATTTGTGCCCCCGAGTCCATCACTGCCTTGAAAGTTCGTTTACCTATGCGTACCGGCAGTTTCCAACACTCATGGGCGGCCCGGCCGTTATTGATAACGATGGGTTCATCCGAATTGTCTGACGGAACCTTCAGCAGGAGTGTCAACGTCGCTGGCTCGGTTTTGGGTTCGCACGGAAAGGCATCGAAACCTCCGTCGTCCGATATCCATTCAATTTCGGACATACTGTCTGTTTCAGTCCCGTTGGCAGTCCGTGGCGCCTATTCCGCGGTGAGCGCTGTTGCAAAGGCTCTGACACCCCTTCGTGGAGCAAATCTTGAGCGGAAGACGACGAGGCGCATTTAGCGCACACCCCTTCGGGAAGCTTAGCCGCCGGTGGCGCTAGCGCCGATTTGACCGGCAAGATGGTTATGGCCGCCGGTACGATTACTGTTTTGGAGCTGGGAGCTTTGCTCGTGTTATCGGAAGGTCCTTGCTCCACAGTTCCTTCCTCCTCTAGTTTGACGGTTTGCTCTCAGGTATTTGACCGACCTGGGGTGGCGGTACGTTGGTTGGTTTGACATTAGGCGTAGCTTTATTAGTTGGATCAGTGTTCGCTGTGACACCCGGTCTGGGTGCGAACGGATTCATACCGTTCCGTACCAGAATATCCTTCAATCGAAAACACCGCATCCACCGATGTCCGGGTTTCTTACAGAAGAAACAGATTTCAGTATGACCCACTAGTGTAGGATGGTCCCCTCAGGCCTGAGCCATAGCTACAATGCATCCTCACCATACTGTCCGGCTTCGTCGCTGATAGCGCACTGAAACGCGTCCGCTACTCATTCGCGAGAACAGGACGGCACTGAATGTTCGGCACAACCTTCAAGTCTGGTCGTGTCGCTGTCGGCTGGATCATAGTATGCGGCTATCTGTTTGGGAGTTAACTTTTCCCAAGTGTCAATCTGTCCGATAGCACACGACATTTCTGAGTCCGTATCATTGTCCTCTGCATAACCAGAAGCAACAGTTTCAGTCCGTGTTGTCGCTCTCGTTTCGTTCACTGTTGGCGGCTTTCCGCTTTTAGAACAGCCGTGAGTGCTCCACTATATGAACTAAACGTCAGTACACATAGTCTATCGCAATATAGTCCGGCTGGCCGTTAATGAATTGCGAAATCACAGTTCTTTGCCTGTTCCGCAAGCGCTTGTAACCGCTCAAGGTAATGTTCTGCGGCCTCTTTCCGTTCCCGTTTCATAAACGGAAAGTCGTCGCGCTTTGCCTGACGGCGAGGTGTGGGCTCCCATCCCTCCAGCAAGCGGCATTGGAACTCTTCCCACGGGGTGTCGACGGGGATGTGTAAGGCGAGTGCCTCGGCACAGCCTTGCAGCGTACTGCGGAAAGTCGTGGTCTTGTTCAAGTCTGTATATGTGAAGGCAGACGTAAACTGCTCGTAGCTGTGCAGGTACTGTACAAGGTTGCCTTCCTTGAAGGTGGCGCGCCACTGGACGGTCTTGCCGGTTGCTAGTGGTGGTGATCCGGTCGTAGATTCCACCGGCGGTGAGATCGGAGTACCGATGTTCGATGTCGTAGAGTTCGAAGTACCGTTATTGGATATCGTAGTGATCGGAGTACCAATGTTCACTGGCAATCCATCGGGCACAGTCGTAGCAGCTTCCGCTGGGGAAACGGCGGTCGTGACGGTGACTAGCGGTTCCGAGGCCGCGTTGTGAATCGCTGGTGAGTATCCAACACAACTTGACACAGGCGCGATACAGTTCGTCTGGCGGTTGCACGTGTGACAGAGTTGACGTGTCACTCATCGCTACTGATCGGGGTCGCGACGGTCGCTGGCTTAGCGGTACCGGTTTGGCGGTCGCTCCGTCTGTCGTCCGTGACTCCTCACAGGAATTCGGCTGGCTATATTTTTTCGCTCGTGTATCTGGCATTGACGTTAATAGTTTCTAAGCCGAGACTGGCTTTCGATATCCTGGTCACTGGCGGAAATGTTACGAAATCGGGATTCCTCAGGGTCAGATCAGCCCTTTTACTAGCGTATAGTGTTCGTAGCGTTGTGCTTAGATTATCACAAACCAGTCCGAATTCAATTAATCCAAGTTTATTGGGATGATAAGTCCGATGGCACGATCACGGCCTCATACACACTTCCCGATATAGTCCGAATAATAGTCCGACACGTGAAATGATATATCACAGATATTTTTCTGTAGATCTACACACAATTTCTTCAGTATTTTAGAGTTACATCTATTCCCTACAAAATCTCTCAACTTCACTCCGAAAAGCGCGGGGACTTTTTCATGGGTGTCTGGTTTTTCCCGCGTCGTGGAATAGGAGTTCATGTGATTTGCTGAATGTGATGTAATGTCTGTGTGGGCGTGGTTAGGTGTCTGGAATTGTTGTAATTGGTGGTGTATTCTTTGTGACGTCATTTGTGGAATTGTTTACATTTCTTGGACGGTGTGCGCCGGTTCTCATGAGTATGAAGTCATGTGATGAATCTGTGCCGTGTATGTCGAGTGGAATAAAGTGTAAGGGAGGGTTTCGGGCCGATAACTGACATAAATTTTCTACACTATGATCTATTAGTATTGCCGAAGGCGATGTGCAGTTTTGTCACTTGTAAGCGCTTGATATATATTTGTGTATTGGATTTTTTTCTAGTACGAAGACTCGCTACATTACACAGTCATGAGGGATCGTTTTGGGAATTCAACTGGATGACTAGCAGCATGTAAACAGAAGGGGAAAAATAATATAAAAACTCTCAAATACATACTGGAAAAACACATGTATAACAAAAATGTAATGATTTATGTAGGATAAAGAAAAATAAGTTTTTATTTTGGATTGAGACACTTCTTAGGATTTCTGGTTGATCAAATTAAAGTCGAAATTTGCAGTTAAGATTTCTCAATTAACCTTTTAACAAGCAATTCATAATGACCAGCCTTACACACATCAATAGCGAGACTATAGCTTAGCGACACAATAGTTTAGCAGGCCAGTACGTCAATAAAACCGATACGATATAATTAATTCATCGCTAGTGTGAATAAACTAATCCAGTGGACCGAATCTGATTTCTCAAGTGACAAATAAAACCGACGTTATGGCCAATAATGCGATTTAGAAGTTATCTTTTGACTTACCAAACCTTTTTTTCAGATTCTGACCAAAATCGATGAGATCACAGACATGGAGGCGCCAATATGTTTGTATATATTTGAGAAGGACCATTATTATTCCAGTTACGCGTGTGTATGGCCAGTCAAACAGGTAAACATACCCACATACATCAATATATTAGTATTCAGAACACATACAGTATATATCCGAAGTCGCTGTAAAGCTGCAGACAAAGGTCTCAAGAAGTTTGTCCATATCGACTTACTATTTGAACAGGGGTGAGGACATTTGTTCTTTACACCATTCATTTAGATATGGGAGGCCGAAGTCGCCACCGTAGTTTGAATTTGACAAATTGAATGCTCTTGAACAAAACTGGACAAACTAAACAAAACGAGAGTAGTTTTATGTTATTCGACAGTTTGGGAAAACATGCCTCACCCCTTTCACCTTTTTAATGAAGACTTATTAATTTGTGCACCAGAAGAAAACCATTCTGAGACTTATGGTGGGCAAAACAAAATCAACACGTTGCATGAATTCTATGATAGTGTCACTGTTGTTGCAACTTGTGTGATGATAAATTAGTGAATGTTGTAACAAATATCCTGTGGTTATACACAATCGAGTTGACAATGATTGTATTGCACTGAAGAATAGACATAGACCTACATAGGCTGTGCTTATGAAATGTATACGATTCGCCAAAGAGTCAAATTGCAAATATTAGTATTAATATATCACAATATATTGTTATTGTAGTTTGACGCTACCAACTTTCATTTTCTAGCGGATAAGAATGGCACATGACTCTCTCACTCTGTTTTTGGCAAACTTGGATGACCGACGCTGTGTACGTCAAGGTGGCTTATTTCTGTCACTACCATATCGTTCCTTTTTTCAAAGAAAAGTATAATTGCATAAGAAAGAAAATACTATTTCCCTCAATGAAACGGATGTTTCTTCTACGTAAAATGTTCAAACGATATGTTTTCTGGGCAGAGCATGCAGTTTGATGTGGAGCGAGTATTTCTTCTGGTAACAAGCGTTTATACATGAAAAACATAGTTCCCTGCATAAAAATTGATATTCTTCGTCTCAGGGGATGGTCTAGGATTTTCAATGGGGGTAGAAGTCAGTATGTAGATGCATGTATGTGGGAGAGAGTACTAGCCAATAGGCCTAAAGTCTAAACATTAAAGGCTGGAGGGGTCTAGATGTTCTGTGGTTGATTCTGGGCGTTTCAAGGGTACCTACTATAGTCTCCAGATCCAACAATTTTTTTTGGGTGACAAAAATCGAAAAGTTTCAATGAGCAACCCATGACGTTATCAACGATCGAACATGTCGTGCAACAAATCTAATCATATAAACCGAGTTTCAATGCAACCAAACATGATCTGGTCCAACAGGTAGGTGTTTTTGCTTTTTTTTTGCTAGTCAAATAAAGCATAGAGCTGTTGGGTGGAGTGACTACCCCCGCCCACCCGTCCCATACTTGCTTCATCTCACGCAGATTTTTCCTACACGTAGCAAACATTGGCTTTTGGATCTAGTTACAATATTTATGTTGGATGTTTGTTAGAATCAAAATGTCTGACACGTCTTTGTTGACTTGCAAATGAATTATTATCAGAATTTGAACAAAATCGATAAGAACCGAGACTTGGAGGCGCCAGTGCATTTGTATAAGTCAAAAGGCTCGTTTTTGTCAAGTTACGTGCACAGACAGACAAGCAAACAGATGCGGAGAAATATGGAAATAAACCTGGAACATCCTATGTCCGTTCTGAATACTATACACTTGTATTTGGAACGCAGAAAAAATAACTCCAGCGGAATGCTATTCAAAGGGAATAGACAAGTTTTGAACATCATTAATATATTGCGTTCTCTATACAGGGTTCGATATCGTGGCATTGGACTGACGCTGTGGACTACTGTGTAGAAATTATATCGAATAACAGGTATAATTCCGTGACATGAATTGAAAACTGACAAATGACGAGAAATTCGACGAGAAATGACCAATTATTTGAAATATTGTTATTAGAATCTAAGGCCCAAAAAAAGTTTTATGGTTCTGGTCAGGCGCGCGCATCAGTTTTAACAGCGCGCATCACTCGTTTTTTTTTAATACAAAAAAAATCGCGCGCATCACTGTTTGAGAGCTGAATTTCTTTTTGTTTTCAGTAAATTGACACCCGTACACCGATTTTTGGAGATGATGATCGAGTAAAATGGTCCCAAGTGTCTTTGACATTGCAAAACTTGGTGTATGGCTCGCCAAACAGGGCAAATTCAATCGGGTCGCTTATGGACAGATTTCACTAATTCCTTCGGCCATACAAAACAATGATAAAAAGCCCAAATTCAAGTCTCCATAGCTCCGTCCCAGAACAAGATAAACCTTAGCAGCTTATATACAAAGCTAGCCAATTCATTTCCTGATCTCACTATAGTAAGGAAAATATATGTTGATAAATTGGACTTTTTGCTATAGCTCGAATTCTGAGGGTACCCCCTTAAAACGACTGTTTCTCATGCCTGACAGCCCATATATATCGTTCGCCATCAGAGCCGTTCTGTGCGTGCTGTGGTCTTGAAACTCTTCGTGTGCAATGCCAACCAGCCTGGGTCAACAACCAGCCATAGCAAAATATCCCCCACCATTCTGCGGGGGATCAAGGGCATCCCCCGTTTTCAAAATAGGGAATTCTCTGACTGTAACGGATATGACGCAATATCATTGGTGTTGTCATGCCTGAATAGTAGGCGATCCTCGTGTCACTACCATCTGATAATAAATTGTGATAGATTATGATCTAGATAACATGTGTACAAAGTTTCAAGGGTGCAAGTTATATCACTTTGGATTTATGGGCCAATAACTGACTTCGTTCCATTGTAAAAACGTAAAAAAGGAATTGGCCCATCAATACGTTATTTCATCGTGGATGCTACAAATTTTGGTGTCAGGTGCTAATGTTATCATATACTACAGTGGTTGAGGTACTTAAGAACCAGGATGCAGTTTTGTTGTAAAGTACCACGAATTATGTGCGCCACAAGGAATTACAAATATTAATTATATCCCAAATATTGGACCGAAATGACATAAAAGGGTCAGCTACACAAGCAAAAATAAACAAATCATCGTCAATCTGGTATCAAATCTTCAAAAATATGATATATAATTAACTTTTATGGGATTTAGTAACATAACATCGGGAGTTGAGCTGCTAAACTGGAATTCTGTTAGTTCGGCCGAAAATTCAAATATGCATTTTTTTCTCAAAAACGGTGTTTATATCAATAACACATATATTCTGAGAGATTTTCTTGTTTTGCACATTGGAAACAGCATCTCTTAGGCACAAATAAGCCATATATATGCATGCCATGGGAAGCAATTTCTTGGGAGGCCCCTCTTTGTTTTGCAAAATCACGCATTTTCACCAAATTCACGGTTTATGTAAAAAATACATCAAAAACACAGAGGAAAGGCCAATTTTAATCTTTTTGCACCAAAACCATTATAAGGGAATACAACATTAACGTTAACTTCAATCTTGAGTAGAAATTATAGAATACATGTATTTCCTTCAGGACAGATTTCACTAATTCCTTCGGCCATACAAAACAGTGATAGAAAGCCCAAATTCAAGTCTCCATAGCTCCGTCCCAGAACAAGATAAACCTTAGCAGCTTATATACAAAGCTAGCCAATTCATTTCCTGATCTCACTATAGTAAGGAAAATATATGTTGATAAATTGGATTTTTTGCTACAGCTCGAATTCTGAGGGTACCCCCTTAAAACGACTGTTTCTCATGCCTGACAACTATATCGTTCGCCATCAGAGCCGTTCTGTGCGTGCTGTGGTCTTGAAACTCTTCGTGTGCAATGCCAACCAGCCTGGGTCAACAACCAGCCATAGCAAAATATCCCCCACCATTCTGCGGGGGATCAAGGGCATCCCCCGTTTTCAAAATAGGGAATTCTCTGACTGTAACGGATATGACGCAATATCATTGGTGTTGTCATGCCTGAATAGTAGGCGATCCTCGTGTCACTACCATCTGATAATAAATTGTGATAGATTATGATCTAGATAACATGTGTACAAAGTTTCAAGGGTGCAAGTTATATCACTTTGGATTTATGGGCCAATAACTGACTTCGTTCCATTGTAAAAACGTAAAAAAGGAATTGGCCCATCAATACGTTATTTCATCGTGGATGCTACAAATTTTGGTGTCAGGTGCTAATGTTATCATATACTACAGTGGTTGAGGTACTTAAGAACCAGGATGCAGTTTTGTTGTAAAGTACCACGAATTATGTGCGCCACAAGGAATTACAAATATTAATTATATCCCAAATATTGGACCGAAATGACATAAAAGTGTCAGCTACACAAGCAAAAATAAACAAATCATCGTCAATCTGGTATCAAATCTTCAAAAATATGATATATAATTAACTTTTATGGGATTTAGTAACATAACATCGGGAGTTGAGCTGCTAAACTGGAATTCTGTTAGTTCGGCCGAAAATTCAAATATGCATTTTTTTCTCAAAAACGGTGTTTATATCAATAACACATATATTCTGAGAGATTTTCTTGTTTTGCACATTGGAAACAGCATCTCTTAGGCACAAATAAGCCATATATATGCATGCCATGGGAAGCAATTTCTTGGGAGGCCCCTCTTTGTTTTGCAAAATCACGCATTTTCACCAAATTCACGGTTTATGTAAAAAATACATCAAAAACACAGAGGAAAGGCCAATTTTAATCTTTTTGCACCAAAACCATTATAAGGGAATACAACATTAACGTTAACTTCAATCTTGAGTAGAAATTATAGAATACATGTATTTCCTTCAGGACAGATTTCACTAATTCCTTCGGCCATACAAAACAGTGATAGAAAGCCCAAATTCAAGTCTCCATAGCTCAGTCCCAGAACAAGATAAACCTTAGCAGCTTATATACAAAGCTAGCCAATTCATTTCCTAATCTCACTATAGTAAGGAAAATATATGTTGATAAATTGGATTTTTTGCTACAGCTCGAATTCTGAGGGTACCCCCTTAAAACGACTGTTTCTCATGCCTGACAACTATATCGTTCGCCATCAGAGCCGTTCTGTGCGTGCTGTGGTCTTGAAACTCTTCGTGTGCAATGCCAACCAGCCTGGGTCAACAACCAGCCATAACAAAATATCCCCCACCATTCTGCGGGGGATCAAGGGCATCCCCCGTTTTCAAAATAGGGAACTCTCTGACTGTAACGGATATGACGCAATATCATTGGTGTTGTCATGCCTGAATAGTAGGCGATCCTCGTGTCACTACCATCTGATAATAAATTGTGATAGATTATGATCTAGATAACATGTGTACAAAGTTTCAAGGGTGCAAGTTATATCGCTTTGGATTTATGGGCCAATAACTGACTTCGTTCCACTGTAAAAACGTAAAAAAGGAATTGGCCCATCAATACGTTATTTCATCGTGGATGCTACAAATTTTGGTGTCAGGTGCTAATGTTATCATATACTACAGTGGTTGAGGTACTTAAGAACCAGGATGCAGTTTTGTTGTAAAGTACCACGAATTATGTGCGCCACAAGGAATTACAAATATTAATTATATCCCAAATATTGGACCGAAATGACATAAAAGGGTCAGCTACACAAGCAAAAATAAACAAATCATCGTCAATCTGGTATCAAATCTTCAAAAATATGATATATAATTAACTTTTATGGGATTTAGTAAGATAACATCGGGAGTTGAGCTGCTAAACTGGAATTCTGTTAGTTCGGCCGAAAATTCAAATATGCATTTTTTTCTCAAAAACGGTGTTTATATCAATAACACATATATTCTGAGAGATTTTCTTGTTTTGCACATTGGAAACAGCATCTCTTAGGCACAAATAAGCCATATATATGCATGCCATGGGAAGCAATTTCTTGGGAGGCCCCTCTTTGTTTTGCAAAATCACGCATTTTCACTAAATTCACGGTTGATGTAAAAAATACATCAAAAACACAGAGGAAAGGCCAATTTTAATCTTTTTGCACCAAAACCATTATAAGGGAATACAACATTAACGTTAACTTCAATCTTGAGTAGAAATTATAGAATACATGTATTTCCTTCAGGACAGATTTCACTAATTCCTTCGGCCATACAAAACAGTGATAAAAAGCCCAAATTCAAGTCTCCATAGCTCCGTCCCAGAACAAGATAAACCTTAGCAGCTTATATACAAAGCTAGCCAATTCATTTCCTGATCTCACTATAGTAAGGAAAATATATGTTGATAAATTGGATTTTTTGCTACAGCTAGAATTCTGAGGGTACCCCCTTAAAACGACTGTTTCTCATGCCTGACAACTATATCTTTCGCCATCAGAGCCGTTCTGTGCGTGCTGTGGTCTTGAAACTCTTCGTGTGCAATGCCAACCAGCCTGGGTCAACAACCAGCCATAGCAAAATATACCCCATCATTCTGCGGGGGATCAAGGGCATCCCCCGTTTTCAAAATAGGGAATTCTCTGACTGTAACGGATATGACGCAATATCATTGGTGTTGTCATGCCTGAATAGTAGGCGATTCCCATTATAAGGGAATACAACATTAACGTTAACTTCAATCTTGAGTAGAAATTATAGAATACATGTATTTCCTTCAGGACAGATTTCACTAATTCCTTCGGCCATACAAAACAGTGATAAAAAGCCCAAATTCAAGTCTCCATAGCTCCGTCCCAGAACAAGATAAACCTTAGCAGCTTATATACAAAGCTAGCCAATTCATTTCCTGATCTCACTATAGTAAGGAAAATATATGTTGATAAATTGGATTTTTTGCTACAGCTAGAATTCTGAGGGTACCCCCTTAAAACGACTGTTTCTCATGCCTGACAACTATATCTTTCGCCATCAGAGCCGTTCTGTGCGTGCTGTGGTCTTGAAACTCTTCGTGTGCAATGCCAACCAGCCTGGGTCAACAACCAGCCATAGCAAAATATACCCCATCATTCTGCGGGGGATCAAGGGCATCCCCCGTTTTCAAAATAGGGAATTCTCTGACTGTAACGGATATGACGCAATATCATTGGTGTTGTCATGCCTGAATAGTAGGCGATCCTCGTGTCACTACCATCTGATAATAAATTGTGATAGATTATGATCTAGATAACATGTGTACAAAGTTTCAAGGGTGCAAGTTATATCACTTTGGATTTATGGGCCAATAACTGACTTCGTTCCATTGTAAAAACGTAAAAAAGGAATTGGCCCATCAATACGTTATTTCATCGTGGATGCTACAAATTTTGGTGTCAGGTGCTAATGTTATCATATACTACAGTGGTTGAGGTACTTGAGAACCAGGATGCAGTTTTGTTGTAAAGTACCACGAATTATGTGCGCCACAAGGAATTACAAATATTAATTATATCCCAAATATTGGACCGAAATGACATAAAAGGGTCAGCTACACAAGCAAAAATAAACAAATCATCGTCAATCTGGTATCAAGTCTTCAAAAATATGATATATAATTAACTTTTATGGGATTTAGTAACATAACATCGGGAGTTGAGCTGCTAAACTGGAATTCTGTTAGTTCGGCCGAAAATTCAAATATGCATTTTTTTCTCAAAAACGGTGTTTATATCAATAACACATATATTCTGAGAGATTTTCTTGTTTTGCACATTGGAAACAGCATCTCTTAGGCACAAATAAGCCATATATATGCATGCCATGGGAAGCAATTTCTTGGGAGGCCCCTCTTTGTTTTGCAAAATCACGCATTTTCACCAAATTCACGGTTTATGTAAAAAATACATCAAAAACACAGAGGAAAGGCCAATTTTAATCTTTTTGCACTAAAACCATTATAAGGGAATACAACATTAACGTTAACTTCAATCTTGAGTAGAAATTATAGAATACATGTATTTCCTTCAGGACAGATTTCACTAATTCCTTCGGCCATACAAAACAGTGATAGAAAGCCCAAATTCAAGTCTCCATAGCTCCGTCCCAGAACAAGATAAACCTTAGCAGCTTATATACAAAGCTAGCCAATTCATTTCCTGATCTCACTATAGTAAGGAAAATATATGTTGATAAATTGGATTTTTTGCTACAGCTCGAATTCTGAGGGTACCCCCTTAAAACGACTGTTTCTCATGCCTGACAACTATATCGTTCGCCATCAGAGCCGTTCTGTGCGTGCTGTGGTCTTGAAACTCTTCGTGTGCAATGCCAACCAGCCTGGGTCAACAACCAGCCATAGCAAAATATCCCCCACCATTCTGCGGAGGATCAAGGGCATCCCCCGTTTTCAAAATAGGGAATTCTCTGACTGTAACGGATATGACGCAATATCATTGGTGTTGTCATGCCTGAATAGTAGGCGATCCTCGTGTCACTACCATCTGATAATAAATTGTGATAGATTATGATCTAGATAACATGTGTACAAAGTTTCAAGGGTGCAAGTTATATCACTTTGGATTTATGGGCCAATAACTGACTTCGTTCCATTGTAAAAACGTAAAAAAGGAATTGGCCCATCAATACGTTATTTCATCGTGGATGCTACAAATTTTGGTGTCAGGTGCTAATGTTATTATATACTACAGTGGTTGAGGTACTTAAGAACCAGGATGCAGTTTTGTTGTAAAGTACCACGAATTATGTGCGCCACAAGGAATTACAAATATTAATTATATCCCAAATATTGGACCGAAATGACATAAAAGGGTCAGCTACACAAGCAAAAATAAACAAATCATCGTCAATCTGGTATCAAATCTTCAAAAATATGATATATAATTAACTTTTATGGGATTTAGTAACATAACATCGGGAGTTGAGCTGCTAAACTGGAATTCTGTTAGTTCGGCCGAAAATTCAAATATGCATTTTTTTCTCAAAAACGGTGTTTATATCAATAACACATATATTCTGAGAGATTTTCTTGTTTTGCACATTGGAAACAGCATCTCTTAGGCACAAATAAGCCATATATATGCATGCCATGGGAAGCAATTTCTTGGGAGGCCCCTCTTTGTTTTGCAAAGTCACGCATTTTCACCAAATTCACGGTTTATGTAAAAAATACATCAAAAACACAGAGGAAAGGCCAATTTTAATCTTTTTGCACCAAAACCATTATAAGGGAATACAACATTAACGTTAACTTCAATCTTGAGTAGAAATTATAGAATACATGTATTTCCTTCAGGACAGATTTCACTAATTCCTTCGGCCATACAAAACAGTGATAGAAAGCCCAAATTCAAGTCTCCATAGCTCCGTCCCAGAACAAGATAAACCTTAGCAGCTTATATACAAAGCTAGCCAATTCATTTCCTGATCTCACTATAGTAAGGAAAATATATGTTGATAAATTGGATTTTTTGCTACAGCTCGAATTCTGAGGGTACCCCCTTAAAACGACTGTTTCTCATGCCTGACAACTATATCGTTCGCCATCAGAGCCGTTTTGTGCGTGCTGTGGTCTTGAAACTCTTCGTGTGCAATGCCAACCAGCCTGGGTCAACAACCAGCCATAGCAAAATATCCCCCACCATTCTGCGGGGGATCAAGGGCATCCCCCGTTTTCAAAATAGGGAATTCTCTGACTGTAACGGATATGACGCAATATCATTGGTGTTGTCATGCCTGAATAGTAGGCGATCCTCGTGTCACTACCATCTGATAATAAATTGTGATAGATTATGATCTAGATAACATGTGTACAAAGTTTCAAGGGTGCAAGTTATATCACTTTGGATTTATGGGCCAATAACTGACTTCGTTCCATTGTAAAAACGTAAAAAAGGAATTGGCTCATCAATACGTTATTTCATCGTGGATGCTACAAATTTTGGTGTCAGGTGCTAATGTTATCATATACTACAGTGGTTGAGGTACTTAAGAACCAGGATGCAGTTTTGTTGTAAAGTACCACGAATTATGTGCGCCACAAGGAATTACAAATATTAATTATATCCCAAATATTGGACCGAAATGACATAAAAGGGTCAGCTACACAAGCAAAAATAAACAAATCATCGTCAATCTGGTATCAAATCTTCAAAAATATGATATATAATTAACTTTTATGGGATTTAGTAACATAACATCGGGAGTTGAGCTGCTAAACTGGAATTATGTTAGTTCGGCCGAAAATTCAAATATGCATTTTTTTCTCAAAAACGGTGTTTATATCAATAACACATATATTCTGAGAGATTTTCTTGTTTTGCACATTGGAAACAGCATCTCTTAGGCACAAATAAGCCATATATATGCATGCCATGGGAAGCAATTTCTTGGGAGGCCCCTCTTTGTTTTGCAAAATCACGCATTTTCACCAAATTCACGGTTGATGTAAAAAATACATCAAAAACACAGAGGAAAGGCCAATTTTAATCTTTTTGCACCAAAACCATTATAAGGGAATACAACATTAACGTTAACTTCAATCTTGAGTAGAAATTATAGAATACATGTATTTCCTTCAGGACAGATTTCACTAATTCCTTCGGCCATACAAAACAGTGATAAAAAGCCCAAATTCAAGTCTCCATAGCTCCGTCCCAGAACAAGATAAACCTTAGCAGCTTATATACAAAGCTAGCCAATTCATTTCCTGATCTCACTATAGTAAGGAAAATATATGTTGATAAATTGGATTTTTTGCTACAGCTCGAATTCTGAGGGTACCCCCTTAAAACGACTGTTTCTCATGCCTGACAACTATATCGTTCGCCATCAGAGCCGTTCTGTGCGTGCTGTGGTCTTGAAACTCTTCGTGTGCAATGCCAACCAGCCTGGGTCAACAACCAGCCATAGCAAAATATCCCCCACCATTCTGCGGGGGATCAAGGGCATCCCCCGTTTTCAAAATAGGGAATTCTCTGACTGTAACGGATATGACGCAATATCATTGGTGTTGTCATGCCTGAATAGTAGGCGATCCTCGTGTCACTACCATCTGATAATAAATTGTGATAGATTATGATCTAGATAACATGTGTACAAAGTTTCAAGGGTGCAAGTTATATCACTTTGGATTTATGGGCCAATAACTGACTTCGTTCCATTGTAAAAACGTAAAATTTGGTGTCAGGTGCTAATGTTATCATATACTACAGTGGTTGAGGTACTTAAGAACCAGGATGCAGTTTTGTTGTAAAGTACCACGAATTATGTGCGCCACAAGGAATTACAAATATTAATTATATCCCACATATTGGACCGAAATGACATAAAAGGGTCAGCTACACAAGCAAAAATAAACAAATCATCGTCAATCTGGTATCAAATCTTCAAAAATATGATATATAATTAACTTTTATGGGATTTAGTAACATAACATCGGGAGTTGAGCTGCTAAACTGGAATTCTGTTAGTTCGGCCGAAAATTCAAATATGCATTTTTTTCTCAAAAACGGTGTTTATATCAATAACACATATATTCTGAGAGATTTTCTTGTTTTGCACATTGGAAACAGCATCTCTTAGGCACAAATAAGCCATATATATGCATGCCATGGGAAGCAATTTCTTGGGAGGCCCCTCTTTGTTTTGCAAAATCACGCATTTTCACCAAATTCACGGTTTATGTAAAAAATACATCAAAAACACAGAGGAAAGGCCAATTTTAATCTTTTTGCACCAAAACCATTATAAGGGAATACAACATTAACGTTAACTTCAATCTTGAGTAGAAATTATAGAATACATGTATTTCCTTCAGGACAGATTTCACTAATTCCTTCTGCCATACAAAACAGTGATAAAAAGCCCAAATTCAAGTCTCCATAGCTCCGTCCAAGAACAAGATAAACCTTAGCAGCTTATATACAAAGCTAGCCAATTCATTTCCTGATCTCACTATAGTAAGGAAAATATATGTTGATAAATTGGATTTTTTTGCTACAGCTCGAATTCTGAGGGTACCTCCTTAAAACGACTGTTTCTCATGCCTGACAACTATATCGTTCGCCATCAGAGCCGTTCTGTGCGTGCTGTGGTCTTGAAACTCTTCGTGTGCAATGCCAACCAGCCTGGGTCAACAACCAGCCATAGCAAAATATCCCCCACCATTCTGCGGGGGATCAAGGGCATCCCCCGTTTTCAAAATAGGGAATTCTCTGACTGTAACGGATATGACGCAATATCATTGGTGTTGTCATGCCTGAATAGTAGGCGATCCTCGTGTCACTACCATCTGATAATAAATTGTGATAGATTATGATCTAGATAACATGTGTACAAAGTTTCAAGGGTGCAAGTTATATCACTTTGGATTTATGGGCCAATAACTGACTTCGTTCCATTGTAAAAACGTAAAAAAGGAATTGGCCCATCAATACGTTATTTCATCGTGGATGCTACAAATTTTGGTGTCAGGTGCTAATGTTATCATATACTACAGTGGTTGAGGTACTTAAGAACCAGGATGCAGTTTTGTTGTAAAGTACCACGAATTATGTGCGCCACAAGGAATTACAAATATTAATTATATCCCAAATATTGGACCGAAATGACATAAAAGGGTCAGCTACACAAGCAAAAATAAACAAATCATCGTCAATCTGGTATCAAATCTTCAAAAATATGATATATAATTAACTTTTATGGGATTTAGTAACATAACATCGGGAGTTGAGCTGCTAAACTGGAATTCTGTTAGTTCGGCCGAAAATTCAAATATGCATTTTTTTCTCAAAAACGGTGTTTATATCAATAACACATATATTCTGAGAGATTTTCTTGTTTTGCACATTGGAAACAGCATCTCTTAGGCACAAATAAGCCATATATATGCATGCCATGGGAAGCAATTTCTTGGGAGGCCCCTCTTTGTTTTGCAAAATCACGCATTTTCACCAAATTCACGGTTTATGTAAAAAATACATCAAAAACACAGAGGAAAGGCCAATTTTAATCTTTTTGCACCAAAACCATTATAAGGGAATACAACATTAACGTTAACTTCAATCTTGAGTAGAAATTATAGAATACATGTATTTCCTTCAGGACAGATTTCACTAATTCCTTCGGCCATACAAAACAGTGATAAAAAGCCCAAATTCAAGTCTCCATAGCTCCGTCCCAGAACAAGATAAACCTTAGCAGTTTATGTACAAAGCTAGCCAATTCATTTCCTGATCTCACTATAGTAAGGAAAATATATGTTGATAAATTGGATTTTTTGCTACAGCTCGAATTCTGAGGGTACCCCCTTAAAACGACTGTTTCTCATGCCTGACAACTATATCGTTCGCCATCAGAGCCGTTCTGTGCGTGCTGTGGTCTTGAAACTCTTCGTGTGCAATGCCAACCAGCCTGGGTCAACAACCAGCCATAGCAAAATATCCCCCACCATTCTGCGGGGGATCAAGGGCATCCCCCGTTTTCAAAATAGGGAATTCTCTGACTGTAACGGATATGACGCAATATCATTGGTGTTGTCATGCCTGAATAGTAGGCGATCCTCGTGTCACTACCATCTGATAATAAATTGTGATAGATTATGATCTAGATAACATGTGTACAGAGTTTCAAGGGTGCAAGTTATATCACTTTGGATTTATGGGCCAATAACTGACTTCGTTCCATTGTAAAAACGTAAAAAAGGAATTGGCCCATCAATACGTTATTTCATCGTGGATGCTACAAATTTTGGTGTCAGGTGCTAATGTTATCATATACTACAGTGGTTGAGGTACTTAAGAACCAGGATGCAGTTTTGTTGTAAAGTACCACGAATTATGTGCGCCACAAGGAATTACAAATATTAATTATATCCCAAATATTGGACCGAAATGACATAAAAGGGTCAGCTACACAAGCAAAAATAAACAAATCATCGTCAATCTGGTATCAAATCTTCAAAAATATGATATATAATTAACTTTTATGGGATTTAGTAACATAACATCGGGAGTTGAGCTGCTAAACTGGAATTCTGTTAGTTCGGCCGAAAATTCAAATATGCATTTTTTTCTCAAAAACGGTGTTTATATCAATAACACATATATTCTGAGAGATTTTCTTGTTTTGCACATTGGAAACAGCATCTCTTAGGCACAAATAAGCCATATATATGCATGCCATGGGAAGCAATTTCTTGGGAGGCCCCTCTTTGTTTTGCAAAATCACGCATTTTCACCAAATTCACGGTTTATGTAAAAAATACATCAAAAACACAGAGGAAAGGCCAATTTTAATCTTTTTGCACCAAAACCATTATAAGGGAATACAACATTAACGTTAACTTCAATCTTGAGTAGAAATTATAGAATACATGTATTTCCTTCAGGACAGATTTCACTAATTCCTTCGGCCATACAAAACAGTGATAGAAAGCCCAAATTCAAGTCTCCATAGCTCCGTCCCAGAACAAGATAAACCTTAGCAGCTTATATACAAAGCTAGCCAATTCATTTCCTGATCTCACTATAGTAAGGAAAATATATGTTGATAAATTGGATTTTTTGCTACAGCTCGAATTCTGAGGGTACCCCCTTAAAACGACTGTTTCTCATGCCTGAGAACTATATCGTTCGCCATCAGAGCCGTTCTGTGCGTGCGGTGGTCTTGAAACTCTTCGTGTGCAATGCCAACCAGCCTGGGTCAACAACCAGCCATAGCAAAATATCCCCCACCATTCTGCGGGGGATCAAGGGCATCCCCCGTTTTCAAAATAGGGAATTCTCTGACTGTAACGGATATGACGCAATATCATTGGTGTTGTCATGCCTGAATAGTAGGCGATCCTCGTGTCACTACCATCTGATAATAAATTGTGATAGATTATGATCTAGATAACATGTGTACAAAGTTTCAAGGGTGCAAGTTATATCACTTTGGATTTATGGGCCAATAACTGACTTCGTTCCATTGTAAAAACGTAAAAAAGGAATTGGCCCATCAATACGTTATTTCATCGTGGATGCTACAAATTTTGGTGTCAGGTGCTAATGTTATCATATACTACAGTGGTTGAGGTACTTAAGAACCAGGATGCAGTTTTGTTGTAAAGTACCACGAATTATGTGCGCCACAAGGAATTACAAATATTAATTATATCCCAAATATTGGACCGAAATGACATAAAAGGGTCAGCTACACAAGCAAAAATAAACAAATCATCGTCAATCTGGTATCAAATCTTCAAAAATATGATATATAATTAACTTTTATGGGATTTAGTAACATAACATCGGGAGTTGAGCTGCTAAACTGGAATTCTGTTAGTTCGGCCGAAAATTCAAATATGCATTTTTTTCTCAAAAACGGTGTTTATATCAATAACACATATATTCTGAGAGATTTTCTTGTTTTGCACATTGGAAACAGCATCTCTTAGGCACAAATAAGCCATATATATGCATGCCATGGGAAGCAATTTCTTGGGAGGCCCCTCTCTGTTTTGCAAAATCACGCATTTTCACCAAATTCACGGTTTATGTAAAAAATACATCAAAAACACAGAGGAAAGGCCAATTTTAATCTTTTTGCACCAAAACCATTATAAGGGAATACAACATTAACGTTAACTTCAATCTTGAGTAGAAATTATAGAATACATGTATTTCCTTCAGGACAGATTTCACTAATTCCTTCGGCCATACAAAACAGTGATAAAAAGCCCAAATTCAAGTCTCCATAGCTCCGTCCCAGAACAAGATAAACCTTAGCAGCTTATATACAAAGCTAGCCAATTCATTTCCTGATCTCACTATAGTAAGGAAAATATATGTTGATAAATTGGATTTTTTGCTACAGCTCGAATTCTGAGGGTACCCCCTTAAAACGACTGTTTCTCATGCCTGACAACTATATCGTTCGCCATCAGAGCCGTTCTGTGCGTGCTGTGGTCTTGAAACTCTTCGTGTGCAATGCCAACCAGCCTGGGTCAACAACCAGCCATAGCAAAATATCCCCCACCATTCTGCGGGGGATCAAGGGCATCCCCCGTTTTCAAAATAGGGAATTCTCTGACTGTAACGGATATGACGCAATATCATTGGTGTTGTCATGCCTGAATAGTAGGCGATCCTCGTGTCACTACCATCTGATAATAAATTGTGATAGATTATGATCTAGATAACATGTGTACAAAGTTTCAAGGGTGCAAGTTATATCACTTTGGATTTATGGGCCAATAACTGACTTCGTTCCATTGTAAAAACGTAAAAAAGGAATTGGCCCATCAATACGTTATTTCATCGTGGATGCTACAAATTTTGGTGTCAGGTGCTAATGTTATCATATACTACAGTGGTTGAGGTACTTAAGAACCAGGATGCAGTTTTGTTGTAAAGTACCACGAATTATGTGCGCCACAAGGAATTACAAATATTAATTATATCCCAAATATTGGACCGAAATGACATAAAAGGGTCAGCTACACAAGCAAAAATAAACAAATCATCGTCAATCTGGTATCAAATCTTCAAAAATATGATATATAATTAACTTTTATGGGATTTAGTAACATAACATCGGGAGTTGAGCTGCTAAACTGGAATTCTGTTAGTTCGGCCGAAAATTCAAATATGCATTTTTTTCTCAAAAACGGTGTTTATATCAATAACACATATATTCTGAGAGATTTTCTTGTTTTGCACATTGGAAACAGCATCTCTTAGGCACAAATAAGCCATATATATGCATGCCATGGGAAGCAATTTCTTGGGAGGCCCCTCTTTGTTTTGCAAAATCACGCATTTTCACCAAATTCACGGTTTATATAAAAAATACATCAAAAACACAGAGGAAAGGCCAATTTTAATCTTTTTGCACCAAAACCATTATAAGGGAATACAACATTAACGTTAACTTCAATCTTGAGTAGAAATTATAGAATACATGTATTTCCTTCAGGACAGATTTCACTAATTCCTTCGGCCATACAAAACAGTGATAGAAAGCCCAAATTCAAGTCTCCATAGCTCCGTCCCAGAACAAGATAAACCTTAGCAGCTTATATACAAAGCTAGCCAATTCATTTCCTGATCTCACTATAGTAAGGAAAATATATGTTGATAAATTGGATTTTTTGCTACAGCTCGAATTCTGAGGGTACCCCCTTAAAACGACTGTTTCTCATGCCTGACAACTATATCGTTCGCCATCAGAGCCGTTCTGTGCGTGCTGTGGTCTTGAAACTCTTCGTGTGCAATGCCAACCAGCCTGGGTCAACAACCAGTTATAGCAAAATATCCCCCACCATTCTGCGGGGGATCAAGGGCATCCCCCGTTTTCAAAATAGGGAATTCTCTGACTGTAACAGATATGACGCAATATCATTGGTGTTGTCATGCCTGAATAGTAGGCGATCCTCGTGTCACTACCATCTGATAATAAATTGTGATAGATTATGATCTAGATAACATGTGTACAAAGTTTCAAGGGTGCAAGTTATATCACTTTGGATTTATGGGCCAATAACTGACTTCGTTCCATTGTAAAAACGTAAAAAAGGAATTGGCCCATCAATACGTTATTTCATCGTGGATGCTACAAATTTTGGTGTCAGGTGCTAATGTTATCATATACTACAGTGGTTGAGGTACTTAAGAACCAGGATGCAGTTTTGTTGTAAAGTACCACGAATTATGTGCGCCACAAGGAATTACAAATATTAATTATATCCCAAATATTGGACCGTAATGACATAAAATGGTCACCTACACAAGCAAAAATAAACAAATCATCGTCAATCTGGTATCAAATCTTCAAAAATATGATATATAATTAACTTTTATGGGATTTAGTAACATAACATCGGGAGTTGAGCTGCTAAACTGGAATTCTGTTAGTTCGGCCGAAAATTCAAATATGCATTTTTTTCTCAAAAACGGTGTTTATATCAATAACACATATATTCTGAGAGATTTTCTTGTTTTGCACATTGGAAACAGCATCTCTTAGGCACAAATAAGCCATATATATGCATGCCATGGGAAGCAATTTCTTGGGAGGCCCCTCTTTGTTTTGCAAAATCACGCATTTTCACCAAATTCACGGTTTATATAAAAAATACATCAAAAACACAGAGGAAAGGCCAATTTTAATCTTTTTGCACCAAAACCATTATAAGGGAATACAACATTAACGTTAACTTCAATCTTGAGTAGAAATTATAGAATACATGTATTTCCTTCAGGACAGATTTCACTAATTCCTTCGGCCATACAAAACAGTGATAGAAAGCCCAAATTCAAGTCTCCATAGCTCCGTCCCAGAACAAGATAAACCTTAGCAGCTTATATACAAAGCTAGCCAATTCATTTCCTGATCTCACTATAGTAAGGAAAATATATGTTGATAAATTGGATTTTTTGCTACAGCTCGAATTCTGAGGGTACCCCCTTAAAACGACTGTTTCTCATGCCTGACAACTATATCGTTCGCCATCAGAGCCGTTCTGTGCGTGCTGTGGTCTTGAAACTCTTCGTGTGCAATGCCAACCAGCCTGGGTCAACAACCAGTTATAGCAAAATATCCCCCACCATTCTGCGGGGGATCAAGGGCATCCCCCGTTTTCAAAATAGGGAATTCTCTGACTGTAACAGATATGACGCAATATCATTGGTGTTGTCATGCCTGAATAGTAGGCGATCCTCGTGTCACTACCATCTGATAATAAATTGTGATAGATTATGATCTAGATAACATGTGTACAAAGTTTCAAGGGTGCAAGTTATATCACTTTGGATTTATGGGCCAATAACTGACTTCGTTCCATTGTAAAAACGTAAAAAAGGAATTGGCCCATCAATACGTTATTTCATCGTGGATGCTACAAATTTTGGTGTCAGGTGCTAATGTTATCATATACTACAGTGGTTGAGGTACTTAAGAACCAGGATGCAGTTTTGTTGTAAAGTACCACGAATTATGTGCGCCACAAGGAATTACAAATATTAATTATATCCCAAATATTGGACCGTAATGACATAAAATGGTCACCTACACAAGCAAAAATAAACAAATCATCGTCAATCTGGTATCAAATCTTCAAAAATATGATATATAATTAACTTTTATGGGATTTAGTAACATAACATCGGGAGTTGAGCTGCTAAACTGGAATTCTGTTAGTTCGGCCGAAAATTCAAATATGCATTTTTTTCTCAAAAACGGTGTTTATATCAATAACACATATATTCTGAGAGATTTTCTTGTTTTGCACATTGGAAACAGCATCTCTTAGGCACAAATAAGCCATATATATGCATGCCATGGGAAGCAATTTCTTGGGAGGCCCCTCTTTGTTTTGCAAAATCACGCATTTTCACCAAATTCACGGTTTATGTAAAAAATACATCAAAAACACAGAGGAAAGGCCAATTTTAATCTTTTTGCACCAAAACCATTATAAGGGAATACAACATTAACGTTAACTTCAATCTTGAGTAGAAATTATAGAATACATGTATTTCCTTCAGGACAGATTTCACTAATTCCTTCGGCCATACAAAACAGTGATAAAAAGCCCAACTTCAAGTCTCCATAGCTCCGTCCCAGAACAAGATAAACCTTAGCAGCTTATATACAAAGCTAGCCAATTCATTTCCTGATCTCACTATAGTAAGGAAAATATATGTTGATAAATTGGATTTTTTGCTACAGCTCGAATTCTGAGGGTACCCCCTTAAAACGACTGTTTCTCATGCCTGACAACTATATCGTTCGCCATCAGAGCCGTTCTGTGCGTGCTGTGGTCTTGAAACTCTTCGTGTGCAATGCCAACCAGCCTGGGTCAACAACCAGCCATAGCAAAATATCCCCCACCATTCTGCGGGGGATCAAGGGCATCCCCCGTTTTCAAAATAGGGAATTCTCTGACTGTAACGGATATGACGCAATATCATTGGTGTTGTCATGCCTGAATAGTAGGCGATCCTCGTGTCACTACCATCTGATAATAAATTGTGATAGATTATGAACTAGATAACATGTGTACAAAGTTTCAAGGGTGCAAGTTATATCACTTTGGATTTATGGGCCAATAACTGACTTCGTTCCATTGTAAAAACGTAAAAAAGGAATTGGCCCATCAATACGTTATTTCATCGTGGATGCTACAAATTTTGGTGTCAGGTGCTAATGTTATCATATACTACAGTGGTTGAGGTACTTAAGAACCAGGATGCAGTTTTGTTGTAAAGTACCACGAATTATGTGCGCCACAAGGAATTACAAATATTAATTATATCCCAAATATTGGACCGAAATGACATAAAAGGGTCAGCTACACAAGCAAAAATAAACAAATCATCGTCAATCTGGTATCAAATCTTCAAAAATATGATATATAATTAACTTTTATGGGATTTAGTAACATAACATCGGGAGTTGAGCTGCTAAACTGGAATTCTGTTAGTTCGGCCAAAAATTCAAATATGCATTTTTTTCTCAAAAACGGTGTTTATATCAATAACACATATATTCTGAGAGATTTTCTTGTTTTGCACATTGGAAACAGCATCTCTTAGGCACAAATAAGCCATATATATGCATGCCATGGGAAGCAATTTCTTGGGAGGCCCCTCTTTGTTTTGCAAAATCACGCATTTTCACCAAATTCATGGTTTATGTAAAAAATACATCAAAAACACAGAGGAAAGGCCAATTTTAATCTTTTTGCACCAAAACCATTATAAGGGAATACAACATTAACGTTAACTTCAATCTTGAGTAGAAATTATAGAATACATGTATTTCCTTCAGGACAGATTTCACTAATTCCTTCGGCCATACAAAACAGTGATAGAAAGCCCAAATTCAAGTCTCCATAGCTCCGTCCCAGAACAAGATAAACCTTAGCAGCTTATATACAAAGCTAGCCAATTCATTTCCTGATCTCACTATAGTAAGGAAAATATATGTTGATAAATTGGATTTTTTGCTACAGCTCGAATTCTGAGGGTACCCCCTTAAAACGACTGTTTCTCATGCCTGACAACTATATCGTTCGCCATCAGAGCCGTTCTGTGCGTGCTGTGGTCTTGAAACTCTTCGTGTGCAATGCCAACCAGCCTGGGTCAACAACCAGCCATAGCAAAATATCCCCCACCATTCTGCGGGGGATCAAGGGCATCCCCCGTTTTCAAAATAGGGAATTCTCTGACTGTAACAGATATGACGCAATATCATTGGTGTTGTCATGCCTGAATAGTAGGCGATCCTCGTGTCACTACCATCTGATAATAAATTGTGATAGATTATGATCTAGATAACATGTGTACAAAGTTTCAAGGGTGCAAGTTATATCACTTTGGATTTATGGGCCAATAACTGACTTCGTTCAATTGTAAAAACGTAAAAAAGGAATTGGCCCATCAATACGTTATTTCATCGTGGATGCTACAAATTTTGGTGTCAGGTGCTAATGTTATCATATACTACAGTGGTTGAGGTACTTAAGAACCAGGATGCAGTTTTGTTGTAAAGTACCACGAATTATGTGCGCCACAAGGAATTACAAATATTAATTATATCCCAAATATTGGACCGAAATGACATAAAAGGGTCAGCTACACAAGCAAAAATAAACAAATCATCGTCAATCTGGTATCAAATCTTCAAAAATATGATATATAATTAACTTTTATGGGATTTAGTAACATAACATCGGGAGTTGAGCTGCTAAACTGGAATTCTGTTAGTTCGGCCGAAAATTCAAATATGCATTTTTTTCTCAAAAACGGTGTTTATATCAATAACACATATATTCTGAGAGATTTTCTTGTTTTGCACATTGGAAACAGCATCTCTTAGGCACAAATAAGCCATATATATGCATGCCATGGGAAGCAATTTCTTGGGAGGCGCCTCTTTGTTTTGCAAAATCACGCATTTTCACCAAATTCACGGTTTATGTAAAAAATACATCAAAAACACAGAGGAAAGGCCAATTTTAATTTTTTTGCACCAAAACCATTATAAGGGAATACAACATTAACGTTAACTTCAATCTTGAGTAGAAATTATAGAATACATGTATTTCCTTCAGGACAGATTTCACTAATTCCTTCGGCCATACAAAACAGTGATAAAAAGCCCAAATTCAAGTCTCCATAGCTCCGTCCCAGAACAAGATAAACCTTAGCAGCTTATTTACAAAGCTAGCCAATTCATTTCCTGATCTCACTATAGTAAGGAAAATATATGTTGATAAATTGGATTTTTTGCTATAGCTCGAATTCTCAGGGTACCCCCTTAAAACGACTGTTTCTCATGCCTGACAGCTATATCGTTCGCCATCAGAGCCGTTCTGTGCGTGCTGTGGTCTTGAAACTCTTCGTGTGCAATGCCAACCAGCCTGGGTCAACAACCAGCCATAGCAAAATATCCCCCACCATTCTGCGGGGGATCAAGGGCATCCCCCGTTTTCAAAATAGGGAATTCTCTGACTGTAACGGATATGACGCAATATCATTGGTGTTGTCATGCCTGAATAGTAGGCGATCCTCGTGTCACTACCATCTGATAATAAATTGTGATAGATTATGAACTAGATAACATGTGTACAAAGTTTCAAGGGTGCAAGTTATATCACTTTGGATTTATGGGCCAATAACTGACTTCGTTCCATTGTAAAAACGTAAAAAAGGAATTGGCCCATCAATACGTTATTTCATCGTGGATGCTACAAATTTTGGTGTCAGGTGCTAATGTTATCATATACTACAGTGGTTGAGGTACTTAAGAACCAGGATGCAGTTTTGTTGTAAAGTACCACGAATTATGTGCGCCACAAGGAATTACAAATATTAATTATATCCCAAATATTGGACCGAAATGACATAAAAGAGTCAGCTACACAAGCAAAATAAACAAATCATCGTCAATCTGGTATCAAATCTTCAAAAATATGATATATAATTAACTTTTATGGGATTTAGTAACATAACATCGGGAGTTGAGCTGCTAAACTGGAATTCTGTTAGTTCGGCCGAAAATTCAAATATGCATTTTTTTCTCAAAAACGGTGTTTATATCAATAACACATATATTCTGAGAGATTTTCTTGTTTTGCACATTGGAAACAGCATCTCTTAGGCACAAATAAGCCATATATATGCATGCCATGGGAAGCAATTTCTTGGGAGGCCCCTCTTTGTTTTGCAAAATCACGCATTTTCACCAAATTCACGGTTTATGTAAAAAATACATCAAAAACACAGAGGAAAGGCCAATTGTAATCTTTTTGCACCAAAACCATTATAAGGGAATACAACATTAACGTTAACTTCAATCTTGAGTAGAAATTATAGAATACATGTATTTCCTTCAGGACAGATTTCACTAATTCCTTCGGCCATACATAACAGTGATAGAAACCCCAAATTCAAGTCTCCATAGCTCCGTCCCAGAACAAGATAAACCTTAGCAGCTTATATACAAAGCTAGCCAATTCATTTCCTGATCTCACTATAGTAAGGAAAATATATGTTGATAAATTGGATTTTTTGCTACAGCTCGAATTCTGAGGGTACCCCCTTAAAACGACTGTTTCTCATGCCTGACAACTATATCGTTCGCCATCAGAGCCGTTCTGTGCGTGCTGTGGTCTTGAAACTCTTCGTGTGCAATGCCAACCAGCCTGGGTCAACAACCAGCCATAGCAAAATATCCCCCACCATTCTGCGGGGGATCAAGGGCATCCCCCGTTTTCAAAATAGGGAATTCTCTGACTGTAACGGATATGACGCAATATCATTGGTGTTGTCATGCCTGAATAGTAGGCGATCCTCGTCTCACTACCATCTGATAATAAATTGTGATAGATTATGAACTAGATAACATGTGTACAAAGTTTCAAGGGTGCAAGTTATATCACTTTGGATTTATGGGCCAATAACTGACTTCGTTCCATTGTAAAAACGTAAAAAAGGAATTGGCCCATCAATACGTTATTTCATCGTGGATGCTACAAATTTTGGTGTCAGGTGCTAATGTTATCATATACTACAGTGGTTGAGGTACTTAAGAACCAGGATGCAGTTTTGTTGTAAAGTACTATGAATTATGTGCGCCACAAGGAATTACAAATATTAATTATATCCCAAATATTGGACCGAAATGACATAAAAGGGTCAGCTACACAAGCAAAAATAAACAAATCATCGTCAATCTGGTATCAAATCTTCAAAAATATGATATATAATTAACTTTTATGGGATTTAGTAACATAACATCGGGAGTTGAGCTGCTAAACTGGAATTCTGTTAGTTCGGCCGAAAATTCAAATATGCATTTTTTTCTCAAAAACGGAGTTTATATCAATAACACATATATTCTGAGAGATTTTCTTGTTTTGCACATTGGAAACAGCATCTCTTAGGCACAAATAAGCCATATATATGCATGCCATGGGAAGCAATTTCTTGGGAGGCCCCTCTTTGTTTTGCAAAATCACGCATTTTCACCAAATTCACGGTTTATGTAAAAAATACATCAAAAACACAGAGGAAAGGCCAATTTTAATCTTTTTGCACCAAAACCATTATAAGGGAATACAACATTAACGTTAACTTCAATCTTGAGTAGAAATTATAGAATACATGTATTTCCTTCAGGACAGATTTCACTAATTCCTTCGGCCATACAAAACAGTGATAGAAAGCCCAAATTCAAGTCTCCATAGCTCCGTCCCAGAACAAGATAAACCTTAGCAGCTTATATACAAAGCTAGCCAATTCATTTCCTGATCTCACTATAGTAAGGAAAATATATGTTGATAAATTGGATTTTTTGCTACAGCTCGAATTCTGAGGGTACCCCCTTAAAACGACTGTTTCTCATGCCTGACAACTATATCGTTCGCCATCAGAGCCGTTCTGTGCGTGCTGTGGTCTTGAAACTCTTCGTGTGCAATGCCAACCAGCCTGGGTCAACAACCAGCCATAGCAAAATATCCCCCACCATTCTGCGGGGGATCAAGGGCATCCCCCGTTTTCAAAATAGGGAATTCTCTGACTGTAACGGATATGACGCAATATCATTGGTGTTGTCATGTATGAATAGTAGGCGATCCTCGTGTCACTACCATCTGATAATAAATTGTGATAGATTATGAACTAGATAACATGTGTACAAAGTTTCAAGGGTGCAAGTTATATCACTTTGGATTTATGGGCCAATAACTGACTTCGTTCCATTGTAAAAACGTAAAAAAGGAATTGGCCCATCAATACGTTATTTCATCGTGGATGCTACAAATTTTGGTGTCAGGTGCTAATGTTATCATATACTACAGTGGTTGAGGTACTTAAGAACCAGGATGCAGTTTTGTTGTAAAGTACCACGAATTATGTGCGCCACAAGGAATTACAAATATTAATTATATCCCAAATATTGGACCGAAATGACATGAAAGGGTCAGCTACACAAGCAAAAATAAACAAATCATCGTCAATCTGGTATCAAATCTTCAAAAATATGATATATAATTAACTTTTATGGGATTTAGTAACATAACATCGGGAGTTGAGCTGCTAAACTGGAATTCTGTTAGTTCGGCCGAAAATTCAAATATGCATTTTTTTCTCAAAAACGGTGTTTATATCAATAACACATATATTCTGAGAGATTTTCTTGTTTTGCACATTGGAAACAGCATCTCTTAGGCACAAATAAGCCATATATATGCATGCCATGGGAAGCAATTTTTTGGGAGGCCCCTCTTTGTTTTGCAAAATCACGCATTTTCACCAAATTCACGGTTTATGTAAAAAATACATCAAAAACACAGAGGAAAGGCCAATTTTAATCTTTTTGCACCAAAACCATTATAAGGGAATACAACATTAACGTTAACTTCAATCTTGAGTAGAAATTATAGAATACATGTATTTCCTTCAGGACAGATTTCACTAATTCCTTCGGCCATACAAAACAGTGATAGAAAGCCCAAATTCAAGTCTCCATAGCTCCGTCCCAGAACAAGATAAACCTTAGCAGCTTATATACAAAGCTAGCCAATTCATTTCCTGATCTCACTATAGTAAGGAAAATATATGTTGATAAATTGGATTTTTTGCTACAGCTCGAATTCTGAGGGTACCCCCTTGAAACGACTGTTTCTCATGCCTGACAACTATATCGTTCGCCATCAGAGCCGTTCTGTGCGTGCTGTGGTCTTGAAACTTTTCGTGTGCAATGCCAACCAGCCTGGGTCAACAACCAGCCATAGCAAAATATCCCCCACCATTCTGCGGGGGATCAAGGGCATCCCCCGTTTTCAAAATAGGGAATTCTCTGACTGTAACGGATATGACGCAATATCATTGGTGTTGTCATGCCTGAATAGTAGGCGATCCTCGTGTCACTACCATCTGATAATAAATTGTGATAGATTATGAACTAGATAACATGTGTACAAAGTTTCAAGGGTGCAAGTTATATCACTTTGGATTTATGGGCCAATAACTGACTTCGTTCCATTGTAAAAACGTAAAAAAGGAATTGGCCCATCAATACGTTATTTCATCGTGGATGCTACAAATTTTGGTGTCAGGTGCTAATGTTATCATATACTACAGTGGTTGAGGTACTTAAGAACCAGGATGCAGTTTTGTTGTAAAGTACCACGAATTATGTGCGCCACAAGGAATTACAAATATTAATTATATCCCAAATATTGGACCGAAATGACATAAAAGAGTCAGCTACACAAGCAAAATAAACAAATCATCGTCAATCTGGTATCAAATCTTCAAAAATATGATATATAATTAACTTTTATGGGATTTAGTAACATAACATCGGGAGTTGAGCTGCTAAACTGGAATTCTGTTAGTTCGGCCGAAAATTCAAATATGCATTTTTTTCTCAAAAACGGTTTTTATATCAATAACACATATATTCTGAGAGATTTTCTTGTTTTGCACATTGGAAACAGCATCTCTTAGGCACAAATAAGCCATATATATGCATGCCATGGGAAGCAATTTCTTGGGAGGCCCCTCTTTGTTTTGCAAAATCACGCATTTTCACCAAATTCACGGTTTATGTAAAAAATACATCAAAAACACAGAGGAAAGGCCAATTGTAATCTTTTTGCACCAAAACCATTATAAGGGAATACAACATTAACGTTAACTTCAATCTTGAGTAGAAATTATAGAATACATGTATTTCCTTCAGGACAGATTTCACTAATTCCTTCGGCCATACATAACAGTGATAGAAAGCCCAAATTCAAGTCTCCATAGCTCCGTCCCAGAACAAGATAAACCTTAGCAGCTTATATACAAAGCTAGCCAATTCATTTCCTGATCTCACTATAGTAAGGAAAATATATGTTGATAAATTGGATTTTTTGCTACAGCTCGAATTCTGAGGGTACCCCCTTAAAACGACTGTTTCTCATGCCTGACAACTATATCGTTCGCCATCAGAGCCGTTCTGTGCGTGCTGTGGTCTTGAAACTCTTCGTGTGCAATGCCAACCAGCCTGGGTCAACAACCAGCCATAGCAAAATATCCCCCACCATTCTGCGGGGGATCAAGGGCATCCCCCGTTTTCAAAATAGGGAATTCTCTGACTGTAACGGATATGACGCAATATCATTGGTGTTGTCATGCCTGAATAGTAGGCGATCCTCGTGTCACTACCATCTGATAATAAATTGTGATAGATTATGAACTAGATAACATGTGTACAAAGTTTCAAGGGTGCAAGTTATATCACTTTGGATTTATGGGCCAATAACTGACTTCGTTCCATTGTAAAAACGTAAAAAAGGAATTGGCCCATCAATACGTTATTTCATCGTGGATGCTACAAATTTTGGTGTCAGGTGCTAATGTTATCATATACTACAGTGGTTGAGGTACTTAAGAACCAGGATGCAGTTTTGTTGTAAAGTACTACGAATTATGTGCGCCACAAGGAATTACAAATATTAATTATATCCCAAATATTGGACCGAAATGACATAAAAGGGTCAGCTACACAAGCAAAAATAAACAAATCATCGTCAATCTGGTATCAAATCTTCAAAAATATGATATATAATTAACTTTTATGGGATTTAGTAACATAACATCGGGAGTTGAGCTGCTAAACTGGAATTCTGTTAGTTCGGCCGAAAATTCAAATATGCATTTTTTTCTCAAAAACGGAGTTTATATCAATAACACATATATTCTGAGAGATTTTCTTGTTTTGCACATTGGAAACAGCATCTCTTAGGCACAAATAAGCCATATATATGCATGCCATGGGAAGCAATTTCTTGGGAGGCCCCTCTTTGTTTTGCAAAATCACGCATTTTCACCAAATTCACGGTTTATGTAAAAAATACATCAAAAACACAGAGGAAAGGCCAATTTTAATCTTTTTGCACCAAAACCATTATAAGGGAATACAACATTAACGTTAACTTCAATCTTGAGTAGAAATTATAGAATACATGTATTTCCTTCAGGACAGATTTCACTAATTCCTTCGGCCATACAAAACAGTGATAGAAAGCCCAAATTCAAGTCTCCATAGCTCCGTCCCAGAACAAGATAAACCTTAGCAGCTTATATACAAAGCTAGCCAATTCATTTCCTGATCTCACTATAGTAAGGAAAATATATGTTGATAAATTGGATTTTTTGCTACAGCTCGAATTCTGAGGGTACCCCCTTAAAACGACTGTTTCTCATGCCTGACAACTATATCGTTCGCCATCAGAGCCGTTCTGTGCGTGCTGTGGTCTTGAAACTCTTCGTGTGCAATGCCAACCAGCCTGGGTCAACAACCAGCCATAGCAAAATATCCCCCACCATTCTGCGGGGGATCAAGGGCATCCCCCGTTTTCAAAATAGGGAATTCTCTGACTGTAACGGATATGACGCAATATCATTGGTGTTGTCATGCCTGAATAGTAGGCCATCCTCGTGTCACTACCATCTGATAATAAATTGTGATAGATTATGAACTAGATAACATGTGTACAAAGTTTCAAGGGTGCAAGTTATATCACTTTGGATTTATGGGCCAATAACTGACTTCGTTCCATTGTAAAAACGTAAAAAAGGAATTGGCCCATCAATACGTTATTTCATCGTGGATGCTACAAATTTTGGTGTCAGGTGCTAATGTTATCATATACTACAGTGGTTGAGGTACTTAAGAACCAGGATGCAGTTTTGTTGTAAAGTACCACGAATTATGTGCGCCACAAGGAATTACAAATATTAATTATATCCCAAATATTGGACCGAAATGACATGAAAGGGTCAGCTACACAAGCAAAAATAAACAAATCATCGTCAATCTGGTATCAAATCTTCAAAAATATGATATATAATTAACTTTTATGGGATTTAGTAACATAACATCGGGAGTTGAGCTGCTAAACTGGAATTCTGTTAGTTCGGCCGAAAATTCAAATATGCATTTTTTTCTCAAAAACTGTGTTTATATCAATAACACATATATTCTGAGAGATTTTCTTGTTTTGCACATTGGAAACAGCATCTCTTAGGCACAAATAAGCCATATATATGCATGCCATGGGAAGCAATTTCTTGGGAGGCCCCTCTTTGTTTTGCAAAATCACGCATTTTCACCAAATTCACGGTTTATGTAAAAAATACATCAAAAACACAGAGGAAAGGCCAATTTTAATCTTTTTGCACCAAAACCATTATAAGGGAATACAACATTAACGTTAACTTCAATCTTGAGTAGAAATTATAGAATACATGTATTTCCTTCAGGACAGATTTCACTAATTCCTTCGGCCATACAAAACAGTGATAGAAAGCCCAAATTCAAGTCTCCATAGCTCCGTCCCAGAACAAGATAAACCTTAGCAGCTTATATACAAAGCTAGCCAATTCATTTCCTGATCTCACTATAGTAAGGAAAATATATGTTGATAAATTGGATTTTTTGCTACAGCTCGAATTCTGAGGGTACCCCCTTAAAACGACTGTTTCTCATGCCTGACAACTATATCGTTCGCCATCAGAGCCGTTCTGTGCGTGCTGTGGTCTTGAAACTTTTCGTGTGCAATGCCAACCAGCCTGGGTCAACAACCAGCCATAACAACCAGCCTGTAACGGATATGACGCAATATCATTGGTGTTGTCATGCCTTATCAACAGCCAATTTCAGGGGAAAATGGTTCGCCAAATGGGCCATATTTGACTAGATCAGTCATCGGCTGCCAATTTTAGCAAGAAAAAAGAGAAATAAGTCGCGTCGTCGCTGTGAAACATTGAAACCGCCTCTGTGGCCGAGTGAATGGGACCGGTGGCTCTTGAAGCAACGAAGCTCAGAGGCGGTAGGTGACGCGGGTTCGATCCCCGTCACCGGCACAAAGTAGGTGGAGTTTTCATCCTGGCAACGCAAAGGTTTCTCCATTCGAATGTGCTTTCGAAATTCTAAATTGTCACCCGACAACGGAAAGGGAAAGACAGGCAGAATTGCCTATCATCATGGACCGTCGTAAAATAAATCTGATTATTATTCTTATTATTATTATTATTACTATCGCATCACTTTTTCGAGGACCCCAATAAACAGAACCATAATACTTTTTTTGGCCTAATGTTGATTTGTCAGTGTTATATATGAAAATGCGAGAGCAATGAAGATTGAAAAAGATTTTTTGTTTAGTTTTTTTTTAGAAAAAAAAATGTAGTATTATTCAAATTTACATAAATGAAGTTTATTTCACGTAATACAAATGTGATTTTTACGAGTCTTCATATGGCATCAATGGACACCATACAAAGGTTCACGGTGCAATACAGAGCAAACACAACACATGGGGAGTTATTGAATCACTGTCATTTGGACTGGTTGGGCTGGTGGGTTTTTTTCAATGTTTCACAGTTTTTTGTCAAACTGTGATGACAGTTGAAAGCCTCACAATTCATCGCCTTATGCTAATAACACAATATGTTATTGAGGACTGTCAGATCATAGATCCATACAGTGAATGTGTGCAGTTCATAACCAGTTCAACATCGTGCCCATATACTTGTATACTCAGTTTTCAGTTTTATCATACCATATATCTGTTTGTATGTTTGTTCTGTTTTAATGTATTCCACTTTCTAGGTCTTCCATTTCTCACAGTCACAGCCATACCAGGTTTATGGCCTGTGATGTCGATTATCAAATATTTCCCATATTTTGTTTGTTATATAGGTAGGTACAAGTAGGCAGTAGGTACAAAAAAATATTGCATTGCAGTTATAACGCTCTTTTCAACCGCCAAAAACTGTATTTGATTTTCTTTAAAAAAAAATTCTGTATATAAATGTTTACACGTACCGCTTGTATGGGAAAGACTCCAAATAACTTCATTTTTTTATTCAATCCTTTATTCAAATTTTTTGATATACATGCGATAGTGCAGTGAGGTGCCTGTCGGATGGGTCGTTGTCTGGTGATGTCACACTCCATTGGTTGTGGGTTAAAATGACAAGCTTTTTGCCCTGGTTGTTTAGGCTGGAGACGATGCTTGTTTGCTAATCTATCAGCCTGGGGCGAGTTGCCAATTATAAACCCCTCAAATATGGTGAAAATCTGAAGTTCTTCTTTTCAATGGATTATTGTTGATTCAATATAGATCCGTATTGTGACATGGTCGATAATTTTTGTTCTCTTCAAATACTAAAGCTTGAATACAACTCGAGGACACCATTCAGAGATTGACATTGACGAAACACACAAAAAATTCACAGCCTGTGCGTCACATAGCTGACACTATATCAGTGGAATGGGCCATAGGGGTGGGGTTACAAATCTTGCCGGCCGCTCTCGGGCGATGGTACGCTCTAGTGGATCCGGTTAAAATGAAAAGAATCTTGACTCATTTGTCAGATGTTTCCTGGGGGATCGACCGCCCTGGGTCGAGACCCCAAAACAGGATTCTCTGATTGAAACTCAAGTACGGTAGATATTACCCAGACAATTTCCTCTGATTACTGGCGTGGATTGATGTAAATCTGAGCAGTATAACAATTCTCTGATGGTGACTTTTTATTCTTAGATACAAAGATTGATGTCCACGGGTCTGGAAACTTCCCAATCGTGGAATGCCATCGCTTGGTAAGTTTTGGTTATCATTATCATTCTGGTCATTATTTATCAGGTGGTACGAGGTAGGGGTGTTGACACCCAAAACCTGAATCTGCTGCAATTCGTGAATTGTCTGCAAACTGTGAATATCCGCCAACCGATAATGATATCGCTGCAAACCATGAATAAAATTTCCCATGTTGAAACTTGAGCAAAGGTTTACGTGATGTGCATAAAAATGCCTTCATTTTTAATTGGACTTGGGTTTTGGGGTTTGGGGATATTGGAATGATGAGATAATTATTTTGATGAGAACAGCCCACTTATTTTGGATTATTGGTATAATAGGGAAAAGTGACGATGTCACTGAAGAGCACGTTGACTGTCGTCACCATACTCACTGAATCATTAAAAAAATCCTTGTGTGAGGCAAAAACAGGTCAACTTAAAGCCTTTTCGCGTATATTTAATTTCCACAATTATGCTAAACTGTGTATATGAGTACTTAACATCCCAGGTTAGGTTGGTTTCTCCAGATATTGGTTTTCGGTGGATTTGGTGGGATTTTTTCACGTGGTTATATGACGTCATTTCCTATTTGGGTGGTTATAATATTTTAGTATTGTTATAACGTTTAGCTCTATACTCGCTAAAGGACGTCATAACGTAACAAAAATGTTTTAATAATCATAACATACCCATACATGTTTTAAAATTGTAACCTGCCTATAAATGTGCAGAAAAATCATAACGCGCCCATAAGTGTTTGAAAATTTCTAACGTGCCCATAAATGTTTGGAACAACTCAACATACCATCATAGCGTACTATAGATGTCTTTGAAAAGCATTACATACCCATATTTTTTGGAAAAAATCATAATGTATACATAAATTCCCAGAAAAATCACAACATATTCATGAATGATTAGAAAAATCATAATATACCCATAAATTTCTAGAAAAACAGAACGTACCAATAAATGTTTCGAAAATCACAATGCACTCATAGATGTCGCTAAAATAATAACATGCTTTAACATCCTGACATAATTTTCGAAATGTATTTATATTTATGTTTGCGATAAAATCATTTTTTGTAGTGGTATAAATGCATCACCCTTACAATATTTTTCAATGTTCAGTCCCTTTTGCAGTGTTGAATTCTGTTGCATTGCTAATGTTCAGTGTGAGCAACAAAATTTTGTGTCCAGTCTGTTAGCTACCACAAGTGTCAGGCAATTTGTGCTTTACTATATCGTACACACACAGAACTGAATATTTGATGCACAGATGTTTTACTGGTGTGGAAAATTTTGTTGCTTTGACTTGGACCAAAGCAGGCTTAACAGTCGGTCACCTTGGAAGTGTCATTCGCTTTTGAAGTGGAAGAAATTTTAAATTGGAAGTATATTACTATTATACTTGCACTAAAGTCACGTGTGAAGGAAGGCAGGATTTGGCTTTGAATATTCAATTGTTTTGTTATGTACCAAGGTATGTATTGTTTAGATTCTGACAGATGTAGAATTTTCTGGGCTCAAGAAGTTTTAATTGATATATGTATCATATGACGCCTGCAACCTAGGGCATTAGTACCCCCCTCACACCTTGTGCACGGTTACATCATAATCACTGAACTACACACAGGTAACAGTCTGCCCAACAAGTCCGATTCGATACATTACATCAGATATAACATCATCAAGTCATGTAGAATGCTGTGTCGAGTCCGGAAGCCATGGGAGCAGCTTCCGGAACACAAGCATATTGCCGAGTCTCGCCGACGATCCACCACGGGGATAGAACCCCGGATCATAGGGAAGAACCGTTGTCTGATTCTCTGTGTATTAGTCTGGTTCAATAGGTAACAAATCTGATTCTATGAGCAAATTGTCCGATTCTATGGACAGTTTAGCAGGTAAGCAATGTGGCACCAGCAGACCATGATGGACTAATGACTAATTTCTCAACACAATCCTATAGCATATGTTCTATTTACTCTTCAATTCATTCCAGAATATGAATTATGTTCAGTTTTTCATCTGGCGTTCACTGCTGTTCATATATTTGTCACACAAAAGTGGAATGGCCAGTTATTGGATCAGTTGGCCATCATAAATCACCAAATACAAAGCATTTTCAGTTACTTACCAGGATATCTGGACCACAAGTGCACAACAATTATTCCAATTAGCATTTTGATTGTTCCTGGATGTGGTCATAGTAAAAGAAATAACTGAAAGGAACTGATTCTATCAGATAAAACCTAATTCTATGGGAAGGTTTTTTATTGCCATGGAACTATATGCTTCTCGCAGCTAATAATGCATAAATATGGCAATAATGGATGAGTTCATGTCGGTGATAACTCACTAAGCCCAAGAAGGACCTCACATCGGCCACATTGCAGGGCCAAGGCCACCTCCACACCATATCAATCTTTGTAGGGTCTGGACGAACACCTGTACCTGTCATGATGAATCCAATCTACAAAATATTCTTGGTGGAGAGTTCGCACTTGGACTGTTTCTTTCCGGATGTGATGGAGCACCATCTGGAGGTTGGTTAGGGTTTCCTCAAACGACAGTCACACACAACGGCATCACCACTGTACACTATATATCGCTTCCAGAGGAACCCTTTTAGGATCATTTCCATCAAGCGCTCGAACATTGTGAGGCGTTGCAGAGCCCGAACGGCATTACCTTAAACTGGTTGAGTCCAATATCTGTGATAAACGCTGTCTTAGCCTTATCACTCTCCTCCATTCGGACTTGCCATGCATCTTGCTTAGGCAAGATCCAGAGCATAGAAATAGTGCGATCCAGCCAGGGCATCGAAGGTGACAGTCAACACAGAATTCAATAGTCAACGCAGAATCTCCATGAGCCATCCTTTTTCGCCATAACCACAGGACTGGCCCAAGAGCTATCACTGGGTTTGATGATGTCTAGATTAAGCATATTTTGCACCTCCTCGTAAACGACCTCTTGGTCGGCATTACCTTAAACTGGTTAAGTCCAATATCTGTGATAAACGCTGTCTTAGCCTTATCACTCTCCTCCATTCGGACTTGCCATGCATCTTGCTTAGGCAAGATCCAGAGCATAGAAATAGTGCGATCCAGCCAGGGCATCGAAGGTGACAGTCAACACAGAATTCAATAGTCAACGCAGAATCTCCATGAGCCGTCCTTCTTCGCCATAACCACAGGACTGGCCCAAGAGCTATCACTGGGTTTGATGATGTCTAGATTAAGTATATTTTGCACCTCCTCGTAAACGACCTCTTGGTAATGATATCTGCTCATCGTAAATACTGTTAGATTGGATGCTCCTCCAGGAGGCCTGTTGTGCAAACTGCACTGTATAGACTCATGAACACATAATCATACTGCCAGAGCAATCGTTGGTGTACCATCTGTTGCTCTTCATCCAAAATATACTTCATCACCCGAGATTCCAGATAGTCCAGCAGGTTAATGAGATCATCCCCAGTGGCTGCCTGCGCACAGACTGCACGACAAACTGGGTTATCAGGTACGACCCTACTAGACGTCATGAGCGAGTATATGGCTGCAACACACCAGTGGTGTAGTACAACTTGAGTGTCTGTGGGATTCACCTTGAGAATGGGCATCATGCCAGGACTGGACTTGACCAGAGACTCACCTAGTGCGATCCCCAAATCCTGGGCGAAATTACTCACTTGTTGTACTATACCAGGACGACCATCAAGAGGCATGCACGGGCGACACGGTCACGATTCCACAATCAATTCACTGTAGGGTGGCACTTCTGTGGTGCATGTCGCCTGGAGTTGGAATGAACGGGAAGGACACATCCAGAATATATAATGGAGATACTCCCTCATCATGAGTTCACCAGCACTTAAGTCCACGATCACCCGGTGGGTCCGGAGTAAGTTCATTCGAACTATCCAGGCTGCACCGATATCAGCAACGATCACTTTCCCGTAGAGCTGATAACTGCCAGGGTCTCGCAGCTCAATGCTGTGGATGGCCAAACGCCGCCTGTAGGTACCCATGGCTCTGAGGGTCACTTCTGATCCGGAATTAACCATGTCAGCTCCCGCCCAAAAGTCAAGGACAGGTACCAGCATGTATCCCGGACAAGCACACATACAGACGACTCACGGCACCTGACTCTGAAACAGAATCCTTGTTGTCTGCCTCGTTGTGGAGTTAGACAGATCCTCAAGGACCACTCGTGGAGAAGTCATATATACATGAGGGTCGTCCTCCTTGTCCAGAGATGGTGCAGACTCAGGTGCCACATCGGGTCTATCTCCAGATGCAGTGTTGGTCACCACTACCTCTTGGTTCAGTTTCCCTCACGTGAAGGACTGTGTTGTGGTCCAGGACGACCCGGCTTGAAGGAAGTCTTCCTTCATCATACTCAGGCAACTTGCTCTTGTAGCCACAGTCCAACAATTCCGGACACTGCAACTAGAAGTTTCCCTGCTTACTGCAAAAGTAACTGGGTCAGTTGGTGTTCGGTCCGGATGTGAACGTGCAGCAATCTGCAGGACCCAGAGCATCGATGGCGGTGCAATACACAATCATCTGTTTGGCACCAAGATCATACTTTTAGATGCCGTATCCATCTGGAGATGGTTAATAAGCAGCAGCCAGAATAGCTTGCACTGCCATCACTGACTGTTGGGATGATGCACTAACCCACTGGGGTTAGGGCAGGAGGTGGTACAGCAACGTGTGTGGGAACAACTGCGGCCAGGGCCAGAGGAATCTGTCGGGTCCATACTAGTGCTAGAAAGAGTACCCGGGTAACTCGTAACGGTTACGAATTCGCCATTAACCGGTTACGGAATTTGCTATTCGTTACCCGTGAAAGAAATGAAGACCTAGCTCAGAAGCTGATATCACGATATTAACCGATTGTCCGAGGCATAAACTCTAGTCAAATGTTAACTCTGTAATTCAATATAGATCTATACATGATACTAGTAAAACATACAACATTTTTTTATGGGCTACGACTACGAGACACGAAGAAAAATTAAGCTTTCAGCCTCGCATGTCGAGTGTTGACCGTATCACACATCACTGTATCACTGTTCTGTAGCACATAAAATAGTTCGTAGCCGGCGGGGAGGGGAGGGGTGGTGTATATCTGGTAATGTTAATTGAGATTCATTGAACTCAAATGTTACTTGCACATACATGTATACCTTATGACAGTAGGCTAGTCTCTATGTATTTAATTTTTTGGCAATATCACGCACGGCACACAGCCAGTCGCAGAAGGGGTGGGTGCCGGAACTACTTTTCCACATGGATTTGCAGGTGATCCGGCTTACTTAGTATCTTCAAACATGATGTAATGCGCAGTCGATTCGAATCATGCGAATCTTCACAATTGTTGACGGTGTAGGTAGAGACGAGAAATCAAACTAAGATGACATATAAGCATTTATATAAACTTTCATTTCCTCCTAATAACAAATTTCAACAACGAAACAAACATGGCAAGGTACTTACGGTACAGGAGACAATCCTCAAGTTTGGGACCGGCCGTTTTTACTATGAACCAATATGCCGATGCAATGGTGATTTTTTTACGAGTACCCGGTTACGAAGCGGGTACGGTCTAACGGTTAACCGGTTACGAAAATCGCTACTCCTTCTACCACTAGTCCATACAGCTGTTTTTTCTATGAGGGCGTCCATCCCTCGTAGGAGGCGGTTGTCCATATCTGCATAAGGTAATCCTCAAGATCAGCGTTGTCACCGATGAACCGCTTAGGCCACAAGGAATGGTTTCCTGTTGCATCCATCCCTGGTTGTAGTTGGACTTGCAAGAAAGTGCCCATACACGGCATATGCAGACAGCATGTGCCGGAACTGCTGGTGGGTACAAACCTGGATATACCCCACTTCCACTAGGCATGAAGAGAGCCCCCACCAATCCTAACAGATAGGATGCAGGCGAGGCAGACTAGCCGGCTTAGCTTGGGGACGAAGCCACCGGCTGCCACAGATCCCACTGCCAAAACATTTGAGGCCATAGACAATGTAGCAGGAAAGTAGCAGGGTCCCAGTCACAGAAGGGAGAAGAGAAATGTGTGTAGGCTGTGATGGGACGCCGTCTGATTAATCATGTCCATGGCATCAATGTGGCATTTGACGCCCGCTACCCAAGATGAAAGCGCCCTGGCACCTTGTGCATGGTCATGGTGGACATCGTAATAACTAAACTACAACCAGGTAATTGTCTGCCGAATGAGTTTGGCTCGATACATAACATCAGATTATGACATCATCATAGTCATGTAGCCTGGTGTGTTCAAGCCTGAGGGCAATGGGAGTGACTTCTGGAACATGAGCCTGTGGACATGTTGCTGGCCGTCCTCACAATGGTCCACCATGGGAACAGAACCCTGGATAGCCTGTCTGCCATAGGATGTATGCACCATCCCAGGGTGGAAGAATACGTATTCATGGGGGCGTGAAAGCAGCTCAATCCTGTTCATTTGATTCGAATTGTCCCCGGGGTCCAGATGGCCATCCAGCCAAGAAAAGGAGACGAGGAACACATGGCAATGCCAAATTTCGTCCTCTCACCTCGAAAGCTCGAAGACAACTCGGAAGACGGTCTGCTAGCTATATAGCCAACAGCGCATGGTAGCGAGGCTTGGACGTCACAGCCAATGAAACAGTGTAATGGAGCAATTGAAGACAATATGTCTCCAAGGAAACAGACGAGCTTCGAACGTGAAGCAGCCACAACAAGTATGGTGTAATGAAAAGGCCAAAACAGCTATTGCAATCTTTGGGCAAAATCGCCACATATATTTTGTAGTTCTGATGAATGACGCAAGTAGTTAGGAAAGATATACAAGTACTGTACAGATACATTGTTGTTCTTTTGTGTGCGTACCACCTATACTGCTGGAGTTCCACATGGGGCGCTACTAGCGCTATTATCGTCACAAGAAGGCCACGGTTGGGGGAGCCAGATGTCACTGCTCGTATCTAGTTGTTCACCTTGATATCGCACTGTGAGTAGACTACAGCAACAAAGTGGAAAATAGAGACAAAGCCAGAAACAGGCACAGGGAACGGGATCAAGTGTGGAGAACTAATTGAATCTTTGAATCTGAACCATTCAGAAGGTGTTATTGTCATAACAGTGTATTTTTATCGCATAGAGTAGTCAGAGATTTTTTAGGAGATGTAGGATTTTGTACACTGATGTTGTCAGAATGGTGATTTCATATTGACCACGGGTTTGGGTTTGTAAGATGTTATTTTCAGGGAATTTGTTGATAAATACATCAATATATTAACTGTTTCATTGATGCGCCTCGCCAACACATCCACGGCACTGTAACGTCACTTTATTATTTTCAACATATTCATGAAATCATTTATTTTTTCTGAATTTTCCGTTTATCAGTGCAGTTTTCTTTTAAAACAAGTTATAGTAGCATGCCAATAAAAAGGTTGTTTATTTAGTATAGTATGAATAGTTTTCATTGAACTAGAACGAATTTTACAAATACAAAAAATGGATTTTGAGATATTGATGTTGAGGCAGAACTGAAGGTACATGTAGCCAACAAGGTAAACGGCATGTTGCCTATTCATTTCTCTGATGTATATTTGACAATATAAGTGAACTGGCAGTCACGGTTCCTCTTCAACAGAGAGTGGTTGGGGGTCATTCTTGGGTTTTACTTTGGTAATATTTTTTATTACTGAATTTAGAGCTACGTAGTCGATGTAGACATATAGGAAATGTCATATGCTGGTTATTCGCAAGAGCTTGAATTTGACCAATGATCTCATTTGCAAGGTCATGGGACAAAATGGCTAATATCTAAAATATAAAAAATATACTGTGTGGAAACCTTTCGTAGCCTAATTGTTATGACTTGAAACAATTCTTAAGAGTTAGACTAACAATGTTTTCTCTCTCTCCTGATTTCATTTTGATATACTCGAGAGGCCTATGGCAGATTAAGGACCGCTTTAGTATGAAAACCTGGGTTCACTCACAGACTTACGTCTTCGGGATATAATATTTTGTGATACCCATGACATACATTGAATTTGACTCATGGAACTCAGCCAGTATCATGGAATCCGGTTCTTTCTACACAATCCACATACATACAATAATACAGTTATGAAAGTATTCAGTCATGAATCAATATACCAGTACCACCATACTACCGAGAGAAAGTCACACCAGAATACCAACACCAAACATAAGAGTGTATCATAAAAAATCATATAACCTAGCCTGTACCAAATCTCCGCCTGTACTCTACTGGGAGATACAGTGTGGTGCTCCATCAAACTTCCCTCATCACATCCTTAATGTAATATCGTGCATTTGCCATTGATCACACCTGGTAGTTGCCGCATAGATATTTACAGTTCCCACAAGCACACATGAATAGCTCCTCAAGTTCACAGTCGTCAAAGTGCGCACAGTATTCCTGTAGCGGAGTTACAGGAAGCTTGCAAAAACAACAACATAATCTGAGAAAATTGATGGTAGGTGGGTATTTTTGGTTGGAAACACATCCCAAACGAGGTTTCTAGCAAAGGGACTTGGCAGATAGACTAACATAATGATATTCTTTTGCGTGGTAGTTTCATTTGTTGTTGACACCTTCGTTTTTATTAACTTTAAACACATTAAGTGAGATTATTCCTCAATTATCATCCAATTGCTTCTTCGTCTACATTTAATCACCACATAATGGAACTTTTGCCCACTGCTAATGTACATGGGGGTTGATTGGTTCACAGTTAATCATATTCAACAGTTATTGGGAGGTGACACTCGTCTGTTTGTGTTTGCCAAGCAATTGTTTAATTCCTGTAACAAAAGTTAATTCCTGTAACTCCACTACGGGAATACTGTGCGCACGTTGACGACTGTGAAGTTGCCACTTAATCAATGTTGACAATTGTTATCAACGACTGTAGGCATTTGGTAGATAACTTGGATCACTGTGGATTATGAGTACATTCATATGTATGCCTGTAATGATTTTACATAAACGCTTTCTCAAGATGTTCACTAAAACCCACGAAGGTTTGTTTGGTTCAGAAATTTTTCGAGCTTCTCATAGGTCAGCTGGCACTGTCATGATGATCATTATAACTGTGAATGTCCATAAGTCCGGATGAGACTTAAAATATGCTCATGCATGTCATCATAGTGTAAGTAAGATGAGTGGTACCCAAAGTCGATATGCTGAAAATCTGACCTTGAGGTCCTGTTTTGGCTGGATGGGGTCTTAAAGAGACTACGCTCATACGTTCCCGGAATTTTGAATAAACCCTGGAAAGCAGGCTAAAATTTTGAAAGAGGTTTTTCAGAAAGGATGATGACCTAGGAATGTCATCTCCCAAAAGAACTCTGTGCTGAGTGTTTAGAAACCAGTTACCCTTTAAATTTAGAAATTTGGTCAAACGAAACATTGGTGACATAAATGAGACACTGGCCAAATGATTAGATGGGATCCGGGCACACCCACCTGTGGGTGGGTGAGGATAAATTATTCACCTTCCTCCATGGGAAGGGGACCCAAGAAAGAGGATCCCTGCTCCCATTCGGGGATGAGTGGAAAAAATGAAAAAGCATGAAAGCATGAAAAAGCTCAGTGATGGTCCGAGGCCCTCGATGACCTCAGCACGCTCTCTCCTTTTTGAAACCAAAGAGCGAGCTCCATGACTGTGTAGTGGATGACTGAGGGTCCTTGTCGCCCTGTTGCATGCAATCATGGGCAACACTGGCTTCATGGATTGATGGCAGATGTCCTCGTTCTAAGCGTACAGTCACTGAATCTCCTCCTAAACCTTGGGAGACTCTTTCCGGAACTCTCAACGGGTGAACTCCAGACCTCTGATCTATCGAAATCACAGATCTGGCGTTCTTCCAGCAGTCGTCCATGATGTGCTGTGAAAAGCGCCATGGACCGAAGTGCCAGATAAGATTCCTCCTTGATGCAATTGACTGTATCTCTGAGGTGGCCCATGGGGAATATACAGCTAATTGAATACGGGCCTAGACCCGTCACTACTTGAGCTCCTTAGTGTGCCTCTGCACAGTGGGCGTTCAGGTCTCCCAAGCTAGAAAACTGCCTCTGCAGGGTGCCAAGAGAGTAGAACCTCTGGCATTGGTACAGCTCAATCCATGGGTAATGGTAGGTCATCTCATGTCATTTCAGATGATCAGTGATGGGGTGTCAATAATCTCGACTGAGCACAGAGGGTCTTCATACCCATCTTAGGACGTGGGACACTTGCAGTGTCTCTCCTGCCGCAGTGGAAGGGTACTTACTTCCACCTTCAACAATGGATGTTGTCAGGTGATATCAGGGAATATTTGCCACCACCCCCACCTCTGCTGTATGGCAAAGGCAGAAATGCTTGACATAACGTGCATAGAAGTACTCACCCTGCCAGACTCCTGGGAGTTCGGCCTCCCTCTCAGGTCTGGGCCACTTAGCTAGTGCCTGTTTCAATGCATCTTGCTGAGACCCGCTCAGACCATACTGCGATCAATTAGGATAGAGTTCATTCGATGAGTGCTGGGTTCCATAGAAAAACCAAACCGGCCACAATGCCTCATCAGAGAACTGCTTACTCTCCCAGGCTCTGATGAGCAGTTATGGCACCCAAGATAACTGGGAATTCACTACTGGCACTGCGGCTAGGTACCGGGTGGGATGGTTTCAGGTTTCTTTACATGTCTAGAAGAATTTCTGGACTTTTCGGAGGGTCTAGAAATGTTCCCAAAAGAGCTCCCATTTGGTGCTTGGATTAGCACCTATTGCTTCAAGGTCTTTGCACCTTGTATAGACGAAGCAGAGCTGCTGCCTGAACGGACTGCCATCGGGGCTACTCCTCATCAATATCTTGCCCACTGCTGGACTGGGGAGGAGAAATGTACATTTCAGAGGTCAAGGACCTCACATGCTTGCAGCACCTCCCGGCTCCTTCGGCTCCCTCATCGAAACCGAACTTTGCTGTACCTGCATCGGTGGCTTCAGCTTTCGGCTCAGCTTCCATCTGCTTGTGTGCAACCTGCTGCGCCCTGTAAAGTAACTGCTTGAACACAGGCATTTTAAACTCGCCTTATTGTATGGAGTCGTCTCCCACAGCTGTGCAGGCTCCTGGCCGATCGGCGGAGGACTGGGTTGCAGCATGTTCCACAGAAGTTTCCTTAGCAAGCAGACTATATATATAGAGTCCGTAGCATCAAAGTTTTGGATGTTCTCTGCTGGAGTGTTTCCTTGTCCAACTGAAGTGTTGCATGCGGGCATCCTGCAGTGTAGATCTGTCTGGCTAATGCACTCCCAACATCGCTGTCAGAGCTGCATCCAGCAGAGTTAACTTGAGGTATAGATATCTTCCGAAGGATGAAGTCGTCCCAATCGTATGTAAACATAATAGAGGGATTCATCTCCGACAAAACACTCTTGATCTGAGGTCACCTTGCCTCTATCCCTCCTCGTCAGACTGTCAAATAATAAAACATCTAAAAGGGCGGTCAAAATTTTAAGGCCATCTCGTGGGATCCTTCAACAGTAATTGGCAATTAAATCATATCATATCTGCCACACTGGTGATCATTGACAAAAAATGATCGCTACAGCAGGATAGAGAGCATAATTATGTAAATTGACAGTTGCCATCCATTCATGGATAGATCAAATATAATCATCCGAAAGCAACAATAAAATGAATTATTATCGCCTTCCAAACGTTTGTCCTGGGTCAATCGATGTTACCACTGCCAAAACATACATCCCCTCTTTCGAGATGAAAATCTCCTGATGTTCATACTCGCTGTTGCATGAGGGAGGAAATTCCACACAAACTCATTTTAATGATGTCGTTATTAAAAAAACATAATTTCCTGCAGAGTTGCTACATACATGTGGTTTTATCAATCCACCATGAATAATAATAATATGAAATATGAGTAACTAATCAAAATCACTCATCAAAATCGATTTTATGCTTACAAGGTGAACACATTCGCCTCCTGCAGCCATAGAGACAAGTTGCTCCCTGCAGGTGTTAATCGGATAGCCACTAGCATCAACAGAAAGGCAACTGAGCAATGATACGGCAATGAAGGCTCTGTTGCAACCAGTAGGTGGTCTTTCGAATGCCTAGATGACCATCTACCCTAAGGTTGTGCAATTGGTGGAGCAGTTTCCTCGGGAAGTTTCCTCGGGAGTTCAAGGTCTGAGTCTGAGGAAAGATTCTTGTCATGCTGGAACGGGGTCATTCCTGCCCCATTCAGATTGCTTTCCTGCATGGCACCAGGCTCTTCACTGGCACAGTGTTCTATCTACATATCATACTCATGCAGCTTGATGAGCCACTGTGCCACCAAGCCATCAGATTCACTGTAGTTCAGTAACCACCAGAGCGATCATTGACCAGTCCACAACTGGAAGTGCCATTCTGAAAAGCAGCGCCGGATACTCTTAGTCATATTTAAAGTTGAAGTTAAAGTTATCAGATTTGATATAGCGCTCTTTTCAGCCGAACTAAATCCGCTTTCAAAGGCGCTTCACACTTTAACCCCAGTCTGAGTTATTGTACTTGGAGCAGCCACACTCAAAGCGCTCTATACAACACCCATTATTAACCGGTACCCATTTAATCCTGGGTGAAGATAGACACATTAGTGGTAAATGCCTTGCCTAAGGACACTAGTGAAATAGCACATCAGTCCAGCTCGAGACTCGAACCCATGATCTTTGGATTACGAGTCCGACGCCTTATCCCCTGCGCCACTCACTCCACATTTACCACTGAGAAGTTATTATTGGGTGGTGCAGTAGTTCATCTACGAATGGCAGAGGATTACACTCGCATAGGCTACTATATGTTCCTAAGGGGTGCTGGAGCAAAGAAACAGACGTCAAATCTCCTTGGAAGCTCCTTAGATAAAGTGGACTTTTCCCATGACCACAGTCAAAGGATGCGCGATTTCCGTGAAAACCCAGATAAATTGGCAGTGGTAGATCATGAAGCCCAAGAAGGACCTCCACGTTGCATGGTCTGGAACAACTTTGCACAGCATCCAGTGCGGGTTCCGAGCAGATGCAAAAATAGTCACCATGAAGCCCAATTACAAAATCTCCTGGGTGAAATGTTCACTCCTTCTGTGCTTCAGTTTGAGCTCGCATTCTGGATGTGAGCAAGCACCACCTGAGCCACCTGAGTGTACACTACACATCATCGATGTACACTTTCCATCTTTTCCAGAGGTACCTTACCTAACACCATCTCCATCAAGGGTTGCAACATTACAGGGAATTGCAAAGCCTGAACTGCATTATCTTAAACTGATAATGGCCTTTTTGGTGGAAAAGTTTGTTTCAGCTTACCCTTCTCCTCCATCTGAACTTACCAGTATCCAGATGCCAGATCGGGGACAGCGAATTGTGTGATCCGATCAGGGCATCTAAGGTGTCTTCAAAATGGGAGGAGAGGATATGAGTCCTCCTGCGTGACATGGATTAGCTTCCAATAATCAAAGCAGAACCTTACGAGCTATCCTTTTATATCACCGTTACCACAGGCATGGCCCAAGGACTATCACTGGGTGTGATGATGTCTATTTCGAGTATCTTCTCATCCCCTTGGTCGATGGCCACTAAGTGCATTATGATGAGCAGTTTGAGCAACCACACCATCCAGATTCATTAAAGCATCTGTGACTAGCCTGCGACATATTACAATGGGGTCATCCAAAGGATTCACCACAAGAAGATGGATTACAATAGGGCCAGACTTGCTCAAAGCCACACTCAGCAGGATTCACATATCATGGGCAAATTGATCCCCTGTTGTGCCATACATGGACAAACACCAAGAGGCATCTGCATAAGTTGCAGCAGTGATCATCGTATTGAACAGTTAAACAAATGCAACACATCCCACCTCAAGCTGAAACAATCGTATCGGAATCATCCATAAAATTTGATAAACTTCGTCCCACATCAGAGTTTGCTGGCACTGAAGTCCGCACTCACCCAATTAGTATGTACCAAGTTCATCCCGATTATCCTGACTGCATCATTATCAGTAACAATGGCCTCTGTCATATACACATTGTCCCCAAATGTAAATGGCAGATCGATCAGTCCCTTGATAGAGATGCTGTTGTTGGCAGTTCAATAGCACCGTGGATGGACTGTGCAGTGGTGAATCCGTTGTGAACGGCATTTGTTCACCATTTTGAACTGTCTGTTCAGCTTTTTGAACGGCATTCACACGCCTGACTGTACCAGCACACATAAAACAACCAAATAGACAAGATGAACATGGTTATATAAAGCGAAACATAACGCGAAGCCTAAATATAGAATACACGGTGATATATAGAGGCGATGTGTTTATTAAACATTCCTGGTGGAAATAAAGTCGAGAAGTTAAAGCTATCAATCTTTCATAATCATTCTCAAAGTTGTGGCATTTAACTTTCTGTTTTTGTTGATATATCTTTCATAATCATTACCAACATTACCAACAATAAACATTACGAACATTACCAATAAGAAATGTGTGGTCAAAAGTTGAGTGTTGTAAACGGGTGGTTTAGCGTTGTATACGGTAAAAAATGGGAATGTTCAACTTGTGAACGGTCAAATATAACGTTTGTTTGTGGCATTTATGATAGGATTGTGAAGAAAAACTGTTGTTCTGTATTGGTATTGTGGTGAGAAGTATAGAAGTCTCTCCGAACATCTTTTGCATGTGCATGGACATCGCCAGACTGAAAAGTACAAAATACCCATTCCCCACGAGAGTGACTGCAGATATAACACCATAGGCTTAAATAAAATACCACAGAACATTCTTATCGGTCAAATTTGTATTTTATGGCGCCCCGTTCGTTCTAAAAAAAATAATATTCATAGGTATGAGATTCATAGGTATGAGATACTAACTATGATAAGCGATACCAACACATACCTACATGTATGAGATACTGAGTCATATGTGTGAAATACCTATCTCATAGAAGATATTAAGTCATACTTAGGAGATACAATCTCATATTTAGACGATATTAATCATAACATAGGAGATACTGTACTAAATCATACGTACGTGATAACCCATACGTATTAGTCACTAAGTCATAGTGTAAGTGATACTAACACAATTGTAGGTATATTTGTAAGTATTTCCACATACACGAGACCGACTTGGAAATAGAAGTAATGTACACGTTCGTCCTCTGTGTTTTCCATCTGACCTCTGATTCTGTTACCCTTTCCATGAAATTGAAACATCTAGTGCGCATTTTCTACATGTGAGTTGGTATCTCATACATACTCATACATATGTGTTTGTATCTCATACGTATACATATGTGGCGTTGTCTAATTACATATGAATTATAATTTTATACATATGAGTTATTATTTCACGAATATGAGTTTTCATCTCATACGTGTGACTTAGTACCCCATATGTATGAGTTGGGGGAAAAAATACCGTGCACAATTTTCGTGCACACCCGTAAGCTCCAAAAATAAGAATGTGGACGAACGACGGCTGACGACGAGGAAAGACGGCCGACACCAATTAACTTCTCCTATTTGTAGCACAAGCGGGGCACCATAGTGTGGCGATTTTGCCCAACGATCGTGGCATGTGTCTTTATTAAACACTCTAGTTTTGCGGCCTTTGTTTTGACAGGCCTCGGCTCGAGGCGAGCGTTGCCCCGGCAACAGCCTCTAATCCTTCTATCCACTATACTGTACACTGGCCGCTTACGTCACCTCTCGCGCTCTCGCCTTTAGCATAAATACCGAAGACACACTTTGTGTGGCTGGAGTTGTATATGCGAGGCTGAGCACGACAGGTGAGCGCAGCCATGTGCTCCTTGTCTCTGTTCACGTAAAGGCCAGTCAGGCCTCAGGGACGACTTCCATGGGGGGGCCCGGGCTGGGGTAGAGACAGTTGCTGACTCGGGGGCGCAAGCCCTGTGGATCGCCAGTTCTCTTCTCCACCCGGGGTGGTGTGACACAGGCTCTGGCAGACCGTCGGGCTGGCTCAGAGTTCCATTTCTGTGACAGTGCCTTCGGCGAGGCCGGCCAGCAACATGCCCACGTGTACAGGTTCCGTGGTGCCGCTCCCATGGCATCTCGGGCTCTACACATGGCTACATTACCATAACTATGTAATATGCATGTTGTAGATAAGATGGTGGTGATGATGCATTGATGTGTTATGTTGTAGTGTATGATGGCCGGACTCGTTCCGGGCTGACTATACCTGGTTGAAGTATTCCGTATAGTAGTGCCGGACGCCCTGTAGCGGGCGCCCGCCGAACTTTACAATAGTATTTCGATGGTGCGAAATTAATAATACAAAGTTAGGCCAGGGGCCAAAGATAGGTTACCAGACAATGTTTAATATTTTAGATGTTAGCCAGGTCACTGGTTAAATTCAAGGTCAAGAGAATATTCAGCATATATGATATTAAGCATATATCATGTCCACAGTTGATTGCTGAGCTGTAAATTCAATAATCAGAGAGATATTAGCAATTTTGTGCTGTGGCTTTGAAAATGAAGGCAAAGGTCAAATTCAAGGTCATCAAAATATTCAGTGTAGTTCATTTTCTATATGTCCACAATTGATTCCCAAGCCATACAGTCAATAGAGGAGCAAGACATGAGCCAGTTTGTCCTTGGACCTTGAAAATGAGGTCAGAGGTCAAATTCCAGGTCAAGAAAATATTCAGCATATATCATTTCCTCTATGTCCACAATTGATTCCTAAGCTGTAAAATCGATAATAAGTGAGATATTAGCCATTTTGTCCTGTGTCCTTGAAAATGAGGTCAAAGGTCAAATTCAAGGTCATGCCAATAATTTGCATATATCATTTCCTATATGTTCATAACTGATTCGTAAGCTGTAAAGTTGATAACCAGCGAGATATTAGCCATTTTGTCCTATGACCTTTGAAAATGGGATCAAAGGTCAAATATAAAGTCATCAGAATATTCAGCATATGTCATTTCCTATATGTCCACAATTGATTCCTAAGCTGTAGAGTCAATAATCAGCGAGATATAAGCAATTTTGTCCTATGACCATTAAATGGGGTCAAAGGTCAAATTCAAGGTCATCAGAATATTCAGCATATATCATTTCCTATATGTCCACAATTGATTCCTAGGCTGTAGAGTCAATAATAAGCGAGATATAAGCCATTTTGTGCTCTGACCTTGAAACTGAGGTCAGAGGTCAAATTCAAGTTCACGACAATATTCAGCATATATCATTTCCTATATGTCCACAATTGATTCCTAGTCTATAGTCTCAATATTAAGTGAGATATTAGGCAAAATGTGTCCCATTATATAGATTAGGAGAATTTAACATGGGAAACATCATAGGAGTACATATGAGGAGTGTTGTGTATCAAAAAGAAAAAAAGTTACTGAAAAGGTTCGAGAAAATGGCCGCCAAAGTCCAAAATCAGGCATTTTTCGTCGAAAACGGCCGCCATTTTGAAAAAAAAAAATGCGAAAATCGAAAAACTAAAAAATACCTCCTTATTATTTTTAGGTATTTTTGTGCAAAATTTCAGAAAAATTCGCCCGTAAACATAAAAGATAAAAATGTGGACGACGACCAGCGACGATGGACGACAACAAACGACGGACACAACGCCATGCCAATAGGTTATCGGACCATAGGTCCGGTAACCTAAAAACACTCTGAAACAGACTTCCCCCAGCAGGGGAGGGAGGGGTGTGCCACAGTGACACCAGAAAAGAATCTGACAATGAAACGCTTGTTAGGTCCTGACGATAATGAAGGAATGCCATGCCATGATAGCAAATATGACAATGTCAATGTATGATGATTTCACTGGCGAGTGTAGGCCACCGCCTCGGACATGCGCCCCATGCAAGAATTAGAGGACCTTCGCAGGTGGCTAGAAGTAATGGATGACGATTTCTCCGAGTCAGAGGTCGATGTACTTAAAAACGTGATGTCCATATATTCCCAAAGTTGCATTGTGTCATCAACCTATTGATTATCCAATAATCATTTATGATTGGCTTTACATGCATTGGAACTCCTTCCAAAAGTTGTGAATATACCCGTATACAAGTTGAACACGCCCTGCAATAACGCTAAACAGCAGTATATTGTACGCACAAAACATTGAACATTTCATAGCAATCAAAATTAAATATATTCGTTTATTCACCCTACTGACGCAAATATCTCTCTGAAACATGCAACTGATATGTTCATAGATCCGACCACACGTCAAAATACCAAAAATTTGCAGTTTTACCTGTGATAAATTAGGATACTTGTTCATACCACCAAAACAAGACTCAAACATAAATATTTTTACTTTTGCACCCGATGTTTCGCATCTTCGTGAAATAATAACCTACTATGTTCATCATAATATCGTTCGCATTACTTGACCTGGTCGACCGCATATAAATAAGTTCACAATTCAGGTCTAAACCCTCGTTCCATACATACGCTTGTGAATGCCGTTCGAAAACCGAACAGACGGTTCAAAATGCTGAACAGACCGCTAAAAATGCAGAACAAAATGCCGTTTACAACGGATTGACCACTGCACAGTCCCTTTACGGTGAATATAGTTAATAACTCTGAACCGTAATCAACTAGGAAGTGCACAATCTCATCCCCAAAGATTGGTGTTTGCCAGCACTGAAGTCCACGATCACCCAGTGAGTCCGGAGGAAGTTCATCCCGATTATCCTGGTTGCACCAATATCAGTATGTCATGTACACTTTGCCGTCAAGTGTAATTGGCAGATCGATCACTCCTTTGATGTAGATGTAATTGTTATCAGCTTCGTAGAGCTCGGAACTTCTGATGGCATGCAACTCCATGCTGCAGAGGGCGACGTGTTGTCTGTGAGAGTGCCTTCCTACCCATAATCAACTAAAAAATGTACAGGCTCGTCCCCGAAGACTAGCATGCGTCCCGGACCTGCGCACACCATATATGACCCTGCTGAGAGTCATTCATGGTGTGAGGTTCCATGACCAAATTCTCAATGTCTGTGTCAGCGATGGAGAAGGTATGCTTATTCTCGGGACCACTCCCAAAGGACTCATCGGACTCCACGTGCACATAAGGCTTTTCCGCAGATGCAAAGTTGGTCACCACTACGTCCAGAGTCAATTTCTCTCATACAAGGGACGATGTGGAGGATTTTGTCCGAAGGAATAGTTTCTCCGCCATGGATTGGGCATGTTTCCCTGATAGCCACTAGCCTGCAACAACTCCAACAGGTCCGGACATTGAAGCCAGAAGTGGTTTTTGCAGTAGTAGCAAGGCCGGTTGGTATTTGGACTGGACGTGAGAGTGCAGCAATCAGCTGGGCCCAGAGACTCGACCACAGCGAAGTTGGCAATCATTTCCGTGGTGCAGATATCATACTCTTCCTCATTGCACTCGTTTGTGTACAACTATGGCATAGTGTCGGAGCTCCAACGCAAGCGAGGCAAGGACCCATGGTGTGTCTGCGAAAACCAGGAGATTGCCTTTGGCCTATGTTAACCACGACCGCAGCAGAGGGCTGAGTGGCGGCTTGTGTTGGTATAGCTTCAGTTATGGCCTTGCAGGTGGCAGTTGTCAAGTTTGGACTGTCAACTTAATTGCAAGTGCCATGTTGATGGCCTCCTGCATCGACCATTTATAGTAGGCAGACAAAGCATACTGAATGTGGAACCACTGCCCATTGATGAACAGGCTGACCAGAGTCGAATCCAGACGCATCAGGGTCATCTCCAAAAAGCCTTGTGGCCCAGTACACAGAGCTAGACAACGTAGGCCATGACTGTCTCAGCTGGGAGTCAGAAGCAGGCCTTGAGCTCCTCGTATGCCTGAGTAATCGCCATGTGTGCGAACAGTTGCATGGTAACTTCGGCCAAAGTCACATACACTATCATAATACTTAACATAATTTGGAGGGCTTTCCTCTCCAGGTTCTGGGAATCCAATCCCAATAGGTTGTTGTCAGCCAGACGTAGGTTAGATAGTCCTCCAGCATTAATTGCCAACGACCCATTTCCTCCACGCAAATTGGTCTGGTTTCTCATTGCGTGAAGAGCCTTCTCCTGAGCCAGGCAAAGTGTCTGCTGTTTGTGGTGTAGCGGGCCACATGCCTTTCCACTCACAGGACTACCCACTAGAGTTGGCCTGTACCTTGCAGGAGGGAGAGGATTAGCCACAGCCAAAACCAGAATGTACAGATTCGGGTACACCATGGTTCCTACAGGTACAAAGGAAACACACACAGAGGAGAGTAGCCAGCGTAACTCGGGGCTGGAGTTGTGGGTTGCCAGCCAGTTTCCAGTGTACCTGCTGGAGCAGGGAGACCTGTCCCCCATTGAGTAGGGGATACCACAGCCAGCATGGTTCCCCTAAACCTCGGCATGGGTCATGGGTGGTGGGCCACCTGCGCATACAAATTCGAGGGAGACTCTGATAGCTGACCACATCCTGCACAAACTGACCGACGTCACAGCCGGGGGTCTTTGAGGATAACTGCCACATCTGCGATAGAAAATGGCACAGTGTGTCTGCTGCCTGTCGCTGAAGTGAGTGGACAAATGAGTAAAATCCACTAATTTCACAATCGGTGTGACCATGTATCATGGACATGTTGAAAGTTTATTCAACGAACTATGAAGTGGTCATTTCACTAACTTTTACAACTGAAAACCAAGAGTGATTATTATTGCTGGTTTCATATTCGCCTCTACCATGTCAACAGGCTCCAAAAGCCTGTTGGCATGCTAAAGGGAATGCTGAGCCATTCGAATGAAGGCTGCACACTGGTGTTGACATGACGTTCAGAGATACTACTCTTGAAATGCATATGGCACAGTAAAGTTTTTATGTCTTTTAAAACTATTCCTTTGCATTGGGTTGTCCAACATAATCGCAGCTGAGATCAAGATCAGGCATTGTCAAATCATCGGGTGTTACAGTTGTGTGTTTGTTGGCTAATCACAATGTTTGTACTTTTGAGCATAATGCAACCAAGATCTTCTATAATAGGATATCCAACTCTGCCCAAAATGGCGTGATTACATAATATGACGTAAATCTGATTTGAGGGTGTTGAAACACTGTCGGGCATTAAAAATCGACTTGTTCACATCGACTTGTAATAAACATGAGCAAAGTTGTGAACCATATATTGAAATGAATGATAGGTGATTGCGTTGAGTGGTGGTATGGCCTAAATTTCTCCAACAATATTCAGCATTCGTGTTGCCGATGATGTGGTATTGGGGTCGGGGTTTGTGAGTGTCCGTTTATATGTTTGTGTGTGAATCGAAGCCTGTAACTCGAACGGGTTTAATCAATCGTCTTTAAATTTGAGCAGTGGGAGGTATAACCTCTCGGCTTAGAAATATTTTGTTTTCATGGAAATCGGTTGATTTTTGTTGCCAAGGCAACCGTTCAAAATCCTGAAATGCCCTTTTATTGCCATCGAAAACGCCTGTAAAACGGACCCACTCATGGTGCCAATAAAATTGGCCCCTCATTAAAAAAAAAACCCACATAAACGAGATGTTCTAATGTTACTCTGGTGGTATTTTGCAGCTGAAAGGTAGATTCATTTCAGAGTTATAAGACAGGATATCTACCTCCAAAATTAGTGAAAATTGAGTATTGCATTTGTAAAATTCGGCGGGCGTCCGCTACAGGGCGTCCGGCACTACTCTACAGAACACTACAACCAGGTACAGTCAGCCCGGAACGAGTCCGGCCGTCATACACCACAACATAACACATCAATGCATCTTCACCAACACCTTATCTACAACATGCATATTACACAGTTATGGTAATGTAGCCGTATGTAGAGCCCGAGATGCCATAGGAGCGGCAGCACGGAACCTGTACACGTGGGCATGTTGCTGGCCGGCCTCGCCGAAGGCACTGTCACAGAGATGGAACTCTGAGCCATCCCGACGGTCTTCCAGAGCTTGAGTCACACCACCCCGGGTGGAGAAGGAACCAGTGCGAGGGCTTGCACCCCCGAGTCAACACGGGCCCCCAATGGAAATCAACCCAGGGCCTGGGAGGGCCTTACCCAAGACACGAGGACGTAAAGCTCATGGCGAGCCTCTTGTCCTGCCTCTCAGCTTGCTCTGGGACAATCTCACAGATCAAGCCAACGCTCGAGTATATATCGGGCACAAGAGGCGGGAGGAGAAACTAGGTCAAACCATTGTTATAGTTTACTGGGCGCTTAAATAGGCCGTAAAACTAGAGTGTTTAAGAAAGTCACCTGCCGCGATTTTTGGGCAAAATCACCACATTACCCCCTTCTTACAATGTTGGTCCCCAACATGTTCTGCCCGCGCCCAAAATGCTCGAAACCCGACGAAGGCTTCGCATGGCGGGGCCGGAAGAAGACAAGATGGCAACACCCGGAAGTTACGGCACAAAAGACTAGGACCTTAAGGGTCCCTTCTGGAAGAATGGGGAACGACCCCCGGACTTACGGAGTAAACTATAACGCGCTTTACAATTTTGAATAAACCCTAATAAACAAGCTAAAATTTTGACCGAGGTGGTCCAAAAAGGTGTGGTGAACTTGGAAGGTCATCCGCTGAAAGGGACGGTGTGTCGAGTCTTTGGAATATCTTTAAAGTTAACCTTTAAATTTGGAGATTATGTAAATCGACACACCGAGTGATCAAAAGTGATAGTACCTCTAGAAAAGGTTGCCGGCCGGCGCCTCAGGTCTGCAGGACGGATCTGAGGCAGGGCGGAGCCACAGAAGCGGCTCCGGGACGCCACAGTGATGAGGCTAGCACCTAGCCTTCCTCCTGCATCGGCTCCTCGTCCGTACCGCCTGTCTCGGGGCTTGGCGGCAGAGAGGGGTCCCTATTCTGCGGAAGCAGTGGGGCCGGCATGGAATAATTTGGGTGCACGGGCGGACGAGACAGGCCTGGTGGCGGTTTCAGGGGCTTCACTGGGGGACCCTGCAAACCAGGTCTTGACGGAGCCAACGCGAAGGAGGCCTTGCCCTTGAGCGAAAGCACTCCGCTCACACTCGGCCGACAAAGTCCGATAGCTCTCAAGGCTCCGCCGGGTACCTTCCATGAGGCCTTGGTCGTGTGCAAGGTGGCACGCAACACGAGAGGCCTCAGCATGGTACCAGCTGAGCCGTTCCAGAGAGTGATCCATCTCCACTACGAGGTACTCCGTGGTCTGAGTGAGCCTGCCCCGCTGGGGGTGATCCAAGGGGTCCTCTTCTCTCGCGCAGACCAACGCGGCTACACCTGCGGACCCCAAGTCACCAATGGCTCGGGGGACCGACAGACTAGCCAACGCTGGGTTCGACGGTATCCGATCTGAACCATCGCGACGATGGCCGACCACTGGCCCACAGACTCGCGGAAAGTCTCGTAGGCGCTGGCAGCCATAGATCCGAACTGTCGGAGCACATCCTCCGCCGGATTGAGGGGATCCATGTCCAAGGAGGCGATGCTTTGCCATCCTGCGGACGTCCCTTCAATCGGTACGGAGGACTCGTAAATCGTCCTCGAGAGAGGTGGCGCATGTCCGGAACTGCTTGCCATGGAAGGAGTCTCACGTGGGGTCTTAGACCGGACCACCGACGTGGAACTTGAGGAGGCGGTGGAGCCTGACACCACACGTCCCTCTGACGGACCCGTAGGGACCGTCACTTCCAGCAAGCCCGGGAAATCCTCCTGCGTCAGAGCGCCCGGAGACTGCAGGGGCGTCGTCCGGACCGGACCGGCTCAGTTCCGGTGGACGAGCCTTTCCCCTGAGTGTTTGACGGGGTGCGAGGCTTGGGGGATGCCACGCGTGTCCGTGCCGCGATCTGCGGCATCTCAGACACGATCATGGTGACCCGGTCCCGATCTTCCACTACTGGGCTTGTCGGCGGTTGACGGACAGCCTCTGCTGCTGTCCGGGCGGCTGCTTCTTCCGTCTGGTACTCCGCCGGGGTCTGTCCCATGGTTGCCGTCAGGCGAGCTGTGTAGCTCGAGCCTGCAGACACGATGCTAGACTGCTTCCAGTTGTCGTCCATGACGCGCTGTGCAAAGCGCCATAAGCAGAAGTGGAAGGTTCGGTTCTTCGACGTCCCTGACGTAGTCATGGACGTCGTCACCCGAGGTGGAATGTATCCAAATTGAATACAGGCCCCACTCCATCATTGTTGGTGTGAAGTCCCTCACCGCGGTGTGCACCCGAGCGGTGAGCGTTCAAGGCATCTAATCTGGGGAAGTATTTCTCCTCAGGGCTACGTGAGTAGCACCGTCGACAGACAAACAACTTCACCCAGGGGTAATGGTACCCCACAATGTGCCGTCTCAGATGGTCGTAGGAAGGATACCTAGGTTGCCACACATCCCTAGCGCTAGAAACTACGGGAGGGCCGATGCGGAGCGGCGGCATTACGACGCAAATATGTCCGCAGACCTCAACTCCGGAGATAGCCACAAAGTAGCTGCTCACGGAGGGAAGTCGTGTGGATCCTCACGGAACGACCTAAAATCCATCCCTGGTGTGATAGATGGATACTGCAGACGCATCCGCATGGGCGGAACGTTAGTCCCACCCATATCGGGTCGGCGCACGAGATTTCCGGCGTGGCCGCCCGTCATCCGCAGGTGGTGGAGGGAGTGGGGGTACCTGCAGATCGCCGAGATCTGGTGTTCCTACGTCCGGACCGTCATCTGATGGATCAGAGAGGTCCAGGCGACCCACCATCCGGCGTACACGCTCGTCCAGAGTCCGTGGATGCTGATTGGACGGATCCAATAAAGGAGCATCATCCGGTTCCACATCTTGTACAAGCGGATCCATGACTGTCACAATCGTCCCTCGTACTTCTTCAGGTTATCTATGTGAACCACCAGAACCCTATCCGGGTCGGAGTCCCTTCGGATCCGGTAGTCCACGTCCGTAACCTGTTTAAGTACAGTAAACGGGCCTATCCACGGCTTAGCAAACTTGTTGCCTTGCTTAAGCGGTGGATAATAATACCACACCTTATCTCCTTCCGCAAAAGCGGGCCTACCCTTGGCATGGGCATCATAGCCACGCTTCTGCCGGATAGCAGACTTATCCAGGCGCGCTCGCGCGAAATCATGGGCGTTCGCCAGGGCGCGACGAACCCACTCAACGTACTCCGGACCGCACTGGGGTACTGCACCGGTCTCTGCTGCAGTTGGATACATAATTTCCACGGGCAGATTGAGCTCCCGGCCGTACAACATCGCGTGCGGAGTAACTCCAGTCGAAGAGTGGACCGACGACCTGTACGCCATTAAGACATACGGGTGGTGGTCATCCCAATCATTCGCACGATCATTCACAAAGGCCGCCAGCATGTTAAGGACAGACCGGTTAAAGCGGTCAACCTGTCCGTCCGACTGGGGCCTGTAAGGGGTGGTACGCACCTTGGTACTTCCTAGCTTCTGTGCTAGGCTCCGGAACAGGTTGCTTTCAAATTGCGTGCCCTGATACGAATGTACCTGCTTAGGTACACCATGGTACACCACCCACCTATTCACCAGCAACCAAGCTACCTCGTCCGCAGTCTGGCGGCGCAGTGGGTATGCGTCGGTATATTTGGTGAAATAGTCGGAAATCAACAGGATGTACCGGAAACCACGTGGGGTGACCCGATGGGTATCCAGTATATCCAAGGCTATCCGATCAAATGGCGTGCCAGCCTTAACCGTGGTTAAGGCGTGGCGTCCAGGAGCCGGAACTCCTTTATGAGCTTGACACCGAGGGCAGGCTGCGCACCATCGTTGCACGTCCAAACTGCTACCAGGCCAATGAAAGCGCTGTTGTAGCCTATGGACGGTCATCCGGAATCCCAAGTGACTGGTCACCCGGAGGTCATGCAACTGATGGAGCACTTCTTTCCGCAGCTCCGCCAGAAGCACCAACTGCCAAATGGGTGGCAGTGGTCTCGGTGGCTCATAGCGCCGGTATAAGAGGCCATCCCTCAAGGAGAGTCTTTCCCACTGGAAGATAAGAGACTGGGTCTCCTCCCTGTAGGTTTTCCGCTCATCCTTTGAAGGTTTCTGGCTGGCCTCAAAGGCTTTGATTACCGGTGCCAGAGCACTGTCAGCTCTCTGCTTCACAATCAACTGCGCCGGAGAGTAGCCACCCGAGTAATTAGGCTCCTCATCCGATGCGTCTGACTGCGCCGCAGCGGCCATCACCACTGGGGGTAAGGACCGCTCATACTCAGACTCTCCAGAGGACATGGAGGGTACCCACGAGGAGTACACCGCCGGACTCGAGGAAGACTCGCTGGAGCTGAGCCGCACCTCCGGTTCAAATGCGGGACGCCATCGCCGGTGCCGGCGGGTCCTCGAGCGGAGGTGAGCTCTGGACGCTCCGGCCGCTGTGCTGTTAGAGGGAGCGGTGGCCTGCGGCCTTCCAGTTCTGAGTCTGAGGAAAGTTCCGAGTCTGAGGAAGAATCCACAACGTGCTGGGATGGAGCCATCCCGGCACAGTTAGGATTCTTGCACTTATGACAATGGGACAGGCCGTCCGCATTGCCGTGCAACTTACCGGCACGGTGCTCAATTTTCATGTCATACTCTTGGAGCCACCGCGCCACCAAGCCATCGGTCTCACTATAGTTAAGGAGCCATCTCAGCGAACTGTGGTCAGTCCGCATGCGTAAATGGCGTCCCAACATGTAATGCCGGAACCACTTGGTCATCGTAACCACCGCGAGCAACTCGCGATGAGTGGTACAGTAGTTCATTTGAGAGCGGCTCAAGGCCACACTCGCATAAGCTACTACCCGCTCTTGCCTGTCCACGATCTGCGAGAGGACACCGCCGAGTGCAAAGTTACTCGCGCACTGTCCAAAATGAACTCGCAATCCGGACGAGGGTCCCGCAGCACCGGCGCTTCTGCCAAAGCTTGCCGGAGCGCCGAGAAGGCAACTTCCTGCTCAGCTAACCAGACGAAATCGGCGCCCTTTTCCGTGAGGATAGTAAGGGGGCACGCGATCTCCGCAAAGCCTCGCACAAACCGTGCCTCGCACGGTGGTAGCTCGCGAAGCCCAAAAAGGACCTCACATCTGCCACGCTGCAAGGCCGAGGCCAGTTCTTCACGGCCTCTAGCTTCTTGGGGTCTGGTCTAACTCTGGTGCCTGCTATCATGAAGCCTAAGTACAGTATTTCCTGCGCAAACAACTCACACTTACTCAGCTTCAACTTAAGGCCTGCTTTGCGGACGCGATGGAGTACCATCTGGAGGTTGGTGAGGGTTTCCTCGAACGACCGGCCATACACGACGACATCGTCGATGTAGACCATACATCGCTTCCAGAGGAACCCTTCGAGTACCATCTCCATGAGGCGCTCGAATGTCGCTGGCGCGTTACAGAGCCCAAACGGCATTACCTTGAATTGGTAGAGCCCGTTCTTGGTAACGAAGGCAGTCTTCGTGCTATCACTCTCCTCCATCTCAACCTGCCAATATCTGGAGGCCAGATCCAGAGCACAGAAGTAGTGCGATCCGGCCAGGAAATCAAAGGTATCCTCGATGTGCGGGAGAGGATATGAGTCCTTCCGCGTGGCATCGTTTAGCTTCCGATAATCCACGCAGAACCTCCACGAGCCTTCCTTCTACTTCACCATAACCACAGGACTTGCCCAAGGGCTGTCACTGGGTTCGATGATGTCTAGCTCGAGCATCTTCTGCACCTCCCGGTCTATGACCTTTCGTGCACGATCGCTGCTCGTCGTTGACGATGCTTGATAGGACGCTCATCCAGGAGGTCGATGCGATGTTTGGCAATGTCTGTCTTGCCAACCGCACCGTCCGGACTCATGAACACATCCGCATACTGCCGGAGCAGCTTGCGGAGAGCCTGACGCTGATCTTCATCCAGCCGGTCCTTCAGAACTCTAGATTCCAGATGGTCCGGCAGGGTGAATGGATCATCTCCGGCGGCCGCCGCCACACAGCCGCACCGCAGTACAATGGGAGCATCCGTAGGATTCACCACAAGGATGGGCATCGTGCGGGCATTGGACTTGACCAGAGCCCCACCCAGCACGAGTCCGGTTCCTTGGGCAAAACTGCTCACCAGCTGTACTACACACGGACAACCATCGAGGGGCATGCAGGGACGACGCGGCCTCGCCTCAACGATCATCTTGCTCATAGGCAGCACTACCGTAGTGCGCACCGCCCGGGGTTGGAACGACTTACTCAGACCCGCGCAGAAGAGAAAATGAGTGTCCCCTCCCATCCGGAGTTCGCCGGAACAGAAGTTGACGATAACCCGGTGGGTCCGGAGAAAGTTCATCCCAATGATCCCAGGCGCTCCGATATCCATGACGATTGCCTCTGTGATATACACCTTGTCCCCAAGAGTAATAGGCAGATCGATTATACCGTGGATACGGATGCTGTTGTTACCCGCTCCATGGAGCGTGTATCGCCCGGGATCCCGCAACACCATGTCGCGGAGTGCTGGCTCGCGCTTAAACGTGCCAGTGGCTACGATGGTAACCTCCGAGCCAGAGTCTACGAGGAACCGGATCGGCTCCCGTCCAAAAGACAGGGGCAGGTACCAGCAAGGGTCCCTCACCAGTGCACACACCGGATGATCGGAATCACCCGGAACACTGGGCTCAGCTACGGAGTCATCGTCATCTGCATCAGCTGCGGAGGAGGTAGACGAATCCTCAAGGACCACTTCCGGAGAAGTTATATCTACTTGAAGCTCGTCCGGCTTGTCCGCAGATGGGGCAGCCACCGAACAACTGTCCCCTGACGCAGTGTTGGTCACCACTACGCCCGGTTTCAGTTTCCCTGCCGTGAGGGACGGCCTTGCTGTCCCGAAGGACCAGGCCGAGGGTACATACTCCAGCGCGGATTGGGAAGATTCCCCTGGTATCTGCGTGCCCGCAGACGCTCCAGCAGTTCCGGACATTTCAGCCAAAAGTGTCCCTGTTTTAACTCTGGTCTAACTCTGGTGCCCGCTATCATGAAGCCTAAGTACAGTATTTCCTGCGCAAACAACTCACACTTACTCAGCTTCAACTTAAGGCCTGCTTTGCGGACGCGATGGAGTACCATCTGGAGGTTGGTGAGGGTTTCCTCGAACGACCGGCCATACACGACGACATCATCGATGTAGACCATACATCGCTTCCAGAGGAACCCTTCGAGTACCATCTCCATGAGGCACTCGAACGTCGCTGGCGCGTTACAGAGCCCGAACGGCATTACCTTGAATTGGTAGAGCCCGTTCTTGGTAACGAAGGCAGTTTTCGCCCTATCACTCTCCTCCATCTCAACCTGCCAATATCCGGAGGCCAGATCCAGAGCACAGAAGTAGTGCGATCCGGCCAGGAAATCGAAGGTATCCTCGATGTGCGGGAGAGGATATGAGTCCTTCCGCATGGCATCGTTTAGCTTCCGATAATCCACGCAGAACCTCCACGAGCCGTCCTTCTTCTTCACCATAACCACAGGACTTGCCCAAGGGCTGTCACTGGGTTCGATGATGTCTAGCTCGAGCATCTTCTGCACCTCCCGGTCTATGACCTCTGCGTGCACGATCGCTGCTCGTCGTTGACGCTGCTTGATAGGACGCTCGTCCAGGAGGTCGATGCGATGTTTGGCAATGTCTGTCTTGCCAACCGCACCGTCCGGACTCATGAACACATCCGCATACTGCCGGAGCAGCTTGCGGAGAGCCTGACGCTGATCTTCATCCAGCCGGTCCTTTAGAACTCTAGATTCCAGATGGTCCGGCGGGGTGAATGGATCATCTCCGGCGGCCGCCGCCGCGCACGCAGCGTGGCAAACAGGTTCGTCGGAGATGACACGACACGACGACGCGGGTGTTGTGGTAGCCGCCACACAGCCGCACCGCAGTACAATGGGAGCATCCGTAGGATTCACCACAAGGATGGGCATCGTGCGGGCATTGGACTTGACCAGAGCCCCACCCAGCACGATTCCGGTTCCTTGGGCAAAACTGTTCACCAGCTGTACTACACACGGACAACCATCGAGGGGCATGCAGGGACGACGCGGCCTCGCCTCAACGATCATCTTGCTCATAGGCAGCACTACCATAGTGCACACCGCCCGGAGTTGGAACGGCTTACTCAGACCCGCGCAGCTTTGCGGACGCGATGGAGTACCATCTGGAGGTTGGTGAGGGTTTCCTCGAACGACCGGCCATACACGACGACATCATCGATGTAGACCATACATCGCTTCCAGAGGAACCCTTCGAGTACCATCTCCATGAGGCGCTCGAACGTCGCTGGCGCGTTACAGAGCCCGAACGGCATTACCTTGAATTGGTAGAGCCCGTTCTTGGTAACGAAGGCAGTTTTCGCCCTATCACTCTCCTCCATCTCAACCTGCCAATATCCGGAGGCCAGATCCAGAGCACAGAAGTAGTGCGATCCGGCCAGGAAATCGAAGGTATCCTCGATGTGCGGGAGAGGTGCGGGAGAGGATATGGACTTGGTCGGAGCAGCTTGCGGAGAGCCTAACGCTGATCTTCATCCAGCCGGTCCTTTAGAACTCTAGATTCCAGATGGTCCGGCAGGGTGAATGGATCATCTCCGGCGGCTGCCGCCGCGCACGCAGCGTGGCAAACAGGTTCGTCGGAGATGACAAGACACGACGACGCGGGTGTTGTGGTAGCCGCCACACAGCCGCACCGCAGTACAATGGGAGCATCTGTAGGATTCACCACAAGGATGGGCATCGTGCGGGCATTGGACTTGACCAGAGCCCCACCCAGCACGGCCGTCGCGTGACCGGGTGTGGTCCGCAACGCTATTACCCTATCCCTTCCCTTTGTGTTTATCACTCATATTTCAACACGTATCTGGTCCCGGAGGAGCGGACGGTCCCCAGGGACGAGGAAGCAAGGCACGATGACGTTAGGTCCCGACCTGACCGCAATAGACCCGGGCCCCCAATGGAAATCGTCCCCAGGGCCCGCGAGGGCCTTACCCAAGACACGAGGACGTAAAGCTCATGACGAGCCTCTCGTCCTGCCTCTCGGCTTGCTCTGGGACAATCTCACAGATCAATCCAACGCTCGAGTATATATCAGGCACAAGAGGCGGGAGGAGAAACTAGGTCAAACCATTGTTATAGTTTACTGGGCGCGAGAGTACAGTGCGTTGCTGGGGCAAAGCACGCTCCGAACTGAAGCGGTCTAAAAATAGGCCATAAAACTAGTCTAAGAGTGTTTAAGAAAGTCACCTGCCGCGATCTTTGGGCAAAATCGCCACACATTGATATTAGAACGGTTCTCATACCGACAGCTCTTATTGGATTTCCTTGGAAACTGGATATTTCTGAGACATTGGATGATGCTTCTCAGTCCTAAATTTTTTAAAAGATTGAATGGTAAATTGTTAAATTATTGACGTGGATGTGCTCAAGAACACGCATACAGACATAAACGTGTATGGATGGCATCAAAAATATCCTCGCGAGCCGGGAGAAAGACAAATTGTGTATGACAATGAGGCTTCACCCCTCACGCGTGCCCTCCAAGATTACTGAGCTCAATTCCAGGGCCAGATCTTGTGTGATGTCACTATGAGCGAAGTGATAAGCAGTATGAAAAACTCAATTTCGAGCACCTGTCACCGTTTTGACATGCTCAGATGAGATTTCGTCATTTTACGTAATCACGTATTTTACGTCCACATTGAGCAGAGTTGGACATCCTATTATAGACGATCCTTGATGAAGTGAGACCAACATTGATGTCCTGTATTTAGTCGACATGGTTGATTACTTGTTACCATGGATTTTCACTTGAAGAAAAGTCCAACACACAAGCATTATCATATGAAACATTCACATTCTAGCCCATCTGAGTGAGTCCAATTGCAGCGAACACTGAACAATTGAAGGCATTGTTAGTAATGCACATATGTTTGCGTCAAATTTTTTGCAACAACCTGTATACATTCATGTTTAATTTATGAAACTTTGTCACTGTGAGTTACTACAACTACTGATGTCACTACTATTCTACTACGTACGTTTACCATCAGCAATCAAATGATTGTACACTTTGTCTAACGGTTCACTATTTTTACAGGAAAACTACACTAATGATAAATGGCAAGGATTGTATACTGGAATATTGGAAGAATATTTGTATTTGAATTTTGGAGCTATGTGGATATTACATCGACTATTCATTGATGTCACCCGGGTGGATTACATCAATTAGCTACCTTTAGAACCTTTTCAGAGTTATATCATTTTCTTGAATGTGCACATTCTGCTAAATACCATGACATGAAGCCTGATGATAGAAAACACACCATAGCCTGGACTGGATACGAAGTCAGATAATGTTCTCACGTTTTTTTTACACTTTTGCAGCATCTAACTGAACATTGATGGTGTTTGGGGCCCTACCAATCATGGTATCTCAAAGCTAATCACTTTGGCAAACAAATTATATGAATGAACATGCCAAATGAAGAACATGCCAAATAAGGTGCAGATTGTCACCATATATGATTGAAAATGAACGTTTTATAGGTTAAATTATTGTACCGTTTTTTATGCTTGATAATTTTTACCCTTATAATATTTAAACATGTAAACAAGAGACAGCACGAAACTTCCACTTAAACTGGCATATCATCATAGCTAAGTGAAATTTTGTCATGTTTTTGAAAATATGATGATCCACAAGATTTCCCATGTTAAGTTATATGTCAAAAAAGATCCTGACTTCCGTGGGACTTCCAATATCTAAAGTGGGAAGATTCTTTTGATCGATTGTGAGGGTGTCTAATAAACGTGCAAAATAACCCAAATATAAAATAATGTCACTTTCCAACGCATTCATTTACAGTACGTCATGTACTAGCCATAATAGTGCTGGTTCAACAAAAAATTTCATTTCTAGTGCGATGATATTCTGTTTTAGAATTCGAGAGTATCAGCCTCATAGGCAAAGGTTTTTTGATCGTGACAAACAATAAAAAAGGGATTCCCAAAAATGTCTATGTTACAGCCAATATAGGCTGGCTTTAAAATGTAATCAATCATTTCTGGGGATATGGCTACAATGTACGAGTGTTGTTTTATGGAAACAGTTCAATTTGATATTTATGCAGGACTTTTTAAATACCAGCTCTACCGTGGCTGGGAGCAAAATATTACAAATTGGCGCCAACTGACCTGCTGTAGACCGCTTGATTAGAACGTTGATGGGAAGTTACCCAACGATTCCAGTAGAGAAAGCAGTGATAGAGTATTCATCAAATCAACCATCAAATGGTATGTTCTTCCAATGTATCCGTGTTCTTGCATTACATATTTTGCTATGCATGATTGATTTCTCCCATGTATATGATTAAGTAAGGCAACAATCCAGGAGGTCCACGTGATGTCAGATTTGGCACTGATTCATTTGCATGAACACATTATAAGCCACATTTAGATATAAATAAACCTAAGTAGGACTTCATTTAACTCATGACATATGTGTATGGTAAAACACAGACAAGTAGGTAACTTTTCAAATAAATAGTCACAGTATAATGTTAGATTTGTAGGACTAATTGACCTTACGACTGTCATGGTTGAACACCTTTTCTATGCAGCATACACCTTATAGCATATGGTCTCAATTCCTTCGCCAATGTCACGAATTCCTTGATGCTGATTTGGGAGGAGTTTGAACATGTTGAACAAATAGAGCAACAATTTTTATCTAAAATAGTCTCAGAGTAATTGCCTGTGTGCCGACCAGGCCTGGGGTAATAGTAATATGTAATTGTAATAGTAATAGTAACGATTACATTTTTCCAAGTAATAGTAATATAATAGTAATCAGCTTTTCCAACAGTTTACGTAATAGTAATAGTAATATATCTCAATTGTAAGATGTAATATATATTACAATTGCTATTACTTCAGATTATTTACTCCATACCCTCAGCAGGATTATTTGGGGCTCTTCTTTATTACAGCATTCACTTTGTTCTTGTGGCTTGTCTACGGAGCCTCTGAGAGGACATGGAAGAAATATTTTTAGCACATTGTTATTGCATTCCCTCGCAATATTATCGTGTTCCCTCGCAATCCGGATCGCGTTCCCTCGCAATCTAGATCGCGTTCCCTCGCAATCTAGATCGCGTTCCCTCGCGATATTATCGCGTTCCCTTGCAATCTTATTGCGTTCCCTCGCATTGTGCTGACGCCAATGACTTCTGAGAAGGTTATTCTACAAGATCGCGAGGGAACGCGATACGGAATGCGAGGGAACCTGACATTATCGCGAGGGAACGCGATAATATCGTGAGGGAATGCGATCTGGATTGCGAGGGAACGCAATAAGATCGCAAGGGAACGCGATCCGGATTGCGAGGGAATGCAATGAGATCGCGAGGGAACGCGATCCGGATTGCGAGGGAACGTGATAATATCACGAGGGAACGCGATCTGGATTGCGAGGGAACGCAATAAGATCGCGAGGGAATACGATCCGGATTGTGAGGGAACGCAATAAGATTGCAAGGGAACGCGATCCGGATTGCGAGGGAACGCGATAATATTGCGAGGGAACGCAATAATCGTATGTCAAAAAATATTTCTTCCCTGTCCTTTCAGCGGCTCCGTACTTGTCAGACAAACACCAACTATTTCATTGTGAATGATGCATTTCACCCCCCAACACCTCCCCCCATGCCTTGATTAACTGTTGGGGAGAGTGATTGCGTAATCAGTTTGATGGCAATCGAGGCATCAATAGGCAGCCACTGAGTTTATCATATATCATGTGTATATAGTCAAATCAAGAAATCACCACATTAATTTGTTTGATGATCTTGTTCGCAACTTCAGAGGTTCAGACTCAAAGAGCTCTGTGATCATAAGTACAGGTGTTGTAAAATTTTACATCAACTCTCGATAATACAGGTCAGGGGTGGAGTTTGCCTGAATAATAATTATATTTGAAACCAAACACGCAAAAGTCCAGCCGACACGATGTGCGAATGTGTGCTATAGAATGATACACTCATGAGTCTGTTAATCATGATAGTGATTTATTCTTGAAATCGTTCTCCAATGAACGCGACGGCAACTTTGTTTTTTGAATACATTAATTGTTGCTGACTTGTGTTAAACAATATTTGTTGTGAACTTCGAATTTGAAAAGTAATAGTAATAGTAATTGATGCAAAAGTAATAGTAATATAATAGATTACTTTTCAAAAATAAAGTAATTGTAATAGTAATAGTAATAGGTCAAATTCTGAAGTAATAGTAATATAATAGATTACATTTCAAAGTAATTGACCCCAGACCTGGTGTCGACTGTGAACAAGGGCTTCACACATGGACGGGAAGAGTCCATATATCTCTAGTTTCTAGACTAAGAGTAGAACAAGTACAGTAGATTTCATAAATTATATATTTTTACAGGTGCGTTTGTTGCATGAGTAGGGAAAGACGTTTTTATTCATTTGTACATTTTTTTATACACAATATATTCAAAGCGGGGTCTCTTCTTCACTTGGAATAGAAGGGTTTCATCCCTTGATCTCTTTTAATGCGAGTATGGTTCTAAATCAGTTTCATTCAACCGTGGTTCAGTGAGTCTTGTACTCAAATTTTCCTTCCCAATGCTATGAATATGAAGACACTAATGAAAAAAAATCATGCTTCCACAGACTCAAGTGACAAACTTTCCTAATCAGCTAGAAACTGCAGTGAAGTGTATTCGAAATGACGTCTCGAGGTAAGCCAGACACTTTACATATTTATTGTTATGTTTTGTTTGGTATACATATGCGCCGTATATGGTTTATACTTCATGACATGAGCTCCACAAGTTCATCAGTATTCGGCTATAAGACAGTGGAATTGTTTACCTATTTTAGGTTAGCTGACTTATGGTTAAAAAACCTATTGCCATGGCGTTGCGTCCATGTGTCCTTCCAGTGTCTGTCTGTCCATCTACATTTTTATCTTTGAAGTGTACATTAGAAACTTTCTGAAACTTTGCACAAAAATGCAAAAAATTATTCTGAGACGACAGTGTTTTTTTCAAATTTTTTTGAAGGCCCAAAATTAATTTTTGGTTGCTTTATCTAAAACTACCTGATCAGTTTTGATATTTTCGTTTTGATACATTAGTTTTGATATCAATGACATTGAGTGCTAAATCTCAATGTCACCTCTGACATGAAGTGTGTAGAGTTGCCTCTGGCGCTAAAATATTTGCACACAGTTTAGGATTTTATTATAAACATATAGGAAGCCATTTAATGCACATCTTCTTGTGACCTTGGGCTTTACTGTAGCCGACCTTGCAAGCTAAATGTCGAGGTCACCTATTACCTGTATTGTGTGTTTTGTGGATAGAGATATGTTTGTATTATGAGCATATATGAAGTCATATTCGCCACACTAATGGTGACATTGAAGATGACCTCAGATGACATTGAGTGCTGAATATCAATGTCACCTCTGTGGTGATTTTGCCCAAAGATCACGGCAGGTGTCTTTGTCAAACACTCTAGTTTTACGGCCTTTGTTTTGGACGCTTCTGTTCGAAGCACGCGCTGCTTAGCAACGCTCTCCAACTCTCTCGCTCCAGTAAGCTAGAACAATGGTTTTACGTCATCTCCTTCGTTTCTCATGCTCTGGTGTATTATATATACTCTGGAGGCGTTTTGTTCAGGGAAGTTGTCTCAGAGCAAGGCGAGAGAGATGACGGAGAGCTCGGCCATGAGCTCTACGTCCTCGATCCGTGGCTGAGGCCCTCACGGGCCCCTTGGGATGACTTCGATAGGGGGCCCGGGCTGGGGTAGACCTTGATGACTCTGGATCACTGGTCTCCCCCACCCGGGATGGTGCGACACAGGCTCTGGCAGACTGTCTGCTGTCCGGGGTTCCATCCCCGAGGCGGACCGCGGCGAGCCAAGCTGGACGGGCTGCTACCTGGTTATCGTTCTAATGATAGTGTAACGGTTTTGGGGCGTACCCAAAAGTTTCCCCTAGGTAATTCTGTTTGTGTTTTGTGATATTATGGTTAAATAACCATTTATTAAAATGTATATGTGTTTAAAGGTTCATACGGTTCCGTATTGTTAATGTTTAAAAGGTTTTCCGTCTCGGAACTTGGTATATTTGTGATGTTGGTAAAGCCGGAGACGGAGCCGGAGACGGAGACGGAACCGGAACCGGAGACGAAGCCGGAACAATGGAGTACAAAAACGTAATGATGTTATTTCCGGAAGGTCATGTGATCAGCCTCGTTTTCGGTTTAAAAGGTGACGTGTCAGCCACTGATTGGTTCTAGAGTGTTTTTAGAAATCCGGAAAATATCAGTGTTTTGGCGGACTATGACGTCACAATAGGTTGGTCACGTGACGTGGGTCTCAGGTCTATAAAAGCCCCCGCTTCACAGCGGACGGCGGAGTTGGTGTCCTGACGTCGACCTGTGCAGACCCCTTCTCCCATAGCAGAGTACTCCCTTGTTCCGGATAGAGTCATCCAGATGATAGCAGTTAAGTCTTCCGACTGTGCACTTGGAAAATAAACATGAAAACTTCAACCGAGTTGTTTTTCCGTGTTCGTTAGGGAACTGGCATTTATAATAAAGTTAGTTCACCGGAAAAGAAAGTAATACGGAGTAAAGGGAGATAAGACCACAGTCGGTTAAGACCAAGTTGTAACGACGTCTTAGAGTGATCTAAGAACCCAGATCACCGAGGAAGGAGACGGAGACGGAGACGGAGGTGGAATTCAACGGAGCAACTACGGAGGCGGTATCGGACGGAGCAGTTGCACAGACGGGAACGACGAAGCAGTTGCAGAGGCGGTACCGGACGACGGAGTTGCAGAGGCAGTACCTGACGGAGCGGTTGCGGTAACCGGAAGTGGGAACACTTCCGAGATACTCCATTTCAGGTGCAGTCGCAGGTTGCGGGGAGGCGGAGCCAACCGGAGCAGATTGCAGTGCGGCGGAACCTGGCAGAGCGGTTGCAGTATTCGGAAACGGCAACGTTCCCGGATTCTTTATTCCAGGCGCAGTCGCAGTTTGCAGTAAGACGGAAAACGACGGAGCTGTTGCAGTAAAGCGGTATCGACGGAGCAGTTGCAGTACCCGGAGACGGAAACGCCTCCGGATCCTTACTTTACAGGTGCAGTTGCAGATTAGCAGTCGGACAACGGTTAAGAGGTCCATTCCAGACCACGCTACCAACCTTAGAGACTTCTAGCCGGAGTTCAACCGTACAGCAGTAGCAGTTTCCCGGAGTTTTACCGTTTCAGCTCAGGTTAAATAACAACTCACCCACCTCCCAAGAAAACCGGTTCATCAAGACGTCACAGAAGGGTGCAAACCCGTTACAACTTTTTGGTGGCAGCGGTGGGATCATCTGCAGTATGACTACTAGACGGGGCAAATTGGCGGAACAGCAGCTGAAGGCAGCCGTGTCGGACACGGAGCAGCCTGTAGGAGCAGTAGGAGCTGAGCCGTTGCAGATGCCGGTTGCGGAAAAGGAAGCAGTTCGTCCTGCCGAGCGAAAGCTGTTGCAGCCGGAAATGCAGAAAGCAGTTGCAGAAGAGCCCCTTCGGTTTCCTCAAGGAGTACAGCCTGCAGAGCAGTTAGCAGAGGCGGAAATTAACTTTCCGGACCAGGCTGGCGATCGGGAACCGGATGCGGAACCGGAAGGCGAAGATAATTTAGTCGACAACCTGACCAGATTATTGGCGACCCAAATGGAGGTGTTTCAGCAGCACCTGGCAGTAACCGGAAAGCAGCAGCAGGCAGAAACAGTACAACAACCAGCACCAAGGGCAGGAGTAGCCAGATTAATGACATACGACGGAACTGATCTGTGGCCGGAGTATGAGGCTCACCTCCTTGAATACGCTCGGTACTACAGTTGGACAGCAGAGGAAAAGGCGCTGAACTTATGTGTCAGTTTGAGGGGTAACACCCGCAGCATACTACTGGATCTGTCCGCGGAGCAGAGACGCAGCTTTGATACGGTTGTGGCGGCATTAAAACAGCAGTTTTGTCCGGGGGAGAAAACATTTGTTTTCCAGGCGGAATTGCAGACACGGAAATTGCAGCCGAAGGAGGAGCTGTCCGAGCTGGCCAGAGACATACGGAGCAAGACGCGGCTAGCTTACCCAAAAGCAGATCCGGCAACAACAGAAGTGCTCATGAAGATGCATTTCTGCAACAGTCTGACTAACCGAGATATGCGGTTGTCGGTATTGAAAAGCCACCCGGAAACGCTGTCGCAGGCCCTGGCTTTCGCTACCGAGTATGAGAGTATTATGAAGATGGACAACAGTAGACCAGCGGAGCGACACCGGACGAGGCATCTGAACACGGAGCCGCAGTGGAGCCAGCAGGTGAACGAATTGCGGAAGCAAGCCGAGCAGACTCAGCAGCAGTTGGCGGATCTGATGACTCAGGTCAAGGAAGCGGTTAGCAGGCAGCAGCAGCAGCGCAGTTCCCGAGCGGATTTAGAATGCTTTAACTGTGGCCGGAAAGGGCATTTTGCCCGAGACTGTAGGCAGCCGAAGCAGCAGCAGCATCAGCGGCAACCACTGCAGCAGCAACAGAGACAGCAGCAGCAACAGCGGATTGTCCGGATTGTCCGACAGACCCGAAGTAGTGGAATTCCACAGCCCAAGCCAAGGAAGGGAGGTCGTCGGAGTCAGTCACGGAAACAGCAGCGCAGACCAAGAGCAGATCTGGAGTGTTTTAACTGCGGCAGGAGGGGGCATTTCGCCCGAGATTGCAGGCTCCCGAGACCACAGCAGCAACGGCGGCAACCACCGCAGCAGCAGCAGAGACGGCAGCAGCAACGATGGATTGTCCGGATTGTCCGGCAGACCCGGAGCAGTGAAACTCCAGAGCCCGAACCAAGGAAGGGGGGACGCCGGAGGCGGTCGCGGAAATCAGCCGAAGAAGCAGAGCTGGCAGAAGAGGAGTCTCCGGTAAAAGCAGAATCCAAGGCGGTTGCGGTGGCGGAGAAAGTTGTTTCCCGGAAGCCGGTTGCGGTGACGGAGAAAGCAGTCCCAAGGAAGGCAGTTGCAGGAGCAGAGAAAGCAGTGTCCCGGAAGCCGGTTGCGGTTGCGGTGACAGAGAAAGCAGTGTCCCGGAAGCCGGTTGCGGTTGCGGTGACGGAGGAAGCAGCGTCCCGGAAGCCGGTTGTGGTTGCGGTGACGGAGAAAGCAGCGTCCCGGAAGCCGGTTGCGGTTGCGGTGACGGAGAAGGCAGTTCCAGGAAAAGCGGATGCTGTTGCAGAGCAGATTAGGCTGGCGGAAAATGCGGACCAGGATACTGTGCTGGGGCAGAAATATCGACCAGATGATTTGCGGAGAATGCAGCAAGCAGAACCTTGGTACCCACTGGTGACGTCGCCGATCGACGGCAGTGCAGCTGGCAGTGCAGACTTCTCCAGCATGAGCAGCGAGGAAAAAGTGCTGTACGGGATGCGGAAGACCTTGATGAAAGTCGACGGAGTAGTCTACCGGAAATGGAAAACGGCAGAAGGAACCAGCCGAATGCAGTTAATAACCCCGAAGGAGCTGAGACAGGAGATTTTCCGTCTGGCCCATCAGAGCCGGACGGGAGGACACCTCGGAAGCAGAAGGATGGCGGCTAGCATTCGGAGGCGGTATTTCTGGCCGGCTATGATGCGGGACATAAAGCAGTGGGTGCTGAGCTGTGACGAATGTGCGTCAAGAAGTATGCAGAACTTGAAACGATCTCCGATGCAGAAATACCGGGTTGGAGCGCCCATGGAGAGGGTGGCAATGGACGTGATGGGTCCGTTACCTAAATCCACCCGGGGGAACCGGTACATCTTAGTAATCGGTGATTACTTCACCAAGTGGGTAGAGGCTTACCCGATGCCGAATCAGGAAGCGGTGACGGTTGCGGACATATTCGTCAACCAGTTTGCAGCGCGGTACGGTATCCCGATGGAGATACACACCGACCAAGGCAGAAATTTCGAGTCCAACTTGCTGAGAAATGTTTGCAGAATCCTGGGGATTCACAAGACACGGACAACCGCTTTCCGACCTCAGTCGGACGGTTTCATTGAGCGATTCAACCGGACGCTGCAGCAGATCCTGAGCCTGTACGTAAGCGAGCGGCAGACCAACTGGGATCAGCTAGTACCGTTGGCGATGGCAGCTTACCGGAGTACCCCGCAGGAGACAACCGGGCAGAGTCCCAATTTGCTGATGCTGGGCAGAGAAGTCAACACTCCGGTAGAATTACTGATTGGCAGACCGCCGGGAGAATCAACAGCAGAAGTAACAGAGTATGGCAGTCAGCTCCGGGAGCGACTAGAAGCAGTATACAAGGCGGTTCGAGCGAAATCTGGCAGAGAGATGGAACGGCAGAAGAAGCTGTACGACCGGAGGAAGGTCGACCATCAGTTCCAGCCAGGAGACCGAGTGTGGATGGCGGTCAAAACACGGAAGAAGGGCAAGGCACCCAAATTGCAGAGGAAGTGGAGCGGTCCAAAGCTAGTGCTGAGCAGATTTACCGACGTGACCTACGAGATTGCAGAGAGTGAAACTCGACAGAAGGTGGTTCACTTCGATTTGCTGAAACCGTATAATGGTGTCAAGCATCCGAGATGGATGAAGCGGAGAATGGCGGATTCCTGGAGGCAGACGGAGCCGCCGAAGCAGAGTAGTGTTTCGCAAGAAGTCGGAACAGTGAGCAGTGAGCTGGTGAGCTGGTTCCGGAAGCTGGTTCCAGTGAGCTGGTTCCGGAAACAGGGCGGAGAAAGGAAGCAGAGCGGAAAAGCGGTGCAGAGACCGGATAGAGACATCCTAGAGGTTCTGACTGGGTTGAGAGCATAGTCAACCAGTCCAGGGTAGCGGCCAGGGGTCCAGAAGAACCTGGGTTAGCGGTCTAGTATCTCCAGAGAAGCAGCTACACGTCTTCCGTATTCAGAGAATTAAGACGGAAAAGTTTTCCGGCTGTAGACATCCAACCGGAGTTTCCACTTAGCAGAGACAGTAAACCAACTGCAGATTGACAGAAACGGAGAAACATCACCCCAGATAGGAAGGCGCCTCCTTCTGGACAGAATGTATGCAGTTTCCAGTGTCGACAAGCAGTAATACCAGTGAGCAGATATGCAGTTGACGAAGCAGTACAGATGGCGGAAACGCCCAACTTGCAGTCTAGATGTTCGTCTGACAGGCAGATTCAACTGGCTGAGACTCTATTCAACCCTCCTGATGGCAGAGATACTTCAAAATTGCAGATACTTCGCTCGGAGAAGCAGTTGAAAGGGAGCCGGAAAAACCCGGAGAAGCCGGTTGAGCCGGAGACGGACACCTCTCGGTTAACGGTTGGGTTTTTGCATAATTGTGACGTCACTCCTGAGGCAGCCAATCAGCGTGGAGCTTTTCAAGTCACGTGAGCAGAAAGGGTATAAAAGGGCCTTGAAATCGGGCTCTGAGAGCAGTTGAAGAGCAGACCTCGAGCTGTGCACATCGCTGTTAAAGTTTGGCGGAATCGAATCAAGTCCAGCATTTTCCGGCAGCGGCAGATTTTGCAGTGAAAAACGACTAAGTGTTTCCCGGAAGACCATCAGTCCGGAGAAGCGGTGCAGCAGAAGCGGTGCAGTAGAAGCGGTGCCATAGTTAGACGACTTCTGTTTCCCGGCTTTCCGGATGGCGTATTCGGCGTTCCGAGGAAGACAAGGTGGCGGAAGCGGAGGCGGTGTGGCAGTAGACGGAGGCGGTTGGCAGTGTAGCGGTCGACGGAGGCAGATGGCGGTGTAGCAGTAGACGGAGGCGGTTGGCAGTGCAGCGGTCGACGGAGGCGGATGGCAGTGTGGCAGAAGTTGGAGTAGCAGACATTGCGGAAATGCAGAGCCGAGACGATGAGGAAGACCTTTTCCGGAGCCCACCTCCGAGAACGACTAGCAGTGGCAGAGCAGTGAGCAGCGTGATTGTCCGGCCCGGAGGCGGAGCAGAAAGCAGGTCCAGCGGCCGAGCCGATAGCAGAGCAGATAGCCGAGCCGATAGCAGAGCAGATAGCCGAGCCGACAGCAGAACAGATAGCAGAACAGATAGCAGAGCAGATAGCCGAGCGGACAGCAGACCCGTTGGCAGATCAGGAGGCAGACCGGAGACCAAAGCGGAAGGCGGAACCCGGAGCTTAGCTGGCAGTGAGACGGAGACCCGAGGATCCACGGAGAGAACTTTGCCGGCAACCATTCAAACAGTAGCCGGAAGCAGAACCAGTTCAGCGGCTAGGGATGACGGAATGGAGTCTTCCGCGTCTGACCGAAGCCATGCGGACGTGCAGAGAGCCCGGAGAAGTATCCTGGTAGATCAAGCCAGAGCTACACCCGGAATCCTGTCTCCGGTGGAAACCCGACCTCGACAGTCTTCCAGTGAGCGGTCCGGGAGGCCAAGTCCGTGCACCAACCCAGAGTCCACCCTACACATTCTACCCACTTGGCGGTCCTTCAACTCAACCGTGTCCGTCCCATTGTTTCCCGGTGAATATTGGGGGACGGAGCGCTTCCGTCTTTGCACCCGCAGTCCCGGAGCACGCCAGATACTATGCAGTACGTTGGGGACCGGAGCAGTGGGGGCCAGCCGAGATGAGAGACTCCGGCGTCTACGTGGAGATCATGGAGCAGAGAGAGTCACCGTTTGGTCTCGTCCCGACCCGTCAGATCGTCCGGATACCAGATTGGTCCATCCGGGACGAACGCCTCAGGAATGGGTTCTACGTCCCGCCCCAGTGGAGCCTCCATGATCCCGATCTTCTCCCGGTTGATGCCAGAGGAACAAGCTTCGGACGACCGTTGGTACCAAATACCATTCCACCTCGTCCGCCGTCGGGGAGCAGTTCGCGCCGTGATACTGGTGGGCAGTAGTCGTCGCAAGTCGTCGCAAGTCATCGCAAGTCGCCGCAAGTCGTCGCAAGTCAAGTCGGCGCAAGGAGAAGAAAGAAGAACCGTTTCCCGGATTCTAGTATAATTAAGAGTTAACCTTTTCACTACTCATGGTTACGCTGCGTAACCATACCACACCCCTCCTGCTGTACTGATGGTTACGCTGCGTAACCATAACTTTGACAACCAATAGATGTATAGCTAACTGTCCACTGATTGTATTCAATGTTATATATACCCGGGAATGTACCTACACGGGAAAGCACATACATATTGCCAACGATTGAAATCTATAAGCTTAATTGACTGTTTAGTTAATTGAATAATTAACTTGTCATTAAACTTGTGACGTCACAAGTACCGATTACAATGGGTCGGACTACTGACAATTTTCACTAAAAGTTTAACATCTCCATAACTAATGAAGATAATGACATGCTGTAAACACCATGAAAAATCACGATATTCACCTCATCACAAATATAGAAGACTACAAGTACTAGAGTAAAACGTATTGGATCATATATCATTACAAATTCGAATATGGCTGTATGATAAAGAGAATGGAAATAGCCATCTGTTTAGTCCCTAGAATGTTTTCTTGTTTCCACGATAACCGATGAAATGGGGTTGAAAAGTATACTATATAGAAATAGCACACTATAATATGACTTTATTTTCGCAACTAATTATTTTGAAACATCTTTAAATAAAAATAATCAAACATATAGAAATCCTATCAATTTATACATGAATCGACTCAGTATGGAGGCTGAGGGGTGGGTCAGTAGCGAAAAGGTTAAAAGTGGGAAACGGAACAAGCAAGATATCCGGGTACAGTGACGGTAAACTAGTTAAGAGATACCAGTACCCGGATCACGGAAACAAGTTGTGTTTTATGATACGGACAGTTTAACGGTTAATAATTTGTATATTTGTGATATGTGATATTGATCTGTTCGAGACGAACAGAGTCTAAGGAAGGGGGGGTGTAACGGTTTTGGGACGTACCCAAAAGTTTCCCCTAGGTAATTCTGTTAGTGTTTTGTGATATTATGGTTAAATAACCGTTTATTAAAATGTATATGTGTTTAAAGGTTCATACGGTTCCGTATTGTTAATGTTTAAAAGGTTTTCCGTCTCCGAACTTGGTATATTTGTGATGTTGGTAAAGCCGGAGACGGAGCCGGAGACGGAGACGGAACCGGAGACGAAGCCGGAACAATGGAGTACAAAAACGTAATGACGTTATTTCCGGAAGGTCATGTGATCAGCCTCGTTTTCGGTTTAAAAGGTGACGTGTCAGCCACTGATTGGTTCTAGAGTGTTTTTAGAAATCCGGAAAATATCAGTGTTTTGGCGGACTATGACGTCACAATAGGTTGGTCACGTGACGTGGGTCTCAGGTCTATAAAAGCCCCCGCTTCACAGCGGACGGCGGAGTTGGTGTACTGACGTCGACCTGTGCAGACCCCTTCTCCCATAGCAGAGTACTCCCTTGTTCCGGATAGAGTCATCCAGATGATAGCAGTTAAGTCTTCCGACTGTGCACTTGGAAAATAAACATGAAAACTTCAACCGAGTTGTTTTTCCGTGTTCGTTAGGGAACTGGAATTTATAATAAAGTTAGTTCACCGGAAAAGAAAGTAATACGGAGTAAAGGGAGATAAGACCACAGTCGGTTAAGACCAAGTTGTAACGACGTCTTAGAGTGATCTAAGAACCCAGATCACCGAGGAAGGAGACGGAGACGGAGACGGAGGTGGAATTCAACGGAGCAACTACGGAGGCGGTATCGGACGGAGCAGTTGCAGAGACGGGAACGACGAAGCAGTTGCAGAGGCGGTACCGGACGACGGAGTTGCAGAGGCAGTACCTGACGGAGCGGTTGCGGTAACCGGAAGTGGGAACACTTCCAAGATACTCCATTTCAGGTGCAGTCGCAGGTTGCGGGGAGGCGGAGCCAACCGGAGCAGATTGCAGTGCGGCGGAACCTGGCAGAGCGGTTGCAGTATTCGGAAACGGCAACGTTCCCGGATTCTTTATTCCAGGCGCAGTCGCAGTTTGCAGTAAGACGGAAAACGACGGAGCTGTTGCAGTAAAGCGGTATCCCGACGGAGCAGTTGCAGTACCCGGAGACGGAAACGCCTCCGGATCCTTACTTTACAGGTGCAGTTGCAGATTAGCAGTCGGACAACGGTTAAGAGGTCCATTCCAGACCACGCTACCAACCTTAGAGACTTCTAGCCGGAGTTCAACCGTACAGCAGTAGCAGTTTCCCGGAGTTTTACCGTTTCAGCTCCGGTTAAATAACAACTCACCCACCTCCCAAGAAAACCGGTTCATCAAGACGTCACAGAAGGGTGCAAACCCGTTACAATAGAGTAATTACTGCGCCCGCAGTGACCCTCGGTGAGCGGACTATCCGCGAGGATCTGGGGATAGCGGGTGCGCGTCCGCGATGACCTGTGGTGAGAGGACTATCCTCGAGGATTATTTATTTTATTTCGAACTCATGGTTCATATAGTACAGTAAAATGGTATCACAGACAAGAAAAAAAAAAAAAAAAACGAAAAAACAAAAATAACAAAAAGTAAAAGACAGATACAAAGACACACAAATGTTCAACTGTTCAGATGTATAAAATACTGTTCCACCATGCTGAAATACTGGAGTGTAAAGGTACAACAGAATGTACAATACCCTCAATTATTGCATTTTTGCTACTTTGTAGGCGACTCATGAAATGTGACACATGCTTTCTAAGTATTTCACCAAAACTTGGAATATTCAAACCAACAAACATTGCACTGGCACTAGATCTTTTGGGAATTGACAACAGTCTCCTCAAACAGTTGTTGTATGCGACTTTCATCCTTTTTATAACAGAAGTTGTGGAGTTATACCACATAGGAGCACAGTATAAGCTGGTACAATATGACTTGAACAACATCGTTCTTCACATCGTAAGAACATTTGGAAAATCTTCTAAGAAGCGTATTAGCTTGTGCATAGAATTTTCTCAGTTGCCTAGTACAGTCTATATTAGTACTGTTACTATCAAACCAAACACCTAAATATTTAGCCTTGTCCACGTAAGCGAGTTCATTGCCTGACAGAGTCAGCACTGGATTTTTGGTTTTTATACCTTTGGGCTTAAAAGCCATACACATGGATTTTTTTACGTTAAATACAATGTCATTTTTTAACCCATATTCATCACATGTGTTCAGCAACTGTTGCATAGCAGCTGTAGATAAACTTATCAGACACATATCATCAGCATAGTAAATACGATTCGTAAATACGCTACCAATATGACCACCCAAATTTGAGCTGTTCAACAGACAGGACAAATCATCAACGTAAACATTGAATAATCTAGGAGACAAAATACCACCTTGTTTAACACCATTACCAACTTCGAAGTGGTCAGATGTACAATTGCCCCATCTAACCTTCATGGTCTGATTTCTGTACCAATAACAAATAATAGCAAGCATGTACATTGGACCATCAGAGACCATCAGGTCCTATGGCTTTACCTTTCTTCAACTTTTTAATCATAAAGTCAACTTCATTAGCTGTGACCAGTTCCATATCACTGGTGGACCCCGTGTTATAGAATGAGTTCAAGTCATTTAGCACCACAGGTTTCATTGTAGAATTATGAATCAAGTTAAAAATACCTTCATAGTAAGATTTCCAGTGATTTGCAATTTCTTGTTCACCGGTAACCCCATCCACAGTGTGAGCCAACACCGATTTAGAACCGCTCATATGTTTAATCTGTTTCCAAAAATCAGTTGTGTTCAACTCACTTAGATGACTAGCCAACTGGTTACATCTAATTACTTCTTCATCTCGTTTACAGGCACGTAAACAGTACTTGAAGTGAGCTCTGGTTGTCCTCATAGCATCATAAACAGGACCAAATCGGGGTTTATTTTGACACTGCCACCACAGAAAGGCATCCCGTGCTATCATATGAGCATCTTTAACCATATCATTCCACCCTGGTCTATTGTACTTGGAAGAGCTTTTGTTTGGAATACAATCATGTAGACATGTGTTTAGAGTTCCTACTATATCATTATAGAACTTATCAATTTCAGCCCTATGTTGTGTACAGTTCAACATTCTACAATGTATAGCTTTCATGGGAACATGGACCTTACACAAAAGATTCTTGGTTGTATCGTTATACCTCGTGAGGTTATATTCAGTGGCCTCTGACCACTTGTAACAAGTCATATTAGTGCTGTCACATGTACCGGTATTTCCTGAACCTGGCATGTCAATAGGGACAGCGATACAAACTGACAATGGTAAATGATCTGAACATGTGAAGTCATTCAAGACACTAATGTCTGAGATAATACTGTGACCCGATTCAGACGCAACACAGTGATCCAACCAGGACGTAGTCCCATGGGCCATGCTTACATGGGTAAATGTATTGGCAGGTAACATACAGCGATCCGAAATACACAGAGAATACAAGTTGCAGAAAGTGGTCAGTTCTTCACCAAATCTGCTGTTACCTTGTAAGTTAGCATTGAAATCCCCCAAAACATAAACATGTGGAGATGGAAAGTCATCAACTATTTGCTTAATATAGCTCAGATAGTGACAGAATTCGTCATAGTTATCAGATGAATCACATGGCATGTACACACATAGAAACAAAGCTTGAAAAACCTTGTGTAATCATTTCAATACCAATTATTCTATCACATTCATAGGTTTTAACTATACAAATATTACTCAGAGATTTACGCCATAGAATGCCAACCCCACCAAAGAGACGACCCAATATAATATCACTGTTGATGTCCATACTCGATAGCCCCTGGCCAACAAAGTCGTTGTGTACATTTGACAAAGCTGAGAGTTCACACAGGAACAACCAATGTTCTTGTAACAAGACAATATTGTGATCTGCACATATACTCGTGATCTCATCAGTGCAGGTTTTTATGTTTTGACAATTAAAAGAACACAAACGGATATTTTCCATAAAAAGAGGATTATTCACAATACACACAGACATTTAAAACAAACGCTCAAACAAGTTTAATTAGTCATTTTTTTTCTCATGGAATGTTCTTATATACATGCCAGCAGGCCAGTTCTCCCCATTCAGGCACTTGTCTTTGTGTCGCAATGGAATGGTCAACTTGAAGGATGCGTATCCCTCGTGGCGTGTGCGCAGCTGATCCACGCGAACCCTGTCTGTAACCCTCAGTTCAGTCGCGACGTGTGAACGAATCTGATGTGCTCTGGTGCTTGGATCAAGACGGCTGATGAACAGGTGTGCCGTCTGCCCACGGTTACCCTCAGCGTGTCGCCGCTGTCGCCGTTCTTGGTTTCGGTCCTGCTCTTGGCGTGGAGGCTTCGGCACTACACGTAGCTTCTGGGGTGAATGGCTACCGCCCGGGTTTGACGGTCTGAACTGAGACCGCGCCGAAGACCATTTCTGTTTTCCGGTGTGTGGTTCACGAGAAGTCGCAGCTGAGGCGAAGGATTTCTTTCGCTTGTACGCAACCTTGGTGAAGCCAGGAAGAGGACTACCTTCAGCTTCACCATCAGCATCAGCTTCATTGGCGCAGCTATTCGAGGCGTAATCTTCGTGACCATGGGGTTCCTGTGGGTCAGTCACACTTACATCGTCCGAATCCTCACTACTGCTATATATATCCTCTGTCTCATCACGCTTCATAGTTTTTGTTTCATCCATCAAGAAGTCACTTACTGACACTTCGCGCGAATCACTGCTGTGAGGGTTCACAAGAACTTCTCTACGACAGGCCGTCATGAAATCAGTAATTTTTGTCACGCGCGAGTTGATGGCCGCTACGTCGGCTTGCAGTTGGTCAATTCTCTGCAGTGAACCGCTGATGTTGGACAATACAGACTTGGACGTAGCCAGGTCGTTAGACAGCTTGTTCATGTCAAAAAGTTCAAGCATCGCAGGAGGGAGGTTTGCTAGGTTCTGAGCAACGAAGTGTGGGGCTCCAAGTCCAACCTCGTTCAGTTTATTCACAATGTCGGTTGTGTTCTGTGAAGACTTGTTTTGACCTTGGCGCTTAATATACCTAGCTCCTCCAGGGCACAGGTCAGCCAGGCGTTTCTTGGCAGCCTCAACTTGGGTGTCGTTGTAAAAACTAGTTACAGTTTTTACCAGCAATGACACTGCAACATTGTTTATTCTATTCTGAATGAAGCACAAAAGTTCGTTCACCACCACTGGTCTGGAGTCCGCAATTCCATCCTTGTCACCTTGTTGTTGTTGAGAACTCGGGGGCAACAAGGACGTTGCCGGCATGGCAGTCGGTGCCGATGCCAAGCACATGGTTTCAGGTTCTCCGCCGGTAGATCTATTGTGATTGTCCATTTGACACTGAGCCAATTCACTGTTCTCAACACTTTGTAGGTTACAGTCCACGTCAGTAACACTATACCTTTCTGCGTCTCTGATGTTGTGTTGCCGTAAACAGTCCATACACAATAATTCCTCACCATTGGACAAAGTCAACTGTTGCTTCTGTTTTCTGCTTCTGTGTTCGCATGTGGTGCGGTTTCTACCGGAACCGGCACCTCCATAAGGGCGCATTTTGACCATCTGGCATTTTGACCATATATGGCACATCTCTTGGTGACCTCGAACTTAACCATAGAAATGTGAAAATACTGTAAATGAATATTTGTACATGGAGCTTATATGTGTATTATGTACTTATAGAAAGTCATATGCAACAAGGCTAATGGTGATATTGACTGTCACATAGATGACCTTGATTGGTAAATGTCAAGACCATAGTTATGTTATCTGCATTGCTTAAAACCAAAATTGTCTGGTGAACTTTCTTAGCACTTGAGCTAATTTTTTACTTCAACATTTTATTATTTTATTTTATTTTTTATTTCAATTTCACAGGCTCATTTGCAAAGGAAGTGGAACAATCATTTTTCGAGATCCAACAACATACGGACGGGAGGGGTGACATCACATATAATGTGGACCAACAACTCAAGCACAAGCCATTTCATGATTACCTGTCTAGCTTGAGTCCCACATACATACAGGATTCTGTGCTGCTATTCAAAGATTCTGACCAGGACTTGGTCCTAAATTTAGAACCACTACAAGCAAATATACATGAAGGGTTGAAGATAAAAGGTTACCATGGCAAATTTATTTCGATAGGGTCTTCGAAGGGACAGCTCAAAATTCAATCTTTAAACGAATTGGACCTAGCATTTTTGCTTGATCGAGACAAATCATACAGCAGCCATGTCACCACAAGGTCATATGTCTACCATTTAGAGAAAGGAAGCGAGACCATACATGCCAGGAAATTCAGAGAGAAGTTTGGTAAAGATGTCCAGGAGATCCTCAGCAACATACAGCTGCCACCCCGACTAGCACATAGTGGCTACTGCTCACCGAATTTCAGCGGGATACGGTACAATGGTCCAGCAACAACAATGTTATTGACCTGGGATCCAGAGGGTGAAGCACGTGAGATCTCAGTAGATATTACCCCCATGCTCCAGCTGCCAACGGAAGATGAACAGGCAATTAAAGAAGGAATCAGGCAGAAATCTCAACAAATACGGGAGGAGATGCCGCAAGAAATATTCCGATTCGAGGGCATATATATGTTCCCCAATCCAATCTCAAATCAATGGGAATTGACCACAGCCTGCTATGAAGCTACAAACTTGTTGCCTCACCTTTCACGTGACTCACCTTTTAAGAGGTGCATCTTGATGTGTAAGTCCATGGCAAGCCTGATGTCATCCATCCCAATCTCAACACCAGAAGCACAAGAAACAAGAATAATGAAGCAAATTGCTGGTTCATTAGTTGAACAAACACCGGAATTGATGAAATATGGCCACGCATTCCTCACATCCGATACTGGCAAGAGCCGCAAGGAGATGACCAAGAAGGCAATATCCATAAATACTGCTGCCATCACTCATCTGGCACTAGACCTAGCCAGCAGAATGCACGGGGCATTCACATCAACACATGATCCAGGCGAAAGAGAGAGGATCATACTGCAACTGGTCACAGATATATTCCGGTACTTATCGTCAGGAAAGCATGACGTACATCACTTTTTCTTGGATTCCCAAATCAGTTTGCTAGCTATCGCCACCTGGGCCCGGCAGATATACGACACCCAGCAACTGGTGGACAACGTAAAAACCCAGTGCTTGTTGACAGCCCATTTACTGTCACATGTGAGTATAGTTTTTTTTGCTTGCATTTGATTTTTATTCTTGATTATACTCAATCAAGGGGGAGGGTGGGGAGGGGCAAGCAAAAACAAATTTACCATAAATATATAATCATAATAATAGGTGTGTATTATAAAAGTGAAGTTTTTCACTATAAACTTTATAATAATGTCTCGTTTGTCATGATGCAGTGGAATATTGAAGAACTCCACCAAGATGTGAATCAGCATGTAGACGAAGTACCAGACGAGGATCTACAGTACATAGAAGACACATTCCGAGTACGAGCACACTTCAATGGACAGAGTTGTAACCAGACGTTTGGTGTCATATTGAAGCTTTGTAATGCTCTGGGGAACACAATGGGTGGCATTATCCAGGTGAAGGATCCAGGCTCAACTGATATGAGTAAACAAGATTTGTGGAAGTCGGCTTTCAAGGAGTATGCTACAAACTGCAGCATGAAGGAAAATATCCATTTTCTGGAAGACGAGCATGATACCCACACACTTGTCCTGCACGTGCCAATATTTGCCCAAAGGAAGTCATTAACCTCATACAAGATTCATTTACCTGCTGCCGAATGCCCAGGCGAAGGAATCAGAGATACTATAGCTTACCAGAAGCAGCGGTATCACGTGACTCGTCAGGTACACTACATCTTGGAGAACAGGCAAATAAAGTCAACAGATACAACTGTAGAACAGGCCAGCTACACCAGTGTGAGAGGAACGACGGATGTGATCACACATACAGATGTACTGTCATCAGAACCACTGGAATATGAAAGCTCAGACAAAAGAAAGACTCAGATAAAACAGGATGCACACACCTCCTTGGGACCTTCTGGAGTGACTGTGGTTGACTCAGATTATGTACCAATAGACAGTATGTCACCTGATGAAGCCAACAAGAAACTAAGAAAGTACAATAAGCTTGGGTGGGCAACAAACAAGCATAACTGGGAGAACAATGTAAGACCGATTGACATTGATGTTGAATCCAGTGCTAAAGAATTAATCGACAGCGAGAAAGGTACCCTGAAGCTAACATCGCCAGGGACTTATATCCCTTCTAAAGAGAACATTCTTCATCGTCACCCACATCTGAGGCAACTGCTCAGGTCCATCGAGGAACAATTCGGTTGTAAAGATGTACTCATAATAGTATGTGATTCTTGGCCTAGACAAGTTGATATTGGAATGGCACCACCTACCCCAACCCACCATGTACTGGATGTTGTGGTCTTTGATAGGTGTGGCACAGTAGGCATTTGGTGTGTTGTTGACAACCTAGATAAAACCAAGTTATTCTCGATTTGGCAGTATGCGGTGAGGATAGGTCAATCAACAAAGTCATCCTTCCATCATCTTGGCCAGAACTTACACATTCAGATTAATGTGTACTTGTCTTCGGACAACAAAGTGTGTCAATCTTCAAAGGTATTTCCACAACAAAATGATATTGGGAAGAATATCATGTACCTATTGGCCTGTTTGCTAATTCGAAAGAAATCACACCTCCGAAATTGCCTAGGTGAAGACATTGGTGTGTATTTAACTGCTAAACAAATGTCAGTTATCCTACAAACAACATGTACATCTTTTGCCCTGGTCGAAGGACCTCCTGGTTCAGGAAAAACCCTCATGGCATTTCACGTCTGCTCAAAGTACAGCCCTAATCAGGTACTGTACATATGCACTACAGTAACATTCCAAAGCTACTTGCGCTTCCAACAGAATTGCACATCAGAACTGGTTCAGAGTGAGGCCGATATGAAGAGATTCATCAAGAAGGCAAATCTGGAAAACTGTAAATGTATCATCATCGATGATGGACATCAACTTGCCTGTTCATACAAAGTCTGGAGAAAGTTCCTGCTGATGGCAAAGGAAAAATTATGTCAAGTGTACATATTTGCTGATAGCCAGTATCAAAACTTCAGCGCTGTAGATTCCAGAGCTCTGAAAAAGTGCATAGAAGAAATGACGAGAACAGGGGATGCATCTGAACACCACCTGCATGACATCCACAGAAATAGTAGGAGAGTAAGCTCTTTCCTAGTTGCGTCATCAACAGACGTTCACACAAGTGCAAGATCTGCAGAAACGATAGGTTGCTCGTCACTACAGGAAGGGCATGATGTGGAAGTGCAGTATATCAACAACACCTTTGAGATAAGTGAGACAAACGGATTGTTAAAGTTGATATCACAGCTAGCAGTAGAGTACGTGGCTAGACAAGACATAGCAATACTCGTTGACACCAAAAATCCCAGAAAAGATGTAGATAACTTGAGCAAAGTCCTCAAGCAATTCACAGGATTTCCAGTTCATTCTGCAGGACACTTCCCGATTGAAGGGATTACAGTAGACACCTTGGACAACTTCCTTGGTTTTGACAGGAAAGTATGCATTTGTATTGTCAGAGAGTTGCTGAAAGAGAAAAAGTCACACATATTTGGCTCATTTCGAAATTTATTCCAACACAACATGGACTCGACACGTCATCTGCAGAACTCCAAGTACAGAACGTTTGTGGCATCTCGAGGTGTATCCAGAGTCATCTTCGTGATTGATGTCCCAATGAGCACTGAAGTCGCCCGTTTTATGAAGATGGATTTGCTGCCCACAGACCCTGTGAGTATAGTCAGATTTTCGAGCATGTAAACGCACTTTTTCACTCTAACTCAAATAACAAAATGTCTTGGGCTGACTGCAACACATCTCACTACTCACAGACAACTCCAGCAACAGCTCACATACGGATCGTTTCATTAGCTTATAGTGATATTGAAGGTAAGTTATGAGAACAAGTCATTTTGCCATATATTTTTTACAAACAAAGAAAACATGCTAGTTATATATACTTGTTTTGCACAAATGCATGCCCACTTCAATCTCATTGATATCATTGTGAGTTTCTGGGGAGCTCGTTTGAGTTTTTGAGAATTTTGAGGAATTACTGCCATTCTCATTATTTTCTGATCTGATTGACAAATCCATTGACATAATGCGATTTCATCTTGCTAGCACATGTTCGAGCGTGGAATAAATCGAGTTATAGGTAACTCCGAGTGGCGCGCAAAAGAAAGAGAAAAACTGATGCCAGTACCGTCAAATGCTTGATTTATCCATCTGATCAACAATGATTTGTTTGTAACCGATTTTTTTCTGAGGCCATAACAAGTAGGTTTTCTCCCAAAATCACTTTAGGCCCACTTCAGTGAATCCATTTTTTTCCTCAAATGATCGATTCGAAGTGGATTCATGCAGTGCATTCCATGAGTACGCTCATTACAGACAGTTTCGGGATATCCTATATTGCCACAATCATTGACAATCTATGAATGAAGGGGATTTTATGGGTGGTAGAAATATTATTTACAGCTATTAAAAGCATAAGAGGATATAGAACTGAAATTATATGAAAAATGTATTCTATACCTATGTTAATGGGCAACATCCATAGGGAGAAAATGAAAATTTCCTGAACTTATTACAACTTTTTCAAAGTCACAGATCATCATAGGAAAACTCCTGGTTCTCGGTCATTAACAACTCCGGTTCACGAAAAATGAACAGTTATTCCTATGATGGTAATATAAATAGTTATTGTCTAATTAAAACATGAGTTCTCCATCATATTTAGAGTTTGTCTATGTATGACAGTCTCAGAGCACTTCCATTCCTGTATGACTTGTTCATTCTGACAAATACTCAACATCACGGGAGGCATACATTTCCATGCAGCCATACATGAAGCAATGATACTATTTAGACACATTCCTTTTATGTCTCTATCCAAGCATCCAAACTTACTTTTTGCGTAAATATCATTTGAGGATTTGGTTGTTTCCATAATGAAAACTTCGCAGGAGCAATCTAGACCATTTCTTGCATCATACCACTGGTATTAATCAACTCTTATATTCTTGGCTACCAACGATCTTTACTTTACGAATGTAACTTTGACGTACTACAGCAAGATTTTGATAAAACCAACAGCTAAATGAAGCTAAAAAGTTTTGAAAAAGAACAAAGCTTCACACATATTTATACAAAAAATACAATGGTATGGAGTATTCCGAATAATAACCACTTGCTTTATCAACAAATTAAGATATTCATACATTTGAATGTACAAGATGTATGTAATGTACAAGATGTATTCATCATGGAATGTACAAGATGTATGTAAAAATGTATGAGAGGCTATAGTCATTTGCTCGTTTGGTGAAGATGAAAAAAATATTCATACATAATATCTTAGTTGATATAAATGCATGGTAGATACATTCTTTTTGGTAACAAATAGTATTACAAGCACACGTGTACAATCTGACCATCCAACACTTTCATGCTTGGAAGTCTGTGTCTATATTGATACTTGTTCGCTATACATGATACAGCAATATGGACGTACATGTATAGCAGCATTTCGAGAGGTCGTTTGGTCGAGAAAAAAAGAAACAAAAAATAAAATCAACTTTTTGACACTTCGGTCAAAATAGGAAAGTATTTTCTTTCAATTTTGAACACTTGATCAAACGCGATTCGATGACAGAAGACAGACAGGAAACAGCAAGCACCTTTTGGATAGATGAATTAATCATCATAAGAATAGGATGCGTACTCGTTTGTTGGACATCAGCACTCGGCTAAAGCCTCGTGCCGATATCCACACACTTGTCCATACATGTGCCGATATCCGATACCCCATCATATAACCTCTATATATTCTGTCCTGCTGTAGGGTCTTCACAGTTTCCCAAATATTCCTTTTTGAACTGTCCTTGAATATACAGGCTGAAAGAAATATGCCGGATGCACTTGTTTATTGTCCAGTGTCAGATCTCAAGACACAATCTTTTATTGGGATTGTCTGTGATGTGTCCGACACATGCTGTGGCACCCTACTGTGTTATCAAATGTGTCTAGAAGTTTCACTGCAAGGTACTCGGGGTGTACAGAATGATCAAGGCGGTATTTGTGAGCAGATAGTACTTTATGCCAAGTTGTGTCAACAAATGCTTTAGGGGGCTGAGAAGAAGTCAAGCTTGGATCTATATGTAGTATACATATTCACTTGCAGGAATGCGTCTCCATAATGAAAAATTCAGATTTCTGTTTTTGCCACTTTCATTTCCTGTAAAGATAAGTTTGTTTAATGGATAACAACAATATTATGAGCATTATCGTATTCTGAATGCACTTAAACATTTGTATCACCGCCAGCACCAGCCTAGGAATTCGCTGTGAAATATAAAACGACTAACAATTTTGAGTTTATCAGCAATAACTGTAAACAGAAGGAGCTACCTACAACATGATGATTTGAAAGTGTTTCAGACAGTATTCTGTATACATAACTGTATCCACTACACACAGTTTGTCATCAAATATTCCATACACTTTTGGATGTTTGCGTCATATGTCGTGGTGATACAGACAAAAAGAATGATGAAATTGAACAGAGGAATAGGTACATGTATACACATGGCATGTGCTAGGATAGGGGAGGGAGTTATACAGATAGACATACATGTAAATACGTGAATCTCATACACAACTAATTCAATCACGTAAACTATATACTTGACCAATCAGCATTCTGGTAGCCAACAACGGTACTATCATATGAAAGAGAACTATACAATGAATTAACCGGATATAGACTATTAAAAGTACATGAACTACCATTATAACAATAGCATCCAATGAAATTACAGGAAGAATTGACTATTTTGTTGACGGGTGTTGTTTTTACAAACTGATTGTTCGATTTATATATAAAGAATGGCAGCCATATTGGAATTTGGACAAGCTTTATTATGTTTTATGCCAAAGGATATATTTAGTAGGGTCACTAGCATGGATAAAACTAGCCATAAAATACAGCCGCCTCAGAGCGGCTGTAAACCAACATGCCTTTTTATTAGAAACGACTTTTTGGAACATCAAAACAAGTATGAAAATCACCAGGGGACACCATCTAACACATATAGTTTGAATCTAAAATAACTCACCTTTCTGCATTTACACACAGAATTCACCATCCTGAGTGCAGAGTCGTTGTATCCAGAGTTTTTGAGACAAATGTTTTCATTTACAGCCATGATCATCGATCCCCATTTTGAGTTTCCCACCCGACCATCATATTACCATAGAACTTCTATGATATTACGTTTATGACGTTTTCTGGTACATTGTCTATGCATACAGCATGAATGTTCATATTTTTGTGACGTTGGTCTCAATCTCTGTTTATCGTCAAGATCACAGAGATTGCATTCAATCTAGGATAAAACAAATAAAATAGCATATTTTTGACAAATATATCGTAGTTAGACCAAAACACTGCGAGATGGAAATATGACGGAAAATTGATAACTTGACTTAGGGTTCCTCACTCCAATGTGAAATTGTGGATAGTTTATCTAGCCAGATCTTTGTCAGACGTCCATTTTCGGATTCCTGAGAATGTCAGTCTAGAATCAACTCTCAGACCTTTTGGCACTTCCGACTCAAATAAAACCCTCTGGGCTCTTGGACTAATATGGCGAGTGTTCTACATAATATAGTGAGCGCTCTACATGATATAATGAGCGCTCTGGATAATATAGCAAGCAATAGAAGGGGTCAGATACCTATATTTATATGAGAATAATAATTGAAGAGCATACCATAAACCGAATTTGAACTGAAGTGTTGAATACAAAGTTATAAAGGTTCTCGAGATAGCAGAAATAAATCTTTAACATATCTCAAGCGCTCGAGATGAACGAGTTGAGCGTTTGCTTTGTTATTTCGAGCGCTCGTGATAATATGTCAAGCGCTCGAGATGATATTTCTTCATACTCAGGTCCCTTCAGAGCCACCTTAGTTCCGCGTAGCGCAGATGGCTACCAACCCCAAGCTTCCCCTGTTACGTGACCGTCCAGGTGTCATTTTGACGTATTACAGATGGATGCACTTGCTAATGAATGTCAGACAGTATTGATAGTGTGTTTTGTGCAGCCAAACTTTCTTATGTAAATCAAATTGCCATACGCCTATGAGGATGACTTTATAATACATGTACTTCATTGACCTGTAGCTGCTCTGTTACATGGAATGATGCTACTGTGTTTATATTAATTGATGTCCTAAATTCCATCATTTGAGCCATATTTCAGTCCCTGTTGTTGTATGACAAAGTTCCCCTTTTTTCATGACCAAAGAGTGCAGCAAATATTTACTAATAAACTTTCTATTTTACCCCTTTTGTGAGACCAACGTGTATGGGACTTTTTCACCAAAAACCTTACCTAGTGCTCTGAGTCGAATAAGATGGACGTTTCGTTTTGGTTTATATCAGCAGTCCGTCACTTTATACACCAGTATACAATACATATATTATAACATGTGTGATTGTCGTCAATTTCAAAGGCATTTCCTGGGTAGGCTAATTGGCGATTTGTCCGGCGGTTGTCCACTAGAGTCAAACCTTTACGCATTTTCACCTGCATTTCACGGTGATGTAACATTTCGTGGATACTCGACATCCTTTATTATAGGGCTGTAAAGCGGAAGTACTGATTGATGAGAAATTCCAATGAATTTATTCGCCCTGGGGATAAGCACCTGACGCCTTCCAATCTTTTAACATGGGGGTCTATTTATATTGGTGATTTTAAGTATATAAACGATATCTTTAGTGTGTTTCAGTATCCATACACGATGAAGCTATACAAACACTGATGTAAAAAAAATTGTCCAATTCCACAGTATAATGCATGAATCGAAGGGGCACTGACAAAAAACGGCACTTCGAATACACCTTTGCTATAGCTAAATTACTGGCAGGCGGCATGTTATTTTAATGAATATTGGCACATGTGTACCTGCTTTGTACTTTCGCTACAGTTATTATACCTAGGATGTGTTATTTCAGCAGTTATTGACGTTGTTATTAATGAGCGATAATAAGGTTTATCCCCAGCGACGCTTTATTCACGAATATTTCATTGGAATTTATCACCGATCATACTTCCGTTTTACAGCCCTATTAAGGCCTAAAAAAATTAATTTTCTGTTTCTCGTCCTCCTATTCTTCCAAAACTGGGAAGGGAGGGACTTTTTATTTTTTATTTTTCATTTTTTATTTTGCCAAAAATACCGTCCTCAGCTCATGAGCTCATTTTTATTCTTGGCTGGGCAACATTTCACACTTATGAAATAAAAAAAACCTCCCACGCATAAAGGCATTCAAGCCCAAATAAATCAAGCTTTTAGACCACATGTAACACATGACATTAATCATTTCATTTCTAGAAGCTTGATTTATTCAAGCAGATTCAAGCCCAAATCAATCAATGATTTCATTTCGAAATGCTTGATTTATTTGGGCTTGACAGCCCTTGGCTGGTCACCTTGGCACCACTGGTGTGCCATCATCCTCAGCACAGAGAGGATGATTCTGTGTACCAGTAGTATTATTACCAAAAAAACATCAGACGATAGTTTGTTGTTTCAATGATGAGTAATTGTGGAAATCCGTTCTATCATTTAATACATCTATTGAAGTATACATGAGGAAATATAGTAAATCAATTCGTGATCACAATTTTCCATGTATTATTACACACATGTAACCACATGGAATAACTGTTTTTGAAAACTGGTAGCGTCATTGTCTCAGTTGGCGGGGAGTGAAAACAAGGTGGTAAGTTAAAGGGCCATGGACATGATATTTGATGTGATTATTAAATTGTTCTACATGCAATAGTATTCATATATATATGCATACAGACGGAAATAGAGCCTTTCTGAACACACAGATGAGATCTACAGCGGTCCGAAGACCGATATTCCACGTGGAGAGCGGTCAGCATCTTTTTACGTAAAATGACGTTTCTGACGTCACGGGGGAAAAGATTCTCTGTACAGAATCTTTGACGCTGGGAAGTGGTTGCAATAGGGCGATGGCAACGTCAAATGACGTTTTTCGCCAGATGGCGTGACTGTACTAGCCGGCCTAAATAAGAACGTTATGAAATCTGGTAGACCGACGGCTTCCCTATACTATAACCCGGCCCCTATATTAAAATAAAAAAAAACCCATATATGAAAGAAAATTTACCTGTAACGCCTATAGATGATTTGTAATTTGCATCTCATATAACCTGATAACGTCGCCTACGTCGGTGTCAGTTGGCTATTACTGTGAATAATACGGTTACTCGTCAACTTGAGGACGACACGGCATGGATTAAATTCTTTGGGCATACATATGGATAAACCCATTCCAAACTGTTATATGAAAGCATAATAATTAAATCTTATTACCAATAGCATTATAAACTGATGGGGGGCTCAATGGGGGGGGGGGTTAACCATAACTTTCACTCATTGCTATACGTCGCTGTAGTGTGGAAACGGATAATGCACGCTTCAAATTGAACGCTCAAAGTGTTCAAATCTATTGACTACCTGTAGGCCTACTTGAATCTTAGGTCTGGAATTTTATGAACTAGTACACAATTCATGGGCGGAACCAGAATTTGACTAATCGTCCGTACTCCGTGTTCGCGTACGTGTCCGTGAAAAATCCCTCTCATAGAGAAAAGCATGTATGGCATCCATACCACCGTTGCGTGAGCGTGTCCTTGTCCGTGACGGATCGCTCTGGGAGCGATTTTTCACGGAGCACGGATGCGTGTTTGGGAGATTTACTGGCTTTTCATGGTGTTCATTGACATAGTAAGCTCAGTCCCCAGTAGATTTTTGGATTCTTCGCACAGAAGGACTAGATACATATCAAAACATAGGCCTACATGTAGGTTCATATAGAAGAGATATCTGATTTATTGAAGTTTACTTTATATTTTATTAACAAATGGGATGAGAAGATGATGTGCATGTCATATTGGTTACGTTTCACTATATAAAATATGGTTTAAAAGTTAGGAAAAGGCTAGGACAACAGCGATGCGCGATGGAAAACAAACTAAAAAGATTCGATCATCGTTGTAAGTTGTTCATAATGTATGCAGAATGGATGTGTGAATGTAGGCCTATTGGTCACATCGGGGAACAGTTCGTTCCAATCTTATGGCTATAGTATGTTAATAGTACCGCGTTTTGTCGGCACGCCCTGCGTTTATCATAGGGGTGCACTAGCCTCGATGTGTATCAGTCCTGAACTCTTAATAGCTGTAGCTTATAGACAATCAAGCATGATTTGCAATGGTCATGTGTTACATGAGATATCAGTTACCGGGAGCAATGTTGACATACTGCATCCAGAAAGGAAATTTCAAGGGAAACAGGTGTCAAACAATCGAATGGCTGCATCAAAATGCATTGAAAACGAGTAGATGTGCATCTATACTAGTCGGGTTTTTTGTGCTACATGCACTAATATTTCATTATTCTGCGCGCGAATGGACACACGCAAACGGCCGCGTCATAAAACAAATGAAGACTGGATTTTACTCCGTGGATAAACGTTGCATAATTATAGTTCCAAGGATGATCGTTGCAGAATGGGAAATCACGAAATTAAGTATTTTCTGTCATTATTCCTTCACTTTAGACAACGACACATGTGCACAGATATGGAGGATGTGTTTGAATTGCAGTACAGGCGCACAGAGCGATCGCATATAACATGCATCTTTCATGTTTATCCATTTTCAGACACAGCCGATTTTCGAGTTAGCACCCAACCTGTGCATACACCAGAGTTGTTGTGCGTATTGTTTGATGATTATCAACTGCATACGGCATACATTTGTGGATTACTGTCACCGCAGCACACATTTATATTGTTCTGAAACATGTTTGTAGACCACGTTTGCACCAAACACTCCACAAATACACACAATCATGTGATAACGAAGCTGTGTATTGACGGATTTCATCCGACGTTCATCTGAATGACTCCGAGGATTATCGCTCACTCCCAGGATTTTCGCTCAGGTTCCCCACCGTGATTGTACAAGCTTGGTTGATATATCGATACACTCATGTTCGTTTCGTAGCACTACTCGGCCGTAATAATATTATATCAGCTTCAAAACAGCCGTTCAATAATTAAATGGCCTCGTTTAATCAATTAGTTTAAGCGCTTTTTTAAAAAATATTTTCATCAGATGTGCAGTATGCCAGTATGCGAAAATAATACTAGTATCGTTAGCCAGGATCTTCATGTACTAGTATCTATCCCAGCTATGTTTTTTTCTTCAGAGCAGTTGTGAACTGTTGCCGGCTAATACACAAGCGCCACTAGCGACTAAAACGTAAATTACGTAAAGGAGCCATCGCCCTATTTTGTATGGGACAAAGCATTGATGAACGGGATTAGGGCTGGAGTGAGGGGGGGGGGGGGGGTTGTATGACGAAGATGTGTTTCAGGCTGTTTGTGGGGGTGGGGGGGGGGGGGCACAAGATACACGATCCAATCGGGATCTGATTCACACCAGTTGTACAATGTTTCGCTAGAGCTAAACATGCATACCAGGTAGGCCTACAAATGAGATACAAAATACAAAGTAGAAATTATGGATATGATACGGTAAACTATCACACATACATCCAATACTGTGAGTGACATGGGGGATTAACACGTAAAACCTCTACCCAGCACACACACATCCTTCTCCCCAGCAGGTGAATATCCAGACAGGATAAACCTTGATGCGATCTTGCGGGAGGGGTGGGGGTTAGGTTGGGGGCGTAATAAATAGATATTCAAATGAATGTGTCCGATATTATATTAACACTGGTATAGTTACATTATTTTTCGATGTGCCAGCGATTAGACAAATGATTGACTTGTTTGTTGGCGGAAATTTACATGTAATGCCAGGCCTACTCTGTGATCAGGCATAATGGTTATACTGTAGAATGGTATGCCATACAGTTTCGATGATTCTCGTTGTGAGGCCTATAAATTAATTATTTGCTTTCTTCTACATTTATATATTGGAAAGCAATACAATATCAATCGATATTTAGTTTATACGCATCACCTTTATATAACAAGTACTACCAACCTGAAAATAAGGATATAGGTGTGTTATAGTGGGAATGATCTTGGCAATATTTTCACAAAATCACAGTTTCGACCTCTACTGAAACAAACGCTCAAATATCGATTCTTTTGCATATTAAATCGGGTTCATTACAGTAAGAACTCTGATATTGTCCGTTTAGCCCAACGCACCCCCTCCTTCCCCTTCTGGTTCGACCCACTAACCCCTCATTGAGATGTCGGGCCATGTCCGTAGTATATGGTGTTCGTATCGATATACACAATACACGTAGGCTACTCATATTTTAAAAATTCTGCCACACCGTTTTTCTACAACATGTCAGCCAAAAACTGAAAGCTCAGGGATCGATTCCCGTTTAGAAGCATACTGTGTGATAGACCCATAAGAAGACGTTGGGGTGTAGCCTTTTTCACACAAAAATGCTGTTCTCAAAGGATTGCACCATTTAACCCAAATTAAGCAGAAAATGTGGACTCGAGTGTGGACTCAGGGCCGGTGATTTGGGGCCCGCCCAGGGGCCCCAAAAGCAGCTGAAGCCTCATTCGTTAAATGCGCAGGAGCATTCTGTGACGCTCCCGATTTCAATTTTGAACTTCTCAGACAATGAGTTTTTTTATGCAAATTATCTGAATTCAAGATCATGTTCCAGATTTAGACATTGTCAACTTGATTTTTAGATCATTCATTTCAAGGGATTTTTAAACAACATTCTTCTTAGGTAGCGGGCAGCAGAAGAATATGGTGATTTATGTCTAGATATATATTTGCAATGTTTTTTTTAACAGGCAAATCACACTGTTCAATATACTGTAACGTATTGGATTTGTTTGTTTTACGGCAACAGTTGATTTTTTTCTTTCAAGAATAACCTGCGTCTACCCCCACCCCAATTCCCGTACACGCTCACTGCGCCTGGTTGTGGCGGGCTCATTAGCTTTCATTAGGAATCAAGATTTTAGGAGAGAGAGGTGTGGGGGGGGGGGGGGTTATTGGCAGAATATCATTGTATGCGTGATCGTATTCCGATTCAACAACAACGATAATCTGCGTAAAAAAGTTCCCTGAAAAATGGCGCCCGCCTAAAATTCCACCCCCTAGGCCTGGGCCTAGTTGGCCTGTGCGGTAATAGGCCTACGGCTCTGATAATGCTAGCTTTTTTGAGGTGAAAGAATTAAATCGCCGTTTGATTCCCAGGTGAAGTAGACCTGCCAAAAATATTGGCATACGTTTGTCAAGTTACATCACGATACGCGCGATATCGCTGAACTACAGACAGAAGCTATTGAGCGTAGGCCCTATATGTAGGCCTGTGTAAACTGGCTATGCCATGGATCATTCGGAAAGTAGAAAAGGCTGACACCTTCCCGATGTGTAGAACCTTCGCCGACACTAGGTACGGTTACCCATGCTGCATAATTACAAAATTCCCATACCTATTGATATAGTAGTGATGAATGGAATCCCTCCAAAAACCCGCAATTAAACAACCACCTGCAAACGACAAACGTCTTTACCAGCGCGGTCGTTCCCCCGTGACGTCACAGATCACAAAGAACGTAAAATGCCAATAATCTCTCGCAACAGCTTTCAGATCAATTTCTCGACAACCCGAGCCCTAATTGATACCATTTATGCTGTGTACATACTCAGTAGATGCTTAACTTCATTATTAAAACAAGTCACTTTTTCGTGTCCATGGCCCTTTAAAAATATACCTAAGTTGCATGCTGTAATTCTGTGTCTCGATCATTCGCTCTCCTCAAAATAGGGGCGGGAACACTTTTTATTTTTTATTTGAGAATCGCAAATAAAAAAATCCGGGAGGCTGCTTTGGAACACAGGCTGTCGGAGACGAGAAACAGAAAATTACTTTTTTCAGGTCTAAGGCATTTCGGCAGAAATGCCTTGATGCTTTTAGCAAAAAAATTTTCCTTCTTTTTCCGCCGTTTTGGTTTTCCGGACGATAACTTTATATTGCCTTAATGGATCCTTGTCAAATTCTCACCACTAGTCAGAAATGATATGTGAAAGAACCCTGTTCTTTGAGCCGGATTCGAGGTTCGTGAGGATGAAATCAATGTTAATTTTGAGACTCCGTTTCCGGATGATAACTGAAATGAAAAATATTCACGCAACTCTGCATGGAGGTTCATATACCACCAAGGAAGAACCTTATTGATTTTGGGATCGACCCGTCAAACGACCTTTGACCTAGAGGTCAAAATAATTTTCTGCTGATTCATCCTTGAGGCTAACTGCATATCTCAGAAACCGTGCGTCGTAGAGCAAAACGGACATTATTTTCGGACTAGTCGCCCTAGACAAACATGTCCAAGGGGTATCATTTTTCTTTATCCGGCTCCGAGGTCCGTGAGGATGAAATCAAGGCTGATTTGAGACTTGGTTTCCGGAGGATAACTCGGAAAATATTTAGGCAATAATTGCAGAACTTTGCATAGAAGTATATATACCACCAGGGAAGAACCCTATTGATTGTGGGATTGATACGTCGAATGACCTTCGACCTAGGGGTCGAAATAATTTTTTGCTGTGTCATCCTTGAGGCATCCTGCATATCTCGGAAACGGTACGTCGTAGAGTGAAACGGACATTATTCTCGGACTCGTCGCCCTAGACAAACATGACTAAGGGGTATTATGGATGAACTTTAAACTTAACCCAAAATTTTTTTGCCGAGTCAGCACTTTTCGTTTTCTTTGATATCTCAGGAACGGTGCATCGTAGAGCGAAAATGATGTTCTTTTTGGACTCTTCGTCCTAGACAAACATGTCTGAGTCGTATTATGGATGAACTTTGACCTTGACCCGAATTTTTTTTGCCGAGTCGGCGTTTTTCGTTTTCGTCGATATCTCGGAAGAGCGATTCGGACGTTATTTTCAGACTCGTGGCTCTAGACACACATGTCTAAGGGGTATTACAAATGAATTTTGACCTTGAACTGAATTTTTTTTGCTGAGTTGACATTTTTCATTTTCGTCGATATCTAGGAAACGGTGTATCGTAGAGCCTGTGGCAAACATGTTTTAAATATTACGAATTAGCCCTAACACCGAAATGCCTCCAAGGCATCTTTAGGCTTTGACGTCTATTATTATTATTATTATTATTATTATTATTATTATTATTATTACTATAGCGGTTCGCAGTGTGCCATAATTTGTTGTCGTCATAAGCTGGAGTCTTTACTCCAGAAAGCAAAAACAATCCTTTTTTATCTAATATGTCATAATAACCGAATATGACCTCAGGGCCCCAGATGTCATATTGCCCATTATACGTCATAATGCCAGATTTACTGTTAGGCATGATCTATAATCATCATATTTCCCAGATTGGCATAGTTTCATGATAAAACGGGTGATGCCACATTATGGGTTTTGTGCCTTTGGATCAAGTTCTTCAAACGGAACCGCATACACAGAAACCCATATTGTGGGATAACCCAATTAATTACTGTATACAATAAAATAATTCAGTAGCATTGATTGCAGACATTGATGAAAGACACTGACTGCAGTAGCGGATTTGGAGGGGGGGGGGTTTACTGGGGTCAGGACCCCCCCTTTTTTTTAAAAAAAGCCATATATATCAGAGTTTCCATAGGCGGATTCACGTCTCCTGCCCGAAAAAATTATGTCGAAATATCATGTTTGAGAGCAGGTTGATCATAGTGAGTTTGTTTTAAATGTATATTCAGGAGAGTCCAGCAAGCTACCACAGAACATAAAAAGGGTTCTGGCTTGTGGAGCCCTCCAGCGGGACCCAGACCCCCGGCCCAGATGTGCAGTTTCCCTAGCTTCTACATTTGTTTTACAAACTTTTCAGAACATAGTCATTAATGAATTTTTAAGTGCAATTTATATCTAGAAAAGCCACTAAATTAATGCAGAATATAAAAAAGGCGCTGACTTCCGGGGCCCTCCAGCCTGCTCCAGAACCCCGGCCCAAATGTGCAGCTTCTCTTCGACATTTTTTACAAACTTTTCAGAACATGGTAATCAATAATTTTTAAGTGCAATTTATTCCCAGGAAAGGCTACAAACTTAATTCAGAACATATTAGGCCCTTCAGCGGGCCCCAGACCCCGCTCGTGACAGTAATTAATATTGAGGAAAGGCCACTAAATTAGTTCTGAACATAAAAATGGCTCTGACTTCTTAGGCCCTTCAGCGGGCCCCAGACACCCGGCCCAAATGTGCAGCTTCCCTACCTTCAACATTTTTTTTACAAACTTTTCAGAACATAGTCATCAATGAATTGCAAATAATGAAGTGCAATTAATATTGCGGAGAGACCACGAAATTAGTTCTGAACATACAAATGGCTTTGACTTCTTGGGCCTTCCAGCGGGCCCCAGACCCATTACCCGGCCCAAATGTGCAGCTTTCCTTCTACATTTCTACGAACTTTTCAGAACATGGTCATCGATGAGTTTTCAATTCCAATTTATTCCCAGGAAAGGCCACAAAATTAATTCAGAACATAAAAAAGGTTCTGCGGACCTTATGGTGTAATCATCCCCATTCCTGAGTCATACCACCAGGAAGTCCCCCAATATCGTACTCGTAGGTGAGTAACTCACGGCTGAGTGGTCAGCCTACCCACTGAGCCGACAACACCCCCATCCTGGGTGGGGATCGGCCATGATAAATCCCTTGGTCATCGATGGGATTCGAACTCACGACCTCCCGGCTTTAAATCCCGCAGCTTAACCACTGCCCTACAGGAGCCCATAGGGTCCGCAGGTGCTATGTTCACCAGGCCTGGTTGACACCAGGATAGCTTCATGGTCTGGTAGGGACACCACCATACCAGGTCCATGAACGGTATGATAGGAAGCGTGTGACATAGCCCTGTCATGCAATCCCAAACCGGAATGGAACTCCACAAGTGTAAATATATCACACCCCATAATTAAGTTTCACTGCATAAACACAAAAATGGGTTCGCCCAACAAAAATATTTTTAAAAAAAATAAAAATAAAAAAGGTTCTGATTTCTGGGCCCTTCAGCTGGTCCCAGACCCTCAGCTGAGACGACCTCGATTCGTTTCTATTTTTGACATTAAATATGAAAGTATGGCGATCATTTTGTATTCAAGAATTCATACCCAGGAGATGCCATCAACTTACCACAGAACATGAAAAAGACTTGCTTCTAGGTTGCTTCTTCTCTTGAACGGCCCCAGACCCCTACCACGACAGGATCGATTCACTCCATAATCTTTTTTTATATACCAGGATACCAGGAGCATGGAGTAGGATTTATACCCAGGTGATGCCACGAAGCTTCCACAGGACATAAAAAAGGATTTGGTTTCTTGGGGCCCTTGAGCGGGCCCCAGACCCCACGCCGTATAATGTTGGATCCCCTCTTTCAAATTCCTGGATCCGGCCCTGGACTGAGCAGTAATTATATTCTATATAGGCTTAGTACTATTACCGGTAGCATATTTTGGGCAAAAGGTATTATTGTTTTTATTATAGGTCATCAGGAGGATATACCCACGCTGTCGTTCGAAAACATTTGGTTTACACTAACATGGCGTCTGGAACGCACCAGTACTGTGTTTCTCTCAGTATTGTGTATATGTTGGTATCTGCCACATTGCCTTGTTCAAGATGCAGAACAAGTGAACAAGTTCAAATGAAATAGGGAATCGTGTTACCAGGTGACAGCATGATTGTGCTCTGCAGTTAGCTTGTACATATAGATGAATCATTCAAATGCGTTCTCAATTCCCACCCGTACTCCCTATGTAGATCCTCTGAATGGACTCTTCCTTCACGCGCCCAACATTCATAAACAATGTTGACATGGAGACCAAAATATTTCGGCGACACTCGCCTGCTGGCCAGCGGCGGGAAAATTCTGTGAATATGACCAATCATCACTGAAGGCTGCAGTAGATCGCTGAAATTCTGTTTCATGAGCAGAATTCTGACAATTTGCAGGGAATTGACTTTTGATCCCAAGGTGATGTAAGGACGGTTATATCACGATACGATTAACATCGCAAAAATATCAGCTGAAAATTTCACAGTAGGCACTAGATCTAGAATCTAGATCTTATTTTGTTTTCATGGAACATGTTCGTAATCAAAAAGGTGGTAATACATACATATGATTAGGCCTAGGCATATACCCCCCGATTCTCACTACCATAAATATACCCCCCCCCCCCGACCCCACCCTCATGAACGGCCCCGACCTTCACCACCCCTTGTAAGCGGCGCAGTGGTGAAGTGCCTTTGTCCGGACATGCGGTGGGTTTTGCTCGGGCAACATTACGGATGCTGGGTGAAGATCAATAACTCATTCGTTATTTTGTTGCAGCATCATATTTTGGTGGTATTATTTGAATAATTTAACAAGGTTTGTGTCTCACAATTTTGGTGACGAGAGAAAGATGTTTTGAAAGCAAATTTACAATGAAATGTACAAAGTATTTATTCTCTCATAAAATAGCCGATACAGTTCGCAGGTACTTGACAATCAAAGCTTATGATATTCTGGATTATTTGGAGGCGATTGCTGAACTTAAGTAGCATGTGCCCCCAAAACAATGAGTGTTGTATATACCATCCATGTGACCGAGCAAAACCCAGCATCAGCAGTGTTGCCCGAGCAAAACCCATGACCTGCCCGAGCAAAACCCACCCCATGCCCGGACAAAACCGCTGCGCCGCTTACAGGGGGTGGCACACAGAGAGTCATTGAATTTATTTCATAATTTTAGTCAAACTGCGGCATGTTTTTCGAGGCCGTCCCAAGCGTGCGACCAGTCGCTGCTCAAGCGACAATTCTCAGTTTCACGAAGCTATCGCATATTCAGCATCTTGAACTTTGAAGCGAAAAGTTGTTGAAACAGCAATAAAGTCCAACTAAAGTCAGTTTACTTATTTTTTGACCGTTGATAAAGTTAATCTCATGATTTATTATAGTTTTTGCAGCATGTAAATATCTTGATTATTTATGAAGATATGACAGTTTAGTGGAAATTTTGGGCTAACTTTTTGTGCCTAATTGACCATCATAATGAGTAGGCCTATTCATGACGTCACAAGGGTAAAAACAAGTTAATAAGAGTAATGAACCGTCTAGTTTTAAACATGTACCATGATATCATCACTGCCGTAGAGCAGATTTATATCATGGATAGGGCGTTATAAAAAGTTACCATAATAATAATATGAGCTTTATTTGGCATGTACCTTATATGGCACGAGAAAGGCCCTATAATCAGTATTCAATTTCCAGCATTGGTTGCCAAGGTAACTATTCTCGAGATATGACCCATAGCAACCATCGTTGCTAGGGGCCCAACGCACTGAATATTTAATTAGGTACCATGAAACCGGTCAATTCTTGATACGGTATTTGTGATATCACAGCCGACCATTAAACCGAAGTTGTTCACTGTCAGACTGCATGATCAGACCAGTCTGGTTAACATAATGTCACTCTGGAGATGATTTCATTGACACTATAGGCCCTAATAATATGTGATACCAGGTATCTCATTATGATCTCAAAGTCTAACCACAAATTAATCTAATACTTGTGAAATAACAAGCCTGATTCCGTTCTGCTTTATTTTAATGTAATATGGAGTCCGACGCAGATTTCAAAAGAATAACCTGGGAAGTAATATACACCACGCATTACGCATTTAGCTTCACAACATCCTGTGCAAACACGCCCGGATTTCATGGCTAATTTTATAAAATTGGAAGTCAACCACAACGCACGCCCACCTCAGATTCTGGCTTTTACAAACAATTATTGTAGGCTAATAATATGAATTTGGACTATTTTCATTATAATTCTATCACGACAATATCACGTTTGTGATGTCATATTCATGGTGGCCGAGATGGCTGACTGGGTCAGTCGTTCAATTTGAATCAAGAACCATTGTCGGTGTGGGTTTGATCCAACATCGGGCTGCATGTGTGGTAATTGTGTATTTTTCCCTACGTTCACACTTGGCAGTGTACCCGTGAATTCAATATCACATAAAATGGTGCCCCCCCCCCCCCCCAAAAGTTCTAAAATGCCGGACAATCTCTGAAAAAAATAAAATTGGCTGCTTCATCTCTAAAAAAACGGTTCTGAAGGGATATAAAAACCCCTCTGAGACCACTCACAGAAGAGCTAATTCCAAATTATGAAGCGATTGGATAGATCATTGAGAAAGCGCTGCATAAGTAATGGGTATATTATTATTGATATTATCGTCATATTGACATTACGTTTACATCTCGCAGTTGTGAGGTCACTTTTATATCCATTTGGATCACTGATGTGAGATCATAGGTGTGAGGTTTGTACGATCTCACAGTCAGGTTGGCGTGATATCATGACTGGGAGGTTTGGTAGAGTGAGGGCCTCGTCCTTGGCCATTCCTGATTATTTGCGAAATTTTGAGAGAAAATAAACAAAATTTATAAGTATGTAAAATCGTGGAAATAATGCGCTTTTGACACACAAATATCTGCCAACGCCCATCAGGCTTACACTTACCCATCTTGGACTCGCAGCACTTACTTTACCACCAAAGACGTTTAATATAGAAGTATGGGAAATTATTAGATGCTAACATACGTGTACACCAAGACTGATTGCATTCAGAGATTCAGAGATTTTCCACTGCAATGTACATCGTTCTTTTATTTGCGGGTTTCTTTTTTTCCGCCCTCCCTCTCAGCTTTCAATTAACTCAGTCGTATAATTGAGTACCCGATTGGCAGTGTTGGCAAATTGTACACGTGTCCTAGTCACCTTGCGGCAATATATGGCAACAAAAAGTCTTTGACAAATATAGGTGATTGTCTATTGACCCCATAATGGCGAATTAATTGCCTTAGGAAGAGAAAGGGACATTATATATTTAAGTTAGTACAGTGGTTCTTCCGTCCCAACTGACGCTGCGATATGTAGTTGGAAATCTACATTTATCTAGCGACCGAGCAGCGCCTGCTTCGAGAAACGGTTGCTGATTTCACCAGCGCCCGAGTGCTGAGTGGTCGCAAAATGACAAATCTGCGACTGCTTCGAGAAACACACTCGGAAGGACAAAATTGTTAAAAAAAAAATAAATAAATAAAGTACAATAAAAAATATACAGTACACAAAATTGTACATACATATTGCCTGGTACCATTCATTCACATGAACACATGCGTTCGTAGCTGTTCGTGTTTTAAGCGGCACTCCAATAAGGCATACATAATCAGACCAGAAATAGACATAAGAGGCGAGCAACATTTCTTTCACTCGACGGGCCGCGAGCTGTTGGATATTGTACCACGGGCCGCAAGCTATCGTAAAAACAAAAACATCATTGCGAGTGTTTCGTCGTGAATATTGTTGATCTAAATATATAATACAGATAGGCCTACAGAGTGCCCGGTAAAAATTATTGAGAGTTGTACCGATATAAACATACATGTACACATAATAAACATCAAATTATCTATGGAATAAATATGTGTTCACTGGTTGTCTCTAACAACTATTATCTTATTGTGTAAACATAGATGTCCACTCTGTACTCTGGCTCTATGCATTTTCACTATCGAGCTTTGTTTATTGTATTTACTACGGCAATATACATAACATTATTATGACACTTTATCCAGGTTCCCCGCCAAATGTGGACCAAAGAAGCAGCCCGTGACTTCACCTGGACGGCGGCCGCGGATTCCCCCGCTCTCTGGTACATCACAGAGTCAGGTGACATACGCCTGGTGTCTGAGAGCGGGGAGAGTCTGCCGCTCCAGATCGACACAGCCGGGATACAGAAGCCGGACTGTGTCGACTCGACACCTGACGGGGCCGCCGTCCTGGTGGCTCACGGGACATGGCCACACTGGTGGACAGTGTTCAGGCGGGAGTCGGGGCTGTCGTACCGTCGCCAGGCAACCTACCAGCTACAAGATCAGCCGTCAGGGAGTGACATAGAGCCTACAGCCGCACGCTGGACACATGACGGAGACGTAGTCATGGTGGTGAAGGAGGTGAGAAACTTGATTTATTGTGTGCATTGTGTAACAGGATTCGATTGAAATCAATATAAAGGACAACAAGAATAATTAGGCACATTGTTAGAGAATGTTGTTACATGTATAATTGAACTGTGGTAGCCTTCACACAGTGATTTGGGTGTCTGTATTTTTGTGTTAATCTTGAGTACGTATTATTATTATTATTATTATTATTATTATTATTATTGCCATCAGATGTCCAGTTATAACCTCCGGAAGTACCGAGTGTCTGACGGTGACCTGCTCTGGGAGGTGAAGGATGTCAGTATCTATGTGTCCCCAGGTCCGCTGTCTGTCTGCCAGCAGAGCGGCCACATCCTCCTGTCTGACGGGTGGGAAGTCCGTGTGTACAGCCCGGCCGGGGAGCTCCTACATCGTGTTCCTCTCCATCACAGCCCGGCCGGGGAGCTCCTACATCTTGTTCCTCTCCATCACAGCCCGGCCGGGGAGCTCCTACATCGTCCTCCTCGCCCTGTCCGGCTCCCACGTATCCGCTCAGTGTGCGCGGTGAGGAAGGACACGTGGTTATCTGGACACGAGGGCGGCTCTGTCCGTCTGTGGGGGGTCAGTGACACCGCTAGGGTCAAGCACGTGCTGGTTGATACAGGAGAGAGCTACGTCATGGGTCTGGCGCTGTCCGGGAACAGACTCCTCGCCGTACGTACCGGTACCTGGGGCATTGACAAACTGATTGTGTATAACGTGGCGGGCTGCCTGGAGTAAAGCTCCACTGTCACTAGCACATCAATATGTACATAATCATTGCTTAGCCACTGTACATATTTAGATGTTCAAGGCATCCTGATTGTAATAAATGATAAAGTGTGGTGTATATGTTTGATACATGTTTCAGTGATAATGTATTTCTGTAAATCTATGATGAATATATTCATGATAAATGTGTGAATGTATTGTGTGAATTTATGATCACAGTATCAGTGATAAATGTATGGTGTAAAACTGTGAAATTATGATTAATATATGCTTTAAATTTATGTTAAATGTATGATGTATTGTGATAAATATATCAATCATTAGTGTATGATGTGAATTTGATGTTGATATACAATTGTACCTGTATGTATGTTGCTGAATGGAATGTTTTTTTGGGTTTTTTTTTCTTTTTTTAGAATTTAAAGTGTTCCGTGCTTATATAATTTGGTGATAAAAATATTATAATTGTCATATTTGCTGTATCTTTTGATATTAACAATTAGCAATAAACAGTTATTATGCAGTTATATAATATAGCCTGATATCTTTTGTAGCTTATATAATATTGCAAAGACTAAATTGTTCCTAATTGTAAATTTCATTCCTTTCAATAAAATATGTTTTTCAATGTATGATTGTTGTTGTTGTTTACATTGAGCCAAGACGGTTCCTGTCATAAAGTGATAGAGAGATCAGTGGAATTTCTACTATTTACACTAACGTTAAAATAAAATGCTGGAAGTAGGACACAAATTCAAATTCACCGATATATAATTGTTGTTAAAATCTGAGTTTTCACACAGATATTTTATCTGAATATTGGAAACAAGTAAAACATTTAGTCTATCTGTAGAAGCTATTGAAAAAGACCATATTATTAACCGTAATGTCAGCGGCAGATGTTTATACTATAGATTCAATAAATGTGTCACTTGTTCACCAAATATCGGCGGATTGTTTTGTCTACGACCAGTCGTGTTGTGACATTCTCTACAGTTACTTGTTCTGTTTCTTTCTCTTGGCACAAACAATAATATTCCATTTGAATTTTAATAATAATAGTATCCACGGTGGGCACCCGTTCCGTGCTATTGCTGGTTTCGACGATCCCGGTGAAAAAAACAATAAATTCATATACATACACCAAGTATTGGCGTACAACAATAGATCCACGGAATATCGGGATATATCAGTGGTCTATAGACAAACCAATAGTTTTATATTTATTGGTCCAACAAGCATTGTCCACGAAAGCCAATAGTGACTACAGATCCTTTATTTGCAACTGATCGAGCGACGGTCGTCAAAATCGAGTGGTATTTTCATGCTAAATTAGCCCTACAAATACATAAATGTGAGAGAGCCGATGATACACAAATGTGTACTAAGATTAGTCCCTGTCCGGGAAACGTGAATAAGCCATATATTTTCTGACGGACAGCCTAAATCGGTTCGTGATCAAAACTTTTTTTGAATCCGCGTTATTGCTTATCAAGAATATAGGATATTGCTGGGGATCGAGGCTGATATCTTTTGTTAAGTTCTTCACTAGATGATAATGATGTTGTTTCGATTTGTTGATGGTATGGGACGTCGTTGTGTCGTAACTGGTTATTATAAATAATTAAGATGTTTTCTCTTTTAGTCCTTTATTCACAAATACATCTTTACTCTATGGCGGCACGGGGGGTCACGTACAATAAACATTAAAATGCCGGTCTCTGGATCTGCGAAACTCATTTATAAACCTTGTGGATATCTGACATCTCCCCCTGCTTTTTAAGTGCGAGTCCACGAGCAATAGAATTTTGAATACAATAAAAACTCTGCCAAATATATTATAACCCATACAATCATGTGGAACAATGAAGAAATAACTGGGTTTTGTTTTTACCATGAAACAGAGCATGTATCTAGCAGGGTTCTACGGCTGTACTACCTAAACTTGTCATTAAGCTCACATTTGATGTACATACAAATTAGTGCACTGAATTTGTAATATAGATGCGAGGCCGACTGGTACGGTTAAAGTAAGCAATCACAAATAGCACATCAAAATAAAGCCTGATAACAAAGTCACCAACATTATACGGCATGACAATTCACAAAATTTCTACGCGTCGTAATCACAAAATGCACATATTACATTACCATAGGCCTATTGATATAAAATCTACCCATGAGTTGTACGAGTGTCCCATATGTAGACCTGAGCGCTAAAATGAAGAACATTGTGAATGACACATATAACAACATCCCGACCGATAAAAAGAGTCTCAAACGAACGTAAAGAATGTTCATGTATGTTCAAGCGTTATGTATGTGTGTAAAAGCCAAAATCACGTATATCCATAGAATGTCATTATAGTCTGGTGTGACTACCGCAGCTTATTGCTATGAAAATGCATTATCAGATGTGTGATGAAATTGACGAGATGATATGAAACGACGAAACATTGGTGTATAAATGTGTGTCGTAACTGATTATTATAAATAATTGAGAGGTTTCCTCTTTTAGTCCCTTTATTCAAAACACATCTTCACTGTATGGCGGCGGGATCTCAACTGAATACAAATTCAAACTTACACATGAAGCGGGAAACCGGCTTTCTGGAAAGTGGCATTGTCAATTAACATGGTCACCGTGCACCCCCAAGTGATCCTCCATGGGTGGTATCATTTTCTTCAGAAACATCACTAGATTCATATTAGCGATGTTAACACGAAAAAAACTGGGACTCACTACCCCTAACGGCCATATTTCAAGATGGCCACCATGAAAAATCGATATTCTGTTATCGCGCTCAATAATTTCTTTTTTTATGTGATCTGTGTGTCAAATCTGGACAAATTGGGTCTGAATATTATAGTAAGCATACAAGGCAACACAATATACCATATAAAAGGTTTTAGTTGGAAAAAAATTAATTAAAAACAAAATGTCCGCCTTACAAACATGATTTTTTCGTAAAATTTATCGTATCTTTGGTTCTATTCCACTTACAATGATAATTTTGGTGTCTACTAATGGGTTTTCATATGTGCCGGATCCAGTGGGGCAATAATAAATACCCTTGGAGCAAGTGTTTGACAGATAATTGCGAATATAACGAAATGTGCAAAGATACGAAATACGTGAAATTTCGCAATAATTCCTATATTGATGATACAATGCCTAATAACCGGTGTTAATATCCATATTCTGCCATCATATCATTGAAGTGATCTGGTTAACAAATTATTAGTAAGCTTTCCATGTATTTTTCACCAATGTTCTTTCTCATATACCATATTGGTCCTAATAGAAGCACGCGCCCCAATAAAAGAACATCATGTTTCATTGCAGAAAACAATGTCATGTTCTTCACTTTATAACTGTCCTTATATCTTATAACATGCTCTTTGTCGTTTCAAACATCACATTTAGGATATTTTATAAAATGAACATTGTAATAAACACGGTATAGTATTATACAATTGATTTCCCAAAAAAATTCTCTTGAAGTTTACCTATTTTTATGCTCACTAATTTTGACAGTCATGCATTGGAGTACTGCTCTTCTATTTCAACCAATATTGCATCAAATAACTGCCTTCCAAAAGGCGCTACTGGTTCCAGTTGAACAAATATTTTCAAATGAGTTTGTTAAGCATACGAGTTGCTGTTGTTTTGTTTCAGTTATGTTATTTCTTCAATAATCGTGCACCAACATTTCTAGGATAGGAATATCAATAAATGGACTATCTACAATTATTTTTGGGTATTGATCTCGACAATCAGTGCGTACAATAGTTCGATTGAATTGTAACAGCAGTGTGTGATGACATGATGACAACCAGTGCCTGGACCGGAGACAGTATTTGGGACATGTTTCACCATACTGTCACAACAAATCCGGACCTGGGCCTTCTGATGTGGATCGAGGTCCTCACTATGGGGCTTTCTATTTACGTGAACAAAAAATTATATGTGGCATTTTTGCCCAAAGATCGCGGCAGGGGTTTGGTTGTTTTAGCCGCTTCTGTTCGAAGCTCGTGCATTGCCAAGGCGACACACTGTCCTTCTCTCTATCCACTATAATAAAACAATGGTCTTATGTCATCCCTTATTCTCGCGTGCTGGCAGTATGAATAGGCTCTAGCCAGCCCGCTTTGTCTACTCGGAGTTGTCTCAGAGCTGGCAAGGAGATAATGTGATGGATGGCTCAGCCATGAGCTGCAAGTCCCCTTTCATCGGCTAGATGTGTGCTCGTCACTGCCCTAGGGGCAATTTCCAATACGTGGCCCAGGAGAGGGACTGTGCTGACTTGGGGGCTCGCCCCTGGATCACCAGTCTCTCGTCCTGGGATGGTGCAACACAGGCTCTGACAGACGGTCAGGCTGCCCGGGGTTCTATCCAAGGACTGTCGGCTAGCCGGCCAGCTACAACTAACAATACAGTGATGATGCTATATCTGAGTGGTGTTCTACTGTCCAGGCTTGCTCTGCGGACTGCTACCTGATTACCATTCTAAAGTAATTACCTACATCCGCAATGACCCACATTGAATGGCCTAGCCTTGAGGATCAAGGATAGCAGACGTCAAACTTTACATTGGTGCCGTGACAAGGATCAGTCCGACGGCGTTCCATTGCAGCCTATTGTCGCAGTATCTTTATTCCCTCATCCCTGGGGACTGCCTGCTTTCTATTCCGAAAAGAAATCAAATAAAATATGAATGAAATATGACCCAGTTCGTGGAGACGTCCCCGGCGGGACCCTGGCGGGGTTGCAACATGTGTTGCCACGGGATATCATCTCCGGCGTTCAGGATGCTACTGGTGGAGCTGGGGATGGTTTAACCCCGTACCCTCCACTGTGCAGACAGTTGCCGCATCCTGTGCTCTTCCCTATGGCATCGCTGGACATCCGGAACCGAGTGCCAGTGATTGCGGCTAGTCACGGACAGATTGATAAACCATACCAGCTACCTCACCTGGCCGGATTGATTCCCTCAAGGACCCCGGGCCCGGATGTCGGACAGTCTGTCCAGAATATGATGGACCAGCTCACTTATAAAGCTGGCCCCCGCTGGCCACGATGACCATGGCCAGTCACCCCACGCAGGGCCGCCTGATCGAGGATTCGCTCGCCTTCTCCACAACACCAGCACCCTACGGAGCAGCTGACAGAGAGGGAGCGGCTGTTGAAATGAACAGCGCTCGATGAGTATTAGCGCTGCCAACAAGCCACACCGAACGTGGACCCTATGGTCCCCTATAACCCAGGGATGACTGGTCCGCTGGTTCTCTCTCCGATTCGTCTGACACATATGCCACAGCCTCCGCTGTTCTGGCAGTTGAAGCCGCGCCAGTGTGTATGAGCTATCCCACTCCAAACAATGCTCCAGGAGCAAGCTGGCAACCGGTGGCTTCGACCCAAAGCTACGCCGGCTACCTGGCGTAGGCTTCGTTAGCAGCTGGTCGGGTGGGATGTTCACGAATGAATACCCGCTAGCAGCCTCAAGGTACTTTGCGCCCACGTCCGTGGCATATGGATCCGCCCCCTTTGGTCCCGCCATGGGTAGGGCCGATGCTTGGGCTGCCCCTACTTACGCCACCAGCTCGGGATCTGGATGGCTGCGCAACTACAGTGAGGCCGATAGCTTGGTGGCCCATGGCTCATCAAACTCTAGGAGTATGACATGAAAATTCAGCACTGCACTGGAAAGCTGCATGGCAACGCTGACGGCCTGTCATGTTGTCATAAGTGCAAGAATCTGGATTGCGTGGGAATGACACTGTTCCAACGTGGTGAGGATTCTTCATCAGACTTGGAACTGGACCTTCCCGGAAGACCGCAGGCCACCGCCCCCTCCGCTACCATGGCGGTGTGAGCCACAGGAGCCCACCCTCGCACGCGGACCAGACGTTTCCATCGATGGCATCCAGCGTTCGAACCGGAGGTGCGGCTCAACTCCAGCAAGTTTTCCTCGAGTCCAGTGGTGTACTCCTTGTGGGCACTCTCTGCATCCTCGGACGTGTCTGAGTATGAGCGGCAGTTGCCCCCTCTGGTGACGGCCACTGGTACGCAGCCGGACGTAACGGATGAGGAACCGACCTACCTAGGCAGCTACTCTCCGGTGCAACTGGCTGCTTAACAACGAGCTCACAGCACCCTGGCGTTGGAAATAAGAGCCATCGAGCCCGAACAGGAACCTTCCAATGCTGAGCAGAAGACCTACAAGGAGGAGACAATATCACTCGTCTCCTAGTAGGAATGCCTCGCTCTCCAGGTAGGCCAACTTTACCAGTGCTATGAGCACCGAGCCCACTGCCTCCCTTTTGCTGCTCCATCAACTGCACGACCTCCATGTGACCGGCCATCTAGGCATCCGGAGGACCATCAATCGGCTAAAACAGTGCTTTCACTGGTAGCGGCTTGGATGTGCAGAGGTGGTGCGCAACTTGCCCACAGTGTCAGGCTCGAAAAGGAGTTCCGGCTCCTGGTCGCCATCCCTTAACTATGGTTAGGGCTGGCTCGCCGTTTGACCGGATCGCCTCGGATATTCTGTATACTCATCGGATCACTCCATGTGGGTTCCGATACATCCTGGTGATCTCAGACAATTTACCAATTACACCGCCGCCTACCCACTGCACTGCGGACGAGGTAGCTCAGTTGCTGGTAAATATGTGGGTGGTTTACCATAGCTTACATAAGCAGGTACACTCAGAGCAGGGCACGCAATTTGAAAACAACCTGTTCCGGGGCCTAGCAAAGATGCTGATGAGTACCAAGGTCTGGACCACCCCTTACAGGCCCCAGTCTGATGGACAGGTCAAGAGATTCAATCCATCTATCTTGAACATGCTGGCGGCCTTTGTACATGATTTTGCAAACAACTGGGATGACCACCTCCTCTACGTCTCAATGGCATATAGGTCATCGGTCCACTTCGCCACCGGGGTGACGCCACACGCGATGTTGTACGGCCCGGAACTAAATCTGCCCATGGATATCATGTATGCAACTGCGGCTTCGCGCGAGCACACCGAGACAAGCCTGCCATCACGCAGAAGCGAGGCTGTGACGCCCATGCTAAGGGCTATCCACCAGCCAAACAGGGCAACAAGTTTGCAAGGCCGTAACTGCTCGCCAGTTACAGTCCTTGTTCAGTCTTCCTCCTAAAGTTCACTTCGGTGACAATAGAGAAGTGCCTCAGGTGTTCCGGCCACTCCATAGAGACACCACCAAACTTATTCGGGAGTATCTGTCTCTGCAGAGGCTGCCGCAATTGTAGACAACGTTGAGATACTCCCATCGGAATAACTCCTACGGCTTAGACGTATTCGTGGATTTGTAGTCCGTTGGCTCCTCTGAAGAGAGGGTACTCTCGGTATCAGACCAGTACATCTCCAAATCCGTATCTCATCTCCTCTGCTCTTGTTTTGGAATCGGGGTGGTCATCGGTTCGAGCTGGATGGCTGGTGGCATCTGATGGTAGTACACCACCAGTACAGACTGAAAAGGTAGCGCTCCCATCTGCGGAGCCGTCATCTGCAGAGACACCTGTTGCATCTGCTGTTCAGCCAGCTGCAGCACCATCACCTGCTCATGCATCAGCAGAACATGTTGCACCATGGCCGCTGCAGAGCATATGCAGTGCATCCCACTTGCGGAGTTAGTATGGCTCCCGCCATGCAGCCAGCAGCTGTTCTCGGTCCTGCATCATGGCTGGAAGGTCATGATGGAAGGCCTATAGGCTAAGCGTGGCCCAGACCTCCTGCTTCCCATGGGAGAACTGAGGGTCCCTCTCAAATGAAAGATTCTAAAATTAGGCCAAGGGCTAAGAAAGGTTACCGGAAAAAATATGTTTTATATTCCTGTGACCTTGAAAATAAGGTCTTGCTCAAATGCAACGTCATGAGAATATCCAGCAAACATCTATATCATTCCCGATATGTCCATTGTTTGTTAAGCTGTAAATTCAATAACAAGTAAAACAAAATAGCAATTTTGTTCTATGACCTTGAAAAAAAAGGTCGAAGGTCGAATTAATGGTCATCAAAATATTTGGCATACATCATTCCCCATAGGTGCACAAATGATTCTTAAGCTCTAAAGTCGATAATAAGTGAGATATTAGCCATTTTGTCCTGTGACCTTGAAAATGAGGTCGAAGGTCAAATTCAAGGTCATCAGAATATTAGGTGTTTACCATTTCCTATATGTCCACAACTGATTCCTAAGCTGTGAAGTCGATAATAAGTGAGAAATTAGCCATTTTGTGTTCTTGACCTTGAAAATGAGGTCGGAGGTCAAATTCAAAGTCACGAGAATATTCAGCATATATCATTTCCTACATGTCCACAAATGATCCCTAAGCTGTGAAATCGATAACAAGTGAGATATTAGCCATTTTGTCCTGTGACCTTGAAAATGAGGTCAAAGGTCAAATTCAAGGTCATGGCAATAATCTGAATATATCATTGCCTATATGTTCTTAATTGATTCCAAAGCTGTAAAGTTGATAATCAGAGAGATATTGACCAATGAGGTCAAAGGTCAAATTCAAGGTCATGACAATAATCTGAATATATCATTTCCTATATGTTCATAATTGATTCCTAAGCTGTAAAGTCGATAAGAAACGAGATGTTAGCCATTTTGCCCTGTGACCTTGAAAATGAGGTCAAAGGTAATATTCAAGGTCATCAGAATATTCGGCTGATATCATTTCCTATATGGAAATATTTTTAGGTATTTTTGTGCAAAATTTTAGAAATATTCCATCATAAACTTTAAAGATAAAAATTAGGCCAAGGGCCGAAGATAGGTTACCGGACAATGTTTAATATTTTAGATGTTAGCCAGGTCACTGGTTGAATTCAAGGTCAAGAGAATATTCAGCATATATAACATTAAGCATATATCATGTCCACAGTTGATTGCTAAGCTTTAAATTCAATAATCAGAGAGATATAAGCAATTTTGTGCTGTGGCCTTGAAAATGAAGGGGCAAAGGTCTAATTCAAGGTCATCAAAATATTCAATGTATATCATTTTCTATATCATGTCCACAATTCATTCCCAAGCCATACAGTCAATAGAGGAGCAAGATATGAGCCAGTTTGTCCTTGGACCTTGAAAATGAGGTCAGAGGTCAAATTCAAGGTCACGAGAATATTCAGCATATATCATTTCCACGAGAATATTCAGCATATATAATTTCCATATATCATGTACACAATTGATTCCTAGTCTCTAATCTCAACATCAAGTGAGATATTAGGCATAATGTGTCCCATTATAAAGCATAGGAGAATTTAACATGGGAAAGTCCCATTTGGGCCGAGTTTGGGCCAAAATGGCCCACTTCGAGCGATTCAAGCGCAACGAAACTTATAGACATCATAGGAGTACATATGAGGAGTGTTATGTATCAAAAAGAAAAAAAGTTACTGAACAGATTTTGAGAAAATGCCCACCAAAGTCCAAAATCAGGCATTTTTCGTCGAAAACGGCCGCCATTTTGAAAAAAATGCGAAAATAAAAAAACTAAAAAATACCTCCTTCTTGAATTATTTTTAAGTATTTTTGTGCAAAATTTCAGAAGAATTCGCCTGTAAACAAAAAAGATAAAAATGTGGACGACGACGACGGACGACGAACGCAACGCCATGCCGGACGGACGCAACGCCAACCATAGGTCCGGTAACCTAAAAATGTGAACGGACGGACGACGGACGCCGGACGCAACGCCATGGCAATAGGTTATCGGACCAAAGGTCCGGTAACCTAAAAAGGGCGAAGAAGGTGCTTGCTGCCTCCTGTCTGCCGATCGAGTGTGTCCTCTCTTTTCCGATGTGGCCCGTTTTCTGCCTCCTAGGCAGTCCTCTTACTCAAGGATCATGCTGTCCGCCAGGTAAGATGTGGTCTCCCCAACACCCTACTCCGCCCGCAACTCTCGTGGACCCTCTGCAGATAATGCTCCCGCTCTCGCCTCCTGTCTTGCTGAACCTGGGAGTCTCCTCATTGAGGACATCAATCTTCACCAGCATCGGTCATCAAATCTCACCGACTCTTCTGGATCCACATACTCCAAACGTCTTTCGCACTCCTCTACACCTCCTGGTCCTATGCAGAAGATGAAGGAAGATCGTGTGGAAGATCAGTGGGCACTAGTGACTAAATCTCTTTTCACTCAAAGTGGGATACCTCGGGCTATTCTTCTGAGCTGTATGCTTCTTTGATGAATCCTGGTCACGGTACCTAGTCGAGTTTCTGCAGCGATTTTGTGTTTTGTTGTCATTTGTTTGTTTTTTATTTCATTGTGTTCATTGTTTTCATTTTCTGTATAGTTTTTCCATAGCACCTCTCGTTCCTGTGTCTGAATGCTGTGGACAACTATTGGCGAGATGTCCGAAATTCCATAGAATTTCTCTGAGAAGAGAAAAGTGCTGAAGACAAAAATTCAAAAACACAGGTTCCTATTACCAATATATGACGAGCAAATATTCACTTGCAAAATATAATAAATATAGTACCCTCACACAGTGACCAGATTTAGTAAACGTCACTGGGTTATACAATAGTTGAAAGGTTACCCTGGGTCCAGGTTAGGACCGAGACCCTGCCTAACAATAAGCCTTTGAACTAGGCCAGGCGGAGGTAATCATCCCAGGCTCCTCAACTCATCCATTTCCGGTTCTCCACTGCAGAGTCATGTCGCCGATGTGCTGAAGTGCCTGGTATGGGGATGGTCCTGTCTCTGAAGAGGTCCTCGTCTCTGTGTAGTTCCATGTCACTGCGGAGGTCCTTTTCTCTGTGGAGGTCCTCATCTCTGCCAAGGGTCTCGTCACTGCCAAGGTCCATGTCACTGCGGAGCGTCCTCTGCACCTGCAGAGGTAGGTGCGGAAGCCTCTGCACCTGCAGAGGTTTGAGAAGTAGGTGTGGAAGATGCTCGAACTAGACATCAGTTATTGCCCTTGGGCTAGTGCTCTGGTTATGGTGGAAAAAAAGACCGTTCGTAGAGGTTATGCTTTGAATATTGTATGCTACATGATTTCACATAAAAGGACTCATATCCTCTCCCACACATCAAGGACACGTTCCACGCCCTGGCTGGTTCACAATATTTTTGTGCACCCGATCTGCCTTACAGGTATTGGTAGGTCCACATGAAGGGATAAGGCGATAAGGCGAAAAACCGCCTTTGTCAATAAGAATGGTCTTTACTAGTTTGAGGTGGTGTCGTGCGGTCCCCGTGAGGTACATGGTGTACATCTATGATGTCATGTATGTGCGCTCTTTCCAGAAGACCCTGACCAACCTTTACATGGAGCTCCATGGCATCCGGGACACAAGGCTCAAACTGAAGCCGATGTGCGATCTCTTCATTCAGAAGATGTACTTGGGCTTCATGATGACCGCAATAGGCGTCCGATCAGACCCCGCAAAACGTGACGCTGTGCGGAGTTGGCCCAGCCATGTTGAAATCGATACATGTCGTGATGAATATTGCTAGAATCATTGATTCGGTTCCGATATGCAACCTGCAGAACGTTCACAAGATCCGGTAACCTAAAAACCATTTACCGTGCAACGATTCTCTGAATGCAAACGATGCTTGGTTTCGGGACCTATGTCTTTGAGCATCTGAATATATATATATATATCATAGTTCCATATTGTGGCTTAAAACTTATTTGTGGTAAGAATCGCTAATTTGAAATGTTAGTTTGTGCAAAACTCTGGATATATCTTGTATACACACAAACCAGTTGGAGTTTTGCTGCGAGACCAATATGGGTAAGCTTACAGAGATTGGAGGAATTTTGTCTTCCAAAATCGCTTTTATTTCTATATTATACATCTTTCCTCAAAATTTCCCAAAACGCTGGTGCGCGGGGACAAGAAACCGATAATTAACCAGGAATGGCCTTATGTTTGAAAATTTGGCCTATTTTCATGGCACAAATGTGGAAGTCTTGCATTAGAGTACCGCTCTCGTATTAGGAAACTTGAGCAAATATTCCAAATCGTTCCTAGGATTTTGTGTTGAGGGTACCTCTAGGTGACTAAATATTACAGCTTTTACAATAGAACAAACTACATATTTTCAGTGTTTCTCTCCACTTTTATTTGCCCAGTAACAATAATGTGCCTAAAAGGCACAGACTTATAGTTTAGCAGCTTAGTCCTCCTGTTCAGAAATTTTCTTCAAGAAGGACGCCTTCTTCTGCTTAATGCGATCCTCACGCTGCGCTTTGGACATCTTGCGGCGATTCCACCTGCAAGCACAAATGTGAACATAAAGTTACTTTGTTTGGCTTTTGGAAATCCAAATGTTCATTATTGACATATTCACACTTAGAAGATTAAAATTGTTTCAAAGGCGTGAATATATATTGACCACAACTGTTCACGAATTAATGAAAATATTTGCAATACCTCAAATCAACCTGAAATTTTGCCTTTCACAGCATATATTTTAATCGAAAACACGACAACTATCGACTGATACCATACCTCTTCGTCTTCACATCCTTCTCAACCTTGGCTTTCGGCGACGGATCGTCACGGATAGCTGCATGGACTTTCTTGTACATGGCCTCCATTCCGTCAGGCGTGACGCCGTTCTTGATGAACTGTGAGAACTGGCGCTTGAACGTGTCCTCGTCGTCCGCCTGGAGTTGTCGCATGTACTCTGCCACATGCTGGCCAAAGATGTGGTTACGCAGGACCTCGGCGCTGAAGTCGTCGCTCTCCGCGTCGTATCCGGGGAATCTCTTCATTCTGAATGTAGATAGAACAGTCAGCCATTTCAGTTTCTCCCATTACTTTTTTGTGTCATAACGAATTTTTGAACATGGCTCAAAACCATCTCAAATTTGCATATCACAATAGAAAATCTAGACAGTATTACAATTTTATCATGGTAGAGATAATTTTGAGACCACTTAAAACATGAACTGGATAGAATCCATGAATCATTTTAATTCCTAAATACAGGAGTTTTTTTACATTAGGCCAAAAAAAAGTCTTTTGATTCTCATCATGGTGCTCTTGGTAAATTGGTGCTAGGATGCTAGGATTTTTTTTTAACGCTGGGTGATGAAAATCTGAAAGGGGCGATGACTCAAATTATTACTTGTAAAACGCTTACAAATCATACTCAGGTTTTAAAACTGAAAGTTCTATAAACAACATATGTTAGCACAACGTCCAAACGAGAGAAGTAAATAGAAGCGAATAGTACTGACAAATCAAATGCTATACGAACGCTATCTTACGCCTACTCAACATAAACATGTGTGTAAAACTTGATATGTAATGATACAGAAGTATACACAGATTCAGGACTAGAAATGAGCAAAACATACATGTTAAACTATAAAATGCTAGTATTCAGGCCACTCAACATAAACAATTCTATGAAACTTGTGAAACAATACTACAGCATTTGCAGGCTAAGACTAGAAATGAACAAAATATACACGGAAGTATATCCCTGGTTTTTACACGGTGTCATGTGTGTTGAGCTTCACGTATTTATTTGGGATATTTGTGTGTTGTTTTTACACTGTATCATGATAAACTGTGACTAGAAACGACACAAAACAAGTTTTCTGAGGCCATGTTATGCCTGGTGAGATCTGTAGATACATATTGAATACACCCTAAGAGATCAGGAGAGTCCATGGGAAACTATCGAAACAAGATCATTCCTATTGAAAAATAAACATTTTCACATCATTTTTTTAAGGGAAGCCTATTTCTTCTTGTGTTCACAAAAAAAAACACTGACGCGGGAGCAATAAGTGGTGCGCACTGGAATGAGAACCAAAAGACTATTCTTTTTTTGGCCTTGTATATAGCAACATATCACATGCAACACATCATAACAAGAACTGATGATGCCTTGTGAACTCCGTACCCATGGGGGATGTTAAGCCCACCATCTACGGCACCCTTCAGGACTCCGAACACCTTGGCGCCGGTGGTCGTCCTAGCGAGGCCGACATCCAGGTAACAACGGAATGGAGCCGGCTGTCCATCTTCTGGCTCCACGATATACTCCTCTCCGTTCACCTCCTCAGTACCGGAGTAAATGCTGTCCAAGTTAAACTTCTTCAACATCTGTTGGGAGAGAAGATGTGGATAGACTATTATTAATAGAATCATATTAAGTGTGGCCCAGAATAACATTGAGGTCGCAGACCCAATTTGTTTGCATCATGTTTTGGTTTCATGTTTTGTAAGAAATACTACCTCTTTTCATGGAATCATAATACAACCGAAGCACTTTATTAACTCCCACTGGAGAGTTCTAGGGTCCGCAACTTTTATCTCGAAAAACCTGTAGCACCTCGAAATCTTCCAAGATCAATATACAACTGGAAGTATAGAATGGTCACTCACCCTTCGGGCCATCAGCAGGCCCGTACAATAAGCAGCGGCGTAATTCGTCAACCCGACCTTCAAGCCATATCTTGGGAGCTCATGCGCGTATGCGGCACAAATAATTGTGTCACCCTCGATTCTGGCGTACGCTATCTGTAAAACAACGAAGTTTCGGAGTTAAGAATTTCAAGTAAATCTGTACTTTGAATTTTTAGTAACCTCAAACATTTCACAGTTTAGGTAACTAATTTTATTTTTTTGCATACCAGTTTACATTGTATGTATATATATTCTTTTATTCGAGACAGAACTAACCTGACAAACAATATCTTTGTTAGTGAAACGAACGATCATGCGATACTTTGGAGTGTTGTACTTGTTCTTGTCCTGAACCGTCAAGCGTTTTCGAGCAAAGTAGTCAGTTCGACCCTCTGTGTTTAGAAAACAAAAGATTTACGCTCCATTTATGGAACACACCAACAATCGGTATTAGTTCAACAAAATTATACTTTAAGCCTGTAAATTACCAGAACTGATAGAGTCAGGGCTATTTGTAGTTTCAACTATAGGTTTTATTTGATCAGGAAAACATACCTCTCCTCCTTCTGAATTTGACTTGGAAGCGCTTGAAGTACTGTTTGTTCTTGACAACCTTCACGAATCCTCCAACGGGTCGCTGCAAGCACACAACAAAACTGCTCAGATATCCACGGGAAGATACTTTCTTGCACAAAGATATAAATGTTGGCGGCCTAATACCGTGACCTCATATTGCTAAGTTATAGCCTAAGTAGCTCATTTGGTGTTCTTTTCGGCATTCGCCGAGAAAAATTCACAAATTAAAAAGCTGAGAAGCTGATGTAGAAAATTCCGAGTCTAGGGGCTTATATGTAGAATAGGTATAAAAGGTCAATTTTTGTTGATATATGTTTCACCATGATGTGCCTCATTTTATGATTTGGCTATGCTAAAACATACCATGGCGATCAGAATTCTCGCCGAAAAAGATTGTGTCTTGAAAAGCACTTCCGGTTGATTTATATGGTAGTGCTTTCCATCAGAAAATGATTGATTAATTCAACTTATTCATTGTGCCTGAATTTCGAAAGCAATCACGAAATTTACGCCCTATTTCGCACCAATAAGACACAAACACACGGGTTTATGCAAGTAACTTATCAACCAACCGAGTGCCCTGGAACAGATAGTGGGTAAATACGGTTCATGCAATATTAAAATTTCGGAGAATGGTGTGTAAACAAAAAAGTTAGTCCATTTGGCCTATATATAACGAAATAGGAAAACATCAAAACGTATATCTATAGAAATGCTACGGAGATCGAGGGTGTTCCACGGTCCATTTCACCAGATTTTACTAGTCTATGGACCAACCTGATAGGCCAATTTTTTAGCTTCTCATCCAATCTTTTTGAAAATGCATTCTTAGTTAGGCGGGTCTGAGATAATGGCTAGGATGTACAATAACGTGGGCAATTTCATTACCAACTAATTTCCCATACTTAGGATCCGAAACTACAATTGGTTATCATGATGGAAAAGTGTTCTTTATCACACACTAGATCAGGCAGATGTTCTTTTTATCTGTATTCATCAGTTTGTGCCACTGTCAGATTACTAGTAACTAGTGTTCGGCCTCGTGTAGAAATTTCAAGCTCGATTGATCATTGCACAGCTCGAGCTTTACAACTACAGATGCCAGTGTGAAAATAAACGATCCCTCGATGAATCAGCCTGCTGGGTCTCATCACACCCTCCAAGATTTTAACCGGAAGTGAGATGCCGCAAAGTTGGAAACGAAAATAAAGTGTGTTTGTGTCTTAATGATGCGAAATACGGCCTAAACTCAATAATAATTGTTGAATTTCAAGCACAATGAATGAGTTGAAATAATTGATCATTAAAATTGGGACTCGAGGGCTCAGAATTTTGGAAATTATGAGTGAGCGCTCGAACGAACACCATGATTAACTCATCATTGTCATTGATCATCATAGGGAAACAGGATTCCCACTAAATTATACGTGTGATAACTTAGGGGCCCAGTGTATATGAAAAACCGTCGGACCGTCTGACATGTCCTGTGTAAATGACTGTGTGTCCGATGTCACTCGGCAACACTTCTGTCCAGATGTCAGATGTGTATAATCCAGCCTGAGTCCAAGTGCGGTTCGATTTTTTCCCGAATTTCAGCCACTCCCGCAATTTTGGATCTTTGATCAATCTTGAAACCTCTCGTAAATTGTTCAAGCATACACCATCTCGTAATACGAGTTGTCTGACTAAGAGTAAAATCGCGCCGTTTGAGAATACCGAAGTTGGGGCACACAAACTCAAGACTTTATATTCCCAAAAACGCCCAACACCATACTATCGTCTTCAAATTGCTGGAGGCTCTTGACCAACTGTGATAGAGTAAACCATACAGTTTTCGGACACTTAAGATGAAATCTCATTAATGGCTGTGGAGAAAAATACCAGATGATTTATTTTACATGCCACGGCATATGCACGTAAATGTGGTAAAAGTTATAAAGTCGTATGGAAATATTATTTTGTCCTGACTTCGATATTGGTGAATTATGAACTGTGAGTTCAAGTGACAGTAATCGGACACAGTCAGGCCCACTTCTCAACTAAGAAACGTAGCTTAACTAGGGGACAGTACCTTAAGTAGAGTACTGAAATCATACATTGCGCGCGTTTTGTATTACTCGAAACAGATTAAGCGATCGTACGTGTATTTGGGTAACAGTATTTCACCTGTAGCATGCCACACTTGTGACTGATTTTTGAAGGGAACGTATACGGAATTGAAGGACACCTGACGATGGTATGAAATATCATATAATAATCTATTTGACTTACGTTTTCATAACGGCGACATTTTGTTTGTATTTATGTGTCGTTTACGATGTTATCTTCAAATATAATACATGAAATTGAAGCTTTCGGTCTCCACAACAGAAACGTCTTGTTTGCGCATGCCTAGGACATGTCTCAAAGTAGTTATCTATTCATAAAGCGTCTGGGCCATCTTCGATATCATTTTTGTATGGAGTGGTAATTTCGACAAAATGAACATTACCGGTACATGTGACAATATATATGTGAATAACAATATAGCTATGGTGACGAAAGGACGAGTTTATATGCATATGGCAGTCTTTCGAGTCAAGACTATGGCACAAGTCACCGAATCCAGGCCCAGCCTTCAGGCGAGGCTTAGATTCTGTGACAAGTGCTATTAAACATCATGATCGCACTAGAAAAAAATGCCAAATGCATTTTCTCACACGATTACGAAAGAAATATCAATAGTAACGGAATCTATTCTGGCAATTCCGCCCAAAGATCACGGCACGAGATTCTTTCTAAACACTACACTTGTTTCTGGCCTTGTTTTGGACGCTTCTGTTCGAAGCAAGCGCGCTGCTTAGCAACGCTCTCTAATCCTCTCGCCGATTATTCTGTAATAATGGCCTTACGTCATTTCCCTCGTTTCTCGTGCCCCTGGGGTATAAATATTGTAGGGTCCGCGTTGTTCAGAGGAGTTGTCTCAGAGATGAGCAAGGCGAGAGGACGACTGAGGGCTCGGCCATGAGCTCTGCATCCCATCTCACCGGCTAAGGCCTGCGAGGGCCCTGGGGACAATTTCCATAGGGGGCCCAGGTGGGAGATTTCGATGATTCAGGGCTCATCACTGTAAACCACTGGTCTCTCGCCTGGGATGGTGCGACACAGGCTCTGGCAGACCGTCGGGCTGTCCGGGGTTCTGTCCCCGAGGCAGACCGCGTCGAGCCAGCTTCAGTTAACACCACGGTGATGATCCTGTATCTGAGTGGTGTCCGTATGTCTGGGCTTGCTGGGCGGGCTGCTACCTGGTTAAGGTTCTAGTGGGGTGAAACCCGGGTCCGCGCTTACCCTCGATGAACAGAGTATCCGCGAGGATCCGAGATAGCGGGCATGCATCCGCCGTGACCCGTGGTCACAGGACTATCCTGGAGGATCCCGGATAGCGCACGAAGTCAAACTTTACACTATTGTTTTCACAACACCTGTGCTGGGAATGATTCTTCCCGGAAATGGTGTCATCATTTTGTTGTCACAACAGAGTGTGAGAAATATACGTATTGTAAGCAGGTTCTCTGAAGTATTTGCACATAACGACTTCACTACACTACAACATTCATAAACGTCATTGAAATTCAATTTTTGTTTGTGAAACCAAATTAGGAGAAGAAAGGAAGACACCATACTGGTCCTCGAGGTCAATCGTACATGGAGAATCCTGCAGGAAGAAGAAAGGCTATGTGGGATCGCAAATATTCTTTGGTGAAAAAGGTGCGCATACTTCTTCCTACAACCATATTGGTGAATACATTAAACTTCAGTAAAGTATTATTACCTATTCCTGGTCATCTTCTGATTCGGAAGAAACTGCAGTGATTTCGTCCTTCAGTTGTTCCAGGAATGCAAGTTTTTCATCTTTTCCGTTTTCTTTATATTCACTTTGAAGGATGGGATGGGGTTGAACACAAACAAATATTTATGGAAACACTGCTTGAGGGTAAATATTTAATTGGGAGTTCTGGCGTTGTGGGCATAAATGCAAAGTATTCACAGAGGATTGTATTGCAATATCTTACGTCATGTGGTCCTCGGCAGCCTTGCCCTTATGGTTTCCTAAATCATGAAGAGCTCTACTGATGTGGCGATTAACTTCAGCCACTGTAGTTCTTGTCAATGCAGTTCGGTCAGAGGCCTTGATGTAGATGCGAGATACTTTGGTGCCACAACCTCCACGGAAATAATTCCACATGTTCTTTTTAGATATGTTGACAAGGTCGAAAAAAGAGTCATCGAGAACATCATTGTCCACAGACATGCGGCTGTTCTCCTTGAGAGGGTCCTTAAGGATGCTTTCAAGTTTAGGCAGATGCATATCACTTGGATATGATCTGTGGCGCTGAGATGGCCCCACGTTGACTTCGCTCTGTCGAAGCTGGAAGAGTGAAAGGTCATGTGTAACGTTTTTCTTTTTTTTTTCCTTTAGGCAAGAGAGCTTCGAAAGACCGTCAAAGCGGAGGTCTTTGTAGAAGTAAAGAGCAGTACACAACATGTAGTATATGGAACTAAGCAGTTACGAAAACAACGAGGGTTTGCGTCTAACGAGCTGGACCACACAATCCAACGAAGGCTTGAAAAGGATAAGTTACAGTTGTCACAGGTGCGTTTAGGGAAACAGCGATTTTCGAACATAATCAATATAAAAATACACTTTTCAATGAAGCTGTGCTTCAGTGTTAAATGTTGTACCAATGAAGTGTTATGAAAACAGTGAGGCATTAGTACATTTAACAAATGCAATTAATATGAAAGGATGCAGTGGTCAGTTATTTGTTAGGAATACTACAGAATATGTGGTCATTTCAGCCATGTGTGAATTATGTGCAATAGGAAGATGACACGGAGCCCGATGACGACGGCGCTGTCCCCACTGAGTCTGAGCAGCCTGCCGAGGAAAATGTTGCAGAAAACCAAGCCACCACTGGGACTCAATATGAGGCGCCGAAGGAGGATCCAAATGTTATTGCAGAAAGCACTGATGTCAATTCCTGTAGAGTTTGTAAAAAGGGTGGAGATAGCGATGAATGGGTGGGATGTGAGGAACCCGATTGTGAATATTGGGTGCATTTGTCATGTTTGGGTATCACACCCACCATTTCGGTTAAGTTATTCTTGAAGAAGTTTGTTTTTAACTGTCCGGATCACCGTTAATCATTTAAATGTCATTTGTATTACAATTGCAGTTTTGCCATTAAAGATGTTTATCGGAAATGAGTCTTGGTGCTCGTAAAGTCCACAAAGTGACACGTTTGTGCGATGTGCGAAACAGAATTCTCCACAAACCCCAATTCCACGCACATGAACTTCAACATGATGGAGTGTAAAACATCAGGCAAAAATGAGAGTGTGAACACAGAACAAAGTGAAAGATGAACATGCAGTGTAACACATCTAATGTACAAATGTCATGATAACCTTTTCCATCTGATCAAGGGTGCGACAGACCCGGCGCCACTGGTCCTGTGTTGGTACTCCCGGAGGAGCCCACATCTTTGTTCTCTTATTACGGCCCTCCAGAACAAAGTCACCTCCTTCGTGTTTCGTGGAAAGTCCGGATACTGAAAAGGATTCATTAGCAGCCAAGAAGTCCTTCACAGGTTGTGGTGCCTTTACACGTGTCACCAGGTCCCGGAAATGGACCTCCATATATGTTGTCATGTTTGTGGCGTAGAACAACGACCCGAACACAATACGACCGCTGCATGCTTTCACCGAATCATTGTGACGAATTCCCTCCCGATACATCATGACACCCATTACATATGTCAAATGCAGATCTCTGACGAGGATGTAGGTTGCATTTTTGGCACCATGCAACCAATCGTAGAACCCATGAGGTGTAGGCAGTAAACCGGCAGATGTGCTGAACTCCATGTATGGCCTCAGAAGCATTTCAAGACATGCATGGTGAAATGACACAAGCAGGCCCCATGCCTTGTGATGGTCTGTGCAGTTGATAACTGCTTCCTGGGATTTGCTACTGTTGTATCCCATGACTTTTGACACGAACTCCTGCATCCCCAGAGGCCACAACAGTTTGAAAAGGCATTTCACTATGTTCATTTCAAAATGACCTGCACCTGGGAGAATCAGCATTGAGCCATGTTCTCCTGGGTTTCTGTCTCGAATGCGCTGTGAAAGAACGTACGGATTACCGTCACATCCAAAAGCCATCCAATTGCCATCAGTGCACTTGCGACGCAGATCAATCAAAACGTCAGAAACTGTCTGATATGAGTTTGGATTAACCATGATTGGCTCTCCTGTGCGCACTTCATCAGGGCATATCTCTGACACTTTTGTTGTGGACATAGATTGGCGCTGCCTCAGTATATTGTCAATGACACAATCTCTCCACTTGCTGAAAATGTAATGATTTGGGACCATGTACTACTTTAATCATTGGAATTTAAATAATTAGGCCGGCTCACCAGGGCCATCCAGCCTCGCCACACTTGCGGCGGCATATAGCATGTACGGCCAGAGAATGATGGAGACATGCTTCCGTGTGCTGTGAGCCCCCCCCCCCCCCCATGGATCCTGTCCTTATCCGCAACGGGTGACATACATTTGCAGTACTGACTATCTATGTGATAGGTCACCCCTACCAACATACTAAGCTGGCCCGGAGTTAGCTATGAATTCGTGCAACTACATGCAGTACGTGGCTGTAGCGCTTCACATGCACCCGCATGTATGGTGAGGTGGCTAGGCCCCAGTTAGCCAGAGTCAAGTCCCTGACCAGGACGGTAAGATTCAACATATACTGTACAGACCTAAGTTCTTTGTCTGCTAACGACACCAGACCATGCATCTCTCCCATCTGCGCATCCGTGAGGTTAAAGTCCTGTAGCCAAATCTTTGGGTCGTACTGAGGGTCCTTTTGAATTTGCGCAGTCATTTTGGAGGTTATATGTATTGTTGTGGTGATAATTGACTGGGGAGCACGCTTCAGTGATAGTCCGTAATTTTTACCGATAATTTGGTTATTGTCAAAAAATGTTATGATATCTTTGCTGGGCACTTCCACTCCCTCTTTCCCCTGTTGATTGATCCAGTTTGTGATGCACGTGTACGAACCATAAGGGCCACAGGAGCATAATATCTTTGTGGCCGTCTTACTTTTTGACGTGAAATAAATCGTCAGGTTAGATTTGAAGCAAGAGGGACCTATGAAATGACCATTTTTCACGTGCAGAATATGTTCCATGCAATGTACAAAGCATTTTTTCTTATCAGGGGATTTCTCCAGGTCAACGTCCAATACTGCTAACAGGAAGCCAGTCACCACGGGAGGGAAGTCATGCAGTACTTTGTTGCCAATGTGTAGGTCCTCACAAACGGATTTATAACTATCAAAATGGTTACCAATCAAATCAGTTATGTGCTTCTGTTGTGATTTCCCAATAGCCTTGCTAAGTTTTGAGGAATCGCTTTCGGAAATGTATCCAGCATGCAACCTTTTACATAGTTCGTTCACTAGTTCCTCTGACGTCAGGGATGAGGCATCAAATTTAGCTCGTTTACTTGGTGGCGTACTAGTATCAACGCTTTCATTACAATCCATGGTTTTGCTGTGTTGAACACACAAATTGCACACATTGGAGGCTCTACGGGATATATGTCCTTTCTCTATCATTTCTTCGATGACACACTTCGAATATTTTCGAGATGATATTTTTGACACATTGCACTTGCTATCTGCGAATAAATCGTCGTGAAAGTTGGACGAACACTTCAGTTTTGAAGCCATTTTCACTGAAAAAAAAAGGTAAGCCATTTCTAAATTACTGGCCACATGCTGGCTATGTGAATACAACCGCATGATGATGTGCAGGATACATCTCGTGCACTGTCATTAATGTTCAGACACTAATGTAATGTTCATAGATAGAATTCACTTTAAAACATGGAAACAAGTAATGAAGCTGCATTGAAACGCGCTGATGTAAGTGACGAAAATTCACAATTATACGTTGCCAGGATGTTTTATTTGCATCATTTTAAACTTTGTCTGTCATCCTAATTACTTCTCTCGGCACATAAAGCATAGGGAAAACATTAATGATGGTGCATGAAACGCCTCCAATGAGTACAAACATATTGTATTCATGGTTGTATTGACAGATAACACACGTGATGTACTTGGATATTATTTGATCGTTTGTTTTATACTGGCCTGTGTATGGGCCCTGACAAGACGTATATGCCCGAGGGAACATACATCTTGTCAGGGCCCATACAAGAGGTGGGACAGTATTTTCTCTGATCGCCTGTATTGAGCACTACTTCAACCGTTTTTTCAGTGGGTTCACCTTTAATTTGGGTACAAACGCGACAACAACAGATATTCACTCAATATCATTTTATATAATAATTCATCACATGCATGGAACAAGGCACAAAAACTGCAGTAAGGACTGCAAAATCCTTTATAATACCGCTAAATATTCAGGAATAATACCGTATAGTGTTTCAAGTCACAAATAGATCCTACAATTCGTGGCCATTTCAAATAGAAATATTATATTCGGATCCTCTATGTGTGACATAGCCTTCAACCATGCGAGAAAAATTACGCTCAAAATTCCGTTCCATACTTTGTGATATATTGCGTCTGCTAAAGTGCAAAAGACAGTCTAACTCATCTTTGGTACATCATTTCCGGTTTGTTGTGGAGGGAAAAAGTTTCTGGATATGAAGGAAAATTTTAGTTAAGGACTGGTCGGTCTGCAACATCAGCGACCATAGATAAGAATTGTAGGTACTTCAGAGGTAAAAGAATTGGATGTATCGATAAATCGCCTCTGTAAGTGATCGATTCTTCACAAAAAATCGTATCCGCATTCCCGGGTCAGGTGAGACGTCGGGTCAGTATGTCCTCATATCTGGACATCGGTCAGACACGCGTCCTGTGCATGTGCACGTGCAGAAGTGTACGCGCCTGTGTTATGTGACTGCTGTACATGTGACTGTACATGTATATTATGTCTCTGTCTTGTAATGAGGCCCGTTCTTTAACAGCTTACAGCTGGAGGCACGGCATGTGTGCAAACCAGGCGTGTTCTGTTGCCTTACGACTTCAATGGTGAATAGCTATGATATATCTGTGTAATTATGCATACAACATCGGTTACATTTCATTACAGCTGAGGCTGTGAGTAAAAAGTAAAAATAAAATAAAATGAATGTTAAACACCATAAAATACAGTTAAATAGGAGTAGGAGGGCAAATACCTGTGTTAGGAGAACAATGTCCGTGTAAGCGAATCATGAGTCTGGGGGAAACCCTGACGGTGACATAGCACATATAATACAGCAATCGGAGCATATAGGACTCAGAAGCGAATTCATAGATGAGCAATTGGAGGAGGGGGGGGGGGGGGGGGGTGTGTGGGAGGGTGGAGGAGCAGTAACCAGTTATTGCCAAATTAGATGCAGGTTGTGGTAGGGAGGGGAAGTTCGTAATGGTGATACGGGGAAAGTGGGTTATAAGGGCGCAGTACGGTTCCGATAGGGTCAGAAGGGCAGGAGTTATCGCGGCTAGGGTAAGGTTATGGTCCGAGAGGGGAAGTTCTAGATTCTATATAAGGGGAATGGTGTGGGGGGGGGGGGGGTAGAAGGGGAGCAGTCCTAGTAATACAGGGACTGCAAGCACATTAGAAGGGTGGCTAGACGAGGTAGAATATGCTTGAGGCATAAGTAACCACCGTCGGGTTTATTGGGAGGGGTTAGGGGGTTTGTGGGGGGGTAGCATGTATGACGAATGCTGGTACGAGAGGAAGTTACAAATGGGGGGGGGTGGAGTTTCTTGTTATTGCAATGTTGGCGCTGTACGGGGTAAAACCCCCAAGGTAGGGGTAGGGCACTTCAGCGTTCTGGGAGGCGTGTAGGCGGGTGGGTTGTTTTAGGTGGGTTGGAACGGGCAGTGGGAGGTGCCAAAGGGTCGGCCTTTGGCAAACATGTATCGAGTAGGGGGGGATCTAAGTAATTAGTAAGGTAAGGGTAAGGTTAGCCTAAAGGTTACTAGGAGTGTTTATTGTTTCAGTGCCGCTCCCCAAAGGGTGAGCCCCGTCGACACGGGACAGGGCAGATAGCCAAGGCTTTATGCCGGGCTCGTCACACATACCATACCATACCATACCAGTGGCATTTGTTCACGAATCAAAGTTATCGTATTATGATCTCGTCTGGATGAAACATTTATGACCACTTCACATGGATTAATGTATGTACACATCATATTTCATGTCAATATGACTAGATAAATGTCACTCGGCGCAGTAATCGCACGTACCTTTCAGGAAAGTCTTGCCTCGAATGGTCAAAACAGAACCTCGTCTCCAAGCACTCAAGTGCGGCGCATGCGCCATGAACTATGTGTATGTATACACACCCTGAGTTTCATTATGAGCACAGTTTACCCCTGAAAACGTCATCTACTTAAGGTACTGTCCCCTAGTTAAGCTACGTTTCTTAGTTGAGAAGTGGGCCTGACTGATCGGACACCCCAGACAGAAATCGGACACCTTCTGTGTCTTTAAGAATAATAACTATATCATTATAATTTTAGGCTATATACATGAAGCTGTCAATCGATAGTTGTTGCAAGGCTAAAGATCAGTTATGAAAGAAAATTAAGCAGCCCTGAGGATAGGAAGATAATATAGAGTACACTAGACAGTTTTCGGACACTAATACTAACAGGGAAGCTAACATTGTGGAACTTATCGAACTAGATATCTCTGCTAACACTTCGCAGAAATTTCTTTAAACCAGCAAAGACCACAGACACTTGGCTCGGTTCAGTGCTTGAGAAAATTTGTTCAGTGCTTGAGAAAATTGGTGGTAAATCATGAAGTGTCTGATTTCTGGTGGTGTTCGAAAATAGGCTGGATTACTCTACTGCTTGTTTGCATCTTGTCATAAACATGAAAACCTTGTCCTTACCAGTTATCACCTTAGATATTATTGTCACCATAAATTTCACTATCAGTTTCATATTAGCTTCACACATTGCCCAAGCAGCACCCTGACGTATACTTTGAAAATAAATGTGGTATATACATGTGTACTACATGGTGTAGATTTGAATGTGAATATTGAGGTGTCTTGTTTTGTTTACTGTGTTGGTGTTGATGGTTTTGGTATTCTGCTCTGAACATAACAGAAACCCTAAGTCAATAAATTTATTATAAAGTATGCACATTTGACGACTTGTACTGTTTTTTTTTTTACATTACAATGTACCAGTCTATTATAATCTTATTCTTGAGGCAATGTGAATTTCAGCTCAGAATTTTGTCTTGATATGGAGTCTACATAGATTACTAGTATGATATGACTGAGCAGGTATCTTGTGGCATTTGTCATTCCAATATGGACTGTATTACTGATTCTGGTAGGCTTCAAACTCTTGTCCTATGTTGAGAGAAAATGTCCTGTGTGATAAATTTTCACATCTGTCCCGATGTCAGATGTATCAAAAAGTTTTTGATTTGGAAAATTCAAATTTTCCAAAATTCAAAATTCAATTGGATTATCTTGAATTTTGAGATTATCACCGAACAAACACCGCTCACACAGTGTGACACACCAATGAGGTCCAATGAGACTAGACAAAGTACGTCTTTCGGGGATACCTGCTGAGGACCGCAGGTCCGAAAGATGAAGTGCCATGCATGATAAAAAGTGTACCTCGATGCGAACGAAATCTATTCGCTGTTTGACGGGTCGAAACTTGGTGAAAACTAACGGAAATTACAGCTAAACTTACCAAAATGGCAAGCATTTAATCATTTCAAAGTTGTTATCTGTGTTAAAATTGTTGATTCATTGTGTTTTACAAACATTTTCAATCGTTTGAACTAAACCAGCAAAATCCGGCAAGTTTCTCGCTTCGATTCAATGGCGGTTTCACCATTGCCTCGATAAACTCTGTGACACAGAAATATGGTGTAGAATCAAATCGAAACGGACATGACGTGTTGCGTAATGCTAAACAACATGCACGCAACATTACGCCAGTTTCGATTTGACTCAACATCGTATAAAACCGCCATTGAATCGAAGCGAGAAAGTTGCCAGATTTTGCATCTTTGGTTCAAACGATTCAAGATGTTTGTAAAACATAATAAATCAGCGATTTTAGTGCAGATAACAACTTATAAATGATTATCCTAGCCATTTTGGTATGTTTAGCTGGAATTTTCGTCAGATTTCACCATGTTTTGAGCTGTCAAACGGCGAATAGATTTCATTCGCATCGAGGTACACTTTTTAACATGCATGGCACTTCGTCTTTCGGACCTGCGGTCCTCAGCAGGTATTCCCGAAAGATGTCATGTACTTTGTCTACAATGAGACCGACTATATTCATTATTGCGTATTCACAGTATTGGTGTATGTTAATACCTAGATGCGGCCTCATAGCATTGTACCCTAAATTAGCGCAATCGTGCCCTAACTTGTGCCCTAAGTTAGCGGCCTCATCGCTTTGGCGGCCTAATCGCGTGGAAAACAGTCTGACAGTTGTCGATACCCCGACAGTAAATCCATTTCAATCGACCATTAAACATTTGTATATGGTATCAAAAATACATGAAGAGATAGAAAATATATTGATATGTCACAAGATGTAAAACTGAAGGCTAACCCCTCTTCGTTTGGCCATTTTCGTTCGTTTTCACCACAAGCAGGTAGCAACGGCTAGGGGCTGAGCAGAATTCTCGCCGAAAAAGACCGTGTCTTGAACAGCACTTCCGGTTGATAAATGTATGGAGTGGAAAAACTGTCACAAATGTATCCAGCTATTTGCGACTTTATAATTGGCCTCACGCGTAATATGTGAACTGATTGATTGATTGATTCAATTATACAATAAATTGATTGATTGATTGATTGATTGATAATAATATAATAATAATCAGATATTTTTAACGACGGTCCATGATGATAGGCTGCCTGTCTTCCCCATCCCCCGTTGAGTGACAATTTTGAATTTGGAAAGCACATTGGAATGGAGAAACCTTTGCGGTGCCAGGATGAAAACTCCACCTACTTTGTGCCGGTGATGGGGATCGAACCCACATCACCTACCGCCTCTGAGCTTTGTTGCTTCAAGAGCCACCAGTCCAATCCACTCGGCCACAGAGGTGGTTTGACTGATTGACTATGACGTATTTACATGATACGTGACATACATGTACACAGGTTTATGCAAGTAATTCATCAACCAACTGAGTGCCCTGATACAGATAGTAGGTACGAATCATGCAATATTTATGTTCCAGAATAAGATTTTCCTGCTTTTTCTGCATTTGTTTCAAGACATTATCCAGAGTAACATCCTCTGTCTTTTTGTCTTGTTCCAGATAAGGCACGGAACGGTTTTGCCTATAGTCACCGCTATATTCAAACAAAATATGTCACATTTGCAAAATCATGTTGCACGTGTGTCATTTGCATTCATGAATTGTGTAAAAAAAAACATGTATAATCTGTGTGATGAAAGCAGATGATTGGATTGAATCATATGTATGTTGTGTGAATTGTCAAATGAATTTCCAGCAATACTGACATGCATTGTGCTTGAATTTTGCATTGAAAAGAATGACTAAAAGTGGTCAATGATTTAAAGATAAACCCGGGTGTTCAATGAAAAAATTAAAACACTGAGATTTGGCTGAAATTTCAAATATACATGCAGAATAATGTTCTCTAATGAAAGACGTACAAAAAATGATATGTCACCAGTGAAATAACTGAGATATCGATCTAGAACTAAGGTGTGCCAATGAGTCCCGAGGGCTGAAAAAAGACGTGATTTATGCAGCTGAGCACGTTCGAATATATGAACACATCGCACATATAATGTACCGTACACCAGTCATAGGGATCCAAAATTATCTGTCATATTGATTGTTATGGTCGGAATATATTTCTTCATGACAATTGACAAAAATAGTACATGTTTAAGGATCTTCGAAGAAATAGTTCCATTCAGCTTTTAGACATGGTTCTTGTAGGCTCGTTTTTGTGACGTTAATTATCGCAGATATGCAACCAAGTGTAATGATTCATGTCTGGTCTTGCTTGATATAAAACACTGAGATTTTTTTTGATATTTTGTACATGGAAACTATGTTAACGTGTCTTCCAGAATATGTCAAAAAAATGATATGTCACCACGCTCATTTTTTAGGTACCCTTATATTTACTGTATATAGGCTAAAAAAATTCGTTTGTGTTTTCGTTCAGAAAAAAGTTATCAGAGACAAATACCACCGTAAGACCAAAATCAATATTTAATAGTTCTGAAAATTTTGTAATACTGGTGTAGAGTACGTGTTGTCAAATGTTTGTATTTTCATCAATGAAATAAAGTATGGATCACTGCGCTCAGTTTTAGTTGCAACGATAAATATATGTACTCTGTATGCCTAGCCGGAATTCAACTAGCCATATGGTTTTTACGTCGCTTATGTGTTATCAGAATTCAGTGTTATCAGGAATGGAATGGAATGGAATAATCGAAGCAAATTTATTACTTTTTTTCAAATTTTGTGTAGAAGTAATAGATGATGAAAACTGAGCGTGTCACTGCGCTTGTTTTCTGTGTATGGACAGATTTGTACAAGCATGTCGTGTCTTGTAATGATACATACGATACGTGTTTTAAAGAAATTCAAGTTTCCGCGCTGTGCATTGTCCATTCATCTATACCGTATCGGAAAGTCACATATTAAAAATGTGAACTAGTTTTTGCAATTTTCGTGTAGAATTAGAAAATGTTATAACTGCATGTCAGTTCGATTTTGACTGGTCACAGCCATATTTATATCAACACGCCGTGCCTTGTATCGGTAAATACCCGATTGTCGTACAGTAATTCCTTGTTTTTTGGAAGGATATCAGAAGCTCAATTGTAATGGAATATACGGGAAATTATACTAGTCTAGTGCAAAATATCAGTAGATATATGTCACCACGCTTGTTTTCTGCTCGCCGCCATAGCCTACTCATATCGACATACCGCGCATACTATACGACTAACTTGCAACGACTAAATGTGTTCACATTTCACTGAGCGCCTGTTTGCTGTTAGACCTAGATTAAATCCGTGTACATGGTGTACTAAAGTAGGCTACGAGAAATACATGCAGGTGTAGGCCTAGTTTTAGGCTTATTCTTTATTTTATGAGAGCATCGGGTTGAAACTGAAATATCATGTCTCTGTGAGATGATACTAGACAATAGAGATACATTATCAAGGTATCATGGATAATAATGTACATAACTGGGAAACGACTTTTTTTCCGGGCTTTGCGGTCCTATATATACAATGGCTCATCGTCGAGACGTTAATTGCATTAAAGGGGCACTATATGGGATTTTGTTTTTAGGCCAAAAAAAAAAAATGTTTTGGTTTGCATCCCAGTGATACTCCGAAATCGGAGCTATGGCGCTGAGGTTTTTTTTTTTTTTTGAGTACCAGTTTAGGTATTTTTTTTCGCATAATAAGTGTGTTTGTACCATATTTTTCATCCCGAACAGTGAAAATACAGATTTATTCAAATTCTATCCGGACTACGATGGCTGGTTCAGGACAACCCGAAAAAAATTTTTACCGTTTTTTCGAGAAAATTATTTATGACAGCAAAAAAGTTTTTTATCACGTTATTTTGAGTTAATTATCTCGTTACATCAAGATAATTATGTCGTTATTTCGAGATAGTCCAGTCGTTATATTGAGATAATCAAGTCGTTATTTCGAGATTATATCTCATTATTTGAGATGACTATGTTGTTATTTCGAGCTGGTATAGTTATATAGGAATCCAACTAATACTGTTTTTTATCTCGTTATTTTGAGATAGTTACCTTGTTATTTCGAGACAGTATCTCATTATTCCGAGATAATTATGTCATTATTTCGAGATAGTATCTCGTTATTTAGAAATAGTATCCCGTTATTTCGAGACCATTATCTTGAAAACTTTCTCTATATAACCAGATACTATCTCGAAATAACGAGCTGAAAAACTTTTTTTGGTTTCCTATATAATTGTCCCGAAATGACGAGATAAAACAATTTTTTTCACGTTCTAAATCAGCCACCATGTGGATCAAATAACTAGTGGAAAATATTAATTGATAACAAAATCAATAAAAAAAATAGTAATTAATAAAAAAAAATCCTAAAACAACTAAATAAATACCAAAAAAAAAATTTACTTTTAAAACTTTGACCGATACTCACTACAAAATATATCAACGACATAGTCTCGTATTGTTTCTAAGCAAGAGGGTCTTCTTTGCGCGCATGCAACTTCCTATGTCTGTATAAAACAAACTCGGGAGGTTTGGGACGACGCGCGCGAGAAGGCAAACCAAAACATTTATTCTTTTTGGCCTTAGGGGATTACCAAGATTTCTCTCCCGACGCTTCTATTTATAGAACAAAACGTCAGATGACGTTTTTGACCTAGGATATCATCCGAGCCGACCTAACTGATCTGACAATTGGCTCGGCAGAGATCATGGGACAAACACGTAATCTGACCTATTGTTCTATAAATACAACAGCGTCGGCTGACAAATATGGAAATCCCCGAAAAACAAAATCCCATATAGTGTCCCTTTAACGAACTTTGACGTTTTTTTGTGGAATTGTGGTCTTCGTTAGCTTGTCTTTGGTTCAACTTTTTGAAATTTTGTTCAAGTTTGAGATTTTTGTTCAACCTCGTGGCCCAAAACATGAACCAAGTGATATGAACCAGTGCTTGTGAAATGCGCTCCTTGTTATAATTGTGTTTGATCCTAGGTATTTTGGGCAACTGTTTGCCAGACACACGACCTCGGGACAGTCTCATGCAATGCCTGAGGCCTGTGAACCGTCTGGAGGGTGGGGGGGACCGATCATTGTGCCTTGTATTCAGGGCTAAACTTGATTACTTCTTTTGTTGAACTTTTTTTTTCATTCATCCTTAGTGAACTTTTTGATTGAAGAGATTACTTTGATTACATTACTCAGAGTGCGTGAAACACGCCCAATGTACGTCATACCGTGGCACTGTGCGCTGAACAACTATTAAACGGCCACTGTATGGGATTCGGCTTTTAGGGGATTTCCAAGATTTTTCTCCTGACGCTTCTATTTATAGAACAAAACGTCAGATGACGTTTTTGGCCTAGGATCTCTGCCGAGCCGACCTGGGCTAATCTGACAATTGGCTCTGCATCGATTCTGGGTCAAAAACGTAATCTGACCTTTTGTTCTATAAATAGAAGCGTCGGGTGAAACACGCCCTATGTACGTCATACCGTGGCACTGTGCGCTGAACAACTATTAAAATGTACCAGTGACAAACAAGTCGTTCCATACTGAAATTTTCACGGTACCCACTTCCAGTAATTTTTGCTCCGCTTTCAAAACAAACAAGTTTGGGCCTCTTGAGTTTATAGACTGATCTGGGTAGATCTAGGTAATTGTAAGCTTTATCACAATGTCAAAAACATGGGTGATATGTTCGATTTAGTAGGCAGCTAAGCTTCTTCATTCTCCTTTCCAATGTTTATATATTTCATGTGTAACATGTTGGAGAGGATCTAGTCTAGTATTGCTGCGTTCCATTCAAGTCGTGCAAATGGTGATCACGAGTGGGAAGTGGTGCAATACGAGTTCGAAGCGTTCCATTGGCAAAACACATACAAATTGCCTTCAAGTATCTATGGGTTAAAATAAGACCTTGTAAATGAAAGTAATTGTGGCACTCATTATTCTATTATTTTTTAACCAACTCGGACCAAAAATTACGAAAGCCTGGAAGCGCCATGACAAAAAAAAATATTAATCCGCCCGGGCAGATTAGTAATCCGCCCGGGCAGACTAATAATCTGCCCGGGCGAATTAATATTCTGCCGGGGCGGACTAATAAAATGGAAGCTAAAATGATAATAAAATGGAATACAGGCATTTCCTTATTAAACTATGGTTTAAGAAGATGATGTGAGTCTCACATACCCCAATCTTTATTATTATTATCATTATTATTATTATCATTGATTTTTCGGCCCAAGTTTCATATCCGCCCAGGCAGATTATTGGTCTGCCCAGGCAGATTATTAGTCCACCCGGGCAGATTAGTAATCCGCCCAGGCAGATTATTAGTCCGCCAAGGCAGATTAGTAATCTGCCCGGGCAGATCAGTAATCCGCCCGGGCAGATTATTAGTCCGCCCGGGCAGAATATTAATCCGCCCGGGCGGATTAATTATTTTTTTGTCATGACGCTTCCAGGCTTTCGTAAAAAATTAATAAAAGTAAAAAAAAAAATTTTTGATAATGTTATGGAAAAAGTCGAATCGTCATTTCAATGTTTAGTATTTTACCACTGCAAACATCAATGCATGATAATAGGGAAAACTAGCGAAGTTTTTCCATTTTATATGTTGCTCTCTTACAAAATCTCTCCCTTTGCCGCCATGTTTTTCCTACTCGTGCAAATCGAGTCTGAAAACCCAGACCCACTTCACGACTTGTGCAAATGGGAATTCACCAGTCGTAACGTGAATGGAACGGTTTTTACTACTGGGAAACTCGTGATCACTATTTGCACGACATGAATGGAACGCAGCAGCCCCAAAAGTGGCTCTTCAACCTGGTGATCGATATGGGCGGTCCATCAACCGCCCATATCGATCACCAGGTTGAAGAGCCACTTTTGGGGCTAAGTCTAGTATGGTTGAAATAAACAAATTTCATTCCCAGCAATCAAGTGTCATGTGGCACCAGTATCTAGAAAAAAAACAAGTTATTCCCAAGGTTTTTGTAAATATCACTGGAAAATTCGGGGCACATGTACAATCTAGTGGGCAATCCTGTTTCTCTATGATAATCAATGACAACGATGAGTTAATCAGTGACACAAAATGATAAATACAGATAAAAAGAACATCTGGTGTGTAATAAAGAACACTTTTCTATCATAACCAATTGTCATTCCGGATCATAAGTATGGGAAATTAGTTGAAAATAAAATTGCCCACGTTATTGTACATCCTAGCCGAAAATTCAACTGGACCACCGGGCAGGGAAGTTATCCACCCGTCAAAAAAGTTCATCTCAAGCGTGCGGACAGATCTACTAGTATTTTGAAGACTGTTCATGTGTATGCTCGGGACCTTTTTTTAGGACCACCTCCATATATTTACTATCTACAGGTGGCGAGTAACAGGGTAGGGTAGCGTAGCGATGTCCGGCCATCGTGATGGTTTCTCCCTTTACCAGTCGGAGGATGAGAGTCGTCCCAGAGCCACCGAGCCGAGACAACATCTCTTCACTGAGGAGGAGCTATTGACCTTTGACTTTCTACAGTCTGAGTGAGTTTTCTACCAGCAAGCAACCTCAAGATACTAGAAATATAACTTGTCCCTACTGTTGGTATTTTTGATCTTTTATATGATGGCTTTTCACTATAGAATCACTAAATACGTATATTAAGGTATCGATTTTCAGTTGGTGGCTTTTCAGAATTCTTTGCATATAATTCAGTAATATATAATATGGTAAATGTTTGGCAAGCGACATGAGTCGAGGATTGTGAGTACGGGACAGTGTCTACTGTAAACGTATAAAATTTCGCGTGTATCAATGTTCGCGTTTTCAACATCTCAACATGTTCGCGTGGATTTAAGTTAGGTGTGGGATCAGGTATTTTAAATTGGTAAGTAATTGTACCAATTTAATACACATGGCCCAAATATTGTTGATCATAGATGTATGTTTGCCATAAACTGCAAATGATTAGTAGTACAATACTTGTACAGTATGTTCACATTATACTAGTACTAGCATGTTGCAATACTAGCATACTAGTATACTAGTAACTAGTATGTTCAGACAGTGAACAAAACACAAACGGTCAATACTCAATAAATCTACTGATTGTTTATTTCTACCAGAGCACATGAACTAACGGTGGCGACATGGACCAAGGAAGGCATTTGTGAGACAATTATCACATGATTTGTTCTGCCGGCTGGTCATTTTCCCGAAGAACTACACTAGCATACTAGTAGTGCTGTTGGTCAGAAAATGACCTATGGGCGATAATCGTCTCACAAATGCCTTTCTTGGTGAGCGACAGCACCGATGGAACACATTAATATCTTTGAAGATTCTAAGCCTGATGTGGTCTGCAAATGTATTTATTTTCGCCGTATTTCGCGTGTATTTATTTTCACGTTATTTTTTCAAACGCGAAATTAATACATCGCGAAATTTTATACATCACAGTAGTTGATACATTCCAGTATTTCACAACACATGTACTAACACAGAAATTTGATATTTTACAGCCAGCATGTGCATGATGATCGACATCTGACAGCCATTGCGTCCCCACTGACAGTCGATGACCTTTCCCAGAACAGCCCAGAGGTCACCCCGCTCCGTCCACTCCCAAAACCATTACAGCCTGCGTCCTCGACTCCCAAAACTGCAAAGGGACAGCGCAGGGCTCGTAGCAATAAGGCAGCTGCCCATCGACATGAGGGCTCCCGAGATAAGGAGTCACATCGAAGTCAACAATTGAGTTCTGGTCACGAAGGAGCTCCACAACGAAGTGGAGGTCAACATGATGACGAGTCTAACAGAAGACCAGTAGGCAGCCACCGTGGCGAGCCTGTCGAGCGTAGGACCGTGTCCCACTTTTTTGATCATCAAAGACAACCGGAAAGTCATGACATAGCCGCTGGCCAACATCCACAGGTACCATCAAACCACAAAGCATATGAGCATCATGAAGACACACAGAATATGCCACCCAGTATACAGCACAATAGAAGGGATATTCATCCACCAGCAAAGAACATGCAAGCTGAGAATGATTATGGCCAGAGAGATTTGTGTGATTCCTCACGGAGACGATTTCCTTTAGAAGCAGGGAGCCAATCACATGCTAACCCCAGTAGCAACCTCCATGCTGCCAACAGAAAATCTGACGAAGATGAAATCTACCGAGATCAAGTTCCCAGGGATGACCGGCAGTTACTGTATGACCATGGATCGTATTCACACGGCGAAAGTGTGACGCGCATGGACCATGACATGGAAAGCACAGCACAGCATACAGGAAGTGATTTCAGTCAGTCCGGTCATATTGGTCATCTACCCCATCCAGACCGAGCGAATTTAGTGGTGAGTTTTAGTGTGCATGTTGACAGAAACTCCTATATCTGTCGTATGACTGTCATTGGTCATACATCTATAAAATATTTTTGAACTTTCGAGTAGGCTATGGTATTTCCACATCGAAATTCTAGTCAAATTATGAAGAGTTTCAGAAACACGTTCACAAGGAAAGAATATCGTGAGTGTTATAAACATTTCATGCATAAAACTATCAGATTAGTATTGAGTTTAATATCATGAATCTAGACCCATAAGAAAAACTACACATATTCAGTTAAATATTAATAGTCTAAGCTAATTTATATGTTTTGCAGTCAAGCGAAAATATTACTGAAGAGGAGAATGAAGAGCTGCGACAAAAACTTCAGAAAATGCGTCGGTCAAATGCTGATCTCATGTCCGCCAACCACGACTTACTGAACCAGCTGGAGACTGTGGAACACCAACTTCGACAGGGCAAGCACAAGGTAACAAAACCTGACAGGAAACACACATTGGACTCTGAAAACATAGCATTTGTACTGCTGATATCAATTTTGTTTTCATGAACTTATATAGATGAGTACTTGTGCGTTGTTTTACGTAGGTAGGTCAGCTGACGTCAGCTGTCAGTGAGCGAAATGCTGACGTCGCTGAGCTTCGAGCGAAGTTGATGGAGAAGGAAGAACAAATTCACCGGACAGAAGCGGCTTTACAGTACGTACCGGGCAGTAACTATGGTAACTTGTACAAATTAAATCAAGTCTTTTCTCATGTCTCGCTTACTGATTGTGAGGTTGTCAGTGCTTGGTATCGTTGCATATTCATCATGTTGATTTGTCAAGTTTCTAAGATTTTGGTGTTCATTGACACACTAAGCTATGTTGCAATACTATTTGATTATGTACAATGTATTATAATGTCCAAAGGCAGCCAATCAGTGTTTTTCATTTTTCATGGCAAAGAGTCAAGACAAGATTATAACTGAAATGCATATGGAAATGTGATGTTCAAACTGACTGAGACTGATGTCAAGTACAGTGGTTCTTCTCAGATAAGACCTACACACGTGCTCTCGTTAATCCTCACTAGTTTTGCGAGTGTCAGCTGGCTAAAACTGGCTGAAGCTAGTTGACTGGAGCCGGCCACAATAAACCCGCCTCCAAATTTTACCTAACTCGTTTACGCTCGCGTAAACCCGTTTGCAATTATGTCCACGTGTTTTTGCTAGCCAACATTTTCAAAGCTCGTTTTCGCTAGCATGAAATCTGTCGGCCAGTTTGCAAAACAACGTCTTCATGATTCAGTCTCCATTCTGTTTTAATTGTATTAGTTTCAACTTTTTTTATTGAGAAAACTTCTTGTGACCAGTCAGTCCATGAGATCAAGCAAACTCGAAACTGGAAGTGACGTATTTCACAGCCCAATTGAAGGTCAAGGCCATTCATATGCGCATAATACAGACTGGTGTCTTGCGGGAAATTCAGAGCCCAAATGCTTTTCTTCGAGTCAAACGCGCTTACAAATGTGTCACTTTATAAAAACGGGCCGAAGAGAGTTTTGAAATCACTGGCGAGTTTAAGCTCGCTGGCCTGTGAGTCCGCGGGTTTGTGCGCGTTATAACTTCACTAAGAAATATCTAGCGAGCGGGAGCGCTCCGACTACATGGTCAGCCAGCTTTTGCTAGCCGACGAAAAAACGCAAAATTGATTAGCGAGCCGGTTGGTGAGGATTAACGAGAGCACGTGTGTACCCTTCTGCCACGAACTGAGGTCTTATCTAAGTGGGAGTCTTATTAGAAGGGTTCATTTACATGTTGTAGTCATCCTAGCATTAGAAAAAGTCATTACAAAGGGGAGAGTCTTTATGGAGGGGGTGGGAGGGGTCATATCTGAAGGGGACGACTGTATCTGTCATGATACTGATGTTTCTAGCCTGTCCATTGCAGGGATAGGGAGGACGATGCACAGGCCTGGGCGGAGGAGCGGGGCCAGCTCGAGACTGAACTAACCCAGCGCGCGGACAAACTGCTTGTCTTGCAAGAGCACTTACAGATCCTCACCGTCGAAGTGGCCAGCGCCAACAAAGTCAAGGACAGGTCTTGTATTTGTATCCCCCGAACAAAGTTCGGCGGATACTATGGATTTCGCTTCGTCGTCCGCGTCCGCGTCCGCGTCCGCAGAGATTTTCTTGTGAACGCGCTACAGACCGCAATTCTCACCCGATCACCATTATTTTTTGCAGGCACATATATAATGGTAAGATCCCGACACCAATCGATTTTGGTTGCCGTGGCAACTGAATTGGTCATTTGGGGGCACATTTTGCATTGAAAACAGCCTGTTTGAGACACATGGCTTGTGAACGCGCTACAGGCCGCAATTCTCACCCGATCACCATTATTTTTTACAGGCACATATATTATGGTAAGATCCCGACACCAATCGATTTTGGTTGCCGTGGCAACTGAATTGGTCGTTTGGGGACACATTTTGCATTGAAAACAGCCTGTTTGAGACACATGGCTTGTGAACGCTCTACTGATGGCAATTTTTGACGAATCTCGATAATATTTTGAAGTTTTGTTGGGAAGGGCTGTCACACGAAACCAATCGTTTTTTAGAATGATCATATAAATATTAATATGTTAACAGCCTAACTTATTACAGAATTTGGAAATATCCATTCTGACATGTGAGATCATTCCAATAGCCTGTACAATGGAAGGTAATGACACTGGTATCTTGTTCAGAATGGAGAACTGATGTTTTCAGTGAAAACAGGACAATATTACTGAATAAGTTAACATTAGTTTTACTAGTTAAGTCTATTATTGTCCACAATAAAAATAGTTAAGACGAGAATCGTTTATTATTAGGCTCAACAAGGCAAAGGTTTTGTCCAGTACAGATTTCATGGGTGTAACTGAATAAGTTAATATTATTTTTAATAGTTAAGTCTATTATTGACCACAATAAAAATAGTTAAGACAAGAAATATTTATTATTAACCTCAACAAGGTAAATGTTTTGTCCAGTACAAATTTCATTGGTGTAACCGAATAAGTTAACATTATTTTCACTAGTTAAGTCTATTATTGACCACAATAAAAATAGTTAAGTCTATTATTGTCCACAATAAAAATAGTTAAGAGGAGAAATATTTATTATTAAGCTCAACAAGGTGAAAGTATGTCCAGTACAGATTTCATGGGTGTACTGAATAAGTTAACATTATTTTTACTAGTTAAGTCTATTATTGACCACAATAAAAATAGTTAAGACAAGAAATATTTATTATTGGGCTCAACAAGGTAAAGATTCTGTCCAGTAGACATTTTATGTCTGTAACCAAATAAGTTAACATTTTTTTTGCTAGTTAAGTCTATTATTGACCTCAATAAAAATAGTTAAGATGAGAAACAATTATTATTGAGCTCAACAAGGTTAAGGTTTTGTCCGGTAGAAATTTCTGGGTGTAACCAAATAAGTTAACATCATTTTTACATGTTAAGTCTATTATTGACCATAGTGAAAATAGTTAAGACAAGAAATATTATTGGGCTCAACAAGGTGAAGGCTTTGTCCAGTAGAGATTTTATGGCTGTGACCAAATAAGTTAACATTATTTCTTGCTAGTTAAGTCTATTATTGATCACAATAGCTTTCCATGAAAACATTGATCAACTTTTACTTTGAATTTCAACTTGAGACCATGTTTGGCACAAATTATGAGTTAAAATATAACTTATGGTGAAAAATTCGATCTGGCTCCAATTTCTTCATCTTGAAATGCAGTTTTGGTCAACTTTTACTTTAAATTTCAACTTGAAAGCATGTTTGGCACATATTATGAGTCGAAATATAACTCATGGTGAAAAGTTCGATCTGGCTCCAGTTTCGTCATCTTGAAATGCAGTTTTGGTCAATTTTTAGTTTGAATTTCAACTTGAAACCAAGTTTGGCACATATTATGAGTTAAAATATAACTTATAATGAAAAGTTCGATCTGGCTCCAACTTCTTCATCTTGAAATGCAGTTTTGGTAAACTTTTAGCTTGAATTTCAACACGAAACCAAGTTTGGCACATATTATGAGTTAAAATATAACTTATGACGAAAAGTTCTATCTGGCTCCAATTTCTTCATCTTGAAATGCAGTTTTGGTCAACTTTTACATTGAATTTCAACTTAATACCAAGTTTGGCACATATTATGAGTTGAAATATAACTCATGGCGGAAAGTTTGATCTGGCTCCAATTTTGTCATCTTGAAATGCAGTTTTGGTCAACTTTTAGTTTGAATTTCAACTTGAAACCAAGTTGGGCAGGTATTTTGAGTTAAAATATAACTTATGACGAAAAGTTCGATCTGGCTCCAATTTTGTCATCTTGAAATGCAGTTTTGGTTAACTTTTACTTTGAATGTCAACTTGAAACCATGTTTGGCACATACATGTATATGTATTATGAGTCGAAATATAACTTATGGTGAGAAGTTCGATCTGGCTCCAATTTCGTCATCTTGAAATGCAGTTTGGTCAACTTTTACTTTGAATTTCAACTTGGAACCAAGTAAGTAAAATATTCTGAGTTGAAATATAAATAGGTGAAAAGATTGATCTATCTGTATTTTCGTTATTTTATCAAACATGTCGAAATGGAAATTCATATAAAGAGATTTCAGTGGTGATTTTGAATTCGATCTTCAATAACCTCGGAAGATCAATGCAGCAATTTTAGTGGGGAAAAGAAAACAGTTGTGACTTGAGATTTAACATTTCTCTGGTAATCTTTTTTAGCCCTTGCTCTAGTTTTTCACACTTGACAGTGATATATTTGGGGCAACAGAGATGATAGGGCTACGGGGGATACACCCAAGCGGTCGTAGGCAACCGGAAGCGTCTAGTCTTCCTTTGAGTTTTCTGGGGGAATTGTGGGTATATATAGACGTGATCTTAACTCAAACTTGTTTGACTCAACGAGTTGCATTTGTGTTTTACCAGTTGATGGCGCACATAAACACACATATATGTAGTTTAAACCTGCAAGACATGAACTGCGCTAGTTTTCTGATATAAAGTGGAGCTTTCATACAGTAGACGAGCTCAAACCAAGTGAGCTAGCTTCAACTATTCTAGCTTGTGAACTTAAATGGGATCATGTCCTAGAATACTAGTTCTGAGGAAATTATTTTATTATTGATACATGTAGTATCTGCTTGTTACATGGAATTCTTGGTTATTTTTGTAAATATATTGGTTCGAATCAAATACAATAAATGCTAATGGTAAATTGATGCCGTATTATTATCATCACATTCATTAAATTCACAAGAAAAAATAAATAAAGAGAAAATTGACACATACGTATGACACAAGTTTTGAACGTGTGGACCCCTGCAAGATGAATTTTAAATCCAAACAGAGCGGAAGTGGAGTGTGCCCGTGCACTGGAGGCTGCCGAAACCATGCAGAGTTCTGTCGAGGGGTACCATCGTCAAATGCAGGACAGAATACAACAGGTCAAGCTAGTCCAGTTGATAGAGATTGATCACTGCCTAACATACTCCTACCTCTAAAATAAACGTTCGCTGTTTATTATAGAGGTAGGTATGTGTGCGATAACTGCAAGTGAATTGAACAGCAGATTAAATGCAATTCGAAGCAAACGCCCACAGATGTTTATTTCCATGATAATGGGTTATAGACTTCCTAAAAAGCAACATCTACAAAAAAAAATCATGTATTCAGAATACATGTGGTAGGACTAAACATTTCACAAATCTTGAGGAAATTTTCAAAAATTTTATTCGTGAACATGCAGTATGAAAAATTAGAGGCTGAAATGAAGACCAAGCTGTCCGATGCTGAGAAACGCGCAACACGACTGGAGGAACAAGTTGGAAATGTAGCTGCTGAAAGGAACGACCTGCAAGAAGAAATCAGGTCTGGCTTGATGACACAATGGTTATACTACATCGAAATATATATACATCGTTGATTATTCCATGTTTACAAAAGCACCAAACTTTCAAATATTGATTCCAGTATTGATTACTGTATAATACAGTAATTTATGTATTTATCTATACATATACATGTAATTTTATATCTGTTTTAACTCGTCAGACGATTCAAACAAGAGAACTCTTCAGAGAGGGAGGCAAGAATGGCTGCAGAGCAGGAAAATTTAGACCTCAGAACACAAGTTTCCAAGCTTATGACCAGACTCAGTGAGAATCACTAAGATGTATCCACCATTTGCCGAACATATCTTGTAAATCATATCGTGTAGTGATACCAGTAAGTGTTAATCATTCGTTTATTGACACAAAATACTCATAAGGAAGTGCGTGTGATAAATGGAGGTACCTGCACACAGATTGTTATAGAGTCCAATGAAATTGTAAAATTTCCATCCATTTGTAAATAATAACTTTGTAGTGGAGTAAAATAAGACCTATTGATCTATTCCAAGGTGGCAAGCAGGAAGCGAAGTCTGTGAATGCCGACTTACAGCAGGAGAATACAGACCTAGAGCGCAGAGTGGCAACGCTAACGAGACAACTTCACGATGCAAGGGACGAATCTAGAGAACTTTCGACCAAACTGGACCAGGCTCTTGCCTGCAGGGACACTATGGTTGGTGTCTATAGTCTAATAGCTGCAATGCTGAGAATGTGCGACCAATAATCTGCTAGCCTATTGTTGGGTTTTATCATCTAATCTGTCTGTTGTCAAATGATCCATGATAATTAGGGCATTTCGGCCCGAAATGCCCTTATGGTTTTGTCTGGGTTTTTTTTTTTTTTTTTTTTTACTTTCCGTCGTTTTGGTTTCCGATCAATAACTCGGGAACGCCTGAACGGATCTTGTCCAAATTTACACCACTGGTCAGAAATATTACATGGAAGACCCCTATTGTTTTGGAGGCGGCTCCGGGGTCCGTGAGGTCCGTGAGGATGAAATCAAGGTTGATTTTGAGTCTTGGTTTCCGATCGATAACTCAAAAAATATTCATGCAATGGCAAGTATTCTCTGCATGGGAGTTCATATACCACCAAGGAAGAAGCCTATTGATTTTGGGATCACTCCGTCGAACGACCTTTGACCTAGAGCTCGGAAGAATTTTTGCTGATTCATCCTTGAGGCTATCTTGCATATCTCGGAAACGGTGTGTCGTAGAGCGAAACGGAGCTCAATTTCGGCCTCCTGGCACTAGACAAACTAGTTTAGGGGGTATCTTGGGTCGAAACGACCCCTGGTGTCGATTTTTTTTTTCGCCGACTCGGCACTTCCTGTTTGGCCGTATCTCGGAAACGGTACGTCATAGAGCGAAACGGAGCTCAATTTCGGCCTCCTGGCACTAGACAAACTAGTCTAGGGGGTATCTTGGGTCGAAACGACCCCTGGTGTCGATTTTTTTTTTCGCCGACTCGGCACTTCTGTTTGGCCGTATCTCGGAAACGGTGCGTCGTAGAGCGAAACGGAGTTCAATTTCGGCCTACTGGCACTAGACAAACTAGTCTAGTGGGTATTTTGGGTCGAGACGACCCCTGGTGTCAATTTTTTTTTCGCCGACTCGGCACTTCCTGTTTGGCCTTATCTCGAAAACGGTGCATCGTAGAGCGAAACGGAGCTCAATTCCGGCCTTGTGGCACTAGACAAACTAGTCTAGTGTGTATCTTGGGTCGAGACGACCCTGGTGTCGAATTTATTTTCGCCGACTCCACACTTCCTGTTTGGCCGTATCTCGGAAATGGTACGTCGTAGAGTGAAACGGAGCTCAATTCCGGCCTCCTGGCACTAGACTAACTAGTCTAGAGGGTATCTTGCGTTGAGACGACTTCTGGTGTCGAATTTTTTTTTGCCGACTCAGCACTTCCTGTTTGCCATATCTCAGAAACGGTCCGCCGTAGAGCGAAACGCAAAAATGCCTAAGGACGGAGTATGTCACTTAAACTTTGACCACGGACAGATTCAGAGTCATTATGGTTCTACGCGGTCTCTTAGGTAAATGTTAGGTAGGAATAGAACTCACACGAAATGCCCCAAGGCATCTTCAGGCCTTGACGTCTAGTTTAATTACATTGATGTCTCGGAGTGAAATATGTTCCTTTTAACATAAAAACATGGGGGTACATATAATTAAGGCATTTCGGAAGAAATGCCTTTATGGTTTTAGCAGAATTTTTTTTCTTCTTTTTTTTTATTCCGCCGTTTTGGTTTCCGACCGATAACTTTAGTTTGCCTCGATGTATCTTCGCCAAATTTTCAGCATTGGTCAGACATATTATATATTATATTGTATCATTACCGAAAATTGAGTACAAACCGTAATTAACCGTGCATATTATTTGAATGTCTGAAGTGTTTTCGTACTAGGTTGGGTTAGGCTTTCCATACGAGGATTGTTTACAATTCACAAAGTTGCAAGATAGAGTTTGCTTTTAGAAAATTCTGATATATTGGCTACGTTTGATCCCGAATATTGGGATGAGCATGGTTATATGGTGTGTATCACTGTTTAATGCCCCCTATTCCCTTATAATATGAGCAATCATACTAGACCTAACTGCTGAATCACATTTTTCCATATTTTCGCCCACTTGTGGCAGTGGTTTATGATCAATGGCTCCGTTTGATTGATTGATTGATTGAATTGATTGAATTTATTTGTATAATCAAAATGCAATACATGTACATGTACTTAAAATACTTGACACATAATATTACATTAAAAAATATACAGGGTAACACAAGAAAGCAAAAATGCTTATTTCCATTGTGGCCCTTAAAAAAATCATGAACAAATATGGCAAAAGGAATAAAATTATAGCAATAAATTTGTATATGATGGAATAAACAAAGAATAATATAAATTATAGTGGACAAAAGGTACCAAATGTGAAAATAGTAATGAGTGGTTGTAAAAACCAGAGTAAACAGGTGTAAATTGAAATTAAGACAGGAAAAAAAAAAAAAAAAAAAAAAAAAAAAAAAAAAAACTAATACCTGTAAATACAATGTAAATTAGATAATTGTAAATATGTTTAAATACAAATAACTGAACCATATTTATGACTAGAAAATAATACATATAGCACCATATTAACTGACTAGAAGAAGGAGACCTGAGTTAATGTGACTGTGTTAATATTACATTAAAAGTACATAAAAGAGCTTGCATTTTGTTCTGACATTTGGTTATATAGATGTTGTTTAACACATTTTTTAAAAATTAATTTAGTAGTACTGGTACGGATTTGAGCAGGTATGCTGTTCCACAATTTGGAGCCAGAAAAGAAGAAAGAATTCAGGCCAAATGACTTTACTGTTGGGATGACTAGGGCTAGGGGTCCGGATCTGGTGTTATTGTTGTGAACAGAAGTTTTTAATATGAAGTTAGATGTTAAATAGTTTGGGGCGGCAGTGTTGATAATATTATAGACATGGTTAAGTTTTAGTTGGTTAACTCTAAGTTCCACTGGTAGCATTTTGACCTGTCTAAATTCAGTGGGACCAATATGGGTCCTGGGATGAGCATTAAGGAGGTACCGGATAATTTTGTTCTGCGTTACCTGTAACCTCCTTTGATAGGTCTTGGTTAAGCCAGAATACCAAGACGAACAAGCATAATCAAAATGGCATTGAATAAGTGCTGACGTTAACAACTTTTTAGTTTCTGTATCTACATTTCTGGCCTGTCTATACAGAAACTTCAATTTAGCATTTGATTTGCTGATAACTTTATCAGCAATCAAATCTCCAGACAATGATTGGTCAAGTTCCAATCCAATGTACTTAACACAGGATTTACTGGTTATGTTGTTGTCAGCACAGGTGACATTTATGGTGTCGTTTCGTTTGAGTCTGTGTTTAGATCCGAACAGGATAGATTCTGTCTTTCCTAGATGCAAAGACAGTTTATTGTCTATGAGCCATTCTCTGACAGACTCTAGTTCAGAGGATAGCATTTGCTCTATTTCTGCCGTGTCCTTGCCAGAGACCAATAATGCAGAATCATCAGCATACAACAGCAGCTTGCAGTTCACTGCTGAGGGCATATCATTAACATACATAAGAAACAGGAGGGGCCCTAGGATAGATCCTTGGGGAACCCCACATGTAACTATAGCAGGTGTAGACAGGGTGCCCCCTACTTCTACAACCTGCAGCCTTCCATTAAGGTAGGATTTGAACCATTCTATAGTAGGTTGCGTGAATCCTAAGGCCTGAAGTTTAAGAAGGAGAATTTCATGGTCCACTGTGTCAAAGGCTTTCTGGAGATCTAATAGAACCATACCTGTATAATTGCCTTTGTCCTGTTCCTGTTTGATATGGTCGGTCAAGTGAATCAAACAGGTATCAGTGGAATAGTTTGATCGAAAGCCAGATTGGTACTCATATAAGAGTTTGTGGGTACACAAGTAGTGCTCTATTTGTTCGTACACTACTTTCTCAAATATTTTTGAGATGATGCTCAGAATAGAGACAGGTCTGTAGTTACCAGCTTCAGTCTTGGAGTTCTTTTTGTAGACGGGAGTAATCCTAGCAGCCTTCAGGTCTTCAGGGATTCGGCCGCTGGAGATAGACAAATTTACAATATGGGTTAGTGCATTGGTTATGAACTCGGCACCATCTTTAATGAAACGGGCAGGGATATGGTCCAAACCTGTTGCCTTGTTCGAATTTAGTGATTCTAGGATATTCCGGATCTTTTCCTCAGTCACTCCACAAAGACTGAAAGCATCCTTTTGAACATTGAACTTACTATAATACTGCTTAAGATGGTCAAATCCGTACTTACCAGGTGGGCTTGGTAATTTATCTACCAGGTGTGTGGCGATGGTTGAGAAGAAGTTATTAAATGTGTTTGCTACTGTTGTAGAGTCGAATACTGTGTTATTGTCAATTTGGAGTGCTATGTTCTGGGATTTAGTGTGACACTGTTTTTTGGTTCCCATGATGTTGAGTGTTTGCCAGAGTTTTTTGGGGTGTTTTTTGTGTTCATGTATTTTGTTTATGAAGTATTCTTCCTTGGCTTTCCTTTTCTTGTAGTTGACTTGGTTTCTCAGGTGTAGGTATGTGTCATGATAGGTTGTGTTTTGCGTTTTCTTAAATCGTGTGAAAGCTCTGTTTCTTTCGTGTATAAGGTTGAGTATTTCATCAGTAATCCATGGGTCTGTGTTGTGCTTAATTCTGGAGTGTTTATGTGGTGCGACTTCATCAACCACCGCCATGAATTTAGATTTGAAGGTACACCAAGCTTTGTCAACCGTATCACAATCTGTGACCTCTTGCCATTCTACAACCTGGAGTTTGCTATGGAACATTTCTTTTGTGTAGTTTTTTAACGATCTTATATTGATACCATTGTGCTGTGATACAGTAGCTTTTTTTATCTTCCTGGTACAATATACAAGCTGATGATCACTTAGTGCAATGTCAGATACACCACTGTGTGTTATTTTTAGTGGGTCAGACACCATGATTAGGTCTAGGATAGTTGAACTTGTTTTAGTGACTCTAGTTGGACTATTGATAATCTGATGTAGATCAAACATTGACATATATTGCTTTAATGACTTGGATAAACAATTTTTACCATTCAGTTTGTTGTAGTCCGTGTTAAAGTCACCTAGGATAACACATTCCAAGTTTTGAAAATTGTCACAAGTAGCACAGTTATCCAAAAGTGTATCGAAGAAGTCTGTTTGTTTCGGTGGTCGGTAACAAACTCCAAGTAGTAGAGGTTTGCTTTTTGGGAGGTACAGTTCTAGCCAAAGTGACTCCAGGTCATTACCGATGTCCATTCTGCGGTTGAATGCGAGATCTTGACGAACGAACACGCAGACTCCTCCTCCTTCTCGGTTTCTGTCCCGACGAACGATGAGGTATCCGGGGATTTCGACCTCAGAGTCTGTAACCGTATCGTCAAGCCACGTCTCTGTGATACCGATGACATCTACCTTTGTTTCACTTGCGATGAGTCGTAGTTCATCGAGTTTGGGTAGAAGGCTCCTGGTGTTGAGGTGGACGAAAGTTATCCCTTTATTCCTTAGGCAGTTATACACCGGGTTTTGATCGTCTGACATACCTTCGTCGGCCCTAGTCGTTGGAGCGGGTCCACAGTCCAGTGGTTTCGTAATATCCGTGTCATAGAACGAGTCTGAGAACTGGGGCAAGGCACAAGTGGTGCAGTACCAGTCTGAATCTTCCTTGCCCATCCGGCGATACACTGCGAGAGGGATATCCAAACACTTTCGATGCGACCAGATGTCACATCCATCACAACAGAGGGCTGCTTGGTTGTCCCGCACACTTTTGTCACACACTCCGCAGGGGTACGTTATCCGTGCTGGGCCTGGGTGTAGTTGTACATCTCCTGCTACCAGGATCAGCAGAGTGAAGAGGTACAGTCCTGGTTTCACCTGGCGCTGCCATCTTTGTTTACGTTTCGCCCGCTGTGGAAGGTCAAGGTTGCGATCTTGGTTGCTACTTCCGGTCAAAACAAGCTGACTCAACACCCATCTTTTCACCCACTCAGATAGGGCCACACGGTCGTAGTGTTCCATCGTCTCTCTAAAAACTGGATCCATGTATAGTAATCCGTATTTTTGGCAAGTTTCAATCTTCTTCGTAGGCGCAATATTGTACAAATTGACTATAATTATCAGCGTGATCGTTGCTAACCGTCCAGTCGCCATATTGGTCACATGATCAAGCAATCTTGGTTCGTCTATATACCGTGGCTCTGTCATATCTTGGGCAGCTGAGGGCGATGTTTCACAATTGTGGCACATGGCCGTTAGCTGTCTTTGAAGCCTGATGCATATCTTATCAATCAGATTGCTAAAAATATGCCTTTCAATGTTCGTCAAAATCCTCGATTCCCGAAAACATCAGTTAATAACTGTTGAGTTGTGATTGTGTCAATCATGATCAGAATTTTTTTTTTTTTTTTTTTTTTTTTTTTTTTGATTTTCGTCTATATATCAGAAATGGTTGATAGTGGGGTGAACCCGATTTTTTTCCCGGACTCATGCCCTTACTAACATGTCTTGGCGGTATTAGGAGCGAACTTTGACCGACCTGAAACATTGTTTGCTGACTAGTTATTTTCTATGAACATGACCTAGGGGGAACTTTGCCTTAGATCTAAAATTCTTCCCTCGAACCAAAGTCATTGTGAATGATGCTTCACACCGCAATGCCTTCAAGGCATATTTAGGCCTTGACGTTTGGTTATTTTTAGTTATCATTTTGAATAGTTCTTGAATGACCCGAATGAAATAGTTATGTCACACTGGATGTGTGCAAGTGAAATGTATCATTCTTTGTGTGCAATTATGTGTGTATCCATTGTATTTATATGAATTGTAGTTCTATGGGTTTCTGAGTCAGACACTCATCCTAATTCACCAATGTTGTATAATGCATGATATTCTTGTGCGAAAAGCGCTAGTTTGAGTGAGGTACAAATCTTCACTATGTATACAATAGTTTATGGTGTTTGTTTTTTATATAATTTAGAGTTGGAATTTTCTGTTAAAATCAGATACTGCGGCTTGATGCTTCAGACAGGGGAAACTCTTGCGCTGTTTGATGATACCTAATATTAATCTGGACCAAGTCAGGACAGATGATTTGTTCAATTTTACCAAACAATTTGTAGATGATGCACCAGCTGATAATATATATGACCAGTCACAGGACTTGGTGTCAACTTGTGACTATTATGACTCACAGACATTTCGTGAACCAGAACAGGTAAATCCAAACTCTCATAGTTATTTTCATTTAAATTGCCGCAGTCTCTCCGCAAACTGGGAATCATTTAAAGAGCTCATAGATGAGATTAACAGTGATAACTTTGCTTTTGATGTAATTGGTATAAGTGAGCTTTTCAATTGTGAAAAAGATAAACGCATAAATCTTGAAGGATATCAATTCGTAAAAAGTAATAGGAAACATAGCTGTAGGGGAGGGGTGGGCATGTTTATTAAAAATGATATAAATTTTAAAATACGAGAGGACCTTAGCATATTTATTGATCATATATATGAGTCTTTATTCATTGAAATAAAAATGGAAACAAAGAGAAGTAAGATTATAGGAGTAATATACAGACCCAATTCTCCACCCCATGCCAATATAGATACATTCATTACAACTATTCAGAATACAATGGACCAAGTCAATTCCCAGAAAAAGCAATGTATCATAATGGGGGATACAAATGTTGATCTTCTAAAATACAACACAAATGCGAAGATCAATAACTATGTGAACAGCATATATTCATTAGGTTTCATACCCAAAATAACTAAACCAACTAGAGTTCATGAGGGTTCTGCAACAATAATTGATCATATATATAGCAATACCAATAACTTTAATGCCAAATCAGGGATAATACTAACTGACGTATCTGACCATTTTGGAGTATTCCTCATCGAGCCGATCAAGTTAGCACCCAAGAAAACGAATATCACATCTAAGAGAATAATAACAGAAAACAAGCTTGTGCATTTTAAACAATACTTACAAGAAACAGATTTCTCTGATGTAAAAAGAACAAATTGTACAAATTCAGCCTACGATAAATTCATCCAGATTTTCCAAGAAAACTTCAATAAAGCCTTCCCGATCATATCCGTAAAATCCAACAAGAAATACACGAAAATAGAGCCTTGGTTCTCAGCTGGTTTACTTGCATCGAGAAAGAAGAAAAATGAATTTTATGTTAAGCAGCTGAATAAGCCTTCCATTGATAACATTGATAAATATAAATCTTATTTGAATTTATACAACAGAGTAAAAAAACAAATGAAAATTACTTACTACAAACATAGCCTTGAACTGAATAAAAATAACATAAAACAAACTTGGAAAATAATCCAATCCCTGCTCGGAAAGAGTAATATCAGTGGCCAGATTCAAAGCTCATTCGTAATAAATAATATCGAAGTAACTAATAAGACAGATATCGCCAATGCCTTCAACTCATTTTTTTCCACAATAGGCAGAATTACTAGTGAAAATGTCCCCAAAACTGATCTCCATTTCTCAAATTTCCTGAAGACCCCCGTCGTAAACAGCATCTACATCGAACCTGTTGAAAAACAACAGATCTTAGATATAGTTTCAAAACTAAAACCCAAAACAAGCTCTGGTTATGACGGGATCTCTACTAAACTAATAAAAGATACAATTAATTATATTATTGAACCACTCACACACATAATCAATTCTTCTCTACAGTCAGGAACGTTTCCAAACTCTCTAAAGCTTGCAAAAGTTATTCCCATACATAAAAATTCAGACCACGATAAATTAAATAATTACCGTCCTTAGAGTTTACTACCATGCTTCTCCAAAATTTTGGAAAAAGTTATGTTCAACAAAGTATTTGCATTCTTCAATAGCCAGAACTTATTTTATAAACATCAATATGGCTTTAGACCTGAACATTCGACAGTACATCCAGTTATTCAATTACTGAACAAATTCGCTGAAGGCTCTCATATTTCCATTTCCTTATCTGTCTTTTATGATTTATCAAAAGCATTTGATGTAATAGACCACAAAATTCTCATTTCAAAACTTAATTATTATGGTATACGGGGAATAGCATTAAGCTGGTTTATTGATTATTTAGCAAACCGCAAACAGTATGTAAACTTTGACAACCATAATTCTGAACATTTGCCTATTGTATGTGGGGTTCCTCAAGGGTCAATATTGGGACCACTTTTATACTTGATATATGTAAACGATATTACACATTCAACTGGTGCAACAATTTTCTCGTTTGCTGATGACACATCTCTTCTCATTTCAGACACAAACATTGAAAATTTATTCAGAAATGCAAACAATGAAATAAATAATCTGTTTACCTGGTTTTGTGCAAACAAACTTTCTCTCAATGCCAAGAAAACCAAATACATCATCATTAGACCACCTAACATTAACAATAATTTTGACAGACACCAAATATCTATAAATAACATTACACTTGAACGAATTGGCAATGATAACAATGAGCAAAGTACAAAGTTTCTTGGGATACACATTGATGAAAACTTATCGTGGAAGTATCATATAAATTGCATAAATAATAAGATAGCCCGAGCACTGTACCAGATAAAGCAAGTGAAACATATTCTGCCTAGCACTAGCTTGAAAACATTATACTATAGCATGATACATCCCCATTTGACTTATGGTATTTTGGCCTGGGGTAACGCAAAACTATATATATTGAATTCAACGATAAAACTACAGAAACGAGCCATCAGAATAATACATAAAGCATCATACAACAGTCATACGGAACCACTTTTCAAGCAGTCAGGCATTCTTAGGTTAAGTGACCAGTTTACGCATGAAACAAGGTTATTTATGTACCAGTTCATGAGAAAACAGCTGCCAATTTCATTTGATCATACTTTTAATTATAATAAGGATGTTCAGACACAGCATTCGACCAGACAATCAGACAAATTTCACGTCAGGCGATTCGACTCTATGTTTGTGGAGAGACTGCCGTTGATAAATTTTCCGAAAATCTGGAATGACTTTGCGCCTCCTTGTGTACACTCAAAATCGAAGGCACAAATAAAGAATCTATCAAAATCAAACCTATTTTCAGCATATAGTGAGACAGTGAAATGTCACAATGCTAACTGCATTGATTGCCAAATATAGTATGATCTTGAATGTGTACTTATTATACAGTAACAATGATGACAAACGTACTTAGAGCTCGAACCTTAATATTTAGTGAACTATTTTACTGTGAGAATTATCTCCGGCTCTACTGATATTTACATATCATTTGAAATCAATATTGCTATCTTTACTAAATATAGCCGCAGGTTGTATATCTATAATCGTGGATATTCTCCTGTACTTGGTCCTTTTCTATATTCCTCGTATAACATTTCATATATATGTCACAGTCTAGGTTTCTCCTGCTGAAGCATCATGTTGGGTATGGTTTGGAACATGTTATCATGTATATAATTTCTGCTAAGTTTCTTCTTTTAAATGTTGAATTATCTATTTTTCAATTGACAACTTCTTCAAAATATACAGTGGGGTCATATGGAAGACAGCCTAGTGGCTAATTGTGACCCCTTCAGCCTTAAACAAACATGTCCATAACAATGCAGTGTTTTCAATTTATTATTGTGGATAACAATTAAGAAAAATAATTAACACCATTATTGTATACAAAACGTTTTATGTATTGTTCATATTTACAGTAAGTGCTGATAAAATAAATCTATCTATCTATTATGTGGAAGAACCCTATTGTTTTTCAGCCTCATCCGAGGTCCGTGAGGTCCGTGAGGATGAAATCAATGTTGTTTTTTCGACTTTGTTTCCGCATGATAACTCGAAAAGTATGTAGGCAATGGCTTCAAAACTTTGCATGGAGGTTCATATATCAACAGGGGGGAACCCTATTGATTTTGGGATCAATCCGTCAAACGACCTTTGACCTAGAGGTCGGAAGAGTGTTCGCCCAGTCATCCTTGAGGTTTCCTGCATATCTCGGAAACGGTGCGTCGTAAAGCGGAACGGATGTTATTTTCGGACTGGTTCCCCTAGACAAACATGTCTGATGGGTATTAAGGATGACCTTTGACCTTGACCTCGAGTTTTTCTGCCGAGTCGGCATTTTTGTTTTCGTCGATATCTCTGAAACGGTGCGTCGTAGAGTGAAACGGACGTTATTTTCGCACTCGTGCCACTAGACAAATATGTCTTAAGGGTGTTATGGATGAAGTTTGACCTTGACCTGAAACTTTTTCGCCGAGTTGGCATTTTTCGTTTTCGTCGATATCTCGGAAACGGTGCGTCGTAGAGCAAAACGGACGTTATTTTCGTACTCGTGGCACTAGACAAACCTTTTGACCTTGACCTGAAATTTTTTCGCCGAGTCGGCATTTTTCGTTTTCGTCAATATCTCGGAAATGGTACGTCGTAGAGCGTAACGGACGTTATTTTCGGACTCGTGGCACTAGACAAATTATTATATTATAAATTAGTCTTAACACCGAAATGCCTCCAAGGCATCTTTAGGCCTTGACGTCTAGTTCAATGTCACAGTTTGTTATTTCCCTCCGTCGCCACAGAACGTCGCGTGGATGAGTTGGAGCAGTTGATACACAGCCTAGAGCAGGAACGAGGACGGTCTGCGGCTCGAGTCTTGACTCTTGAAGAGTCGAGGACCACCCTCGAGCTGGAGAACTCTTCGCTGACCGCCAAGGTACAGCACTGGACGCAGCAGGGGCAGCAGTTACAGAAGGAACTTAGTGAGGTCAACGCGACAATGATCAGTGTGGAGAGGCAGGTGGGGAGAAATGGAGAGAAAGACAGAGAGAGAGAGAGATTTATTTTTGAACTGTGGTACAAGATATATATACACTGTACGTGATGTTTGTTCAGAAAATTATGTACAACACAGTGCAGGGTGAACAAGAGAGCCAAAAGGCTGTAACCTTAGATTACGATATATTTGGTATAGTTAGATACATTACATAAGGTTGTTGGACACCCTTTTAATAAATGGATACCGACAAGGAGACAAATTGATATTCCAAGACCGAATCCATGGACAGATTTGACAAATCCGAGTGATACTGAAGTATCAAAGTCAATTAACCATGTGAACATCAACCATTGTGAGAGAGGACCGTGAACTGTAATACCAATTACCTCCAAACCTCTATGGAATTCTAAGCTTAGCCCCTGAGTATATAACAACTCGTTAGACATAGCGAACATATCACTGTATGATGTGCTTCATTGGCATGAAACTCCAACAAGCTTTCCTAAATGCTACTGTTGAATTCCTAGAACAATCGGTATATTACTTCTGGAAACTCAATGTACTTTTCTATGCAGAATGATCTTTTACTCTGTATACTGTGTCTTTGTGTTATATTCATGATAAAACAATGTCCCATTACTTCTAGAAATGCTGTGTAATTCTCTGCATGCAGAATGGTCTACATAATGTCATTGATTAACGTTATGCAAGTTTTGCTGTTGTATACAAACTCCTAGTTGCGGAAGGCCCAGAGTGAGGCTGCCAGTCTCCGACATGAACTGGAGGATAAACAAGAGGAGAACGTCCTGCTCGCAACGAGAGCAGCGTCCCTCGAGCGGGAAGGTCAGGAGCAACTACTCGAGGTCAAGCAGTTACAAATGGAGCTTCAGACGCTCAGGTGCACTGAAAAACTAGGTATTCTGGTATAAATAAGAAGCTCATCTGCTGTGATTTATAAGGCGTTAAAGGTGATTTTCCATGACAGTTTCATGCAGTGTGTTGGGACTTCTAGTTCCTAGGAACATTTTAAATTGGTTGTAAAAGACCCGTGAGTGGTTTTCAAGTTCATATTTGTACACATGCTTGTCGTATATTTCCAGCAATAAAATCATTGAGTTGGAGTCGGAAAGAAACGAGCATCGTCGGAAAGCAACTCAAGATAAAAACTCAGATAAATATAGCCGCAGGTTGTATATCTATAATCGTGGATATTCTCCTGTACTTGGTCCTTTTCTATATTCCTCGTATAACATTTCATATATATGTCACAGTCTAGGTTTCTCCTGCTGAAGCATCATGTTGGGTATGGTTTGGAACATGTTATCATGTATATAATTTCTGCTAAGTTTCTTCTTTTAAATGTTGAATTATCTATTTTTCAATTGACAACTTCTTCAAAATATACAGTGGGGTCATATGGAAGACAGCCTAGTGGCTAATTGTGACCCCTTCAGCCTTAAACAAACATGTCCATAACAATGCAGTGTTTTCAATTTATTATTGTGGATAACAATTAAGAAAAATAATTAACACCATTATTGTATACAAAACGTTTTATGTATTGTTCATATTTACAGTAAGTGCTGATAAAATAAATCTATCTATCTATTATGTGGAAGAACCCTATTGTTTTTCAGCCTCATCCGAGGTCCGTGAGGTCCGTGAGGATGAAATCAATGTTGTTTTTTCGACTTTGTTTCCGCATGATAACTCGAAAAGTATGTAGGCAATGGCTTCAAAACTTTGCATGGAGGTTCATATATCAACAGGGGGGAACCCTATTGATTTTGGGATCAATCCGTCAAACGACCTTTGACCTAGAGGTCGGAAGAGTGTTCGCCCAGTCATCCTTGAGGTTTCCTGCATATCTCGGAAACGGTGCGTCGTAAAGCGGAACGGATGTTATTTTCGGACTGGTTCCCCTAGACAAACATGTCTGATGGGTATTAAGGATGACCTTTGACCTTGACCTCGAGTTTTTCTGCCGAGTCGGCATTTTTGTTTTCGTCGATATCTCTGAAACGGTGCGTCGTAGAGTGAAACGGACGTTATTTTCGCACTCGTGCCACTAGACAAATATGTCTTAAGGGTGTTATGGATGAAGTTTGACCTTGACCTGAAACTTTTTCGCCGAGTTGGCATTTTTCGTTTTCGTCGATATCTCGGAAACGGTGCGTCGTAGAGCAAAACGGACGTTATTTTCGTACTCGTGGCACTAGACAAACCTTTTGACCTTGACCTGAAATTTTTTCGCCGAGTCGGCATTTTTCGTTTTCGTCAATATCTCGGAAATGGTACGTCGTAGAGCGTAACGGACGTTATTTTCGGACTCGTGGCACTAGACAAATTATTATAATTCGACGGGTGAAAGGCAGAACGTCGTAAGTGACATTTTTGGACAAAATGGTTTTAGGGCTTCATTTCATTCTGTGTAACCACGCGGATATGTACGCTTCGCTTTGTGCTTCAGGTCAGCTTATGAACAACGAAATATGCAAATGTTAAAATACACCGTAAGTGACAACTCCTGTGTATGCAACCAGGCAGAATGTCGTATATAACACAGATTCCCGGCAGAATGTCGTAAGTGAACAGTGTATGCCATCAGAACATCGTATCTGCACATCCCAGACTGGTAGAACATCGTATCTGCACATCCCATACCCGCAGAACATCGTAACTGAAATGTTTCTCATCGCGCAGGGATTTTGACAAAAGAACAGATATGTCTCTGTACACATAAAGGTGTGGGTGCGTTTTTTTTTCTATGGATACACGCAGGCACATAACATTCCTGTTGATTTAATCCCAAAACTCGTGTAATCCTCAAAACCGCCACGTCCCTCCCTCAAATTGTGTTGGCATATGACAGGTCCCTTTAGCATGACCTAGCGGGTGCGGGGGGTAGGGGGGAGGGGGGAGGCTTGAAAATGGTAGATTGGAGTTGGAAAGTTACATAGCTAACTGAAGTCAACCTCTTCACGCTCAACTGTTAGCAACAGCACGGGGGACTATCCGTTCCCTATAAATTGGTTTACGGCGGTTTGGTTCCGTTTTACGTGTGCTTGTTTGTTTCGCCATGTGAGAGAAATTGTGGGCAAAAGTTTAACAGATTGTATGTGAGACCCGTACGCCTATTTTTATAATGTAATGCCTAGGCGTATATAAAGTGTTATTTGCGTGGGGAAAATGATAGTTTCGGTGTAGTATGGGGTATATTGGATATGTTCCGATTCACCGAAACGAGCACAGGTCACAGTTCCGATTTCTGTGGTTTCATGTTCCGATTTACAAGACATATAAAAACATTAGAATAGACAACATTATGAAATGTTTTAAATTCACTTTGGCATATTAAAGTTGGAAATATTGAATTACCATCTGATCTAACGACGTTTCATGACTGAAGGAGCTTTAGATAGAAGGAAATATGACCGGTTCTGCTCTATTCTGATATATTTTATAAATTTTATTCATTTATTTTCTGCCATGGTTCATTAACCCCATCCTTCTGTCGAACCGGGTAATAGTGGACTCGCGAATTTCCCAAAAAATTTAATCATATACATTGAATTCATTTCTTTTTTTTCGTTTACGCTCTTTCGTTTGATTGCTTGTTTTCTTGATCACTCACCCACTGCTTACATTGCTGCCACATACAGCTAGAAGTTTGGAAAATGTGTGTTTTGGGCTGAATGTGGGTTGAATGCAGGTGACACGCCCCAGTAGTCCGATGTGACCTTGCAACCATTCCACTTTTGATAAGATTCCACGTTTTCACATCATATGATAATAAAAACATGTAAAGTCGAGTTCAACACAAAACCTGGAATAATTTTTTACCATAAATTTATTTTGGTTCGTCGGATCCATTTGAATTTTTTATCCTTCCATTTGGCATAAAATTATATCTTAAAAACTGGTAAGGTCGGCAACCTACTTCTTAAATTTCACCTCAAACAATATATTTGCGAGTTTGATCACAACTTGGCAAGTTATTCGATGTTTGAATCACACATTTCTCTGGAAAGAGATTATTTGATCAAAATACACTTGTATGTCTTCAAACTAAAACAAACATCACAATTGGTATATTGTTCATGGTCACAACTATTAGAAGAATCCTCAATTTGCTTGAATTCACGTGATCCTATTTGGGGCTGAAATTTACCACTGAGGTAGATTGTCAACTTTTTCAGTTTTGAAGATCTGAAATTTGATGAAAAAATATGATTCAAGCAGATTCAAATTGATCCGACGGTCCAAAACAAAATTACGGGCAAAAATCATACGAGGTTGTGTGTTGGAATTGACTTAATTTGCATACACATTTCATATGCGGACACAAAGTATGAAGGTAAGAAAGTTGCCACGTAAGCGTTCGCATTTGTTTTCAACAAATGATATTCTTACTTTATATCTAGACATATAAGTGTCGGTAAATCTGAACATCAAAACATGTAAACCAACGTAAATCGGAATCACCATGACGGTAAAACGGAACTTGTGATGCGGCATAAAGACTTGTAGTTTTCTAGCAAAATTGTGCGTGTTGCGATGAAAGTAGTTGAATATATCAAAAACATGCCTGAAAGACATAATATGTTAATGTTTGGTGATAAATGGCTAATTATTGAGGTAGTAATCGAAGCAACATCGCACAGGTCGCTTTTGTTTTGACTGTAGGCAGATACACGTAAGTCGGAACCAAATCGCCGTAAACCATTTTGTACAGAACGGATAGTCCCCCGTGAACAAGTTTAATAGAAAAAAGGATACATAATAATAATAGTTGAATTAAAATCTTCGATAATCTGTTTGACAATGATATATGTGAGAAATTGCGTTGTGATAGGTATTCTGAAAGCATAGTAAGCGTTCAGTGGGGGCAAGCAACCGGTTGTGTGCTGGTATAGACAATTTTCCCCGGGAATATATTGATCTAGCTATTATGACACAATTAACTTATTTATCATGACAAGGGAGACCGCATTCATCTATTGCCATATCTTGAATCAGTATCTCCGAATAACATCTTGGCTCGTTATATGCAGGGCCAGTTCACATAAACTTTCTTGTTCTGAAACATTTCCGCTCTACGCAGGTCAGCTCTGCACTCATCGTCCTTGTACAGGTGAGTAACGGCGTCTCCGAATTGTTGGGTGCATATTGCATTATAATCAATTAGGATGTTTTTTTGAAGATTATAATAATAATATTTATTAATTATTATTATAATTATTATAATAATAATTTGATTGCAGATGGAATTGCAGACGGGATCCGATACTCAACACTATATCAGATATGGGTAGGGTGGTGTGGTAAGGAAACGGCATTATAACGGTTATTATATCGTTGCCAAAAATAAAGGAATCAAGAGGGGCGGTGGTATGGGAAGTATCCTTTCGTAAATAGTTACGCTGACAAGATATGGTTCTTTTTATTGCCAAGTAGGGGTAGATGAAAGCCAATAGGAGGAAAATGCCTTTCATCAATGTGATCTCAGACTTCGAAGGGTTCCAATCGTTGCCGTATAAGGGATAAGAGGGGAAGCGGAAAAGGAAGACACCTTTTAGGTAGAGTCTCAGTCGGGGACAAGGTTACAATCATTGTAAAATAGGGGATTAGGAGGGAGGATGGGAAAGGAAGAGTCCTTCCATCAGTAAACTATGAGGTGGTTTTAATCGTTCTCGAATATGGGTTCAAGATGGGCGATTGCAGGGACAGTCCCTTGTCAATAAACTCTTAAGTGGAGAAAGGATTTCAATTGTCAATGAAAACCTTAGGCGTTCACATCGTTCTAATTGTTGTGAAATAGGGGTTTAGGAGGGGCAGCGTGAGCGGAAAAGACCTTTGATAAATAAAATCTCTTCTAGGGGGATATGCTTCTAATCGTTCTAAAATAAGAGTTTAGGAGGGGTGGGAAGAGTTTGTTCCCGAATAATATATCAGGCTTGGATAGGCTTTTCTATACAGTGGTTCAGGAGGGCGATGATGGGGGAGTCCTTCAAATCTCAGGCGGGTACAGCGTTCCAATCATTGTCATTAAAGGGCCTTCTTCTCAGAAAATCCTGGATTCGCTCATGCAGATGTTGTGCAGTTAATATATCAAACATTATTTCAAATATCACATGTTACCGGACATAAAAACACATTTGGTTGCACAGAGCGATATTTTGTAAGTTCGGTTTCCTGAATCAATTTCATTGTTTCAAAAGCTTTCAACCAGTTCAAATCGAGTACTAATATTGAGAATGGCAGATAATCACAGAAATTTGATCGCATGCAAATTTGCAGCAACAGCAGGCAGAAGATGAACAAGCAACAGCATCATCATTATCATGTGAAGAATCCTCTTCCGTTGATGAAGGGGTGTATAGGAGGGCGCTGATTGCTGGTTTCCCCTTTGTCGCATGTTTCGACATAATTATTGGGTGACGCAACGTCTTTGGCAAAAAATGGTAATGAATTTGACCGAACACCACATCCCTTTTACATTTGCTGCCCCTGTGTCTCCAGCATAGCACCTCAGTAGCACCGCCATCCTCGCAGTAGCACCTCAGTGGCCCTTCAACATGTTCATTGCTGAGTCCAACACCGTAGTACTACCGCCGTGAAACCGCCAACAGACCCGTAAGGGTATGGCCACAATGACACCTCTCTGGTTTCTCAGTACTATCATGAAGAAAAATACATGTTTGATGGGTGGGGAAAAATACGAAAACACTACTGGATGTTGAATGGTGATGACGGTTTTAATAGAAAACTGTTGTGGTACCGCAGTGGCACCGCCATTCCAATGTGACAAGGGTTTATAAACAGGACATTTCGCTCAACATTGATAAGGTTGTTCCAAGTTTCATAGGACTGAGCCTGAAATGCCCAGGAAGCGATATTTGTGTGGAATAAGGTTGCCCTCAGAGGGTTATTAACAAATAATATTTCTTTCTTGCAGTTGGCCGCCAACTCCTGTCACTATTATATTCCCTGTACCAACATGTTTGACAATGAGACCCGGGCAATGAGACCGTGGGAATGAACATATGAATGAATTTCACTGATAATTATCAGAAGCATTCTAACCTACATGTAGGCAGATACGACATTCTGGTGGGCCAGTGTTCAGATGATATGTCAGATACGATATATCGCTGCCAAATCCTGGCATTGCGTCTGAAACGAACACTTCTCGATCCAAATATTGTATATCCAGCCAGATAGACACAGGCTAAGAAATACATTCATAGTTGCCATAGCAGTGGAATAACTACTACCTGAAAAACTTATACGACATTCTGCCTGTTCGATCAGCACCCTTGTCAGATATTTTGCGTCCGACAGAACGTCGTAACAAACAAACGTGTTGAATCGTAGTTAGAAATGAAGATTGTGTTGCTCTGTGATGCAAGGAAGGTCGTATTAGTTTACCGCGATCATACAATCAATAAATATGAATAAAAATGGGTTTTAAATATGTACTTACGACCTTCTGCCAGGCTGAAAATATTTTCCGTCGCCTTCAGAAGTTGCTGGCAGAATGTCGTAAGTAACATTTTGTTCGATAAAAACGTTAAAGCAACAAATTTGTAATATATTTATATTCGGAAAGAACAAGGAAGATAGTCTACATGATATATCAAAAACTCCAATCGCTGGATAGAAGCAGGTACGTGTGGGATGAAAAACATGTCCTCCTGTAAAATCACCGAAATGTCACTTACGACGTTCTGCCTTTCACCCGTCGAATTATTATAAATTAGTCTTAACACCGAAATGCCTCCAAGGCATCTTTAGGCCTTGACGTCTAGTTCAATGTCACAGTTTGTTATTTCCCTCCGTCGCCACAGAACGTCGCGTGGATGAGTTGGAGCAGTTGATACACAGCCTAGAGCAGGAACGAGGACGGTCTGCGGCTCGAGTCTTGACTCTTGAAGAGTCGAGGACCACCCTCGAGCTGGAGAACTCTTCGCTGACCGCCAAGGTACAGCACTGGACGCAGCAGGGGCAGCAGTTACAGAAGGAACTTAGTGAGGTCAACGCGACAATGATCAGTGTGGAGAGGCAGGTGGGGAGAAATGGAGAGAAAGACAGAGAGAGAGAGAGATTTATTTTTGAACTGTGGTACAAGATATATATACACTGTACGTGATGTTTGTTCAGAAAATTATGTACAACACAGTGCAGGGTGAACAAGAGAGCCAAAAGGCTGTAACCTTAGATTACGATATATTTGGTATAGTTAGATACATTACATAAGGTTGTTGGACACCCTTTTAATAAATGGATACCGACAAGGAGACAAATTGATATTCCAAGACCGAATCCATGGACAGATTTGACAAATCCGAGTGATACTGAAGTATCAAAGTCAATTAACCATGTGAACATCAACCATTGTGAGAGAGGACCGTGAACTGTAATACCAATTACCTCCAAACCTCTATGGAATTCTAAGCTTAGCCCCTGAGTATATAACAACTCGTTAGACATAGCGAACATATCACTGTATGATGTGCTTCATTGGCATGAAACTCCAACAAGCTTTCCTAAATGCTACTGTTGAATTCCTAGAACAATCGGTATATTACTTCTGGAAACTCAATGTACTTTTCTATGCAGAATGATCTTTTACTCTGTATACTGTGTCTTTGTGTTATATTCATGATAAAACAATGTCCCATTACTTCTAGAAATGCTGTGTAATTCTCTGCATGCAGAATGGTCTACATAATGTCATTGATTAACGTTATGCAAGTTTTGCTGTTGTATACAAACTCCTAGTTGCGGAAGGCCCAGAGTGAGGCTGCCAGTCTCCGACATGAACTGGAGGATAAACAAGAGGAGAACGTCCTGCTCGCAACGAGAGCAGCGTCCCTCGAGCGGGAAGGTCAGGAGCAACTACTCGAGGTCAAGCAGTTACAAATGGAGCTTCAGACGCTCAGGTGCACTGAAAAACTAGGTATTCTGGTATAAATAAGAAGCTCATCTGCTGTGATTTATAAGGCGTTAAAGGTGATTTTCCATGACAGTTTCATGCAGTGTGTTGGGACTTCTAGTTCCTAGGAACATTTTAAATTGGTTGTAAAAGACCCGTGAGTGGTTTTCAAGTTCATATTTGTACACATGCTTGTCGTATATTTCCAGCAATAAAATCATTGAGTTGGAGTCGGAAAGAAACGAGCATCGTCGGAAAGCAACTCAAGATAAACACTCGACAGAATTGGAGATGGTTGAGGTACCACAAGTAACTAAATAACTCCAGAGAAAATTATTGGTACAGTACCGATTTTGCAAATGTTCACCAGAGATGCGAGGGCTATTTGTATAAATGTTAGCCAGAGTGATTACTGGTGATGTGAGGCTAACATCTAGAGGTTAACATGACTTCAAGACATGGGACCGCTGTCTTATTTGAGCAAGTAAACACTATTTATCAGAGATGGGCATATCTTTGAATTCAGACATAAACACATACTTTATGAACTAAAATCAAACACCTAATTAAGGCATTTCAGCAGAAATGCCTTTATGGTTTTGTCAAAAAAAAATTTTCTTTTCTTTTTTTCACTTTTTTGGTTTCTGCACGATAACTTCAGTTTTCCTCGATGTATCTTTGCCAAGTTTTCACTGCTGGTCAGAAATGTTGTGTGGGAGGAGCCTATTGTTTTTGAGCCTGCTCCGGGGTCCGTGAGGTCCTTGAGGATGAAATCAATGTTTCTGGTTTCTGCACGATATTGAAAAAGTATTATGGCAATGACTGTGAAACCTATTGATTTTGAGGCCAATCCGTCAAACGACCTTTGACCTAGGGCTTGGTCATTTTTGGCTGAGTCATCCTTGAGGCTGTCATGCATATCTCGGAAACCGTGCGTTGTAGGGTGAAACGGACGTTATCTTCGGACTCGTCATCCTAAACAAACATGTCTGAGGGGTATTATGGATGGCCTTTGAACTTGACCTTAAATTTTTTCAAATTTTTTTTTGTTTTCGTCGATATCTCGGAAACGGTGCGACGTAGAGCGAAACAGACTTTATTTTCGGACTCGTAGCCCTAGACAAACATGCCTTAAGTGTATTAGGGATTACCTTTGACCTTGACCTTAAAGTTTTCACTGAGTTGGCATTTTTCGTTTTCATCGATAGTCTGGTAGTAGAGAGTCCCTAGCTTCATAGAGCGTCAGAGAGCGAAACAGATGTTATTGTCGGACTAGTGGCCCTAGACAAACATATCTGAGGGGTACTAGGAATTAACTTTGACCTTGACCTGAATTTTTTTTGCCGAGTCGGCATTTTTCATTTTCGTCGATATCTCAGAAATGGTACATCATAGAGCTAGACGGACGTTATTTTCGGACTAGTGGCCCTAGACAAACATATCTGAGGGGTACTAGGAATTAACTTTGACCTTGACCTGAATTTTTTTTGCCGAGTCGGAATTTTTCATTTTCGTCGATATCTCTGAAATGGTACATCATAGAGCTAGACGGACGTTATTTTCGGACTCGTGGCCCTAGACAAACATATAAAACAAACGTTTTGTTTTTTTCCATGCATCACCCTGAAATGCTTCCAAGGCCTTTAGGCCTTGACATCTAGTATGTGCATGCGATGTCCGTAAACCACTCGCCAATGTGCTTGAGAATGCATGCAGCATACATGTATAATCGCCTTCACTAAAAAAATGTGAAATGCATTAGTGTGCCTCAGTGCCAGGAAGCAATGCCAACATTGGGAGGTGCTCACACATATTGGGCCATCATCAAATCTCATGATGCTGGGTCATGTGAAGTGAGGCTAGCATGTGTCAAAAGTTGGTGTAAGCCTAACTAGCATTTCGGTGAAGATTTGCGAAATCGGTACTGTATCGAGAGAAGTTTTTCTGTAGGATAACTGAATCAACTTGAGTCTAGAAACCTTGCAGAATTTACTCTTGCGTGTCATCATAATACCTGAGTTAACCATGTAACGAGTGATGGGTATATTTCCTGTTTACCTGTAAATGTAGCTGCGGCATGCCGTGGAACAGAAGGAGCTGGAGCTGAGAAGGACGTTAGCGGACATGGATCGTGTCGCCCAGGATCTCAATGCCAAACAGATGACGATTGTCGACCTCCAGCATGTGAGTTGTAATGTCTCAGCTAAATATTGCACGATTGAAAGGATGAACTACACTAAACCCTGAAATATTAGCGTCCGTTAAACTTAACGTTTTTGGTTGTGCTGGCATATCAGTGACCGTTTAATTTAGCGTTTTTATTTTGCCATCATATGATGTGTTTAACAAATTAATACATTAGCATCCATAAATATTAGCATTTTGAACAAAAGGCTAAAAAAAGCTAAATAAACAGACGCTAATAATTTCCGGATTTAGGGTATATCCTACATACATGTATGGTAGATCCATGAGTAACGTGAACATATAAAGTTCATTTTGAAAAAAAAGAGATACAATTCATGAAGACTATCATTTCATGGATATTTTATATGCACTTAAGACTATGATTTTACCATTCATTAGGCATCCCGATTGAAAATTTCGATTTCTTTTTTTTTTTTTGTTCTTCCGCCGTTTGGTTTCCGGATCATAACTGTTGAACGCCTTGATCTATCTTTTCAAAATTTTCACAGCTCATCCGAAATACTTTGCTCCTAACCCCTGTTGTTTTTCGTTGAGATCCGAAATCCAAGATGGCCGCCAGCCGCCATTTTGGAAAAAAAATCGGGCGATTCCTGTCAATGTCATAATTTGATTCAGGCAATTTCCAGGGGAAAAAAATTTTTTAGGTGTATTATTTTTTAGGTTACCGGACCGATAACCTATTGGCATGGCGTTGCGTCCGTCGTCTGTCCGTCCGTCCGTCCGGCGTTAACATTTTTATCTTTAAAGTTAACGATCAAATCTTTCGGAAATTTTGCACAAAAATGCCTAAAAATATTTTGAGAAGGAGGTATTTTTTTGTTTTTTGATTTTCGCATTTTTTTCAAAATGGCGGCCGTTTTTGTCGAAAAACGCTCAATTTTGGATTTGACGGCCATTTTCTCAAAAACTGTCTGATCAGTTTTGAGTTTTTGGTTTCAAAAGATTCCCCTCATATACCTCTGTGATATGTATGAGTTTGGTTGCCCTAAATTCGCCGGTTTCCGTGTGGCGGCCATTTTGAATTTTTGTCGGGTCGGCGAAAAAAAATTTTTTCGCTCCAAATCGCATTACTATCCATTTGGCACTTTCCTTACAAGTGATACAGCAGTAAAACTAGCATGTCCAACATGACCCTAGACTCATATCCATGCATAATCCCTCACCCCCCCCCCCCCTCCAAAGCCTGGTTTACTAGTGTGTGTACATGGTAAAAGAATGAAGTTTCATTCCACAGAATACAATAGTTGGTTAATAAGCCAACACACATGACACAACATGCTTGGGGAATGATTTGCCATGTCTGCATTTATATTGTACAAACATGTATTGTTTGAATGTTTTGTTATTCAACTCTATTTCACATGCAATGACCAAATCATCATTGTTTTAGTTAGCTGGGAAATGTTTGGCTTTGGTTATAATATGAATGCGAAAATTCCGCTGTATTGTACAAGTTTTGAAATCACAAAATTGACCAAGATGACACAGCATTCTTTTAGTCACGTATCATTCTATATTCGACAGGAGCACCTGAAAAATATACGAACATCCTGATTAAATATACTAGTACGCTGAATAATATTGGCTGGGTAATTGTTCATTCATTTTGGGTGGCAAATGTCTGGTGGGCCAAGTTGTCAAGATGATAGAAAGCAGTTCTGGTAAGAAACTGTCTGATGAGCTCTCACTCTTACCCACATACAATGGCCTATGTATCCTTTTTGTCTCAGTCCAGTATGACCATTTGAAATGATAAGAACAAATTGGGGGATGCCACAAAGCCTATAGGCTTTTATGTCTAGTTTTTGACATCTTGAGCATGAATGATGTGTTTCTGGAAAAGTAGAAACATAATGCCCTGTCTCTCCCCCCCCCCCCAAATAAAAATGTAGTCGATGCATATGATATTTCTGCGAAAGGAGATTAGTGCCGCCCGCGTTGACGGGAAACGTTTGCTGGTGGCCATGGAGCAGAAGACTGCGTACACCTCCGGACAAGTCCAGGAGCTACAGAGTGCTCTTAACATGTGCAAGTCTGACTTACAGGTGCGGTCATAGAGGATATGCAGTGAAATGCGGGATCAGGATTACCCGTGGGGGAGACGACTTCTGGTGTCGAATTTTTTTTTGCCGACTCAGCACTTCCTGTTTGCCATATCTCAGAAACGGTCCGCCGTAGAGCGAAACGCAAAAATGCCTAAGGACGGAGTATGTCACTTAAACTTTGACCACGGACAGATTCAGAGTCATTATGGTTCTACGCGGTCTCTTAGGTAAATGTTAGGTAGGAATAGAACTCACACGAAATGCCCCAAGGCATCTTCAGGCCTTGACGTCTAGTTTAATTACATTGATGTCTCGGAGTGAAATATGTTCCTTTTAACATAAAAACATGGGGGTACATATAATTAAGGCATTTCGGAAGAAATGCCTTTATGGTTTTAGCAGAATTTTTTTTCTTTTTTTTTATTCCGCCGTTTTGGTTTCCGACCGATAACTTTAGTTTGCCTCGATGTATCTTCGCCAAATTTTCAGCATTGGTCAGACATATTATGTGGAAGAACCCTATTGTTTTTCAGCCTCATCCGAGGTCCGTGAGGTCCGTGAGGATGAAATCAATGTTGTTTTTTCGACTTTGTTTCCGCACGATAACTCGAAAAGTATGTAGGCAATGGCTTCAAAACTTTGCATGGAGGTTCATATATCAACAGGGGGGAACCCTATTGATTTTGGGATCAATCCGTCAAACGACCTTTGACCTAGAGGTCGGAAGAGTGTTCGCCCAGTCATCCTTGAGGTTTCCTGCATATCTCGGAAACGGTGCGTCGTAAAGCGGAATGGATGTTATTTTCGGACTCGTCGCCCTAGCCAAACATGTCTAAGGGGTATTAAGGATGACCTTTGACCTGAAACTTTTTTGCCGAGTCGGCATTTTTGGTTTTTGTCGATATCTCGGAAATGGTGTGTCGAAGAGCCAAACGAACGTTATTTTTGGACTCAAGGCACTAGACAAACATGTCTATGGGGTATTATGGATGAACTTTGACCTTGACCTGAAATTTTTTCGCCGATTCGACATTTTTCGTTTTCGTCGATTTCTCGGAAACGTTGCGTCGTAGAGCGAAACGGACGTTATTCTCGGACTCGTTGCCCTAGACAAAATGTCTGATGGGTATTAAGGATGACCTTTGACCTTGACCTTGAATTTTTCTGCCGAGTCGGCATTTTTTGTTTTCGTCGATATCTCAGACACGGTGCGTTGTAGAGCGAAACGGACATTATTTTCGCACTCGTGCCACTAGACAAACATGTCTTAAGGGTGTTATGGATAAAGTTTGACCTTGACCTGAAACTTTTTTGCCAAGTCAGCATTTTTTGTTTTCGTCGATATCTCGGAAACGGTACGTCCTAGAGCGAAATGGACGTTATTTTCGCACTCGTGGCACTTTACAAACATGTATTAACGGTATTATGGATGAACTTTGACCTCGACCTGAAATTTTTTTTCGCCGAGTTGGCATTTTTCGTTTTCGTTGATATCTCGGAAACGGTGCGCCGTAGAGCGAAATGGACGTTATTTTCAGTCTCGTGGCACTGTACAAACATGTTTATTGGGTATTATGGATGAACTTTGACCTTGACCTGAAATTTTTTCGCCGAGTCGGCATTTTTCGTTTTTGTTGATATCTCGGAAACGGTGCGTCGTAGAGGGAAACGGATGTTATTTTCGGACTGGTTGCCCTAAACAAACATGTCTGATGGGTATTAAGGATGACCTTTGACCTTGACCTCGAGTTTTTCTGCCGAGTCGGCATTTTTGTTTTCGTCGATATCTCTGAAACGGTGCGTCGTAGAGTGAAATGGACGTTATTTTCGCACTCGTGCCACTAGACAAATATGTCTTAAGGGTGTTATGGATGAAGTTTGACCTTGACCTGAAACTTTTTCGCCGAGTTGGCATTTTTCGTTTTCGTCGAAATCTCGGAAACGGTGCGTCGTAGAGCGAAACGGACGTTATTTTCGTACTCGTGGCACTAGACAAACCTTTTGACCTTGACCTGATATTTTTTCGCCGAGTCGGCATTTTTCGTTTTCGTCAATATCTCGGAAATGGTACGTCGTAGAGCGTAACGGACGTTATTTTCGGACTCGTGGCACTAGACAAATTATTATATTATAAATTAGTCTTAACACCGAAATGCCTCCAAGGCATCTTTAGGCCTTGACGTCTAGTTCAATGTCACAGTTTGTTATTTCCCTCCGTCGCCACAGAACGTCGCGTGGATGAGTTGGAGCAGTTGATACACAGCCTAGAGCAGGAACGAGGACGGTCTGCGGCTCGAGTCTTGACTCTTGAAGAGTCGAGGACCACCCTCGAGCTGGAGAACTCTTCGCTGACCACCAAGGTACAGCACTGGACGCAGCAGGGGCAGCAGTTACAGAAGGAACTTAGTGAGGTCAACGCGACAATGATCAGTGTGGAGAGGCAGGTGGGGAGAAATGGAGAGAAAGACAGAGAGAGAGAGAGATTTATTTTTGAACTGTGGTACAAGATATATATACACTGTACGTGATGTTTGTTCAGAAAATTATGTACAACACAGTGCAGGGTGAACAAGAGAGCCAAAAGGCTGTAACCTTAGATTACGATATATTTGGTATAGTTAGATACATTACATAAGGTTGTTGGACACCCTTTTAATAAATGGATACCGACAAGGAGACAAATTGATATTCCAAGACCAAATCCATGGACAGATTTGACAAATCCGAGTGATACTGAAGTATCAAAGTCAATTAACCATGTGAACATCAACCATTGTGAGAGAGGACCGTGAATTGTAATACCAATTACCTCCAAACCTCTATGGAATTCTAAGCTTAGCCCCTGAGTATATAACAACTCGTTAGACATAGCGAACATATCACTGTATGATGTGCTTCATTGGCATGAAACTCCAACAAGCTTTCCTAAATGCTACTGTTGAATTCCTAGAACAATCGGTATATTACTTCTGGAAACTCAATGTACTTTTCTATGCAGAATGATCTTTTACTCTGTATACTGTGTCTTTGTGTTATATTCATGATAAAACAATGTCCCATTACTTCTAGAAATGCTGTGTAATTCTCTGCATGCAGAATGGTCTACATAATGTCATTGATTAACGTTATGCAAGTTTTGCTGTTGTATACAAACTCCTAGTTGCGGAAGGCCCAGAGTGAGGCTGCCAGTCTCCGACATGAACTGGAGGATAAACAAGAGGAGAACGTCCTGCTCGCAACGAGAGCAGCGTCCCTCGAGCGGGAAGGTCAGGAGCAACTACTCGAGGTCAAGCAGTTACAAATGGAGCTTCAGACGCTCAGGTGCACTGAAAAACTAGGTATTCTGGTATAAATAAGAAGCTCATCTGCTGTGATTTATAAGGCGTTAAAGGTGGTTTTCCATGACAGTTTCATGCAGTGTGTTGGGACTTCTAGTTCCTAGGAACATTTTAAATTGGTTGTAAAAGACCCGTGAGTGGTTTTCAAGTTCATATTTGTACACATGCTTGTCGTATATTTCCAGCAATAAAATCATTGAGTTGGAGTCGGAAAGAAACGAGCATCGTCGGAAAGCAACTCAAGATAAACACTCGACAGAATTGGAGATGGTTGAGGTACCACAAGTAACTAAATAACTCCAGAGAAAATTATTGGTACAGTACCGATTTTGCAAATGTTCACCAGAGATGCGAGGGCTATTTGTATAAATGTTAGCCAGAGTGATTACTGGTGATGTGAGGCTAACATCTAGAGGTTAACATGACTTCAAGACATGGGACCGCTGTCTTATTTGAGCAAGTAAACACTATTTATCAGAGATGGGCATATCTTTGAATTCAGACATAAACACATACTTTATGAGCTAAAATCAAACACCTAATTAAGGCATTTCAGCAGAAATGCCTTTATGGTTTTGTCAAAAAAAAAATTTTCTTTTCTTTTTTTCACTTTTTTGGTTTCTGCACGATAACTTCAGTTTTCCTCGATGTATCTTTGCCAAGTTTTCACTGCTGGTCAGAAATGTTGTGTGGGAGAAGCCTATTGTTTTTGAGCCTGCTCCGGGGTCCGTGAGGTCCTTGAGGATGAAATCAATGTTTCTGGTTTCTGCACGATATTGAAAAAGTGTTATGGCAATGACTGTGAAACCTATTGATTTTGAGGCCAATCCGTCAAACGACCTTTGACCTAGGGCTTGGTCATTTTTGGCTGGGTCATCCTTGAGGCTCTCATGCATATCTCGGAAACCGTGCGTTGTAGGGTGAAACGGACGTTATCTTCGGACTCGTCATCCTAAACAAACATGTCTGAGGGGTATTATGGATGGCCTTTGAACTTGACCTTAAATTTTTTCAAATTTTTTTTTGTTTTCGTCGATATCTCGGAAACGGTGCGACGTAGAGCGAAACAGACTTTATTTTCGGACTCGTAGCCCTAGACAAACATGCCTTAAGTGTATTAGGGATTACCTTTGACCTTGACTTTAAAGTTTTCACTGAGTTGGCAATTTTCGTTTTCATCGATATTCTGGTAGTAGAGAGTCCCTAGCTTCATAGAGCGTCAGAGAGCGAAACAGATGTTATTGTCGGACTAGTGGCCCTAGACAAACATATCTGAGGGGTACTAGGAATTAACTTTGACCTTGACCTGAATTTTTTTTGCCGAGTCGGCATTTTTCATTTTCGTCGATATCTCAGAAATGGTACATCATAGAGCTAGACGGACGTTATTTTCGGACTAGTGGCCCTAGACAAACATATCTGAGGGGTACTAGGAATTAACTTTGACCTTGACCTGAATTTTTTTTGCCGAGTCGGAATTTTTCATTTTCGTCGATATCTCTGAAATGGTACATCATAGAGCTAGACGGACGTTATTTTCGGACTCGTGGCCCTAGACAAACATATAAAACAAACGTTTTGTTTTTTTCATGCATCACCCTGAAATGCTTCCAAGGCCTTTAGGCCTTGACATCTAGTATGTGCATGCGATGTCCGTAAACCACTCACCAATGTGCTTGAGAATGCATGCAGCATACATGTATAATCGCCTTCACTAAAAAAAATGTGAAATGCGTTAGTGTGCCTCAGTGCCAGGAAGCAATGCCAACATTGGGAGGTGCTCACACATATTGGGCCATCATCAAATCTCATGATGCTGGGTCATGTGAAGTGAGGCTAGCATGTGTCAAAAGTTGGTGTAAGCCTAACTAGCATTTCGGTGAAGATTTGCGAAATCGGTACTGTATCGAGAGAAGTTTTTCTGTAGGATAACTGAATCAACTTGAGTCTAGAAACCTTGCAGAATTTACTCTTGCGTGTCATCATAATACCTGAGTTAACCATGTAACGAGTGATGGGTATATTTCCTGTTTACCTGTAAATGTAGCTGCGGCATGCCGTGGAACAGAAGGAGCTGGAGCTGAGAAGGACGTTAGCGGACATGGATCGTGTCGCCCAGGATCTCAATGCCAAACAGATGACGATTGTCGACCTCCAGCATGTGAGTTGTAATGTCTCAGCTAAATATTGCACGATTGAAAGGATGAACTACACTAAACCCTGAAATATTAGCGTCCGTTAAACTTAACGTTTTTGGTTGTGCTGGCATATCAGTGACCGTTTAATTTAGCGTTTTTATTTTGCCATCATATGATGTGTTTAACAAATTAATACATTAGCATCCATAAATATTAGCATTTTGAACAAAAGGCTAAAAAAAGCTAAATAAACAGACGCTAATAATTTCCGGATTTAGGGTATATCTTACATACATGTATGGTAGATCCATGAGTAACGTGAACATATAAAGTTCATTTTGAAAAAAAAGAGATACAATTCATGAAGACTATCATTTCATGGATATTTTATATGCACTTAAGACTATGATTTTACCATTCATTAGGCATCCCGATTGAAAATTTCGATTTCTTTTTTTTTTTTTGTTCTTCCGCCGTTTGGTTTCCGGATCATAACTGTTGAACGCCTTGATCTATCTTTTCAAAATGTTCACAGCTCATCCGAAATACTTTGCTCCTAACCCCTATTGTTTTTCGTTGAGATCCGAAATCCAAGATGGCCGCCAGCCGCCATTTTGGAAAAAAAATCGGGCGATTCCTGTCAATGTCATAATTTGATTCAGGCAATTTCCAGGGGAAAAAAAAATTTTAGGTGTATTATTTTTTAGGTTACCGGACCGATAACCTATTGGCATGGCGTTGCGTCCGTCGTCCGTCGTCCGTCCGTCCGTCCGGCCGGCGTTAACATTTTTATCTTTAAAGTTAACGATCGAATCTTTCTGAAATTTTGCACAAAAATGCCTAAAAATATTTTGAGAAGGAAGTATTTTTTTGTTTTTTGATTTTCGCATTTTTTTCAAAATGGCGGCCGTTTTTGTCGAAAAACGCTCAATTTTGGATTTGACGGCCATTTTCTCAAAAACTGTCTGATCAGTTTTGAGTTTTTGGTTTCAAAAGATTCCCCTCATATACCTCTGTGATATGTATGAGTTTGGTTGCCCTAAATTCGCCGGTTTCCGTGTGGCGGCCATTTTGAATTTTTGTCGGGTCGGCGAAAAAATTTTTTTTCGCTCCAAATCGCATTACTATCCATTTGGCACTTTCCTTACAAGTGATACAGCAGTAAAACTAGCATGTCCAACATGACCCTAGACTCATATCCATGCATAATCCCTCACCCCCCCCCCCCCTCCAAAGCCTGGTTTACTAGTGTGTGTACATGGTAAAAGAATGAAGTTTCATTCCACAGAATACAATAGTTGGTTAATAAGCCAACACACATGACACAACATGCTTGGGGAATGATTTGCCATGTCTGCATTTATATTGTACAAACATGTATTGTTTGAATGTTTTGTTATTCAACTCTATTTCACATGCAATGACCAAATCATCATTGTTTTAGTTAGCTGGGAAATGTTTGGCTTTGGTTATAATATGAATGCGAAAATTCCGCTGTATTGTACAAGTTTTGAAATCACAAAATTGACCAAGATGACACAGCATTCTTTTAGTCACGTATCATTCTATATTCGACAGGAGCACCTGAAAAATATACGAACATCCTGATTAAATATACTAGTACGCTGAATAATATTGGCTGGGTAATTGTTCATTCATTTTGGGTGGCAAATGTCTGGTGGGCCAAGTTGTCAAGATGATAGAAAGCAGTTCTGGTAAGAAACTGTCTGATGAGCTCTCACTCTTACCCACATACAATGGCCTATGTATCCTTTTTGTCTCAGTCCAGTATGACCATTTGAAATGATAAGAACAAATTGGGGGATGCCACAAAGCCTATAGGCTTTTATGTCTAGTTTTTGACATCTTGAGCATGAATGATGTGTTTCTGGAAAAGTAGAAACATAATGCCCTGTCTCCCCCCCCCCCCCCCCCAAATAAAAATGTAGTCGATGCATATGATATTTCTGCGAAAGGAGATTAGTGCCGCCCGTGTTGACGGGAAACGTTCGCTGGTGGCCATGGAGCAGAAGACTGCGTACACCTCCGGACAAGTCCAGGAGCTACAGAGTGCTCTTAACATGTGCAAGTCTGACTTACAGGTGCGGTCATAGAGGATATGCAGTGAAATGCGGGATCAGGATTACCCGTGGAGCAATTCTTTTTAGGTTACCGGACCTTTGGTCCGATAACCTATTGGCATGGCGTTGCGTCCGTCGTCCGTCCGTCCGTCCGTCCGTAAAAAGACATAAAAAATCGCATTACTATCCATTTTGGGCCATTTCTAGGCAAAAAAAAATTTTCACCCTTTGAAAAAAATTTTGGACTTAGAAAATTTTTGGCACTTTCTTCCTTCATAATGGGAGCTGTCAGGACTGTACTCATAGAACGCTTGAAGATGGAGCTTAGAAATTGGCACTTTCAAATGGGAAGTCATATATGGCGACTTGTGTGGTGACCTCGAATTTGACCTTCGATGACCTTGAAAGGTCAAAACAGGCATTTTGGGGTCAAAAAATGCCCAGATTTGCCTCTATACATGAAATGCTTGCAGATAGAGCTTATGTTTGCATTATGCACATATAGGAAGACATATATGGCACAACTAATGATGACCTTGAACTTGACGTCAGATGACCTTGAGTGCCAAATGTCTGACTCGGAATGTGTAAATTGGCTTGAGCGGCCTAAACGATTCCACCCAGATATACCTTTGTATTATGAACATATAGAATATCAAATGCCGCACACATACATGTAGTGGTGACATCGAAGTTCACACAGATGATCTTGATTGGTAAATCTCAAGGTCATATGTTCACACTGCGAACCTTGATTGGTAAATCTCAAGGTCTGTTACCTGCCAATGCTGCCATGGCCAAACCAAAATTGTCCGGTAACCTATCTTAGCCTTTGGGCTAATTTTTTGGCTACCAATAGTTATCAAGAATCAAGAGAAAACGGGACAATATGATACCCACGTGTTGCTGATTTGTCTTATGAAATCACTATTTCGAAATATTCTAAACCAGTTTCAGTGTTGATCAAATAAAACAATTTGATAGAAAAGTTTCAATCTGTAAGGTGGCTGTCCATCTTATGCTGCTATGTTTGCAGGCTTACATGGACCAGATGACAAAAACTCAGTCACAGCATGAGCAAGTACTACAGCGTAAGGATAAACAGGTAGGATACTCAAAAGTAACTAGATGGAACTAACTCAGTGCCAGTGATGTAAGTTATCTACCTGATGTAGGTGTCGGTACATGCTGCATGGTTCAGCCTAATAGGAGTGCCACTGAAATGCACAAAAAAAATTGATATTTTCTTTCGATGACCTGTTATGATCTGCACATTATTTCGATGTTTTCAAATTTTTCAATCAACTACATGCCAACTCAAACAATACAGTAGTGGTGCGGTAGTTATACATATTCCAAGCTGTGTTTTATTGGCAGATATCCGATCTGCAAGATGAGGTGTGCCGAGTCAGAGAGCAGCTGAAAGAGAAAGAGATTCAACTTGAAGAAAGCGTGCGGGACGCTGCTGAAAAACGGGAGAAGTTTGTGCAAGAGTCTGCCCGTATGGAGCAGATGGAGGAAGGGCAGAATATTCTACATACTCAGGTACATTGTTCTGCTGTTATTGACCACTACTGCAAGTAGGGGTTGTGTGTGTGGGGGGGGGATATTCGTGTGGTTAATCACTGTGAAAGGTGCATTCACAAGTAGGGAAAACAAGTGCCCAAGTAACGTTGTATATCTTGAACTATTTTCTTTGTTGTGTACATACATGTAGGCCTATGATCGGTACACGGCGTGCGTTAGGGGATATACCCACGCAAATGTCTGCTACTGGACCCTGTAGTTTACTTTACTTGATGTTATAAGTTTACATACCTCCCCTAGATATCAGTGCTGCAAAAAGCCTTGGGTCAGGAGAGAGCTGCCTGGGAACAGGAGAAGGCGTCCCTACTGCAAGACTCGGAGAGACTCCAAGATACACTGCAGGCCGCACAGAATGCAACTGAACAGCACACAGAGCTTGTCAGAGACAAAGATCATAGTGTAATTATCTTTTTGACTGTGTACAGATGTTGGCAATGAATAATAAAAAAAACTTATTAGTTATCTTTATTACAGGGTTGGATTTTACCCAGGCAAAAGGAGTTTTGCCCTGCCCTGCAGGGTTACAGCGGGTTTTGATTATTAAAAGTGGGGAAAAGTGAGCAAAATTCTTTCGGTACCCAATGTCAACCCTGCCAAGAATTTATATGATAATGAAACTAGTAAATTCTCTAAATAATATGTACTATTGTCACATTATCTAATGTGGTTCAGATCTATCCACCATGCAGATTTCATAATTCATTCAGATTTTAAAACTTCAATTGTCATTTTCAAAACAATAACCTGATATTGTAGTTTGCATCTCAGATTTATGTGGTAGATGTAGACTCTATTGCATAAGATCAGATTCATGAGATCGAGTGTGCATGATCCAGGTGCATATATCTGTGTTGGTGTGTTTACAGTACCTGTGGTGCTTGTAGTAGCAACAATAGTACCGGCTGGTTAGCAGTTGCGTAACAGGCTGTGCCTGAGTGTGGAGGCTCACAATTGAGTGAGAGATTGACTAAATAATGATGTTGATACAAGTATACTGTAAGATTACGTCATAGGATGTCTGGGGATATCCTGAATATATTAAAAGCTCATTGACAGATGCTCACTGACACACTGTCAATGCCATTTGACAGAGTATTGGAATAAAATGACCCACTTTTACCCACCAGGGGTTGCACGATCCGCACCTCTGGGTAAAACTTGCCAACCCTGCTTTATTATCATTTGTTGTAACATTCATGAAATTGATGAAACAATACATGTAAAATCTTTACCAAATATAAAAGTTGATTCTAATTTATCCTGTCATGCTGTACCTGTTCTTATTTATTTGTAGAAAGGTCCCATATATTGTTCCAAACATCACATCTGGGATATTCACCACCGCTCTGATATTAGGACCAATATGGGAATAATCAACTGAACGTAAAGTTATACTGCGGTGCAGTGCGGTGCGGGGAATGGGGTGCGGTGCGGTCAAATTAATGTTTATGAGAACCGCACCGCACCCACCAACAGCACAAGGTTGCCGCACCGCAACGCCCCGCAGTGAAAAAAACTGAGCCCGCACCGCACTGCATCATCAAATCAAGTTGTCGCCCCGCACCGCACCGCACAGCGGGCTGCGGACCCTGCGGCCCGTGCTTGGATCCCCGCCCCGCACAGAGCCTTAGTACATACATGATCATATGCATGGTTATATTAGAACCATGCACTTTTGATAACGTGCGAGTTATCAAAAGTGCGTTTTATTTGTCAGCAAAAATCTTTAGTTAGTTTTCGATACTGCATACCTAGTACATGAGAATTAGTTTCTGCATGCGAGACAGCGAGGGAGCGAGAGAACGAGGGAGCGAGAGAGCGAGAAAGCGATGCGAGGAAGCGAGGTTGATCTATGTGAATATCTTATCGCTCACTCGTTCCCTCGCATCGCTCTCTCGCTACCTCGCATCGCTCTCTCGTTCTCTAGCATTGCTTCCTCTCTCCCTCGCATCGCTATCTCGCTGCCTCGCTTCGCTCTCTCGCCTCGAGGGAGCGAGATTGACATATGGACGCTATCAGCCACCATACTGATAAGCCACCTGGTCATCAGGAACCAGGAACCTGCTATCCCGATTAGGCTGCCACCTACAGGGCCCCAGGTATAACACTCAGTTGCTGAAGAAGCATGGGCCAGGCAACACGTGTCTTATGGCGCTGAGGGAAGCCAAAGCCACGTGCATTGAACACGGCGGCAAAGGCCATGAGGCAGATTGACAGCGGTACCCAAGGACAATAATTAGGTGGAATGCAAGAGTGATAATACGGTAGTGAAAATATAAAAAAAAATTGGGAAAAACCAGGCAAGGTGGCTCTTTGCAAGGACGATATGGACCACATGTACATTGGGATTTAACGCAAAATAAGGAATGGAATATCACATATATATGAACCTGTGTACAGGTATATTGAATATAAAGGATATAGTAATACAAGGTAATACTCGGATTAATACGTAATATACATGTATATAAAACAGTGGAAGTATACACAGGCAACGTCAAAAATACGTTGTTTGAGTGTGTTCTAACAGTGGTAAATGTGTAATAGATCTGTTGGATTTACACAGAAAGTTGAAGGCTGTGTGTGGGAGGTCAAAGAGAGAGAGACATAGAAAGATGATATAAAGTGAAAAAAAAAAGTGAGAAAGAAAAGAAGTAAATGTAAAAGTTTAAGTGTGATAAAAAAAAAAATAAAAAAAAAAGAGACAAAAGAATGAAGAGAGAGAGAAAAAAAAAAAGGAAAGAAAAGGGAAAGAAAAAGAACAACGAATAGAAGAAGAGAAAAAGTAACGGGAAAAGTAACTGTGATGAAAGAAAAGAAAATGAAAAAGTAAAAGTAAAAGTAAGTGTGATGGAAAAAAAGAAAAAAAAAAAAGTAAAAGTAAGTGTGATGAAAGAAAAGAAAAAAAAAGTAAAAGGAAGTGTGATGGAAGAAAAGAAAAGTAAAAGTAAGTGTGAAGAAAGAAAAAGAAGAAAAAAAAAAGTGAAAGGAAGTCTCTGTCTCTCTCTTTCTCTCTCTCTCTCTGTCGAAACAAGGAGGAACAAAATAAGGCAAAAGTACAAAGAATTGTAATATATTAAAACTAGTATACCCTCAATATTTTCAGTACCGAGTAAATAGGGAAACAGCTTGCACCAGTGTTGGAAGAGACATGGATTACTGATTGAAAATATGAGGTATTATATTATCGATTTTTCATTTGTGTGATTCTCACATTCAAAGATATTGAAGAAAACCCACTGATGGAGTTCTTGGGCTAGTGAAAAAGCGCGAAGGAAGAGTGCAATTTGTTGGGAAACGGATGGGAAAGAAGAATTATGTGGCGATTTTGCCCTAAGCACGCGGCAGGTGATTGTAAACACACATGCCATTTATGTGGCCTTTTCGTACTTGGCCTTGTTTTGACACGCTCCGTTCGAGCGTGCGTTGCCATGGCAACGCATTGTAATTTATGCTCCAGTAAACTATAACAATGGTTTGATTATACCTCGCGTGCGTCCTACAGCTTGTGGTGTATTATGTATACACTGGAAGCTACTCGATCGAGGAGATTGTCCGAGAGAGAGTGAACAGGACGCACGCAAGGCTCGCCATGAGCTTTGCGTTCCCTGGTCAAGAGTAGTGGGCTCTTAGAGCCCTGGGGACGATTTCCATGGGGAGGCCCGGGCTGGGAGAGACAAGTTGCTGACTCGGGGGCGTAAGCCGTGTGGATCGCCAGTTCTCTCCCTTCCCGGGACGTGTGACATAGGCTCTGGCCAGCATGTCGGACTGTACGGGGTTCCGTCCCCGAGGCAGACCGCGGCTCGCCAGGCCCCTCCAGTTAACACCGTGGTGATGAACCAGTTTCTGAACGGTGTCCGTAGGCCTGGGAGTGTCGGGTGGGCTGTTACCTGGTTACCGTTAATGCTAGAGTGGTTACCGTGTCCGCAGCGACCTCCGGTGAGCGGCGCCGCCGCAAGGATCCGGAATAGCGGATGCGCGTCCGCAAGGACTCGCGGTGAGAGGACTATCCTCGAGGATCCCGAAGAGCGGACGATAGTCAATAACTTTACATTGGTGCCGTGACCAGGATCAGTCCAACAGTGTTCCATCGCAGCCTACCGTCACAGTGTTGTAGCGTCCTTCGTCCCTGGGGATCGCTCGCTCCTCACGGACGACTCAACAATGGCGAAAGAAAGAGATAAAGCGAAAGATAAGGCTAATGAACCCAAGGGGGGGGGGGGAAACGGGTGGAAACGTCGCGGACCACACCCGGTCAAGCGACGGCCGCCGTGAGAATTCTTTGGATGACTCCGGCGGTAGGAAGGAACGTGTGGAGACCTCCGTGGACAAGATCCCGTCTGCGGAGTCGACTCCGACGTCCCTGGCTCCGTCTCCGGACGACGAGTCGCGCCCCGAGGGGCCGCAACAGAGGTTGCGATCAGGGCCTGGCCCTGATCCGGTAGGCGCGGTAGGTGGAGCTGGCAACGGCGCTACCCCGCGCCCGCCTAAGTCCGGACGGCAGTCGTGGCAGGCGACGCTCTTCCAGGGGACATCTCCGGATGTCCGGAATCGAGTGGAAGCCAGCGCGAGTACCTCCGGGCAAGCGGACCAGCGGTTCTGGATGCCACCTCCAGCCGGAGGAGCTCTTGCGAGGGCTCCCGGCGGGGACTCCAGGCAGTCCGCGTCAGGCGGAATGGACCAGCTCACCCACACTCTGAGTGAGCTGGCTCCTCTAGGGCGCTATGACCGCGCCCGGTCGCCCCACCAGGGACGATCAGACCGGCGGAACCGTTCCCCCTCTCCGCTGTCACAAGGCAACTCGGGGCCTTTGACGGAGAGGGAGAGGTGGCTGATATCCGAGGCGCTTGTACATTTCAAGCGGAATCAGCCGCCTCCGAGCGTCGATCTGTCGGCCATTCTAAGTCCGGGGATGACTGGGCCTATAGCCCCTCCCCAAGTCCTGCCGAGTCCGCAGGCGCCAGTGGCCCCCACAATGGGACCCGCGCCTGCTCCGCGGCTCGGAGGCACTGCGCTGGCGACCGCGTCGACCGTTCCGACGGTTGGAGCGCAAGCCGCGTGGTCGACTTACCCTGGCGCGTACAGTGTGTCGGACGGGCAGTGGCAACAGGCGGCCTCGGCCCCAGGCTTTGCCGCCCCTTCTGGAGCCTACCCAGTAGGTTCGATGGGAGCCCCGCCCGCACCTAGCCAGAGTGGGTTTTTAGCGGGAATGACCCCGGCGGCAAACGTGAGCTTTCCTGCTCCTATGTCCGCGGCGTCGATGTTTGCTCCGGCAGACTCCGCCGCAGGCGCGGGCAGCTCGCAGAACTTGCCGCTGTACACGGACGACCCCGGAGCCGGGACCGCACGTCGGGCGCGTAACAAACGCGATGAAGGGCCCGACCACTCTTCGTGGCGGAAACGGTTTAACGGGGATAACGCCGACTTGGAGGACTACTTACTCCAGGTGTGGCATACCGCCGTGTACGAAGGAATGTCCCAGCATGAAGCTGGACATGTCCTCGCGGGGAGCTTAGAAGGAAAAGCTCTCCGCGTGATGCCGTGTCTGCCGGTGGGAACAGTGACTTTCGGCGAGGTGGCCCGTCAACTTCGCCTGCTGTTCACGCCGACGAGCTACCGGACTTTGTCGGCCGTCATTGAGCAGCGCGTGCTCGACCAGGGTCGAACCGCCGCTCTTGCCGAGTCCGCCCCCGCCCCAGAGGTAACCGCTAGGATGGAGCACCTGGAGGCTGAGAATGAGCAGCTACGGCGTCGTCTTGACGAAGCCGAGGCCGCTCGGACTCGCCTACTCCAGGGCGTCGATGACCCCGAGTCGTCCGCCCTGAACCAGGCGGCTCTCCAGGGGGCGGATGCTGCTTTGGAGCTGGCCATCTACCCATACCTAGTCCAGGTGTGGGGAGAACGTACGGCCGGTCCTCAGCACACCTGCGATACGGTAGAGATGTTCCGCGCCATTGCAGATCTCGGCGCTACGTCTCTACCGGCCTCCGTCGTGATGGCTCCGTCAGGACCCGGATTGCAGGGCTCACCGCATAAGCCCCTGCAAGCGCCACCGGGCCTGCCTCATCCGCCCGTGCAGCCGGCTTTCTCCATGCCGGCTCCGCTGCTTCCGCGGCGTAGGGACCCGTCACCGCCGCCAGACTCCAAGACAGGCGGCACGGATGAGGAGCCGATGACGACAGAGGAAGGCTAGGGTACCGAGAACCAAGATGACGGGTTTACATCGCCCGTCTCTAGGCGTACTCGCCGTCGAGCCCGAGAGATTGCCCAGAAGCAGTGGAGAGCCCAGCAAGCGCTGGAGGCCTCCAACCGCGGGCAATCTGAGACCGGATCCGACCCGGACCCGGTCTCCTCACCTCCCAAGAAGAAGAAGAAGCGAACCCACCGGAAAAAGAAGTCCGGCGGTCCCCCGCCTCAAACCGGATCACAGTCCGTCAGGACCCGGATTGCAGGGCTCACCGCATAAGCCCCTGCAAGCGCCACCGGCACGGATGAGGAGCGGCGGCGGCGTGCCGGAGTCGCTCCCGCGGCTCCGCCCTGCCTCAGACCCGTTCTGCGGATCTGAGGAGCCGGCCGGCAGGGCGGTCGGCATCATTTTTAGAGGTACTATCACTTTTGATCACTCGGTGTGTCGTTTTACAAAATTTCTAAATTTAAAGTTTAACCTTAAAGATATTCCAAAGACTCGACACACCGTCCTTTTATAACGGATGACCTTCCAAGGTCATCACACGGTTTTGGACCACCTCGGTCAAAATTTTAGCTTGTTTATGAGGGTTTATTCAAAATTGCAAAGCGCGTTATGGTTTACTCCGTAAGTCCGGGGGTAGTTCCCCATTCTTCCAAAAGGGACTCTTAAAGTCCTAGTCTTGCGCCGTGACTTCCGGGTGTTGCCATCTTGCCTTCTTCCGGACCCCGCCATGCGAAGCCTTCGTCGGGTTTTGGCTGTTTTGGGCGCGGGCGGAACATGTTGGGGACCAACATTGTAAGAAGGGGGTAATGTGGCAATTTTGCCCTAAGCACGCTGCAGGTGATTGTAAACACACATGCCATTTATGTGGCCTTTTCGTACTTGGCCTTGTTTTGACATGCTCCGTTTGAGCGTGCGTTGCCACGGCAACACATTGTAATTTACGCTCCAGTAAACTATAACAATGGTTTGATTATACCTCGCGTGCGTCCTACAGCTTGTGGTGTATTATATATACACTGGAAGCTACTCGATCGAGGAGATTGTCCGAGAGAGAGTGAACACGACGCACGCAAGGCTCGCCAGAGCCCTGAGGACGATTTCCATGGGGAGGCCCGAGCTGGGAGAGACAAGTTGCTGACTCGGGGGCGTAAGCCGTGTGGATCGCCAGTTCTCTCCCTTCCCGGGACGTGTGACATAGGCTCTGGCCAGCATGTCGGACTGTACGGGGTTCCGTCCCCGAGGCAGACCGCGGCTCGCCAGGCCCCTCCAGTTAACACCGTGGTGATGAACCAGTTTCTGAACGGTGTCCGTAGGCCTGGGAGTGTCGGGTGGGCTGTTACCTGGTTACCGTTAATGCTAGAGTGGTTACCGTGTCCGCAGCGACCTCCGGTGAGCGGCGCCGCCGCAAGGATCCGGAATAGCGGATGCGCGTCCGCAAGGACTCGCGGTGAGAGGACTATCCTCGAGGATCCCGAAGAGCGGACGATAGTCAATAACTTTACAATTAACGATTATTTCAATTATAGATCAATGATTGACTGAATAATTATATATGTTTCTATCATCAGACATGTCTCACGGAAATTCACAACATTATCTGGCACGGCAAAATAACCCGGAGTGCATACATCCGATCTCGTTTGAGGGTTCATGGAAATAATCAAGACAGAAACCTTTAGGATATATTATGGGTTTCTGCTTCAGATTAATACGGCTATGTATGGAGTGTCTGATGGACAGGTGAAATAATAGAAGGTAACAAGATTATGGTGTGAGTACCAACATATGAAGTTTAGGTAAAGAGCGGGAAATTCAGGCATATCGTCAGTGGATAGCTCATTTTTCTCATTCATGCTAGTGAGTTTTCATGGTGGCTTTGTTTTCATAAAGTACGACAGACGTAGTAATCAATGTATGTGTGTGGCTCCATATGAAAAATAAAATCACAGGGGGGCCCGCCGAGCCGCTCGGCGTGGTCAGAGAAAGGTGCAGGGCAGTTGTGGTACAACAAAAGTGCACAGAGAGAAGCACAGCGGACTTTTGTCATGAAAGAGAAATAGGGAAATCAAACACATCAATTAGCCCAAGCGCAAAGAAACAAAACGATGATAACACTAAAAGCAGGATGCAAAATCAAGATATTAGTCCCGGTAGGCAGGCCATAAAGGACTTTCATCACAGAGGTGAAGACCACATCCCGGCAGGTAGCCGATTTTACGACGTGCATAACAGCCTGACTAGTACCAATCAGCCATGCGCAGTCATTTAAAATCAATGGTCAATTTGTAGTCCTTTCAGGCAGAATTTGCAAACTGGTAACCCATAAACGACCCCTTCCGTCTTCCCCCTACACAGAGGCAAAAATGCATAGATTAAACAGAATATATTATGACATCATATCCAGATGGACGCAATCTGATAAGAAAGGCACACTAGCTGGTGAGTCAAGGGGGCGGGGCCTAGAGGTCAGCTCAGGTGGAGGGACCACCCCAAGGGTCATGGGCAAGGTCAATAGGGGCCAGGCACGTTCAGCCAATCAGGAACAATCAGGAGTGTGATTTGTTAATGCCAGTCGGGAGCGCAGGGGAATTGCCATTGATGGTGCAGGTTTATCAACCCTACACCGTACACATGTAGTCATTCAATGCGCAAGTTAGCGACCAGAACGCACACAGAAAACAACAAGATGTCGAAGTGTGAGTTAGTTAAGCTTATGAAGGCCTTCCGAGAGACGCCAGAGCCGGAAGATAACACACTGCACACCCCACATGGCGAACCGCCGGTGCACTCGTGGGCGGAGAAAGAGTTGAGGGAGAAACTAAAGACATGTGGCGTCGATCCTGACGAGGCCGTATTCCTTCTGGGCTTGAAGGGCACCAGGTAGGAGTTGGTGGCTCTGGGGAGCCACGCAAGCAATATCGTGGCGACAACGATACTCACGAGGGACCTAATGCCATGGAGCCGCCGGAAAAAAGGCCGCGTCAAGAAAAACGACCAGAAAAACAGGTGGGCAGTTCTTATTATTGATATAGCGGTTCACTGGTAAAATGCACAACGTAGGCTTGCATACAGTAGTGAGAACATGCCCCGTTTGCAGTCAGTAGTCAATTTACGCGACTGATAAGTTATAAACAAGGACTCAACGCTAGGCAAAAACTGATAACAATTCACGATTGGCAGGGATAGGCCGAAACGAATATAGTAGTAAAAAAAAAAGAAGAAAAAAAGAAAAAAGAAATATAAAAAAAAAAATATAGATAATAAAAATTGAAAAAAAGAATAAATAAATAAATAAATAAATAAATAAATAAATAGGGGACGTGTGTTGAACCCACAAATGTTAAAACGCCCACAAATGTGAAAACCCACAAATGTGAAAACAAATTTTGTAAATCACCCACAAATGTAAAAAAATCAACCACAAATGTGAAAACGTTTTTTGTCAACTACCCACAAATGTGAAAATCTTCACCCACAAATGTGAAAAAAACTTCACCCACAAATGTGAAAAAAAAAATCAACCACAAATGTGAAAACGATTTTTGTCAATTGCCCACAAATGTGAAAATCTGACACAACATTAGCTTCAACATGAGGAATGTTTTTAGGTTACCGACCTTTGTTCTGAAAACCTATTACACAATTAATACTTTACCCTATTATCATCATTTTTCCATAAAAACCTTCATATCTCAGTAAATATTGATCGTAGAGCAAAAAGGACATTATTTTCGAACCCATAGGGCTAATTGGCAATATACTAGGCGTGGTTTGGTATCAAATTACACCTGTGATGTCAAATTACACCAAACCGGAAGTAGAAATATTTTTCAAGGAAATGGGCTCAGGATGCCCAAGGATCAGTTATTAGGCCGTTTTGGTGTGTTTGAAGGCCAAAAATTTACACTTTCCCCTATTATCACCCACTTTTCCATAAAAACCTTCATATCTCAGTAAAGATTGATCGTAGAGCAAAAAGGACATTATTTTCGAACCCATAGGGCTAATTGGCAATATACTAGGCGTGGATTGGTATCAAATTACACCTGTGATGTCAAATTACACCAAACCGGAAGTAGAAATATTTTTCAAGGAAATGGGCTCAGGATGCCCAAGGATCAGTTATTAGGCCGTTTTGGTGTGTTTGAAGGCCAACAATTTACACTTTCCCCTATTATCACCCACTTTTTCATAAAAACCTTCATATCTCAGTAAAGATTGATCGTAGAGCAAAAAGGACATTATTTTCGAACCCATAGGGCTAATTGGCAATATACTAGGCATGGTTTGGTATCAAATTACACCTGTGATGTCAAATTACACCAAACCGGAAGTAGAAATATTTTTCAAGGAAATGGGCTCAGGATGCCCAAGGATCAGTTATTAGGCCGTTTTGGTGTGTTTGAAGGCCAACAATTTACACTTTCCCCTATTATCACCCACTTTTCCATAAAAACCTTCATATCTCAGTAAAGATTGATCGTAGAGCAAAAAGGACATTATTTTCGAGCCCATAGGGCTAATTGGCAATATACTAGGCGTGGTTTGGTATCAAATTCCACCTGTGATGTCAAATTACACCAAACCGGAAGTAGAAATATTTTTCAAGGAAATGGGCTCAGGATGCCCAAGGATCAGTTATTAGGCCGTTTTGGTGTGTTTGAAGGCCAAAAATTTACACTTTCCCCTATTATCACCCACTTTTCCATAAAAACCTTCATATCTCAGTAAAGATTGATCGTAGAGCAAAAAGGACATTATTTTCGAACCCATAGGGCTAATTGGCAATATACTAGGCGTGGATTGGTATCAAATTACACCTGTGATGTCAAATTACACCAAACCGGAAGTAGAAATATTTTTCAAGGAAATGGGCTCAGGATGCCCAAGGATCAGTTATTAGGCCGTTTTGGTGTGTTTGAAGGCCAAAAATTTACACTTTCCCCTATTATCACCCACTTTTCCATAAAAACCTCCATATCTCAGTAAATATTGATCGTAGAGCAAAAAGGACATTATTTTCGAACCCGTAGGGCTAATTGGCAATATACTAGGTGTGGTTTGGTATCAGATTACACCTGTGGTGTCAAATGACACCAAACCGGAAGTAGAATTATTTTTCAAGGAAATGGGCTCAGGATGCCCAAGGATCAACAAGGCCGGACGAACAACATGCCCAAGCGTTGTGGTTCCGGGGACCCCTCCCATGGTTCTCGGGCCTCACGTAACGGCAACATTACTATTATTATTCATTATATGATGTGTGATATGTGATGTGATGTTTGTCTACTAACCATGCTATGACGGTACTAACCTGGTTGCTACTTAACGAAGTCACATTCGTTACAAAAATTTAAAGATAAAATTGTTTACGGACGACGGACGACGGATGGATGGACGACGGACGCAACGCGATGCCAATAGGTTATCGGACCAAAGGTCCGGTAGCCCAAAAAATCTTTCAGAAAAGTGCTTCCCTGTATTCTTAGGCATTTTAGCGCAAATTTCGAAAGATTCGACCGTAAATTCGAGATAAAAATAAAAATGTAAGACGTATGACGGACGACGACGGATGAAGGACGCAATGCCATGCAATGGGTTATCAGAACAAGGTTCCGTAAAAAGACATAACAATAAAAGATATTCCTCATGTGGAACCTAATTCGTCGTTTTAAAGGTTAAAACTAGTATTATTTACTATACTTACCTCCATAATACTACACGGGTAACTCCTAACAGCCTACTTAATTTAGGCTCCCCCATAGAGAAACCTCTCATATGGGGAAGAATAAAGAATGACCCCTCCCTTGCTGCCACCAGGGGCAGCACCGTAGCCACTTCCTCCATTCCCAATTCCTTGTCTCAGGGACGAGTACAAAGGAAACGGGGTAGGTTGGGTTGGCACTTTGGTAGTATTATGGAGGTAAGTATAGTAGGTTATAAGCCAATGACGCAGCCATGGCCCGTACTTCATGCGCCCGTACCCGAAAAGAACAATCAGTCGGCTGATCGCCGAGATCGTAACAGAGTCGAATGCATTTCTTAATCCAAGAAGAGATAGTCGGGGAGCGAATATCGTTCTTGAAGCTTTTCAGATAAGAGACGAAAAGAAGCTTTTTGCCTTGTCGAAAACCCTTGGTCTTGTCAAGATAAAAGCGCAACGCACGTACGGGACAGAGCTTCGCGTCACTCTCCAAGTCCGTGCCAAGAGAGGCATCGAGAGCAGGGATCACAATCACCAATGGAGGGGCCATAGAGAGCTGGGTTTTCGAGAGAAAAGACGGGAGAACGCCCAGTCTGACCTGAGCATAGTTCTCCTTCCAGCTAATCTTGGTAATATTCTGGAAGAGGTAGATGCCTACCAAGAAGACGGAAGATGGTTTTGAATCGAATGTGTCCTGCCATTTTCAGCAGGGAATTAAAATTAGAAAATGATGTGATATGGCGTAAATATTCATCAAACACTACAAATTTCCAAACGGTATTGACTCCACGCATAAAATAAACATTCTGTGATAACAGGGTACAACTGATGTCTGGTACATTCCGATATTTCGACGATAACTGAGGGAGCACCATTTCGGCCGCCATTTGCAATTAAGCCCCCCGCCATATTGCAAAACTCAGAAGATCTACCGTAAACCAGCCTCCGAGCTGGTAGAGCGGCAGAGGTCTTCCTCTTCCTGAATAACGTCTTCCGTGAGAATCGAAGGGAAAATTTTGGTAAACTGGAATAGGAAGAGGCGAATCGAAGAGGCCCTTTGACGCATCCAAAGCATGGATCTCACCTCGACGCCTGCCAGAGGCTAGGGCAAGGAGAAAAACCGTTTTCCAAGTGACTAACTTGAGGGGCGCCGAAGCCAGGGGCTCGAACGGGGCTGATGCCAGACGGTTCAAGACCAACGACAAGTCCCACTCAGGAGTGGGGTTTCGCGCCACGGGACGATCTACCTCGAAGTTCTTGAGCAATAAAGTCAAGGCATGATCGGTCCCGTAGTCCACACCTTGTCACGGCAAAAGCGTCTTAGCAATAGCCGTTCTGTAGCCTGCAAGGGTAGACGGCACCCGACCTTCAGAGAATTTTAACATCAGAAATTCAGCTATTAAAGGGGCATTGGCCGTGAAAGGATCAGTCTGCCTGCGCTCACACCAAGCACTGAAGACGACCCATTTCGACTCGTAGACCGCCAAAGAAGACCTTCTATTTGGTCGTGCGAGCCGAGAGGACACTTCCTCAGAAAATCCCTTTACGCGGAAGGATCGCTGGACAACATCCACGCGTGAAGGGCCGGCGTGTGTTCTGGTGAAACACCGGAGACCGTGGCTGCCTCAGTAGATCTCCTCGCAGAGGCAACGGCCTCGGAACATCGACAAGGAGATCTAGAAGCTCTGGGAACCACGACTTCTCGGGTTGTAGAGGCGCAATAAGCAGGATCCGACATTGTTGTGCTCGAACCTTGGCAATCACTTGCGGAATCAGAATGGCTGGGGGGTAAGCATATGCATACAGGCCCTCCCAGTCCATAGACAGAGCATCCACACCCCAAGCCAGGGGGTCTGAGATTGGCGACACAAAGGTGGGGAGCCTGTTGTTCCAACGAGTGGCAAACAGGTCCACATGAGGTCGATCCCAAAGGGTACATAACTGTCGAAAGACTGCTGGAGACAAGGTCCATTCGGTAGGCTGTACCTGACCCCGCCGAGACAGCATGTCCGCCAAGACATTGAGACGGCCGGGAATGTGACGGGCACGGAGCATAATCGATTGGGCGTTGCATCACCGTAGCAAGGCCGACACCTGACGACTGAGTGTCAAGGAACGAGTGCCTCCTTGCTTGTTGATGTAGGCCACGACCGTTGAGTTGTCCGTGGCAACCAAAACTGAGTGTCCTGCTAACTCGGATACCCAATTGGCCAGGGCCCTAGATACAGCTTCCAACTCGAGAGCATTGATGTGCCAAGACAAATAATGGTCGCTCCACAAGCCCGAAATCTCTTGGAAGTCCAAGTGGGCACCCCAGCCCTCCGTGCTGGCATCCGTAAACAGATGCTTGGATGGCAGCGGCAGACGGAAGGGAGAACCTTGTGACAGGTTTCTGATTTGAATCCACCACTGCACGCACTCGCGAGCCGCTGGAGACAACATTACCATCGTAGAGTCGGGGTCTGTAGCTTGACACCAACCCAAACTCAGGCAATGCTGCAGTTCTCGCATATGTAAGCGACCCAAAGGTACCAGCTTCTCCGTTGCCACCAACAGGCCTAGCAGAGACTGCCAGGTGGCTGCCGACTGACACGGATGAGCCAGGAAGGAGGCTAGAATAGGGCGCAATTTGGAAATTCTGTCCTGAGGTGGGAAGACCATGCCTGACGTGGTCACAAACCTGTAGCCCAGGAACACGAAATCTCGAGATGGAACGAGCTCTGATTTCTCGAAATTGATCACTAGGCCCATTGTCTGACACGAATTGATCAACCAATCGCGGTGCTCCAACAACGTGTCCCGAGACTGACTGCGTAGGAGCCAGTCGTCGAGGTATTGATGAAGGAACAATCTCCGCTGGTGGGCCAGGCTCTGGACCTCCCTCACCACCATGGTGAATATCCAAGGAGAAGGTGTCAGGCCGAATGGTAGAGCACAGAACTGCCACACACGACCCCGGAAAGCGAACCTCAGATACTTTCGCGAGGCTGAGTGTATCGGAATGTGGAAGAAGGCATCCTTCAGATCCAGCGAGATTGCCCACGCATTCTCTGGAAGCGCTAACCGAATGAACTCGGGCGTCTCCATAACGAACTTTGGAGTCTGCACGAACGGATTCAGAGGCGACAAGTCTATAACTGGGCGACAACCGCCGGAACTCTTTGGAACCACGAACACGATACTGTAGAAACCCGGAGTCCGCGGATCTGCAGGTTCTACTTCCCCTTTCGCGATCAATTTTTTTATCTCTACATCCAAGGCTGCTCGCTTCGCCGGAGCCGACGGCAGAGTGAATGACTTGGGGATGGGGGATAATGCAGGTTGAGTTATGAACTGAATCTGGAATCCCTTCCGGAGTACCCCCCCCCCCCCCAGATCCAAGGGCTGGCACCCATCTCTTGCCAAATGGGCCAAAAGAGATTTAAGCGCCCGCCGACTGGCGGTTCTACGTGACCAAAATGAGCGGGAGTCGCCATTGGTGACGCGTGGTACTCGGAAAGTTCCCTGGCACTGGTACTTACTGTCGTGACTGGGCCTGGACGCCCCTGCTCTGCCCTTAGACTTGCCGCGGCGGCTGGACCCGGAGTGGCGACCACCACGCTTGGTTGTAGAGGCAGGGGCTCCTGAAAAGGGCTGCTTCTTCCTCTGTTTCTTGGGCTTTGAAGAAGAAGCGGTCTGTGGCTGCGGCCTGGGCTTCCAAGCCTGGACGACTGGACGCGGTCCGACACTTGCCGTTCCTCGGCTGAAAGAGCACCGTCCTCTCCGTGGAACAGGGAGTTGGCGGCCTGGTCCGTGAGCGCCTCCTGTGCGCAGGACAGCAGCATGGGGGCGGAACGTAGTCGGGATTTCAAATCCAGGGAAGGAAGGCGTCCCGTCGCCACTGCTCCATGGTGAACGCGCCGTAAGAGAGCTGGTGTAGGCAGTCCCGGATAGACAAGCCCGCGCTGGACAGAAATCCGATAGCGGTGGAGATCTGATCCTGAAGGGCAGCTTGGGGGACGGGTCCAGCAGAGGCTTGCTGGGCCAGGTTCTCGAGGTGATCCCGCGCGGCGGCTAAAAGCCAGTCCTGGGTGGAGTCGATGAGAACAGCTGAACGAATCGACTGTTGAACATCTGCTACCTGGGCAGGGGTCACCGAGATCTTCGAGGGGGCCGACATATACTGAAGAGTCTTCTTGGAAGGCTCTGATGGCTTCTCCGTGAAGTCCTTGTGGGAAGGCAAGTATGAAGAGGAGAGCTTGGGTTTCTTTATCTTGTCTCCCTTGGCCTTGATGGAGGCTTGGCGACGAACCTCGAACGCCTGGCGTACGCTGCGGCTGAGAGGCAGTTGCTGGCGTGAACTTGATGGCGGTACTGGCTGGCCGCAAGAAACTGGTTCCACTGACGAGGAGGTTTCCGTCGGAGGCTCTGGCGGAAACTGGGAACTGAGACACGCACGCGTGAGAACCAACTTCTCCCGGAACTGGAGATCCTGAGAGGAGCCACGTTCATCCATCAGAGAAGGATGTATGGACGTGAACACCACGTCCATAGACAGAGCATCCACACCCCAAGCCAGGGGGTCTGAGATTGGCGACACAAAGGTGGGGAGCCTGTTGTTCCAACGAGTGGCAAACAGGTCCACATGAGGTCGATCCCAAAGGGTACATAACTGTCGAAAGACTGCTGGAGACAAGGTCCATTCGGTAGGCTGTACCTGACCCCGCCGAGACAGCATGTCCGCCAAGACATTGAGACGGCCGGGAATGTGACGGGCACGGAGCATAATCGATTGGGCGTTGCATCACCGTAGCAAGGCCGACACCTGACGACTGAGTGTCAAGGAACGAGTGCCTCCTTGCTTGTTGATGTAGGCCACGACCGTTGAGTTGTCCGTGGCAACCAAAACTGAGTGTCCTGCTAACTCGGATACCCAATTGGCCAGGGCCCTAGATACAGCTTCCAACTCGAGAGCATTGATGTGCCAAGACAAATAATGGTCGCTCCACAAGCCCGAAATCTCTTGGAAGTCCAAGTGGGCACCCCAGCCCTCCGTGCTGGCATCCGTAAACAGATGCTTGGATGGCAGCGGCAGACGGAAGGGAGAACCTTGTGACAGGTTTCTGATTTGAATCCACCACTGCACGCACTCGCGAGCCGCTGGAGACAACATTACCATCGTAGAGTCGGGGTCTGTAGCTTGACACCAACCCAAACTCAGGCAATGCTGCAGTTCTCGCATATGTAAGCGACCCAAAGGTACCAGCTTCTCCGTTGCCACCAACAGGCCTAGCAGAGACTGCCAGGTGGCTGCCGACTGACACGGATGAGCCAGGAAGGAGGCTAGAATAGGGCGCAATTTGGAAATTCTGTCCTGAGGTGGGAAGACCATGCCTGACGTGGTCACAAACCTGTAGCCCAGGAACACGAAATCTCGAGATGGAACGAGCTCTGATTTCTCGAAATTGATCACTAGGCCCATTGTCTGACACGTATTGATCAACCAATCGCGGTGCTCCAACAACGTGTCCCGAGACTGACTGCGTAGGAGCCAGTCGTCGAGGTATTGATGAAGGAACAATCTCCGCTGGTGGGCCAGGCTCTGGACCTCCCTCACCACCATGGTGAATATCCAAGGAGAAGGTGTCAGGCCGAATGGTAGAGCACAGAACTGCCACACACGACCCCGGAAAGCGAACCTCAGATACTTTCGCGAGGCTGAGTGTATCGGAATGTGGAAGAAGGCATCCTTCAGATCCAGCGAGATTGCCCACGCATTCTCTGGAAGCGCTAACCGAATGAACTCGGGCGTCTCCATAACGAACTTTGGAGTCTGCACGAACGGATTCAGAGGCGACAAGTCTATAACTGGGCGACAACCGCCGGAACTCTTTGGAACCACGAACACGATACTGTAGAAACCCGGAGTCCGCGGATCTGCAGGTTCTACTTCCCCTTTCGCGATCAATTTTTTTATCTCTACATCCAAGGCTGCTCGCTTCGCCGGAGCCGACGGCAGAGTGAATGACTTGGGGATGGGGGATAATGCAGGTTGAGTTATGAACTGAATCTGGAATCCCTTCCGGAGTACCCCCCCCCCCCCAGATCCAAGGGCTGGCACCCATCTCTTGCCAAATGGGCCAACAGAGATTTAAGCGCCCGCCGACTGGCGGTTCTACGTGACCAAAATGAGCGGGAGTCGCCATTGGTGACGCGTGGTACTCGGAAAGTTCCCTGGCACTGGTACTTACTGTCGTGACTGGGCCTGGACGCCCCTGCTCTGCCCTTAGACTTGCCGCGGCGGCTGGACCCGGAGTGGCGACCACCACGCTTGGTTGTAGAGGCAGGGGCTCCTGAAAAGGGCTGCTTCTTCCTCTGTTTCTTGGGCTTTGAAGAAGAAGCGGTCTGTGGCTGCGGCCTGGGCTTCCAAGCCTGGACGACTGGACGCGGTCCGACACTTGCCGTTCCTCGGCTGAAAGAGCACCGTCCTCTCCGTGGAACAGGGAGTTGGCGGCCTGGTCCGTGAGCGCCTCCTGTGCGCAGGACAGCAGCATGGGGGCGGAACGTAGTCGGGATTTCAAATCCAGGGAAGGAAGGCGTCCCGTCGCCACTGCTCCATGGTGAACGCGCCGTAAGAGAGCTGGTGTAGGCAGTCCCGGATAGACAAGCCCGCGCTGGACAGAAATCCGATAGCGGTGGAGATCTGATCCTGAAGGGCAGCTTGGGGGACGGGTCCAGCAGAGGCTTGCTGGGCCAGGTTCTCGAGGTGATCCCGCGCGGCGGCTAAAAGCCAGTCCTGGGTGGAGTCGATGAGAACAGCTGAACGAATCGACTGTTGAACATCTGCTACCTGGGCAGGGGTCACCGAGATCTTCGAGGGGGCCGACATATACTGAAGAGTCTTCTTGGAAGGCTCTGATGGCTTCTCCGTGAAGTCCTTGTGGGAAGGCAAGTATGAAGAGGAGAGCTTGGGTTTCTTTATCTTGTCTCCCTTGGCCTTGATGGAGGCTTGGCGACGAACCTCGAACGCCTGGCGTACGCTGCGGCTGAGAGGCAGTTGCTGGCGTGAACTTGATGGCGGTACTGGCTGGCCGCAAGAAACTGGTTCCACTGACGAGGAGGTTTCCGTCGGAGGCTCTGGCGGAAACTGGGAACTGAGACACGCACGCGTGAGAACCAACTTCTCCCGGAACTGGAGATCCTGAGAGGAGCCACGTTCATCCATCAGAGAAGGATGTATGGACGTGGAGTCCATATCCTCTTCTTCGTCCTCTTCTTCCGAGTCGGACTCCGGGTCGGGACAGTGACGCTTCCGTGAAGCCGAGGGAACGAAGCCGGAAGAGAGCAGCACCTGGAGCACCTGAGCCGGGGTGACTCCACGGGAAGATCCTGGAGTAGGGCCGACAACCTGAGCCGGAGTGGCTAAGAGCTGGTCCGGGGGTAAGAGGCCTGGTGACTGTAGGGACTGGGTCCGCTGCAGAGGCGTGGATAGTCCACAGGTGGCCTCGCTCGCACGGCCTGCGAGAGGCAAGAATCCAGGAGGAGGAGCAGTCGGGGGATGACACTGGAGGAGGCTGTGCTGCACCTGAGTCGAGAGCTGCGAGAACATCGCTTGCATTTGTGCCGACATGCGAGAGGAGATGTCTAGTTCCAACTGCCGAAAATCCTGAGGCGCGGAGGAGGCAGGTGAAGGTAACATAACGGACTCCGCTGAAGAGCGGCCCGACACACGCGCTGCCGAAGGGTGGCCCGAAGGCCCGGACTCCGCTGAAGAGCGGCCTGCGAAGACAGTCATGAGAGGTTGGCCCGAAGGCCCGGACGTTGCTAAAGAGCAACCCGCAGTCTGGCCCGAAGGCCCGGACGTCGCTAAAGAGCGACCCGCTGTGGCAGGGTCCGTAGAGGGCATCCCGAGGGAGCTGTCTTGTGGCGAGGCTATCCGCTGAATCGTCGGCGGGGACGGCCTGCTGCGCTGGGATATCGACTGGAAGAGAGAGTGAGAATTAGACATATCATCATAACCTCCTCCCCCCCCCCCCCCCCACTTTCACCGAAACATCGCGCCCTGAGGCAGTCAGATGCGGTGGAAGATGAGGCGAGCACTCACTGCTAGCATTGAAGCCATTAGTCCGAATAGAAAACGGAGGCTGGTCGGATCCTGGGATCCGATGGGAACCCGGGTCCCGGGCCCCGACAGGGGCCGGGAGCCGAACTAGCCCTGTTTCTAACTCGACCAAACCACTAGCGTCAGTTACTAATGCCCGAGGTGGGCATAGAAGCAACGCCGTGGTATCGAGGGACAAGCCTGAGCTGGTAGCGGAATGCCGAGGAAGACGCAAGCATGGTCTATCAGCATCTGATACCTTAACGAGAGTCGTGTTCCTATCGGAACCCGGGTTCCCATCGGAACCCGGGCCCCAAGCGGGGCCCGGGACCCGAGCGCCAACGTGTAGCTGTATAGCTGACAGTGACTCGGAACCCGGAGCCGTAATCCCACCGGGACCCGGGTCCCGACCGGGACCCGGGAGCCGAGCACCGTCATCTGACATGAGCGTGACAGATGAGAGCACGGGAACGGACGGAGTGTTCCTGGGACCCGGGCTCCGAGCGCCCACGCAAGGCATGGACTCGGAAACACGACGCTCGGAGTGAATGGAGAGAAAACGATTAACCAGGCTAGCTGGAAAATCTAACAGACTCCGAACACTCAAAAGCTGAGGGCGCAATGCCGAAAGCAGAGAGCGGCCCACCACATCATCCACCACACCTGACGGGGCCAGAGCCGCACACACAGGTGGGGGAGAGGGAGGGACAAACATGACATTACAATCAAAATTATGACAAAATTCCTGTGAGTCTAAGAGGGACAGGGCGTCTACACTCTCTGGGGATTGTAAAGCTAAATTAAGCCGAGCCGACTCAGTGTCGAAGCGACGGATGGCGGCGAGACAATGCACCCGGGCGGACCGAGAGCAGTCAACATCAGGTGGGGAGGGACGTGAACGGAGGTGAAGTAAATCCCTCAACGCCCCATACACGGTTGACCAGTCTTCTGGTGAACGAGATTCGCACTTTTCGCAAGGAAAATCGTCGATGCAGAACGAATCCACACACCGCCAACAGAAGTCGTGGACCTCCCACGCTGGTAAGAACACGTGGCACCGGCCACACACACGCGTGGGCATGGTCAGCTCAGCTCACTCAAACAGGAAAATCTGGGCGTGGACTACCGTCAACGTGTTAAAAAGGACACCCCTAACGACTAAGAGTCCTTTCCTGCCGAGTTTCCACAGAGGTGGAACGATCCAAGCAATAAAATTAAACAGAAATATAGAGTAGGCATAAGTAGGACTGCTTCCTTCAATAGGAGAATTGGGAATGGAGGAAGTGGCTACGGTGCTGCCCCTGGTGGCAGCAAGGGAGGGGTCATTCTTTATTCTTCCCCATATGAGAGGTTTCTCTATGGTGGAGCCTAATTTAAGTAGGCTGTTAGGAGTTACCCGTGTAGTATTATGGAGGTAATGTATAGGACAATAATGCTGTGTTTGATTTTCACATTTGTGGGCAAATGACAAAAACCGTTTTCACATTTGTGGTTAAATTTTTTTTTCACATTTGTGGGTGATTTTTTTTCACATTTGTGGGTAATGATATTTTCACATTTGTGGGTGATTTACAAAATTTGTTTTCACATTTGTGGGTTTTCACATTTGTGGGCGTTTTAACATTTGTGGGTTCAACAGATGTGCTTCAGTACTCCGCGTAGGTTAGTTATTCTCGACCCAAGTGAGAGTCAAAACCTTTCTATGTATTTGTGAGGTGAAAATTTGGTACAAACTATTTACATGTAGAAATTAATGGCCCAAGTATCATACGCTGCGCTTTAAATATTACTCGTCCACTAAATGAATGTCAGTTAATCAGTCTGTCACCCCTTACTTCGTATTGAATATAGAGGAAGGCGCAGGATATGTTACCTGGGCCAGGTTAATCATAACTACTGATGTAGGGGAATCACAACGGCCTATAAATACTGCAGGACACATGATGACTTTAATTTTCTATATACGGGCTTCAAAACAGAATAAATAAATAAATACAATTCTATTTGTAGGCGAATAGAGAGAATCACCAATAGATATATCAACAAAACGATCAATTTAGTCGTATAGCGTGCTTGGTAATAACAATAATGATGATTGATGATGACCGGCATGATGATGACGATGATGCGGATGATGACATCTGGTGATAATGATAGTAATAATATAGGCTACATCTAACGGTGATAAGTGCAAAATATGTATGCCATTGATAAAGTCAGAGCAAGTTCGCAGTTGACCAAAAAACGCGAAAGTGATTTGCACAGTCAAAATTAGGTTACAGTTTCAATTTTAATAGAATTTTTGGGTACCTATAATACCGCGTCCAGAGTCAATATCGTGTCTAAAAACGAGTGAAATATTTCATACAGGAAGCCAAACCGTCGGGTCTGAAAGTGTACGTGGTATCAGCGAGTACTTGCGTGGAGTGTGGTTATCAAAACGACCAAAATGCCCGCTTCTGTCAGCAATGTGGAGGTCAACAAAAGCAAGCAGAGCAAGTCACGGGCCCACGGTCTACAGACAAGACTCTGCATATCGATGAACAAAAAAATTCAGGATAGGATTAAGCAGCTAGATGATATGCAAAAGAACACAAAATATAATACCCAAAAAGAAAGTTTAGCGGATGAAATGGAAACTTTCTTCGCACAAAGTGAAAAGCGTTCGACAATAAGGGACGCCACACCATACGATGTCAAACGTTTTTTAGTCTGGAAACACAAAAGGGGGAAGACGCAAGTGCACACATTGACATGTGATAAGAAGGGCTCCAAAAATATCACAGATTGTGGTTGCCCGGTTAGACTGGCGGCGGGATCAGTGGACGCAATGTGTGGGAAAATCAGGGCAATTATGAGGGACATAGGTAGATCGGGTCCGTGGACCACATATCACAGGACAGGGAATCCGGTGGATAGTCGCTAGTAAAGGCGTATATACAAGGGATGAAGCAAGAGCAAGCGCGGGCCATGGTGCCGGTCAAATCAGCTATTCCACTACATATAGACAAAGTGGTTAGGATTGCCCGAGCAATACAATATAAGATAATATCCCATCGACAGTCTCTGTGTAACGTGGAGAAGTACATCCTCATCAGAGACAAAGCTTATTTCGTTCTCTTTTGCCACACGGGAGACAGAGGCAGTGATTTCGGGGCAGTCCAAACAGAGCAAATACAGGTGGACGATGCTAGGGGGAATGTAAGAATATCCTTAACAGTAGGGAAGACTATCACACGGGGCACCCCTAAAGAAGTAGTTTTGATAGCTTCCAATAATGCAGAAGTGTGCCCAGTCAAAACCACACAGAACTACATGGAAAAGGCGGCTCAGTTGGGGATACAATTGGGAGGTGGATACTTCTTCCGGCCAAAGGCGGTGGGAAAAAAGGAAGTGATTAACAAGCCGGTTACAGCGGATATGATGAATGCGAGGCTTCACAAACACCTCCGGGATTTAGGACTAGATGATGGCGAAACAGTCCATGGAGTTAGGGCAGCATGCACCGCAAACCTCCTAGACCACGGCATGTCACGGCACGACATAAAGCAATATGTAGGCTGGAAGTCGGATGCTATGGTGAAGAAATACACTAAGTCAGCGAGGGTGAGGCAGCATGAAAAGCTCGCAGACGTAGCTAAAGGGGCAATAGAGAAGCGCATGGAGGGAGAGACCTCAAAATGATAGGCAGGTAAGAACAATAGCGTACCCTATTTGTTCGAGAAAAAAAAATAAAATAAAAATAATAATAATAATAATAATAAATAAAAATAAATAAATAAATAAATAAAATAAATAGATAAGTGAATAAGAAAGGATAATAAAAATAATACAGAAATGTCAAGTACATAGAAACGAAAAAAGGAATGAAAATAAGTTGATAATAATTAATAATAAAATATATGCACGTGTTCGACAAGTGTAAATAATAGTAATAAAACTAATAAGACATTAAATAATTTGACTGAATACAATATATATATATACATTTGTCATACATGTACATAACATAATACTAAGTAAATAAATGAATGTGTGACGCCGGTTAGGATTCGAACACAGCAACACACAAATCAACAATATAAATTTACAGTAAATGAGTTGGCACTTATTACAGGCGTGATTTTACAAGAGTTATTCGTCATCACTTTGTTACAATGTAATTACTCTTAATCAATTCAAGGACCATATAAGGCGACCTGGTTACGTACTGTACAGAACTATATATACAAAATTATGGCCCATCATCATAGTAGGCCTGTACTAATGAAAGGTCTTGTGTGTTTATCTGTTCTTAGGACGATGCAAAAACCCTCGCGCTGAAAGTTGCGGACCTCGAGAAGAAGGTGCAGCAGCAGCAAGCACGTGACCGAGAAACTTCCATGGAGAAGGCCGTAGCGGAAGCAAAAGAATATGCGCTTCGGACGAGCGACTTCGACGCCGATGCGTTGTACCGACGGCTGGTATTGGCGGACGAAGCGGCCAGGAAGCGGGGAAAGGGCGATCACATCCAGTTGGTCATTCAGCGCTTCCTGGCGAACAAATCAGAAAAAAAACGTCGGGCTGTTAGTCGCGACGATGTTGTCGTCCAAAGAAGAGTCGGCGCTGCTTGAAAAGGAGAGAAAAATTTTCAAGACACACGGTGACTCCTCAAAAAAGGACAAGAAGGATGACAGGAAGGCGGCAGACGTTGCGGCCGAGATGGCGTTCGCGCCATGGATGATGCCCCCCTGGACGGCCTTCCCGCCACGTCCAGCCTTCAGGGCACGAGGACGCGCATCATTCCGGGGAGCTTATCGCCCTCGATTCCCAATGCAGAACACCGCCAAACCACAACAAACATGGCAAAGAGGACCGTGTTTTTCCTGCGGAGAGGCAGGACACATCGCCAGAGGGTGCCCCAAGAACGAGTGAAAATCATGGACAGTGTGCACAATTTGAATGCATGCATGAGTCAATCCTATTGCATTTGTATATCATTCTTTGTATGCACATCATATGTAATGTTACTTAGAGTTTTGCCGGTATAAAGAATAATAAATTCTAATAATAAAAAGTTTGTGTAAATGAATTGATTGGGTTCCTTTCATTTCGACCGGGCTAGATGCGCCTGGGTATATAGGCCTAACAGGGATGCAGGATATAGAAGATATGTCGCACGCACACACGCAAACAGGCTAATTAAAACAAATATGGTGATAAAACTTGAAAAAAAAAATTATATAATAAAAACAATACGCTAAAATAAATAGTTGAATAAAAGTAAAAACAAAAAATGTACAACCAAGTCGAAGAATGCATATATATTACACAATAATCCATAATGTCAAAAATCTGTGGAGGTTATATATAATTAATTGGGATACATTGGTACAATACGGAGGTTTCACTGGGTCAGGCGAAGAATAGATAGCACACCAAGATGACACGAACAATGATATTGAACACAAAACAAAAAGGAATCGTTTGCACAATAATAACAGTACAGCAGTGAACAAAGGAAAAGAAATGGCCCATAAGGTTGAGTGTCTATACGGTAGCGGTGACAGCTAACAAAAAAATCTGGTAAATTATTAAGGTAATAAATACTAAGACCAGGATATAATACAAAGAGAGTAAACACAACAAAAGGAACGATTGAGGAGGCATAGTCACATACAATTGAGGGACCAGCAACATAGGTCCTCTTGAAAAAAACAAAACAAACCAAGAAGAAGAAGAAATAATAATAATAGTAGAATAATAATACACCCTATTAAGTAGGGAACGCAACATATTATATTGGGCCTAACTTCTAGGGACAATGTGCACATAGGTTTAGACATGCATTTGATCCCGAAAGAAATGTCTTATATCATTGTAGATGCAGAAACGGACCATAAATCCAAGCGAGAGGGGGACCCACAGACAGAGGACAGCATGAGCACTCTCCCGAAGGCAGAGAAAGTGATGACGGGATCGGAGCCGGGGTTGGTACAGGACCTTCCCTTCCGGGATCCGACAGTTTTCACAGCAGGCGGCATAAATCGAGCAGCAGAACACTGGAAACCTTTATTAAATAGCCACCCACAACAAAGGGAAATAGAGCAATGGATCAATGAAGGCGTCGATCTGGAGACGTATTTAAAGCCATTCACAGGAAGCTTCAAAGGCCGACAAATCAACGCAGATCGCCCTCAACAATATTGGGAAAATAACTACGCGTCAATTCGTGATTTCGACACATTCATAAAAAACACCATAGATGAAAGGACCAGAAACGGGTTTATTCGTTACTGGGGACAAGCAGGGAAATGTGAACCACCCCTCGTGTCACCAATTGTCGTCGAGCCCACAAAGCCGCGGATGTGTATTGACCTGCGGTACCTAAACCTGTTCACTAGGGATTGCCCTTTCCACCTGGAGACCCTAGTGGAGGTTCCAAGGCTCATACACGAAGGGGACAAAATTTCGAAATTGGATGACAAGTCAGGTTATGACCACATGAGGCTGAAGAATGGTTCGGAAAGGTACGTCGGTTTCCAGTACAAAGGGTCTCTGTACGTGTGCCTCACACTCCCATTCGGCTGGAAGGCGTCAGCATACATATATCACTCCGTCAATTTGGCCGCAGCTTCATACCTTCGAACATATGGTGTCAAATCCGTTGTATATATCGATGACCGGCTTATCGTAACACCAGCTTCACAGCAGCTGGCCAATGGAAGGTGGCCAAGCGTGTACGCAACCTGCGAATTACTGATCAGATTGGGGTATACCTTAAACACGAACAAGTGCACGTTTGAACCCACTACGGAACTCATCTTCTTGGGACTCACGATAGACACAGGAGCATTGGCCTTCAAAGTACCCGAGCAGAAGCGACTCAAATTCGTGTTGCTCAGGGAGAGCATCCTCCGGATGAAAAAGGTGTCGGCCCTAGTACTACAACGATTCATGGGAAAGTGTGTATCATTCTCGTTGGCTTTGCCGGGGGCACGTTTATTCACTTCGAGCTGCAACGACTCGATTGCCGCCGCCATCAAGTCCCGCAGTCCTGTGAAAGTGGAAGGACTTTTGAAAGAGGAAATTGAACATTGGAGATATCTTGACGGCCTGACAACGAGCTACACATGGTTGGATGAGAGACACGAGCAGGCGATACTGTGGATGGATGCATCTGGATACAGATGGGGAGCAAAGGTTACCATTGACGGTGAAGAGGTCGAGATGGGCGACTACTGGTCGGGAGACGAAATGAGCGAAAACATCATGATAAAAGAAGCAAAGTCGCTGCAAAAGACGCTTCTTGCAATGGGAACAGCAGTGAGGAACCGTCGGCTGGACGTATCAATCGACAGCCGGGCGGTGTTAGACAGCTGGACGAGACAAGGTTCGAAAAACCAGGCACTGAATGCAGTTATGAAGAGCATCCACCAGATAGCAGTGGAGAACAATATAAAACTGGAAGTGAACTACATACGATCAGGGGACAACCCAGCGGACGCCCCTTCACGGCAGCTATCGAAGAGCGACACGATGTTGACAGACAAGGCGTGGACAAGGGTCGAACAAATGTTTGGGGGTCGCAAGGGTCACACGTGCGACTTGATGGCGAGCGAGGTGAACGCAATGCGGGATAGGCAAGGGAAGCTCCTACCCTTTTTCTCAAAAACCCCCAACCCCAGAGCAAAAGGAGTCAATGTCTTCAACAGCAGCCTCAGCCAACAAGATAATCACTACGTATTCCCCCCCTTCAACCTCGTGGCCACGGTATTCCGAATGCTATTAAAACAGCGTATCACCTTCACCATGGTGGTTCCAAGATTGAAGCCATGCCCTGTATGGTGGCCAGAAATTGAGCAAGCCGCGGATTCCCTCTCGCCGCTTGGTATGGCTGGAGACAGAGGGATACTTCTCTATCCGTCCAAGAGGGGGTATCTGCCAGATAAAGCAGGCCTGCCCTGGGATTTATGGATGGCACGCGTCAAAGGAGAAGGACGGGAAAAAGAGGAGAAGGAATACCTTCGCCCTGCAGTCGCGTGCATGAACAGGGCCACAGACAGGATTTCCACAGCCATCGTTGGAGATTCGTTGGTGAGGGGCATCGATCCCCAAGGCAGGGTATCAGTGTTAGCGATAGGCGGAGCCACTTTCCTGATGATAACGTACGCCATAGAATCTTTACGCCAACGCCCACCGCTACATTTCCTGCTACATGTGGGCACAAACGAGGTCAACAAGCAGTATGAAGACGAGCGGCTCCTCTTGATGAAGGTCAATGAACGACTCTACAAGCTTGTGGAAAAGCTCAAGCTTTTCGCACGGGAAAACAACGTGGCCATCACCATATCAGCTCCAATGCGCACACGAAGTAACGTAGTTAACTTTCGTATCGCCACGCTGATAAGGTGGTGGAGGAGGATTTGCTCCCGACAAGGATGGAGATTTATTCCCCATGGCAACATTGAAGAGTGCCACCTTCGCGACACAGTGCACCTAAACACGCGGGGCCTGGAAGTATTTAGAAGCAATGTCAGTCAATACCTATAATGGTCCAGGATGAAACAAAAACAATAATGTAAATAAATGAAATACTTAGGAAGTCAAAAAAAAAAAAAAAAAAAGTACATGTACAAGTTTATTCGATCTCATACAATGTAGATAACACATATATTATATGAATATGAATACGTAATAAATAATATCACAGACATGAAGTGTATTTCCTGCCTTTTTGTGAAATGAGAAATGGAGAAGGGTGTTTTGTACATTTGGTGTGTGCAAGTGCGATCATTTGGGGGAAAATGAAGAGGTCCAAGCCAACAGAATAAACAATCATCTTCAACTTTACCCACTACTTATATACCTGGGAAAGGTGGCAAGTAATCGGGATATTATACTATCCCGATTAGGCTGCCACCTACAGGGCCCCAGGTATAACACTCAGTTGCTGAAGAAGCAGGGGACAGGATACGAGAGCAAGTATGGCCCCCTGAGGAAATGCACGCATCAGAGCCGTGGATACATTATTCAATATATGTACTCTTAAAGAGGTAATAGAGTATCGAAAAAAAAATATATATATATATACATATAAGATGAAATAAATAAATGAAATAAATAGATAAAAAAATAAAATAAAATAAGGGGGTAATAACGTGTGTCAAGTCGCCAAATCGGGAACAAGTTGCCAATCGGTTGAACACTAATCATATGAACATGTTGAATCTTGTTCAGATGCGTTATGATTGACCAACGTGATCAAAGCGTTTCCCGACCGTAAAAGAAAAAAACAAAACAAACAAACATATAAGGAAACACTAAAGAAAGAAAAGAATATACATAGATATACTCACATATAGACAACAAGGTAGATAGACATACACATACAGAGGACGAGGCAGTGCCACCATCCACCCAGGTCATCTTCAACTTTACCCACTACTTATATACCTGGGAAAGGTGGCAAGTAATCGGGATATTATACTATTTACATACATGGCTGAGATGTAAGTCAACAGCGGTGGCCGACCCAGGAACGACGCTGAGAGAACCCAGTGGTTCGATAGGTACGGCACCAATGTAAAGTTCGGCGACCCCACGATAAAGAGGTACTTATACCCCATTACTGGAGTGTCACCGAATGTCTTATAAATCCGCTCATACTGCAGCATCATAACCATGGTGTCACTACTCGCGCACGCCACGCCATAACGCTACAGTTATTTACTAATTAATACGCATGAACGAACAATGTTGGCGTATTGAAAACAATAATACTAAGACACAATGACGCGGGTCCACAGATGCAGAGAAAAGCAATAACGTGGAATCTGCCAAAAAATTACTTGTATCGTGTTTGAGCAACACAATAAATCTGTGCGTGGCTGTCTATTATTCGTGGGGAGACCAATTTTGTTCATATGACGTCTGTAAAATGCTGTAATGTCATTTTTATGTGATATTTCGGCAGAATGTATACAACACGATCACCAACCAACAAACATGACAAAACTGTGTGTACAATATCTCACAAAATAGGAGTTCAATCTCAATACACGAAATGCACTGGGTTTCAAGAATGCCTATAATATTCTGTGGGCAGTTGAATATTGCTTTGTAATATCTCAGTATTCACGATAATACCAACATTTGGTGGAACGTGGTGAACTTTCGTTGACCTTCACGAACCACAATAACACGAACAAACCCTGACTATAATAACATGGAAAATATTATGTTTTGAGTAGTGTATTTGTTGCCGGTGGGTACTTTATGGAGATCCTGAAGGGACATTACGACTTACTTCTTATCACTTACAACTGGCTACTTACCACATACCACTTACTACATGTACTTACTTCTACTAACCACTATACCATATACCACTTAGGCCTGCTACTTACCACTTACCTATTATAACAACTCACTACATACCACTAACTACTTACTAGTTACCATTTACTACTTACCACTCACTACTTACTAGTTACCACTTACTAGTTACCATTTACTACTTACCACTCACTACTTACTAGTTACCACTTACTAGTTACCATTTACTACTTACCACTTACCACTCACTACTCATCACTTACTACTTCACCTACCACTGACCACTTGCTACATGCACACAACTTACCGCAATTATGTCTTTGGCCTATCATGTTGGACCAGTTAAATGAAAAGATAGGTATCAAAGGGAACGTCCCTTTTAGCAGCCAACATTATTCAACTAATGGATTCAGTTTTTATCATAATACTATATGATGAAGTATTAAGTGGTAAGGAGGAAGTGGTAAGTAGTAAGCAATTAGTAGTAAGTCGTAGTGTCCCTTCAGCAACTTCATACTACTTTGATGTTAATTTCATAACGTTCACCACGGGCGGGTTCATTAGTATGGAAGCCCATAGGTGACATGTGCGGGAAAACAAATTGTGTTTTTCTCTATTAAAAACCTTGCACATTCGAACGTAGAAAGTTCAAACCACGTTCACACGTGGAAGCATTTAGCGCTATCACGTTCGCACGTAGAAAGGTTTTAGGCTTCCACGTTCACACGTAGAAAGTCAAAAGCTACCACGTTCACACGTGGAAACATTATGTTTTCACGTTCGCAGGTAGAAAACTTATCCTGTTCGAACGTAGAAAGATTTAGGTTTCCACGTTCACACGTAGAAAGTTTCAAAGCTACCACGTTCACACGTGGAAACATTATATGCTTTCACGTTCGCACGTAGAAACTTTATAACTTACCACGTTCGAACGTAGAAAGATGTAGGTTTCCACGTTCACACGTAGAAAGTTCCAAAGCTACCACGTTCACGCGTGGAAGCATTTATACCTTTCCACGTTCGCACGTAGAAAGAATTAGGTTTCTACGTTCACATGTAGAAAGATTCAAAGCTACCACGTTCACACTTGAAAGCATATGATGCTACTACACCCAAATCTTTGCACGTGCGAACATGGTAGCTCCTGAAGTTTCCACGTGCGAACGTGGAAGCGTTGAATGCTTCCACGTGTGAACGTGGTAACCTCGGACTTTCCACGTGTGAACGCAATAGCCTTAACTGTTTCCACGTGCGACCGTGATAGTGTTAAATGCTTCCACTTTCGAACGTGCTAGCTTTTTGCTGGAAAAGACATAGAATTTTTTTTACGCGCATGTCATGCGCTTCCGTACATTCGAGTACTGAACTCGAGGTATTTTGGTTTTTATTGTGTTTTATTGAATAATCCTTAGATATATACTTGGATTCCTTAATGACAAACGAACCAATAATGACTATACGTGTTGTACATGGTAATACTTGTTCAATCCTAAAGTATAGAGCTAATTACAGTAACTGTAATATGACGAAAATGTATGTGAATTGCACAAATATTCTGAACCTGATAGCTGTAAATATTCCAAATCTGATAAACTAATACCAGCTGTAGACTACAATCGGTATATATGAAAAGTAGAACTATAGACAAAGTAGCCTATCCAAAAAAAGTTGAGAATCGATCTGTGCTGTTGCCTCTATTAAGGCCAAGATTAACACGAGTCCGGCAGTCACAGGATACTGAAGGCGAGTGTGATCAGGACTAGCAGTGTATTGACGGTAGTCCAGGGCACGGGAGCCACTGTGACACGAGTCCGGCAGTCACAGGATACTGAAGGTTAGTGTGATCAGGACTAGCAGTGTATTGACGGTAGTCCAGGGCACGGGAGTCACTGTGACACGATTCCGGCAGTCACAGGGTATTGAAGGTGAGTGTGATCAGGACTAGCAGTGTCATGACGGTAGTCCAGGGTACAGGAGTCAATGTGACACGAGTCTGGCAGTAACAGGATACTGAAGATGAATGTGATCAGGACTAGCAGTGTCATGACGGTAGTCCAGGGCACGGGAGTCACTGTGACACAAGTCTGGCAGTCACAAGATACTGAAGGTGAGTGTGATCAGGACTATCAGGGTCTTGACGGTAGTCCAAGGCATGGGAGTCACTGTAACACAAGTCTGGCAGTCACAAGATACTGAAGGTGGGTGTGATCAGGACTAGCAGTGTCATGACGGTAGTCCAGGGTACGGGAGTCAATGTGACACGAGTCTGGCAGTAACAGGAAACTGAAGATGAATGTGATCAGGACTAGCAGTGTCATGACGGTAGTCCAGGGCATGGGAGTCACTGTAACACAAGTCTGGCAGTCACAGGATACTGAAGGCGAGTGTGATCAGGACTAGCAATGTTTTGACTGTAGTGCAGGGCACGGGAGTCACTGTGACACGACGCTGGAAGTCACAGGATGCTGAAGTTGAATGTGATCAGGACTAGCAGTGTCTTGACGGTAGTCCAGGGCACGGGAGTCACTGTGACACGAGTACGGCAGTCAAAGTATACTGAAGGTGAGTGTGATCAGGACTAGCAGTGTCTTGACGGTAGTCCATTGCACGAGAGTCACTGTGACACGACTCTGGCAGTAACAGGAAACTGAAGGTGAGTGTGATCAGGACTAGCAGTGTCTTGACGGTAGTCCAGGGCACGAGAGTCACTGTGACACGAGTCCGGCAGTCACAGGATATTGAAGGTGAGTGTGATCAGGACTAGCAGTGTCTTGACGGTAGTCCAGGGCACGGGAGTCACTGTGACATGAGTCCAGCACTCACAGGATACTGAAGGTGAGTGTGATCAGGACTAGCAGTATCTTGACGGTAGTCCAGGGCACGGGAGTCACTGTGACATGAGTCCGGCAGTCACAGGATACTGAAGGTGAGTGTGATCAGGACTAGCAGTGTCTTGACGGTAGTCCAGGGCACGGGAGTCACTGTGACACAAGTCGGGCAGTCACAGGATACTGAAGGTGAGTGTGATCAGGACTAGCAGTGTCTTGACGGTAGTCCAGGGCACGGGAGTCACTGTGACACGAGTTCGGCAGTCGCAGGATACTGAAGGCGAGTGTGATCAGGACTAACAGTGTCTTGATGGTAGTCCAGGGCACGGGAGTCACTGTGACACGAGTCCGGCAGTCACAGGATACTGAAGGTGAGCGTGATCACAATAAGCAGTGTCTTGACTGTAGTCCAGGGCATGGGAGTCATTGTGACACGACTCTGGCAGTCACAGGATGCTGAAGTTGAATGTGATCAGGACTAGGAGGGTCTTGACGGTAGTCCAGGTCATGGGGGTCACTGTGACACGACTCTGGCAGTCACAGGATACTGAAGGTGAGTGTGATCAGGACTAGCAGTGTCTTGACGGTAGTCTAGGGCACGGGAGTCACTGTGACACGAGTCTGGCAGTCATAGGATACTGAAGGTGAGTGTGATCAAGACTAGCAGTGTCTTGACGGAAATCCAGGTCACGGAAGTCACTGTGACACAAGTCCGGCAGCCACAGGATACTGGAGGTGAGTGTGATCAGGACTAGCAGGGTCTTGACGGTAGTCCAGGGCATGGGAGTCACTGTGACACGACTCTGGCAGTCACAGGATGCTGAAGTTGAATGTGATCAGGACTAGCAGTGTCTTGATGGTAGTTCAGGGCACGGAAGTCACTGTGACACGACTCAGGCAGTCACAGGATACTGAAGGTGAGTGTGATCAGGACTAGCAGTGCCTTGACGGTAGTCCAGGGCACGGGAGTCACTGTGACACGAGTCCCACAGTCACAGGATACTGAAGGCGAGTGTGTTCAGGACTAGCAGTGTCTTGACGGCAGTCCAGGGCACGGGAGTCACTGTGACACGAGTCCCACAGTCACAGGATACTGAAGGTGAGTGTGATCAGGATTAGCAGTGTCTTGACGGTAGTCCAGGGCACGGGAGTCACGATAACACAAGTCCGGCAGTCACAGGATACTGCAGGTGAGTGTGATCAGGACTAGCAGTGTCTTGACGGTAGTCCAGGGCACGGGAGTCACTGTGACACGAGTCCCACAGTCACAGGATACTGAAGGTGAGTGTGATCAGGACTAGCAGTATCTTGACGGTAGTCCAGGGCACGGGAGTCACTGTGACACGAGTCCCACAGTCACAGGATACTGAAGGTGAGTGTGATCAGGACTAGCAGTGTCTTCACGGTAGTCTAGGGCACGGGAGTCACTGTGACACGAGTCCCACAGTGATCAGGACTAGAAGGGTCTTGACGGTAGTCCAGGGCACGGGAATCACTGTGACACACGAGTCTGGCAGTCACAGGATATTGAAGGTGAGTGTGATCAGGACTAGCAGTGTCTTCACGGTAGTCTAGGGCACGGGAGTCACTGTGACACGAGTCCCACAGTGATCAGAACTAGCAGTGTCTTGACGGTAGTCCAGGGCACGGGAGTCACTGTGACACGAGTCTGGCAGTCACATGATACTGAAGGTGAGTGAGATCAGGACTAGCAGTGTCTTGACGGTAGTCCAGGACACGGGAGTCACTGTGACACGAGTCTGGCAGTCACAGGGTACTGAAGGTGAGTGTGATCAGGACTAGCAGTGTCTTGACGGTAGTCCAGGGCACGGGAGTCACTGTGACACAAGTCGGGCAGTCACAGAATACTGAAGGTGAGTGTGATCAGAAATAGCAGTGTCTTGACGGTAGTCCAGGACACGGGAGTCACTGTGACACGAGTCTGGCAGTCACAGGATACTGAAGGTGAGTGTGATCAGGACTAGCAGTGTTTTGACAGTAGTTCGTTGCACAGGAGTCACTGTGACACGACTCTGGCAGTCACAGGATACTGAAGGTGAGTGTGATCAGGACTAGCAGTGTCTTGACGGTAGTCCAGGGCACAGGAGTCACTGTGACACGACTCTGGCAGTCACAGGATACTGAAGGTGAGTGTGATCAGGACTAGCAGTGTCTTGACGGTAGTCCAGGGCACGGGAGTCACTTCGACACAAGTCCGGCAGTCACAGGATACTGAAGGTGAGTGTGATCAGGACTAGCAGTGTCTTGACGGTAGTCCAGGGAACGGGAGTCAATGTAACACGAGTCCGGCAGTCACAGGATACTAAAGATGAGTGTGATCAGGACTAACAGGGTCTTGACGGTAGTCCAGGGCACGGGAGTCACTGTGACAATAGTCTCGGAGTCACAGGATGCTGAAGTTGAATGTGATCAGGACTAGCAGTGTCTTGATGGTAGTCCAGGGCACGGGAGTCACTGTGACACTGTGAGTCTGGCAGTCACAGCATACTGAAGGTGGGTGTGATCAGGACTAGCAGTGTCTTGACGGTAGTCCAGGGCACGGGAGTCACTGTGACAATAGTCTCGGAGTCAGAGGATACTGAAGGTGGGTATGATCAGGACTAGCAGTGTCTTGACGGTAGTCCAGGGCGCGGGATTCACTGTGACACGAGTCCGGCAGTCAAAGGATCCTGAAAGTTATTGTGGTCAGGACTAGCAGTGTCTCGGCGGTAGTCCAGGGCACGGGAGTCACTATGACACGAGTCCGGCAGTCACAGGATACTGAAGGTGAGTGTTATCAGGACTAGCAGTGTCTTGACGGTAGTCCAGGGCACGGGAGTCACTGTGACACGAGTCTGGCAGTCACAGGATACTGAAGGTGAGTGTGATCAAGACTAGCAGTGTCTTGACGGTAGTCCACGGCACGGGAGTCACTGTGACACGAGTCTGGCAGTCACAGGATACTGAAGGTGAGTGTGATCAGGACTAGCAGTGTCTTGACGGTAGTCCAGGGCGTGGGATTCACTGTGACACGAGTCCGGCAGTCAAAGGATCCTGAAAGTTATTGTGATCAGGACTAGCAGTGTCTTGACGGTAGTCCAGGGCACGGGAGTCACTGTGACACGAGTCTGGCAGTCACAGGATATTGAAGGTGAGTATGATCAGGAACAGCAGTGTCTTGACGGTAGTATAGGGCACGGGAGTCACTGCAACACGAGTCTGGCAGTCACTGGATACTGAAGGTGAGTGTGATCAGGACTAGCAGTGTCTTGATGGTAGTCCATTGCACGCGAGTCACTGTAGCAGGAGTCCGGTAGTCACTGGATACCGGAGGTGAGTGTGATCAGGACTGGCAGTGTCTTGACGGTAGTCCATATCGCGTGAGTCACTGTAGCAGAAGTCCGGCAGTCACTGGATACTAAAGGTGAGTGGCCACGTTTGATACCCAAGCCGTTAAGTTGATAACAGACAAGGTATTGCCCATTTTGTGCTCCGACTTCGAAAATGAGGTCAAAGGTCAGGTTCGAGATGATGAGAATACTCATATATCATTTCCTATATGTACACGACCTATTCCAACACTGTATAGTCGTTAATAAACAAGATATTAGTCACTCTGTGCTGTGACCTTGAAAACAAGGTCGAAGGTCGAAATCAAGGTCATCAGATTATTCAGTATGTATCATTTCTTGTATGTCGATAATAAGTGAGATATTAGCCATTTAGTCCTGTGACCTTGAAAATGAAGCCAAAGGTCAAATTCAAGGTCACGAGAATATTCAGCATATATCATTTCCTATATGTTCACAATGGATTCCTAAGCTGTAAAGTCGATAATAAGCAAGATATTAGCCATTTTGTGCTTTGACCTTGAAAATGAGGTCAAAGGCCAAATTCAAGGTCAAGATCAAGATTCAAGATCAGAATATGCATCATGCAGACTATTGTAAAGTTATTGACTATCGTCCGCTCTTCGGGATCCTCGAGGATAGTCCTCTCACCGCGAGTCCTTGCGGACGTGCATCCGCTATTCCGGATCCTTGCGGCGGCGCCGCTCACCGGAGGTCACTGCAGACGCGGTAACCACTCTAGCATTAACGGTAACCAGGTAACAGCCCACCCGACACTCCCAGGCCTACGGACACCGTTCAGAAACTGGTTCATCACCACGGTGTTAACTGGAGGGGCCTGGCGAGCCGCGGTCTGCCTCGGGGACGGAACCCCGTACAGTCCGACATGCTGGCCAGAGCCTAAGTCACACGTCCCGGGAAGGGAGAGAACTGGCGATCCACAGGGCTTGTGCCCCCGAGTCAGCAACTTGTCTCTCCCAGCCCGGGCCTCCCCATGGAAATCGTCCCCAGGGCTCTAGGAGCCCACTACTCGCAACTAGGGAACACAAAGCTCATGGCGAGCCTCGTGTGCGTCCCAGTTACTCTCTCTTGGACAATCTCCTCGATCGAGTCGCTTCCAGTGTATATATAATACACCACAAGCTGTAGGACGCACGCGAGGTATAATCAAACCATTGTTATAGTTTACTGGAGCGTAAATTACAATGCGTTGCCGTGGCAATGCACGCTCGAACGGAGCGTGTCAAAACAAGGCCAAGAACGAAAAGGCCACATAAATGGCATGTATGTTTACAATCACCTGCCGCGTGCTTAGGGCAAGATCGCCACACTATATCATTTCATATATGTGCACAATTTATTTCAAGCTGTAAAGTCGATAATAAGTGATATATTAGCCAATTTGTGCTTTGACCTTGAAAATGAGGTCAAAGGCCAAATTCAGGGTCATCAGAATATGCATCATGCAGACTATATCATTTTATATATGTGCACAATTTATTTCAAGCTGTAAAGTCGATAATAAGCGATATACTAGCCAATTTGTCTTCTGACTTTGAAAACGAGGTCTACGGTCAAATTCAAGGTCATGACAAAAATCAGCATATATCATTTCTTATGTGTCCACAACTGATTCCTAGTCTCTAATCTCAAAACCGCCAAATTCAGAAATTGGCCTTTTTCGTCGAAAATGGCTGCTATTTTGAAAAAAAAATGCGGAAATAAAAAAAAAAATTTTTTCAAAATATTTTTAGGCATTTTCATGCGAAATTTCAGAAAGATTCTGCCATAAACTTTAAAGATTAAAATATGGACGGATGCCGCCGTCAGCGGACGACGAACACAACGCCATGCCAATATGTTATCGGACCACAAGTCCAGTAGCCTAAAAATTGGAAATTCATTGGAACATTCATCGCGAATCTTCCACTGCATAATCGATGTGTCAGAGTGACGTATGTCATGCTTTCGAAGAGTATGGCTTTCTAATTGTTATAAAGAACCTTTTAAACACAATAAACACGTCCATGCAATTCATATCTTATACGATCTTGGTGGGGGTTGTTTTAGTGTATTTTTATTCCCTGTGCAAGTTCTGTCATTGGAAATGCAAGACGCAAAACACAAGTACACAATTTGTTTAATATACATTGTAACATTTGTTTTGTATTCCGATGTGTAAATGATTTTCTATTCGCATATCAAGAGGACTCGTATTTTGATTCTTACACCACCCGTGAAAGCTACACAGACAGTTTCGCTTGACGAAACACGAAAACAAGTCACACCCTGGAGGCTCGCTGTTATCTGAGTGACATCACCCTAATGGAATGTGTAACTACATCGCATGTATATCTGAAACAGGTAACATGGTACAGGTCTCATTCGTCATTGTCAGGTGATAGTACGCTCGAGTGGTTGTGGTTTGAATCGAGGAGGCTCTCAACATGTCTATCAGTACGTGGGTCTGAGCAGTAAATCCATACTTTCTCATCCTGAACGAATCTATTATGGGCAGGTTTATTTTCAGTTAAATTCCTACAATTATTGTCTGAAATACCAATAGTTTCGGTGTTTTTGTTTGCGTCCCCGCGCCCGTCGTTCCAAGCATTACGCGTCAATTTTTTGTACCATGATAATATTTTACAAGCAGCGGCCCCATTAGCGACTATTTACCCTGGCAAACGTATTCTATTCTATCTGCTGTTAAGCAGTTATATACTGGAGGCCAAACCTCCAAAGACCGTTACTTTGAAAGTTAGCATGCATGGAGACACCCATTGGCGAATGTGCTATCGTTGTAAAAGCTTAAGACCTATGAGTCACATTTTGACATGTCTCGTCTTTTGGGACAGGGGCGGTCACCATGGAAACGGGCTCGGAAGGACAATGACCTCAAATCTACCCAACCGTCTGTTAGGCACCCAGAATGGCGTAAAGTATCAATGAAAGTGCTCCTTTTAAAGAATATTAATGATAGTCCGACTAATTTATCCCAGTCCGCGATATATTTCAGTCCTTGTATAGCTTCACAATTTATCACTTGTTAGAACTTATTTAAAACACGTTTTCTTATCTCGAATCTCTATTCATCAACACTCAAAATGCAGGAACAAGTCTTTGTCTTTGAGATTTCTCGCCTAGTGTCGTGTCTGATTGGCTGCATGTGGTGACATGTCTGTGCACGTGATGGATGCATGTCTGTGGGTATCATTACCCTCGCCCCGATAGGGGCAGAGGGTATTGCAATTGGGTCTGTCCGTTTGTATGTCTCCCTGTTTGTTTGTCTGTCTGTCTGTCTGTCTGTCCGCGCGCATATCTCAAAGGAGAATGGTCCGATCAACATGAAACTGATAGGGATGAAGCGGTATCTCAGTGGCTCGGTCCTCCTCAAATCTGGTCAAAATCGGACAAAAACTGTTGCCATGGCAACGGAAAATGTAAAAATCAATAATTGACTATAACTCCGGTTCTATTCAAGATAAATTTCTCTAACTAATTTTGTATTTTTCTATGGCCAATTCCTGATCATCTGATATATAGCCCGTGGTCGTACGACTAAAACTCTCCATTATCGCTCGATGTCGAAAAATTGGGGGTCACGGTTTCAATTATTTTTGGCCAGCGACGTTTCAGTGCAAATGTCTGCGCTCATAACTCAAAGGCAAATGGCCCGATCGATTTGAAATTTATAGGGCAAGAGTGCTATGGTGCTGGCTCATTCCCTTCAGAATTTTGCCAAAATCGGATGAAAACGGTTGCCAAGGCAACGGAAAAAAGAAAATCACATAATTGGCTTTAACTTCGGTTCTACTCGATCTTAATTTTTCCAACTATTTTTGTATTTTTCTTTGGCCATTTCCCGATCGTATGGTGTACGACCGATGGTCGTACGACGGAAACTCTCCATTATCGCCCGATGTCGAAAAATTGGGGCGAGTTATTTTTGGCCAGCGACGTTTCAGTGCAAATGTCTGTGCTCATAACTCAAAGGCAAACGGTCCGATCGATTTGAAATTTATAGAACTACAGTGCTATTATGGTGGCTCAGACCCTTCAAAATTGTACAAATGTCTGCGCTCATAACTCAATGGCAAACGGTCCGATAGATTTGAAATTTATAGGGCTGGAGTGCTATGGTAATGGCTCAGTCCCTTTCAAATTCGGCCAAAATCGGGTGAAAACGGTTGCCATGGCAACTGAAAAAATAAAATCACATAATTGACTATAACTCCGGTTCTAATCAATATTAAATGTTCAACCTATTTTTGTATTTTTCTTTGGCCAATTCCCAATCGTATGGCATACAACGGATGGTCAAAACTCTCAATTATCGCCTAATTTTAGTGACTAAATCTGAAGGGCGAGGGTCTGCAATCTCTGATTGTCTCGTTGTACTTGTGAGTGTGAGCATATTTGTGGTGAGAATGTATCGACCGTGTATTGATTCTGTGTTATGTATGTAGGGCAAGAGCAGGTGTAAGGGAGGGGTTCGGGCAGTCATAAAATAGTCCACAAAATGATAAATGAATTTTCGAAAAAAAAGTTGATGGGAAACAAAGAAAAAACACAACATGGCCTTATTCCTGAGATGCTGAAAGTCATGTGCTAGAATGCCATTGATCAAATAAATTATTTATTGACATGATCTCGGAGGGTAGAGGAAGTTCACAATGAAGGATCTGGACATGCAATAAATTACACGTATTACCTATATATCTCCATATTGTTTGACAGTTAATGCAATTTGTTTCCCACACCTTAATATCCAGTCAATAAACAGTTTGGAACAGATATTATTTCGGGACTGATCGCTGTAGACTAGCATGTCTCGGGGTTATTATGAATTAATCTTGTTTTACCTACACCTGAATTCATTTTGCTGAGTCGGCAATTTTGAATTATGGTTTATATCTCTAAATCATGAAGTGAAAACGGACAGTTTTTATGCCTCGACTAGTTTAGCGCGACCTACGGCGTTTAGGATGGGTTTGCTCATGGGACGGTCTCAATTGCGACCGTCCTAAACGAGCGTCCCATGCAGAGGACGTGTCCGACAAAAAAAGCAAACGAGACCATTTTTTGGCAGGACGCGTCCATCTAATTGTGACTGTGGACGCGTCAATGAATTGTGGCTGAATAAACACGACCACGTTTAGGTCAAACGAGCTTTAAATGCTGCCAGAATGCATTTTTCGTCCAAATAGGATTCGTTAGTTAGTCGCGGCTCTCCCGTTATTGCCGCGTCTCAGTTGACAGTGAGAATCTGAAACCAGAAAAACCCAATATGGGCTAGTCCTTTAGAGTTTGCTTCGAGTGTTCATCCCTGATGAGGCATAATTTAATTTTTGATTTAGCATATTTGACTGGAAGCGAATCGAAAGCAATATTCATTAGCAATGAAGTAGTTTTGAACAGGATTTTTTTTTCACAAAGCAACAGACAAGCTGTGAAAGAGAGGCGGGAATTTGAATGGGGATGAATTGCGCTATCTTTTACTATGAAGTCATTTGCATTCTACGAACTAGTTCTGTAACCAATCAAGTGCACCCTACCAAATGGCATAGAGCGTTGACCGACCTAGTTCTTTTGTTTAGGGGTCAGGTCATGTTGTTGTCAACGCTGTAGGGCTAACTTTTTGCGACACAGGGTGAGTAAAATAATTTTTCTGTCAAATATTGACCATATTACCTGAGAATGGGGATTCGATGCAGTGTCCGAGATACCAATGTACAAGCGCGTGCTCTCCAATAATCCATATGAGTCTGATTTGTTCAGAAATAGGCCCTGGCCCACGGATTTTGCCCACAAATATGTAGTATCCAAACATTGATCACAATTTTTTCGATACTTATGTCCAATGTACAACAAACCTGTTTGAACTGGAGGTTTCAAGTACTTTAAACTTCATTCGTGATCAATATAAAGGCACAACATCAGCTAATTTTATTGTATTATTGTATCGCTTGTGGCGTGTCAACGCTCTAAAGACATGGTCTACGCTCTAAGGCTGTCTGATCAAATTTACAAGTCTCGATTCGCCTGCAGTAATGTGTGGTCTTTTGGTGGAATATCCAAGACAGATTCATGGAAACTTAACATATAATGCTTCGGAAAATCGTTCGCATGCATCACAACAACCACAAGACATCCTCAATGATTGTCCATTCTTCCCGGAGAAGGCATATGTGACTTTAACCAGGCAGCCTTAGAGCGTAGACCATGTCTTTAGAGCGTTGACACGCCACAAGCGATACAATATTTAATTATTAGAGCCCTAAATAGATGGTGTTGCGCCTTTATATCGCTCACGAATGAAGTCTGAAATACTCGAAACCTCCATTTCAAACAGTGTTGCTGTACATCGGTCATAAGTATCGAAAAAAATGTGATCACTGTTTTGAACCTACATATTTGTTGGTCACATTCGTGGGCCAGGGCCTATTTGTGAACAAATCAGACTCATATGGCTATTTGGAGAGCACGAGCTTGTTCATTGGTATCTCGGACACTGCATCGAATCCCCATTCTAAAGTAATATGGTCAATATTTGACAGAAAAATTATTTTACTCACCCTATGTCGCAAAAAGTTAGCCTCACAGCGTTGACAACAACATGACCTGACCCCTAAACAAAAGAACTAGGTCGGTCAACGCCCTATGCCATTTGGTAGGGTGAGTGGGGCCTCATGAATGATTGTTCATGACGTAATTTTTACCCCAGTTTCCATGCCAACCAATCACGCAAAGCCTGATCATGTGACTGAAACAAGTAGTATCTTGAAAGCCGGCGGGCTGCGACCACGTCTGTTGATTTGGTTTGCAGTACATTGTGAAGCAAGTGTACGCCTTCATACAGTTCGCAATGTGTGAGAATTGTGAAGTATTCCTTGCTGTTAAAATTAAGGTATCAATCACAAATACACGTCATGAAATTTTCATTCTGGGCCGCCGAAACTCGGAAAATTTCAGATCATGACGATGTCAAAAGTAAACATGAGCTCTCGCTGTTGCAACGCTTTCTCTCGCGCCTAATCTCGCATTCAAACGGCCTTGACATTGAAGATGTCGCCATTTTCCCGGTTTGGTTCACTTTCGTTTTCTAATTTCTTCTATCAGGTGGGTTTGGCAAGATGGGTTTGGACACATCATTTGTCCCAATGCGTTTGTTTATCTCCCGTCTTTTATTGATAGATGCAGCACAGGGCGCTTTTAGACACGCTAAGCAACAGGACGGTAGGGTTTGCGTTTAAACTAGTTTAGAGCGTCCTGCCAGAGTGACAAACGCACTGGACGGGTTTGGGTCTCATTTACCACACCTCGGGTCGCGTTTGGGACGCGGCCGTTTTTAAGGGCACTTTTTTAAACTTGTTTTTATGTGAACTTTAGCTCAGACACCACTGTATCTTGGACCATAAAATGAATTTTGGGGCTTAGTCCGCCTTTTACCCCTGCATTTTAGGACATTGTTTTTCTTCGCCTTATACGTACATGTCTTAGAGGTCTGGTGGGCATCTTGGCCCTCGAACTATTGCTTTTATTTCTTTAAATATTTATTTTGTTTTCTCATGCTTCCCGCCGATATGCCTTCATGGCCTTCAAGCCTTGACGTCTATCTTTTTCCGCCATGCTGAATTGCTTAGAAAACCCCAACCACTTTTTCCTTCATAATCGGAGCTGTGCTAAGTAAACTTTTAGAAGATTTCAAGATAAAGCTTAAATATTGTGACGGAATAGCGAGTTCTTCGGGCGGCTATTACGCCCGCTGATCGTACAGTCCGATGTATGTCGTGCGTTTGACCACAACAAAGAAGTCCGACATAATGTTTCACAATAATCCGATTTATTGTGATGATTCAAGTCCGATGTACGATCACGGTCACTCACTCAAGCATACGTAATCCCAATATAGTCCGAAATATTAACTATAGTCCGTTATTAGCTTTCCTTGTTGAAATCTTCTATAATGTACCTCTCTAGTAATTCTCTTAATCCAACCTCTAGAATGTCTCTATCCAACTGATTTATTACAACTGCCTAGTGTGTGGGAAAGCGCGGGGCTAAGTCAGGATGTGGGTGTGGGTTTTCCCGCGTAATGTGGCAGGTGTTCATGCAAATGGCGGGAACATGATGTCATGTCTGTGTGGGCGGAGTTATGTGTCTGGAAATGTGGTGATTGGAGGGAATGTAGGAAGTGATAGCGTGAGCGGTGTTGTTTACATGTAGATGCGGTGCGAGGACGGTGCGTGCCCGGTGACGTAAGGTAAGTAAGTATGAAGTCATGTGATGAATCTGTGCCGTGTATGTCGAGTGGGAGAATGTGTCAGGGACGGGTTAACAGTCATAAATATTCTACAATATTGACACATTCGAACACATTTGAAGTCATATATGGCGATTTCCATGGTGACGCCATAACAGTCATAAATATTCTACAATATTGACACATTCGAACACATTTGAAGTCATATATGGCGATTTCAGTGGTGACCTTGAATTTGACATTGAATGAATATGAAATATCAGAGCAGCAGGACTAAGTGTGGAAAAATCAGATGAAGGTTTATGTGTATGCAAATAACTAAAATGTACGCTATTTTCGGCATCCTTCCGTCTTGCGAGACGATGGCGTGGCAGGGGAGTGATCATTTGATGTTCGAACACTTCCGGATGAGGCTGATCAGTCCTGTTCTTGAGTGACAGTCCTTTCTGCAGTATCCGAAAATGTTTTTTTTTTTCTAAACAGAAAATGCTTATGCTCTGGGATGACTGCTGCACTCTATTTGGATCCGGTCCTTTTCTGAGTTTGGTTTCTTGTCTCGGTTTCCTCTGCTGTCCGTCAGACTTTGCATAACCCCATGCATCAGTTTTAGCAGTTTTCTGCGGTGCTTTCCCTGAAGCTATCTGCTCGTTTCATGTCTCGTTTGTAGATATCATTGTAACGAAGGCGCGGCCGCCCGACTGAACGTGATCCACTTGGTATTTTGATACTAATGGTCAGACCGAACTTTTTGCAGGCCTTCGATATGTTGTCCGTAACTGTGGTAGGTGTGATTAGGTGTGAGACTCCAGCACTGCATCATCAGCAAACAACATCTTGCATATCAGTGCCTTCCTGATCTTGGTTTTTCGTAGGCGGGCGATGTTGAAAAGTTTGCCATCAGATCTGGTATGAATACAAATTCCGTCAGTGTTGTCTAAAAGTGTAATGTAGGAGTACGGAGAAGATGCCAAATAGTGTTGATGCTAGGACACAACCCTGTTTTACCCCAACGGTGACTGGGAAGGCTTCTGATGTGTCACCGAGGTACCGAACAGTGTGGTGCATGTTCTTATGGAAAGATGATGATACACAGAAGATTTGGGGGGTAACCAATTTTACACAACATTGCGGTGCCTGATTCTTGCCATAATGCGTTTTTCCTGAACAGTTTTCGTCGCGAATTTAATTGTGACGACTGAAACTATTTAAATCGCGACCGAAATAATTAAATCCGCGACCTAAACGTTTTCGCTGCAGCGAAAACATTCTCGCCGCAAATTAAATACTTTTAGCTGTGGCAAAAACATTATCGTTGTGACCAAAATCATTTTCGCTGCAGCGAAATTGTTCTCGCCGCGATTTAAACACTTATAGCCGCGACCAAAACATTCTCGTTGCAGCGAAAATGATTATCGCCGCGGCGAGAATGGCCATACTTGTTACAACGCTATTCTTTCATCACCTCAAAGAGAACAAATTGTTCATTATTGCAATTATCGCTGCGACGAATATTCACAGTTAGGTGCAATTATCGCCGCGGCGGTAAGTATTCTCACTGCAGCAGAAATGTTTTGGATGCGGCAACAATGGTTTTCGCTGCGACGAGAATGTTTTAGTTGCGACAACAACTATTTTTGCTGCCACAAGAATGTTTTGGTCGCGGCGAGAATATTTCCGCTGCAGCGAAAACGTTTCAGTCTCGATTTTAATCATTTCCGTCGTCAGAATTAAAGTCGCGATGAAAACTCTTCAGGACAAACACATTATGGCATGAATCAGCCACTGTACAACAGTTTGAAGAGTCCACCTTTTTCTGACCAGTTCAGTGCTTTTGTGAGGTCAATGGAGGCAGTGTAGAGAGTCGTATGCTGTTCACGACATTTGTCCTGGTGCTGTCGGAGTGAAAATACCATGTCTATTGTGGATCTTCCGGCTCTGAAGCCACATTATGATTCCAGGTACATGCAACAGGCCAATTTCCATAGGTGTGATAGTGCAACAACATCGAAGACCTTCTCAATGATGCTAAGTAGGGATTTGACACAGTGTTTGTTGCAGTCACTGTGATCGCCCTTGTTCTTGTACAGTGTGACGCTGCTAGCATCTCGCATCTCTTGTAGGATGTGACTATGTTCCCAGCATAAGTTCAAGAGTGTGTGCAGATGTTGGAGAAGGACAGTTTCGCCACTATTGAGGATTCCGGGAGGGATGCCATCCTTTCCAGATGCTATACCAGAGGAGAGATGGTCAATGGCTTTGCTGATGTCTTCCGTTATGGGCGGCCTGTCTAGTTCGTACGTGGTGTGCAGGTCAGTAATGGCGTGTAGAGCTGCATCAGAGACTGTGTTTATAGTTCGAGATAGTGTTTCACCCAGTGTCCTAACTGTTTCCCCTTGTCTATGATGACGTCATTGGACTTTGTCTTCAGAGGAGTGATTTTGGTAGCTGAAGGAACCACTGCCTTTTTTATGCCTTCGTACATTCAGCGGAAGTTTCCAGTGTTGGCTGTATGCTGTTGCACTTCTCTTCAGCCAGTAGTCATTTGCACATATGCGTGTGGTCTGTTGGGCTGTAGATCTTGCAGCTTGCAAGACATCGCATGTTTTAGTACAAGGAGATGTTTCGTAGGTGAGTCGTGCTTTCCTCTTGGTTTCTGTGAGTGGATCCATCTCCTCCCAGTTTGGTTCTTACCAATTATCAGTATCATAGTCTGGACTGGGGTAACTTCAGATCGTCTGGAGATGATGAGATCTAGCTGGTGCTAGTGACGAGACTGAGGATGCATCCAGAAGACTTTGTGGCGTTCTTTACTTATGAAGTCAGTGTTAGTAACACACAATTTGTGGTAGCTGCACAGTTCGAGCAATCGATTTTGTCATTTTCTCTATATCTCATGAATGCCTAAACATTCGGAACATGCTGTACTGTCAGCTCCGACTCTGGCACTGAAGTTGCCATGGATGTAGAGCTCTTTGTTGTTTGGTAATCCAGCTAAACTGTCGCCGAGTGAGATGAGTGTAGTGTTGGTGCATAAATGCTGAGAATGTTGACTGCTCCCATGGACGTTGACATGCACAGGGCAAAAATTCACTCAGGACCTCCAGGTGGAGCTTCAGCGATGTAATAATCGAATTTTTGACTGTGAAGCCAACGCCATGTTGTCTTGGTTGTGGCTTCCCATGAGAAGATATAGATCGCTTCCCCTAAGGAACTATTAGCTGCTAGGCAGGACAGCACCTTATTGACCCAGAGCTGCTAAGCTTTGGCGGGCGGTATCTGTCCAATGAGGGTCGATACCCTCTCCCATCGTCGGAGATGACCGCTGGTGCTCGATCCTATACAAATTGGATACTCAGCTTAAAACTGGCTATTGTCCTATACAAATTGGATACTCAGCTTAAAACTGGCTACTTCCCGTGTTGATGACAACGTCAGGCGTGTCACTGGAGTGATCTCTCCAGTTTCCCTGCGTAGCCTGGGCTGGTTGTATGGAGAGGCCACATGCTGCCCAGACGTCAAGGACCCCTTTGAGCATTGCTGGAAGCCTCCAAGGGATGAGGATGGACCTGTACACTTGATCCCAGTTCTGCTGCAGGAGATGCCAGAGGGAGGTGTTGCGCGCCGTCCAACTGCCTTAGGGTATCCACCCTGATTTCTCTAGGGTTCACTCCTCAGCCTTGTACTATCCCTATTTAACTGCAGGCAGCGGTGGATTTGGAGTCAGAGTTACCTTCTGCTAGCTTTTGCCACGAGGGTTTATCTCAAAAGACAGCGTGAGGTTGAATTGGTAACTGCCAGAGCATATCCACACACCGATAGGTCAGGCACATTTACTCCTGGGGCTTCAACCTGCTCGAGGATAGCCCGCAGATCTGGCGTGGTGCCGCAAGGTGCCCGGTGTCCATGGTGTGCCATGAGGAGGCATCTGAGAGTCTTGGCCAAAGGAATGTTTCAAACCATCGAGGAGGGGCTTTCAGATTATAATGATAACTTAATATTTGAAATAAATAACTTTGAAACGGAAACAAAACTCTACAAACGATTTACACATAATATTCCTTTCCACTGTAGACCCCGTATCTCTAAGCCTGACCTGTATATCCATCAGTCTTTCAATTGGTATGTTCAAGATATTTCATGACTTTTGTTACATATTGATTTAATGACTGAAACTTGAACTATTTACTGCGACTATTTACTGCGACCAATTTATTGAAACTTAATCATTGTGAGTTTTAGGACAACTGTATATATATAATTATGATTTTGTTCGGGAATTTTTTTTGGGTAATTTATTCCAGGCTGCTTAACAACAAAAACAAATTATACAAAACGTTTTGTCAGTGGAAATGCATGGCGAAGACATATACACAAGGCGAAAATGGTTTGTGCTAATTTGAGATATTATTGTACATGTCGTGTCTGATGAATCTGGAAAATCTTGAATCATTATGGTTTTCTATTCATCAACGGAAAATGCATGATCATTTGTACACCCTCCGTGAACGCTATTCAGAGAGTTATGGTTGACGAAACACAAAAAGAGTCACACCCTGTATATTTTACCATTATATAGATGACATCACATCAATGGAATGTAGAAGTATAGTGTATATCTGAAACAGGTAACATATTCCTGACATGGGGGTGGGTACAAGCCTTCTGAGCTGCTGTCAGAACCTCGTGGTGGCATGCCTGAGTGGATGTGGGCTCAAATAACGAGGCTCTCATACGGCTTTCGAGCACACAGGTCTTTGATAAAACAGTCAGAAATGTTATGTTACCTGTTGAATATAATGAGCAATATTGTTTTCAGTTATTTTCCTACCATTATACTCTGATACATCAACTGGTTATTGATTTTAGGACTCATCAGCCGGCCCCAGAATTCCTGTCCGATTGTGGCTAGAGCTGAATGGTCCCTTGTGACTCATAAGTAGGGACCCGGTGGAAGATCTGGCAGTGCTAACACCGTGTTTGACGTGTAAGTGCATGCACTGACTATACAGTGCAGTCTTCCCAGAGGCTCTAGCAGTCCGCCAGGATATGCAAAGTTGAGCCTGACGGGAGGTACAGCCCATAGGCCGGCAGCCGACAAGGACCATAGCACTGATTGGATTCGTATACAATTACATCAAAAATAACTGAACAGATAAGAACAAGGAATCAGAATTTAAAAATTCGAAGACACACCCCAGAAAATAAAAACCAGGGAAATACACCATGAATATAGTAGTCAATCATAAGCCGTGATGTTATTTAGCTGACAGTATCTTTGGAAACATATTTAACATTCTTTAGGTGAGCAGTGGCATCGGTTCAATGGTATAAATGTACATATCAAACTATAAGAAATAGCATAAGGTTATAATTACAACATTCAATCATCCGAATGATTATCTTTGAAATAGAAACAAAACCCTACCAGTGATTCACAGAAAATTTTTCTTTTTCACTGTAGACATATATAATACGTTTAAAATATGTCATAACTTTTATCATATAATGCTCTGATTCGCATCCATAACTGAAGACTATTTACTGGCACTTGATGGCACAAATGTAATGAAACATCAATCATTGCGAGATATAAGTCAATGGTCAAGCTGCCAATGTAAACATTACCTTTTTACATCAATACATACTGTTATGGAAAAGATGGCCTACTAGTTGTGAAACCCTATTAACGCCGTAACACGTGCATACAATTCACTTAATATATGATTTTATTGAGGATAGTTTTTTTGTACTCTGCTCCGCCTGAAAAGCAAATAAAATTATAAGTTTCGTCACTGGAAATGCACGGAAAAGGAATGCACACAATTTGGGAGTGCCCGTTATTATTTTGATTTTGTTTTATTATTTTTCATTCTCATGTGTTTTGGGGGCTCTTGGTTTTTCAGGACATTTGGAATATGATAGATGAATGAGGGTTCGATTTTGATTGAGCTTTTTCCTGTATTTTTTTTTGTAAATTCGGTTCTCACCAGACAACGTTTATGAAGTACACATAAAAATGAATGATGTAGGGTGAAAATCTTTTTTTTTTTTCATTTCACTTTTCATGAATTTTGGGTGGCTTTCGACGATGACGTTTTATGATCATTCAGCAAATGTTAAACAAATGCTTTAAACAAATGAGTTCTGTTAAAGTTTATGGATGAAGCTTTTAACAGAGATTAGAAGTTATTGTATGAGGTATCAACAGATTATCCATTGGTATAAAGTATGCATTTTATTATTTCAGTTGAATTCTGCAGAAGTTTATACCTCAAGACTCTTGACATTTTCAGCGTATTTTGTCAGTGATAAATGGCTGGTTATATTAAACGAAAAATTTCATCTTTAATTTCAATTTTAAAATTGTTAAAAATCTAGACTCGGTTACTTTCAGTATAATGTGTTCAGCGATAAATTAATTCATGTTAACTAAGTAGAGTTTTTGTTGAAGAATTTGAATGAATCTTTCACAACTAAGAGATCATGCTTTTTCTGATAGAAAGTGGGTGGTGTAAGGAAAGAACAGTTAGGTGACAAACGTGAACCGCGGTAAACAATTTCGGTCAAGTATATCCCTTAATAGGATGATAGCCTCAGTACATGTTTTGTGCTTTCAGATAAAACACATTCAATTACAAACCAATTTTGTTAGAACTCATTTTTTTTATCCACAATTTTTACGGGGGCGAGACATTTTGAGCCGCAGCTCACTTGTCTATTCACATATCAAAACGCCACTTATATTCATTCTACACCAAGCGTGAACGCTATTCAGAGAGTCATGGTTGACGGAAAACTAAAGCAGTCAGACCCTGGATGGTTGCCATTATATAGGTAGTATCAAACCAATGGAATGTAGCTTTATAGTGTATATCTGAAGCAAGTAACATAATGGGTGAGAGTGGAGTGGAACACACGCCTTCTGAGCCACTGTCAGAACCTAGTGGTCGAATTGAGTGGAACTGGTTTGAAATGACAACCTCTCCCCCTCCCAGCACAAATATCTGGTTTAAAATGACAAGCTCTCGCCCTGTTTACGAGCACAAGTATATGGTTTAAAGTGACAAGTTTTCGCCCTGTTTACGAGCACTAGGGGGTATTATCATAAATATAGAACTATTAAAGACTTCAAACTTTTGAAAAATTGTACTACTCAGGACGCGTTAGTGACTATTGGGCTGAAGTTTGGGGAAATACAAACTTTACTTTTTCTGAAAATATTCAAAACAGGGCTATCAGTTATTTTCTTGTTGTACATAGATTTGCTTCAGTAGCATGTATGCAAGGAGATTTTGGATGGTCAATCTGTAAATATAAAAGGTTTTCAATAATGTTACATTACTGGAACAGGATGATAAATATGAATGATAAACGACTTGTAAAGGAAATTTTCAATTCTGATCATTTTCAATGTGAAAATAATTGGTGTTCTGATGTAAAAAAACATATATTGTATACAAAATATGAAACATGTGTATGATCAAAGATGTGTCTGCGATATTCAATGTGTGAAAGAAAACCTAGTGAGTGAGTATGAAGACGAACTGAAGCTAGCAATAGATGGCAAACCTAAATTACGAACATACTGTAAATTTAAATCTAATTTATTGTTAGAAGATTACATCTGTTCCCACATGGGTAAACGCAATAGGTCATTCAGGCTCAATTCAAGTTAGACATTTTGCCACTTCATATTGGAACTGGTCGCTACACAAATGTACCCGCTGATCGGAGAATTTTTAACTTATGCCACCTAATGAAATTGAAGACGAATTACATTTCTCACTAACTTGTCCCTTGTGTGTTTTACAACGCAGAATATTGTATAATAAGGTTGAACAGTTAATTCCAGATATTAAGAATTATGATGTGTATCAGCAATTCAAATTAATTATTCAGAGATGCTCAAAACACTTATCCGTGTATATATGGGCTGCAATGGAAATCATGAAAAATAAATTGTTTCTGTGAATGGAACTCAGGTATACAATGTTATGTCACGATTATTTGCTTTTATATTAGTAGTGACTAATAAGCCCCATGCGACTTGAGGCATTTGTTAATTTTATGTTACTGTTATCTGAATCTTGCTATTGTAACAAAACCAGACACCGTTCGCGGAGGCACCGTTCACGGAAGTACCTTTCACGGTAGACTACTGGCGGAGGCACCATTCAAAGAGGTACCGTTCACGGAAGAATATTCGCCGCAGAACTGCTTGCGGAAGAACCGTTCACGGATGCAGCCTTCTCCACGTGGTAATAATCGCAGAAGAGTCGTTTGCGGACGAGGATGCGCGGGCAGCCACCCTAGCTATATAAAGGCGAGCGGACGGCTGTTCAGTGAGCACTGCAACAGTGACATCGACAGTGGTGAGATCGTCACCGCCACGATCAAGGGACTCGACGACCTCCGTTCAGACGTTTCCTTCTTCAGGGCCTTTGAGTCAGCGGGATTTCGACTGAAAACCTGGAGAAACCAATCGACTAAATGGGACGGGAAATTTCAACGGGACGGGACGGAGAGAAGCCTTCGGCAAAGAACTTGTGCACTATTATTTTTAACGAGATCATACAGTGCTCCATGTCTGAACTTCATATCTGTACGTCACGTGGGTGACGGACAATTCCATTGTAAGTTGCTGATTTGATGTTGATAACTCTTCATCTATTTACGTGTGAGTTGATTCTTGCCTGAGTAAGCCAGTAAGCTACTGAGTGATGCACCGAAAATAGTGAGCGCCTTTTAGTGGCGGCTCTCGAATCACAACGAGCGGGAGTTATGAAAGTCTATATGAGGCAGGCTTTTTGGGCAGACAAAAACACAACAACAAGTCATACCTACAAACGTCAAAACTTGGTGCACGTGACCAGTATCCTCGAGGGTTTACTGCCAGGGAACGAACCTCAGCATCACTCATGTCCTGAGGAAACGACGAAACTACCTGAGGGAAGACAGGAGCTGAAGAGGAAGACTCTTCACGGACGGCCTCATTCACGAAAGAGGATGACAACCGTTCGCAGAAGACGACCTTGGCGGAAGAGGACGACGACAGTTCGCGGAAGGCGACCGTTCGCGGAAGACGACCGTTCGCGGAAGAGCAGCTTCACACCCAGGGGTGGACGTGGTGTTTCGACGAACGAGGAGCATCCAGGGAGGTTGAGATCTTCCATATACCAGTCGACGAGTCAGCAGAGACCCAGAGCCAGACACCCGACAACTGTTTTCCTTTCAGGTCCTGTGGACACGACTCTGGGTAGCAGCATGAGCGTGACAGAGAGAGTTCACCCTACTTTGATAACGTTTCGAGGGGCCCCGAGTTACGTGCTGGGAGAGAAGTACGTCAAACTGGACGGGGAGGACAGCGAAATCTGGACGAGGAGGAATCGGCTACAGCTACCAGAGCAGAGTCCGAGTGTGGCACCCCTGGAGAATGCAGCATTGAGGCGGCTTTGGGACCAGTCACAGCAGCAGCAGTCTAGAACGACAAATCGACAATCAGGAGCGACTGGAGGATGGGTCACTTGGGCTCTAACCCAAGAGAGCAGCTCGAGGGGGAAGGGACTTTTCGCGGAAGAGAACGTTTGCGGACGAGAAGCATTCTTCGGCGGCGGGGTTGCTTGCAGCTGGGGATCCTTCGTGGATGAACATGCTCGCTGTGAGGGGGAGTCTTTGGTGACGAGGATGCTTGTGACCGGGGAGGGCCCTTTGCAGACGACCACATTCGCGGACGAGGACGTCTCGCGGACGAGAGCGTTCGCGGAAGAGAGGAGTTTCCACCCAGAGGGTGGCTCGACTGGAGGAGTGATCCAGGCAACCAATTTTCCTTTCCAGTTTTTCAGAGTAACCGGGGAAGACCATTCGCGGATGGGGCGGCTCGCGGAAGACCAGTGGAAGACGGCGTTCGCAGACGTACGTCTTTTGTGGAAGAACGTCTCCGAGGCATCTTAGTGGAGGAGCCGGTTCGCAGAAGACTCGCAGCAGACAGCGTTCGCGGAAGGGGCCCATTCGCGATATACCTTTATTGGAGCTGTTGGCGGAAGAGTCCATTCGCAGAAGGTTCGCGGAAGACAGCGTTCGCGGAAGAGGGAGGTCGACAACCGAGACAGCCAGCTCCTGGAGGAATCAAACTTCCATCTCTGGCACCCATGGAGGCCGGAAACAGTACCCTTTCTCATCATCGGGCTATGAAGGGCCTTCATCGGATGGAGGGATCGACAGCAGCCATGGTTACCCAGGACGGGGAAGGCGACCACCGAGGCGGGGACCGCCGCTGCACCAACGAAGCCCTAGGCTAAGACGGATGCAGGAAGACTCGTCGTCCGAGGACAGCTCAGCCTGGATCCAGAGCGGCAGAAGGAACCGGAGGATGCTGACACTTGACAAGTTTGGTGGGACATCCATAGAGTGGCCAGTGTACCGGGCCCACTTTGACGTCATCGCAGAGGACAACGGATGGAGCAAGCGAGAACAGGGTGTCTACTTAGCCGGAAGCCAGACAGGAGAGGCGCAACGAATGCTGACGAGCCTGAGTCAGACCGGAGGGACATCGACGTTCTGACTGACAAGCTGACCCTACGATTCGACCCTGACAGCGACTGGCCTGCCGTGGTTATCCGGATATAAAATCCGCAGCTCAGGAGGCTATTGCCTTACACCACTTCTGGAAGGGCCATTCAGATGGGGACATGAAGGTGATGGCGCTCATGAAGAAGATGAAGACCATGGAGGAGGCCATAGTGTTCGTAACCCAGTACGAATGTGTCGAACCCCAGCCTGGGAAGCCGGTGATGTCCATCGGGTCGGAAGACTTCGATCCAGCACTAGGACAGGTCCTGCAGCTACTGAAGAATCAGCAGGAGGGTGATGCTACAACCAGTGTGCAGCAGAGCAATCAGCCAAACGCATCGGGTCTACCCAGACTTCCCTACTTCGAGGGGCTCTTTGAGAGCCAGAACAGGAAGCTGGATAGACTAATCGATCCATTAGTCGATCCAGGTGCTGTCTATCAAACCGAGGGCTGTCACTGCTGAGAATAAGGGACCAAGCACTAGGCCGGGACCAAATGAGTGCTTGTACTGTGGAAAACCGGGTCATTGAAAGTTCCAGTGTCCAGACCGGCCGCCACCTTAGACCAAGGAGGAGCGCTTGCATCGTCTAATTGAGGAGATTGGTGAGGAGAACCGTTCAGCAGACGAGGAGTTGGAAAACTGGTAGGGCTTATACCAGCCCCCAACCGTATGGGCCAATGGCAGGTGTGTGCATGGCTTCACAGGAGGGAAGCATGACGAAGACGTGAAGAACACATTGCCAGGGGGAAATCTTTAGTTTCACAGATGATTAATAGGTTTTTCAGGTGTGCATCGAAGTGACTGGATGGGCACAAGAGGAGCTCGAGGATCGAATTCTCGACTATTTAGAGGGCAAGCCTGTCGACCCAGACGGGAGTGCCAATGTACAGCAAACTGATGGAGCCGTGGAGCATCTAATGACCCGCAGAGACGTCGACGACATGCAGACCGATGGAGCCGTGGAGCGTCTGGGGACCCACGGAGACATCAACGAGGTTTCTGATAGCAGCAAGGAAGACCAGCAAGTTACAACCTTGAGGCTAGAGGCTGCAAAACAGCAGGGATCCGCCCCCCCCCCCCATTAAACTGAATCAAAAGCGGCCGTGAAAGAGGAGATGGAGGGCCGTGTGAGCGGAATGACCGACGGGCCAGCGCAGCAGCCATTGCTGGTGGATGACTTAGTACTTATCCAGAGCGGTGGTTTCATGAAGGTGATGGCGCTCATGAAGAAGATGAAGACCATGGAGGAGGCCATAGTGTTCGTAACCCAGTACGAATGTGTCGAACCCCAGCCTGGGAAGCCGGTGATGTCCATCGGGTCGGAAGACTTCGATCCAGCACTAGGACAGGTCCTGCAGCTACTGAAGAATCAGCAGGAGGGTGATGCTACAACCAGTGTGCAGCAGAGCAATCAGCCAAACGCATCGGGTCTACCCAGACTTCCCTACTTCGAGGGGCTCTTTGAGAGCCAGAACAGGAAGCTGGATAGACTAATCGATCCATTAGTCGATCCAGGTGCTGTCTATCAAACCGAGGGCTGCCACTGCTGAGAATAAGGGACCAAGCACTAGGCCGGGACCAAATGAGTGCTTGTACTGTGGAAAACCGGGTCATTGAAAGTTCCAGTGTCCAGACCGGCCGCCACCTTAGACCAAGGAGGAGCGCTTGCATCGTCTAATTGAGGAGATTGGTGAGGAGAACCGTTCAGCAGACGAGGAGTTGGAAAACTGGTAGGGCTTATACCAGCCCCCAACCGTATGGGAAAATGGCAGGTGTGTGCATGGTTTCACAGGAGGGAAGCATGACGAAGACGTGAAGAACACATTGCCAGGGGGAAATCTTTAGTTTCACAGATGATTAATAGGTTTTTCAGGTGTGCATCGAAGTGACTGGATGGGCACAAGAGGAGCTCGAGGATCGAATTCTCGACTATTTAGAGGGCAAGCCTGTCGACCCAGACGGGAGTGCCAATGTACAGCAAACTGATGGAGCCGTGGAGCATCTAATGACCCGCAGAGACGTCGACGACATGCAGACCGATGGAGCCGTGGAGCGTCTGGGGACCCACGGAGACATCAACGAGGTTTCTGATAGCAGCAAGGAAGACCAGCAAGTTACAACCTTGAGGCTAGAGGCTGCAAAACAGCAGGGACCCCCCCCCCATTCAACTGAATCAAAAGCGGCCGTGAAAGAGGAGATGGAGGGCCGTGTGAGCGGAATGACCGAGGGGCCAGCGCAGCAGCCATTGCTGGTGGATGACTTAGTACTTATCCAGAGCGGTGGTTTCGAGGGGAATGCATCCCTTAAGATTGACAGAGAGGACCAGGGTGGTGCATCACTGGGGGTGGACGACTCAGTTCTTATCCAGGGCGGCGTCCCTGAGGAGAGTGGCAGCTCTCTTAAGATTGACAGAAATGGCCAGGTGGTGTCGTTGTCAGCCATTTCCCGAGGCACATTGGCGTGGTATGCGACAGGCCACGTTATGGGGAAGGTGACTCGTATGTTGTTGGAACATACGTGCCTCCTCCACGGTTCTGGACGAGTGTCTCTTCGACCAATTGGATGACGAACATAAAGCGACAATAAGGCAACCGGAGACTACTCACAGGTTCCAGGTGAAATGACAGCACAACTTCTACTGGGCACACGACTCGTGTCGGCAGACGTACTGGTAGCCAAGCTGGGAACCCCAGGTGTGCTAGGGCTTGATGTACTTCAACAGATTGGGAGACATCTGGATCTGCGTAAGGGCGAGTGGCAGGTGGGCGACACTACCGTAGTGATGAGCTCGGGCCACGAGGATGCCGTCTACACACTGGTGAAGGAGGAGACGGTCGTCTTGCCACCCTTTTTAGAAATGATGGTGGACCTCAAATTGACGGGAAGTGAGGGAGGAGTTCCGAAGGCCGGCCTCGTGCAGTCCGCAAGAGAGCCGATGGAGGACGACCCCTCGTAGTGGGACGAGCCCTTGTACGACCCCGAGGACACCTGGTACCGGTGGTACTTCTGAACGCCGGCGTTGGAATCCGCACTGTGCTAATGGGGACCATCTTAGCTGAGCTTCATGGGATAGAGGCCGTGATCGACCTAGGATTTCGTCCCGACAGCGGGAAGACAACCCAGAATGAGCCTGAGAGGGAGCAGTGGTACCAGGAGGAGCATGGGAGGGAGCATAAGCCCCTTACACTAAACTCCACCAAGTGGCGGAACCGGACGCCTGAGCAGCCCGAAACCAGAGTGCATGCCATGCAAGCAGAACCGTCGACAAAGACACCAGAGTGCTCGGAGCATCTACTGCCGCTCTTGCAGGAAATTCATCCAGACTTGACGGAGAGCGGGGTGGAGGTCGTCAGCGATCTCCTTCGACGCTACCAGCAGGTCTTAATGGGACCAGACGGGAGGTTGAGCCGGACATCCCTGTCAAAACACGTCTTCGACATGGGAGTTCACCCCCCGATCAAGCAGCCTCTGCGGAGAGCTCCGTACTACCTACAGGAGCTGATCGAGGACGAGGTGGGCAAGATGTTGAAAGCCGACGTTGTGGAGCCCAGTGACAGTCCATGGTCGTCCCCATCGTACTGGTGAAGAAGAAGGACGGTGCGCTGAGATTCTGTGTCGACTACTGCCGTCTAAATGATGTCACCAGGAAGGATGCGTACCGTATGCCTCGAGTCGACGAAAGTTTTGACACCTTATCAAGAGGATGATATTTTTCGACGCTAGACTTAGCGAGTGCATGTGGTTACTGGCAGGTCGAGATGGTCGACAGAGACAAGGAGACGGCATTCACAACCCTCAGTGGACTCTATCAGTTCAATGTGATGCCGTTTGGATTGGCGACGGCCCCAGCCACGTTCGAACGTCTAATGAAACTGGCGCTGAGAGGACTCCAATAGAAGAGATGTCTAATTTATTTGGACGATGTCATCTGCCTTGGGAAGACTTTCCAAGAAGCCATGGACAACGTTGAGGACGTGTTCCAGAGACTGCAGGCTGCCGGACTGAAGCTAGAACCCGCCAAGTGTGATCTGTTTCGACAACAGGTCAACTTCCTGGGCCACATTGTTTCCGACCAAGGCATCCAGTGCGACCCTGCCAGAGTCGAAGCCGTGACAAAGATGGTGCCACCTACCACCTTGACAGAGCTTCCTTGGGTTCGTGAGGTTCGTGGGGTATTACCGCAGGTTCATCCCTGAGTTTGCCACCTGGGCGGGATCCCTCAACCACCTGTTAAAGAAGGAAGTCAACTACCATTGGAGCAAGGCTCATCAGCAGGCATTCGAGACGCTGCGTCAATGCCTGACCGAGCACCCCCTGCTGGTGTACCCTGATATGAACCGTGAATTTATCCCAGATTCTGATGCTAGCGGCTACGGAGTGGGAGGTGTCTCATCCCAAGTACAGGATGGACGAGAGTGGGTGATCGCCTATGCTTCCAGAGCCCTGAGGGACACCCAGCGGAACTACTGCACTACCAAGTGGGAGCTCCTGTCCATCGTCAGTATGATACACCATTTCAGACATTTCTTGTAGGGGAGAGCGTTCCTGCTGCAGACCGTCCACGCCTCTCTCAAGTGGCTGCTGAACTTTCGAGATGCGGAGGGAATGATCGCTATGCGGGCGGCTCGCATCTCCAGCTACGCCTTCATGTGCGAGGTCCGACCGGGAGTACAACACGGGAATGCAGACGGGATGTCCAGATGTCAACAGTGCCGGAGACCGGATTGTCCCGCCCCTCGCCACACCACAAGATCCGAAGGGGAAGAGGAGGCCTGTTCAAATCCGGAGGAGTGTCCCCTACCCCTGGAAGACCTCTCTGATGAAAATTTGCTTCCGCCGATCAATGGAGAAGAATGGAGCACAGAGGACCCTAAGTCAACATCATACGGGAGGTCCCCTTGGAGCCCCGGACAGAGGATCATTACTGCAGAGATGGAGTCAGGATATTCCAGATCTGGGAGGTGCGCCACCTAGAGGACCCAAGGACGACTACGAAGCCGACCGAGGAGTCCCTGCCTGAGGACCGGAGCCCCCATAGGATGGAGGACGGAGCCAAGAGCGTCGGCAGATCTCTGCATTGGCTTCACCCCTCTGCCGGGTTTTGGTTTCTCCTGATGATGCTCTTCACACTGCATGGTTTGGGACCGGAGGCTGTTGCCGGAGCAGCAATCGGCGCAACGGCGGCTGTGTGGATGCGCTGCCGAGAGGAGCCCTTACCGGACTCATGCTCCAACCCTGTGGTCCGAGATCCAGATAAACAAGTGCTGGCTGTCTCATGGGCTATGGGTACGGGAGGACGCCGGACTTCGACGGAAGGAGCCCCGGAGTTCCAGGTGCTGAATGGGTATTCCCAAGAAGACCTCGTGACACTTCAATGAGCCGACCCTGAAGTTGGAGGCATCCTCGGGTGGAAGAATACCTTCACTGAGAGACCTGCATGGCCCGAAGTTAGAACAAAGACAAGTATGATACCAAACACCAAACAATCCGCAAAACTAAACTCAAAATCCATGGACAAAATTTACACAATCGGTATGTTAAGGTTGGACAAAAATTCAAAATTGGTGATCAAGGTCCGAGCAATTTGAATATCACAGACATCCGGCAAAGCCAAATGTGAGATCAGGTGTACCAGTAAGAGTAAGCTTCTCTTGCCTCGCATGCGACACCCACTGTGATATCCAAAATAAATGCCATCGAGATGAAGGACATAGTTAGGTTATAATAACGACTCTACAAGTACCAATCAACATGATGTGATAATATCTCCCATCATCTGAGTTACAGAAAGACCGAAATGGTCTATTAATTCCTGATGACGACCATAAAACTTCTTAAAGGTCGATTGCAATCTAGGTCTCAAATAGCCCTGCTTTAATAACTTATCAGTTAGCATTTTGGCTCTGGCTAGAAAATCTTGGTAATTTGAACATGCTCTAGCATATCGAATGAGTTGAGACACATAGACGCCATACGCAGGAGCTGCTTACAAGTATGTTACTACTCAGTACTGGGAAATTTACGATGGGAAAATTGAAGTCATCACGTTTGTCATATAATCTGGTACATAGATTGTCATTTTTGTCTATTTCGAGGTATAGGTCAAGATATGCTGCAGACTTGGAGGAGTCTGTGGTGTCTTTAATTTCCAGTTCATCCGGATATATGAGATGTAAATAATCACTGAACTTTGGATTGTTCAATGACAATACATCGTCAATGTATCTGTATGTAAAATTGAATGAACTGGCTAGTTTCTTTTCTCCTCTCTTCAGAAGCGATTGTATGAACTCTGCTTCGTTTGAATATAAAAACAAATCTGCCAACAATGGAGCACAATTAGTCCCCATTGGAATTCCAATAGTTTGTTGGAATATTTCACCACCAAACTCTACAAAAATGTTGTCGATTAGAAATTCCAGCATACCAACAACATCGGTTTCAGTATATTTAGTGTCTGATGCTGAATGTTCTTGAACAAAATAAACAGATTTATAATTAACTACCAGGTACTTATAACGTCTTTTCCCATTCTTATGGAAAAAGCATTGTAATATGAGATTTTTCAATATTTCTTTAAGTTTAGAGTGAGGTATGGTTGTGTAAAGGGTAGAAAAGTCAAAAGTTTTGATACTGGTTATTGTGGAAAATTAGCGTGATTTGAGATTTTCAACAAGCTCTTTTGAATTCTTCAAAATCCACATCTGATTAATTCCACTTCTGGAATAAGCAGTATCACAATACTTCTGAAGTCCTTCCTTTACAGCAGATAATAATTTAGTCAACAATATTGATAATGGTTTGGTGGAGCACACAGCTGACCCTGCAATATACCGTTGCTTGTAAGGACATTTGTGTAATTTCGGAGTCCAGTACAGAGCAGGAAGGTCAAGTTCTTTCTGAGTAGTTGCAATGCCATATGAGGCAAGAACTGACATGTGGTTGTCAAGAACCTCCTTTTTTGATTGTGTGATGGGGCTATATGTAGGATTCCCCTGTGTGTTAAAAATACCAAGTTCTGTAATCAGACATTCATAATAATATTGTTTACATATGAATACAATATTGTTGGCAGCCTTGTCAGCTGGAACAATGACGAATTTCTGATGTAAATCTGACAAACATTTAACGACCGAGGGATAACTCAACACTGAATGGTGTTTGCTGGTCATTGACCCCTTCAGTCGTTTTATACGATGATAGATGAATGACCGAATGGTCTTTACCCATTCGGACAAAGTATCAACTTCAACCTCCTCTCGTTTGGCCCACTTTCGTGCATAATCCTCAACAGAATCCATTATTAATTTGAAATTGTGGTTCCAGTGCCCAATGTCAATGTGCCAATGTCAATGTCAATGTCAATGTCATGTCATGTCATGTCAATGTCAATGTCAATGTCAATGTCAATGTGCCAATGTGCCCAATGTGCCCAATGTCAGCAAATGAAGACTCTGTGGCAACAGTGGGACCAGCTGGAGCTACGTGATGGGCTTCTGTACCGGCAGTACCGAGCAGCATGCCAGAAAGTGCCAATACATCAACTGGTCGTTCTGCAGGTCCTGAGACGTTCTGTCATGAAGGAGGTCCACACCGGCAAGCTGATGAGCCAAAAAGGATTCACCAAGACAGTCCACCGATTAAAAGCAAGAATGTACTTGCCGGGTATGACGAAGGACATGGAGCGCTGGTGCCAAGAGTGCCTGAAGTGCAGTGGGAGAAAGCTGCGACCAAGGCCCAAGTACCACCCTATAGGAAATCTACCGGTGAGTGATCGGCTAGAAAGGGTGACCATGGACATTTTGGAGCCTGGGACGATCACCAATTCTGGGAACCGGTATATACTGGTCATGGGTGATTATTTCACCAAGTGGACTGAGGCCTACGCTCTACTCAACCATGAGGCTCAGACAGTGGCGGACGTCTTCATGACCGAGTTCGTGTGCCGCCTGGGGATGCCAACCAAGATACATACCGACCAGGGACGAGAGTTTGAGAGCAAGCTTCCCCTCGAAATAATTAAGATCCTAGGAGGGGAGAAGACTTGGACGACCCCTTATCACGCCAAATCAGACGGGATGGTCGAGCGGTTCAACCGGACCTTGCTGAACCTTCTAGCCATGGTCGTGGACGAGAACCATGACCACTGGGACGACCATCTGCCCTACATAATGGCGACTTATAGAACATCAGTATACGAGAGCACCGGGTGTACACCATTGGAAGAGACCACCCCATTGGACCTGAGGTACCAGACGAAACCGGACGATTTGGGAGGACCAGTCCCCGAGTGTGCATCTGCATACGTCGAATGGGTGAAGGAAGCCACCATACAAGCTAATGAGAGTGCCCGAGAGTGCCTGAAGACGGCTACGGTGCGACAAAAGCGCCATCATGACGTAAAATCAGCCGCTCGACATTTTCCAGCGGGCACCTGGGTGATGTATTGGTATCCTCTAAAAGCCAGACCGAAGTTAGGACTAGGGTGGACGGGACCTTATATTGTTGTAATCTCATCTCGGATGGATGGTGTCGATACAAGATCGACCCAGCGGCAAAATGAAAGATGTCCACATCGACTATTTGAAAAAGTGTTGGTTTACCGCTGAAACTGATGCCTGAAACCCAATCCGGATGATGTGACCCCATTCCGGACTTCCAGTGATGACGAAGGGACAAGTTGAAACCAACCAAATTGCAGTCACAACAATGTAAAAAGCAACGGGAGCATTAGCAGACGATCCATTCGCGGAAGCACCACTTGCGGAAGTACAGTTCGCGAAGGTACTGTTCGCGGAAGCACGTTCGCAGAAGCATCGTTCGCGGAAGAACTGTTCGCAGAAGAGGACGAAAAATGTTATTACATTTTCTAGCAATGCATTTTTCCATTGATCCGGGGTTCGCACCTTTCATTTTTAAACAGGCTGGCCTACGATTCCAGCACCACTTCAACCATGAACACGCCACCTCTGCAAATACTTGACACGCCAATATTTGCAGACAAAGACCTCGGGGAGGTACCAGACTTCTACCTAGCAGATTTCTTGCCACTCGACGAAATGAGCGACAAGGTCAACAAACTTGACCAGAAACGGGAATGCTCAAGGAGCCGGGAGCATCGTGAGGAGCCCCGAGGAAGCCAACCGTCCAATACCAGAAAGCCTTCACTAGAGAGAGGACGATGTTGGTGTAGTCCCTGCCGGATCCATGTGACAGCGTCTAACTTCAGCCGACACGTAGCGACCAAGCACAGCCAGAAGAAGAGGCAGCACCTGTGCAAGTTTTGCACCCAGCGATTCGTCCACCGAGCAGACAGAGACCGGCATGAGGTGTCTCATGTGAGCAGCAATGCCCTGAACCCGGGATGGAGAAGGACGGCTAACGACACGCCCGTGTCCGACCCCCGGGATGGCCCGTCCACTGTGCCTGCCCCAGAGCTGGAGACTGAGCTTTGCAGCCAGCCGGACGACCAGCCCCCAGCCGTCAAGCACCTGAGAGGACGCCCCCTGTCAGGCGGCACCCCGAGACAGGAGGACGCCTCAAGCCCTGAGGACGACCCGCCTAACAGCGAGGAGGAGCCAGAGTCCAAGCAGGAATGGCGAGAAAAGAAAAGTCCCGTTCCCAGGGACTCTGTACCAGCCTACAAGCCGTTGGACTTGAGTTGGTTCCTGAAGCCAGTTCCGGAGACCGCGAAAAAACTGCAGCCATACGTCGAGGGCCTGGGCAGAGCCGACACTGCCGAAGAGAGGGCCCTGGAAGACCTGGCGTCAACCCAGGCAGAGGCTCAGCTACAGGCCAAGGTGGAGCAGCGATGTCTGGAGGCAGAGGTCAACCAGCTCAGGGAGGAGGCCTTGCAGCGGGAGAAGGCCCACAGAAGGGAACTACAGGCTCACGTCGAGGAGAGACGGATGCTCTGGGAGCAACTCCGGGCATTCATCAATGTGAGAGACCGGCTCGCCGAGAAATCCGAGACGGAGGTGGAGAGACAGTAGGCCGGAGGGAGAGGGCCCTTGGACGGGAAAGACCAGGACAGGAAGAGATGAAGAAGGAGGATGAGGCCGTGAGAAGACAAAGAAAGGATCAACGGGGACGTTGATCTCCAGAAAAGGTGGAGTTGTAACAAAACCAATACAACGGAGCGCGCCAAAAACGTTCGTTAGGAATGGTCATGTGATCGCAGAAGAGTCATTCGCGGAGGCACCGTTTGAGGAAGTACCGTTCGTGGAGGACTACTGGCGGAGGCACCGTTCGCGGAAGAATATATTCGCGGAAGAACCATTCGCGGAAGAACCATTCGCGGATGCAGCCTTCTCCACGTGGTATAAGGGCGAGCGGACGGCCGCTCAGTGAACACTGCAACAGCGACATCGACCGTGGGGAGATCGTTACTGCCATGACCAAGGGACTCGACGACCTCCGTGCGGACGACTCCTTCTTCAGAGCTTTTGAGTCAGCGGGATATTGACTACCTACCTGGAGAAACCAATCGACTAAACAGGACGGGAAATTTCAACGAGACGGGACGGAGAGAAGCCTTCGGCGAAGAAATCTTTTGTGCCCTCATGCACTATTATTTTTAACGTGATCATACAGTGCTCCATGTCTGAACTTAATATATGTACGTCACGTGGGTGACCGACATATCCATCGTAAGTTGCTGATTTGATGTTGATAAATCTTCATTTATTCACGTTTGAGTTGATTCTTGCTTGAGTAAGCCGGTAAGCTACTGAGTGATGCACTGAAAATAGTGAGAACCTTTTAGTGGTGGCTCTCGAATCACAATGAGCCGGAGTTACGAAAGTCTGTACGATCAGGAGGCAGGGTTTTTAGGCAGACAAAAACACAACAACAAGTCATACCTACAAACGTCACACTATCATGCTTTCGTCACTATAATGAACGATTAAAATACAAAAATAAATACAAATACAGTGTATCCGGTTTAAAAGTTCTCGCCCTGTTTACGAGCAAATGTATCTGGTTTAAAATAATGAATGGTTATAATAAACAAAGATTTTGATCTTGTCTATTCACATATCAAAACGACACACATATTCATTCGTACACCAAGCGTAAACGCTATTCAGAGAGATATGGTTGACGAAACACTAAAGCAGTCACACCCTGGATGTTTACCATTATATAGGTGACATCATATCAATGAAATGTAGATTTATTTTCTACATCTGAAGCAGGTAACATAACAGGTGACAGCGGAGTGGAATACAAGCCTCCTGGCTCGCTGTCAGAACCTAGTGATGGAATCAAATGAAATTGGCTTAAAATGACAAGTTCTCGTCCTGTTTACAACCACAATTATCTGGGTTAAAGTGACAAGTTTTCGCCTTGTTTATGAGCATATATATTTAGTTTAAAAGGATAATTTCTCGCCCTGTTTACGAGCACAAGTACCTGGTTTAAAATGACCAGTTTTCGCCCTGCTAATGAGCACATGTATCTGTTAAAAATGACAAGCTCTCGCCCTGTTCACGAGCAAATCTATCTGGTTCAAAATGAAAAGTATCTCCCCTAGTTTACGATCAAATGTATCTGGTTCAGAATGACGAGGCTCTCACCTTTTTTTATGAGAACATATATCTGGTTTGAAATGACAAGTTCTCGCACTGCTTACGAGCATATGTTTCTGGTTTAAAAGAGGCTTTCGCCCTGTCGATGAGAACATATATCTTCGAAAAAAATAACAGTCACGCGTCCGGGTTAATTTCCTACTTCCAAGCACACACTGAAGTGTGCAGATGACCGTATTCACAGTAATACATGTATTGACTGTATGGACAGGTATAGAGTTGCATGCGCGTATGAATGAGCATGAGGCTAAACCATACGGCTTTTGTTTTGTTCATTGTCACTTGTAAATCAAAACACATGCAGTGGAACCTGAAGGGTTATCTATGAAGCTACATCTGGGACATTCGCCTTCGTGTATTTTCGCCTTCGCCTTCGTGGTGTTCTCGCCCTCGCCTTCGCATAACTTCGCCTTCGCCTTCACGTAATTTCGCTTTCGCCTTCTCATAATTTCGCCTTCATCTTCGTGGTGTTTTAGACCTCGAAATTTCGTAATTTCGCCTTCACCTTCGCGTAATTTCGCCTTCGCCTTCTTGTAGTTTCGCATTCGCCTAATTTCGCCCTCGCCTTCGGCCACTTTCGGCTTCGCCTTCTCGTAAATTCGCCTCCGCCTTCTCATGCGTGGAGATACAAAGTATGAGGTACGCCTTCTCACACGCATGTGATACAAAGTGATACGTATGGAATAATAAGTCATACGTATGAAATAATAGGTCGTGTGAAATAATAGGTCATTCGTAAGATAGTATATCTCATAGGGACCCCTAGCAATCCGTACGTGTACGGGAACGTGTACGTAAACGTCAACTACACTGTCCGCAAATGCGTCATTTACCAGAAATACCCCCTGGATATCTAGCAAATGGTGATGTCATCATGTTGTTGACGTACACGTTCCCGTACACGTACGATATCCATCGGGAACAACATGGTGATATCCATCAGAAACAACCGATATCTCTTGATCTTCTGGCTCGACAGGGAGCTCGGGTCCGACGATGGTCATTGGCAGTGGCGGAGATGGGAGTCTCGGAGATCGGAACGATGTCGTGTGGACGCTGTGACGGGTAGTTCACTGGTCCGCGAGAGTCGATTGCGGTGAAGATCGGTCACGTGTGGGTCCGGCTGACAGCAGGTACTGGGGTGCTCTCTGTAGCGAAACATCTTCGGCTCGGCTGGAACCCCTCGGGCAGGACTCCAGTCATGATCGGATCGGTCGGCAATCTCGACTGGACTGGCGGATTACGCTCATGACGCATCAGGTGGGCCGTTAAGGGTCGTGACGCCAGGTGGTCGCGGCTTGGTCCGAACTCATTAGCACTGTCCGAGTCGTCCAACCACCGACAAACTCGTGATCTGCTGCGGGGTTGCGTCACCATGGAGGTATTAATGTTCACTTGTTGTACGCTCACCGGTTGTGACAGAGTGTCGGTATCCGGTCTCTGTCTTGCAGGCACAAAGTTCGCTCGTCTCCGATCATCAGCTAGCGAGCGGGACGGTCCTGCAGGTGTAGTCTGATACAACTTGGCATGAGCATCCAAGATCTCGCCCATCGTGTGACGGGAGGATGACGGATCTTCGTGTAACAGTTCGTTCACATATTCTCGTCAGCGAAGAGGTTCGGTCCGTAATCCTCTTCCGACAATGACGAACCAGTAAGATCACAGTATTCCGATATCTGATACAGTTCGTCCGGTGGTTGTACGTGTGACAGAGTTAACGTGTCACTGATCGCCACCGATCGGGGTCGCGACCGTCGCTGGCTTAGCGGGACCAGTTTAGTAGTCACTCCATCTGTCGTCCATGACTCCTCACCGGAATTCGGCTGGCTATAGGGTTTCGCTCTTTATCCGGCATTGACGTTAACAGTTTCTAAGCTTGGACTGGCTTTTGATATCCTGGTCACTGGCGCCAATGTTACGAAATCGGGATTCCTCAGTGTCCGATCAGCCCTTTTATTAAAGTATAGTGTTTGTAGTGTTGTGCTTGAAGTTTCACAAACCAGTCCGAATTCAATTAATCCAAGTTTATTGGGGTGAATCTTTCGATGACGCGATCACTGCCACATACGTACTTCCCAATATAGTCCGAATGAGAGTCCGACACGTACAACAATATATCACAGATATTCACTTCTTAATTTCTTTGTAATTTCTTCAATATTCTAGAGATCTGTCTTCTCTCTCTAAAATCTCTAAACTCGACTCTGAAAAGCGCGGGGACTTTTTCATAGGTGTCTGGTTTTCCCCGCGTCGTGGAATAGGATTTCATGTGATTCGTTGAATGTGATGTAATGTCTGTGTGGGCGTGGTTAAATGTCTGGAAATGTTGTGATTGGTGGTGTGTTCTGCGTGACGTCATTTGTGGAGTTGTTTACATGTCTTGGACGGTATGTGCCGGTTCTCGGGAGTATGATGTCATGTGATGAATCTGTGTGGTGTATGTCGAGTGGGATAAAGTGTAAGGGAGGGTTTCGGGCCGATAACTGACATAAATATTCTACATAATGTAATGATACCATGAATGTAACCGGTGGTGCAGTCCATCTTCAACCATTGCCAGAGTTACCTCTTATCATACACTGTCTCATGCCTTGTGGAATATTGCACATTTTTCACGTGAATAACTAGCTTCCTGGCAATTTATGATATATGCAAACATATATCGTGTTGACCATTAGCGTATGTGATGCATGTGGGTATCCTTTTGACCAATTTATTTTCAAGATTCCGCATGTCTGCTGCGCGTGACTTTAGCATCATGTAAAAATGGCCATTTAAATCACGAAATGCGAGTTAGTTTCGTTTCAGAAGGATATATATTACACAAAAGGCTATCTCGATAAATATACTTATAAAAAAGCTGCATATTTTGTGCATTTTGTTCAGAGAATCGGCTTTATTTCAGCCACAGAGATTTTCTTTAAAACTTTTGAATACCTCGAATGCGATCATTTATGATTGTTCAGAAAATGACCGCATTTGATAATTTCTTGTGGGAAAGTCTATTGTCGTCCAGGGATACAATTTTCATATTCTTTATAGGTACAGATGTTCACGACAATACAATACTTTCAATGCATATCAATCTTGCTCACACCCATACTTTATACTGGAATTGACAAAATAATTGGAACACGCATCACACACAGCAATATAAGTCGATGTGCAATCCATCACCGTATACATTGACGTGTCTGAATGATGTCATGTTTACGAAAATGTGGCTTTCCGTGTTATCAATGATCTTTATGACGTGCTAACATTCACTGTCACATAAAATAGACAACATCTTATTATGTGTATGTGTGTGTGTAGATCGGGGGGGGGGGGTTAATTATTGGTAGCCCCTTGGGCTGTTCCTAAAATACTGAACGGAGCAGATATGATGTAATTTCAACTATTTACACTGATGCGAAAGTGTCTGCGTAATGTACAAAAATGTGATGGGAATAAAAATTTCTAAAAATCATGATATCGAATCATCCATGGAGAATTGGAAACTTGAAGCATTGTAAGCATTTTCTATTTACTAATCAGGGCAATATCCCTCGTAATGCGTTCACCAGCCGTGAGTCAGATTAGTCAGAGCGTTATATAAGGTCAGGTCAGTAAAGGCCCAGTCATAGTGAGATTGGTGATTCGAAATTTTTCTAAGTAACGAGTCCTTACGACTGACCACTAGTGATGGCCACTACAATCGCAAGTGGCGACTGTTGATACGACAGGTGGGAAGTGAACATACGAATGGTGGTACGCTCAGTTGTGCAATCACTGAAAGAATGGAAAAGATTGACCATTGGCAGTTGTACGACCAGTGGCAGCAACCAATGACTTGTCCTACCACGTAGTGACACCGGCCTGTTGTACAATCAGTCAGTGCGACCAATGAGCAGTCGTATGATAAGTCGATCGCCCGTGTGATAAGATATAAGTTCGTAAAATTTGAACTGGAAATATTTGAAGTTTTATAGTTCAGAAAAAAACAAATGCCGAATATTTGCGGTGTCCCTACAACTGCCGTATTGGTGTGTCATGCAAAGTATTTTTCATTGCATATTTTATCCTCATTCCGTAACACTGATCATGAAGTTGCCCGATTGATTGCACCACTAGTCACAAGGTTTTACGACTAATAACAAGACCATTGTGGTTAATCAACAACGAGTAATAATATCTGATTGGCTTCGCCACCTTTCGCGACTGGTAGCATTATCTTGCAAGATCAGCTTGAGAAAAGATATCGTTTGTTGGAAGTTTTTAACATGTTCATCAATCTTGCTACCAAGAGTTTCTTGTTTGCGAACATTCAGGACGTATACGACCAGTTGTACGTTCGTGCCACGATTTGTCCACGATTACAGAAGTTTTGGGTTGCAACAAGGTCGTATCTCGATGGTATCGTCAGTGTGACTGGGCCTTTAGACAATAACGTCGGACAATTCCAATTGGTGGTGTCTCCTTTCCCAACTGGTGGCACGATCTTACAAGACCACTGTGAGACTAGAGATTGCAGGTTGGAAGTTTTGAACTCAAACTTATGCACACCATGACAAGACAGAGGGAAAATATTCCACTCCCAGAGTATGAGAGTTTGGAAGCTTTGTGTAGCAAATTCAGCACCGACATCAAACAAAAAAGGCAGAATCGGGATAGTCTGGACAACCGATAGCATCACTGTCTGTGTTCCCCCCAATTACTGTCAAGGAGGTCACAGCCTCACTGACTAAGTCACCTAGTGACGATCCTTTCCCTACCTGGAAGCTAAAGGGATACTCTCATCACACCTATCACAGATATAGTGAATGCCTCTCTGAAGAGTGGAGTAGTTCCAGATGTGTTGAGGATAGCATGGGTTATACGTGACAAGGAGAATCTCACAAACTACAGACCAGTTTCAAACTTGCCTTTCATTTCAAAAGTACTAGAAATAATCATTGTAAATCATGTCAATGTCTACCTGACATCAATGAGTTTTCGCGAGTATAGACAGAGTGCCTATAGACCCAATCACCGAATCAACATTATCAAGCATGTGTCGTTTAAAAGATTGTCAATATTTATTGACTGACTCCACTATTTTATGTGATAACGTCACACCATCATGTTCGTGCGCTGGCAGTCTTTTTTTTTTCTCTTTTTGAGAAGTGAGAGATCACATCTGTTTTGAGTACAGGGCCTTAAAGTCTGTGCAAGATTGAACGAGTGTCCGCTATTGAACGAGTGCCCGCTATTTCAACTGTTGATACACACAATCAAGTACTTACGGCGATGGTTGGTGGGTGAATTGAGTACTCACTGTAGTCCGATCAGCATAAACCCTACAAATCCTATACATTTATATACAGAAAGTTGGTTTGTTTAGATGTTCACGAATGGCGGCAAACAATACGGTCACGTGATGTAGGGAGAAAATTTGCATTTTGATTGGGAAAATCCAAAACAAAGTGTGCGGAGTTGTTCGGGATGTTGTAAACAAGTTGAGTCAAGAAATATAGTATTTTGTTTTCTTCACAAGGTAGTCTAACATACGATTTTGCAATGATTGTGGCATCTTATTGAGTTTTGAGGACAACGGTGAAATTAGAAGATGCAATTTGAAGAATTGTGAATACTTACAAAATTATGTAAATATACCGCAAACCCCTACTTTCAATCTGACAACTGCTTTGAGTCATCCGTTGCTAAGATGACGACTCCAGATAATCACGCCAGAAATATATATTTTGTTATCGAAATGAAGTTTACTGATGGCAAAGTATCAATCAGTGTTAATTTGTGTTATAATTTTTGAAAATTTTAAAAACGTGTGATTGTCACAGATTGTCAGTGTAAAACAATGAGATAGAATTCTGACTCACGTCAGCAGTGACGTCAGGTAACAGGGAGATTTCGTCATACAGACGGCAAAAACTTGTAAAAAGTCTGCTTCGTTTGGAAAATCTGTCATCACGTCGGATTACATTCATAGAATGCTGTAATTCGCACACACCCAATCGCCGTTCGTGTATATAGTATACAAATAAGTAAGTTTCGAACAGTGTAATGGCACTTCCTAAAAGTTATCGCCAAATTCCACCCACAGAAATGAAATTGCACAAACTTTAAGGACTCGGGAACAATTACATGGGAGACCCACGAGGGAGGCTGCTTTGATCTGGCTCTCACGCGCCTGAATTAGCAGTCTCTCGCCTTTGAATAGCACATACACGCTGTAGCACGCCGTCGGGCTAACCAGTGTTCTATCCCTGTGGTGGACCGTCGGCGAGGCCGGCCAGCACATTGTAAACTTCTTCATTTTTTAGATAGAATTCTGAAATTTGATGAAAATTGCGGTTTGATGATACCCAATTAAGACGCACAAAATTTCAAATTGATCCAAGAATCCTAAACAAAACTATGGCCAAGAAGTATGTTCCACTGATACATGAACTTGACTTTAGTATCTGAATGAGTTCATATCCCAAGGATGATGTGTCAATTACCAATTGCTTTTGTCCAAAAAGAAATACTTTCCATGAGACAAAACAATCCTGGTAACATATTCCTCACTAGTAAAAAAATCAAAACAACACAAGATGGTGCCTCGCCTGTTGCGTGACACAGGTAGTTGAAGTGTATATTATTGGATATCGATTAATGTTTCTGGGGTATAACTAAGGAGTGACGATATTTCGTCAAGTATGGTAGGTAAAAGTAGCCTTGTACGTGTTGCAGTGAAGTTATCAACAAAGCCAGAAATATTTTTCTTTTTTTATCGAAATGAAGTTTACTGATGGCAAAGTATCAATTAGTGGTAATTTGTGTTATATTTTTTGGAAGTTTTAAAAACGTGTGGTTGTCAGAGATTGTCAGAGTAAAACATTGCTTACATGGACACATAGACAATGCGCCAGGACAACGAGGCATATTTAGACCGATAATGTGATGCTCTGAGCAGCCTTGCAGATCACGATACTTATTAATAATGATTTTTCTAGATGTACGGAGGTTAATTTCCGCCACATTTATTTTATTTTTTTTGTGCAAAAAAACAACATAAGTATTATTTTCACACTCACGGAGCTAATTTCTTGCTACGCATAGGAAACGTCTAATACATAAACTGAATAGCTTCCTTTATTGGCGTAATGTTTTACATTCGTTTTTCACAGTGGAACATTGTGCTAAGCAAAGCAAACATTTGTTACACGTAGAAAACTATTTCCTTTGTGTGCAATTGGAATGGACAAACATAAATAATGTTTGTGGAAGAATTGTGGAAGAAATAAGTTACAGTACATCCTGAACTAATTTCATCCACTTGTTATGTGTAGGAAACATTTGCTCCGCGAAAAAAAAAACATTTGCGACGTGGTAGAGTTATTCATTGTACATATAGAACAATGTATACCATGTTTAAAACGTTTGCTAAGCATAGCAAATATTCGCTCCATGTACCAAACATTTGATACGTGCAGAAGTTGTGCGTTCAAAAGAGGAAACTTTTGTTACTTCCAGGGAACAGTTGCTCTATTGAGAAAGCTTATTGTTTTGGAGAAAACATTTGCTGTACATAACTAGGAACAGAAATGCATATCTCTCTTATATATTTCTGCTAGCAAGCATTTGTTTTGCGTTGCAAACCGTTTGCTCTGTGTCTAGTTATAATATTTATTGTAAGAGTAACCTTTATCAGTGAAACTTATTAAATGTGGCAGAAATAAACCACCTAACAGGAATGTACTTGTCATTATTTATTCTGCGTTTAAGAGAAAAAATCTTAGACTTGGATCGTAGATCCAGTAACTCACTATTCGAACATTCATACGAACACTCAAGTTCACAGTAGAGCTCAACTAATGTATAAGCACTTTTATATGGTACACAATTGGTATTCATTGCTGGTCATGGTTGAAGCCATCTTCTGTAAAGCGTAGACCTCAGATGAATATGTAGTCATGCTGGATATTTATTTTTATTCACGGGGGTGCTTCTAAAAATTAAAACACAAATGTGGTAAGATGACGTGGCAAAACCCGTTCCTTTCAGAATTTGTTTAACATGTTTTTAAATAGTGAGACCTCTGAATATGTCCTTCTAAATCTATACTATTATATTTATCGTGGCACACCTAACCACTTGAGTTCTCTCCAATGATCATAGATATTCGCACAAAATTTGAACACATTGGCAAATGCTCAACGTAGATTTCAAATATGGCCCGGAGTGACAAAAAATTTACCACACCTGCTAGCGTGAGAACTCGTAGGTCGATAAATGGAACTTCTGCTGGGAGTAACTGCAATGTAAGTAAAGTTTTTTTTTAGGTTACCGCCCATGGCGTTGCGTCCGTCGTCCATCTGTCATTTATCCGTCTGGGCAAACTTTCGGGGTTTAGCTGTTAAAAAAGCTGAAAATAGCTGAACGATCAATTGTGAACATAGTGGAATTGTGAACAAAATCCACAAAAATTGTGGACATACTAGAAATGATATATGCTGAATATTCTCGTGACTTTGATTTGACCAATGACCTTATTTTCAAGGTCATTGGACAAAAGCTGAAATATGAAATATATAATGTCCCGTAACTTTTTCTAGCCCTTGGGCTGTTTTTTTCATTACGGATCCCCCAATGGTCTGTATGATACAGTGGCTAATAAGTGACATAACTGACATTGTAAAAAAAGCTTATATATTTCTCGAAGTAATCCTAACTGATACATAATCAACATAATTTACACTTAAATAATGTTATTTTCGCATAAATAATGTTATTTACACATAAATAAATAGGTTTTTCTTTGCAGTGTCACTTATCAGCCACTTTAGTATGAATAAATATACAAACAGACGGATCGAGAACGGCTCCAAAACTCTGTTGATGAAAGTTTCGTCCATAGCACACAACCTACAACCTAATTCGATTTCCCAGATTTTTCTTTAAATCTGAAATGTGTCTACCTGTGGGGCATTTTGTTTTCATTTCCGTTTTCATTTATTCACTCACACTGTACACCATTTCCTCATTATCCTCTGACCATTCATCCAAAGTTAATGGAAAACAGAACACGATCATAAAAACAGAGGAAAATTTGTTCAATGATATATCGGTATTGTTTCCCCTATATCAATAGAGAAATACTGATTTAAGTGATTTTGGACCCAGATCCGACGGTTGTAAAAAAAACACTGCAGACAGTGGTGTCTCTAGGGGTGCAGAGGGGGTGATCTACCCCTCCTGAGAGTTCACTTGGGGAAAATTGGGCTCGGAAAATTGTCAGTTCCGAAAATTATTGTAAATCTGATAAACTACTCTCCCATTTCTAGGAAAACAGACAAGTCCAGAAGTTCCATTCTAATGATTTGATATCCCAACATTTCCCCCAAAGTCATAACAGATGATTTCTCTGGAAAAGTCCTGGTCATGCATGTGTTGGGCTATGTCAAGCGAATTTTCATTATTTGCGCAATCGGCTGATTGTTTGATCAGCCAAATGCGTGCACATGTGGAGGTCGTGCTGTGCATTCATAGGATGAATTTTGAAACTGATCAATTGTTGAATCGTGGTTGATACTGTAACAAAACCATGCAACTTTCACGCTGAAACCGTTCGTTAGGAACGATGCCAGAAGACCACTGGTGAGGGCAGCCTTCAAGGAAGAACCGTTCGCGGAAGAAGCGTTCGCGGAAGCACAAGCGGCGGAAGCAGCCTTCGCGGAAGAACCGTTCGCGGAAGAAGCATTCGCGGAAGCACCAGCGGCGGAAGCACCCTTAGCGGAAGCACGTTCGCGGAAGAGTACGCGGAAGCACCGTTCGCGGAAGAACCGTTCGCGGATGCAGCCTTCTCCACGTGGTGACGGCTGCGGAAGATACATTCGCGGACGAGGATGCGCGCGCAGCCACCCTGGCTATATAAGGGAGAGCGGACGGCCGCTCTGAGAGCACTACAACAGCGACATCGACCGTGGGGAGATCGTCACCGCCACAGCCAAGGGACTCGACGAACTCAGTGCGGACGACTCCTTCTTCAGGGCCTTAGAGTCAACCGGGATTTAGACCGACTACCTGGAGAAACCATTCGACTAAACGGGACGGGAAACTTCAACGGGAAGGGACAGAGAGACGCCGCCGGCTAAGAACTCTTTTTAGTTGTGCCCTCGTGCACTAGTTATTTTTGAAATGTGATCATACAGTGCTCCATGTCAGAACTTCATATTTGTACGTCACGTGGGTGACCAGCCATACAATTGTAAGTTGATTTGATGTATATAAATCTTCAATTTATTTGCATCTGAGTTGCTTCTTGCCTAAGTGAGGCCGGTGAGCTACTGAGTGATGATACACCAGCGTTGGGGAACGGCAGATTAGTGACGGCTCTCGAATCACAACAAGCGGGAGTTACAAAAGTCTATACGATCAGAGAAACCAGGTTTTTTGGGCCACACCGAAAACAAGTCATTACTAAACGTCACAACTTGGTGCCGTGACCAGGATCCCCGAGTGTCTACTGCCAGGGAACGAACCTCAGCATCACTCATGTCCGGAGAGAACAACGAAACTGCCCCAGGAAAGACAGGAGGTGAAGAGGAAGACTCTTCGCGGACGGCCTCACTCGCGGAAGAGGAAGACGACCATTCGCGGAAGTCAACGTTCGCGGAAGGGGACGACGACCGTTTGCGGAAGTCAACGTTCGCGGAAGGGGACGACGACCGTTCGCGGAAGTCAACGTTCGCGGAAGGGGACGACGACCGTTCGCGGAAGTCAGTGTTCGCGGAAGACGACCGTTCGCGGAAGAGCAGCTTCACAACCGGGGAAGGACGTAGTGAGAAGCAACCAGGGAGGTCGAGACCTTCCATGGGCCAGTCGACGAATCAACAGAGACCCCGGAGCCAGACACCCGACAACCGTTTTCTTTTCAGACACGACTCTGGGTGGCAGCACGATGGAGACAGGGAGAGGTCAACCTACCTTGAGAGCGTTAGGAGGGGCCCCGAGTTCCGACGAGTGCTGGGACCATAGTACGTCAATCTGGACGGGGAGGACGGCGAAATCTGGGTGAGGAGGGATTGGCTACAGCTACCGGAGCAGAGTCCAAGTGTGGCACCTCCAGAGAATGCAGCATTGAGACGGCTTTGGGACCAGTCCCAGCAGCAGTCTGGTGCAACAGAGCAGCGGTCTGCTGTGAAGAGTTGACAAACGGGAGTGACTGGAGGACGGGTTACTTGGGCTCCGACCCAAGAGAGCAGCTCGAGAGGGAGAGGACTTTTCGCGGAAGAGAACATTCGCGGACGAGAGGCATTCTTCGGCGACAGGGACGCTTGCAGCCGGGGATCCTTCGTGGATGAGCGGGCTCGTGGGCGAGGGGGAGTCTTTGGTGACGAGGACGCTTGTGACCGGGGAGGGCCCTTCGCGGACGACCACGTTCGCGGACGAGGACGACTTGCGGAAGAGTGTTCGCGGAAGAGAGGAGTCTTCACCCAGACGGCGACTCGACGAAAAGAGTTTTTCAGAATAGACTGGGAAGACCATTCGCGGATGAGCCGGTTCGCGGAAGACTCGCGGAGGATGGCGTTCGCGGACGTGCATCTTTTGTGGAGGGACGTCTCCGAGACATCTTGGCGGACGAGCCCGTTCGCGGGAGACTCGCGGAGGACGGCGTTCGCGGAGGAGGCCTGTTCGCGGAAGAACTTCTTCGGGAGCTGTTGGTGGAGGAGTCCGTTCGCGGAAGGTTCGCGGAAGACAGTGTTCGCGGAAGGTTCGCGGAAGACAGCGTTCGCGGAAGAGGGAGGTCTTCACCCAGTCGACAACCGAGACAGCCAGCCTCCTGGAGAAATCCAGCTTCTATTTCAGTCACCCAGGGAGGCCGGAGACAGCACCCTTTCTCATCATCGGGCGATGAGGGAGGGACCGACAGCAGCCATGGTTACCCAGGACGGGGGAGGAGACCACCGAGGCGGGGACCGCCGCTGCACCGACGAAGCCCTAGGCCGAGACGGAGGCAGGAGGACTCGTCGTCCGAGGACAGCACAGCTGGAATCAGAACGGCAGAAGGAACCGGAAGATGCTGACCCCTGACAAGTTCGATGGGACTTCCATAGAGTGGCCGGTGTACCGGGCCCACTTTGACGTCATCGCAGAGGTCAACGGATGGAGCAAGCGGGAACAGGGCGTCTACTTAGCCGGGAGCTTGACAGGAGAGGCGCGACGAATGCTGACCAGTCTGAGTCCTGCAGACCGGAGGGACATCGACGTTCTGATCGACAAGCTGACCCTCCGATTCGACCCTGACTGTCAGGAGGAGTCCTACAAGGCGACCTTGGGACAGAGAACCTGCAGGAAGGCAGAGACACCCCAGCAGTACGGCTATGAGTTGCAGCGACTGGCCGGCCGTGGTTATCCGGATCTGAACTCCGCAGCTCAGGAGGCTATCGCCTTAGACCACTTCTGGAAGGGCCATCCAAATGGGGACATGAAGGTGATGGCGCTCATGAGGAAGATGAAGACCATGGAGGAGGCCATAGCGTTCGTGACCCAGTACGAATGTGTCAGACCCAAGCCTGGGAAGCTGGTGATGTCCATAGAGTCGGAGGACCCCGAGCCAGCTCTAGGAAGGGTCCTACAGCTGTTAAAGAACCAGCAGGGAGGCGAGATTACCACCAGTGGGCAGCAGAGCAACCAGCCGAACGTAGCGGGTCTACCCAGACTTCCCTACTTCAAGGGGCTCTTTGAGAGCCAAGACAGGTAGCTGGATCGACTAATCGAGCTGTGTGAGCAGGTGCTATCCATCAAGCCGAGGGCCGCCACTGCTGAGAATAAGGGACCAAGCGCTAGGCCGGGACCAGATGACTGTTGGTACTGTGGGAAGCCGGGTCATCGGAAGTACCAGTGTCCAGATCGGCCGCCACCTCGGACCAAGGAGGAGCGCTTGAGTCGACTAATCAAGGAGATTGGTGAGCGGAACAGTTTGACAGACGAGGAGTCGGAAAACCAGTAGGGCTCATACCAGCCCCCAACCGTATGGGCCATTGACAGGTGTGTGCGCGGCTTCACAGGCGAGAAGCACGACGAAGACACGAAGAACACATTGCCAGGGGGGAATTTTTAGTTTCACAGATTTTTAATAGGTTTTTCCGTTGTGCATCCGAAGTAACTGGATGGGCGCAGGAGGAGCTCGAGGATCGAATTCTCGACTATTTGGAGGGCAAGCCTGTCAACACAGACGGGAGTGCCAATGTACAGCAAATCGATGGAGCCGTGGAGCGTCTAATGCCCGCAGAGACGTCAACGAAATGCAGACCCATGGAGCCGTGGAGCGTCTAAGGACCCGCGGAGACATCAACGAGGTTTCTGCTAGCAGCAAGGAAGACCAGCAAGTCACAACCTTGAGGCTAGATGCTGCGAAACAGCAGGAACCCCCCCATTCAACTGAACCACAAGCGGCCGTGAAAGAGGAGACGGAGCGCTGGTGAAGCGGAATGACCAAAGGGCCAGCGCAGCAGCCATTGCTGGTGGACGACTCATTACTTATCTGGAGCGGCGGTTCCGAGGGGAATGATTCCCTTAAGACTGACAGAGAGGACCAGGGTGGTGCATCACTGTAGGTGGACGACTCAGTACTTATTCAAGGCGGCGTCCCTAAGGAGAATGGCAGCTCTCTTAAGATTAACAGAAATGGCCAGGTGGTGTCGCTGTCATCCGGTGCCCGAGGCACATTGGCGTGGTATGCGGCGTGCCACGTTATGGGGAAGGCGACTCGTATGTTGGTGGACACGGGTGCCTCTTCCACCGTTCTGGACGAGTGTCTCTTCGACCAAATGGATAACGAACATAAAGCAACGATAAGGCAGACGAGAATAAGGTTACGGGCAGCAACCGGAGACTACTTACAGGTTCAAGGAGAGATGACAGTTCAACTTCTACTGGGCACACGACTCGTGTCGGCAGATGTACTGGTAGCCAAACTAGGGATCCCGGGAGTGTTGGGGCTTGATGTACTTCAACAGATTGGGGGACAGCTGGATCTGCGTAAGGGCGAGTGGCAGGTGGGCGACACTACGGTAGTGATGAGCTCGGGCCACGAGGACGGAGGAGACGGTCGTCTTGCCACCCTTTTCAGAGATGATGGTGGACCTCAAGCTGACAGGAAGTGAGGGAGGAGTTCCGAAGGCCGGCCTCGTGCAGTCCGCAAGAGAGCCGTTGGAGGACGACCCCCTCGTAGTGGGACGAGCCCTGGTACGACCCCGAGGACGCCTGGTACCGGTGGTACTTCTGAACGCCGGCGCTGGAGTTTGCACTGTGCTGATGGGGACCATCTTAGCTGAGCTTCACGGAATAGAGGCCGTGATCGACCTGGATTTTGTCACGATGGCGGGAAAACAACCCAGGACAAACCTAAAAGGGAACAGTGGTACCGGGAGGAGAGCGGGAGGGAGCATGAGCCCCTTACTCAAAACTCCACCAAGTGGCGGAACCGGACGCCTGAGCAGCCCGAAACCAGAGTGCACGCCATGCACGCCGAACCGTTGACGAAGACACCAGTGTGCCCGGAGCATCTAAAACCACTCCTGGAGGGAATACATCCGAACTTGACGGAGAAGGAGGTGGAGTTCGTCAGTTGTGTCAACAACCACCGTCTAAATGAAGTCACCCGGAAGGATGCATACCCTCTGCCTTGAGTCGACGAAAGATTTGACATCTTATCAGAAGGACGATGGAGATGGAGTTCGACAACAATTGGAGCGAGGCTCATCAGCAGGTGTTCGAGGCGCTGCGCAACCTCTGACCGAGCGCCCCCTGCTGGTGTACCCTGATATGAAGCGTAGCAAGACCCAAAGGAGAAGAGGAGGCCTGTCCGACTCAGAAGGAGTGTCCCCTACCCCTGGAGGACTTCTTTGATGAGGATTTGCTTCCTCCGATCAGCGGAGAAGGATGGAGCCCAGGAGGACCTCAAGTCAACATCGTATGGGAGGTCCCTGTTGAGCCCTTGATGAAAGATCACTATTGCGGAGATGGAGTCAGGATATTCCAGATCTGGGAGGTGCGCCGCCAGGAGGACCCAAGGACGACTGCAGAGCCGACCGAGGAGTCCCTGCCTGAAGACCGGAGCCCCCCACGACCGGTGAGCCATCGGCTAGAAAGGGTGGTGATGGATATTCTGGAGCCCGGGACCATCGACAATTTAAAAAGGTGTTGGTTTATCCTTCAAACTGACACCTGGATACCCAACCCGGACGATGTGACCCCAGTCCGGACCCCCAGTGATGACGAGGGACGAGTGGAAAACAGCGGGAATGCACTCCAAACGATGTAAACGACGACGGGAGTGTTCGCGGAAGAACCGTTCGCGGAAGCAGCGTTTGCGGAAGCAGCATTTGCGGAAGCACCGTTCGCGGAAGCACGTTCGCGGAAGCAGCGTTCGCGGAAGAACCGTTCGCGGAAGCAAGCGAAAAACGTTATTGCGTCTGCTGACAATGCATTTTCCCACAGATCCCTGGTCCGCGCCTTTTCTATATAAGCAGGCTGGCGTACAAACCCGTCATCACTTCAACCATGAACACACCAACTCTGCAGATCATCGAGACACCAGTGTTTGCAGATGAAGATTTCGGCGACATTCCAGACTTCGACTTGGCCGACTTCCTGCCACTCGAGGTCGACGAAATGAACAACAATAGCAAGATTGACAGGAAGCGGGAACGCTCGAGGAGCCGGGAGCGTCACGAGGAGCCCCGGGGAGGTCGACGGTCCCCTGTCAGAAAGCTGTCGGTAGAGCGAGGACGACGCTGGTGCTGCCCCTGTCGGATCCACGTGACGGCGTCCAACTTTAGTCGGCACGTGGCGACGAAACACACATCACAGGAGGGGCGGCATCTCTGCAAGACATGCAGTCAGCGGTTCGTCCGCAGGGCCGACCGAGACCGGCACGAGACCTCCCATGCCAGCGGCAATACCCTCAAGCCAGGACGGAGGAGGACGACGACCGACACGGACGACTCCTTCTTCAGGGCCTTAGAGTCAACCGGGATTTAGACCGACTACCTGGAGAAACCATTCGACTAAACGGGACGGGAAACTTCAACGGGAAGGTACAGAGAGACGCCGCCGGCTAAGAACTCTTTTTAGTTGTGCCCTCGTGCACTAGTTATTTTTGAAATGTGATCATACAGTGCTCCATGTCAGAACTTCATATTTGTACGTCACGTGGGTGACCAGCCATACAATTGTAAGTTGATTTGATGTATATAAATCTTCAATTTATTTGCATCTGAGTTGCTTCTTGCCTAAGTGAGGCCGGTGAGCTACTGAGTGATGATACACCAGCGTTGGGGAACGCCAGATTAGTGACGGCTCTCGAATCACAACGAGCGGGAGTTACAAAAGTCTATACGATCAGAGAAACCAGGTTTTTTGGGCCACACCGAAAACAAGTCATTACTAAACGTCACAATACCAACTTTGGTGTAAAGTAATGGAATTCAGTAAGCTGGAGGAAGGAATGTCTAATATATTCAAGTTTGATCAATGAACATCATTAACATAACAGGCACCACATTAAAATCCACAATCATTTCACCAAGAGTTGAGAACTCTCCACTACTGTGCTTAAATATGTGACTACTATGAAAAATATCTTCATATAACAAATTTTATATGTGACAGTGTGTGCGAAATCACATCAATCTGGCAGTTAAAACAAGTGATATTCCAAAATGAGTGATGTAAAGCAGGAATACACTGATCAGCTATACTGACCGAATAATGACAAATAATTGTAGAACACAGATCATGAAAAAATCACACCTCGTTTGTCAAATTAAATTGTTTTTAGCATGTGTTTCTCCAGTGAATTTATTGACTGGCAGTTTTCTAAAATGTGTTGCTGCTGAGATTTGCGTTGAAGCAACTTGGAAGACACAGTTTGACACACGTGGATTTATTGACGTTGTTTGCGGTTACAGACTGTTTGAAATATAGTTGCAAACATATAGTTGTAACCATTCACCAGTAATAATAAGCATGAATCATATTCAAATACATTTCTAGACATTTGCAACACAAAGACAAGGCTATACTATGTAAGTATCGATCTATTACCACCAATAATCAGATTTTGATGATACCAAAACAAACGTAAAATAGAACATTTTGGAATAAAAACAAAGCCCGACCAAATAGTTTATCCAAAGACACACTGGCGTCATCAGGGGCAGACAGTGTGTTAAATGTAGTTGTTTCTACTGTACACCTGATGGAATTAGTATACAACTGCCCAACAACCGTTTGTACTTACATCTTACATTGTACTTACATCAAGTACGTTTTAATTGTGGAAAATATCGTTCACGGCCGATATCAAGCCGATGTACTGGGACGTTGTGTATATAAAGCCGGCAGAACAGTTCAATGATTTATTGGGATGAAACTGTTCAATGATGCATATATTCCACAATATAGAGGCCGATCACACCTACGTCGGTGATTTTCCAAGTCGAATTATATCCTTGTATTATAGTCCTTGGTATATCTTGTACATATAATCAACAGCTTATATAGCACTTGTATCTAGTTCGTATATATATCGTCAATCTTCACACTCAATAGATTTCACGTCCTTTCACTGTGATTACTTCTTCTACTCTGCGCAGATAGCTGGAGCCGGGGGACCATGTGCTTGTGTAAGTTCCCGCCAAGTGTATGCGGTGTTGTGATTGGTCGAATGTATGCTGCAATGCGTTGATGTCACCGGGAAAGTGGGTTTCCCCGGCGCGTGTCAAGACTTGTAATGCCTGTATCTGTGCACGTGATGCGTGGGGTATGTGTGTCAAGTTCTATGTTTAGAAGTCAGTGCATGTGAAGGTCAAGGCCGAGTATCTTGGGTCGAGTGTACCGAACAAGTGGGGCCGCAGGTGCGTGGTTTTGAAAAGACCACCTGCTACTACCACCATAGGGGTAGGGGCGTGCGCGACTTCGCGTGGCTTTTCACAAATTGTTTTTGAATTACTCTTCTTGCTGTTTCACTCTAGCACCCGGGACACACGCAAGTGTCAGCTCTCTCGCAGCAGAACTCGGCGGGGCTTCCAAGGAAACACTTGCACCCGAGACACAGACAAGTGTCAGCTCTCTCGCAGCAGAGCTCGGCGGGGCTTCCACAGAAAAGTCAAACAGACTCTTTCAAAGTTCAGAGCAATTCTACATAACTTCTCTGCCAGGCCGGGCTGGCCTAGGCCAGCCGGCCTGGTCTCGTTCCTTGTGCTGAACCAACAACTAGATGTGTATAGTTGAGAGAGAACCAAACTCGCAAGACTCAAAACTGGTTTCTAAAACTAAAACTCTAACTCTAGAATTTAGCCTCCCTTTATTCAGAAATACATGCCTATTTATACACTTATCGTGACATGGCATTTTAGGTGAATCGGTGTGGATTACCCTACTGGCCAATCACCAACGGCCGATGTACTGATAATAATATATGCTACTAGAGCCCAGGGGAGGAGCTTATCTCCAGACAGGCACTGACCCAGGCAGTGGCACGCTGCCGTATCATCAGTCCTGTACCCTGAACTGACCAGCACAAGATAACCATACAATGCTAGCAGTTATAAACAATTGTACCAATCAGATATACTACATTTCTTATCTTTGCAATGCATAAGACATCGAAGTGCTTCCCTGATTAGAAACCCGTGGACATATGATACATCTTCAAAACTACTTGAATGGAGCCTTTGATTCCGGCTTTTACATTACCCACAGTCATAAACATCAATCAACTACACATCTTGTTCAGCAATAAACATCAATAATTATATGTCCGCAAATCAGTATTCTTGAGGACCAATGTTGTAAACGATGTGTACATGCGACACCTGTCCGCTAATTCTGACTCTTATCTTCCGTATATACATGGACAAAGCAGTTACATTTTGAGATTTTGGTCGTAAATGATAGGTCAAATGTGGACACACGCCACCTGTCATCTAATTCTGATCCTTTTATGTTCTTTATATAATTGTGGAAACAAATCAGTCATATCGTTGGGCATTGCTGATAACTATGCACATAAAATGGCATCAGCCGATAACAGCAAACTTGTGATTCATATTTGGCAATAGATAACGCTTGCAACATTAAACACTGTATAACCATAAAACAATCAAACATATGGCCAGCTATTTGCTCTTATATTTCCCTAAACTGTGAATAGCTGTGTTCACTTGTAACCACATTTTAGAGGCATCTTTACAATTACTAATGTTGTACCGTTACATATATGTAAAAACACTATTTCAATACATGTTTCTTCCCGATGTATAGAGCTTTGACCGTGACATTGCGAAATTATATTACATTAGCTATATTTCAATACACTCAATTATCATCATAATAGTAATCGATCATATGTAACGATCATTGGTATTATATTATGTGTTGATACAAATCATTCTGCTCAGTTTAGGACGGCGCATCACTTTCTAATATTTAATATACAACGCAAAGATGAATATTTTCTAATGGCCAAAATGTGATGACTTTACATACGCCCTTTTCTTATGAGTTAAAAGCTCTTATGCTTTTAACTTAATAAAACCCGATAAAGTCAACCACATTTTGGTACACAATATGCTAATCGATTCACAACTACAAACTAACTATATACCACAACATTACAAACAAGGCAGGCATGACAAGTTAATACATTTTTACATCGCATATCGTGACAACTGAAGTCACGTAGAATATCATAGACATACAAAACACACATGCAGTACACAATTCTTCAGCACTACAAAATATAATGATTTGACATTCGTGAAATCCTCCGATACACGTAAACACAACGTGATATGCATAATTCAACCTTACTGGTTATATTTTCATGATGAACATGTTACCTAGCTTCAGATGTTCTGGAAGCGCACGTGGGTCGATCAAGTCCTCGATCATAAGTTCCCTGCTGGATCCACACCAGCAATGCACATTCGCAGTGTGCCTTGGGCGGCAGATCATGTGCCTCATTGACGATCTCCGTGCCGCAGTTTCTGGACTACATCCGTCTCGCATGCTGTATGCAGTCCCCGATGCAATGGAAAGTCACTTCGTCGACATCTTCCATGCACAGTTCGATGATCGCCTTGACACCCATCGTCGTCGCTCCATACTTGTCACCTAGGCAACGCTCATCATGTCCATATGTTTGTAATCACATTGTCTCCTTGGGTCACGCTCGCCATCACACTTATACAGAGTGTGAAACCACTTCAGACTTTGAAAACTTTCCCTGTTTGAGGATCATAGTTTTGCCGGTATGTTGTTGTTGAACCCAGATGATCTGTCCTCGAACCATCGTGACGTCTGGTGAAGGAACAGGAGGATCTCCAGGGTCACTTCAAAGATTCGTCCTGGCACGCTCGCCAAAATGAAAAGACCACCTGCTACTACCACCATAGGGGTAGGGGCGTGCGCGACTTCGCGTGGCTTTTCACAAATTGTTTTTGAATTACTCTTCTTGCTGTTTCACTCTAGCACCCGGGACACACGCAAGTGTCAGCTCTCTCGCAGCAGAGCTCGGTGGGTCGTCCATCCAATGTCAATCTAGCGCCCGGGACACACGCAAGTGTCAGCTCTCTCGCAGCAGAGCTCGGCGGGGCTTCCACAGAAAAGTCAAACAGACTCTTTCAAAGTTCAGAGCAATTCTACATAACTTCTCTGCCAGGCCGGGCTGGCCTAGGCCAGCCGGCCTGGTCTCGTTCCTTGTGCTGAACCAACAACTAGATGTGTATAGTTGAGAGAGAACCAAACTCGCAAGACTCAAAACTGGTTTCTAAAACTAAAACTCTAACTCTAGAATTTAGCCTCCCTTTATTCAGAAATACATGCCTATTTATACACTTATCGTGACATGGCATTTTAGGTGAATCGGTGTGGATTACCCTACTGGCCAATCACCAACGGCCGATGTACTGATAATAATATATGCTACTAGAGCCCAGGGGAGGAGCTTATCTCCAGACAGGCACTGACCCAGGCAGTGGCACGCTGCCGTATCATCAGTCCTGTACCCTGAACTGACCAGCACAAGATAACCATACAATGCTAGCAGTTATAAACAATTGTACCAATCAGATATACTACATTTCTTATCTTTGCAATTGTAGTAATTTTAGCGACTGTTACTCCCGTCCCTCCCACGCACTACACATTTCCACAACAAACATTCATTCTACATGACTTACATACAGGACAGGTACATACTATACGATCACAAGCATAAACTCCATGTAGTCATGGTTACACACACAGGTCAAACCACGCACCTGCGGCCCCACTTGTTCAGTACACTCGGCCCCGTTTACTCGGCCTTGACCTTCACATGCACTGACTTCTAAACATAGAACTTGACACACATACTCCACACATCACGTGCACAGATACAGGCATTACAAGTATTGACACGAGCCAAGGAAACCCACTTTCCCGGTGACATCAGCGCATTGCAGCATACATTTGACCAATCACAACACCGCATACACTTGGCGGAAAATTACACAAGCACATGATCCCTCGGCCCCAGTTATCTGCGCAGTTAAGTAGAAGTGTTCAATGAAGACGGTCGTATTTTATATTGTAACAAGAAGAACGGCCGTGAAGTATAAGTGAATATATATAAAGATATACTGTGGATATACGTGATTGAAGAACTATATTAATATTGGATATTCATTGACTGGGAAATCACCGACGTAGGTGTGAGCGGCCCCGATTGTGGTGTGTGTGTGGACATCGGCATTATCACCACAATAAACAGTTTGAATTGAACTGCCGGCTTGTTGGTCTGTTAGCACGACATTACAGACACTCGGCTTGATACGGGCCAAAGAACCGTATTCTTCACATTGGCGCCGTAGACCAGGATCTGAGCCAGTCTCGGATCTTCGACCCAGACCTGACCGGCATTGATGGCATTGGCCCCGGGAGCCTCCCGCGGTGAGCCACTCGACCCCACGGATGACGAAGTGACGATCAATCCGAATTCGGCCTTCCGACCTTCCGGCCCTCGCTCAGTTGTCATGAGCGATACGGTTCCACTGTCACAGGAGCAACAACCGTCCGGCCTTTTCGACTCCATCGGCGACCATTCGACCCTGAGATCGTCTTCGCCGCCCACCGACCTGGTGCAGGAGTTCCTAGACGAAGACCCGCTCGCGCCGTCACATACAGTAAGTGACATTTTGCGTGCACACGCTAGAGCGTACTCGGCCACGCCGGCTAGAGCGACCCAGAAAAGTGACTTTGCTGGCAGAAACTATACGCGCTCACGTCAAAGAGCGAGCGTAGATCGTGATATCGACCCAGAACAATTAGCAGTGAACGTTCGGCCGGTAACCATAGACACGTCAATGGTTACGCACCCACCAAGTAACTCTCAGATACGGCAGTGGGTTTGTCAGTCTGACAATGTTCCGGAACCGACCCCGCCGAACGCTTATTCGGCCAATGCGACCCCGATCGGCCCAGATACGACGGTTCCGGCGATTTCGGCTGTTCCGACTCCGACGGCTACTGCAGCGACTGCATCAGTTGCAGTGAGTGTTGATACGCCCACGCCACAGAGACTCACGTCTGAGCCCCAAACGTTGGCCACGGCTAAAATGGCTCAATGGCGTGCGACCTTCAAGGAGGACAATCTCACTCAATACATTCGGAGTTTCGAACAATTCACTGCGGCTTTCACTTACCCCGACCTCAACAAGACGACGACCTTCCGGAGCACGCTGCGCGGCCGCGCTGAAGCGCTAGCTCTAAATATCCCGGTCGCGACTCCCTGGGAGGAGTTCCGTCGCCAACTTCTAGAGGGCTGGGAACCCGAGCCCCGTCGACAGTCCAAACGGGACGATTTTCCGTTCCTCAAGCGGGAACGAAAAGAGGACGCGGAACACTACATGGAGCGACTCCAAGCCCTGGCGGAGCAAGTGTTCGATGACGTTACGCCAACGTCGCGGCAACGAACTGTAATTGCACAATTCGTTAACGGCCAACCCGACCCCATTGCCGATAAACTGTGTGCCCTCACTTTTAACAGTTACAGTGAGGCACTTACGGCCGTTCTCAAAGTAGAGAGTCGTCAGCAGAGGACAGCCAGAGATCGACACCGAGGCACGCGACGTGCTGACATTTCCGCAAGCGGATACGCGGAAGACGACCCTGTTAATGAAGAACTGTCTTGTGCCATAGGACAAGTCACTCAGGGGGAAACACTAACCCCAGAGCAAATTGCGGCCTACTACGACCCCGCGGACAGTGACACTACCGGCCTACAAGGTTGCGACGAACATTCAGTGCCGGCCAGCTCACGCGAGTGGGTGGCTGAAGCTTTCCAGTGCGTCCTTAGTGACGAGAATGGACTATGTGAGGAGACGGCTATCTTTTCTGTCCTGCGAACAACGGCCCCGATGAAAGGTGATCGACCCCCGCAACCTGGACGACCCATGGTTTGCTTCTTTTGCAAGAAGCCGGGCCATCGCTGGATGCGGTGCTTTCGGCTTAAGGATGTGCTAGTACGTAACGGCATGAAACCGCTAGCATTTCGGCCTAATGGTCCCGGCACTGACAGAAGGACAGCTCAAGTGTTGTCAGTACCTAACCAAACCGGTAACCAAACTAAACCGGCCCCACCAACACCTCCGACCCCGTCGTCAAACCAGTAGGGGAAGGTGCTGAGGAGCAAGGGCCTTCCAGACAACAGAACAACGTTCCCCGCTCCACATCTGCGGTTGTCACAACTACTGTACCGGTAACGACACCCATAACGACCCCGCAGCCGGCCCAGCCCACACCTCAGCTCCTTGAAGGGGTGTGTACAAAATGTCAAGCTCCGACCCCGAAACCGGCCTCTTTTCATGAAGGGGTGTCCGCACCGCGACCACAACGGCCACCACGTGGAAACCGTCGTCCTGAAGGGGTGTCAACCCCGACCGCCAACGGCACCGGAACGGACAGCATGTCCGAGATTGAATGGATCTCCGACGACGGAGGATTCTACGCCTTTCCGAGTGGACCGGAATCCAAACTGCCGCCTCTTCACACACTATTCAGGCCGCCGCCAGACGACCCCGAAATTCCGGTTGTCATCAACAACTCCAGCGCCACCAATCACAAATGCTGGAAGTTGCCGGTACACGTCGGAAACAAGACGATAAAGGCTGTACTTGACTCCGGAGCGCAGATCTCCCTGCTCCGACGCGATCAGCTACGTCACGTCCCCGCCGACCAGCGACATTTGCGATCTACTTCGGCTATTATTCGTGACGTCACTGGACAGTCAAGCCCGATCGATGGACTGATCGACCTTTCGATACAGGTCGGAACCAACCATATGGTCGTAACCTTTTGTATGGCTGACATACATGACGACATGATTCTCGGCATGAACTTTTTCCGGCAAGCTCACGCTGTAGTGAATTACGGTGAAGGGACGATACAGGTATACAAGGAGATCCTGTTCGCACATAAAGACATTGAGGCCAATGTTGTCAGAATGGCCGTGCGAAGAGCTATTACCGTCCCCGCACGCAGCGAAGCAATAGTGGAGCTGGTCCCGACTTCCCGAGTCCGAGTTCGACAACACCCGAGGATAGTCCAGCCACTTACGACCTTTCCCGAGGAAACCGACCTCATCATGGGGAGAACACTTACGACCCTGAATCGGCAGTGCGTAAAGGTGTCGGTAGTCAATCCAGCAGATACCGGCATTACGCTCACCCGTTCCGACCCTGTCGCCATAGCAAGCCCTGTCGAAAGTGTCGTCGGAGCTCTGCCACGACCTGGAGAGGAGCCCGACCCAGCCACGGTAGACGCCAGTCACTACCGCGACCTACCGCCACATCTACAAGAAATGGTGGATCGCGCCGGACTAGCGCCAGAACAGCATCGGCGTTGCGCCAACCTGGTTCACCAATACCAGGACACATTCATGCACCCAGACGGCCAACTGGGACGGACCCAAGTCGTCCAGCATAGGATCGACACCGGCAACTCGGCCCCGATTCGACAACGACAGCGACGCGTCCCTCAGGCGCAGCAAAGCATCATCGACGAGGAGGTCGACAAGATGCTCCGCTTGAGGTGTATTGAGCCGTCAGATTCGCCCTGGAGCGCACAGGTAGTGCTCGTGCGGAAGAAGAACGGACAAGTACGCTTCTGTGTCGACTATCGGCTCCTGAATGATGTCACCCGCAAGGACTCGTATCCCTTGCCCAACATTCAGGACACTCATGACGCCCTGGCAGGCGCCAACTACTTCTCGGCCCTAGACCTGGCCTCCGGCTACTGGCAGGTTGAAGTCGACCCCAGCGACAGACCGAAGACTGCCTTCGCCACAAGGAAGGGACTCTATCAGTTTAAGGTCATGCCATTCGGCCTTAGCAACGCCCCGGCAACCTTCGAACGGCAGGACCCAAGTCGTCCAGCATAGGATCGACACCGGCAACTCGGCCCCGATTCGACAACGACAGCGACGCGTCCCTCAGGCGCAGCAAAGCATCATCGACGAGGAGGTCGACAAGATGCTCCGCTTGAGGTGTATTGAGCCGTCAGATTCGCCCTGGAGCGCACAGGTAGTGCTCGTGCGGAAGAAGAACGGACAAGTACGCTTCTGTGTCGACTATCGGCTCCTGAATGATGTCACCCGCAAGGACTCGTATCCCTTGCCCAACATTCAGGACACTCATGACGCCCTGGCAGGCGCCAACTACTTCTCGGCCCTAGACCTGGCCTCCGGCTACTGGCAGGTTGAAGTCGACCCCAGCGACAGACCGAAGACTGCCTTCGCCACAAGGAAGGGACTCTATCAGTTTAAGGTCATGCCATTCGGCCTTAGCAACGCCCCGGCAACCTTCGAACGGCTTATGGAGACCATACTCCGTGGTTACTTGTGGACCCGGTGTATGTGCTATCTCGACGACGTGATAGCTTACGGCAGAACATTCGATCAGGCACTCGCAAACCTGGAAGCGGTCCTGGATCGGATCAGATCGGCAGGCCTGAAACTTCAGCCCAAGAAGTGCGAGTTGTTCCAACGGGAAATCTTGTACTTAGGGTTTATAGTGAGCGGCCAAGGAATCCGAGTCGACCCCAACAAGGTTAAAGCCATCAGGGAATGGCCGACCCCGTGCGAGATCACCGACGTCAGGGCTTTCCTTGGTTTCGCCAACTACCACAGGCGATTCATCAAGGACTACGCTGAGATCGCTGAACCTCTCGTAGCGCTTACCCGAGGTGAATGCCACTTCACTTGGGGACCGGCCCAGCGACGAGCTTTCCAGCGACTCCGCGACGCCCTCATCAAGGCGCCAAAGCTCGCTCATCCGACCCAGAATCCGGAGGACTACTTCATCCTCGACACGGATGCAAGCGGCTTTGCTGTGGGAGGCGCCCTCTCACAAAGGGTTAACGGAAAGGAGATCCCCATCGGGTTCGCCAGTAAAACCCTTTCCCGGACCCAGCGGAACTATTGCACCACCTATCGGGAACTACTGGCAGTAGTTGAGATGGTGCAACACTATCGGCACTACCTCTGGGGTAGGAAATTCCTCCTCCGGACCGACCATAGCTCGCTGAGGTGGCTGAAAAACTACAGCGACGCCGACGGCATGCTCGCTAGGTGGCTCGCCAAGCTACAGCAGTATGACTTTCGGATAGAGCATCGACCCGGAAAACTACACGGTAACGCCGACGGCTTGTCACGGTGCCACAGTTGCAAACACCAAGACTGTCCCGGACGACTTGTCACACCTCCGACCGACCCAGAAACAAGTTCCGGAGAACTTCCAGTTAGTCGGATAACTGTTGTTCCGACCCAGACAAGGGCAGACCTCCTGGGCAGTGATTCGATAACATCACCGGTCTTGCCCCAGCTAGTTTCGCCACGCCAAGTTGTTCGAGTCTGTGCGTTGGACGCCACACTTGATGGACAAAAGTGGCTTTCGGACTATTCGACCCAGGACATTGTCGCGGCACAGCAAGCCGACCCCAGCGTCGGAAAGGTGCGACAATGGACATTAGCCGGCACCAAGCCCGACTCTAGAGAAGTCGCTCGCCAAGGAGAGGAGGTAAAGACACTTGTTTCCCGCTGGAACCTCCTGGCGCTACAAGACGGAGTGCTGGTTCGACATGTAAAACCCGACCCTGCTGGACGGCCTGTGGTGCAAACCGTGCTCCCCGTAGCACTCAGGACACAAGTTCTGCACCAACTACACGACTTGAAGATTGTCGGACATCTCGGCATACAGCGTACCATTGAGAGAGTCAGGCGCCGATTCTACTGGCCCGGCTTGGCGCTGGACGTCGCCCGCTGCTGTGCCCGCTGCCCGCAATGTGTGACCCGCAAGGGTAAACCGGCCCCAAAAAGATCGCCCCTGACACAGCTACCGACAGGAGCGCCGTTCGACAGAATAGCGATGGACATCCTGGACACCCACAAGGTCACGGGAAGAGGCCATCGGTATGTACTAGTCATGTCGGACTACTTTACGAAGTACACTGACGCTTTTCCGCTATGGCGACATACGGCCAAAAATGTTGCCGACACCCTGGTGAATCGGTGGATAGTCTACCACGGTGTCCCCAAAGCGATCCATAGCGATCAAGGTACTGAGTTTGAGTCGTCCCTGTTCCGGCATGTTGTGCGTCTACTGGGCGCTAAGAAGATTCGTACGACCCCATACCGACCCCAGAGCGACGGCCAAGTTGAGCGATTCAACAGGACATTGCTCAACATGCTGAGTGCGTTCGTCAGCGATCGTGCAAACGATTGGGACTTGCATCTGCCATATGTGTTAATGGCCTATCGAACCTCAGTACACTCGTCCACGGGATGCACCCCGCATCTGATGGTGTATGGACATGAGTGTAACTTGCCAGTCGACCTCATGTTTCCGACCTACGACCCTGAGCCTCTACCTCCGTGTGGTCCGGAGTATGTGGAGTATTTGCGGCAAGCCATCAGGACGGCCCACGGTTTCGCCCAAGACCTATCTCGAAAAAGCGGCAATTCGGCAGAAGATGGGTTATGACGCCCACGCAAAACCACGACCCCAGTTTCAACCAGGCGAACTGGTCCGGTATTATTATCTGCCACTCACACAGAATAATAAGTTCGCTCGGCCCTGGACTGGTCCCTGGAGGATCATCGACCATGATTAGACATGCATAATTCACATGCATATCTTCCGACCCTGAGACAAGCGAGGCTACGCCCCCGCCTGCACGACCAAATCGACCCAGACGCAACGCACGCAAACCGGCCCGATACAGATAACCCCGGCCTTGTTATCTGATTGATACCATTGATGATGAATTATGCATGTCTAATGGACTATGATGTCATGTCATTCCCCACAATAATATATTATATTACAATAACAATATATGCATTTAATATGTACAAGATGTCAGTGAGGCAAATTCGATATATATACACACTAGATATGATTGTGACGTTTGGTAATAACTTGTTTTCGGTGTGGCCCAAAAAACCTGGTTTCTCTGATCGTATAGACTTTTGTAACTCCCGCTCGTTGTGATTCGAGAGCCGTCACTAATCTGGCGTTCCCCAACGCTGGTGTATCATCACTCCGTAGCTTACCGGCCTCACCTAGGCAAGAAGCAACTCAGATGTAAATAAATTGAAGATTTATATACATCAAATCAACTTACAATTGTATGGCTGGTCACCCACGTGACGTACAAATAAGAAGTTCAGACATGGAGCACTGTATGATCACATTTCAAAAATAAATAGTGCACGAGGGCACAACTAAAAAGAGTTCTTAGCCGGCGGCGTCTCTCTGTCCCTTCCCGTTGAAGTTTCCCGTCCCGTTTAGTCGAATGGTTTCTCCAGGTAGTCGGTCTAATCCCGGTTGACTCTAAGGCCCTGAAGAAGGAGTCGTCCGCACGGAGTTTGTCGAGTCCCTTGGCTGTGGCGGTGACGATCTCCCCACGGTCGATGTCGCTGTTGCAGTGCTCTCAGAGCGGCCGTCCGCTCTCCCTTATATAGCCAGGGTGGCTGCGCACGCATCTTCGTCCGCGAACGTATCTTCCGCACTCTTCTCCACGTGGTGAAGACTGCGTCCGCGAACGGTTCTTCCGCGAAGGCTCCTCTTCCGCGAACGGTGCTTCCGCGACTGATGCTTCCGCTGATGATGCTTCCGCAATCGTGCTTCCGCGAACGGTTCTTCCGCGAACGATGCTTCCGCTGATGATGCTTCCGCAATCGTGCTTCCGCGAACGGTTCTTCCGCGAACGGTGTCTTCGCAAGTGGACTTTGTAGATCACGTGAACGTTCCTAACGAACGTTTCAGCGCGGCAGTTGCATGGTTTTGTTACAACTCCACCCTTTCTGGAGATCAACGTCCCTGTTGATCCTTTCTCTCTCTTCTTTTCTCTTCTTCCTCCTTCTTCGTCTTTTCCTGCCTGTCTGTTGTTTACAGGGCTCTCTCCCTCCACTTCACTGGCGATCCACCTCGCTTTCGGACGTCTCCGCCAGCCTGTCCCGAGTGTCTGTATATGCTCGGAGCTGTTCCCGGAGCAGCTTGGTCTCTCGGACGTGGGCTCGCAGCTCCTTCCGGTGGCTCTTCTCTCGTTGAGAGGCCTCCCCTCGCAGCTGCAGCACCTCGGCCTCGAGCTGTCTCCGCTCCTCCTTGGCTTGGAGCCGAGCCTCCGCTTGGGTGAGGTGGCGTCGTCCCATGGCTATCGTGGATGCCAGGTCCTCCAGGGCCTTCTCTCCGGCAGTGACCGCTCTGCCCAGGCCCTCCACATACGGTCGCAGTTGGTCCTCCTCCTCCGGAACGGGCTTGAGGTACCAACTCAGGTCTAGGGGCTTGTAGGTAGGGGCCGAGTCTCTGGGAACGGGGGGTCCGTCGTCCTCGGGGGTGGGGGCCTCCGGGGATTCTGCCTCTCTCCGCTCCTGCTGAGACTCCGGTTCCTCTTCGCTATTCGGGGGGTCGTCCTCGGGGTCTGGGGCGTCCTCTGACCTGCGGGCGTCCTCCCGGGGGCTTGATGGCGTGGAGCTGGTCGTCCCGCTGGCCGCAAAGCTGACAGTCTTCAGCTCAGGGGCAGACACAGTAGCCGGACCATCTCGGGGGTCGGACACGGGCGTGTCGGTTGCCGTCCTCCTTCGCCCTGGCTTGAGGGTGTTGCCGCTGGCATGCGACGTCTCATGCCGGTCTCTGTCGGCTCGGCGGGCGAATCGCTGGCTGCACATCTTGCAGAGGTGCCGCCCCTCCTTCTGCGTGTGTTTGGTCGCCACGTGTCGGCTAAAGTTGGATGCCGTCACGTGGATCCGGCAGGGGCTGCACCAGCGTCGCCCTCTCTCGGTAGACAACTTCCGGGCAGGGGACCGTCGACCTCCTCGGGGCTCCTCACGACGCTCCCGGCTCCTCGAGCGCTCCCGCTTCCGGTCAGGCTTGTCTATGTTGGTAGGTGGGTCGCTCATCTTGTCGACTTCAAGGGGCAGAAAGTCAGCCAAGTCGAAATCTGGAACGTCCCCGAAATCTTCGTCTGCAAATGCGGGTATCTCAATGATCTGCAGAGTTGGTGTGTTCATGGTTGAAGTGATGACGGAATCGTAGGCCGGCCTGCTTATATAGAAAAGGCGCGGACCAGGGATCTGGGGGAAAAAGCATTGTCGTGGAACGAAATAACGTTTTTCGCTTGCTTCCGCGAACGGTTCTTCCGCGAACGGTTCTTCCGCGAACGTGCTTCCGCGAACGGTACTTCCGCGAACGCTGCTTCCGCGAACGGTTCTTCCGCGAACGCTCCCGTCGTCGTTTACATCGTTTGGACTGCATTCCCGCCATTTTCCACTCGTCCCTCGTCATCGCTGGGGGTCCGGACTGGGGTCACATCGTCCGGATTGGGTATCCAGGCGTCGGTTTCAGGGGTAAACCAGCACCTTTTTATATTGTCAATGTGGACATCTTTAATCTTGCCACCGGGTCGATCTTGTATGGACACCATCCATCCGAGATGAGACTTCACAACGAGATAAGGTCCCGTCCACCCTAGTCCTAGTTTTGGTCTAGCCTTTGGAGGGTACCAATATATCACCCAGGTGCCCACCGGAAAATGTCGAGCGGCTGATTTCACGTCATGATGGCGCTTTTGTCGCACCGTAGCCGTCTTCAGGCACTCTCGGGCAGTCTCATGAGCTTGTATGGTGGCTTCCTTCACCCATTCGACGTATTCGGACGCACACTCGGGGACTGGTCCTCCCAAATTGTCCGGTTTCGTCCGGTACCTCAGGTCCAATGGGGTGGTTGCCTCCCGTCCCATCATCATTCGAAATGGTGTACACCCGGTGCTTTCGTGTACTGATGTTCTATAAGTCGCCATCACGTAGGGCAGATGGTCGTCCCAGTCATCATGGTTCTCGTCCACGACCACGGCCAGAAGGTTCAGCAGGGTCCGGTTGAATCGCTCGACCATCCCGTCTGATTTGGCGTGATAAGGGGTCGTCTGAGTCTTCTCCCCTCCTAGGATCTTGATTATTTCGAGGAAAAGCTTGCTCTCGAACTCCCGTCCCTGGTCGGTATGTATCTTGGCTGGCATTCCCAGGCGGCACACGAACTCAGTCACAAAGACGTGCGCCACCGTCTGAGCCTCATGGTTGGGTAGAGCGTAGGCCTCAGTCCACTTGGTGAAATAATCACCCACGACCAGTATATACCGGTTCCCAGAATTGGTGATCGTTCCAGGCTCCAAAATGTCCATGGCCACCCTTTCTAGCCGATCGCCTACCGGTAGATTTCCCATGGGGTGGTACTTGGGCCCCGGTCGCGGCTTTCTCCCACTACACTTCAGGCACTCCCGGCACCAACGCTCCACGTCCTTCGTCATACCCGGCCAGTACATTCTCGCTTTTAGTCGGTGGACTGTTTTGGTGACTCCCTGGTGGCTCATCAGCTTGCCGGTGTGGACCTCCTTCATGACGGTGCGTCTCAGGACCTGTGGAACGACCAGTTGATGGATTGGTGCGTTCTGGCAAGCCGCTTGGTACCGCCGGTACAGAAGCCCATCACGTAGCTCCAGCTGGTCCCACTGTTGCCACAGAGCCTTCATTTGCTGACTTTTTGTTCTGACTTCGGGCCATGCAGGTCTCTCAGTGAAAATATTCTTCCACCCGAGGATGCCTCCAACTTCAGGGTCGGCTCGTTGAAGTGTCACTAGGTCCTCCTGGGAATAACCATTCAGGACCTGGGCCTCCGGGGCTCCCTCCATCGGATTCCGGCGTCCTCTCGTAGCCATAGCCCCCGTGACAGCTAGCATTTGTTTGTCTGGATCTCGGACCACAGGGTTGGGGCATGGGTCCAGGAAGGGCTCCTCTCGGCAGCGCATCCACACGTCGGCCGTCGCGCCGATCGCTGCTCCGGCCACAACCTCCGGTCCCAAACCATGCAGTGCAAGGAGCATCATCAGGAGAAACCAAACCCAGGCAGAGGGGCGGAGCTGATGCAGGGTTCTGCAGACGCTCCTGGCTCCTTCCTCCGTCTGTGGGGGGCTCCGGTCAGGCAGGCACTCCTCGGTCGGCTGGGTAGTCGTCCTCGGGTCCTCTTGGCAGCGCACCTCCCAGATCTGGAATATCCCGACTCCATCTCCGCAATAGTAGTCCTCCGTCCAGGGCTCCACAGGGACCTCCCGCAAGATGTTAACTTGAGGTCCTCCGGGGCTCCATCCTTCTCCGCTGATCGGTGGAAGCAGATCCTCGTCAGAGAGGTCCTCCAGGGGTAGGGGACACTCCTCCTTAGTCGGACAGGCCTCCTCTTCTCCTTCGGGTCTTGTGGTGTGGCGAGAGGCGGGACAATCCGGTCTCCGGCACTGTCGGCATCTGGACATCCCGTCTGCATTCCCGTGTTGTACTCCCGATCGGACCTCACACCTGAAGGCGTAGCTGGCGATGCGAGCTGCCCATCTAGCGATCATTCCTTCCGCATCCCGAAAGTTCAGTAGCCACTTGAGAGAGGCGTGGTCGGTTCGTAGTAAGAACGCTCTCCCCCACAAGAAATGTCTGAAATGGTGTATCATACTGACGACGGCCAGGAGCTCCCGCTTGGTGGTGCAGTAATTCCGCTGGGTGTCCCTCAGGGTTCTGGAAGCATAGGCGATCACCCGCTCTCGTCCGTCCTGCACTTGGGATAAGACGCCTCCCACTCCGTAGCCGCTAGCATCAGTATCTAAAATAAATTCTTGGTCCATGTCAGGGTACACCAGCAGGGGGTGCTCGGTCAGGGGTTGACGCAGCGCCTCGAACGCCTGCTGATGAGCCTCGCTCCAATGGTAATTGACCTCCTTCTTTAACAGGTGGTTGAGGGGTCCCGCTCGAGTGGCAAAGTCAGGGATGAATCTGCGGTAGTACCCCACGAACCCAAGGAAGCTCCTTAGTTCTGTCAAGGTGGTCGGAGGAACCATTTTCGTTACAGCTTCGACCTTGGCAGGGTCGCAATGGATGCCTCGGTCGGACACGACATGGCCCAGGAAGTTGACCTGTTGTCGAAACAGCTCACACTTGGCGGGTTTCAGCTTCAGCTCGGCAGCCTGCAGTCTCCGGAACACGTCCTCGAGGTTGTCCACGGCTTCTTGGAAAGTCTTTCCAAGACAGACGACATCGTCCAAATAAATTATACAACGCTTCCATTGGAGTCCCCTCAGTGCCAGCTCCATTAGACGTTCAAAAGTAGCCGGGGCCGTCGCCAATCCAAACGGCATCACTTTAAATTGATAGAGTCCACTACGGGTAGTGAACGCCGTTTTCTCCTTGTCCCTGTCGTCCATCTCGACCTGCCAGTAACCACTAGCCAAGTCTAGCGTCGAAAAATATCGTCCTCCTGACAAGGTATCAAAACTCTCGTCGACTCGAGGCAGGGGGTACGCATCCTTCCGGGTGACATCATTTAGACGGCGGTAGTCGACGCAAAATCTCAGTGCACCATCCTTCTTTTTCACTAGCACGATGGGAGACGAACATGGACTGTCGCTTGGCTCCACAACGTCAGCTTTCAACATCTTGTCGACCTCGTCCTCGATCAGCTCTTGTTGGTAGTACGGGGCTCTCCTCAGAGGCTGCTTGATCGGGGGGTGATCTCCCGTGTCGATGACGTGTTTCGCCAGGGACGTACAGCCCAACCTCCCATCTGGTCCCATAAAGACCTGCTGGTGGCGTCGAAGGAGATCGCTGACGACCTCCACCTCCTTTTCCGTCAAGTCCGGATGCATTCCCTCCAGGAGCGGTTCTAAATGCTCCGGGCACTCTGGTGTCTTCGTCGACGATTCTGCGTGCATGGCGCGCACTCTGGTTTTGGGCTGCTCAGGCATCCGGTTCCGCCACTTGGTGGAGTTTGGTGTAAGGGGCTCATGCTCCCTCCCGCTCTCCTCCCGGTACCACTGTTCCCTTTTAGGTTCATTCTGGGTCGTTTTCCCTCCATCGGGACGAAATCCCAGGTCGATCACGGCCTCTATTCCGTGAAGCTCGGCTAGGATGGTCCCCATCAGCACAGTGCAAGCTCCAGCGCCGGCGTTCAGAAGTACCTCCGGTACCAGGCGTCCTCGGGGTCGTACCAGGGCTCGTCCCACTACGAGGGGGTCGTCCTCCAACGGCTCTCTTGCGGACTGCACGAGGCCGGCCTTCGGAACTCCTCCCTCACTTCCTGTCAGCTTGAGGTCCACCATCATTTCTGAAAAGGGTGGCAAGACGATCGTCTCCTCCGTCACCAGTGTGTAGACGGCGTCCTCGTGGCCCGAGCTCATCACTACGGTAGTGTCGCCCACCTGCCACTCGCCCTTACGCAGATCCAGCTGTCCCCCAATCTGTTGAAGTACATCAAGCCCCAACACTCCCGGGATCCCTAGTTTGGCTACCAGTACATCTGCCGACACGAGTCGTGTGCCCAGTAGAAGTTGAACTGTCATCTCTCCTTGAACCTGTAAGTAGTCTCCGGTTGCTGCCCGTAACCTAATTCTCGTCTGCCTTATCATTGCTTTATGTTCGTCATCCATTTGGTCGAATAGACACTCGTCCAGAACGGTGGAAGAGGCACCCGTGTCCACCAACATACGAGTCGCCTTCCCCATAACGTGGCACGCCGCATACCACGCCAATGTGCCTCGGGCACCGGCTGACAGCGACACCACTTGGCCATTTCTGTCAATCTTAAGAGAGCTGCCACTCTCCTCAGGGACGCCGCCCTGGATAAGTACTGAGTCGTCCAGTCTTAAGGAAATCATTCCCCTCGGAACCGCCGCTCCGGATAAGTAATGAGTCGTCCACCAGCAATAGCTGCTGCGCTGGCCCCTTGGTCATTCCGCTCCACCGGCCCTCCGTCTCCTCTTTCACGGCCGCTTGTGGTTCAGTTGCATAGGGGGGTCCCTGCTGTTTCGCAGCCTCCAGCCTCAAGGTTGTAACCTGTTGGTTCTCCTTGCTGCTAGCAGAAACCTCGTTGATGTCTCCGTGGGTCCCCAGACGCTCCACGGCTCCATCGGTCGGCATTTCGTCGACGTCTCCGCGGGTCATTAGACGCTCCGCGGCTCCATCAGTTTGCTGTACATTGGCACTCCCGTCTGTGTTGACAGGCTTGCCCTCCAAATAGTCGAGAATTCGATCCTCGAGCTCCTCCTGCGCCCATCCAGTTACTTCGGATGCACACCGGAAAAACCTATTAAAAATCTGTGAAACTAAAAATTCCCCCCTGGCAATGTGTTCTTCACGTCTTCGTCGAGCTTCTCGCCTGTGAAGCCGTGCACACACCTGCCAATGGCCCATACGGTTGGGGGCTGGTATGAGCCCTACTGGTTTTCCGACTCCTCGTCTGTCAAACTGTTCCGCTCACCAATCTCCTCGATTAGTCGACTCAAGCGCTCCTCCTTGGTCCGAGGTGGCGGCCGATCTGGACACTGGTACTTCCGATGACCCGGCTTCCCACAGTACCAACAGTCATCTGGTCCTGGCCTAGCGCTTGGTCCCTTGTTCTCAGCAGTGGCGGCCCTCGGCTTGATGGATAGCACCTGCTCACACAGCTCGATTAGTCGATCCAGCTTCCTGTCTTGGCTCTCAAAGAGCCCCTTGAAGTAGGGAAGTCTGGGTAGACCCGCTACATTCGGCTGGTTGCTCTGCTGCCCACTGGTGGTAATCTCGCCTCCCTGCTGGTTCTTTAATAGCTGTAGGACCCGTCCTAGAGCTGGCTCGGAGTCCTCCGACTCTATGGACATCACCGGCTTCCCAGGCTTGGGTTTGACACATTCGTACTGGGTCACGAACGCTATGGCCTCCTCCATGGTCTTCATCTTCCTCATGAGCGCCATCACCTTCATGTCCCCATCTGGATGGCCCTTCCAGAAGTGGTCTAAGGCGATAGCCTCCTGAGCTGCGGAGTTCAGATCCGGATAACCACGGCCGGCCAGTCGCTGCAACTCATAGCCGTACTGCTGGGGTGTCTCTGCCTTCCTGCGGGTTCACTGTCCCAAGGTCGCCTTGTAGGACTCCTCCTGACAGTCAGGGTCGAATCGTAGGGTCAGCTTGTCGGTCAGAACGTCGATGTCCCTCCGGTCTGCAGGACTCAGGCTGGTCAGCATTCGTCGCGCCTCTCCTGTCAAGCTCCCGGCTAAGTAGACGCCCTGTTCCCGCTTGCTCCATCCGTTGACCTCTGCGATGACGTCAAAGTGGGCCCGGTACACCGGCCACTCTATGGAAGTCCCATCGAACTTGTCAGGGGTCAGCATCTTCCGGTTCCTTCTGCCGTTCTGATTCCAGGCTGTGCTGTCCTAGGACGACGAGTCCTCCTGCCTCCGTCTCGGCCTAGGGCTTCATCGGTGCAGCGGCGGTCCCCGCCTCATTGGTCTCCTCCCCCGTCCAGGGTAACCATGGCTGCTGTCGGTCCCTTCATCAGATGAAGGCCCCTCATCGCCCGATGATGAGAAAGGGTGCTGTCTCCGGCCTCCCTGGGTGACTGAAATAGAAGCTGGATTTCTCCAGGAGGCTGGCTGTCTCGGTTGTCGACTGGGTGAAGACCTCCCTCTTCCGCGAACGCTGTCTTCCGCGAACCTTCCGCGAACACTGTCTTCCGCGAACCTTCCGCGAATGGACTCTTCCGCCAGCAGCTCCCGAAGAAGTTCTTCCGCGAACAGGCCTCTTCCGCGAACGCCGTCTTCCGTGAGTCTTCCGCGAACGGGCTCGTCCGCCAAGATGTCTCGGAGACGTCCCTCCACAAAAGATGCACGTCCGCGAACGCCATCTTCCGCGAGTCTTCCGCGAACCGGCTCATCCGCGAATGGTTTTCCCCGTCTAATCTGAAAAACTGGAAAGGAAGATTGGTCGCCTGGATCACTCCTTTCGTCGAGCCGCCGTCTGGGTGAAGACTCCTCTCTTCCGCGAACACTCTCTTCCGCGAGTCGTCCTCGTCCGCGAACGTGGTCGTCCGCGAAGGGCCCTCCCCGGTCACAAGCGTCCTCGTCACCAAAGACTCCCCCTCGCCCACGAGCCCGTTCATCCACGAAGGATCCCCGGCTGCAAGCGTCCCTGTCGCCGAAGAATGCCTCTCGTCCGCGAATGTTCTCTTCCGCGAAAAGTCCTCTCCCTCTCGAGCTGCTCTCTTGGGTCGGAGCCCAAGTAACCCGTCCTCCAGTCACTCCCGTTTGTCGACTCGTCACACCCGACCGCTGCCCTGTTGCACCAGACTGCTGCTCTGTTGCACCAGACTGCTGCTGGGACTGGTCCCAAAGCCGTCTCAATGCTGCATTCTCTGGAGGTGCCACACTTGGACTCTGCTCCGGTAGCTGTAGCCGATCCCTCCTCACCCAGATTTCGCCGTCCTCCCCGTCCAGATTGACGTACTCCGGTCCCAGCACTCGTCGGAACTCGGGGCCCCTCCTAACGCTCTCAAGGTAGGTTGACCTCTCCCTGTCTCGATCGTGCTGCCACCCAGAGTCGTGTCTGAAAAGAAAACGGTTGTCGGGTGTCTGGCTCCGGGGTCTCGTTGACTAGTCGACTGGCCCATGGAAGGTCTCGACCTCCCTGGTTGCTCCTCACTCGTCGAAACGTCCCGTCTACCCCTGGCTGTGAAGCTGCTCTTCCGCGAACGGTCGTCTTCCGCGAACGTTGTCTTCCGCGAACGGTCGTCGGCCTCTTCCGCCAAGGTCGTCTTCCGCGAACGGTTGTCGTCCGCGAACGTCTTCCGCGAACGGTCGTCTTCCGCGAACGTCTTCCGCGAACGGTCGTCTCCCTCTTCCGCAAAGGTCGGCTTCCGCGAACCGCTGTCTTCCTCGTCCGCAAGTGAGGCCGTCCGCGAAGAGTCTTCCTCTTCACCTCCTGTCTTCCCTGGGGCAGTTTCGTCGTTTTCTCCGGACATGAGTGATGCTGAGGTTCGTTCCCTGGCAGTATACCCTCGGGGATCCTGGTCACGTGCGCCAAGTTGTGACGTTTGGTAATGACTTGTTTTCGGTGTGGCCCAAAAAACCTGGTTTCTCTGATCGTATAGACTTTTGTAACTCCCGCTCGTTGTGATTCGAGAGCCGTCACTAATCTGGCGTTCCCCAACGCTGGTGTATCATCACTCCGTAGCTTACCAGCTTCACTTAGGCAAGAAGCAACTCAGATGTAAATAAATTGAAGATTTATATACATCAAATCAACTTACAATTGTATGGCTGGTCACCCACGTGACGTACAAATATGAAGTTCAGACATGGAGCACTGTATGATCACATTTCAAAAATAAATAGTGCACGAGGGCACAACTAAAAAGAGTTCTTAGCCGGCGGCGTCTCTCTGTCCCTTCCCGTTGAAGTTTCCCGTCCCGTTTAGTCGAATGGTTTCTCCAGGTAGTCGGTCTAATCCCGGTTGACTCTAAGGCCCTGAAGAAGGAGTCGTCCGCACGGAGTTCGTCGAGTCCCTTGGCTGTGGCGGTGACGATCTCCCCACGGTCGATGTCGCTGTTGCAGTGCTCTCAGAGCGGCCGTCCGCTCTCCCTTATATAGCCAGGGTGGCTGCGCGCGCATCTTCGTCCGCGAACGTATCTTCCGCACTCTTCTCCACGTGGTGAAGACTGCGTCCGCGAACGGTTCTTCCGCGAAGGCTCCTCTTCCGCGAACGGTGCTTCCGCGACTGATGCTTCCGCTGATGATGCTTCCGCAATCGTGCTTCCGCGAACGGTTCTTCCGCGAACGATGCTTCCGCTGATGATGCTTCCGCAATCGTGCTTCCGCGAACGGTTCTTCCGCGAACGGTGTCTTCGCAAGTGGACTTTGTAGATCACGTGACCGTTCCTAACGAACGTTTCAGCGCGGCAGTTGCATGGTTTTGTTACATGATATTATAATTATGATGCTGGTGAAAAATTGGTTGCATTATGATATGTGTTTCGACCCCGTATAACATGTACCATTGATCAAAGCGTATGTTACGCAATGACTAAGATTATCATGTAAAGCTTCCATCCATGTGCCAGCCGAAGAGGATAAAAACCAGTCACACCGTGAGTAAGGCCACTTAGTTGTCGAAGAGGTGATAGTGTGATTCGTTCCGGAGTATGCGTCGACAGAGCCTCTACTCACTCCATGCAATATTCGGAGGAACGGCCCAGTGGTACGGGAACCAGTCACTACATAGCTATCATGCCAAGATGCGGCCTGTCACCAAATTCATCACCCAAAATATTCAAAGCGCCGCGGTGTGACCGACCCAGTTCATTGCAATTTCGACCCCTACAATATTTGCGGCCCCGTCGTCCTGTGAACTGGCTGAAAATGAATGGAACGATGTCCGCCCCTGTGAGTGATTGATATTCATATCTCAGCCTTTAATAACTGTGTGTCGTCTGTGAAACAGCAATTCGACCCCGTAGTTTATTGTGCGCTAATTTGTGAGAGAAGGAACGATAGACTGATTAGTTCACAAGGCACGCACGAGCGTGAATAAACATCTTAGCTGTTTACAGCACCCACATGAAATCTCCCCTGATAAAGACAATAGTGAGTCGTCGGGCAAAAGGAGCCCAGTAATTCGAACAGTCGACTAGTACAAATAGACAATGATTCGGAACGAGTTATCCAGGGGACGGCAGATGGAAATACGGAAATCTGGACAGTGTGAGGACACCCCTACTGTCGTAATGGACTGACCCAAGAGGTCAGAGAAGGATCGCTCCACGTTTCCTTGACGACGGCCCCGCCTTGCTGTGTGTACGCTTGGAACAATGATACATAGCGTAAAGACGTTTTCTATGCAGATAGAGAGCGCCCCCCGGCCCAGTTCTAAGAATCGAGATGCTGTCAGCATCTTTGTGTACGGCAGTGAAGATTAGCGGCAATCAGGTCATTCGTGCCTGAGACTTTGAAGGAGAAGGACTGTTGTCGAAAGTTTCAGTTACCAGAATACGGACTATTGATTACAAAAACTGTGCTAATCGTAGATAATTGTCGGCCTATAAACTGTGACATTGTTTAAATCCTGGTCATAAGACTTTGGGAAATAATTCGGCTTTGATTATCGGCATTTGAACTAGGCTGGTTTTGAAGAAATCCGGACTCGGTTACAACCAGCCTAGTCAGTACTTGGGAAGTACTTCGACTTGATTTCGGCCCATCAGCATGGCTGACAAACCCGGAGACGACCGGGAAAATGGCGACCCAGGCGAAAATCGGCCCCGCACAGTCAAGTTGGACGGCGATAATATCACCGTCCAAGTAGTCGACACCGGGGATGAATCGGATCATCCCATAATCGTCCCCGACAACGAAACTTCGTCCGGCCCCGACTCGCAGCCTGAGCAGCGCGACCCAGTCACGCTCAGCGACACGGCGAGTGGATCGGAGAAAGGAGCGCGACCCAAAACGGCCCAGGACAAGTTGGCGCAACGAGGAGAGCGCCATACACCGAGCCCGACTCCGGACGACATTTTTAACGTCGACCCCGAACGCTTCCGCCGACTCGAGGAGGGCGGAAGTATCGTCCAGCGTGCGATCGAAGCACGACAAGCGGCCCAAGAGGATCAGCGAGTCGCCACGGCGAGCCGCCAACCCGACTCAACAAATCAAGTGATCGCCCCGATCGCTCCGGCCCCGACTTCACCCGCTTCCAGTTCCTGCGGCAACACGGCAGACGTCTGGCGACCCGTTCGCTTCCCGGCCTGCAGGCGCTACCCGGCCAGAACCCCGACCTCAGGGACTTCCTGCGAGATGAGGACGCCCAGCGGCTCCCGAACTACCTCGGGTTTCACAAGGACTTTTGGACGGCTCGTCTCGAACAGGCTGCCCATAACGCCGACCCCTTGCTCCTGCCGTCAGAACCGGAGGAGCATCTTCCGACCCTGTCTCTCGCCCGCGCTGATGATTTAGCGCACCAGTACTTGCGACTAATTCGTCGGGAGTACCTGTCGGCCCTGGACCATCACATCAGGCAGGCAGAATACAACGGCCTGTCTGTCGGCTTTGGGATGGGAGCTCTGCATGAGCGTCACCAGCCCACGTTCCCGGACACCCTGTCCGAGGAGAATCTGCGGCTTCGAGTCCGTGTGACTCAGTTGGAGGATCAAGTCGCCCACCAACAACAAGAGATCACTCGGCTTCAAGCGACTTCGACCCCGACGCCATCGGAAGCACAAGCTCCGTCGACCCCGACCACACCGATCATCCCGGGGGAGTTGTTGGCCACAATCGTGTCCATCCTGCCCAGACTGCCCCCGGACGAACAGCTACAGCTGATGCGGCAGGCATCGCCAGCGGCCCCGCCTCCTCCCGCCAGCAGGCGCGAACGGGAGGGCAAGTGAAGTTTCAGCCCAGAACTGTTCGGCCCCTTGAATACGGCCCCAGCTAGTGACCAGTCATCCTGGTCATGGACTCGGATATTGTAAATAGTTGTAAATAATAATATTATCCTAGTCACGGCATTTCGTTTTTATAGATGTGATTTAATTAAGTTTAATCATCATTTTATTTCAGTTCAATAGACTTTAAATAGTTTCCGTTTCATTATGAAACGTCGAGGAGTTTTGTTCATACATTCCATATAATTCATTCCATTCATTGTAGTGCATGTATTTGTATATGTATCATCGTAGTGACTGCTGACGGACTGACTGCTGACGTTTATTTTGACGGTTAGGAATTTTTATTGTATGTAGTGTTTTCTCATTTCGCGTGGCGTGTGTGTGTGAGTGTTTTTGGGTTTGACCTTTAGGACTTCTTAGCTTTTTATTGTTTAGTTTTGGCGACGGTAGGGTCCGGGGAGGGTAATTCCGAGGGCGTAGAATTAATGAAGGGGTGTTATGTAGTAATTTTAGCGACTGTTACTCCCGTCCCTCCCGCGCACTACACATTTCCACAACAAACATTCATTCTACATGACTTACATACAGGACAGGTACATACTATACGATCACAAGCATAAACTCCATGTAGTCATGGTTACACACACAGGTCAAACCACGCACCTGCGGCCCCACTTGTTCAGTACACTCGGCCCCGTTTACTCGGCCTTGACCTTCACATGCACTGACTTCTAAACATAGAACTTGACACACATACTCCACACATCACGTGCACAGATACAGGCATTACAAGTATTGACACGAGCCGGGGAAACCCACTTTCCCGGTGACATCAGCGCATTGCAGCATACATTTGACCAATCACAACACCGCATACACTTGGCGGAAAATTACACAAGCACATGATCCCTCGGCCCCAGTTATCTGCGCAGTTAAGTAGAAGTGTTCAATGAAGACGGTCGTATTTTATATTGTAACAAGAAGAACGGCCGTGAAGTATAAGTGAATATATATAAAGATATACTGTGGATATACGTGATTGAAGGACTATATTAATATTGGATATTCATTGACTGGGAAATCACCGACGTAGGTGTGAGCGGCCCCGATTGTGGTGTGTGTGTGGACATCGGCATTATCACCACAATAAACAGTTTGAATTGAACTGCCGGCTTGTTGGTCTGTTAGCACGACATTACAGACACTCGGCTTGATACGGGCCAAAGAACCGTATTCTTCACACAATGCATAAGACATCGAAGTGCTTCCCTGATTAGAAACCCGTGGACATATGATACATCTTCAAAACTACTTGAATGGAGCCTTTGATTCCGGCTTTTACATTACCCACAGTCATAAACATCAATCAACTACACATCTTGTTCAGCAATAAACATCAATAATTATATGTCCGCAAATCAGTATTCTTGAGGACCAATGTTGTAAACGATGTGTACACGCGACACCTGTCCGCTAATTCTGACTCTTATCTTCCGTATATACATGGACAAAGCAGTTACATTTTGAGATTTTGGTCGTAAATGATAGGTCAAATGTGGACACACGCCACCTGTCATCTAATTCTGATCCTTTTATGTTCTTTATATAATTGTGGAAACAAATCAGTCATATCTTAGGGCATTACTGATAACTATGCACATAAAATGGCATCAGCCGATAACAGCAAACTTGTGATTCATATTTGGCAATAGATAACGCTTGCAACATTAAACACTGTATAACCATAAAACAATCAAACATATGGCCAGGTATTTGCTCTTATATTTCCCTAAACCGTGAATAGCTGTGTTCACTTGTAACCACATTTTAGAGGCATCTTTACAATTACTAATGTTGTACCGTTACATATATGTAAAAACACTATTTCAATACAATGTTTCTTCCCGATGTATAGAGCTTTGACCGTGACATTGCGAAATTATATTACATTAGCTATATTTCAATACACTCAATTATCATCATAATAGTAATCAATCATATGTAACGATCATTGGTATTATATTATGTGTTGATACAAATCATTCTGCTCAGTTTATGACGGCGCATCACTTTCTAATATTTAATATACAACGCAAAGATGAATATTTTCTAATGGCCAAAATGTGGTGACTTTACAGTTTGACCTGTGTATGTAACCATGACTACATGGAGTTTATGCTTGTGATCGTATAGTATGTACTTGTCCTGTATGTAAGTCATGTAGAGTGAATGTTTGTTGTGGAAATGTGTAGTGCGCGGGAGGGACGGGAGTTACAGTCGCTAAAATTACTACATAATGACAAAAAATGACGTTAGTTTGACATAAATATCTCGTTCACGTCGTTCATAATCAGCATGATTTCAAAATAGTTTTGTAGTCTTTGATTTGTTGCTTCTAGGAAAAGTAACCAAAGTAACTAGACGGGTCATGTGACATAACAACCACAAAATCAATATTGAGCACAAATAAAAAATACGTTTTACAAAATTAAACATCGGGAAATTTTCAGTTGGTTCACCCTTACCCCTGTGGGTTTACTTAGATTGCAGCGGGAGAGACTTTGTATGTCCGATGTGTAGGCAAGGAGATCCAGGCTATATGAATGCGTGTCGGGCCGAATAAACTCATATTTCACCCCCGCCCCTCTTCTTTATCCACTCTGAGAGACAATGAGTGATACGACTTTTATTGTGAACTTTATATCAATAGCGACATTCTTAACAGCCAAGCTACTATGAGCTTATGTTACGTGTATACCTGAAAATGAAAAATACCGGAAACATTTTCAAGTCAGGTCAGTAGGAGTGGGTCAGGGTCAAGTGGTATAAACATAGCCACCTCACGCTGTTACGCTACCATTGTCGAGTGAATCACTGTCACGGTCACCAACACACTACTCGATTTCACCTGTACAATAATAAATACTTCGTCTACTTTGAGTTCACTATGTCACTCTCGTTTGAACATAGTGCGTACAAACGTTTTGTTTACACAACTTGACCTGACCCAGAAACATTTCAGAATTGGCTTATTTGATGTGCACCACAAGAACACAGTTTAGACACGGACTAGAATGAAGAGCTTCACCCTAGTCCAAGATGGCGAACGATACATGCGGCTGGTTTTGTTTAGGCATCACACCTGCGTTCCTCCAATGAACATCCATGCACCGAATCAAATAGTGCCTTAAAAACCTTGGATTTCATGGCATGTATGCAGTCTTTGTGGATTTTACATATACAAATAGTGGTGTTCTGTAGCTGAAAAGCTTTTTCACATGTCGTTTTGACAAAACATTAAATGTCTGGTATTCCTACGCCGAACACACATGATTCGAGAGGACCACGCTCGTCGGCAAATCGGTCGGAAACTGGTGATTTTTTTTCATTTAGAGATGGCGAAAAAACGAGCGTGTGACCATATCACGAAATGGCATTGTATTACTGCCCAGTGGTGTAGCTGTCATAAAAAAAAGAACAATATGTTTAGTTTCTTCCCCTTTCATAGAGATAAGAGGGTCCGAAATGGGACAATTTACATTGATTAATATAGGGCCTTTAAATGCGAGTGTGCTGTCTTTATGCTTAATGTACACTCAATTGACCTATCCCAAATCCAAATTGTCCGAGTCTTTTTACATCATTTTCAACGTATGCGGGGAAACGTTACTATCTGTTGGCCAAAGAGAAGTTTTCTGACATAGTTTGTGAAACTCGGACATTTTTGGGTGGCATTTGGTAAATTGACAGTTATCACGAATGATGTTGATGCAAGCTGATATTTTAAAACCGCACTGACTTGCAATTGACTTGTGAAATATGAGCTTGCCAGTATGGCATTCTAAATTGCGTGCAATTCTCTTAATTTTGAAGCTAAAAAATCACATTTGACCAGGATAAAGTGGAAGCGAGATTAGGATAAAGAAAAACTGAAAAATAACTACACCCATAAACACTATTTATGGAGTTCATGGTTGAAGAAACACATAAACAAGTCACACCCTCGACGCGTTACCCTCATGTGCCTGACATCACGTCAATGGAATGTACTTATTCATTCATGTAGCATTATGCCGCACATGAGTGAGGGTACAAGTCTCGCCGGCCGCTGCCAGATGGACGCACGCTCGAGTGGTTATGGGTTAAAATGACAAGGGTCACCCCCACATTTGCCAGAAGCTTCTTCGGGGATCGACCGTCCTGGGTCGAGACCCCGAAACATGTTTCTCTGATAGAAACTCAAGCGAGGTAGATATTACAAAGACAACCCACGTTTTTCATTTGATTATTGGAGTGATTTGATGTAAATTCATATAACATTTCTCTAATGGTGACTTTCCAATTACAGATACCAGAGATTGATATATATATATACGGATTTATCTGGAAACTTCTCAATCGTGGAAGGTTATACCCAGGTAAGTTCGGTTGCATATCGTTATCACTCTGATGACTATTATCATAAATTTTTGTTGTCAACAGATTTGAGGGAGAATGAGTAGTCATACTTTCGTGTAGTGAAAGTCACTGGGTTTACGGTGATTGAGGAGCAAGGTGTCTGTCGTCATCATACTCACTGAATCGCCGACCCAAGTCCTTTTCCTGTATATTTGATTTCCACAATTATGCTGCAGAGGCGGATCCAGGAATTTTGATTAGGGGGGGGGGGGCGCAAACAAAGTACATGCGGTCTGGGGGTTCGTTGGGCGCCGTAAGCCCCCCGAGAAAAAATAGCATTTTTTTTTGTTTTATGAGAGCATTTGGGGTGGTTTCTGGAGACGTTTCTGGGACTATTGGATGCCTATTTCGTGTACTAATCAGGGACGAGTACAGGGTGCTTGGTTCCAGGTTGTGTGTGTGTGTGTGTGTGTGTGTGTGTGTGTGCGTGTGGCGGGGGGGGGGTGCGTCGTAAGCCCCCTTTAGTAATTGAAGTAGTATGAATGTATATCATATTAATTGAAGAGAGTAGTGCATCCAGGGGAAGATCCAGGATTTAAGGGAGTGGACCAATGCGAGCCCGGCAAGCACCTCGCAGCCGGGGGTCTGGGGTCCGCTGAAAGGCCCCAGAAGACAGTGCCCTTTTCATGTTCTGTAGTAGCTTCCTGGCCTCTCCTCAGTATAAATTTCACACAAACTCACTAAAACCACCTTTTTTAATCAAGCAACTGTTATTAAATCCAGACTAATTAGTTTTAACACCATCAATACCAAATAATGCCAATGCCAAATTTATTATATCTCAAAGCATTTGGTGACAAAAATGCATCAGAACTAATATTATATTCCCGATAGATGTGCGCCATATCGCAATCAAGTATTTTGACATTTCTGTACCGACACTACCCCCTAAATTTTCGATATTAATTTTGTGTGCGGGGTGGGGGGATCGGCGGGGGTGGACAAGGCCCGCTTCTGTCCCCCAACCCCTGGATCTGCCTTTGGCACTTATGGTAGCAGAAATACATGTTTTTCTGATAGTAGTTACTTTCTTAATCATCAGTAGATACAGGAGAAGTAGCACCAATTTAAGTCAAATCCCTGGGCCAAATTTGGAACTTGCACGGGAACGGTCAATCATGCTAAATGAGAGGGTTCCAGTGGAAGAAAAAGGCAGAACCAGAACCCTTGGACACCCCCTCCCCCGAGATCCACTCTTGTGGCCAACCATCGATGGGGATATAACGGGATATTTTATGCTTGAAACTGACTCTTTTGCTGTTGGATCAGTTGGGTTTAAGCCTGGAATTTCAGGTGAAAAGGGGGGTTCGACCCCCCGAACCCCCCCCCCCCCCCTATCTACGCCCATGATTTATTCTTATCAGCTCTTAGATATTATATTTATGTTATCTATATTAAATCTAGGGACTATTTTTTTCTCTCTCCCTCTCTCTCTCTCTCTGTCTCTTTCTTTCTTTCTCTCTCTCTCTCTCTTTCTCATTTTAGGGGGGGGGGGGGGGGCGCGCGCCGGGTGCGCACCCCCCTGGATCCGCCTATGATGCTGAACTGTGTATGTGAGTAGTTAACAACCCACATTAGGTTTTTTAAGGTTTCGGGGTTTGTACCAAAGTTCTATGACGTCACTTCCAGTTTCGATGGTTATATGACGTCACTACAGTTTAGGTTTTGTCATAACATTTTGGCCTTCACTTGCCAGGGGACATCATAACGACCCATAGATGTCTAGGAGATGATACCCATACCTATACATTTTTGGAACTTTTATTGTACCCATAAATGTCCAGAAAATCATAACGTACCCATAAATGTTTGCAAAATCATAACGTACTCATTAATGTCTAGAAAACTCATAACGTACCCATAAATGTCTGAAAAATAATAACGCATACCCTAAATGTCTGGAAAATCAACGCACCCATAAATGTTTGGGAAATTATTACACCCATAACTTTGTAGGAAAATCATAAAGTACTCATCAATTTTGTAAAATCATAACGTACCCATAAATATCTAGAGAAATCATAACGTACTCATAAATGTCTAGAAAAATCGCAACATAGCCGTAAATGTGTGATAAAATATAACATACCCATAAATGTTTTGAAAATCATAATGCACACATAAATGTCACAAAAAATCATAACACATCCATAAAGGTTTTGAACGTTATGTCATATTGATTAAACTTATTTATGTTTATGATTATTTTCAATGTATTTCTAAAATCATTTATTTTTTTTAAATGTTCAATTTCCCTTTCAACAGACAGTGGTTGGGGGTCATTCTTGGGTTTCACTTCCGTATTGGTGACAGGACAAAATTGCTAATTATTCTCCTTTTATTGCCTTTATAGCTCAGCAATCAATGTGGACATATAGGAAATGTTATATGCTGGTTATTCTCATGACCTTGAATTTGACCATTGATCTCATTTTCAAGGTCATTCGACAAAATGGCTAATATCTAAAATACAAAAAAAATATACTGTGTGGAAACCTTTTTAGCCTAATTTTTATGACTTGAAACAATTCACAAGAGTTAGGTTAATAATATATTACAAATACAACCCACGTTTTTCATTTGATTATTGGAGTGAATTGATGTAAATTGACATAACATTTCTCTAATGGTGACTTTTCATTTACAGATACCAGAGATTGATATATATACGGATTTATCTGGAAACTTCTCAATCGTGGAAGGTTATACCTCGGTAAGTTCGGTTGCAAATCGTTATCACTCTGATGACTATTATCATAAATTTTTGTTGTCAACAGATTTGAGGGAGAATGAGTAGTCATACTTTCGTGTAGTGAAAGTCACTGGGTATAGTGACGGTGATTGAGATGCAAGGTGTCTGTCGTCATCATACTCACTGAACCGCCGACCCAAGTCCTTTTCCTGTATATTTGATTTCCACAATTATGCTGAACTGTATATATGAGTAGTTAACAACCCACATTAGGTTTTTAAGGTTTCGGGGTTTGTACCAAAGTTCTATGACGTCACTTCCAGTTTCGATGGTTATATGACGTCACTACAGTTTAGGTTTTGTCATAACATTTTGGCCTTCACTTGCCAGGGGACATCATAACGGACCCATAGATGTCTAGGAGATCATACCCATACCTATACATTTTTGGAACTTTTATTGTACCCATAAATGTCCAGAAAATCATAGTGTACCCATATATGTTTGCAAAATCAGAACGTACTCATTAATGTCTAGAAAACTCATAACGTTCCCATAAATGTCTGAAAAATAATAATACACCCCCTAAATGTCTGGAAAATCAATGCACCCATAAATGTTTGGGAAATTATTACACCCATAACTTTGTAGGAAAATCATAATGTACTCATCAAATTTGTAAAATCATAACGTACCCATAAATATCTAGAGAAATCATAACGTACTCATAAATGTCTAGAAAAATCGCAACATAGCCGTAAATGTGTGATAAAATATAACATACCCATAAATGTTTTGAAAATCATAATGCACACATAAATGTCACAAAAAAAATCATAACACACCCATAAAGGTTTTGAACGTTATGTCATATTGATTAAACTTATTTATGTTTATGATTATTTTCAATGTATTCCTGAAATCATTTATTTTTCTTAAATATTCAATTTCCCTTTCAACAGACAGTGGTTGGGGGTCATTCTTGGGTTTCACTTCTGCATTGGTGACAGGACAAAATTGCTAATTATTCTCCTATTATTGCATTTATAGCTCAGCAATCAATGTGGACATATAGGAAATGTTATATGCTGGTTATTCTCATGACCTTGAATTTGACCAATGATCTCATTTTCAAGGTCATGGGACAAAATGGCTAATATCGAAAATACAAAAAAAGTATACTGTGTGGAAACCTTTTTAGCCTAATTTTTATGACTTGAAACAATTCACAAGAGTTAGATTAATAATGTTTTCATTAGAGTTATAATAATAATGTTTTCTCTTCTTTTCATTTTGATATACTCAAGAGGCCTATGGCAGATTGAGGACTGCTTTAATCTGAACACTTGGGTTCACTTTCAGACTTACATCTCCGGGATATAATACTTTATGGTACCCATGACATCCATTGAATTTGACTCATTGAACTCAGCCAGTATCATGGAATTTGGGTCTTCTCACAAACTTCACATACATATAATAACATAGTTATAAACGTATTCAGTCATAAATCAATATACTAGTACCTCCACACCACCAGAGAAACGAAAATACCAACACTAAATATACGAGTGTATCATAAAAAATCATATAACCTAGCCTGTACCATATCTTTGCCTGTACTCTACTGAGAGATACAGTGTGTTGCTCCATCAAACATCCCTCATCACATCATTAATGTAATATTGAGCATTTGCCATTCATCACACCGTAGTATTTGCCGTATAGATATTCACGGTTCCCACAAGCACACATAAATAGCTCCTCAATTTGCCACTTAAATAATGTTGACAATTGTTACCAACGACTGCATGCACTTGGTAGATAATTTGAATCACTGTGGATTACGAGTACAATCAAATGTATGCCTGAAATGATTTTACATTAAACGATTTCTCAAGATGTTCACTAAACCCATGAAGGTTCTTTTGGTTCAGAATTTTTTACGAGCTGCTTATAAGTCAGCTGTGTGAGGCGTGCTTGTGAGGCTTGGACGTAGTGTGCACAGCCTGATTGCGACCCGTCTGAATAATAACGTGATTTACTGTCTAAGTATCAACTGTTTCTTGTGTCAAAGTGGACTATCAAAAATATGAACATGCATGGATCATGGATAATGATATATTGCATCTTTATATGGACAATTGTGCTAGATATGTTAGTGCACAAACCAATGAAAATGACGAACACTTGTCCATGGCAGACATGACCACTCAAGCAAAACAACAAAATCACCGGTGGTCACGAGCAAAACTCCTCGATATAGGCGATCGAGTCATACACTGCAAGCTACTGAGAACAATTGCCCCTGACACCATTGTTACCGTCAGAAAACATAGACTAAATTGACGCCTCAGAAGACGGGGGAAGAGAGGGGGTATACGCCAGAAACAAAACGCAATCAACTGGAATATCCGTGAAGAAAGACTGATTGACGAAAACAATTTGATCCGGATTACTGCAGATAGAAACCGACAGTACAAACTTCAGACAAACAGACTGAAGATCGCGGTCTGTGAGGAATAAGGACACGTACATTCGATCCACTATTGATGACAACCAAATTGATATCTGCGCCATCACTGAATCATGGCTTATTGACGAGGATCAAATTTGGATACAGGGCAGTGACCTCAACACAAATGACATGACGTTGTTCACAGCACACAGACCCCGATCTTGTAAGAAAAATAGAGAAGGGGGGATCGCTTTAGCCGTGAAACAACCGTCGACAGTTCTGAAACAATCCCAGAAAGACTGTGACTCATTTGAAAGTGCCACCTGGAAAGTCAAATACAAAAAGCATGTTATAAACATTGTAATTGTCTACCGACCCCCAGATTGTGCAGTTCCAACATTCCTTGATGAATTTTCCGAGTTTATGCAGATCTTAATAACGACAAACAAAGGCTGTCTCTTGCTAATGGGAGACTTCAACTTACACATTGACGATCTGGGAGACGCTGACACACAGACATTTCAGGATATTATGACAGCATTCGGATTAGACCAACATGTGGGATTCCCAACACACATGAAAGGCCATAAACTGGATCTTGTCTTTACTGAATGCAACAGCGACATCAATATCCTGTCCTGCCGAGCTGGGGAATATGTTTCAGATCACTGCATTGTAATGACTGATCTGAACATCAGACGGAATGACATACAATGAGTCACCAGAGCATCTAGAAATTTGAAAAAAGTTGGACGTATACAGCTTCAATCAAAAACTGAACTTTGACTACCACACACAAGACGGCATAGACGCTCTAGTATCCTGTTTCAACATAGAAACAACAATATGTCTGGATGACCTGGCCCCATTGAAAATGAAGACCTATACCGTCCGCAAAACAGAACCATGGTACAACGAAAGTGTCAAACGACAGAAATCCCTGGTGAGAAGGCAGGATAAAAGCTGGAGAAAGCACAGGCAAGGGCATCAACTTGCCGCGTTCAAAGCAGAGAAGACAAGGTTGAGAAAAGTGTACATGAACAAAAAAGAAGTCATATCATCAAAAGTCCTGGATTGCAAACGAGACAGCAAAAAGCTTTATGAATTTGTCAACAATTTATGTGGCACGAAGGAAAACAATCCGACTTCCTCAACATGATAATGAGAAAGTTCTAGCTGATGAGTTCGCAGACTATTTCCTTGACAAAATAGTCAAAATCCGGAATGAGCTGAATGACATTGACAAGTTCATCCCAACTTTAGCAACCAACAACATGATAACTGAGTTCAAGGAAATGACCGAGGACGAAGTTAGTAAACTGATCCACATCATGCCAACGAAAAGCTGCGAGCTAGATTCGTTGCCAACTAGCTTGCTCAAACAAGTTCTGGACGCCTGCATCACGATAATCACTCATATCGTCAATGCATCTCTAAGAGACGGAGTCTTCCCAGCAGAATGCAAAACTGCTATCGTCCGACCCAAGCTTAAAAAAGCAGCTCTGGAACTTCTGAGTCGCAATTATTGGCCAGTCAGTAATTTAGGATTCCTCTCGAAAGTACTGGAAAAGGCAGTTCTCACCCAATTCAACACCTACTGCAACTTCAATCATCTTTATCATGTTTATCCTGAATACCAGTCACCTTATCGACAGTTTTACAGCTGTGAAACTGCGCTACTGAAAATATATGATGATCTCGTATGGAATAAAGAACGTCAAGAAATAACAGCATTGGCAGCAATAGACCTTTTAGCGGCGTTTGACACAGTGGACCACGAGGTCCTACTTAGTGTCTTAAAAACAACGTATGGAGTAATTAATACTGCGCTGGACTGGTTTGGCTCCTATTTACGACCACGAACCTTCAAAGTCAGCATCGGAGCCTCATATTCCACTGACAGATCAATGGACTTCTCCGTTCCACAATGCAGTTGTGTTGGACCAACTCCATATAATGTGTACGCTAGTACTTTGGTACAGTGCATACCAGCCAACATAGACCTGCACGGCTATGACGACGTTCATGCCCTTAAACTCAGTTTCAAGGGAAACGACCGCAACATGGAAGTTATGGTCATTGACACTGGAGAACTGTCTGTCGGACGTAAAAAACTGGATGGACCAAAACCGATTAAAACGAATGAGAGTACCAATAGTGAATTCACATGTATGATGACCTGGGAATTTCATCCCCCAAAAGAACGCTGTGCTGAGTGTTTAGAAACCAGTTACCCTTTAAATTTAAAAATTTTGTAAAACGAAACACTGGTGACATAAAACTCTGGTAAAATGAGACACTGTCCAAATGATTAAATGGGATCCGGGCATGCCCACCCGTGGGTGGGTGAGGATAAATTACCCACCTTCCTCCATGGGAAGGGGAACCAAGAAAGAGGATCCCTGCTCCAATTCGGGGATGCAATGAAAAAGCTCGGAGGTGGTCCGAGGTCCTTGATGACCTCAGCACGCTCCCTCCATTTTGAAACCAAAGTGAGAGCTCCATGGCTGTGTAGTGGATAACTGAGGTTCCTTGTCGCCCTGATGCATGCAATCATGGGCAACACTGGTTTCGTGTAAGTGATGGCAGATGTCCTTGTTCTAAGCGTACAGTCAATGAATGTCCTCCTGAACCTTAGGAGACTATTTCCGGGACTCTCAATGGGTGAACTCCAAAGCCCTGATCTATCGAAATCACAGAGCTGGCGTTCTTCCAGCAGTCGTCCATGATGTGCTGTGCAAAGCGACATGGACTGAAGTGCCAGATGAGATTCCTCCTTGATGCAATTGACTGTATCTCTGAGGTGGGGGAATATACAGCTAATTGAATACGGGCCTAGACCTGTCACTACTGGGGCTCCTTAGTGTGCCTCTGCACAGTGGGCGTTCAGGTCTCCCAAGCTAGAAAACTGCTTCTGCAGGGTGCCAAGAGAGTAGAACCTCTGGCATTGTTACAGCTCAATCAATGGGTAATGGTAGATCATCACATGTCATTTCAGATGATCAGTGATGGGGTACCAATAATCTCGACTGAGCACGGAGTGAGGGTCTTCATACCCATCTTAGGACGTGGGACAGAAGGAGCTCTTGCAGTATTTCACTTGCCGCAGTGGACGAGTACTTACTGTCACCTTCAACAATGGTTGTTGACAGGAGATGGGAATATCCGCCACCACTCCCACCTCTGCTGTATGGCAAAGGTGGAAATGCTTGACATAACATGCATAGAAGTACTCACCCTGACTCCTGGCAGTTTGGGGCCCCTCTCAGGTCTGGGCCACTTAGCTAGTGCCTGTTTCAATGCATCTTGCTGAGAACTACTCATACCAGACTGCGATCTATTAGGATAGAGTTCATTCGATGAGTGCTGGGTTTCATAGAAAACCAACCCGGCCACAATGCCTCATCAGAGAGCTGCTTACTCTCCCGGGCCCTAATGAGCAGTTATGGCACCCAAGATACCTGTGAATTCGCTACTGGCACTGCGGACTAGGTACTGGATGGGATGGTTTCAGGTTTTTTTACATGTCTAAAGGAATTTCCGGACTTTTTGGAGGGTCTGTAAATGTTCCCGAAAGAGCTCCCATTTGGTGCCTGGATTAGCACCTATTGCTCTTTGCACCTTGTCCAGACAAGGCAGAGCTGCTGCCTGAGCGGACTGCCATAGGGGCTACTCCTCATCAATATCTTGCCCACTGCTGGACTGGGGAGGAGAAATGCACACTTCAGAGGTCAAGGACCTCACATGCTTCCAGCATCTCCCGGCTCTTTCGGCTCCCTCATCGAAACCGAACTTGGCTGTGCCTGCATCGGTGGCTTCAGCTTTCGGCTCAGCTTCCATCTGCTTGTGTGCAGCCTGTTACGCCCTGTAAAGTGACTGCTTGAACACAGGCATTTTAAACTCGCCTTGTTGTCTGGAGTTATCTCCCACAGCTGTGCAGGCTTCTGCCCGATCGGCGGAGGACTGGGTTGCAGCATGTTCCACAGAAGTTTCCTCAGCAAGCAGACTATATATATAGAGTCCGTAGCTTCTATATATATATAAAGTCCCAACATCGCTGTCAGAGCTGCATCCAGCAGAGTTAACTTGAGGTATAGCCATCTAGCCATGGTCCGAAGGATGAAGTCGTCCCAATCGTATGTAAGCATAATAAAGTGATTCATCTCGGACAAAACTTCAGTATTGATCTGAGGTCACCTTGCCTCTCTCCCTCCCCGTCAGACTGCTCTGACATTATCAAACATCTATAAGGGCGGCCAGAATTTTTAAGGCCATCTCGTGGGATCCATCATGTCATTAAAATATATCTGCCACACTGGTGATTATTAACAAAAAAATGATCGCTACAGCAGGATAAAGAGCATATGTAAATTGACAGTAGCCATCATTCATGGATAGAACAAATATAATCATTCGAAAGCAGCAATATTATCACCTTCCAAACGTTTGTTTTGGGTCAAGGGATGTTACCACTGCCAAAACATACATCCCCTATACCCCTCTTTCGAAATGAAAATCTCCTGATGTTCAAACTCGCTGTTGCATGAGGGAGGAAATTTCACATAAACTTATCTTAATGATGTTATTAATAATAAAACAACACAATTTCCTGCAGAGTTGCTTCATACATGTCGTCTTATTTAGCCTCCTGGGAGGCTTCTTAGACAAAGTGGAGTTTTCCCATGACCACAGTCCAAGGATGCACGATTTCCGTGAAAACCCAGATGAATTGGCGGTGGTAGCTCATGAAGCCCAAGAAGGACCTCCACGTCGCATGGCCCAGAACAACTTTGCACAGCATCCAGTGCGGGTTCCGACCAGATGCTAAAATAGTCACCATGAAGCCCAATTACAAAATCTCCTGGGTGAAAAGTTCACTCCTTCTGTGCTTCAGTTTGAGCTCGCATTCTGAATGTGAGCGAGCACCACCTGATCCACCTGAGATTGGTCAGGGTTTCTTCAGAAGAGCCTCTGTACACTACACATCATCGATGTGCACCTTCCATTTTTTCCAAAGATACCTTACCTAACACCATCTCCATCGAGGGTCGAGGCATTACAGAGAATTGCAAAGCCCGAATTGCATTATCTTAAACTAGTAATGGCCCTTTTTGGTGAAAAAGGTTGTTTCAGTCTTATCCCTCTCCTCCATCTGAACTTACCAGTACTCAGATGCCAGATCGAGGACACCGAATTGTGTGATCCGGTCAGGGCATCTAAGGTGTCTTCAATATGGGGGGAGAGGATATGAGTCCTTCTGTGTGACATCGATTAGCTTCCGATAATCAAAGCAGAACCTTCATGAGCTGTCCTTCTTTACCATCGTAACCACAGGACTGGCCCAAGGGCTATCACTGGGTGTGATGAGGTCTAGTTCTAGTATCTTCTGATCCCCTTGATAGACGCCCACTAGGCCCCACTTGGTGCATTATGATGAGCAGTTTGAGCATCTACACCATCCAGATTCAATAGGGCATCTGTGACCAATCTGTGACATATTTCAACGGGATCATCCAAAGGATTCTTCATGAGAAGATGGATTACATTAGGGACAGACTTGCTCATAGCCACACTCAGCATGATTCCCATATCATGGGCAAATTGATCCCTGTTGTACCATACAGGGACAAACACCAAGAGGCATCTGCAAATGTCACAACTTCTGATGTCATGGACCTCCATGCTGAAGAGAGTGGGGTGGTGCCTATAGGTGCTCGTGGCTATGAGAGTTCTTTTCTACCCAGAATCAACTAGAAAGTCTACAGGCACTTCCCCAAAGATTATAAATAAGTGCCAGCATGCACCCCGGACCTGTACACACCATAGATGACCCTGTTGAGAGTCATTCATGGTGCGAGGTTCCATGGCCAAATCCTCAATGTCTGTCTCAGCAGTGGAGAAGCTAGACTGATTCTTGGGGACCACTCCCAAAGGCCTCATCGGACTCAACATACACAGAAAGCTTTTCCTCGGATGCAAAGTTGGTCACCACTACATCCAGAGTCAGATTATCTCGCACAAGGGACAATGTGGAGGTCCTTGTCGAACAGAATAATGTCTTCGCCATAGATTGGGCATGTTTCCCTGATAGCCACTAGCCTGCAAATGCTCCAACAGGTCCAAACATCGAAGCTAGAAGTGGTTATTGCAGTAGTAGCAAGGCCGGTTGGTATTTGGGCTGGACGTGAAGTTGCAGCAATCAGTCGGGCCCAGAGACTCGACCACAGCGAAGGTTGCAATCATTTCCGTGGCGCTGATGTCATACTATTCCTCATTGCACTCGTTCGTAGACAACTATGACAATAATGTCAGAGCTCCAACTCAGACAAGGCAAGGACCCTCGGTGTGTCTCCGAAAACCCGGAGACTGCCATTGGCCTAGCTGATTGGAGGCGTGTGTCGGTATAGCTTCAGTTATGGTTAAGTGTCATGTTGATGGCCTGCTGCATTGATCATTTATCATAGGCAGCCAAAGCATACTGAATATAGAACGGCTGCCCATTGATGAACTGGCTGACCAGAGTCGAATCCAGACGCATCGGGGGCATCTCCAAAAAAGCCTTGTGGCCCAGTACACAGAGCTAGAAAATGTGGGCCATGACTGTCTCAGCTGGGAGTCAGAAGCAGGCTTTTTGAGCTCCTTGGATGCGGGAGTAATCGTCATGCATGTGAACAGTTTAGGTAACTTCGGCCAAAGTCACATTCACTATCAGAATACCTAACATAACTTTGAGGGCTTTCCCCTTTAGGCTCCCTCATAGGTAGTGGTCAGCCAGACTTAGGTTGGATAGTCCTCCAGATCAGCATTTTTGCCATTGACCCACTTCCTCCACGCAAATTGGTCTGGTTTCTTATTGCATGAAGAGCCTTCTCTGGAGTCAGGCCAAGTGTCTGCTGTTTGTGGTGTGGCGGGCAGCATGCCGTTTCCACTCGCAGGAGGACCCACTAGAGTTGGCCTGTACCTTGCAGGAGGGAGAGGGTTAGCAACAGCCAATACCAAAATGTAGAGATTCGGGTACACCCTGATTCCTACAGGTACAAAGGAAACCCCACATTCCCTCCTCAATAAGGGACAGACAGAGGAGAGTAGCCGGCGTAACTCGGGGCTGAGTCGTGGGTTGCCAGACAGTCCCCAGCGTACCTGCTTGAGCAGGGAGACCTGTCCCCCACTGAGTAGGAGATACCACAGCCAGCATGGTTCCCCTACGCCTCAGTGTGGGTCATGGGTGGTGGGCCACCTGCGCATACAAAGGGAGACTCAGATAGCTGGTCAACCACATCCTGCACAAACTGACTAGCGTCAAAGCAGGGGCTCTTTGAGGATAACTGCCACATCTGCGACAGAAAATGGCACAGTGTGTCTGCTGCATGTCACTGAAGTGAGTGGATAAGTGATTAAAATCCCCACACAATCGGTGTGACCCAGTATCATGGACATGGTGAAAGTTTGTTCAACGAACTATGAAGTGGTCATTTCACTAACTTTTACAACTGAAAACCAAGAGTGATTATTATTGCTGGTTTCATATTCGCCTCTACCATGTCAACAGGCTCCAAAAGCCTGTTGGCATGCTAGAGGGAATGCTGAGCCCTTCGAATGAAGGCTGCACACTGGTGTTGACATGACGTTCAGAGATACTACTCTTGAAACGCATATGGCACAGTAATGTTTTTATGTCTTTTAAAACTAATCCTTTGCATTGGGGTGTCCAACTTAATCGCAGCTGAGATCAAAATCAGGCATTGTCAAATCATCGGGTGTTACAGTTGTGTGTTTGTTGGCTAACCACAATGTTTGTACTTTTGAGCATAATGCAACCATGAGGCAGATGGTCATGCTATTGAAGTGAGACCAACATTGATGTCCTGTATTTAGTCGACATGGTTGATTACTTGTTACCATGGATTTCCACTTGAAGAAAAGTCCAACACACAAGCATTATCATATGAAAATCCCTCCAAGTTCCAAAATGTCATACAGTCGAACTTTTTCCTCAGATCTTCACATTGTTTCTGGTATGTTGGCGTAAACTTCCTGATGAATTCACACTCAAGATAATATTTGATCCCAGTTAGCTGCTTTTCCGATACACAATGTCATATTGATGATAGTTTAAAAGTGTGAAAATCATCAAATGAATTTCACATTCTAGCTCATCTGAGTGAGTCCAATTGCAGCGAACACTGAACAATTGAAGGCATTGTTATTAATGCACAGATTTTTTCGTCTAATTTTTTGAAACAACCTGTATATATTCATGTTTAATTATGAAGCTTTGTCACTGTGAGTTATTACAACTACAGTCGCGAAATCATGAATTGTCCAAACCCTAACTTACCATAGAGAAAATGGGTAACCATGGTAACGATAGTGTCAACGTTTTGTTTGTGATCCACACTTTAGGTTAGGTTTCACGCAACTATGGTAACGATAGTGTTAAACATTTAGTTTAAAATTTTAACTCAAAGTCATTCCCCAGATCCTCCTAGCGGGGCTTCACCCTTTGGTGTACATGCTTTCACTTCTGGCGCCCCTGCTCTAGGTTGATTCTCATGTATTTCTATCAAACTTGTTCCAATTTTTTAAAGAGGTCGTGGATCATAGTTTTTTCTCTGTGATAGTTCATTCAACACAATCGGGGAAAAAAACCACTTGAATGCCCGGATCGTGCAACACAAGATGCATATTTTCAAGATACTGCTTTTTACCTGATCATTGCCATGATAACTTACTAGGTAAAATCCAGACAAAGAACAGTTTTGCTCATATCTCTAATTTTATAAGTCGTATCATATTTGGCCAGTAGATTGTTAATTATCACCATTGATTCAAATAATCAAAACAAGAACAATTTTTTTATTGAACTATGTGTTATCTAGTTAGATACTAAAAACACAAAAGTGTGATTTTCTCCAAACAACATTCTGGCAGTTACTGCGTTTTGCCTGATCAGGGCAGTATAGGCCTGCTGGCAAAAAAATATTATGGTGAAGACCACTCACAATATAATTAGATAGTTATGTCCTTATATATTTGATATACCAGGCCTATTCTATAATATTCAGGGGGCTTAGTCAAATAATTGTTCAAATTGGGTTACAAGCACAATTTTTGGATTAGATCCTACAGGCCCCAGGCCTTTTTTGCAATACAAATTTACAGATCATTGTGATATATATACATCATATTCGGCTGTGGGACTGGAGGAAATTGAAATCCAGAGTGCAGGATTGCGGCATTGTTTGTGCATCTGGCAATACATAATACAAGTGAATATAAAATAATAATATTTTCTCTGCGAAACAGCTTTCCACAAGTCAAGGTTCTCTGTCACATTTACCTATATATTCTGATGTGCAATCTATCTAAATAAGGCTAAAGTCCATCGGATATCTTGGAAAGGCTCCAGTTCTTGGGGGCCTAGAGCGTACCTCAGACCCCCCGCCATCAAATTGTTCCCCGTCTTTCTAGAATGTCTGCACACACCCCTGATATTGTATGCCTAATCATGGCAAAACATGCAGTTTGTTCACAAAACACAAGAACAAATGAATGGACAGGCAGAAAGCAGTAAGTCTGCTAAAAGGACGTTGATGATCAGGCAAAACGCAGTAATTTCAACATACTGCTTTTTGCCTGTCCACTCGGGTGTTGGAGAGGCGTTACTGCCTTTTACCAAGGCCGATATCTCCAGATTGATCAAGCCTATGGTCACCAAACTTTCACACAATATAGCGGACTTACTGCTGATTCGAATGATATGTCAAACTCCACATCGCCAAACATGGCAGTTACTGCGTTTTGCCTGATCAGGGCTGTACTAATGTCACTACTATTCTACTACATACGTTTACTATCAGCAATCAAATGAGTGTACACTTTGTCTAACGGTTCACCATTTTTACAGGAAAACTACACTAATGACAAATGGCGAACCACCATGGCAAGGTATGTATACATATTCGTTTGAACTAGCTTAAAGTGTAACCCAAGTAAAAATGTTTCAATTTCAAGTTCTCATAATTTATGTGATAGAAAATGCGAAATCTAATATGGTGTATCTTTAACTCTTCTTGAAATATTGACAATTTTGTGTCAAGTTTGAAAAAAATATTTGTATTTGAATTTTGGAGCTATGTGGATATTACATCGAATATTCATTGATGTCACCCGGGTAGATTACATCAATTAGCTACCTTTAGAACCTTTTCAGAGTTTCATCATTTTCTTGTATGTGCACATTTTTGCTAAATTCTATGATTTGAAGCCTGATGATAGAAAACACACCATACCCTGGACTGGATCCGAAGTCAGATACAGCTCTCACGTTTTTTCACACTTTTGCAGCATCTAATTGAACATCGATGGCGTTTGGGCCCCCTACCAACCACAGTATCTCAAAGCTAATTACTTTGGGAAACAAATTATATGAATGACCATACCACATAAAGTACATGCCAAATAAAATGCAGATTGTCATCATATATGATTGAAAATAAACGTTCTGTAGGTTGATTAAATTATTTTACCGTTTTTTTATGTTTGATAATTTTCATCCTTATAATATTTTAATGTGTAAACAAAAGACAGCGCAAAATTTCCACTTAACCTTTTCGCTACTGACCCACCCCTCAGCCTCCATACTGAGCCGATTCATGTATGAATTGATAGGATTTCTATATGTTTGATTATTTATATTTAAAGATATTTCAGAATAATTATGTGTGAAAATATAGTGATATAGTGTGCTATTTCTATATAGTACACTTTTCAACCCCGTTTAGTCTGTCCAAGGACCAAACTAGGGACCAAAAATCTAGGGACCAAACAGATGGTTATTTCCATTTTCTTTATCATACAGCCATATTCAAGTTTGTAATGAAATATAATCCAATACGTTTTACTTGAGTACTTGTAGTCTTCTATATTTGTGACGAGGTGAATATCGTGGGTTTTGATAGTGTTCACAGCATGTCAATATCTTGATTAGTTATGGAGATATTAAAGTTTTAGTGAAAATTGTCTGTAGTCCGATCCATTGTAATCAGAACTTGTGACGTCACAAGGTTAGTGTTAGGTTAATTATACAATATACTAAACAGTCAATTAAGCTTCTAAATTTCAATCGGTGGCAATATGTGTGTGCTAGTTTAGCGTGTAGGTACATTCTCGGGCATATATAACATTAAATACAATCAGTGGACAGTTACCTATTCATCTATTGGTTGCCAAAGTTATGGTTACGCAGCGTAACCATCAGTACAGCTGGAGGGGTGTGGTATGGTTACGCAGCGTAACCATGAGTAGTGAAAAGGTTAAACTGTCATATCTCCATAGCTATTTGAGATTTTGACATATTTTTGAAAATATGATGATCCATAAGATTTCTCATGTTAAGTTGTATGTCAAAAAAGATCCTGACATCCGTGGGACTTTCAATATTTGAAGTGGGAAGATTCATTTAATCAATTGTGAGAGTGTCTAATAAACGTGCATAATAACCCAAACATAACATAATGTCACTTTTCAATGCATGCATTTACAATACATCATATACTAGCCATAATAATGCTGGTTCAACAAAATATGTCATTTGTAGTGAGATGATATTCTGTTTTAGAACTCAAGAGTATCATTCTCGTAGGCAAACGTTTTTTATTGTAGGCAGAAAAATGTCTATGTTACATCCGATATAGGCTGGCTTTGAAAAGTAATGAATCATTACTGGGGTTATGGCTACAATGTACGAGTGCTGTTTTATGGAAACAGTCCGATTTGATATTTGTACATGATTTTTTAAATACCAGTCTTACCATGGCTGAGAGCAAAACATTAAAAATTGGCGCCACTGACCTGTTGTAGACCGCTTGATAGGAGCGCTGATGGGAGAAAGTTACTGAACATCAATTTCTTCAATGTATCCATGTTCTTGCATATCATATTTTGCTACGGATGATTGATTTCTCCAATGTATAGGATTACGTATGACAACAATCCAGGAGGTCCACGTGTTGCCAGATTTGGCACTGATCCATTTGCATGAACACATTAGAAGCCACATTTAAATATAAATACACCAAAATAGGACTTAATTTAACTCATGACAAATGTGTATGGTAAAACACAGGCAAGTAGGCCACTTTTAAAATAAATAGTCACAGTATAATGTTAGATTTGTAGGACTTATTGACTTTACGGCTGTCATGGTTGAACACCTTTTCTGTGAAGCGTACACCTCGGACAAATATTGCTAAACAATAGTGATCCCCTCGAACAAACAACTCTAAGCATACGCTGTCGTAAGGTCAATTGTTTGAGAATATAATACTTATGTAATTAACGTATGGACATGGGTTCATTGAGTCAAGCGAGGAAGCACTAATACTCAACTTTCTGTCTAGTCAACAAAACTTACAATGGCTCACGCACGTGAAAAATGATGGACGCATGTGGCTGAGCTTACCTCGAGCTCAGTAATATCCCACAGGGTGGCTACACTCCAAGCTGTACACTGGTTATAAAAGGGTATATAATGAATAAAAAAATAGTGGAAGGGATCCATTCTGTTGCCATATATCTACAACTCATTATGTCCAATATATACAACTTAATAGTCATTCAATGTTTAATGGTCTGTCCATGAAATGCCAGTGGGAAGTGGGTGTGATCTCTTCTAGTTCATTAGTTATGGCTTTATCACTTCAGAATATTTGTGGAATCCCTAGGTCAGAGAAAGACAGCAAGGGAGATTGAGGGGAAAATCAAGCATTCGCTGTCACATGTAATCATAGACCCCAAAATGTAGAGCTTGCTGCAGTTCACAAGGTACTAAAACTCATATCTCAATGAATCTCAAATTGCACGAATTTTGCGCACTGGCAACAAATTTTCCATTGATGTAAATGACAAAATGCAATCACACTGGAGGGGGTCTCTCAAATGATTGAACCGTTCGTGTGGGGTTTCAATTCCTTCGCCAATGTCACAAATTCCTTGATACTGATTTGGGAAGAGTTCGAACATGTTGAACGAATAGAGCAACAATTTTTATCTAAAATAGTCTCAGAGTAATCGCCTGTGTGTCGACTGTGAACAAGGGCTTCACACATGGACGGGAAGAGTCCATATATCTCTAGTGTCTGGACAAAGAGTAGAACAAGTACAGTAGATTTCATAAAGTATATCTTTATACAGGTGCGTTTGTTGCCTGAGTAGGGAAAGACGTTTTTATTCATTTGTACATTTTTTTATACACAACATATTCAAAGTGGGGCCTCTTCTTCACTTGGAATAGAAGGGTTTTATCCCTTAATCTCTTTTAATGCAAGTATGGTTCTATGTCAGTTTCATTCAACCTTTGGTTCAGTGAGTCTTGTAATCAAATTCCTTTCTCAATGCTATGAATATGAAGACACTAATGAAAAAAAATCATGCTTCCACAGACTCAAGTGACAACCCTTCCTAATCAGCTAGAAACCGCAGTGAGTGTATTCGAAATGACGTCTCGAGGTAAGCCAGACACTTTACATATTCGTTGTTTTGTTTTGTTTGGTATATATATTCGCCGTATATGGTTTATGCTTCATAATATGAGCTCCACAAGTTCATCAGTATTCGGCTATAAGATAGTGGAATTGTTTACCTATTTTAGGTTACCTGACTTATGGTTCGAAAACCTAGTGCCATGGCGTTGCATCCATGTGTCCTTCCATTGTCTGTTTGTCCATCACCATTTTTATCTTTAGAGTTTACATTAGAAACTTTCTGAAATCTTGCACAAAAATGCAAAAAATTATTCTGAGAGGACAATGTTTTTTTTCAATTTTTTTTCAAAGGCCCACAATTAACTTTTCGCTGCTTTATCTAAAACTACCTGATCAGTTTTGATATTTTCCTTTTGATACATTAGTTTTGATATCAATGACATTGAGTGCTAAATCTCAATATCACCTCTGACATGAAGTGTGTGAATTTGCCTCTTGAGCTAAAATAGTTGCACACAGATTAGAATTTTATTACAAACATAAAGGAAGCCATTTAATGCACATCTTCTGGTGACACTGGGCTTTACTGTAGCCGACCTTGCAAGCTAAATGTCAAGGTCATCTCTTACCTGTATTGTGTGTTTGTGGATAGAGATATGTTTGTATTATGAGCATATATGAAGTCATATTTGTCACAACTAATTGTGACATTGAAGATGACCTCAGATGACATTGAGTGTTATTTCTCAATGTCACCTCTAACATGAAAGGTTTCCGTTGCCTTCTTGGACTAAACCAGTTGCACACACTACTTATGATTATGTAATCCTATATGAAGTCATATATGGCACATCTCTTGGTGACCTCGAACTTAACCATAGAAATGTGAAAATACTGTAAATGAATATTTGTACATAGAGCTCATGTGTGTAATATGAACATATATAAAGTCATGTGCAGCACAGCTAATGGTGACATTGACTGTCACATAGACGACCTTGTGTAGAGAATCTGGACTTCAGAGACGTTCGGCACAACATTAATGGTTAGCAAATCTGTCATCATCATGTGTCCAATACTCTTGCATAGGGTGTACCTCTCGGTTTGGGGTGACCGGGGACAGGGGCAGCGGTGGTAGCTGCGGTCCACTGAGAAAGCGGGCCCCCACGTGAGTGGGCACTTTGATCCTCGGGCCATATTGATGATAATACATGAACCAAACACTTGTGCTGATTCCAACCTATTATCAGTAATTTTGGGGTCTACAACCACTAGAGACCTTGTCACGTTCACAGGCAATGTCAGCTCATCTACCAAAGAGTAGGAGCTATATGTCACGTATGACAACAGCGTCGCTACGTCCTGGGAGAGAGGACTAGTTGCTCCATGACGGCCAATGATGTCCAGCCATTGCAGACGTTGAGAGTCGCACTCAACGTTTCTATGTCGCATCTATACAGACTACCAGGGGTCAGAACAGTAGCCTGCTACTGGGCACTGGGGATTGTCACAGAGACGGCCTCCAGGCCAAGATTAGTACTGACACAAAATCCACCGTAGCTTATATAGGCACACCAGTGGTGTCTACGTGACAAACATCAGGGAGACGCCATTCTAAAAATAGCACATAAGTTATTGTGTGTGAGTGAGTTGTGTGTGTGTAAGACCAGACGGACTAAAGCTCACCGGCAGTAGTAATACTAATGCATGTAAGTAATCTACAGGCAGGTAGATTGAGAAGAGAAATACAACAGTGCTCTCCAGTACAGCGTGGAGGTACGATGTGAGCAGAGCAGCAGACAGGCTGCATGCCCACGTGAAAATCACTGAGGCGTACATACAAGTGAAATGTAAGGTCGAGTGGACACAGGCAAATCAATAATAAATCAGGTCATGTATTGCACGCGTAACAAAATATAGACACGGCTCAGGTAATATGCAAACGGACAAATACCCTATTTCCCTACACCCCCCATCCAGAGGGAGCTAGGAGGGTAGCTCACGCTACACCTCTGAAACGACCACAAGAGTTCTCCATCCAGAACTGAAGCTCACGCTCAATTCACGCTAATGCAACGCATTCGTCTGTAACATGTATAAAAACACGGAAAAACAATAAGAAATATTACAAGATAACATCTATGTTCGGTCCAAGACGCTCCAAAAATCAGTCCAATGTTCAAATGTTTTTCTTCAAGTGAATGAAACGTTTCTTCATGATAATTCGTAATCCATTGGAAAGTTCACAGTTTCAATTCTTTTCTTCTGTAGTCACACCACCGGAAGCGTAGGTACACGGTTGAATTCTTTGCGTTCTTTTTATCGGGTGCACACGAACTGTTCGTTACGGCAACTGGTGTCCTGAGAGTGATGAATTGTTCATTACGGTATCCGGTGTCCAGAGAGTGACGTTGGACAATCGGCGGATGCATGAATTACTGAAGCAGCGTAGCGTATCGAAAACGAGCAAAGACTGTCTCATAGATGAAATAGTAACAAATTAAATAAAACGAAATAAAAGTGTCAAAATACACGCTAAAGTGATGTTGCGTCGCGAATGAGTCGCTTTTGCACATACGCGGAGAGAACTTAGTGAGGTCGGAACAAGGATACCTAGAGACAAGCGAATAAAAGTAATTTGAAATACCACGACGATGCAAACCGACAAAGCTTAAAGTATGTAGAAATATGCATATATATATATATGTAAGAATCGACAAAACAGGGGTTTTGTCCTTTACAAGGTCAAAAATGACCGGCCAAAAGGGAAATAATATAAAGAAACAAAAACATGCGACTACATACGCATACGGAGAATCTGTGTCAGCAGAGTGGCCTTGTCTAAAAAATATAGCCAAAAGTTAGACAAATAGCCTAAAATAACAGATATAATAATTAGTCTTCCGCCGAAATGCGACTTCACCCATTAACGGTTATACAATTTTGTTGTGACACGAATCACAGGAAGAACTAATTAGAAAAGTAATGAACATTATCTTTATAAACAAGATATGGGATTGAGAAGACATCTACCGTCTCAATTTAGAAATTCTGATGACAAATTGAAATTGGGAACAAGTGAATATAATTTGGAAATAAGTTGTGTTTGGGCGGTTGGAGCACACCCTGTAGTGAACAATATTGAAATAACCAAACACAACTGTAATTTTGAAATTATTGAATACATACTATGAAAATGTCATCAGAACTTGGTTGACAAAAAACTATATATACCTCGTCACACAGGGCATGAACGAAGTAACTACATAGTCTCGTCAATGATTCCCACATAACTGGAAATAACATTGTCCGTGGAATGGGGTCTCATGAGCCGGGCACGCACGCGGCGTCCCGTGACAAAGGTCAATGTTATTAAGCAATATAGTTTAGCGTATATTGCTAGCGATAAATTTCTCCGCCAATTGTTTTCGCCTTCCTTTGGAACATAGAGAATCCCCATCTCCCCCCATCCAAAACAATGGCGAATTTAACGAGAGAATAATACATATTATATTACCATACTGTATTTCACATTTATCAACAGCCAGAGCTTATCGTTCTGGAGCCGGATAGCGTCTTATACTTAGTTTGTTACGTGCAGGTCTATTTCTGACATTAATAGACACCGGTTGGTCAGTCAGTTGTTTTGACGTCAGATCAACCAGATCACGTGGTAAGGGATTTGATTCAGTGTCAACAGCTGACTGGTCAAAATCAGGCATGATTTGACTTCTGTTGTCTATTTGTTTCAGTTTGTTCTGCAAGTCTTCAGGAGCTTCGCTACAACTGGACAATACAGAATAATAACTTGGGGGTAATTTCACTGAATCTAGATAATCAGCAAACAGATTTTTGCGATCAGACTCAAAGTGTATTAAGTTATCCATATGGACAATTCTGATATCATCACGCCCTGATGGAAGGACACCTTTGATACGATAGTCCACGTCAGTCGGCTGAGATATGATTGTATATGGACCTATCCACTGAGAACAGAAGTGGATAGAAGTACCGAACTTTATCACCAACTTTAAAAGCCGGCTTGCTTTTAGCACGTACATCATACCCACGCTCCTGGCGTTCAGCAGATCGTCGTAATTGTTCACGAGCTAATTCATGAGTACTGGCTATGGAGTTTCTGAGAAACTCAACATATTCAGGACCACTAGCGAATTGGGTTTCTAAGTAATCGGCAGGTGGATACACCAAATCTACAGGTAGACTTGCTTGTCGTCCATACACCATTTCAAACGGAGTTTCATTGGTGCTGGCGTGTACAGATGTATTATAAGCCATCACTAGATAGGGTAAATGATCACACCAGTCCAGCGGTTTAGTACCGACAAATTTTGCAATCATACTTATGAGGGTACGATTAGCACGTTCGACCAGTCCATCAGTCTGTGGCCTGTATGGTGAAGTGCGAATTTTGTTAATTCTCAACATATTACAAAGGCATTTGAATAACTCAGACTCAAATTCAGGCCCTTGATCAGTCAAGATTTCCATGGGTACACCAAATTGGCATACAAAGTTATTCATGATAACATCAGCACAGGTGAGTGCCGTGTGGTTAGGGCGAGCAACAGCGATTGTCCACTTCGTAAAGTAATCGACAATTACTATCACTACATGGTTACCACGGCGACTACGATGGTGTGTATCACCAATTACCATTTTAGTTAATGGTGTGCGACGTGGCGGTGCTGCACCTTTCCTACGTCTACATGGAGGGCAAGACGTTACCCATTTTTCAATATCTGAAGCCATTCCAGGCCAGTAAAACCGGTCGGAGGCTCTCCTTAAGGTTTTTCTGATTCCCAGGTGACCTGAAAATCTTAGGTCATGCAATAAATGCATGATGTCAAGACGACGTTCTCGCGGAACTATATAATTGTAGTTTGGAACAGTCATCCACTTTACAGGTCAGGGGTATTCTGTACAAAATACCGTTTACTATTTTCAACCGGTCCCACTGGGCGACCAAACTCTGTGTTTCTGCGCTTTCTACAGAAACTAATGATTTCTGAGGAGCCTCACTGAGTTCCAGTTTCCACAACAGGACGCGAGAAACATTCAAATCATCCATCTGTGATTGGCGCAGGTCGTCGTTTGTGTGACCTCGGAACCATTTATCACGAGACAGAGTTTCAAATTTTGAGGTATCAATCGTTCTGCCATCATTTATATCAACAGACAGGACTGTATGATCAGATGTTTGGGTTACACATACTGGTTCCTCAGTGTGTAGATTTGAGCCGATAGGTTTATTGCGTCCAGTTGGAAACTCTGGCTCAACATCAGGTAAGATGTCAGGCATATTGTTTGGGGCACATACCAGTGATGCCTTATGTGTATCTCCAGAAGGATAGATATCATCCTCTAGAAACAAGTCATCATCACTGGATGTGGAACTTAGCATATCGCTAGGTGACTTCTTGTCAGGACAATCCAGACGAGGACATCCCACACATCGGCGGCGACTCAGGCCATCAGCATTTAGATGGGATTTGCCTTCTCGGTACTCTATTTTGAAGTCGTATTCAGCAAGTTTTACAATCCACCGAGCCAGCATTTCTTCTGCGGCCTTGAAATTCAAGAGCCAGCGGAGAGAAGCATGATCAGTACGGATTCTGAATGGTCTGCCCCACAAATAATGGCGAAAGTGATGGACCATACGGATCACTGCTGAAAGCTCACTTTTTGTGGTACAGTAATTTCTCTGGCTTTTGGACAGAGTCCGTGATGCATATGACAGTACACGCTCTTCACCATCCTGAATTTGATACAGTGCCCCGCCAATAGCTGTGAGGCTGGCATCGGTATCCAGGACATATTCTCCACCAGACAGTGGATGGGAGAGGACAGGTGCTGTCATAAGTGCATTTTTTAGTTTTGTAAATGCTGATTGTTGAGCATCGCCCCAAATGAATGGTTGCTTTTTGCGATTCAGCATGTTTAGTGGTTCTGCTATGTCAGCAAAATTTGGGATAAATTTTCGGTGGTAGCTGACCACCCCTAAGAAAGCTCTCACACCTTTCAGATTGCAGGGTGGAGACCATGTTTTCACTGCTTCCAGCTTTGCTGGGTCGGGCTCTATTCCATCACCAGATACTTTATATCCCAGATACAAAGTGGACGGTTGAAACAGGTGGCATTTCTTAGGTTTTAGTTTAAGGTTTGTTTGTTTGAGACGACTGAAAACATTTTCCAATCGTGCATGGCAGTCATGAAAGGTGCTTCCAAACACGAGAATGTCATCAATGTAGACGATACATTCACGCCAGTTTAGACCTTTCAGACACAATTCCATTAGTCTCTCGAAAGTGGCTGGGGCATTGGATAAACCAATGGGCATCACATTAAACTGATAAAGTCCCTTTCGAGTACAAAATGCAGATTTCTGTTTTGCCTCCTCAGTGAGTTCCACTTGCCAATAACCACTGGCTAAATCTAGGGTGCAAAAGTATTTTGCTCCTGCAAGTACAGATAGGGCATCCTCAATATTGGGTAGAGGATAGGCGTCCTTTCTGGTGACGTGATTTAACTGACGATAATCGACACAGAAGCGTATCGACCCATCTTTCTTTTTCACAAGAACGATAGGTGAGCTCCATGGACTATCACTTGGTTCAATGATACCAGCCTTCAGCATTTTTTCAAGCTCCTGGTCAACAATTTCTTGTTTAGCGGGAGCGAGACGGCGAGCTGGTTGTTTGATTGGATGATGGGTGCCAGTGTCTATATCGTGTTTAACGATATTTGTGCGACCCAGCCATCCGTCCGGGCCAACAAAGACATCTTGATAATGATCTAACGTCTTTGCCAACATGAACTGTTGCTCTGGTGGAAGATCACGTGGGATCATTCCACTGAGATGGTCGGGGAGAGTTATTGCATCATCGTTGCTATTTTTCCAAGTAGCCTGCAACTCACTCATCCATACTTGAGCTTCTTTGGACAAGACAGTGAGTCAGATGAGGTATTTGAGGTTTCCGAGTCAGGAACAGATTCCTCGTCTGTATCTTCCTCAGGGATTTGGTTTAGTGGAAAGTCTGATTTGTTTGACTTTTCCATCTGGATGGGGCCAGTAGAATCAGGTTCACAGTACAGTTTATTGCAAACTGGCGGACCTACTACTGATATAGAGGGTGCAGTGCTATGCACATTGCTTTTGCCCGGGTCCTCAGAGAGCCAAGAGTCCTCGGCTTCCATCTTTGAACCGGATGTTAACACAGACAGGGATCCTTGAACTAATCCCTTCAGAACAGTCATCTCGATCAACGTTATCCAATGAAGGATGTACATGATCAGAGCACCTGATCCTGTATGGATAGTCCAAAGACCACTGCTGATTTGGTTGGAGTGTTGATTTGTGTGTCTCTTCCATGGACAGAGTGCAATCTCTCTCACCTTTGCAGGGAGGAGTCATTGACCTTGAACCAGAGGGCACACAACCAACATTGTTTAAGTTAATTGTTTGGGAGCTAATAGCTCGACCAGGTTTATTCAACACTGAGGATTTCTCGGAGTCCTCTACCGGGAGAGTATCACCACCTCCAAGGATCACAGATTTCTCATCAGTCCACTTAAGAGATTCATCATCAACTCCATTTCTCACATGTGAACTACACACCTCATCAGTCATAACATCAGACTGGATGTAACCAACAGGTTTCAGCATTGCAATCTTTCCACCCCGAGGTATTTCTACTGGGCCATTACTAGGGTTGAGGACCAAGACGGGTACTTGCTTGTCGGTGTTGACCAGACATCTTCCTACAAGTATGCCGTAGCGATCACTCACACGCCCTAGTGGATCGATTACACCCACGGTGCTAGTCATGCGACTAACCTGTTTAACACGACCAGAAAGGACCATCTGCGAATTGCCTGGTATAATAACGTCATCTGACGCGTGGACCTGACAAGCCAGAGGTTTACTACCCTTTGCCATGTAAACGCTTCCGTGAGTAAATTGCAGAAGTCCGGAGGACATATCCACATTACATTTGTAAAATTCAAGGAAATTTGTTCCTATTATACCATCACAGGAGATCTTTGCAACTATTGCTCTGGCCAACATTGGTGCGCCACCTAGTTCCATTTCCGTTACACAGACACCATCCATAGGGATTGCATCACCGGAGGCTGATTGCAAAGTTGTTTGAGTCTCAACTATGTTAGTTTTACAAGAGGGTGCTATCTTACGATAACATTTTTTGCTGATCAGAGTCACAGCGGATCCTGTATCAAACAGAAAATGGAACACTTGTTCACCAATTCTGACAGGAATATACCAGCTGCTCAGTGATTCGGCTGGTAGTTTATGTTTTTGCAAGTCAACAGTGAGGAAGGCTTGAGCCTTGGCAGCATCTGAAAAGATGTCTTGTACATGGGAGACAATATGGGCTGCAGGGTTAGACCCGTTGCCTGTCAACTGTTGCTTGATATTTTGCATGGTCTGTGAAGTGTTAGTTCCCATGCTGTGGGTTTCTGTTTTGATTCAACAGAATTTTGATTACCCACCGTTTGGGTAGATTTGGGTGCAGACTCAACTCTATGACAACGTGGTGCCAGAGGAGCCTGTTTGCTGGAGTTGGGCACGTTTATGGGACAACCGTTGGTCACGCGATTGCCCCCTCCCAGTTTAACGAGCCAGGTGCTTCGGTTCCAGTGGGTGGAACTATAGTTTCACTGGCAGGTAGAGCAGGAAGGTTGGAGACATGTGGTGGATTAGTGACATGCATAGGAGGGCTTGACATTTGAAATGTCGGACACACCAACTCCATATGGCCAGTCGAATCCATAGAGTATGTTCCCTCAACCAAATGAACATATTGCTTTGTAGTTGGCTTGAATGCCCACCGTGTTTCCTGACCCTTAGCTCGATCGAATCACAGCTTTTCACAGAGTCGGTACACATGACCTTTCATGCCACAGTAGAAACACACTACATGTGCAAACCGTGAACTACGCTGGGCTGTTTGGCCTGCATGTTCTGCAACTTGCATTTGCAGTGTACTTTGATTAATGCCACAAGGCAACTCTGGCAAAAGTGATTTAACACACTTTTCCACTGCCTGTGTCACAACTTGTGTGAGCTGATTCTGCTCAAGCTTTTCAGCTTTAGCTTTACGTTCTTGCGCTGTTCTTCGGAGTTTTGCAAGCTTCTTGACCTTGAATTTCTTCGAGGTCACACGATCAATAGCAGCAAAATCCTGTGCATTTTCTGAACTCTCGGATTCATTATCTTGTATCTCCAGTTTTTTGATTTCTTGATTAAAACCATCCACATCAGAGTCCTCCACAGCAGTTGATGTATCAACAGCATGTACGGGTTTACTGACAGATGCAGATTGATAAATTAATGCTTGCTCATACTGTTTAGCTGCACGCAGCAAAGCATCAACACCAAGGGTTGTTCTATCCACACTATTCAAGTGGTTACGATAGTCTTTTGGGTGTGACATTACAAAAACTCGCTTAATATTCTGATCCATGTCATAATTACTAGCTCTGGGAAATGCATATCGACAGAGGTACCGCACATTCTCCATGAATGAGACGGGGTCTTCCCTGTTTACATCTCTCCTAAGCTTTTGTAGTTTGAGTTCAAAGAATGCCTCTTTGTTGCTAGCGCCATAAAGCTCATGAAGGCGATCAACACACTCCTGATAACTAGGGGTGGGACCCAGCACTTCGATAGCTTTGGCAGCTCGTCCTTTCAAACAATTGAGCAACTTTAAGACCTTGAACGAATCAGGCCAGCAAGTTCTGCTGAATATCAAATTTACCCTTTGGTGGAAAGATTCCCAGGAATGACCTCGGGTTCCTACTTCCCCATCAAAAGACAAATGGTTTAACATCACGGCATATGATTTGTCATCAGTGACCACATTTGACAACTGTTCCTCAGAGGAATCGCTATCAAGTTCAAGGTCACCGGAACGCCTGTGATGTTTTGCAAGCCGAGAACGTGATTTCGCTCCTGAATTCGAGGCTCGTTTATTTAACATGTGGTTATTCCGGGTAGAATGTTCCGACCCATGGTTCCACCTACGCTGGTTGTCTCTGTTGTGAATCATGCCATAGCTCGAGTTACGTGACTCGCCCTGGCGTTCATGATCAGAGATTGGATTAACATTGTGCTCAACTTTGAATGACTCTGGCCTCATGACAGGGGCCTGTCCTCTAGGAGCATTTGACTTTGAAAGTACAGCCATACCAAGTTTCACTGCTTCTTTAGGTGAAATGAGACCAGCTTCCTTCATTTGTTTGATTTGTTTGCAAGCCGCATCTGGTGGAATTTCCGAGAATAACTCAAGGAACTCACTGTCACCACCCGGGCCTGGCTTCGGAGTGGATTGAACATTATCGGGCACTTTGGCAGGAATATATCGAGCCGGCGGAACATCTGACAAAGGAGTAAATACCGGGGTATTTGCTTCTCCGCCTCGTCTTGTGTTCACATTTTGCCTTGGCTGATAGTATGGACCCTTGCCATAAGCAGACAGGAAACCTGAATATTCATTCAGATATTTATTTTAATTTCTTGTTTAACTTTAGCTATTTCCTGCTGATGGATTTCACGCCCCTGACGAGATAAATCTCGTTCATAAGCGAGTTTCTCCTGCAGTTTTGTCTGATTTAACATCAAGACAGACAGCTGAGTTTCCAAGTTTTGGATCCTCGTGTCCTTGTCAAGGTCAATACCAGGTGGTTTTGTTTTGACAGTGAATGAAAGGTCTGGAACCGACAAACGTGTGCCTGCTCGATGTCTCTTCATGGACTTTTTAGCACCGTCATGTTTTAATTCTTCCTCAGCACTGCGACTCTTTCGGAGGATGTGTTGGAATTTTGGGTTTTCCACCAGCCGTCTTTCAAGGTCACTTTCCGGCAGTGGATCATGCATTGAGATTTCGCCAAGTTCTGTCATATTCATCATAGGGAGCGAATCCTCAGCTTCCCTCCACAAGAATGAATCGACAAGCTCGGCAAGCCTTAGCTATTGGGTTCCTCAGATGTGACAAACAAGTAATGTCGCTTGTATTACATACTGAAGCATTGGCGTGCATCATAAATGCAATTGAAAGTTTTGCCTGTGACGCTATGATTTGTAGCATGCAAATGGCGTGCATCAGCTTTCTCCATCGGTGTGTAAAACACGCACAATGAAAACAGCGAGCTAGCACCAATTTTTGCCAACTATCACCGTCGAGGATGACGATCCTGGTCACGGCACCAATGTAGAGAATCTGGACTTCAGAGACGTTCTGCACAACATTAATGGTTAGCAAATCTGTCATCATCATGTGTCCAATACTCTTGCATAGTGTGTACCTCTCGGTTTGGGGTGACCGGGGACAGGGGCAGCGGTGGTAGCTGCGGTCCACTGAGACAGCGGGCCCCCACGTGAGTGGGCACTTTGATCCTCGGGCCATATTGATGATAATACATGAACCAAACACTTGTGCTGATTCCAACCTATTATCAGTAATTTTGGGGTCTATAACCACTAGAGACCTTGTCACGTTCACAGGCAATGTCAGCTCATCTACCAAAGAGTAGGAGCTATATGTCACGTATAACAACAGCGTCGCTACGTCCTGGGAGAGAGGACTAGTTGCTCCATGACGGCCAATGATGTCCAGCCATTGCAGACGTTGAGAGTCGCACTCAACGTTTCTATGTCGCATCTATACAGACTACCAGGGGTCAGAACAGTAGCCTGCTACTGGGCACTGGGGATTGTCACAGAGAAGGCCTCCAGGCCAAGATTCCTACTGACACAAAATCCACCGTAGCTTATATAGGCACACCAGTGGTGTCTACGTGACAAACATCAGGGAGACGCCATTCTAAAAATAGCACATAAGTTATTGTGTGTGAGTGAGTTGTGTGTGTGTAAGACCAGACGGACTAAAGCTCACCGGCAGTAGTAATACTAATGCATGTAAGTAATCTACAGGCAGGTAGATTGAGAAGAGAAATACAACAGTGCTCTCCAGTACAGCGTGGAGGTACGATGTGAGCAGAGCAGCAGACAGGCTGCATGCCCACGTGAAAATCACTGAGGCGTATATACAAGTGAAATGTAAGGTCGAGTGGACACAGGCAAATCAATAATAAATCAGGTCATGTATTGCACGCGTAACAAAATATAGACACGGCTCAGGTAATATGCAAACGGACAAATACCCTATTTCCCTACACTTGATTGTCATGTGCAGCACAGCTAATGGTGACATTGACTGTCACAAAGACGACCTTGATTGGTAAATGTCAAGGCCATATGTTACCTGCATTGCTTGACACCAAAATTGTCTGGTAATCTTTTTTAGCACTTGAGCTAATTTTTTCTTATTTCAACATGTTCTGGGAACATTTCACAGGTTCATTTGCAAAAGAAGTGGAAAAATCATTTTTCGAGATCCAACAACATACGGAGGGGAGGGGTGACATCACAAGTAATGTGGACCAACAACTCAAGCACAAGCCATTTCATGATTTCCTGTCTAGCTTGAGTCCCACATACATACAGGATTCTGTCCTGCTATTCAAAGATTCTGATCAGGACTTGGTCCTAAATTTAGAACCACTACAGGCCAATATACATGAAGGGTTGAAGATAAAAGGTTACCATGGCAAATTTATCTCAATAGGGTCTTCGAAGGGACAGCTCAAAATTCAGTCGTTAAACGAATTGGACCTAGCATTTTTGCTTGATCGAGACACGTCATACATTAGCCATGTCACCTCGAAGTCATATGTCTACCATGTGGAGAAAGGAAACGAGACCATACATGCCAGGAAATTCAGAGAGAAGTTTGGTAAAGATGTTCAGGAGATCCTCAGTAACATACACATGCCACCCCGACTAGCACATAGTGGCTATTGCTCGCCAAAGTTTAGTGGGATACGGTACAATGGTCCAGCAACAACAATGTTATTGACGTGGGATCCAGAGGTTGAAGCACGTGAGATTTCAGTAGATATTACACCTATGCTCCAGCTGCCAACGGAAGATGAACAGACAATTAAAGAAGGAATCAGGCAGAAATCTCAACAAATACGCGTGGAGATGCCACAAGAAATATTCCGATTTGAGGGTATATATATGTTCCCCAATCCAATCTCAAATCATTGGGAATTGACCACAGCCTGCTATGAAGCTACAAACTTGCTGCCTCACCTTTCACGTGACACACCTTTCAAGAGGTGCATCTTGATGTGTAAGTCCATGGCAAGCCTGATGTCATCCATCCCAACCTCAACATCAGAAGCACAAGAAACAAGAATAATGAAGCGAATTGCTGGTTCATTAGTTAAACAAGATGAGCAAACACCGGAATTGATGAAATATGGCCACGCATTCCTCACATCCGATACTGGCAAAAGCCGCAAGGAGATGACCAAGAAGGCAATATCCATAAATACTGCTGCCATCACTCATCTGGCACTAGACCTAGCCAGTGGGATGTACGGGGCATTCACATCGACACATGATCCAGGCGATAGACAGAGGATCACACTGCAATTGGTCACAGATATATTCCGGTACTTATCGTCAGCGAAGCATGACGTACAGCACTTTTTCTTGGATTCCCAAATCAGTTTGTTAGCTATTGCCACCTGGGCCCGGCAGATATATGACACTCAGCAACTAGTGGACAACGTAAAAACCCAGTGCTTGCTGACAGCCCATTTACTGTCACATGTGAGTATAGTTCTTTTTTTGCTTGCATTTGATTTTTATTCTTGATTATACTCAATCAAGGGGGGAGGATGGGTATGGGCAAGCAGAAACAAATTTACCATAATCAATGGGTGTATTATAAAAGTGAAGTTTTTCACTCTAACATTTATAATGATGTCTCGTTTGTCATGATACAGTGGAATATTGAAGAACTCCACCGAGATGTGAATCAGCACGTAGAAGAAGTACCAGATGGAGATCTACTTTACATAGAAGACACATTCCGAGTACGAGCACACTTCAGTGGGCAGGGTTGTATCCAGACGTTTGGTGTCATCATAAAGCTTGCCAATGCTCTCGGAAACACAATGGGTGGCATTATCCAGGTGAACGATCCAGGCTCAATTGATATGAGTAAACAAGAATTGTGGAAGTCAGCTTTCAAGGAGTATGCTACAAACTGCAGTATGAAAGAAAATATCCGTTTTCTGGAAGACGAGCATAATACCCACACACTTGTCCTGCACGTGCCAATATTTGCCCAGAGGAAGTCATTAGCCTCATACAAGATTCATTTACCTGCTGCCAAACGCCCAGGCGAAGGAATCAGAGATACTATAGCTTACCAAGAGCAGCGGTATCACGTGACGCATCAGATACACTACATCTTGGAGAGCAGGCAAATAAAGTCCACAGATACAACTGTAGAACAGGCCAGCTACACAAGTGTGAGAGGAACGACGGATGTGATCACACATACAGATGTACTGTCATCAGAACCAATGGAATATGAAAGATCAGACAAAAGAAAGACTCAGATAAAACAGGATGCACACACCTCCTTGGGACCTTCTGGAGTGACTGTGGTTGACTCAGATTATGTACCAATAGACAGTGTGTCACCTGATGAAGCCAACAAGAAACTAAGAAAGCACAATAAGCTTGGGTGGGCAACAAACAAGCATAACTGGGAGAACAATGTAAGACCGATTGACATTGATGTTGAATCCAGTGCTAAAGAATTAATTGACAGCGAGAAAGGTACCCTGAAGCTAACATCGCCAGGGACTTATATCCCTTCTAAAGAGAACATTCTTCATCGCCACCCACATCTGGGTCTACTCAGCTCCATCGAGGAACAATTCGGTTGTAAGGATGTACTCATAATAGTATGTGATTCTTGGCCTGGACAAGTTGATATTGGAATGGCACCACCTACCCCAACCCACCATGTACTGGATGTTGTGGTCTTTGATAGGTATGGCACAGTAGGAATTTGGTGTGTTGTTGACAACCTAGATAAAACCAAGTTATTCTCCATTTGGCAGTACGCGGTGAGGATAGGTCAATCAACAAAGTCATCCTTCCATCATCTTGGCCAGAACTTACACATTCAGAGTAATGTGTACTTGTCTCCGGACAACAGAGTGTGTCAATCTTCAAAGGTATTTCCACAACAAAATGATATTGGGAAGAATATCATGTACCTATTGGCCTGTTTGCTAATTCGAAAGAAATCACACCTCCGAAATTGGCTAGGTGAAGACATTGGTGTGTATTTAACTGCTAAACAAATGTCAGTTATCCTACAAACAACATGTACATCTTTTGCCCTGGTCGAAGGACCTCCTGGTTCAGGAAAAACCCTCATGGCATTTCACGTCTGCTCAAAGTACAACCCTAATCAGGTACTGTACATATGCACTACAGTAACATTCCAAAGCTACTTGCGCTTCCAACAGAATTGCACACCAGAACTGGTTCAGAGTGAGGCCGATATGAAGAGATTCATCAAGAAGGCAAATCTGGAAAACATCAAATGTATCATCATCGATGATGGACATCAACTTGCCTGTTCATACAGAGTCTGGAGAAAGTTCCTGCTGATGGCAAAGGAAAAATCATGTCAAGTCTACATATTTGCTGATAGCCAGTATCAGAACTTCAGCGCTGTAGATTCTAGAGCTCTGAAAAAGTGCATAGAAGAAATGACGAGAACAGGTGATGCATCTGAACACCACCTGCATGACATCCACAGAAATAGTAGGAGAGTAAGCTCTTTTCTAGTTGCGTCATCAAAAGACGTTCACACAAGTGCAAGATCTGCAGATACGATACGTTGCTCGTCACTACAGGAAGGGCATGATGTGGAAGTGCAGTATATCAACAACACCTTTGAGTTAAGTGAGACAAACGGATTGTTAAAGTTGATATCACAGCTAGCAGTAGAGTACGTGGCTAGACAAGACATAGCAATACTCGTTGACACCAAAAATCCCAGAAAAGATGTAGATAACTTGAGCAAAGTCCTCAAGCAATTCACAGGATTTCCAGTTCATTCTGCAGGACACTTCCCGATTGAAGGGATTACAGTAGACACCTTGGACAACTTCCTTGGTTTTGACAGGAAAGTCTGCATTTGTATTGTCAGAGAGTTGCTGAAAGAGAAAAAGTCACACATATTTGGCTCATTTCGAAATTTATTCCAACACAACATGGACACGACACGTCATCTGCAGAACTCCAAGTACAGAACGTTTGTGGCATCTCGAGGTGTATCCAGAGTCATCTTCGTGATCGATGTCCCAATGAGCACTGAAGTCGCCCGTTTTATGAAAATGGATTTGCTGCCCACAGACCCTGTGAGTATAGTCAGATTTTCGAGCATGTAAACGCACTTTTTCACTCTAACTCAAATAACAAAATGTCTTGGGCTGACTGCAACACATCTCACTACTCACAGACAACTCCAGCAACAGCTCACATACAGATCGTTTCATTAGCTTATAGTGATATTGAAGAAAAGTTATGAGAACAAGTCATTTTGCCATATATTTTTTACAAACAAAGAAAACATACTAGTTAGCTATACTTGTTTTGCACAAATGCATGCCCACTTCAATCTCATTGATATCATTGTGAGTTTCTGGGGAGCTCGTTTGAGTTTTTGGGAATTTTGAGGAATAACTGCCATTCTCATTATTTTCTGATCTGATTGACAAATCCATGAACACAATGCGATTTCATCTTGCTCACACATGTTCGAGCGTGAAATAAATCGAGTTAGAGGTAATTCCGAGTGGCGTGCAGAAGAAAGAGAAAAACTGATGCCAGTACCGTCAAATGCTTGATTTATCCATCTGATCAACAATGATTTGTTTCTAACCGATTTTTTTCTGAGGCCATAACAAGTAGGTTTTCTCCCAATATCACTTTAAGCCCACTTCAGTGAATCCATTTTTTTTTCAAAAGGTCAATTCGAAGTGGATTTATGCAGTGCATTCCATGAGTACACCCATTACAGACAGTTTCAGGATATCCTATATTGCCACAATCATTGACAATCTATGAATGAAGGGGATTTTATGGGTGGTAGAAATATTATTTACAGCTATTAAAAACATAAGAGGATATAGAACTGAAATTATATGAAAAATGTATTCTATACCTCTGTTAATGGACAACATCCATAAGGAGAAAAGGGAAATTCACAAATCATTAACAACTCCGGTTCATGAAAAATGAACAGTTATTCCTATGATGGTAATATAAATAGTTATTGTCTAATTAAAACATGAGTTCTCCATCATATTTAGAGTTTGTCTATGTATGACAGTCTCGGAGCACTTCAATTCCTGTATGACTTGTTCATTCTGACGAATACTCAACATCACGGGAGGCATACATTTCCGTGCAGCCATACCTGAAGCAACAATACTATTTAGACACATTTCTTTTATGTCTCTATCCAACGTCCAAACTTACTTTTTGCGTAAATATCTTTTTAGGATTTGGTTGTTTCCATAATGAAAACTTCGCAGGAGCAATCTAGATCATTTCTTGCATCATACCACTGATATCAATCAACTCTTATATTCTTGGCTAACAACGATCTTTACTTTACGAATGTAACTTGGACGCACTACAGCAAGATTTTGATAAATCCAACAGCTAAATGAAGCTAAAAAGTTTTGAAACAGAACACAGCTTCACACATATTTATACAAAAAATACAATGGTATGGAATATTCCGAATAATAACCACTTGCTTTATCAACAAATTAAGATATTCATACATTTGAATGTACAAGATGTATGTAATGTACAAGATGTATTCATCATGGAATGTACAAGATGTATGTAAAAATGTATGAGAGGCTATAGTCATTTGCTCGTTTGGTGAATATGAAAAAAATATTCATATATAATATCTTAGTTGATATAAATGCACGGTAGATACATTCTTTTTGGTAACAAATAGTATTACAAGCACACGTGTACAATCTGACCATCCAACACTTTCATGCTTGGAAGTCTGTGTCTATATTGATACTTATTCGCTATACATGATACAGCAATATGGACGTACATGTACAGCAGCATTTCGAGAGGTCGTTTGGTCGAGAAAAAACGAACAAAAAATAAAATCAACTTTTTGACACTTCGGTCAAAATAGGAAAGTATTTTCTTTCAATTTTAAACACTTGATCAAACGCGATTCGATGACAGAAGACAAACAGGAAACAGCAAGCACCTTTTGGATAGATGAATTAATCATCATAAGAATAGGATGCGTACCCGTTTGTTGGACATCAGCACTCGGCTAAAGCCTCGTGCCGATATCCACACACTTGTCCATACATGTGCCGATATCCGATACCCCATCATATAACCTCTATATATTCTGTCCTGCTGTAGGGTCTTCACAGTTTCCCAAATATTCCTTTTTGAACTGTCCTTGAATATACAGGCTGAAAGAAATATGCCGGATGCACTTGTTTATTGTCCAGTGTCAGATCTCAAGACACAATCTTTTATTGGGATTGTCTGTGATGTGTCCGACTCATGCTGTGGCACCCTACTGTGTTATCAAATGTGTCTAGAAGTTTCACTGCAAGGTACTCGGGGTGTACAGAATGATCAAGGCGGTATTTGTGAGCAGATAGTACTTTATGCCAAGTTGTGTCAACAAATGCTTTAGGGGGCTGAGAAGAAGTCAAGCTTGGATCTATATGTAGTATACATATTCACTTGCAGGAATGCGTCTCCATAATGAAAAATTCAGATTTCTGTTTTTGCCACTTTCATTTCCTGTAAAGATAAGTTTGTTTAATGGATAACAACAATATTATGAGCATTATCGTATTCTGAATGCACTTAAACATTTGTATCACCGCCAGCACCAGCCTAGGAATTCGCTGTGAAATATAAAACGACAAACAATTTTGAGTTTATCAGCAATAACTGTAAACAGAAAGGAGCTACCTACAACATGATGATTTGAAAGTGTTTCAGACAGTATTCTGTATACATAACTGTATCCACTACACACAGTTTGTCATCAAATATTCCATACACTTTTGGTTGTTTGCGTCATATGTCGTGGTGATACAGACAAAAAGAATGATGAAATTGAACAGAGGAATAGGTACATGTATACACATGGCATGTGCTAGGATAGGGGAGTGAGTTATACAGATAGACATACATGTAAATACGTGAATCTCATACACAACTAATTCAATCACGTAAACTATATACTTGACCAATCAGCATTCTGGTAGCCAACAACGGTACTATCATATGAAAGAGAACTATACAATGAATTAACCGGATATAGACTATTCAAAGTACATGAACTACCATTATAACAATAGCATCCAATGAAATTTCAGGAAGAATTGACTATTTTGTTGACGGATGTTGTTTTTACAAACTGATTGTTGGATTTATATATAAAAAATGGCAGCCATATTGGAATTTGGACAAGCTTTATTACGTTTTATGCCAAAGGATATATTTAGTAGGGTCACTAGCATGAATAAAACAAAATAAAATAGCATATTTTCGACAAATATATCATAGTTAGACCAAAACACTGGGAGATGGAAGTATGACGGAAAATTGATACTTTGAATTAGGGTTCCTCACTTCAATGTGAAATTGTGGATAGTTTATCTAGCCAGATCTTTGTCAGACGTCCATTTTCGGATTCCTGAGAATGTCAGTCTAGAATCAACTCTCAGACCTTTTGGCACTTCCGACTCAAATAAAACCCTCTGGGCTCTTGGACTAATATGGCGAGTATTCCACATAATATAGTGAGCGCTCTACATGATATAATGAGCGATATCTCAAGCGCTCGAGATAAACGAGTCGAGCGCTTGCATTGTTATTTCGAGCGCTCGTGATAATATGTCAAGCGCTCGAGATAATATTTCTTCATACTCAGGTCCCTTCAGAGCCATCTTAGTACCGCGTAGCGCAGATGGCTACCAACCCCAAGCTTCCCCTGTTACGTGACCGTCCAGGTGTCATTTTGACGTATTACAGATGGATGCACTTGCTAATGAATGTCAGACAGTATTGATAGTGTGTTTTGTTCAGCCAAGCCTTCTTATGTGAATGAAATTGCCATACGCCTATGAGGATGACTTTGTAATACATGTACTTCATTGACCTGTAGCTGCTCTGTTACATGGAATGATGCTACTGTGTTTATATTAATTAATGTCCTAAATTCCATCATTTGAGCCATATTTCAGTCCCTGTTGTTGTATGACAAAGTTCCCCTTTTTCATGACCAAAGAGTGCAGCAAATATTTACTAATAAATTTTCTATTTTACCCCTTTTGTGAGACCAACGTGTATGGGACTTATTCACCAAAAACCTTACCTAGTGATCTGAGTCGAATAATACATATATTATAATGTTACAAATCGGGCTTCTTCAGGGGCCGATCAACCCTTTTACGTTCGTATAGTGTTCGAAGCGTTGTGTTTGAAATGAGCACAAGCCGGTACGAGTTCGATATTATCCAAGTTTATTAGGATGATAAGTCCGATGGTACGATCACGACCACATACGCACTTCCCGCTAATGTCCAAATTATAGTCCGACACGTAAAGTAATATCCCTCGGTTATTAATCAAATATCTCTATCACAAAATGCTCGATACTTCCAGAAACACGTCTTCTCTCTCTGGAGTCCAAATCTTCAAGCAACCTAAAAGCGTGGGACCAGTATATATCAGTGTGGGTTTTCCCGCGTCATGTGGCAGGTGTTCATGAGAATGGCGGGAAAGTGATGTAATGTCTGGGTGGGTGGAGTTACGTGTCTGGAAATGTGGTGATTGGTGGGCTGTTCTGTGTGACGTCATTTGTGGAGTTGTTTACATGTAGATGCGGTGCGAGGACGGTGTGTGCCTGGTGACGTGGCAGGTAAGTACGAAGTCATGTGATGAATCTGTGTAGTGTATGTCGAGTGTAGGAATAAATGTTAGGGAGGGGTTTCGGGCCGTTGCTGTCATAAATTTACTACATAACACCCCTTCGTCAAAATACCCCCTGGGAATTTACCCTCCCCGAAACCTAACTGTCACAAAAACCTAAACATAATAAGCTGGAAGTCCTAAAGGGAAACACACACACCGCGCGAGTCAATGAGAAAACACTGAGTACAATAAAAGTTCTAACTGTCAAAATAAAGTCATCAGTCAGTCCGTCGGCAGTCACTAGGATGATACGAACACATAGGACAAATACATGCATCACAAGGACAGATGAGGAATCAATGACATAAATCAACACATATATCACAGTATCAAACATATAAATCATGAGGTAAAGAAACAATCCTCGACGTCCCAGAATGGAACGGAATGTACTTAAAGTTCATTCCCGACAGAGTCAGGAAAAAGTCCGATATATCACACCAGTTGTGAATAAGCACGACATTTATATGATCACATATTATATACATACACAATTTAACATCTGATTACACTTCAGGTATCCACAGTACGCATTCCGGCACAATCTTCTTGGCCACGACCCAAGGAGAAGACTCCCAGGGTCCACCAGGCCTATTCCGATTTATTGCGTTATTAATCCGACAGTCCGCTCATAACTCCGGGGATAACCCCTTTCGGAGTTCACTAGGTCGTAATCCGTCCAAAGACCATACCCTACTTGGGCTGGTCGCGCCTTTTCTGTGTTCGAGCCGGCGTGGCAGGGGATGTGTGCGCCATGAGTTCCAGTGCCTCCTCATGGGGCAAGTGTGGAAGCACCCGAATGATTGTGGATACCAGCTCGCTGGGGAGACCGGCGGCCTCCGCGGTGGTCTCGGGTTGAGGGGTGGGAGCTTGGGCGATTTGGGCCCGCAGCTGGTTCACTTCCCGTTGTAGCTCCGCCCGGGCAGTATCCGAGCGCTGAAGCTGCTCCTGGAGGCGACGACGTTCCTCCATCTCGGGTTCAGGAGACGTTGGGTAGTTCCGCTCATGGAGCACACCCATGGCAAACCCGACGGCTAGGCCGTTGTACTCGGCCTGGCGTACATAAGCGTCCATGGCGCTCAGGTATTCGCGTCACGTAGCGCGGGCGTGTTGTTCCGCGAGATCGTCCGCGCGGGCGAGAGCCAGTGTCGGAAGATGCTGGTCCATGCGGGACGCCGGCAACATGGGGTCAGCGTTGGGAATCATGGGACCGGCCTGATCGTCCCAGTACGCTTCATGGAGATGAACTCCATCTGGCAACTTGTCCGCATCCTCATCCCAGATGGGGTAGTTGTGCGCGGGATTTTCCCCTGGTAGGGCCTGCATCCCGGGCAGAGTGCACTCGGCCATACGCTGACCGTGAATCCGCAGGAACTGGTAGTCCGAGGCGAACTCGCCCGAACCATGCAGTGGAAGCTGTTCGTCCAGGTCCTTCGGCAGTGGCGCTAAATTTCCTGGAGTCTCCAACAGGAGTCGGGGTCGCTCCTGGTCACTGTCCCTAGTGACTGGCTTCAGTGGAGTGATCGGGGTGTCACATTCCTCGGTTAAGTACGGTAGACGTACTCCCGACCGGGCTAAGGAGCGGGATGGCTCCCTGACCGAGGTGGAAGGTCGCTGGGGGGAGTCCGCGGGGGAGACTGGCACAGGGACGTGTGTCAGGGGCAGGTGCCGGAACGAGGTCGTGCGCGCAGCTCGCAGTGGCGCCGGCAGGCGGAACTCTGGATCCACCGTAGATTCCGCTGGGCGAAGTTCAACTTCGTCGACATCCCGCGGGGAAACGGGAGTAGCAGGGCCGGAATCAACAGCGGCTGTGTCCGAAGTACGGGGCTCTGCAGAGGGGGATTGTCCGTGGTCCGGGGACTCGGATGTCCGGCTGGAAAGCGGGGGATACTCCTCCGGAGGGGGTACCAGGCCCTCCCGAACCCGGTAGTCCATTACGTCGGGTGCCGTGGGTCGTTTGATCACAGGCTCCGATCTGTTTGAGTCCGAAGGTCGAGATCGCGGTGGCAACTCAATCGTACGAGGTGGCGTAGCCGCTGGTCGGCGTCCTTCGGGCGCCCTCATGGCCGAGGTCCGGTAGGTGATCGGCCGCGGGAACAGGAACGCTCCTGGTCGACGGTAGCGCACCTGGGAATTAATGGTCTGGATGTCGCTAACCATGTTTGCGAGACGGATTTCTCCTTCCCTGGTGTCCGTGTTCGAAGTCTCGATCCGCTGCAACACCAGCATGACGTGAGGCGCAAGATTCGGTGGATACTGTTCCATCAATTCTGGAGCCATCAACCAAATGCCGAAGGTCAAGACGGAGGTCGGCATCCGGCGAAAAATGACAAGATGGGCCGGTACGCGTGGCGGCCTGTAGTGCGGGTTTGGCTGCATGTCCACCAAGCACCGTGAGGTGAATTTCCGCACAATCTGTGGGGTCGCCGTTAGAAGTCCTCGCTTGAACAGCGGGAACCGCAGAATGTGTTCATCCGTGGCCGTAGACAGATGGCGTGTCATGTCGGCCTGGGTAAGGGTTACGAATCCGTCGCGTGACGGACAGATGAAGAACCGGATGAAAGGGTAGTGGTATGCCAGCACATGGCCATCCAGGCTCCTCAGTCCCGGTACAGAAAGGACAGTCGTACCGTCCGTTCTCCAGTCGCAATCCGCGTAGGGTCATGATCTGACCTTTCGATAGGGTGGATGGGACTGCGTAGTCGTGCTCCGGTCCATATCCAGTGGTTCTTGTTCGCTGGCTCATGGGGATTTCATCCCAGCGAATGGCACATGTTCCGATTCGCATAGGAGGCGCGGGGACAAGCGCCATCAGTTCGCACACTTGTCGTCGGAACGGGGTAATCCGGGGTCCCCGCTCCGGGTTTGGCGCTGGCGCCGACGGTCTTACCGAAGGTGGCGGTCCTGTGGGCTGTGCCGGTCGTACCACTGGTCGTGTGGCTGGTACGGGCTCTGGCGCTAACGTGGCGGGAGTCGACACGATCGCTGGAGGTGCGACAACAGCAGCGAAAGTGGCGGAAGACACGGCGACCTTAGCTACAGGTTGCTGTAGTGCAGCTAGTGCACGCTCGACAATCCGGCTCCCCTCCTGGAGCTGATCCAGACGCGGGTCGTCCAAGTCCGCGAGTTGTTCCGGGGCCGGGTTTGGCACTTGACGGCCCTCTTGCGCTTGCAAGTTGCGGATCACCCGCTGTTGCAGGGTGAGCGGGTTTTCGACTCCTTGGAGTGATTCCGGAATGTTCTCCATCGACGGAGTGTCCGTTTCCATAATCTCAATTGGGTGCTCACGGACGTCTCCTTGTTCGACGATTTCGACTCCAAGACACTCGCCCTGGATCACAACGGGAGCTGGTGGACTTACGGCTATATCTGAATCGTCGTCGACGATAATTGGGCTCTCAGCTCGAGCCGGTGAAAGTTCGCTTTCTTTCCCGTCCTTAGACGACATGCCCGGCTATTGTGACACTAACGTGTGTCACGGCAGCCTCCAGGCACTAGTCCGATAACTTCGCAGTTCTATCCAGCAGCTACCACCGATTAGTCCAACTGCTACCACAGAATATTATTCCGTTCTTCCGTCAAAAGTTCGCAATAAATTCCTTATATCAACAGGAATCTATTCCCCAGTCCGACTATAGTCCGTTCGTAGCACAAATGTATATTCTTCAATGAAAAATCCGCTCTGAATACTGCTTGCAACAGTTGAATAAAGTCCGCTCTAATATCCACAGATGGGTGTTATCCGCTCGATGGACAGCAGGCAATTGACCTACTTCCAAAAACTTCCACAAAGTTTCCTTTGTGCATGCAACGATGCTGACGGCATCACTTCTTAGAATCCCTGGGTGGGGGGTGCGCTCTATTTGCTATATATGTCTTTGCGCTTTCATGCAATTGTCTCTGCCTGTGTGTGTGTGGGGGGGGGCAGACCCGTCACCTAGGAAACGCTGCACATCAAAGACTGGCCTTGCGCGCCAACAGTCAAGGCGGTGGATAGACATACACACCGTTCTGTTTTCCTTATATCCACCCACGACTCCTGGATTACGCTGTCCAATCATATCACTGATTAGTCCGACATACATTCAAAGTTACAGCACTTTTTGTGTGCTCCCAGTCACTATTGTCGTTTACGTGGGAAAGTTTTGTGGTGGTGCCGGTCACGGCTTCTGTGTTTACTTGTGATACATGCAGCCCGTGTGAACTCTTCATATTAATTCCGTTCCTTATCTTTGCAGTTTAACACACAGTAAACAGTTAATCGAATTGCGCTAGCAGACGATTCAGTTCATTAAAGATAGCAGTATAAATACTAGGCTCACATGAGTCTCAACAGTCCGTTCATTTTCATCAGTCCCTAGGGTCGAGGAACACCGTTATTGCTGTGGAGGGGGTGAGGGTGATGATCTGGGTCGGCCCTACCGAGGCGCTTTGATAGTAGATTTCAATGAGTCTTGATGACAGATCGCGCCTTGGTGTGGAAAGGTGGTTATAGAGACGAAATCCGCTGTATCGCGTTCCCATGTATGTTACTTAGGGGGAGCAGAGGCCCAATCCTGGTGCTTACTCCGATGACGGCTCTCCTTTCACCTCGTCAGCGACAAAGTGATCTTACTCTCGGCAGGGCTGTTTAGCTGACACATGGATGCAATTACATGATTATGAATTTTTAGGCAGTGCGCCACAGTGCGCGAGACAACACACATGAATTATGCGATGATATAAATACGAATGTATTATATCATATTATACGACCTCTATCATATCCATATTCATTTTACGATATCATGTCGAAATAAGATATATAATAAAAAGTGCCTCACTGACATCAAGTACAGTTTTATATATTATTACACCGTTATATCACTATAAAAATATCGGAAAGACATGATTTCATAGTCCATTCAACATTCATATTTTCGTCAACATTTTTATCAATCAGATTAATTTAGCCGGGGTTATCTAAACCGGGCGGGTCGGCGAATGGTTCGTCTAGGGCGGCTGTGTGGAGCGGGCCAGGGCACAGGCTCACTCGTTGGCGAATCCGAGCTGATCACGGGTCGTGATCCGCGTTTCTTTAGCGCGTGCTGTGGGGCGCTTGAACTCGATTTACGCGACTTCCTTTTCTTCTTACGTCGTCTCATACTCGACGAAAGCGGCGATGCGGGTTGGCGATTAGCCGGCGACGGCGTTACATCTGTATCCGTAGTCCGATCTGTCTCTGTAGACTTTTCTTGTACCGTAATATCCCAGGGATGGTACAGAGCATGGATATGTTCCAGTGAGTCACTAGACGTCTTATTTTCTGAGTCCGCATCACTTGGCGATTCGGGCGGCGACATTGTGTTGTCGTGGCAATTCGGATGGTGCAAATCACCTTCATACGGCTTGATGACGTCAAGATGAACGACACGTGTATTACGTAGATTCGATACGAGAGCTATCCGATAGTCCACATCAGTAACTCGTTCCAGAACCTTCCAAGGTCCGGTCCATGGACGTGCAAATTTGTTACTTTGCATAAGGGGTAGATAGTAATATCTTACCAACTCTCCGGGTTGAAATTGCGGTCGATACTTTGCATGAGCATCATATCCCAATTTTTGACGGGTCGCGGCTTTCTGCAGATGGTCCTGTGCAAACCCGTGTGCAGTTCTGATGGCAGTGCGCAAGTATTCAACATACTCTGGTCCGCATGAAGGTAACGGTTCCGGGTCACGTGTTGGAAACACCAAGTCCACGGGTAGATTACATTCGTGTCCATACACCATCAAGTGTGGAGTACACCCGGTAGATGAGTGAACCGAGGTGCGATATGCCATCAGCATGTACGGAAGATGTAAATCCCAGTCATTTCCGCGATCACTGACAAATGCGCTCAGCATATTCAGTAATGTCCGATTGAATCGTTCAACCTGACCGTCGCTTTGAGGTCGGTAAGGCGTAGTCCGTATTTTCTTGGCGCCTAGCAAGCGCACAACATTCCGAAACAGTGCGGATTCAAATTCAGTCCCTTGGTCACTGTGGATGGCTTTTGGCACACCATGGTACACAATCCATCGATTGACCAAAGTGTCAGCTACATTCTTAGCCGTGTGGCGTCGTAACGGAAATGCGTCCGTATACTTGGAAAAGTAGTCCGAAATCACGAGGATATACCTATTACCACGTCCAGTATTTTTGTGGGTATCCAAGATATCCAATGCAATTCTATCGAAGGGCGCTCCTGTCGGCAATTGAGTCAATGGCGACCGTTTTGGCGTTGGCTTCCCTTTACGTGACGCACACTGTGGACAATGAGCACACCAGCGTGCAACGTCCAACGATAAACCTGGCCAATAGAATCGGCGTCGGACTCTATCGACAGTTCGTGGTATTCCGAGGTGACCTACGATCCTGAGGTCGTGCAACTGGTGTAACACCACCGTTCGTAATACCGCTGGTAACACGGTTTGTATGACGGACCGACCAGTTGGGTCCGGTTTGGTGTTCCGGACGAGAACTCCATCCTGCAGTGCCAGCAAAGCCCATCGGGAAACTAGAGTTTTCACTTCTTCGCCATAACGGGCGACCTCCTTTGTCGTGGGTTTCGTGTTGCTTAGTACCCACTGTCGCACAATCCCGACACTAAGGTCGGCTTGTTGGGCGGCGACAATGTCAGCTGTGGAGTAGTCCGATAACCATTTCTGTCCACTCAATTTCACATCCAGCGCTCGCAGACGTGCGGCCTGGCGTATCGAGATCATCCGAGATGAGACCGGTGATACCACAGTATCACTGTCCAAGAGGTCTTTTCTGGTCTCGACAGGAATCACCGTAATCCGTCTGACGGGAAGTTCTCCCGAACTCGTTTCAGGGTCCGTAGGTGGCACGACTAAGCGTCCGGGGCATTCCGAATGTTTGCAACTATGGCAACGGGAAAGTCGATCAGCATTCCCATGCAGCTTTCCGGGACGGTGTTCAATCCGATAGTCATATAGTTGCAATTTGGCTAACCAACGAGCCAACATTCCGTCCGCGTCATTATAGTTCTTTAACCATCGCAGAGAGCTATGGTCAGTTCGTAACAGGAACTTGCGTCCCCACAAGTAATGACGGTAGTGTTGAATCATTTCAACAACAGCCAACAGTTCCCTGTAGGTCGTGCAGTAATTCCGCTGTGTGCGTGACAGCGTCTTGCTGGCGAAACCTATCGGTATCTCCTTTCCATTAACACGCTGTGAAAGCGCGCCTCCGATGGCGTAACCACTAGCGTCCGTATCAAGGATGAAATAATCGTCCTCGTCCCGAGAGGGATGCGTGAGTTTTGGAGCCTTGATCAATGCGTCCTGTAACCTCCTGAAGGCTCTCCGTTGGGATGATCCCCACGTGAAGGAACATTCACCTCTGGTAAGTGCGACAAGAGGTTCGGCAATTTCGGCATAGTCCCTTATGAACCTTCGGTGATAGTTCGCGAACCCAAGAAAGGCCCTAACGTCCGTGGTTTCACATGGAACCGGCCATTCTCTAATAGCCTTGACCTTGTTAGGGTCCACTCTGATACCTTGTCCGCTCACAATAAATCCCAGATATAGGATTTCTCTTTGGAATAGTTCACACTTTTTGGGTTGCAGACGTAACCCAGCAGTTCGTATCCGATCCAGGACCGCTTCCAGATTGGCAAGCGCCTGATCAAAAGTACGTCCGTATGCTATCACATCGTCCAGATAGCACATACATCTAGTCCATAGATATCCGCGGAGAATTGTCTCCATTAGACGCTCAAAGGTGGCCGGCGCGTTACTCAGTCCGAACGGCATCACCTTGAATTGGTACAAGCCTTTCCGAGTGGCAAAGGCGGTCTTGGGTCGGTCTACTGGGTCCACCTCAACTTGCCAGTATCCCGAGGCAAGATCCAGAGCCGAAAAGTACGTCGCTCCTGCGAGCGCGTCATGCGTGTCTTGTATGTTCGGAAGCGGGTACGAGTCTTTCCGTGTCACATCATTGAGAAGTCTGTAATCAACACAGAACCGCACATGTCCGTTCTTTTTCCGTACAAGCACCACTTGCGAGCTCCATGGTGAGTCTGATGGCTCTATACATCCAAGCCGTAACATTTTGTCAACCTCCTCATCAATGATGTGTTGTTGAGTCTGAGGGACACGTCGCTGTCGCTGGCGAATTGGTGCATTCGCTCCGGTATCAATCCGATGTTGTACAACTTGGGTTCGTCCCAGCTGTCCGTCCGGGCTCATGAAGGTGTCTCTATATCTGTACACCAGGTTAGCGCATTGGCGCTGCTGTTCGGGAGCTAGACCAGCTCGGTCCACCATTTCACGTAGGTATGGCGGCAGGTCGCCATAACGATCAATGTCCGTCCGGGGAACATCCGGTTCCTCTCCGGCTTTCGGGAGTGCGCCCCCAATACTATCCACAGGGCTCGCAATAGCAACGGGATCTGAACGAGTCAGAGTTACACCCGTATCCGCGGGATTTACTACCGTTACTTTCACACATTGCCTATTTAGTGTGGTTAACGTCCTTCCCATTACTAAGTCCGTATCCTCAGGGAAGTTCACCATTGGTTGAATGAGGCGCGGGTGTTGCCGCACCCTGACCTTCGAGGTCGGGACCAGTTCGACCACCGCCTCACTTCGTGGTGGCACCGTGACTGCGCGTCAGACGGCCATGCGCACAACGTTCGCTTCAAAGTCCTTATGCACGAACAGTATCTCCTTGTTAACTTGCACTGTTCCTTCGCCATAGTTAACAATGGCCTTGGTCTGTCGGAAGAAATTCATGCCTAGAATTATTTCGTCATGAATTGCGGCGACAGAAAAAGTTACTGTTATCTCCTTAGTTCCGACTTGGATTTCAAGGTCCAAGAGTCCGTCAATAGGGCTAGAGTCCCCGTTCAAGTTGCGGATGGTCGCGGTCGTGGAACGCATGGTGCGCTGTTCGCGAGGTACACAATGCAGCAGATCTCGGCGAAGCAACGAGATTTGTGCCCCCGAGTCCATCACTGCCTTGAAAGTTCGTTTACCTAGGCGTACCGGTAGCTTCCAACACTCCTGGGCAGTCCGGCCGCTATTGATAATGATCGGTCCATCCAATTCGTCTGATGGAATTTTTAGCGGGAGTGTCAGCGTTGCTGGCTTAGTTTCCGGTTTGCACGGAAAGGCATAGAATCTGCCATCATCCGATATCCATTCGATTTCAGACATGCTGTCTGTTTCAGTTTCGTCGGCGGTGCGTGGCGACACCCCTTCGTGGCGCTTGTCCCGTGGTGGGCGCTGTGGCAAAGGTTCCGACACCCCTTCGTGGAGCGAATCTTGAGTGGTTGACGACGAGGCGCATTTAGCGCACACCCCTTCGAGAGGCTTGACCTCCGGTGACGGTGGAACCGATTTTGCCGGTAAGATGATTACAACTGACGGTACGACTACTGTTTTGGAGCCAAGAGCTTTGCTCGTGTTATCGGAAGGTTCTCGCTCCGCAGTTCCTTCCTCCTCTAGTTTGACGGTTTGCTCGCAGGTGTTGGGTTAACCGAGGGTGAGGGTCCGCTAGATGGCTTGGCGTTAGGTGTAGCCTTATTAGTCCGACCAATGTTTCCTGTAGCACCCGGTCTAGGTGCGAACGGCTTCATACCATTCCGTACCAAAATATCCTTCAGTCGGAAACACCGCATCCACCGATGTCCGGGTTTCTTGCAAAAGAAACAGATCTCAGTCCGACCAGTTGGTGCAGGACGATCCCCTCGGGTCTGAGCCGTAGCTCGCAACACAGAGTACAAGGCCTCCTCGCCGTACTGTCCAGCTTCGTCACTGACGACACACTGGAATGCCTCCGCCACCCATTCGCGAGAACAGTGCGGCACGGAATGTTCGGCACAACCTTCAAGTCCAGTGGTGTCGCTGTCGGCCGGGTCATAGTACGCAGCTAATCATTCGGGAGTTATCTTTTCCTCCATATCGAGTTTTCCGACAATACACGACATATTCGAGTCTGTATCATTGTCCTCTGCATAACCGACAGTGACAGTTTCCGTTCGACGAACACCGTGTTGTCGTTCTCGTTTCATTCGTTGTTGACGGCTTTCTGCCTTTAGAACAGCCGTAAGTGCTTCACTATATGAACCAAATGTTAGCACACACAGTTTATCCGCAATATAGTCCGGCTGGCCATTGATAAATTGCGAGATCACATTTCTTTGCTGAGATTCCGGGGTTACATCGTCGAACACCTGTTCCGCAAGCGCTTGTAACCGCTCAAGGTAATGTTCTGCGGCTTCTTTTCGTTCCCGTTTCATTAAGGGAAAATCATCGCGCTTTGCTTGACGATGGGGCGTAGGCTCCCATCCCTCCAATCGGCGACGCTGGAACTCTTCCCATGGCGTGTCGACGGGGATGTTCAAGGCGAGTGCCTCGGCACGGCCTCTCAACGTACTGCGGAATGTCGTAGTCTTGTTCAGGTCCGTATACGTGAAGGCGGACGTAAACTGTTCGTAACTGCGCAAGTATTGTACCAAGTTACCTTCCTTGAAGGTGGCGCACCACTGGGCAGTCTTGCCGGTTGCTAGTGGTGGTGATCCGGTCATAGATTGGTGGGATCGGAACACCGCTGCTGGATGTCGTGGAGATCGGACGACCGATGTTTGGCGCTGTAGAGATCGGAGTACCGACGTTCGCTGTTGGCGTAGAGATCGGAGTACCGATGTTCGCTGGTGCAGAGATCGGAGTACCGATGTTCGCTGGTGGCCCGTTGGGCACGATCCTAGCGACCTCGACTGGGGAGGCGGCAGGAGTAACGATGGCTGGCGGTTCTGGGAGCTCATGGCGAACCGCTGGTGGGTATCCAACACAACTTGACTCCGGTGCGGCTGCTATTCCTGAGCACTGCACAGGAACACCCCGACGAGGCGCCACTCCGAGATATAATAGTTTGTATCCATCGGGAACAACATTGTGATATCCACCAGGAACAACATTGCGATATCCACCAGGAACAACATTGCGATATCCGTCAGGAACAACATAGTGATACTCGTCCAACCGGTACTGCTTGTTCCGTAGGCCCCACAGGGAGTTCGGGTCCGACGATGGTCATCGGCGGCAACCAATGCTCGTCGTGTGTGCGGGCATTCGCATCCGAGATCGGAGCTCCGATGTCGTACGGTCGCCACGGCGAGTGAATCACCGGTCCGTGTGAATCGATCGGGACGAAAGTCGGTCGCGTCTGGGTCCGGTCTGCAACAGGCACTGGGGTACTCTTCGTAGCGAGATGCCTCCGGTTCGGCTGGAACCCCTTGGGTGAAACTCTCGACTGAACTGACGACCCACGCTCATGATGTGTTAGAGTGGCTTCGAGAGGCTGCGACTTCAGCTGGTTGTGGCCTAGTCCGAACTCACTGTTACTGTCTGACTCATCCAACCACCGACATATCCGAGATCGGCTGGGAGGTTGCGTCACCATGGAAGTGTTGATGTTCGCTGGTTGTACACTCACCGGTTGCGGCTGTCAATCAATATGGGTTTCTATTATTGCTGTATTTTAGGATGTGCCTAAACCAGTGATCTGGGTTTTTGTTATTGTCATGTTTGAGTTGGTCCCTGAATATGGAGGGAAAATAAAAGCAGTAAATCTAAAATGGAGTGTTTTTCCAATGATTAACAAATGGTAGCAGAGCGTCTTTGCCAAGAAAAGTGAAAATTGATGGTGCCAGTGACTCTAGAGTGTATTTAAGTGATAAAGAAGCCGTCGGTGTTGTTGCACAAGGAAGCAGAAGTGAGTGAAGTGCAAACCATCCCCCCCCCCCCCCATTGACTGTTGTTGGGTGATCTCTGTGAAGTCTGACCAGTGCAACTGTAAATATGTCAACAAAAGTGAACCCCCCCTTCTTCTAGAAGAGTAAGAGCTACGAGCGATACAAGCAAGAGCTGTTGGCCTGGCAGGAGGTCACTGATGTTGCTGCAAACCGTCGGGGCATTGTGGTGGCCTTGACCCTCCCAGAGAGTGATGAAACAGGTATTAGAGAGCGGGTATTTGACGAAATCAAATTAGAAGATTTGAAGAAAGAAGATGGGCTGAAAGTGCTGATTGCATATTTAGACAAACACCTGTGTAAGGACGATCTTGAAGATGTGCTTGAGAAATTTGAAGATTTTGAGGAATACAAGAGAGCAGATGGACAGACAATGACCGACTTCATCTCAAGATTCGATCAAAAATATAACAAGATTCTGAAGCTGAATATGACAATGCCTGCCCCAATCCTGGCTTTTATGCTGCTGAAAAAATCTAACATCTCCAGAGCTGAAAAAATGCTGGTTCTGACGGGGATGAACTACGAGAAGAAAGATGACTTGTATGACCAGGCAAAGCGATCCTTGCTGAAATTCAAAGGCGAACAGGGAGGAGGTGGTTCAAATGCAATTGCCAGTGCAAGTTTGGATGCAGCAATCAAGTTGGAGCCTACATTCTTAGCAGAAAATGAAGAAGCACTTTGGAATGCTGGGTACATGAGAAAACCAGGAAACTACCGGGGTGGTTTTAGAGGAAACAGAGGGTCAGCTAATCAGACAGGATACTACAACCGTGGAAACTATCGTGGTGGTGGCAGCAGCAGTTACTGGAATGACCGTGGACAAGAAAAACGCCCCGTGAACCCCAAAGGACCAGATGGCAAACCTATCCTGTGTCGGGCCTGTGGATCTTTTCGTCATTTGATCGCCGCTTGTCCTGACAGTTGGGAAAATGCCAGCAAGTCGTCCGTCAACACAGTCGTCGCAGAGGAGGCGGATACAAAGGAGAAAATTGATGTTGCCCTCTTCACCCTAACTGGAACGATGAACAGCCTTGAGTATGTTGAAGATGATGTTATTCTTCTCACTGCTTTCAACAAGAGCAGCTCTGAATGTTTCAGCCAAGAAGCGAGAAGGTGTGCAGTTCTGGACAGCGCCTGCACAAGCACCGTTTGCGGAGCGAGATGGTTGGATGATTATCTGGTGTCTTTGGAGTCATCCGACAGAGACAGAGTAGAGAGAAATGAGAGTAAGAAGATTTTCAAGTTTGGAGGTGGTGAGAGACTGCGATCAATTGGAAGTTTCGAGATTCCTGCAGTCCTGGCAGGTAAACAGATCACCATAAAAACCGATGTTGTGGAATCAGATATTCCGCTCTTGCTATCAAAAGAGGCGATGAAAAAAGCAGCAGTGAAACTGGACTTAGCCAATGATACAGCTGAGATATTTGGAGCCAAGGTGATCTTGGATGAGACTTCATGTGGGCATTACTGCCTGCCCATCGACCAAGTGAGAGAAACATCGATTGAATCTGTGTGCGCTGTCAGCTTTGATAAGCTCAGTGATGAGGAGAGGTACAGAAATCTCATCAAGCTCCACAGACAATTCGCCCATCCGTCCGAGCCCAGAATCAAGAAGCTGCTGCTGGATGCTGGGGCATGGAGAGAGAGTTTTCAGATCATCGTTGACAAAATATATGACCGTTGTGATGTGTGCAAAATGTACAAGAAGACACCACCTAGACCGGCAGTTTGCCTTCCCCTGGCCTCACGATTCAATGAGAAAGTATGCATGGACTTGAAGAAATGGCGCAATTCTTGGATTCTCCACATCATTGATGTGTGGTCGCGTTTCTCAATTTCCGTCTTTGTGAATAGAAAACACCCAAGCGTCATCATTGACAAGATGATGGAGAGTTGGATAGGAGTTTTCGGTGTCATGGAAGGAGTTTTGACAGACAACGGAGGGGAGTTCTCATCTGATGAGATGCGAGAAGTTTGCAGCATCCTAGATGTAGAGAAGCTTACGACAGCAGCGAACAGCCCTTGGCAAAACGGCTTATGTGAGAGAAATCATGCAGTCGTTGACAACATGTTGCTGAAGCTTGAACAGCAATGCCCAAACACACCTTGTGAGATTCTGCTGTGTTGGGCGAACATGGCTAAAAACAGCCTACAGATGTGGCACGGGTTCAGCAGCTACCAACTGGTTTTTGGGAAAAATCCAAACCTTCCCAATGTGACGTCAGAGAAGTTGCCAGCTCTGGAAGGAACTTCATCCAGTGAGATGCTGGTGAAACATCTGAGCAGTTTACACGCAGCAAGGAAAGCGTTTATAGAGTCAGAAACATCAGAGAGGATTCGGCGAGCACTGCGAAGCAAGATCCGAGCAGCAGAACATCAGTACAGTCCCGGCGATAGAGTGTATTACAAGCGAGACAACAGCGAGAGATGGCTTGGTCCGGGGAAAGTTGTTTTTCAAGATAGCAAGATCATATTTGTGAGACATGGAGCTGTTTTTGTTCGAGTCTCTCCAAACAGAATAACAAAAGCAACAGAATCTTTCAAAGAAGCTGACGAACGCAGACAGCTTTCTCGTGGTGGTGAATTCGAGGAGCCGTATGTTCAAGAAACAATGGGGAATCAGCCTGAGAGACCAGCTATGCCTGCTGAGGAGGCCCCTGGACAAGGTGACGGTAACCAAGATCTACCCAGCACGGCGCATGTGTTGGACCAGTCAAATCGAAGCAATGTGGACTTCGACATAAAACAGCGAGGCCAGAAGATACTTCTTCACAGAGATGAAGAAATCCGATACAAAGAGAGCAAAGATGATGAATGGACGACCGTAAAAGTAGTCGGAAGAGGAGGAAAAATGACTGGTGATCACAAGAACTGGTTCAATGTTGAAGGAGAAGATGGTGTGGCTCATGGAGTTAACCTGGACGTGGTCGACACCTGGGAGAGAACTAAACCTGAAGAAGCGAATCTTGTGATGGTTCCCAAAGAAAAACACAATGAAGATCAATGTATCTCCGCTAAACAAGTGGAGTTGAATAAACTCAAGGAATTTGACACATATGAAGAAGTTCCGGATGAAGGTCAATTCCGGATATCAACCACATGGGTCATGTGGTACAAGGGAGATGAAATACGAGCACGATTGGTTGCACGTGGGTACGAAGATGAACAGAATTACCCGAAAAGACTCACCGACTATCACTAAGACGTCACTCAGAACAGTACTAACTGTTGCTGCAAGTCGTCAGTGGACAATCAAAATGACAGACATCAAATCTGCGTTTCTGCAGGGGAAGCAAATTGAGCGAGAAGTCTACTTGAAGCCACCCAAAGAAGCGAACACTCCAGGAGTTATCTGGAAGTTGAAGCGCAGTTTGTACGGACTAAATGATGCTGCTCGTCAGTTCTACCAGAGTGTAGCTGAAGAACTTGTCGCTTCTGGGTGCACAAAATCATCTCTTGATCCCGCCTTGTTTTACAAACATCATCAAGGGGAATTAATTGGTATCGTGGCATGTCACGTGGATGACTTTCTTCATGCAGGGACAGAAGTATTTGAGAAAGCTGTGATGCAGAGGCTGAGAACACGTTTCCTTGCCGGTAAGATTGTGGGAAGCAATTTTCAGTATGTTGGATTCAAGATCAACCAGTGCAGTGAAGGAATCATCATGGATCACACAGAATACATGAATAGACTTGCCTATGTTACTCTTGACCCACAGAAAACTGTGAACAAAAGTGACAACCTGGATCATGGAGAACAGAGGACATTTCGTCGACTCGTTGGACAAATCAATTGGGCGGTGCAGGGATCACGTCCAGATTTGAACTTTGATTTAGTAGACCTGAGCACAAAACTCAAACAAGCGACCGTTGAAGACTACGTGAGAGCTGTGAAATGTATCGAGAGACTAAAAAGTGGATACTCCAAACTGAAATTTCCGGCAATGGGACCATCGGAATGCTGGAAACTACTGGTGTTCACAGATGCAGCTCTGGCTAATCTTGACTCTTCCGGTAGTGTGGGAGGACGCCTGTGCCTGCTCGCCAACAACGCAGGTCAGATTTCCCCACTGAGCTGGAGTGCATCGAAAATCAAAAGGGTCGTCAGATCTACACTCTCTGCGGAAATGTTGAGTCTTCAGGAAGGCATTGAGGAAGCTATCTATCTCAGAGGTCTCATCACTCAGCTCCTTGGGAAATCTGTGAGATCCCTATCCATTACAGTTTTCGTCGACAACAGAAGTGTCACACAGGCACTGTATTCCACAAAACTGGTAGACGACAAACGCCTCAGGCTTGACATAGCCGCCATCAAGGAGAGTTTGGATAGAGATGGAACTATGCTGCAATGGATTCCCGGAGACCAACAGTTGGCGAACTGCCTGACAAAAAGGGGAGCATCACCTCAAAAGTTAATGGAAGTCTTAACATCAGGAAAATTACATATCTAGAGGGGCATAATAATCCCCATGGACATGAGGGTTGTCTACCCCGATGATTGTCCAAAAAAAAAAGAAAAAACAAAAATGTATGAATGTCAATCAATATGGGTTTCTATTATTGCTGTATTTTAGGATGTGCCTAAACCAGTGATCTGGGTTTTTGTTATTGTCATGTTTGAGTTGGTCCCTGAATATGGAGGGAAAATAAAAGCAGTAAATCTAAAATGGAGTGTTTTTCCAATGATTAACAGCGGCAGGTCGTGAGTGTCCGGTCTCTGTCTTGCAGGTACAGAGTTCGCTCGTCTTCGATCGGAAGCTAACGAACGAGACGGTCCGGCAGGCGTGATGTGATACGCCCTGGCATGGGCATCCAGGATCTCGCCCACCGTATGACGGGGCGATGACGGATCTTCGTGTAACAGTTCGTTCACAAATTCTTCATCAGCGAAGAGGTTCGGTCCGTAGTCTTCCGCTGACACTGATGAACCAGTGCGATCACAGTATTCCGATATTTGATACAGTTCGTCTGGCGGTTGTACATGTGACAGAGTTAACGTGTCACTCATCGCTACTGATCGGGGTCGCGACGGTCGCTGGCTTAGCGAAACTGGTCCGGCGGTAGCTCCGTCCGTCGTTCGCGACTCCTCGCGGGAATTCGGCTGGCCATAAGTCTTCGCTCGTGTATCCGGCATTGGCGTTAACAGTTTCTAAGCCGAGACTGGCTTTCGATATCCTGGTCGTAGGCACCAATGTTACAAATCGGGCTTCTTCAGGGGCCGATCAACCCTTTTACGTTCGTATAGTGTTCAAAGCGTTGTGTTTGAAATGAGCACAAGCCGGTATGAGTTCGATATAATCCAAGTTTATTAGGATGATAAGTCCGATGGTACGATCACGACCACATACGCACTTCCCGCTAATGTCCAAATTATAGTCCGACACGTAAAGTAATATCCCTCGGTTATTAATCAAATATCTCTATCACAAAATGCTCGATACTTCCAGAAACACGTCTTCTCTCTCTGGAGTCCAAATCTTCAAGCAACCTAAAAGCGTGGGACCAAGTATATATCAGTGTGGGTTTTCCCGCGTCATGTGGCAGGTGTTCATGAGAATGGCGGGAAAGTGATGTAATGTCTGGGTGGGTGGAGTTACGTGTCTGGAAATGTGTTGATTGGTGGGCTGTTCTGTGTGACGTCATTTGTGGAGTTGTTTACATGTAGATGCGGTGCGAGGACGGTGTGCCTGGTGACGTGGCAGGTAAGTACGAAGTCATGTGATGAATCTGTGTAGTGTATGTCGAGTGTAGGAATAAATGTTAGGGAGGGGTTTCGGGCCGTTGCTGTCATATATTTACTACAATAACGTGTGTGATTGTCGTCAATTTCAAAGGCATTTCCTGGGTAGGCTAATTGGCGATTTGTCCGTCGGTTGTCCACTAGAGTCAAACCTTTACGCATTTTCACCTGCATTTCACGGTGATGTAACATTTCGTGGATACTCGACATCCTTTATTATAGGGCTGTAAAGCGGAAGTACTGATTGATGAGAAATTCCAATGAATTTATTCGCCCTGGGGATAAGCACCTGACGCCTTCCAATCTTTTAACATGGTGGTCTATTTATATTGGTGATTTTAAGTATATAAACGATATCTTTAGTGTGTTTCAGTATCCATACACGATGAAGCTATACAAACACTGATGTAAAAAAAAATTGTCCAATTCCACAGTATAATGCATGAATCGAAGGGGCACTGAAAAAAAAACGGCACTTCGAATACACCTTTGCTATAGCTAAATTACTGGCAGGCGGCATGTTATTTTAATGAATATTGGCACATGTGTACCTGCTTTGTACTTTCGCTACAGTTATTATACCTAAGATGTCTTATTTCAGCAGTTATTGACGTTGTTATAAATGAGCGATAAGGTTTATCCCCAGCGACGCTTTATTCACGAATGTTTCATTGGAATTTATCACCGATCATACTTCCGTTTTACAGCCCTATTAAGGCCTAAAAAATTAATTTTCTGTTTCTCGTCCTCCTATTCTTCCAAAACTGGGAAGGGAGGGACTTTTTATTTTTCATTTTTTATTTTGCCAAAAATACCGTCCTCAGCTCATGAGCTAATTTTTATTCTTGGCTGGGCAACATTTCACACTTATGAAATAAAAAAAACTCCCACGCATAAAGGCATTCAAGCCCAAATAAATCAAGCTTTTAGACCACATGTAACACATGACATTAATCATTTCATTTCTAGAAGCTTGATTTATTCAAGCAGATTCAAGCCCAAATCAATCAATGATTTCATTTCGAAATGCTTGATTTATTTGGGCTTGACAGCCCTTGGCCGGTCACCTTGGCACCACTGGTGTGCCATCATCCTCAGCACAGAGAGGATGATTCTGTGTACCAGTAGTATTATTATCAAAAAAACATCAGACGATAGTTTGTTGTTTCAATGATGAGTAATTGTGGAAATCCGTTCTATCATTTAATACATCTGTTGAAGTATACATGAGGAAATATAGTAAATCAATTCGTGATCACAATTTTCCATGTATTATTACACACATGTAACCACATGGAATAACTGTTTTTGAAAACTGGTAGCATCTTTGTCTCAGTTGGCGGAGGGTTAAAACAAGGTGGTAAGTTAAAAATATACCTAAGTTGCATGCTTTAGTTCGGTGTCTCGATCATTCATTCTCCTCAAAATAGGGGCGGGAACACTTTTTATTTTTTATTTGAGAATCGCAAATAAAAAAATTTTGAACACAGGCGGGCGGGGACGAGAAACAGAATTTTTTTTTTTAGGTCTAAGGCATTTCGGCAGAAATGCCTTTATGCTTTTAGCAGAATTTTTTTTCTTCTTCCGCCGTTTCGGTTTCTGGATGATAACTTTATATTGCCTTAATGGATCCTTGTCAAGTTTTCACCACTAGTCAGAAATGATATGTGAAAGAACCCTGTTCTTTGAGCCGGATTCGAGGTTCGTGAGGATGAAATCAACGCTAATTTTGAGACTTGGTTTCCGGATGATAACTCGAACAAATATTCACGCAACTCTGCATGGAGGCTCATATACCACCAAGGAAGAACCTTATTGATTTTGGGATCGACCCGTCAAACGACCTCTGACCTAGAGGTCGAAATAATTTTCTGCTGATTCATCCTTGAGGCTACCTGCATATCTCAGAAACCGTGCATCGTAGAGCGAAATGGACATTATTCTCGGACTAGTCGCCCTAGACAAACATGTCCAAGGGGTATCATTTTTCTTTATCCGGCTCCGAGGTCCGTGAGGATGAAATCAAGGCTGCCCAGAGGTCATGTTCGGTTATTATGCCATATTAGATAAAACAAAAAGGATTGTTTTTGCTTTCTGGAGTAAAGACATTTTATGTCGAAATATCATGTTTGAGAGCAGGTTGAGTTTGTTTGAAATGTATATTCAGGAGAGTCCAGCAAGCTACCACAGAACATAAAAAGAGTTCTGGCTTGTGGGGCCCTCCAGCGGGCCCCAGACCGCCGGCCCAGATGTGCAGTTTCCCTAGCTTCGACATTTGTTTTACAAATTTTTCAGAACATAGTCATTAATGAATTTTTAAGTGCAACTTATATCTAGAAAAGTCACTAAATTAATGCAGAATATAAAAAAAGGCGCTGACTTCCGGGGCCCTCCAGCCTGCTCCAGAACCCCGACCCAAATGTGCAGCTTCTCTTCGACATTTTTTACACACTTTTCAGAACATGGTAATCAATAATTTTTAAGTACAATTTATTCCCAGGAAAGGCTACAAACTTAATTCAGAACATATTAGGCCCTTCAGCGGGCCCCAGACCCCGCTCGTGACAGTAATTAATATTGAGGAAAGGCCACTAAATTAGTTCTGAACATAAAAATGGCTCTGACTTCTTAGGCCCTTCAGCAGGCCCCAGACACCCGGCCCAAATGTGCAGCTTCCCTACCTTCTACATTTTTTTTACAAACGTTTCAGAACATAAACATCAATGAATTGCAATTAATGAAGTGCAAATAATATTGCGGAGAGGCCACTAACTTAGTTCTGAACATACAAATGGCTCTGACTTATTGCCCCTTTCAGCGGGCCCCAGACCCCCTACCCGGCCCAAATGTGCAGCTTTCCTTCTACATTTCTATGAACGTTTCAGGACATGGTCATCGATGAGTTTTCAATTCCAATTTATTCCCAGGAAAGGCCACAAAATTAATTCAGAACATAAAAGAGGTTCTGCGGACCCTATGGTGTAATCATCCCCATTCCTGAGTCATACCACCAGGAAGTCCCCCAATATCGTACTCGTAGGTGAGTAACTCACGGTTGAGTGGTCAGCATACCCACTGAGCCGACAACACCCCCATCCTGGGTGGGGATCGGCCATGATAAATCCCTTGGTCATCGATGGGATTCGAACTCACGACCTCCCGGCTTTAAATCCTGCAGCTTAACCACTGCCCTACAGGGGCCCATAGGGTCCGCAGGTGCTATGTTCACCGGGCCTGGTTGACACCAGGATAGCTTCATGGTCTGGTAGGGACACCACCATACCAGGTCCATGAACGGTATGATAGGAAGCGTGTGACATAACCCTGTCATGCAATCCCAAACCGGAATGGAACTCCACAAGTGTAAATATATCACACCCCATAATTAAGTTTCACTGCATAAACACAAAAATGGGTTCGCCCAACAAAAATATTTTTAAAAAAAAATAAAAATAAAAAAGGTTCTGATTTCTGGGCCCTTCAGCTGGTCCCAGACCCTCAGCTGGGATGTGCTCGATTCGTTTCTATTTTTGACATCAAATATGAAAGTATGGCGATCATTTTGTATTCAAGAATTCATACCCAGGAGATGCCATCAACTTACCACACAACATGAAAAAGACTCTTGCTTCTAGGTTGCTTCTTCTCTTGAACGGCCCCAGACCCCTACCACGACAGGATCGATTCACTCCATAATTTTTTTTTATATACCAGGATACCAGGAGCATGGAGTAGGATTTATACCCAGGAGATGCCACGAAGCTTCCACAGTACAAAAAAAGGATTTGGTTTCTTGGGGCCCTTGAGCGGGCCCCAGACCCCACGCCGTATAATGTTGGATCCCTTCTTTCAAATTCCTGGATCCGGCCCTTGACTGAGCAGTAATTATATTCTACATAGGCTTAGTACTATTACCGGTAGCATATTTTGGGCAAAAGGTATTATTGTTTTTATTATAGGTCATCAGGAGGATATATCCACGCTGTCGTTCGAAAACATTTGGTTTACACTAACATGGCGTCTGGAACGCACCAGTGCTGTGTTTCTCTCAGTATTGTGTATATGTTGGTATCTGCCACATTGCCTTGTTCAAGATGCAGAACAAGTGAACAAGTTCAAATGAAATAGGGAATCGTGACAGCATGATTGTGCTCTGCAGTTAGCTTGTACATGTGGATGAATCATTCAAATGCGTTCTCAATTCCCACCCGTACTCCCTATGTAGATCCTCTGAATGGACTCTTCCTTCACGCGCCCAACATTCATAAACAATGTTGACATGGAGACCAAAATATTTCGGCGACACTCGCCTGCTGGCCAACGGCGGGAAAATTCTGTGAATAGGACCATTCGTCACTGAAGGCTGCAGTAGATCGCTGAAATTCTGTTTTATGAGCAGAATTCTGACAATTTGCAGGAAATTGACTTTTGATCCCAAGGTGATGTAAGGACGGTTATATCACGATACGATTAACATCGCAAAAATATCAGCTGAAAATTTCACAGTAGGCACTAGACCTAGAATCTAAATCTTATTTTGTTTTCATGGAACATGTTCGTAATCAAAAAGGTGGTAATACATACATATGATTAGGCCTAGGCATATACCCCCGATTCTCACTACCATAAATGTACCCCCCCCCCCCAACCCCACCCTCATGAACGGCCCCGACCTTCACCACCCCTTGTAAGCGGCGCAGTGGTGAAGTGCTTTTGTCCGGACATGCGGTGGGTTTTGCTAGGGCAACATTACGGATGCTGGGTGAAGATCAATAACTCATTCGTTAATTTGTTGCAGCATCATATTTTGATGGTATTATATGAATAATTTAACAAGGTTTGTGTCTCACAATTTTGGTGACGAGAGAAAGATGTTTTGAAAGCAAATTTACAATGAAATGTACAAAGTATTAATTCTCTCATAAAATAGCCGATACAGTTCGCAGGTACTTGACAATCAAAGCTTATGATATTCTGGATTATTTGGAGGCGATTGCTGAACTTAAGTAGCATGTGCCCCCAAAACAATGAGTGTTGTATATACCATCCGTGTGACCGAGCAAAACCCAGCATCAGCAGTGTTGCCCGAGCAAAACCCATGACCTGCCCTAGCAAAACCCACCCCATGCCCGGACAAAACCACTTCACCGCTGCGCCGCTTACAGGGGGTGGCACACAGAGAGTCATTGAATTTATTTCATAATTTTAGTCAAACTGCGGCATGTTTTTCGAGGCCGTCCCAAGCGTGCGACCAGTCGCTGCTCAAGCGACAATTCTCAGTTTCACGAAGCTGTCGCATATTCAGCATCTTGAACTTTGAAGCGAAAAGTTGTTGAAACAGCAATAAAGTCCAACTAAAGTCAGTTTACTTATTTTTGACAGTTGATAAAGTTAATCTTATGATTTATTATAGTTTTTGCAGCATGTAAATATCTTGATTATTTTTGAAGATATGACAGTTTAGTGGAAATTTTGGGCTAACTTTTTGTGCCTAATTGACCATCATAATGGGTAGGCCTATTCATGACGTCACAAGGGTAAAAACAAGTTAATAAGAGTAATGAACCGTCTAGTTTTAAACATGTACCATGATACCATCACTGCCGTAGAGCAGATTTATATCATGGATAGGGCGTTATAAAAAGTTACCATAATAATAATATGAGCTTTATTTGGCATGTACCTTATATGGCACGAGAAAGGCCCTATAATCAGTATTCAATTTCCAGCATTGGTTGCCAAGGTAACTATTCTCGAGATATGACCCATAGCAACCATCGTTGCTAGGGGCCCAACGCACTGAATATTTAATTAGGTACCATGAAACCGGTCAATTCTTGATACGGTATTTGTGATATCACAGCCGACCATTAAACCGAAGTTGTTCACTGTCAGACTGCATGATCAGACCAGCCTGGTTAACATAATGTCACTCTGGAGATGATTTCATTGACATTATAGGCCCTAATAATATGTGATACCAGGTATCTCATTATGATCTCAAAGTCTAACCACAAATTAATCTAATACTTGTGAAATAACAAGCCTGATTCCGTTCTGCTTTATTTTAATGTAATATGGACGCAGATTTCAAAAGAATAACCTGGGAAGTAATATACACCACGCATTACGCATTTAGCTTCACAACATCCTGTGCAAACACGCATGGATTTCATGGCTAATTTTATAAAATTGGAAGTCAACCACAACGCACGCCCACCTCAGATTCTGGCTTTTACAAGCAATTATTGTAGGCTAATAATATGAATTTGGACTATTTTCATTATAATTCTATCACGACAATATCACGTTTGTGATGTCATATTCATGGTGGCCGAGATGGCTGACTGGGTCAGTCGTTCAATTTGAATCAAGAGCCATTGTCGGTGTGGGTTTGATCCAACATCGGGCTGCATGTGTGGTAATTGTGTATTTTTCCCTACGTTCACACTTGGCAGTGTACCCGTGAATTCAATATCACATAAAATGGTGCCCCCCCCCCCTCCCCCCCCCCCCCAAAAAAAAAAGTTCTAAAATGCCGGACAATCTCTGAAAAAAATAAAATTGGCTGCTTCATCTCTAAAAAACGGTTCTGAAGGGATATAAAAACCCCTCTGAGACCACTCACAGAAGAGCTAATTCCAAATTATGAAGCAATTGGATAGATCATTGAGAAAGCGCTGCATAAGAAATGGGTATATTATTATTGATATTATCGTCATATTGACATTACGTTTACATCTCGCAGTTGTGAGGTCACTTTTATATCCATTTGGATCACTGATGTGAGATCATAGGTGTGAGGTTTGTACGATATCACAGTCAGGTTGGCGTGATATCATGACTGGGAGGTTTGGTAGAGTGAGGGCCTCGTCCTTGGCCATTCCTGATTATTTGCGAAATTTTGAGAGAAAATAAACAAAATTTATAAGTATGTAAAATCGTGGAAATAATGCGCTTTTGACACACAAATATCTGCCAACGCCCATCAGGCTTACACTTACCCATCTTGGACTCGCAGCACTTACTCTACCACCAAAGACGTTTAATATAGAAGTATGGGAAATTATTAGATGCTAACATACGTGTACACCAAGACTGATTGCATTCAGAGATTCAGAGATTTTCCACTGCAATGTACATCGTTCTTTTATTTGCGGGTTTCTTTTTTTCCGCCCTCCCTCTCAGCTTTCAATTAACTCAGTCGTATAATTGAGTACCCGATTGGCAGTGTTGGCAAATTGTACACGTGTCCTAGTCAGCTTGCGGCAATATATGGCAACAAAAAGTCTTTGACAAATATAGGTGATTGTCTATTGACCCCATAATGGCGAATTAATTGCCTTAGGAAGAGAAAGGGACATTATATATTTAAGTTAGTACAGTGGTTCTTCCGTCCCAACTGACGCTGCGATATGTAGTTGGAAATCTACATTTATCTAGCGACCGAGCAGCGCCTGCTTCGAGAAACGGTTGCTGATTTCACCAGCGCCCGAGTGCTGAGTGGTCGCAAAATGACAAATCTGCGACAGCTTCGAGAAACACACTCGGAAGGACAAAATTTTTTTAAAAAAAATAAATAAATAAAGTACAATAAAAAATATACAGTACACAAAATTGTACATACATATTGCCTGGTACCATTCATTCACATGAACACATGCGTTCGTAGCTGTTCGTGTTTTAAGCGGCACTCCAATAAGGCATACATAATCAGACCAGAAATAGACATAAGAGGCGAGCAACATTTCTTTCACTCAACGGGCCGCGAGCTGTTGGATATTGTACCACGGGCCGCAAGCTATCGTAAAAACAAAAACATCATTGCGAGTGTTTCGTCGTGAATATTGTTGATCTAAATATATAATACAGATAGGCCTACAGAGTGCCCGGTAAAAATTATTGAGAGTTGTCAGTTGTACCATTATAAACATACATGTACACATAATGAACATCAAATTATCTATGGAATAAATATGTGTTCACTGGTTGTCTCTAACAACTATTATCTTATTGTGTAAACATAGATGTCCACTCTGTACTCTGGCTCTATGCATTTTCACTATCGAGCTTTGTTTATTGTATTTACTACGGCAATATACATAACATTATTATGACACTTTATCCAGGTTCCCCGCCGAATGTGGACCAAAGATGAAGACGCCCGTGACGTCACCTGGACGGCGGCCGCGGCTTCCCCCGCTCTCTGGTACATCACAGAGTTAGGTGACATACGCCTGGTGTCTGAGAGCGGGGAGAGTCTGCCGCTCCAGATCGACACAGCCGGGATACAGGATCCGTGCTGTGTCGACTCGACACCTGACGGGGCCGCCGTCCTGGTGGTTGACGGGACATGGTCACACTGGTGGACAGTGTTCAGGCGGGAGTCGGGGCTGTCCTACCGTCGCCAGGCAACCTACAAGCTACAAGATCAGCCGTCATGGAGGGACATGGAGCCTAGAGCTGCACGCTGGACACATGACGGAGAGATTGTTATGGTGGTGACAGATAAGGTGAGACAATTTAATATGTATGAATGTTGTACATTGGTTCATTATGTACATTGTGTACATGTACAATATGTATTTTGTGTTGTTGGATTCGATTGAAAACAATATAATTGGATATTTAAATATATCACAAAAATGTTGTATGATTGAGTTCTAGTAGAACATTACTATTTTCTTGTTTTTGTAAGGTGATAGATAATAATACATATTATTAGCCTATTGTATTAGTGTTATATCCATATTATTATTATTATTGTTACATTATTATTATTATTATTGCCATCAGATGTCCAGTTATCACCTCCGGAAGTACCGAGTGTCTGACGGTGACCTGCTCTGGGAGGTGAAGAATGTCCGCAGTAGCTATGTGTCCCCAGGTCAGCTGTCTGTCTGCCAGCAGAGCGGCCACATCCTCCTGGCTGAAAGGTGGGGAGTCTGTGTGTACAGCCCGGCCGGGGAGCTCCTACATCGTGTTCCTCTCCCTGACCGGCTCCCACCTATCCTCTCAGTGTGCGCGGTGAGGAAGGACACGTGGTTATCTGGACACGAGGACGGCTCTGTCCGTCTGTGGGGGGTCAGTGACACCGCTAGGGCCGAGCACGTGCTGGTTGATACAGGAGAGAGTAGAGTCTGGGGTCTGGCGCTGTCCGGGGACAGACTCCTCGCCGTACATACCGAAGTCAGGGACAAACTGATTGTGTATAACGTGGCGGGCTGCCTGGAGTAAAGCTCCACTGTCACTAGCACATCGATATGTACATAATCATTGCTTAGCCACTGTACATATTTAGATGTTCAAGGCATCCTGATTGTAATAAATGATAAAGTGTGGTGTATATGTTTGATACATGTTTCAGTGATAATGTATTTCTGTAAATCTATGATGAATATATTCATGATAAATATGTGAATGTATTGTGTGAATTTATGATCACAGTATCAGTGATAAATGTATGGTGTAAAACTGTGAAATTATGATTAATATATGCTTTAAATTTATGTTAAATGTATGATGTATTGTGATAAATATATCAATCATTAGTGTATGATGTGAATTTGATGTTGATATACAACTGTACCTGTATGTATGTTGCTGAATGGAATGTTTTTTGTTTTTTGTTTTTTTAGAATTTAAAGTGTTCCGTGCTTATATAATTTGGTGATAAAATATTATGATTGTCATATTTGCTGTATCTTGTGATATTAACAATTAGCAATAAACAGTTATTATGCAGTTATATAATATAGCCTGATATCTTTTGTAGCTTATATAATATTGCAAAGACTAGATATATTCATGTAATTTTTGGTACATTAATTTCGTGAAATGTTCCTAATTGTAAATTTCATTCCTGTCAATAAAATATGTTTTTCAATGTATGATTGTTGTTGTTGTTGTTTACATTGAGCCAAGACGGTTCCTATCATAAAGTGATAGAGAGATCAGTGGAATTTCTACTATTTACACTAACGTTAAAATAAAATGCTGGAAGTAGGACACAAATTCAAATTCACCGATATATAATTGTTAAAATCTGAGTTTTCACACAGATATTTTATCTGAATATTGGAAACAAGTAAAACATTTAGTCTATCTGTAGAAGCTATTGAAAAAGACCATATTATTAACCGTAATGTCAGCGGCAGATGTTTATATTATAGATTCAATAAATGCGTCACTTGTTCACCAAATATCGGCGGATTGTTTTGTCTACGACCAGTCGTGTTGTGACATTCTCTACAGTTACTTGTTCTGTTTCTTTCTCTTGGCACAAACAATAATATTCCATTTGAATTTTAATAATAATAGTATCCACGGTGGGCACCCGTTCCGTGCTATTGCTGGTTTCGACGGTCCCGGTGAAAAAACAATAAATTCATATACATACACCAAGTATTGGCGTACAACAATAGATCCACGGAATATCGGGATATATCAGTGGTCTATAGACAAATCAATAGTTTTATATTTATTGGTCCAACAAGCATTATGCACGAAAGCCAATAGTGATTACAGATCCTTTATTTGCAACTGATCGAGCGACGGTCGTCAAAATCGAGTGGTATTTTCATGCTAAATTAGCCCTACAAATACATAAATGTGAGAGAGCCGATGATACACAAATGTGTACTAAGATTAGTCCCTGTCCGGGAAACGTGAATAAGCCATATATTTTCTGACGGACAGCCTAAATCGGTTCGTGATCAAAACTTTTTTTGAATCCGCGTTATTGCTTATCAAGAATATAGGATATTGCTGGGGATCGAGGCTGATATCTTTTGTTAAGTTCTTCACTAGATGTTAATGTTGTTGTTTCGATTTGTTGATGGTATGGAACGTCGTTGTGTCGTAACTGGTTATTATAAATAATTAAGATGTTTTCTCTTTTAGTCCTTTATTCACAAATACATCTTTACTCTATGGCGGCACGGGGGGTCACGTACAATAAACATTAAAATGCCGGTCTCTGGATCTGCGAAACTCATTTATAAACCTTGTGGATATCTGACATCTCCCCCTGCTTTTTAAGTGCGAGTCCACGAGCAATAGAATTTTGAATACAAAAAAAACTCTGCCAAATATATTATAACCCATACAATCATGTGGAACAATGAAGAAATAACTGGGTTTTGTTTTTACCATGAAACAGAGCATGTATCTAGCAGGGTTCTACGGCTGTACTACCTAAACTTGTCATTAAGCTCACATTTGATGTACATACAAATTAGTGCACTGAATTTGTAATATAGATGCGAGTCCGACTGGTACGGTTAAAGTAAGCAATCACAAATAGCACATCAAAATAAAGCCTGATAACAAAGTCACCAACATTATACGGCATGACAATTCACAAAATTTCTACGCGTCGTAATCACAAAATGCACATATTACATTACCATAGGCCTATTGATATAAAATCTACCCATGAGTTGTACGAGTGTCCCATATGTAGACCTGAGCGCTAAAATGAAGAACATTGTGAATGACACACATAACAACATCCCGACCGATAAAAAGAGTCTCAAACGAACGTAAAGAATGTTCATGTATGTTCAAGCGTTATGTATGTGTGTAAAAGCCAAAATCACGTATATCCATAGAATGTCATTATAGTCTGGTGTGACTACCGCAGCTTATTGCTATTAAAATGCATTATCAGATGTGTGATGAAATTGACGAGATGATATGAAACGACGAAACATTGGTGTATAAATGTGTGTCGTAACTGGTTATTATAAATAATTAAGATGTTTCCTCTTTTAGTCCCTTTATTCAAAACACATCTTCACTGTATGGCGGCGGGATCTCAACTGAATACAAATTCAAACTTACACATGAAGCGGGACACCGGCTTTCTGGAAAGTGCCATTGTCAATTAACATGGTCACCGTGCACCCCCCCCCCATGATCCTCCATGAGTGGTATCATTTTCTTCAGAAACATCACTAGATTCATATTAGCGATGTTAACACGAAAAAAACTGGGACTCACTACCCCTAACGGCCATATTTCAAGATGGCCACCATGAAAAATCAATATTCTGTTATCACGCTCAATAATTTCTTTTTTTATGTGATCTGTGTGTCAAATCTTGACAAATTGGGTCTGAATATTATAGTAAGCATACAAGGCAACACAATATACCATATAAAAGGTTTTTAGTTGGAAAAAAAATTAATTAAAAACAAAATGTCCGCCTTATCCTAAAGTTCACTTCGGTGACAATAGAGAAGTGCCTCAGGTGTTCCGGCCACTCCATAGAGACACCACCAAACTTATTCGGGAGTATCTGTCTCTGCAGAGGCTGCCGCAATTGTAGACAACGTTGAGATACTCCCATCGGAATAACTCCTACGGCTTAGACGTATTCGTGGATTTGCAGTCCGTTGGCTCCTCTGAAGAGAGGGTACTCTCGGTATCAGACCAGTACATCTCCAAATCCGTATCTCATCTCCTCTGCTCTTGGTTTGGAATCGGGGTGGTCATCGGTTCGAGCTGGATGGCTGGTGGCATCTGATGGTAGTACACCACCGGTACAGACTGAAAAGGTAGCGCTCCCATCTGCGGAGCCGTCATCTGCAGAGACACCTGTTGCATCTGCTGTTCAGCCACCTGCAGCACCATCACCTGCTCATGCATCAGCAGAACATGTTGCACCATGGCCGCTGCAGAGCATATGCAGTGCATCCCACTTGCGGAGTTAGTATGGCTCCCGCCATGCAGCCAGCAGCTGTTCTCGGTCCTGCATCATGGCTGGAAGGTCATGATGGAAGGCCTATAGGCTAAGCGTGGCCCAGACCTCCTGCTTCCCATGGGAGAACTGAGGGTCCCTCTCAAATGAAAGATTCTAAAACTAGACGCTTCCGGTCGCCTACGACCGCTTGGGTGTATCCCCCGTAGCCCTATCATCTCTGTTGCCCCAAATATATCACTGTCAAGTGTGAAAAACTAGAGCAAGGGCTAAAAAAGATTACCAGAGAAATGTTAAATCCCAAGTCACAACTGTTTTCTTTTCCCCACCAAAACTGCTGCACTGATTTTCCGAGGTTATTGAAGGTCGAATTCAAAATCACCACTGAAATCTCTTTGATCTATCTGTATTAAGTTGAAATTCAAGGTAAAAGTTGACCAAAAGTGCATTTCAAGATGACGAAATTGGAGCCAGATAGAACTTTTCGTCATAAGTTATATTTCGACTTATAATATGTGCCAAACATGCTTTCAAGTTGAAATTCAAAGTAAAAGTTGACCAAAACTGCATTTCAAGATGACGAAATTGGAGCCAGATCGAACTTTTCACCATATAAAGTTATATTTTAACTCATAATTTGTGCCAAACATGGTCTCAAGTTGAAATTCAAAGTAAAAGTTGATCAATGTTTTCATAAAAAGCTATTGCGATCAATAATAGACTTAACTAGCAAAAAAATAATGTCAACTTATTTGGTCACAAACATAAAATCTCTACTGGACAAAGCCTTCACCTTGTTGAGCCCAATAATAAATATTTCTTGTCTTAACTATTTTCATTGTGGTCAATAATAGACTTAACATGTAAAAATAAAGTTAACTTATTCGGTTACACCCAGAAATTTCTACCGGACAAAACCTTAACCTTGTTGAGCTCAATAATAATTGTTTCTCATCTTAACTATTTTTATTGAGGTCAATAATAGACTTAACTAGCAAAAAAAAATGTTAACTTATTTGGTTACAGACATAAAATGTCTACTGGACAGAATCTTTACCTTGTTGAGCCCAATAATAAATATTTCTTGTCTTAACTATTTTTATTGTGGTCAATAATAGACTAAACTAGTAAAAATAATGTTAACTTATTCAGTACACCCATGAAATCTGTACTGGACATACTTTCACCTTGTTGAGCTTAATAATAAATATTTCTCATCTTAACTATTTTTATTGTGGTCAATAATAGACTTAACTATTTTTGTTGTGGTCAATAATAGACTTAACTAGTGAAAATAATGTTAACTTATTCGGTTACACCAATGAAATTTGTACTGGACAGAACATTTACCTTGTTGAGGTTAATAATAAATATTTCTTGTCTTAACTATTTTTATTGTGGTCAATAATAGACTTAACTATTAAAAATAATGTTAACTTATTCAGTTACACCCATGAAATTTGTACTGGACAAAACCTTTACCTTGTTGAGCTTAATAATAAACGTTTCTCGTCTTAACTATTTTTATTGTGGACAATAATAGACTTAACTAATAAAACTAATGTTAACTTATTCAGTAATATTATCCTGTTTTCACTGAAAACTTCAGTTCTCCATTCTGAACAAGAAACCAGTGTCATTACCTTCCACTGTACAGGCTATTGGAATGATCGTACATGTCAAAATGGATATTTCAAAATTCTGTAATAAGTTAGGCTGTTAACATATTAATACTTATATGATCATTCTAAAAAACGATTGGTTTCGTGTGACAGCCCTTCCCAACAACACTTCCAAATATTATCGAGATTCGTCAAAAATTGCCATCTGTAGAGCGTTCACAAGCCATGTGTTTCAAACAGGCTGTTTTCAATGCAAAATGTGTCCCCAAACGACCTATTCAGTTGCCACGACAACCAAAATCGATTGGTGTCGGGATCTTACCATAATATATGTGCCTGCAAAAAATAATGGTGATCGGGTGAGAATTGCGGCCTGTAGCGCGTTCACAAGCCATGTGTCTCAAACAGGCTGTTTTCAATGCAAAATGTGTCCCCAAACGACCAATTCAGTTGCCACGGCAACCAAAATCGATTGGTGTCGGGATCTTACCATTATATATGTGCCTGCAAAAAATAATGGTGATCGGGTGAGAATTGCGGCCTGTAGCGCGTTCACAAGAAAATCTCTGCGGACGCGGACGCGGACGCGGACGACGAAGCCAAATCCATAGTATCCGCCGAACTTTGTTCGGGGGATACAATTAGCCCAAGGGCTAAGAAAGGTTACCGGAAAAAATATGTTTTATATTCCTGTGACCTTGAAAATAAGGTCTTGCTCAAATGCAACGTCATGAGAATATCCAGCAAACATGTATATCATTCCCGATATGTCCATTGTTTGTTAAGCTGTAAATTCAATAACAAGTAAAACAAAATAGCAATTTTGTTCTATGACCTTGAAAAAAAAGGTCGAAGGTCGAATTAATGGTCATCAAAATATTTGGCATACATCATTCCCCATAGGTGCACAAATGATTCTTAAGCTCTAAAGTCGATAATAAGTGAGATATTAGCCATTTTGTCCTGTGACCTTGAAAATGAGGTCGAAGGTCAAATTCAAGGTCATCAGAATATTAGGTGTTTACCATTTCCTATATGTCCACAACTGATTCCTAAGCTGTGAAGTCGATAATAAGTGAGAAATTAGCCATTTTGTGTTCTTGACCTTGAAAATGAGGTCGGAGGTCAAATTCAAAGTCACGAGAATATTCAGCATATATCATTTCCTACATGTCCACAAATGATCCCTAAGCTGTGAAATCGATAACAAGTGAGATATTAGCTATTTTGTCCTGTGACCTTGAAAATGAGGTCAAAGGTCAAATTCAAGGTCATGACAATAATCTGAATATATCATTTCCTATATGTTCATAATTGATTCCTAGGCTGTAAAGTCGATAAGAAGCGAGATATTAGCCATTTTGCCCTGTGACCTTGAAAATGAGGTCGAAGGTCAAATTCAAAGTTATGACAATAATCTGAATATATCATTGCCTATATGTTCTTAATTGATTCCAAAGCTGTAAAGTCGATAATCAGAGAGATATTGACCAATGAGGTCAAAGGTCAAATTCAAGGTCATGACAATAATCTGAATATATCATTTCCTATATGTTCATAATTGATTCCTAAGCTGTAAAGTCGATAAGAAGCGAGATATTAGCCATTTTGGCCTGTGACCTTGAAAATGAGGTCAAAGGTAATATTCAAGGTCATCAGAATATTCGGCTGATATCATTTCCTATATGGAAATATTTTTAGGTATTTTTGTGCAAAATTTTAGAAATATTCCATCATAAACTTTAAAGATAAAAATTAGGCCAAGGGCCGAAGATAGGTTACCGGACAATGTTTAATATTTTAGATGTTAGCCAGGTCACTGGTTGAATTCAAGGTCAAGAGAATATTCAGCATATATAACATTAAGCATATATCATGTCCACAGTTGATTGCTAAGCTTTAAATTCAATAGTCAGAGAGATATAAGCAATTTTGTGCTGTGGCCTTGAAAATGAAGGGGCAAAGGTCAAATTCAAGGTCATCAAAATATTCAATGTATATCATTTTCTATATCATGTCCACAATTGATTCCCAAGCCATACAGTCAATAGAGGAGCAAGATATGAGCCAGTTTGTCCTTGGACCTTGAAAATGAGGTCAGAGGTCAAATTCAAGGTCACGAGAATATTCAGCATATATCAGTTCCTATATGTCCACAATTGTAAAATCGATAATAAGTGAGATATTAGCCTGTTTGTCCTGTGACCTTGAAAAAGAGGTCAAAGGTCAAATTCAAGGTCATGACAATAATCTGCATATATCATTTCCTATATGTTCATAATTGATTGCTAAGCTGTAAAGTCAATAACAAGCGAGTTATCGAATTCAAGGTCATCAGAATATTCAGCATCTATCATATCCTATATGTCCACAATTGACTCCTAAGCTGTAGAGTCGATAATGAGCGAGATATAAGTCATTTTGTGCTCTGACCTTGAAACTGAAATCAGAGGTCAAATTCAAGGTCACGAGAATATTCAGCATATATCATTTCCTATATGTCCACAATTGACTCCTAAGCTGTAGAGTCGATAATAAGCGAGATATAATCCATTTTGTGCTCTGACCTTGAAACTGAGGTCAGAGGTCAAATTCAAGGTCACGAGAATATTCAGCATATATCATTTCCTATATGTCCACAATTGATTCCTAGTCTCTAATCTCAACATCAAGTGAGATATTAGGCATAATGTGTCCCATTATAAAGCATAGGAGAATTTAACATGGGAAAGTCCCTTTTGGGCCGAGTTTGGGCCAAAATGGCCCACTTCGAGCGATTCAAGCGCAACGAAACTTATAGACATCATAGGAGTACATATGAGGAGTGTTATGTATCAAAAAGAAAAAAAGTTACTGAACAGATTTTGAGAAAATGCCCACCAAAGTCCAAAATCAGGCATTTTTCGTCGAAAACGGCCGCCATTTTTAAAAAAATGCGAAAATCAAAAAACTAAAAAAATTAGCCCAAGGGCTAAGATAGGTTACCGGACAACTTTAGTTGAAACAGGACAGGTGAGATATGACGTTAAGATAAACCAATCATCTTTGTGAACTTCAATGTCATCATTAAGTGTGCAGCATATAACCTTGTATTCATGTATGTTCAAAATACAAATACAAGGTCTATCTACAAGTCTTTTGTCTATAAACGAAATTTACACATTTCGTGTTGGACGTGACACTGAGATATAGCACTCAATGTCATCTGACGTCAAGTTCAACGTCACCCAAAAAAGCCACATATATATGTGGTATACATGTATATGACTTCCAATTCCAGCTATACCTACAAACATTTTTTGGCTGTAGAGGCCAATTTACACACTCAAGGGGCCTTTTAAGCAATTCAAAGCACTCGATCTTTATACACAATGTCAGGGACCCCAATTAGCATGTTTTATAACAAAAATCTCAAAACTAATCAAATAAATTTGAAGGAAAACGACCAAAAATTAAATTTGGGGCCTATTCAGCCTAAATTTCTAGCCTTTTGAGCAATTCAAGGCACTTTATACACTATATATATATTTATACACATCATGTCAAAAACCCCAATTACTATGTTTTGAAATAAAAATCTCAAAAGTGATCAGACAGTTTTCGATTAAAGACAAACAAGGTGCAAATTTGGGCATTTTCGACTCAAAAATGGCTGTTTTGACATTTCAAGGTCATCCAAGGTCAAATTCAAGGTCACCACACAAGTCTTCATATATGACTTCCCATTTGAAAGTGCTAATTTCTAAGCTCTATCTTCAAGCATTCTATGAGTACAGTCTGGGCAGCTCCCACTATGAAGGAAAAAAGTGCCGAAAATTTTCTGTCCCAAATTTTTTTCGAAGGGTGAAAAAAATTTTTTTGCCTAGAAATGGCCCAAAATGGATAGTAACGCAATTTGGGGCAAAAAAAATTTTTTTCGTCGACCCGTCAAAAATTCAAAATGGCCGCCACACGGAGACCAGCGATTCAAGGGCAACAAAACTTATACACATCATAAAGGTACATAGAGGGAATCTTCTGAAACGAAAATCTCAAAACTGATCAGACAGTTTTCGAGAAAAGACAGAAAAGCTGCAAATTTGGGCATTTTTCGACCCAAAAATGGCTATTTTGACCTTTCAAGGTCATCCAAGGTCAAATTCAAGGTCACCACACAAGTCGCCATATATGACTTCCCATTTGAAAGTGCCAATATCTAAGCTCTATCTTTAAGCGTTCTATGAGTACAGTCCGGGCAGCTCCCATTATGAAGGAAAAAAGTGCCGAAAATTTTCTAAGTCCAAATTTTTTTTCAAAGGGTGAAAAAATTTTTTTTGCCTAGAAATGGCCCGAAATGGATAGTAACGCGATTTGGGGCAAAAAAAAATTTTTTTGCCGACCCGTCAAAAATTCAAAATGGCCGCCACACGGAGACCGGCGATTCAAGGGCAACAAAACTTATACACATCATAAAGGTACATAAGGGGAATGTTTTGAAACAAAAATCTCAAAACTGATCAGACAGTTTTTGAGAAAATGGCCGCCAAAGTCCAAAATTGGCCATTTTTCGTCAAAAATGGCCGCCATTTTGAGAAAAATGCGAAAATAAAAAAACTAAAAAAAAACCCCCTCTTGAAATATTTTTAGGCATTTTTGTGCAAAATTTCAGAAAAATCCGCCTGTAAACTTTAAAGATACAGCTGTGGACGGACGACGGACGCCGGACGACGGACGGACGACGGACGCAACGTGACGGCAATAGGTTATCGGACCATAGGTCCGGTAACCTAAAAACCTCCTTCTTGAATTATTTTTAAGTATGTTTGTGCAAAATTTCAGAAGAATTCGCCCGTAAACAAAAAAGATAAAAATGTGGACAACGACGACGGACGACGGACGACGACGGACGACGGACGCAACGCCATGCCAATAGGTTATCGGACCATAGGTCCGGTAACCTAAAAATGTGAACGGACGGACGACGGACGCCGGACGCAACGCCATGGCAATAGGTTATCGGACCAAAGGTCCAGTAACCTAAAAAGGGCGAAGAAGGTGCTTGCTGCCTCCTGTCTGCCGATCGAGTTTGTCCTCTCTTTTCCGATGTGGCCCATTTTCTGCCTCCTAGGCAGTCCTCTTACTCAAGGATCATGCTGTCCGCCAGGTGAGATGTGGTCTCCCCAACACCCTACTCCGCCCGCAACTCTCGTGGACCCTCTGCAGATAATGCTCCCGCTCTCGCCTCCTGTCTTGCTGAACCTGGGAGTCTCCTCATTGAGGACATCAATCTTCACCAGCGTCGGTCATCAAATCTCACCGACTCTTCTGGATCCACATACTCCAAAACGCCTTTCGCACTCCTCTACACCTCCAGGTCCTATGCAGAAGATGAAGGAAGATCGGAGAAGTGTGGAAGATCAGTGGGCACTAGCGACTTAATCTCTTTTCACTCAAAGTGGGATACCTCGGGCTATTCTTCTGAGCTGTATGCTTCTTTTTTTGCCGACCCGTCAAAAATTCAAAATGGCCGCCACACGGAGACCGGCGATTCAAGGGCAACAAAACTTATACACATCATAAAGGTACATAAGGGGAATGTTTTGAAACAAAAATCTCAAAACTGATCAGACAGTTTTTGAGAAAATGGCCGCCAAAGTCCAAAATTGGCCATTTTTCGTCAAAAATGGCCGCCATTTTGAGAAAAATGCGAAAATAAAAAAACTAAAAAAAAACCCCCTCTTGAAATATTTTTAGGCATTTTTGTGCAAAATTTCAGAAAAATCCGCCTGTAAACTTTAAAGATACAGCTGTGGACGGACGACGGACGCCGGACGACGGACGGACGACGGACGCAACGTGACGGCAATAGGTTATCGGACCATAGGTCCGGTAACCTAAAAACCTCCTTCTTGAATTATTTTTAAGTATGTTTGTGCAAAATTTCAGAAGAATTCGCCCGTAAACAAAAAAGATAAAAATGTGGACAACGACGACGGACGACGGACGACGACGGACGACGGACGCAACGCCATGCCAATAGGTTATCGGACCATAGGTCCGGTAACCTAAAAATGTGAACGGACGGACGACGGACGCCGGACGCAACGCCATGGCAATAGGTTATCGGACCAAAGGTCCAGTAACCTAAAAAGGGCGAAGAAGGTGCTTGCTGCCTCCTGTCTGCCGATCGAGTTTGTCCTCTCTTTTCCGATGTGGCCCGTTTTCTGCCTCCTAGGCAGTCCTCTTACTCAAGGATCATGCTGTCCGCCAGGTGAGATGTGGTCTCCCCAACACCCTACTCCGCCCGCAACTCTCGTGGACCCTCTGCAGATAATGCTCCCGCTCTCGCCTCCTGTCTTGCTGAACCTGGGAGTCTCCTCATTGAGGACATCAATCTTCACCAGCGTCGGTCATCAAATCTCACCGACTCTTCTGGATCCACATACTCCAAAACGCCTTTCGCACTCCTCTACACCTCCAGGTCCTATGCAGAAGATGAAGGAAGATCGGAGAAGTGTGGAAGATCAGTGGGCACTAGCGACTTAATCTCTTTTCACTCAAAGTGGGATACCTCGGGCTATTCTTCTGAGCTGTATGCTTCTTTGATGAATCCTGGTCACGGTACCTAGTCGAGTTTCTGCAGCGATTTTGTGTTTTGGTGTCATTTGTTTGTTATTTATTGCATTGTGTTCATTTTCTGTATAGTTTTTCCATAGCACCTCTCTTTCCCATGTTTCCTGTGTCTGAATGCTGTGGACAACTATTGGTGAGATGTCCGAAATTCCATAGAATTTCTCTGAGTAGAGAAAAGTGCTGAAGACAAAAATTCAAAAACACAGGTTCCTATTACCAATATATGACGAGCAAATATTCACTTGCAAAATATAATAAATATAGTACCCTCACACAGTGACCAGATTTAGTAAACGTCACTGGGTTATACAATAGTTGAAAGGTTACCCTGGGTCCAGGTTAGGACCGAGACCTTGCCTAACAATAAGCCTTTGAACTAGGTCAGGTAATCATCCCAGGCTCAACTCATCCATTTCCGGTTTTCCACTGCAGAGTCATGTCGCCGATGTGCTGAAGTGCCTGGTATGGGGATGGTCCTGTCTCTGAAGAGGTCCTCGTCTCTGTGTAGTTCCATGTCACTGCGGAGGTCCTTTTCTCTGTGGAGGTCCTCATCTCTGCCAAGGGTCTCGTCACTGCCAAGGTCCATGTCACTGCGGAGCGTCCTCTGCACCTGCAGAGGTAGGTGCGGAAGCCTCTGCACCTGCAGAGGTTTGAGAAGTAGGTGCGGAAGATGCTCGAACTAGACATCAGTTATTGCCCTTGGGCTAGTGCTCTGGTTATGGTGGAAAAAAAAAGACCGTTCGTAGAGGTTATGCTTTGAATATTGTATGCTACATGATTTCACATAAAAGGACTCATATCCTCTCCCACACATCAAGGACACGTTCCACGCCCTGGCTGGTTCACAATATTTTTGTGCACCCGATCTGGCTTACAGGTATTGGTAGGTCCACATGAAGGGATAAGGCGATAAGGCGAAAAACCGCCTTTGTCAATAAGAATGGTCTTTACTAGTTTGAGGTGGTGTCGTGCAGTCCCCGTGAGGTACATGGTGTACATCTATGATGTCATGTATGTGCGCTCTTTGCAGAAGACCCTGACCAACCTTTACATGGAGCTCCATGGCATCCGGGACACAAGGCTCAAACTGAAGCCGATGTGCGATCTCTTCATTCAGAAGATGTACTTGGGCTTCATGATGACTGCAATAGGCGTCCGACCCCCGCAAAACGTGACGCTGTGCGGAGTTGGCCCAGCCATGTTGAAATCGATACATGTCGTAATGAATATTGCTAGAATCATTGATTCGGTTCAGATATGCAACCTGTAGAACGTTCACAAGATCTGGTAACCTAAAAACCATATACCGTGCAACGATTCTCTGAATGCAAACGATGCTTGGTTTTGGGACCTATGTCTTTGGGCATCTGAATATATATATATATCATAGTTCCATATTGTGGCTTAAAACTTATTTGTGGTAAGAATCGCTAATTTGAAATGTTAGTTTGTGCAAAACTCTGGATATATCTTGTATACACACAAACCAGTTGGAGGAGTTTTGCTGCGAGACCAATAAGGGTAAGCTTACAGAGATTGGAGGAATTTTGTCTTCCAAAATTGCTTTTATTTCTATATTATACATCTTTCCTCAAAATTTCCCAAAACGCTGGTGCGCGGGGACAAGAAACCGATAATTAACCAGGAATGGCCTTATGTGATTTCACATAAGGCCATTAAAAAAGTTCCTCAAATTTGGCCTATTTACATGGCACAAATGTGAAAGTCTTGCATTAGAGTACCACTCTCGTATTAGGAAACTTGAGCAAATATTCCAAATCGTTCCTAGGATTTTGTGTTGAGGGTACCTCTAGGTGACTAAATATTACAGCTTTTACAATAGAACAAACTACATATTTTCAGTGTTTCTCTCCACTTTTATTTGCCCAGTAACACTAATATGCCTAAAAGGCACAGACTTATAGTTTAGTAGCTTAGTCCTCCTGTTCAGAAATTTTCTTCAAGAAGGACGCCTTCTTCTGCTTGATGCGATCCTCACGCTGCGCTTTGGACATCTTGCGGCGATTCCACCTGCAAGCACAAATGTGAACATAAAGTTACTTTGTTTGGCTTTTGGAAATCCAAATGTTCATTATTGACATCATTCACACTTAGAAGATTAAAATTGTTTCAAAGGCGTGAATATATATTGACCACAACTGTTCATGAATTAATGAAAATATTTGCAATACCTCAAATCAACCTGAAATTTTGCCTTTCACAGCATATATTTTAATCGAAAACACGACAACTATCGACTGATACCATACCTCTTCGTCTTCACATCCTTCTCAACCTTGGCTTTCGGTGACGGATCGTCACGGATAGCTGCATGGACTTTCTTGTACATGGCCTCCATTCCGTCAGGCGTGACGCCGTTCTTGATGAACTGTGAGAACTGGCGCTTGAACGTGTCCTCGTCGTCCGCCTGGAGTTGTCGCATGTACTCTGCCACATGCTGGCCAAAGATGTGGTTACACAGGACCTCGGCGCTGAAGTCGTCGCTCTCCGCGTCGTATCCGGGGAATCTCTTCATTCTGAATGTAGATAGAACAGTCAGCCATTTCAGTTTCTCCCATTACTTTTTTGTGTCATAACGAATTTTTGAACATGGCTCAAAACCATCTCAAATTTGCATATCACAATAGAAAATCTAGACAGTATTACAATTTTATCATGGTAGAGATAATTTTGAGACCACTTAAAACATGAACTGGATAGAATTGTGGAATCCATGAATCATTTTAATTCCTAATTACAGGAGTTTTTTTTTACATTAGGCCAAAAAAAAGTCTTTTGGTTCTCATCATGGTGCTCTTGGTAAATTGGTGCTATGATGCTATGATTTTTTTTTTAACGCTGGGTGATGAAAATCTGAAAGGGGCGATGACTCAAATTATTACTTGTAAAACGCTTACGAATCATACTCAGGTTTTAAAACTGAAAGTTCTATAAACAACATATGTTAGCACAACTTCCAAACGAGAGAAGTAAATAGAAGCGAATAGTACTGACAAATCAAATGCTATACGAACGCTATCTTACGCCTACTCAACAAAAACATGTGTGTAAACCTTGATATGTAATGATACAGAAGTATACACAGATTCAGGACTAGAAATGAGCAAAACATACATGTTGAACTATAAAATGCTAGTATTCAGGCCACTCAACATAAACAATTCTATGAAACTTGTGAAACAATACTACAGCATCTGCAGGCTAAGACTAGAAATGAACAAAATATACACGGAAGTATATCCCCGGTTTTTACACAGTGTCATGTGTGTTGAGCTTCACGTATTTATTTGGGATATTTGTGTGTTGTTTTTACACTGTATCATGATAAACTGTGACTAGAAACGACACAAAACAAGTTTTCTGAGGCCATGTTATGCCTGGTGAGATCTGTAGATACATATCGAATACGCCCTAAGAGATCAGGAGAGTCCATGGAAAACTATCGAAACAAGATTCGTATTGAAAAATAAACATTTTCACATCATTTTTTTAAGGGAAGCCTATTTCTTCTTGTGTTCACAAAAAAAACACTGACGCGGGAGTAATAAGTGGTGCGCACTGGAATGAGAACCAAAAGACTATTCTTTTTTTGGCCTTGTATATAGCAACATATCACATGCAACACATCATAACAAGAACTGATTATGCCTTGTGAACTCCATACCCATGGGGGATGTTAAGCCCACCATCTACGGCACCCTTCAGGACTCCGAACACCTTGGCGCCGGTGGTCGTCCTAGCGAGGCCGACATCCAGGTAACAACGGAATGGAGCTGGCTGTCCATCTTCTGGCTCCACAATATACTCCTCTCCGTTCACCTCCTCAGTACCGGAGTAAATGCTGTCCAAGTTAAACTTCTTCAACATCTGTTGGGAGAGAAGATGTGGATAGACTATTATCAATAGAATCATATTAAGTGTAGCCAAGAATAACATTGAGGTCGCAGACCCTATTTGTTTGCATGATGTTTTGGTTTCATGTTTTGTAAGAAATACTACCTCTTTTCATGAAATCATAATACAACCGAAGCACTTTATTAACTCCCACTGGAGAGTTCTAGGGTCCGCAACTTTTATTTCGAAAAACCTGTAGCACCTTGGAATCTCCCAAGATCAATATACAACTGGAAGTATAGAATGGTCACTCACCCTTCGGGCCATCAGCAGGCCCGTACAATAAGCAGCGGCATAATTCGTCAACCCGACCTTCAAGCCATATCTTGGGTGCTCATGCGCGTAAGCAGCACAAATTTTGCATACCAGTCCACATTGTATGTATATATATTCTTTTATTCGTGACAAAACTAACCTGACAAACAATATCTTTGTTAGTGAAACGAACGACCCTGGTGGGCCAGTGTTGGATCTGAACCTGTAGGACATGTGGCTGTGACACCTGGACCTGGTTAGTATGGGAAGATGGAGCCTGGGTATCTGTCTGTGGCATTGGAGTCCGAACTAATGGGACTCCCTGAGGCAGTGGAGCCTGTAGCGGTGGAGGTAGGAGTCGAGCCTCTCGTGGCAGTGGAGCCCGGGGGAGTGGGTCCTGGACCTGCGCATCCTGTAACAGTGGAGCCTGCAGTTTAACATTCTGTGGCAATGTAGCCCTGGGGAGTGGACACTGGACATGTGCAGCCTGTGAAGCCAGAGGAGGTGGAGCTTGGACCTGTGCACCCTCAGGCAGTAACGTTTGAGAAGGCGGAACCTGGAGTTGTGCAGCATTTAGCGGTGGAGCTTGAGAAGATGGAGCCTGAAAATGGGGAGCTGCAGCCTGTGGTGGTGGACCCTGAGTTGGTGGGGTCCGGATTTCAGCTTGGAAGTGTGGAAAGTATGGGTCCGCAGTTATTTCATGTACCAGTGTCAGGTAAAAAGGATGCTTCTGTCTGAGACAGATGTTTGCGTGTCAAAAAGAGAATGGAGGCTTTCTTCGATGAGTTTGAATCTATTGCTTCCCAGCTGGTAGCCACTGAACCATCTAGTGACCATCACAAGGAGATTTGTGATGTTCAATTCGCGCATAACAGACATAATCGCCTGCGATCTTCGGTGTTCAACGTCATCATCACAAATCTCCTGAATGTGATTTCCGTTTTGTATCCGGGCTGCTAGCATGTTATGTGTTGCGATGGCAATGTCATGGCGGCTGTTTTTTGATCGCAGATAGAACCACTACAACATCACTCATTAATGTCACGTTACCGCAGTGAGCTAAAAATTGATTTCCATGCAGCTCTTTCAGTTGACCATGACGAAATCCCATTAAACGCCGGTTAGACAGGATTGTCAAGGCAGGTACAGCACATATGGGTACTCGAGGAGCTTGGTACGTCTTATCAGTCAGAATGACGTCGCTGCGTCCTACAAACTTCGGACGTTTGCCACTTTTCTTTGCGTCATTGTAGATGTGCTGAACTATTTTTTTTGCGTTCCATAATTTTAGAGGGCATTTGTGTTGTGACGAAAAAGTTTGTGGACGTCAAGTTTTTAGCATGTTGGAGGACGCAGGTCTTGCCCTGTGTTAGTTTAGCCACTATTGGACGTGAGTCACCAGTCGGCGTGTATCGACCAATTCAGTGTGCCCTATGTATCCATACGAGCTTGTCGTCTGACTCTTCTTCCAGGTTAAAGGAAGAAGCAAGAAAGGAACTTATTCTGGGTTCTGTCTGAGTAAAACAATGATAATTTGGTCACTGCATGTGAAATACAGCTAGAAAATAAAACAATGCATGTAGTTTCAACCAGATAAACACAGCGCTGTTTAAGCTGAATACAATTGACTGGTAACCAAGGCCCAGCCAGACCTTCAAAGCTGTTATCTTCAGCTTGGCTCATCATTGTATAACCACCCACTGTTTTCTCCAGAAAGAGGTGGGCATTGTTCCAACCTATTGGTATAATGAACTGGGGTGAGGGGACAGGAGAGGGGGGAGGGGGAGCAGTGCATTCAAGTCACTGATACATTGCTGCTACATTTATATGTAGATTAGACTGGCTGACAGTTGGGGTGGGGAAGGGGGGTGGGGGTATTGCCTTATCACTTACTGAACTGACTGAACAGGTAATGTATTTATCTACAGGCTGTGTAGATCAGTGGCAGCCTGATAGACAAGCTTACTGCTTGCTGGACATGTATAGATAATCGGTCAGTGGGATTGTCTGCTTATTGCTTATCACAAGGCATTCAAGTGATGAATCAGCAAAAATTCTTTCAGGCTCTAGGTTGAAGGTCGTTTGACGGATTGATCCCAAAATCAAGGTTCTCCCCTGGTGGTATATGAACCTTTATGCAATGGTTTGCAGTCATGGCATGAATACTTTTCGAGTTATCGTCCGGAAACTAAGTGTCAAAAACCTTGATTTCATCCTCATAGACCTCAGGGACCTCGAATCCGGCTCAAAAACAATAGGGTTCTTTCACATATCATTTCTGACCAGTGGTGAAAAATTGGCAAGGATATATTGAGGCAAACTAAAGTAATCCTCCGGAAACCAAACGGCAGTAAAAAAAATTACAAAAACATAAGGCCTCCCGATCTTCATTAGGCTCGGAATGCCTAATTACAGGTCTTGTTTGATTATGAAAACATACCTCTCCTCCTTCTGAACTTGACTTGGAAGCGCTTGAAGTACTGTTTGTTCTTGACAACCTTCACGAATCCTCTAACGGGTCGCTGCAAGCATACAACAAAACTGCTCAGAGATATCCATGGGAAGATACTTTCTCAAAGCACTGAGTTATAAAGGTCGACGACTTATTACCGTGACGTCTTATTGCTAATAGCTCAGTTGGTGTTCTTTTCGGCGTTTGCTGAGAAAAAATCACAAATAAAAAGCTGAGAAGCTGATGTCAAAAGTTCCAAGTCTAGAATAGGTCTAAATGGTAAATTTTTGTTGATATATATGTTTTAGCATGATATGCCTCATTTTATGATTTGGCTATGTTAAAACATGCCATGACGATCAGATTTCTCGCCGAAAAAGATTGTGCCTTGAAAAGCACTTCCGGTTGATAAATGTATGGTAGTACTTGATCGAAAAATCAGAATACAGTTTCATATATTTCTATATTTTAAATACAATATTTCGTATTTCTGCAGGCATAGAGAAAATGGTATTTCTGCAGAACTATGCTTTTGCTATATTGTCCAGAATGATTTGGCCTATATATAGCCTGACAACACCTTTCTGAAATATTGTGTCTATTTGGTCATACAGTACATAAAAAGGAAGCTTGAAGCTTCAGGAAAACAAATATGTACTGAAATTGACTACAGGTATTGAAGAGGTGCTAGAACATTTCAAATAGGGGTACCGTCAGATCATTCTGAAGACAAAATTTAGTGAAAAGCCCAAAAAAAGTGAAGCTCGTCCTTTGCTCGCAATAATACATTTTATTGATATATTATTGATAATACCTATTTCAGGGCTTGAAAATATTCAATTACTTCACACATTGCAACATCATACACACTAACAATATAGACTTTAGGACGTTGGTGGTGATCACTGTGCCCAAAGTTGTCACACTTGCCCTCATCAGGCCATTAGAAGTAGAACAAATGATCACTGAAGCCATTTCTGAAAAAGTTCTAGTCACAAAAAATAGTTTTATTTGTAGCACAATGCTCAAGGACTGTTTGCACGTAACATACCAGTGACTGCAGTGAGGTACTTTCCCATTGACTCATAATGTGTAAGTAAAGGTAACAAAATCATCAAGACAATACAATCCCCTGACCCAAAACTTGGCTAGCACACACACACATATAATATCGCAGAAGCTGTGCAATTCGATGATTAGATAAATCATTTTATACGTTTCACCAAAACGAGCATTCGTGTGTTCTGCTTGACAGAAATGACAAACATCAAAATAACGATAATATCTAGGGCTATACTTTCTGTGAGATGAATACAATGAGCGGAACATTTTTGATCCCAAACACCTCAGTGCATCCGAGTGCATATCATCCGTGAGTTTTACTGGTATCACTAGTTATTTGCTGTACAACATAATCCTTTCGCTCGCCCTGTTGTGAGTGTATTTCGTATACTGAGAAATAGGTCGGAAAATGACATATGAAATGGCTAACAACCAGAATGGTTGGCTAACAACCAGAAAGGCAAAGTTTGATGGCTAACAACCAGAAAGGCAAAGTTTCACGTTGATTGGAAGAGTGTGGATTCATGAATTTGTTACCTTTATATTTACATCATAAGTCAATGGACAGCTGGTCGTTTCCATGTTCATGATATTTACATGCAATCACTCCTTAACCAAGCAGGTCGATCATGACGCATCCGAACATGATTGACCATGCTCATTATGAATTTTCACACGAATATCCACCACTATAACAGTGTCAGCTGATCTATGAATGACTCAAACCGAGTCATAGAAACATCATCGAACTACAGTTAAAATAGTAACTAGTCACCCTAATCTGTAACTATTCAAACATCAAACTATTCAAACTACTACAACAACCAGCTTGTCCTATCAGATCAGGCTTCCCTTCTGAATACAATCTAGTTGGATATCACTTCAGCTCACTTGGTAGAGCATAGGGCATAGAATCTGTCGACCTGGCTTTGAATCATACTGGTGGCAAACACTGCTTATTCAAACAACTCCATTCCATATTAGATGTAGATTTGGATGTCTGTAATCTGTTTGTTTCTAGCATTACCGCTATTCTGGGTATCAGGATTTTAGTATACCTACTCACTAAAGTAAATAAATAATTTTGGTACAATTTATATAAAAACTTTACATTTCATTGATGAACACAGCAAATTAAATCTGAGAAGAGGGTGTTTTTCATGATGGTGATCACTTTCAGAGTGCAACCAAGCAGATTCCCACATATTGAAACACGGCACTCGGTAGTTGCCATCAAAACATAGACAACATGGATAACATAGACAAGTATTCTTACACTGAAGTAATTTTACAAAATTTATGATGCGTTGGCAGACCATGGAATGCTAGTGAAAAGTGTATTGGTTGATACTGGGTGTCTTACAAAAATGTTCACAAGGTTTTGCATGTCATGCAATATAAACTTTTCACATATCTTCGTACTGTTAGCAGTATATGCTCATCAAATATATATGGAGATCCAAATCGACATTTGGTCCAATATCGTGGACATGAACATAATATTATGTAATAAGTTACTTTTTGTACGAATCGTTGTGTTTTCCTGGGCAGTTTTTGCGCACCTCAGGAAGCTACCATTTTTCACATTCTCGATTATATACAGCACATAAACACATTAACGTGGAAAACAAATTCATTGTAAGGTAGTTCGTTCGAATCCCTGAACTATGCGGTGGAAAACCATGGAATGTGACATTGCAAGAAATATCGTGGTCATTTTGTGAAGATGTTTATGTTTATTCATAACAATTAACAGCAACATTATTTGAATATATTGGACCAGTATTAAACTCATCTCTCGTTGATGAAACATATTGCTCAGACAACTTCCGTGTTCGGCAGTTTTGAAACGAATGCCGAATGTCAATAGTTCGAAACCTATTGATTGTACTTTGGTAAATTTGTTCCATATTTCCAAAAGAAATATTCATAATATATTTTTAAAAACATCATCGGTATGTTACTATGTCTATATTGCAATAGGAAACCAGAAGACGGAACAACGGAACAAAGTTTCAAGAACAAAGTGAATGAACTCCTTTGTAATTACATGTAACAGCAATGCAGCAAAAGGCAAAAACACCGGCAGTGCTCGCTGACAAGTTATTATCTCATGTAAATTAAGCTCTCAGTCTGACACAACTCAAGGCTTGCTTATGCTGTTTTCTTCATGACAGTCTCCAGAAAAGTACGGGTTTCTGGTTGTGCTGGGGACAGTCAGCCACCAGGCAGTGACATTGTCAGTGTACTGTAGAGCAAGTGCAGGATATCTGTAGGAACAAGGACTGATTGGCAGTTTTACTGCGGCCACGGCCCATGAGTGAGGAGGGACAGATCAACACTGCACTAACAGGCTATTGTGGTAGAAACAGTTAAATAGATTAAGAAACATGGGATATTAATACATTGGTGACATTGGAAAGCAGGAAGCTAAAATGGTAACCTCTGAATAATACCATCACCTTTTGTTACGTGTCATGGGTTGACTCATTAGTTATAAGGAAAGTCGCAAAAGTAGACCATGCAGAAAATAACGACATTCTCGCAAAATTTGACTGATCAGTTATCTAAATATCCACTAGGATTGCATGTTCCGAACCAGTACTAATTAGTACGGAAGTTTGAGAATGACCTTCACTAATATCAAACTTTTTTGGAGTGGAAACAAGGTATTTCACTGTATGCATCACATCCCATAGCAATACAACAGGATAAACTGTGTGTATTGTACTTCTCTATTTGGACTAGGTGTCCGGTATATATTTCTTTATTTCAACTACTATACTGGTATATCTGTTAAAGTCGCTGGATAATATATCTGGTATACATTTCTTTATCGTTCACAGTGCATACATTTCATTGAACAAGAATCCAGGTCTACCTGAATTCGGTGAGATTTACCAGATAAGCCTGTTAAGTATTTGGAATAGGTGTCTGATTGTTCTGTTTGAATCATGTGAATGAGGTGACGCTAATGACGTCATTCAAAGAGCGTGAGGGCGGGGGCGGGGGTCTGTCTGGACGCATTCAATCTCTGGGGCTCTGTTTGGTCCATTCGAATATGTGCGCTAGTAACAAAATTTATTGTGCTTGGAATTTCCAACTGTCCGGTTTCAGAGGACCCTATTTATTTTTCGAATGGGTGGCGCTAGTGACGTCCTAACCACATAATTATGTAACTTATTATGTAACTTATTACAAGACCTGATTATATAACCTATTACCTAACCACCTATTATATGACCTATAACCTATTTTGTAACCTATTACGTAGCAAATAAAACCATATGACGTCGTATAACCACCTTTCATGTAAGCACCTATTACATAACCACCCACTATGTCCTGTAACTATCAAAACCGAAATTATGTAACGTATAACCACTTGAGGAAACCATGATCTCCCCATAACTAACACACGAGAAGGTGTAGGTGGTTATGTAACCAGAAAAAAAAATCCGCGTGCTTAGCACAAGCATTGATTATTGTTGTGACGTTATAATCCAGATACCTTTTAATTTTCGAAGCCAACAGGAACGTGTGTGATAGTGATTATCAGGTTAGTCAGGTTTTTTTTTTATCCATAGCTTAATTGACCCCCAACGCTGCAGACGCCAACACATCACATAGTGTTTTCATCCAATTAATTCACTTGCATTTGTAATTCAAGGAATTCACTATATTAGGTATTTAAAGTAATTGTAGTAGAATTACTAGTAGAATTACAAGTAATTCACTATATTGGTGGTAATAGATTGATTCTTACACTATATCAAACACGAGAAGTGACACAATAGTATATGCCAAGCATTATATATTTTTTTACTGTATCACCTCATTCTCGTGAGCTCGGCTTGGTTCTTAGGCTTGGCATTATGCTACTAGTTGAAACAGCTGATTTCCAATGCACTGGCATCTATATATCGACCTCTATGATGTTGTAGAAGCTGAAAAACGCTGGTTTTGATTTTGGCAACCAGAAACGTAAGACGAAACGTTTTTGGTTTGAAAATGATCATAAACAATAATATAAGTATGTACCTATTTACTAAACAACCAGCCAAAATAGGACTAATACTGAGTTGAATGTATTTAATAAGCACGGAACTTTAGATTGAAAATGTACTGAACACGACTTTGCGTGATTATTATAAAATAAAACTATATACATAGCAAATTACATGGATATTATTGTGCATATTGAACTATTTTATCATAACATTGAGTGATGGATGGATATGGACGAAATCTGATTAGTATGAGTCTGAAAACAAGTCTGTAAATAATGGGGCACAGCTTGCAATATTTGGGAAACCAAGAGTTTGTTTCAATATTCAATCACAAGATTCCATTTTGATATACATATTATAAGTACGAAAATTAACCATTTAACAATGTACAACATCCGTTTCAGTTTATGTATATGGAGCACCTGGATCAGTGGATTAGCTTAAACAAAATAAACTGCAAAACAATTCAGTGCATTCTATCAATAGGGGCTTTGATTTTTTTCGGAGAAAAGTGAAGTATGTATCAGTTTTTGTTGCTGATGCATATATTCTGAATGAGATATTGCCATAGAATTGGTTATTGTGGTACTAGGGTTCCACCAACATGTAAACCAGCAATTAACATGGCGTACTAGCGTTTGCACTTTATGCGAACGATAACATGACTGAGTTGCCTGAAAGGTGAAAGGAAATTGGTTTGCATGCATTCACCTTGACCTTCGCCACACAGCTGGACCTTCCTTGCTATGGGAAGAAGACTTCGTATAACCATCGGTGATGTGCAAGGATTGAGTTACGTGTGATGTATTATTAGATTCCATATGTTATGTAGGAATATGTAATTCAAATGTAATAAGTGTTGAGTGACTTGCGAGAAGAGATACATTGAAAAGACCACTACTCTAGGGCGTGCACAACTTTGCGTGGCTTTTCACAAATTGTTTTGGTTACCCTTCTTGCTGTTCAACTCTGGCACCTGGGACACATGCAAATGTCAGCTCTCTCGCAGCAGAGCTCGGCGGGGCTTCCACAGAAAAGTCAGACTCTTTCAAAGTTCAGAGCAACTCTACTTCATTCAGAAAATACATGCTTATTTATACTTTCGTCTTGACATGGCATTCTAGGTGAAAAAGTGCGGGTTACCCCACTGGCCAATCACCAACGGCTGATATACTGATAAGACTGGGATAATAGAGCCCAGGAGAGGAGCGTATTCCCGGCCAGACACTGACCCAGGCAGGGGCACGCTGCCGTGTCATCACGCTGGGGAACTAGTCCGCCAAACCTGGGATTGGTTGGCACATCCTGGGTTATGCAATGAACATCCTGGGTGTATTGTACGCGCATCCTGGGTTCAATGATTGCACTGATAAGAAGCCAGCCAACATAGTTATAAACTCAATAACTGAACAACCAAGTATATATTGAACAATCTGCCCACTACATATTATGATTAAGTTGTTTCAGCAATAATACATAGTTAAGTGAGATAAATGAACCATATAGGTAGGTATATAGACGTGGAATCAATACCCAGTATCAAGTATTCCGAGCAAACAAAACAGGGTCCGTTATCCAATCTCATAGTCCGGGGACAGAAAGTCATATCAGGCATACGAAGTGAGAGAAAACAAACATGACAGGGAAACTCATGAACCACCGTAAATGGCCATCAGGAGGTGAAATCAGGTGTTCCGGAAAGAGTGAGCATTTCCTGCCCCACTAGTGGCACCCGTCATGAATTCCCCAAAATTAACATGAAAATAGATCTAGTTGCATGGCAGACATGGATTTGCTGTATTTATCAACCAGATCATGATGACGTCCATAGAATTTCTTAAACGCAGCGATAAGTCTTGGTAAAACATATCCTTGTCGTAGCAGTTTAGAGACTAGCTGGGCACTTCGATAGACAAAGTCCTCATATTTGCAACTAGCTCTGGAATAGCGTATAAGTTGAGAAACAAACACACCATATGCCGGTGACATAGGAATGTTGCTGCTTAGAAAAGGGAAATTGACTATGGAAAAATTGAAATCATCACGTTTGTCATATAATCTAGTTGACAGGTTAGAATCATTATCAATCTCCAACCTCAGGTCTAGATAGTTGGAAAAATTAGCGGATTCTGTAGTATCCTTAATTTCAAGTTCCTTAGGATATATGACATCCAAATAATCACCAAACTTGGGATTATTTAGCGACAATACATCATCTATGTATCGGAAAGTGAAATTAAAATTACATGTTAGTTTCTTAGAACCTCCTCTTTGTAAATGTTGGATAAAATCTGATTCATATGAGTATAAAAACAGGTCTGCCAATAATGGTGCACAGTTTGTACCCATGGGAATACCAATAGTTTGTTGAAATATTCGACCACCAAATTCCACAAAAATATTATCAATCAGAAAATTAACCATATTTACCACATCTATTTCAGTATATTTGTATGGGGCATCAGAGTCGCCTTTAACAAAATAAGCGGTATTATATTTAACTACAATATAGTGGTACCGACGTTGTCCCTTTTTAGAGAAAAATGAATTATTGATTAGTTTTTTAAGCTGAGATTTCAGTTCAGAATGAGGTATAGTTGTGTACAAAGTGGAGAAATCAAATGTTTTGATAGACGTTACTTTTGAAAGTGTGTGCGCATGTAGATATTCCAATAAAGATTTGGAATTTTTTAATATCCACATTTGGTTTATACCACTTCTAGAATAGATGGTTTCAGAGTACTTTTGGAAACCCTGTTTAATTTTAGACAATATAGTAGTTAATATTTTAGAAAGGGCTTTGGTAGAACATGATGCTGAACCTGAAATATATCTTCGTTTGTGTGGATTTTTGTGCAACTTTGGGATCCAATATAAGTTCGGTAGATTAGAATCTTTACATGAGGTAGTAATACCAAACGAATGCAATACAGACAAATGATTTGATAAGATATCCTGTTTGGGCACGGTAATGGCTTGGTATGTACTATTGGGATTAGTATTGTTGGCAATACCCAGTTCGTCAAACAGGCACTGTATATAGTATGCTTTACAAACAAAAACAACATTATTAGAAGCTTTATCTGCAGGGACAATGACGAACCTTTCTTGAAGTTTCAACAAACTATTAGTAACCACGGGATCATTGAAGACAGAGCTATATTTAGTACTAACTGACTTTGACAAAACATTGATGCGTTTGTTTACCAATGACCTAATCTGTTTGACCCATTCTGACAGAGAATCAGTTTCTGCCAATGTCACCAATGTATTATGTCCAATAACCCTGTCCAATAACCCTGCTGTATTGGACATAACCAAACTGTCTCATTTGATTGACCATTTTGCATTACCTAGGTGCAAGTTAACATTGACCTTTCCCACAGCATGGAATGGGTGACTTCCCTGATATCACATCCCCCTGGGAAACTACTGCTACACAGTTTAACCTCCCAGGCGCAAAAAAAAAAAAGTTCATATTGTAGAACATAAACATAAAGACTTGTTGTTGGAAGAATATAGAATAGAATGTCCACTTGCTGATTGGCGGGTTGCTTGCAGGTTGGACACCATGAAAATTGGCAATATTCATGTCTACATTCAGTGAAATCCATATAGAAAATAACTACAGCATGATGATTTTTAGCAACAAACACATGTTTCCTATTAAATTCTGGTGAGTACATAAGTCTCTGGTCTGTGGTATACAGCTGCCCTCGACCCATTGAACCCTGCAGGTCATGAAAGTAGAAAATCAATGACAAATGTACAGAGATGTCAGTGATCCTCAACGGAACAAATTGAAAGAACGAAGTTGAATGAACTCCTTTGTAATTACATGTAACAGCAATGCAGCAAAAGGCAAAAACACCGGCAGTGTTCGCTGACAAGTTATTATCTCATGTAAATTAAGCTCTCAGTCTAACACAACTCAAGGCTTGCTTATGCTGTTTTCTTCATGACAGTCTCCAGAAAAGTACGGGTTTCTGGCTGTGCTGGGGAGAGTCAGCCACCAGGCGGTGACATTGTCAGTGTACTGTAGAGCAAGTGCAGGATATCTGTAGGAACAAGGACTGATTGGCAGTTTTACTGCGGCCACGGCCCATGAGTGAGGAGGGATAGATCAACACTGCACTAACAGGCTATTGTGGTGGAAACAGTTAAACAGATTAAGAAACATGGGATATTAATACATTGGTGACATTGGAAAGCAGGAAGCTAAAATGGTAACCTCTGAATAATACCATCACCTTTTGTTACGTGTCATGGGTTGACTCATTAGTTATAAAGAAAGTCGCAAAAGTAGACCATGCAGAAAATAACGACATTCTCGCGAAATTTGACTGATCAGTTATCTAAATATCCACTTGGATTGCATGTTCCGAACCAGTACTAATTAGTACGGAATTTTGAGAATGACCTTCACTAATATCAAACACTTTTGGAGTGGAAACAAGGTATTTCACTGTATGCATCACATCCCATAGCAATACAACAGGATAAACTGTGGGTATTGTAGTTCTCTATTTGGACTAGGTGTCCGGTATACATTTCTTTATTTCAACTACTATACTGGTATATCTGTTAAAGTCGCTGGATAATATATATGGTATACATTTCTTTATCGTTCACAGTGCATACATTTCATTGAACAAGAATCCAGGTCTACCTGAATTCGGTGAGATTTACCAGATAAGTCTGTTAAGTATTTGGAATAAAGAAGGTGTCTGATTGTTCTGTTTGAATCATGTGAATGAGGTGACGCTATTGACGTCATTCAAAGAGCGTGAGGGCGGGGGCGGGGGTCTGTCTGGACGCATTCAATCTCTGGGGCTCTGTTTGGTCCATTCGAATATGTGCGCTAGTAACAAAATTTATTGTGCTTGGAATTTCCAACTGTCTGGTTTCAGAGGACCCTATTTATTTTTCGAATGGGTGGCGCTAGTGACGTCCTAACCACATAATTATGTACCTTATTATGTAACTTATTACAAGACCATATTATATAACCTATTACCTAACCACCTATTATATGACCTATAACCTATTTTGTAACCTATAACGTAGCAACTAAAACCATATGACGTCGTATAACCACCTTTCATGTAAGCACCTATTACATAACCACCCACTATGTCCTGTAACTATCAAAACCGAAATTATGAAACATATAACCACTTGAGGAAACCATGATCTCCCCATAACCAACACACGAGAAGGTGTAGGTGGTTATGTAACCAGATAAAAAATCCGCGTGCTTAGCACAAGCATTGATTATTGTTGTGACGTTATAATCCAGATATCTTTCAATGTTCGAAGCCAACAGGAAGGTGTGTGATAGTGATTATCAGGTTAGTCACAGTCTTGACAGAAACCAAGCAAATCACCGATGAGTCACAGATGTATGGCTCTCCATTTTACATCACCTTTTTTGCAAATATTTAATCCCCAATGGTGCACCTGCCAAGACATCACAGTCCTAGTGTTTTTTATCCATACCCTAAAGTTGACCCCCAATGCTGCAGACGCCATGACATCACATAGTGTTTTCATCCATTTGACTCTACCACAGTCATCTGAGGTCATTGTTGTTTTGTTGATTTCGTTCCCTTGATGATGTTCTCGGCAAGAAATGATATCCATGGTAAAACTATTCGAATAGCATGGACTGCACTGGGTTGGCATGGACAGAATGCCAAGTAAAATTGAATGTTCCATATTTGTCATGCCACATGGGTCGGGCTCCTATGTATTTCTATGTAATGCGCCTATTTATATCTGTAAATGTACATGAAAAACACAACAACATAAAATGGCACAAACAAATGCAAATTCACTTGCATTTGTAATTCAAGTAATTCACTATATTAAGTAACTCGAGTAATTCTAGTAGATTTACTAGTAGAATTACAAGTAATTCACTATGTTGGTGGTAATAGATTGATTCATACACTATATCAAACACGAGAAGTGATATACACAATAGTATATACCAAGCATTATATATTTTTACTGTATCACCTAATTCTCGTGCGCTTGCCTTGGTTCATACGCATGGCATTATGCTACTAGTTGGAACAAACTGATTTCCAATGCACCAGCATTTATATATCGACCTTTATGATCTTGTAAATGCTGAAAAAAGGCTGGTTTTGATATTGGCAACCAGAAACGTAAGACGAAACGTTTTTGGTTTGAGAATGACCATAAACAATAATATGAGTATGTACCTATTTACTAAACAACCAGCCAAAATAGGACTAATACTGAGTTGAATGTATTTAACGATCATGTTGATAATCCACGTAATATGCTTCTTGCTAAACACATTAGATTACATCCCAGGACAAGTTCGCAGTTCGCAAATACGGAATGCTACATAGTGAAATATCGTATGACTAGTTTATCGTGATTTCTCAAGGATATATTGATTGTATATGGATAATTGTTTGTTCGTATGTGTGTGAGGTGATATAGAACAGTTGTAGACCAACTTTTCCGTGATTTGTGGAGTTTATTTTATGGTATTTGGACTTCTATTCGAAGCGCACTTTGAATTCACTGAACCGTGACATCTTGGTCTCAGCGGTAAGGTCAAGGACGAATACCCATTTCCGTCAAGAATGTAAACAAATACAATGGCGAGCGTCAGTGTCAGGGAAACTCGCCTCTCGTCGATGAAAAATAAGAAGAATGTGCCCAGTGTCCGTGACAACAGTAGATCTAGTGCCAGCGTCAGTAACGTGCCTGATTCGACGCAAGCAGAAACAGCAAAAGAAACAGATTCCGAATCGGCAAGTGCAAGTGACATTGTAACTGAGCCGCACACGTCCTGGCATGATTGCCACGATGACAGCGATGTCGATGACGAGCAGTTAGCAGCCCTGTGTGAGCAACAACTTGAGAGTGCTAGCAACCAGCCACATGCACAGCAATCCTCGAATCAGAGCAGTGAAGCAAAGTCGTCAGGGACAGTTGAGTCAAAGGTTAGTGCTGACCCAACCGCTACAAATGATGTTACATACAAGGACCAAGAAATCATACATTTGACAAAAATGCTACAACAAGTTCTGTCCAATCAGAGTGAGATGTCGGACAAAATAATGGCGGTGCAAGAATCCCTCTCGGAGGTGAGGACATCTTTTGAAGCTAAGCTTGATGAAGTCTACAAAACAGTATACAATGTCAAAGAAGAAACAGACCTAGAGCTGGAAAAGGTCCGCAAAGATCTGAGCAGTGAATTAGAAAATCTTAATGGACGCATCAACTCAATAGAAAAATCGTTGAACCCACCTCTAAACCCGGATACAACAATTGTAGCAACTAACTTGCCCAATGATGACACCGACCTCGTTAAGAAAAGTGAGGATTTGATTCATAACGGACTCGGCATTAATGACACGACAGTTGTGAGAGCTATGCGGATGAGAGCACGGGGGACCAAGCCAGGAATAGTGAAAATTGAACTCCCTTCACTGGAAGATAAGATTCGTGTCCTTAGAGCAAAGGGAAAGCTATCAAAATCAGCGAATCCTAACCACAAATATGTGTACCTTCGCAGTTCTAAGCCACATTCTGAAAGGGTCGTAGAGAACAATTTCCGTACTTTGATTGACCTTCTTCCAGAGCTGAAGGGTCGATTTCATGTTGCTGGTCAAGGACGTTTGGTGCGAAATGAAAAGGAGCCCATTGACAATATCACTACCAAAGCTAGCAGTGTTAATAACCTTGGACCCTATTCGCTTCAGCCAACACCGCAGGCTCCGTCGTACCCACCGCCCGGCCCTGGACAGTATGAAATTCCGACCGGACCCCCACAGTTTTACACCCAAGCTCAACCCCGACAATGGTCGCCAACAGGATCTGCTGTTCAGTCTCAAGCAGCGCTGGTTTCCTCAGTACCACCTAGTGTACCTGGTGCACCACGTTCAACTTCGCCTGTGATTGGCTCCGTCAGTGACTTTCCTATTTTTCCACAACCTCAACAGTCGGGGTGACCAGTTGGGTAGTGAACTATCCCTGTTGGCCTGGAATGTTCATGGACTGAATAATATTTTAAGTGAGAATGTAACTGAATATCTAAATAAGTTTGATGTGGTTACCTTAACAGAAACTTGGACCTCGGGCGATGGAGATCTCGATGAAATTCTGCCTGACTACACTGCATACACTGTGCACGGCAACCGGAGGGCGCGTAGAGGACGAACCCCGGGCGGCATTGCAGTTTTCATAAGAAAAACCATTGATTTCATGTTTGAATGTGTGCTCAAATCAGAAATTGGAATTTATTTGAAAGTTGATCAGTGTTATGTGCAGAATTTTGAATGTGGAGTTGTTGTAGCCTGTTTGTATATTCCGTGTGAACGTTCAAGTTTTTATAATGTCACAATGAATCATGAAAATGGAATTCAGATATTGGAGGATGAGCTGGCAGGTATTATTGCCGAACCATCAGAGATAATTCTAATGGGTGATTTTAATGCACGTTGTGGGAATCTTGCAGACTATGTTATTGACGATAGTGGTAAATATCTCGACCTCCCTTTGTGGTGGCCGGAGGACAATTTTCACCAACCAAGAGTGTCAAGAGATGTTGAGATAAATAATTTTGGTCGTTCACTCGTTGATTTGTGTAGAAGGTTCAATGTACACATGTTAAATGGTAGGTCAGACTCTGATTCACCTGGAGACTTTACTTTTTGCTCATCAAGTGGAAAGAGTGTAGTTGACTATATGATTGTTACAACAGCCTTGATGTCTGATATGAGAAATTTCACAGTGGGTGATACAGATGAATCCGACCACTTCCCAATTTCTTGTACATGGCTAGGTATAGTTTCTCCAAACTCTAATGATAAACGAAGGAATGTATGTACTGGTATTGTAAAGTTGACTGAACAACATGATGAAGGCTTAGTTCAACCAACCCGATATGTTTGGAATCCACAAACACGTGATGAGTTTCAGTGTATTCTAAGAGATACTGTAAGTAACAACATGCTAGAGGACTTCAATTGTTGTATTGCCAATAGTGATGTAAACCACGCCCTAGAGTGTATCATCAGTGTTGTTAGTCGTGCAGCAAATAATATGAAGAAGAAACCAGCTCCAAGAAAGTGTGTAAAACCGAAAATCAATTACAATGCAAAGTGGTGGGATGATGAGTGTCAGAATGTCAAGATAAAAAAACAAACCTACCTGAAAAATTATAGGTTACATCGAACTGATGCAAGTTTACAACAGTATCTAGAGGTGAGGAAGTGTTACAAAAGATTATGCAGGGAAAAGATGTTTAAGTACAGACAACGTCTCCACAAAGAACTTTATAAATCAACAACTTTTTGTAATAAACAAATGTGGGACAGTGTCAAAAACTTGATTGGGACATCAATACAGGTTGATAAAAATATATCAGTAGATACATGGTATGATCACTTCTGTACTCTGCTGAATAGACATTCAAACATTGATGAAGATTTTAACATTATAGTCACAAATGAAATGTCTGATCATGATGAATTGTGTGAATGTTGTGTTAACAATGAACCTAATCTATTGAATGACACTATAAATACTGCAGAAGTTTCATCTGTTCTAGATAACTTACCGTTAAAAAAGGCACCGGGTGTTGATGGGTTGCCGTACGAATTTTTTAAATTCTCAAAGGACATACTGTTGGATAAACTTTGTGTATTGTTCAATACAATTCTGAACACCGGTGTTTTTCCTAGCCAGTGGTGTGATGCGATGATAAGTCCGCTGTACAAGAAAGGAGTTAAATCTGATGTCCAGAATTATAGAGGCATATCATTGCTCTGCTGCCTCGGCAAAATTTTTACAAAGATATTAAATAATAGGCTTGTGGCTTGGTCAGAGTGTAATAACAAGTTAAGCGAATGTCAAGGAGCATATCGCAAGGGCAGATCAACTGTGGATCATATATTCTCATTGTACGCTGTTGTGACAAAATATTTACGGAAGCGTTCAGGCAGATTTTATGTAGCATTTGTTGACTTCGCATGTGCTTTTGATTCTGTTCCCCATTCCATCTTGTGGTTCCGCCTTGCACGGACAGGTGTGCATGGTAATATTCTAAAGGTGTTAAGATCAATGTACTCGCAATTACGCTCATGTGTCAAAACGCCACTTGGTATTACAAAGTGTTTTGATTGTTCTATTGGTACGCGTCAAGGTTGTATGATCAGCCCGTTTCTATTTGCATTGTACATTAACGAACTGGTCGATAAATGTCACAATTTGCTTTGCCCAGGTATACAGATAGATGACGATTTTTCAGAATTGCACATGTTAATGTACGCTGATGATATTTGTATTATGAATGATACAGTCGGGAGATTGCAGACGCAGTTAAATATTTTATCATCTTTTTGTTCAGAGAACGGATTGTCTGTAAATTTAACAAAAACAAAAGTTATAGTTTTTAGAAACGGTGGTCAATTAAGACGAAATGAGAAATTTTATTTCAATAATGAAAAGCTAGATATTGTGTCTCATTACAAATATCTCGGTATTTTGTTTTCTAGTCGTTCTCGTTGGTCTGCTGCTCTAAGTCTATTGTCCACACAGGCAGAGAAATCAATCATTTTATTAAAGCGAATGTTCAGTAAAATAGGTGACATACCAGTTAAACTCTCTATGACATTATTTGACAGGATGGTAGTCCCTGTCCTGTTATATGGTTCTGAAGTCTGGGGCACTCAAAAGCGAGAAACTATAGAAATTGTGCACAGAAAATATTGTAAGTTTGTACTTGGTCTGTCATACAGTACTCCTAACTCCGCAGTTCTGGGTGAACTTGGGCGATTTCCATTGTCTGTTTTGTATAAAGTAAGATGTATAAAATTTTGGGTAAATATCGTATGCGATCTCCATAATACCAGATTGAGAAACTCACTATATAAAATGTTGAAAATTTTCGATGAATCAGGTGGTCACAACTGGACAAGTGATGTGAAACATATGCTATACTCGCATGGTTTTGGAGAAGTATGGATTAATCAGTGTGTTGGAAATATTGATGTTTTTATAAATGTATTTAAACAACGTGTAATGGACATGGGAGAACAAAACTGGCATGATGAACTTAATAGTAATTCAAAGCTTGACCTGTATAGCACTTACAAAGACACACTTGTCTGTGAACATTACCTTGCAAGCGACATTATCAGGAAGTATCGAGTATCACTATCTAAACTTCGATGTGGAAACCATAGGCTAGCAGTGGAAAGTGGCAGACATTCAAAGGTCGATAAGAATCTCCGCTTATGTAAATATTGCAGTGATAATGGTGTGGTTGTAATTGAGAATGAATTTCATTTTATTATTGAATGTCCACTCTATAAGGAGCTTAGGGCAAAGTATCTATCTGATTACCTAACATCAAGGTTTTCTCCATCTATCACATTCCAGAATATTATGTCCAACAAATCCTGTGCAAAAAATTTGTCATTTTTCACCTATCATGCATTTTGTGTCCACAAATCTTTTGTCAGTATCTGAAAATTGTGTAAAAGTTTGTGTGTATTTGTATTTGTTTTGTGAGCATTCTGTATGAAGTATGTATGTAAATGTTATACTGTTAAATGTCCTTGTATGCATATGGGCCAGTGGCCTAGATGAAGAATGAATAAACACAAACACAATATACTGAAACATGAGAGATTTCATAGCACATCTACATAGCACATCGATCTGTTAGATAGAAGGGGCGATAGATGGGGAGATAGATAAATGGGGAAATTGGGAGATCGGAAGACATTACTTCATTAATCCTACACGGAAATTCGATTTACATGATTACAAAGTGACATTATTGTAAATAAAGTTATACATACAAATATACAAGCAGTGAGACATGGAATCTCATCATCGAGCACATGAGGCTTGTGAAGGCGGATGGAGGTGGGGACGAACGAGCGACTATAATGACTGGTGCGACACCTCAGAGACTGAAGCCTCACACCCGATCGGAGCATCTGGTAATTGTTATGTAAAGGGTGTGTAACATCAGCCATGATAGTATGACAGCTTTGGTTTCATATATAACAGAAACATAAGATATCAATATTGTGATTGTTCGGGATGGTTGGGGATGGTCCTTGTTGGTGTCCTTTTGGGGCCCGAATGGTTCGGCATCGTCCGTACTGATTCGTGTTCGTCCTTGTAGACACCAAGTTTGCACAATGTTAGTCAGGGATTGTCCGTGGTGGTATGTGTTTACACTGTGTTGGCCAAGATGGACTGTGGCGGTACCGTGTTGGATCTGGGTTGATCCATGTTGGTAGCTGGGCTCTGCTGGGTTGGTCCAGGGTCGTCTGTGTTGCCACCGTGTAGGTTTCATGGTGACGGCCGTGAGTAATTTTTTTGCAAGGCATCCCGGATCACCCGTACCATGTTATCTCATGATCCATGCTCCTCCGTGTGCGTTCTTGGTGTGCCATGCCGGTCCGGCTGCATATGGCACTAGAACTTTAGTCTACTAGTTATATAACACACGCGTCTTTGTAGATATATCTAAACCTTTGTAAAATAAAATATGCATACTGTTTCAGTGTGTTATATTGATGTGTATACATATGCCACACTGCTGACTTGTCAACCACCTTGTCAACTACATGCAAGTAAATTCGCAGAGTGATGTCCAAATTAGATACATGTATTCCCCCTCCTTAGCCACTGTCAGAGATATGAAATATCACATAAAGTTAAGATGCAGTTGTTGAATACATCAGTGTTTTCCCCAATTGCGTCTGCTTTTCATGACCTTGTTGCATCTGAAATAGATTGTAATAGCCACATTTCAACCTGAATAATCCAGGTTTTTTTATACCCATTAATCAACTGAATGTATCTACAAGTAATTACTAGTGGATTGATTGAACTGTAGAGGGATAGCGTTCATTATTGATGTGCTTCCGTCGCCCATGCAAGCAAGATTACGAAGCTTAATACGAAGATTATGATGTCCCTTGATATGATTTAATGAATCATGTTTCTTTGTGTAATTATATTAACTTTGTCAGCTTACATGATGATAAAGTACATGAGTATATTCCAGTCTTCTACTTTGGCAGAAGATTGGAAGGAAGCGACATTAGTATGTAGATAACTATCCAGTGATGCTTCAGCAGCATCATACATCAAAGTCAAACCATTACGAGTCTTTGACAACAGACAACAAACTATCAGTTTGAGAGCACAGGCTGCTCCCTCTTTCGGAAACTCAGGTTGTAACATTCAAGGCCCTGTACTGTATTGGGTGTTATGTACATGTATTCCAAGTCATATCGTGGCAGATCTGCCTAAATGCTTTCAACTTGAAAGATCCATGCCCAAATTTCATTGCTTTAATTGACGTGATATTCCACGAGGATGGAATGTTTGATACTGATGTTCGGTATTGCACTGCTATTGGTGAATAGGCCCACTAGGCCTATGTCTGAGGCCTCTTTCACAAGTATTGAAAAATACCTTGGCCAAATAATTTAGGAGTTAGCCTACTAACACACCGTGAAACCATGTGGAGCGCTCAGAATCGTGAATGGACATCCGGTATGCTGGTGACTACATTAAATGGTAAGAGTTCGAAATAACTGCCTAAATAACAAGAACTTTGTGACCTTACTCAAGGAACAACCTGGTGGGAACAACTACCGTGTCACTGCTTCTGGCAAGATCGTGAGGAAGGTGGACGAACAGCTGGGTCAGTGGAGCAAGGGTGGTCCAGTTTCAGGGTACACAAGCAATGATGACAGGGTGTCCAATGCTGGAACAGACTCCGCAGCTGATCTTCAACCTAACAACGTTCACATGGCATAACCCACACACGCGTAGGACAGTCTCCAGCCCAAGCGGTCACCGAGAGCTGAACTGACTGATATCATTGTGTCTAGTTGGAATGTCAATGGTTGGACAGACCATAATTCACTACTTAGGGAAAATATTATTAAAGGTAAAAATACTGACAAGTAAGTAAGTAAGTAAATGCTTTATTTAAGTGACATGTAGATTTGAAGCAAATATATGAACATGAATATGAACAACGTACCCAGCCTCACAAGGCTTATAAGTCACTACATACAAAAATTATACATTATAATATATACATATGTGATTGCCGTATATCCCATACATAAATAATGTGCAAGCTGTTTTTGGCAATTCCTGTTGATAAAGATAAATTTACTGTGAGGATCCAGAGACAGAAAATTTAAATTAAATTTTGAAATGTCACAAAATAACCGAGTTCTTATTTCCTCATATATAGGACATTCAATTAAAAAATGAAATTCATCCTCAATAATATTTTCATTACAAAATTTACACACTCTGTTTTCTATATCTGTATTATTATATCTTCCTGTTTCAATATGTAGAGGTAATATACCTAATCGAAATTGAGCTATGATGCATCGACATTTGTGGGACATGTAATTCAAAACATAAGACTCAGTACCAAAATTATCTTTGAATTTAACATAAGTACGAAGTTTTGGTTTGTCTCTTACAGATGATAACCAGGATGTACTCATATTATTATTGAGAACATTTTTCACATTCAGTATATCACATAATTGTCTGCCTGGCATTACATCATTCAATCCACACATTACAAATATTTCTTTCAATTCCGACGACCAGTTATTTTGGCAGAGTTCCAAATCAACATTAAAAATGAATTTAGTAAGACGTGTATCGTCCATTTTCATCATTCTATTCCAAAACTGGATCATTTTAAGAAAACGTCGATACCTTGGACACAACCAACCCATATCCCCCTCTAGACCAGCAACGGCGGCATATCTATGAACACCTGAATAGTATCTCAACGCCCGATATTGTAGATGATTGGTGCAAATAAAATCTTTATAACCCCATATTTCGCTTCCATAATCACACACACTAGCAACGCCACAATCATACATTTTACTGTGTCAACAAAGGGATGTTCTGTTGTTGATTATATTATCACATCACACGATTGTGTCGAGAAATGTGCTTCATTTCACGTTGATTTAACAAATGACCTTGTTGATCAATATGACTGTATACATTTGTTGTCAGAAACTTGTAAGGAGCCTGACCACTCCATGCTTCCTGCAACATTTCCAGCGACAGTTTATGTAGAATCTGTAGATGAAAGTAATGTATGTATAGGATAATGCCCTAGGCTGAGTTTTTCTCACGAATAGAAGCCGTAGGCATTATCCGACATAGTGCATGTACCTCAATCCCCCCCCCTTCTGACACAACCCGCCACTCCCCCCTCCCATTCATTTAGTTCATAAACAACATATCAAATACATTTTACGTAATTGAATATAAACAACAAAACTGCAAATGCAACGCACAGTCCTTGCTCAATCAAGTGTATCCGTCAGGAAAAGCGTTGGATCTATTACCCGCTGCAGAATTTACTTCACCACATGACTCAGCTCCTAGATTCGTACATTCAACCCTAGACGGCATTCTGTTGTTATGGTTCTGGTGGACTCGCACTGCGCCTTTGAATTGTTTTCCCCCCTGGTAACGTGTTTGTGAGTATTGCTCAAATAGAACCCTATAAAAGCAAACGCGGCAAAAGGCGCGCTCACTTTTAAACAGCAAGCTACGTGACAACAACTTTTCGTGATAAAAAATGCAGCACAGGGATAACGTCGCATGCGGATATAAACGCGTGTTCTGACGCGCGTGTTTGTTGGATATAGTTGCAAAACCTCATTCATGGGAATGACTCAAATGTTTTGGTGTGACCAGATGCCGTGCATGGCCCAAGTACCATACACTGCGCCTTGATACTACTCGTCCACTAAATGAATGCCATTTAATCCGTATGTCACCTTTTTAATCCTTATTGAATATAGAAGAAGGCACAGTTTATGATACTTGGGCCCAGTGGATGAACAAAGTACCAGATTTGTGAACCGGTGAGTAATATATCAGGCTTATTCCTTTGAATTCAAAACAAATTTAGCATTTTCTCTTGCATTATCTAACGGGTTGTACCCGTGTACAAGAATTGAATCATAATTGAACAAATGCCTCAACAAATATCTTTATCTTCCATTCTTTCAATCCTTATAAGGAAATAAAAACGATTTAATCACATGTATTTACAGAATTCCTCGTAAAATCACTATGACCGATTCTAAGGTTTGATCCATGACTTCAACGTACGACTGGTAAGTTTTTTTTTAAATTTTGTGCTATTCGTGCATAATATGGCAATGTAAAAGTTCTGTTCAAATTGTTCTCACAATACAAATGCCGAATAGTTATAATCTTCATTTTAAAAGGAAAACTGAAACATGCATGTTTGTATATCTCCTTCATATTTGCAGGAAAATTACGTTATACCTGATCTCTGGATGTTTCTCCAGGATTCCGGTACAAGTGCGGATATATATGTATGTGGAATATCGCAGGATTATCTAAGCCTCCGGAACTCCAAGGATATTGTGGATATATACGTTTTCACTGGATTTCTGCAGAGGATTTCATGAACCAAATATCAAAATATTAACCACAAAACTCTTTATGACCAATGGATTCAACTAGCACACCATTATTGTAACGATTAGCTGTCCACGATTAGTTTATGTACACCGAGTAATATAATCATAATACGTTGTACATGTATATGCTTGGCAATAAAAAAATACAATTTCCAGTTTGTTTACATGTTCACCATGATCTATTTTCACTCGATACCTGGGACAGGTATTTATTGGAAATAGATACCTCGCAGACAGGTATTTATTACAAATAAATACCTGCTCGAGACAATAGAATCATGCACTATCTGGTGTGAATGTTTATGATCATGATGAAGGATGTTTGAAGCGGTATAATTTCAAAGATATTCCAGATGAATTTATGGCGTCTGACATGTGGCGAAGTAATGTTGTACAAACAGTCAGTAATATCGAAAGATGTCTTGTTACACAGCAATATAATGTCGATAAATTGTATGAGAATATTTGTAAAATGTTCCATAATGAAATGGATAAATTTCTCACATGTAGTAGTAAAGGTAAAATCCAACACAAAGTTTTCAAAGCACAAAAACCATTTTGGAACAGAACTTTAAATGTTATATGGAAAAAATTAGCCCAAGGGCTAAGAAAGGTTACCGGACAATATATATTTTAGATATTAGTATTTTGTCCCGTGACCTTGAAAATAAGGTCATTGGTCAATTCGAGGACACGAATAATATTTGGCGTAAGTCATTTCTAGTATGTCCACAATTGATTCCTAAGCTGTAAAGTCAATAATAAGCGTGATATTAGCCGTTATGTCCTGTGACCTTGAAAATGAGGTCAAAGGTCAAATTCAAGGTCATCAGAATATTCAGCATTTATCATTTCCTATATGTCCACAATTGATTCCTAAGCTGTAAAGTCGATAATAAGCAAGATATTAGACATTTTGTGCTCTGACCTTGAAATCGAGATCAGAGGTCAAATTCAAGGTCACGAGAATATTCAGCATATATCATTTCCTATATGTCCACAATTGATCCCTAAGCTGTAAAATCGATAATAAGTGAGATACTAGCCATTTTGCCCTGTGACTTGAAAATGAGGTCAAAGGTCAAATTCAAGGTCATCAGAATATTCGGCATTTATCATTTCCTATATGTCCACAATTGATTCCTAAGCTGTAAAGTCGATAATAAGCAAGATATTAGACATTTTGTGCTCTGACCTTGAAACCGAGGTCAGAGGTCAAATTCAAGGTCACGAGAATATTCAGCATATATCATTTCCTATATGTCCACAATTGATTCCTAGTCTCTAATCTCAATATTAAGTGAGATATTAGGCTTAATGTGTCCCAAAATAAAGCATAGGAGAATTTAACATGGGAAAGTCCCATTTGGGCCGAGTTTGGGCCAAAAATAGCCCACTTCGAGCGATTCAAGGGCAAAGAAATTTATACATGTCATAGAGGTACATATGAGGAGTGTTATGCATCAACAATAACAAAAGTTACTGAACAGATTTTGAGAAAACGACCATCAAAGTCCAAAATTGGTCATTTTTCAACGAAAACGGCTGCTCTGACCTTGAGACTGAGGTCAGAGGTCGAATTCAAGATCATGAGAATATTCAGCATATATCATATCCTATATGTCCACAATTGATTCCTAGTCTCTAACCTCAATATTAAGTGAGATATTAGGCATAATGTGACCCATTATAAAGCATAGGAGAATTTAACATGGGAAAGTCCCATTTGGGAAGAGTTTGGGCCAAAATGGCCCACTTCGAGCGATTCAAGCGCAACGAAATTTATAGACTTCATAGGAGTACATATGAGGAGTGTTATGTATCAAAAAGAAAAAAGGTTACTGAACAGATTTTGAGAGAATGGCCGCCAAAGTCCAAAATCAGCCATTTTTCGTCGAAAATGGCCGCCATTTTGAAAAAAAAGCGGAAATCTGAAAACTAAAAAAAACCTTTCCTGGAAATATTTTTAGGTATTTTTGTGCAAAATTTCAGAAAGATCGGACCATATACTTTAAAGATAAAAATGTGAACGGACGGACGGACGACGGACGCAACGCCATGCCAATAGGTTATCGGACCATAGGGCCGGTAACCTAAAAAATGATAAAGGCACCGAGGACATTTCTAAAATTTAATGGAAATAGAAAACAGCGGAATGAACTGAGACAGGAATATCTTAGGTGTAGAAAATATTTTGATAAGGAACTCAGGAAGGCAGAAAAAAGGTATAAACAATATAAACTTAAGGAAATTGATAAAGTGTGTACTGATAATCCACGTGAATTCTGGAATCATATTAAAAAGTTAGGTCCAAAACCTAAATCGCAAATACCAATGGTTGTAAGAATGGGCGATGTTTTGGTGAGTGGTGTGGCTACTGTTTTAGAGGTTTGGAAAAATGATTTCTCAGGATTATTTGAACAAATCGTGCCAAATGATTTGATGTATGACAACAATTTTTATGATACCGCAGAGATGTTCGTGAAAACAGGTGAAGATGATATGTCTATGGACGGCTATGTAGAAAATATGGATATTAATGGTGTGATCACACATGAGGAGATTGAAAGGTCCGTTGGTAAATTAAAAAAAGGAAAAGCTCCTGGTATTGATAATATTCCTAACGAGGTGTTTCAACAAGAATGTGTTATCAGTTTATTGGAAAAGTTGTTAAATATGTGTTTAGATAATAGTGTAATTCCTACATTGTGGATGAAGTCTGTGATTAACCCAAATACCAAAAGGATCTACCAATGACCCCCATGATCCTATGAGTTACCGTGGTATTAGTTTACTCTCATGTGTCTCGAAAGTTTTTTCCAGTATTCTGAACTCTAGGATATGTTGTTATTGTGATAGTAATGGTTTATTTTTTGATGAACAGAATGGCTTCAGAAAATCCAGATCTTGTCAAGAACATATATTTCTACTATCATGTATCGTCAGAAATCGAATATCACAAAACAAGGTTACCTTTGTATCATTTATCGACCTCCAAAAGGCATTTGATTCTATTGACAGAAATGACAATGGGAAAGTTTATAACATTATTAAGAATTATACACAAATACAAAATCATGTATAAAGTTGAACTCACCATATACTGACTGGTTTGATGTTGATGGTGGTGTCAGGCAAGGCGATACTGTGTCTCCAACCTTGTTCAATATTTTTTATTAATGATCTAGCCCATGATGTAAAAAATTGGAGAAAAGGTGTTGAAATAGGTACTGGCAATGTGAGTATATTGTTATATGCCGACGATATGGTTATGTTAGCAGAAAACGAGTATAGTTTGCAATGTATGTTGAATGGTCCATTTTAGACCAAAGCGTATGAAATGTACCAAATATGTATTCAAACTTGGGTTACAAAAACTTTCAATAGCAAGTGATTATAAATACCTTGGAATTTATCTTGATGAACACCTAAATTTTGAAAAATGTACACAAATGCTGTCGGAGTCAGCAGGTCGAACACTCGGTGGTGTTATTTCAAAATCACAAATATGGGGTTATGGGAACTTTCCCGAATGTGAAGTTATCATGAATAAAGCTATGAGGTATTATTTGGGAGTACACAAATTTGCCCCAACAGCAGCTATCCAAGGGGATATGGGTTTTTTTTTTTTTTTTTTTTTTTTTTTTTTTTTATTGGTCACCAAGGCTACTTCATTGTACATGTAATAATTGGTACATGTAAATCGCATATGATGCATATAATCAGATACTCAAGAATAATACCTCAATGCACTTATACAATAATCTAACTACACTTATGTAAATGTCCCTTAACTATACCATACAATACTTTTCCGATCATACTCAATCAAATCAAGTGATATCAATATTCTCCCATTTAATCGTCCATACCACCATTGTATTATTCGATTTAGCAACTTCATATTCTGTGGTTTTTATGTATAGTACATAGCGTTTGAAAATGTCCCAACGAGGTATATTTCCCCGATATCTTGAATTGTATATATATTTCCTAGATAAACACAAAATATGGTATAGACTGTCATTTGACAATCCTAGAAAGAAATTGTTTTTAGATAACATTATATTGTAATTCACATCACAAAATCTTGTTAGATGAGCTATAAAAGATTGGTTGCATTCACACGACCAAAATAGGTGTTCCAAATTCTCCACATGTGAATAGCAAAATTCACATATGTTAGTGTCATCAATTTTCCACAGAAACAACCTGGATTTATTCAATAAGATATCCTGTAAAAATTTATATTGAAAGTCTCGTAATTTTATGTCTATCAAGTATTTGTATATAATCGCATATACCATTTTCCAATCTATTTCGTCATCCGGCTCAATGTATTTTTTAATGTTTGGTTCATAAACCTCGTGATGGTGAAATTTTGAAACAAAATATCCAACAGACCTGTTATTTACTGATTGTAAAGGTTTGTTATTCAAAAATAGATTGGTATCGTATACATACGTGTCTTGTTTCTTTTGTAACAGAATTAAGCCTTTTCTCTGAGCTTCAAAGCAACATGATATTAACCCATGCCATTTCAACCAATATTTTTGTGATAATCCCCGCTCCACCCAGTGCTCAAATGGTATTGGATTCATATCATCATCAACAATGTCTGCAATATACACAATACCTAACTTATGAAACTCTATATAGTAGAAAGAATGTTGTTCAATGAGTAAGTTCGAATTATACCACACCATTTGACTTTTAATTTCTGGTAATTCACCATATATACTCCAACTCTTTAACATTTGAAAGTAAAAATGAGGAATCTTTGAGGTGAATTTAAGTTTAAATACATTGTAATTAGATTTCAATAACATCTCGATATTCAGGCCGTTTTTCTTTAAAAAATATTCAAAATTCCCCTTCCATAGGCTGTCATGCGGATTTATATATCTTTTTATCCATTTGATATAAACTGAGTTTATCATATTGCGGAAATTTGGAACACCCAACCCACCTTGCTGCTTCGGCATATATAATACATCTCTCTTTAGCTTGGGTTTTCTTCCCGCCCAAATAAAATCTATAATCATTTTATTAATATCATTGATGTGTTTATCCGAAATAAGAATGGCAGATGAGACATACAAAAATTGCGAAATTATAAAGGTTTTAACTACCTGAACTTTACCATATAGTGTCAATCCCCTGGTCTTCCATAGTGATAAGATTTTTTGGCACTTTTTAATTTTAGTAGTGAAATTAAGTTCGTCAGATTCTTCTTCATCATAGGATAAATAAACCCCCAAAAACCTTACTGGCTTTTGCGGCCATGCTATTCCCAATGGCATAAATTTATTTTTCCTGTCTGACCCCAACCACATTCCCTCAGTTTTGTTTTTATTCATGATTAAACCCGAGTAATTCCCAAATTTTTTAGTTAAATATAGGAATTGATTAGCTGATTTGAGATCTGAAATACATCCTGTGGTGTCATCTGCATACTGAAGAACTTTAATTTCTTGAGGTCCTACTTTTATACCCCTGATGGACTGATCTAAACGTATTTGAATGCTAAGTAATTCCACAACTAGGATAAACAGGTACGGAGACAATGGATCCCCTTGTCTGACTCCCCTTCCAAGTTCAAATGTTGGTGAAATGTAGCCATTATTGTTAATACAACTCTTTATATTGAAATAGAATATCTGAATCCACCTGATAAGAGAACTACCAAAATTATATTTTTTCAATGTTTCTTCTACAAACACCCAATTTACAGAATCAAAAGCCTTCCTGAAATCAATATTAATAAACATACCTCCCTTATTGCATTGTTTAGTGTGGAACATTATATCCGATAAGATCCTAATATTATCTGTTATACATCTGTCTTTTACATAACCTACCTGATTTGAATGTATTAGCTTTGGCAAAAAGGTTTTTAATCTATTTGCAATAGCTTTGGTTGCTATTTTATAATCTACATTTGTAAGGGAGATGGGTCTCCAATTTTCCAACAAAGTTCTATCTTTCCCCTTATCCAACAAAATAATCACAGCTAATTTTTGAGTCTCTGTTAACTCCCCTACCTCATATGATTTATTTATTGACTTCACAAACTTGTGGTGGACAAGATACCAAAACTTAATATAAAATTCTATAGAGATACCATCAATTCCAGGCGTCTTCGATTTCTTAAAAGTACTTAAAACCTTTTCACACTCATCAACTGTTAACAAACCTTCACAATTATCTCTCTCACTATCATATAATGTAGGTGTGACTACAGTACTGATGTATTGTTGTATTTGTTCCCTTGTATGAATATTTTGTGCTTCATATAGATTTTTATAAAACATTACCTGCCGAGCAGATATTTCTGCTAAATTATAACAGAATTTATCTCCATCTATTCTTAGTTTATTCATTGTTGTTTTTATTTTATTTCGTTTTATAATATTTAGAAAGAATTTATTACTTTTCTCCCCCTTTTCATACCAGAGACACCTGGATCTCATGATGATACCTTCTGTTCGATAATTATCAATTTCCGCTAATTTGCTTTTTCGTCCTCATATTCGTTCATTTCATTTTCTGACAGGCCATTGGAGTCTAGTTTTGACACGATAGTATTCAATTCAGACATCAAAGCTTGTTCTTTTTCATTTCTTTTTTTACTTTTTTCTCTTCCGTAATCAATTGAGTACAGTCTTATTTTATATTTGATATATTCCCATACCACTCTGTCATCAGATATATCGACACACTCACTCACCCATAATTTATAGTTATTAGTTATACCGGAAACATAATCTTCTTCATCCAAATACTTATTATTCATTTTCCAATAGCCTTGTCCCCTCTTAGTAGTCAGATTGTCCAGAGATAAATATATGGCTGAATGATCAGATCGTATGGCTGGTTTAATTTCTACTTTTTTAACAGCATCCTGACAGCTGTCAGATATGAGCCAATAATCTAAACGACTATATATTTTAGGATTCCTTTGTCTCCATGTGAAACTAGATTTACCAGGATTTAGCTGTCTCCATATATCTACCGAATCATAAGTATTTATGATTTCATCCATAATATTTATAGTTTCCTTATATGTAACCGTATGTTGAAAGTTACCGCCCTTGCGGTCCATGGTACTATCAAATATCAGGTTGAAATCTCCCCCCATTATTATATTATCAGTGTTTTCTTGTTGCACTGTTGTTTCAAGAAACTGTTTCACCTTCTGAAAAAAGTTCCGTTTGTTAGTTTCAAAGTTTGGTGCATAGATATTCAACAAATGGAATCGATTATTTTGGATTTCAACCACTAAATATATCAACCGACCTTCATTATCAGTTTGTATTTTCTTGACAAAAAAGTCAAGTCCCTCTTTGAAAAGCATTATCACACCCCGAGCATGATTTGTCCCGTTAGAAAAAAGCATTTGACCACCCCACTCCACTTGCCACACATTCTCTTCACTTTCTGTACAATGAGTCTCTTGCAAGAAACATATATCCACCCTCAATTTTCTGATGTATTCAAAAATTGATATTCTCTTAGTTCTATTCTTCAGACCCCTGACATTCAGAGATAGGAGTTCTAAATGATATTCAGCCATTATGACAGTTCAAGTAGTTTAACTTTGCATCTGTTACAAAACATATTATGGGATATTCAAACACAATTGACACCAAATATAATACACCCCAAGAAGTTACATGTACACTCACATTCAGCTCAGTGACCAGTTTTAAATACTCGACCCCCCTCCACTCCCACATGTCAACAGAAACACTCAATGGTGACACTATATAAAGAAAAACAAAGACCCCCCTTCCAGCCTGGCTGAGAACTGGGGGACTGACAGCCACCTGGCTGTAAGCAAAAGCAGCCATGCGTTGTATGTGACCAGTCTGAGCTGTACACTGGAGCATGAACAAATATACTCACTGGATACAAAAAAGGCCAAACTAAATTAAATTCACTTTTCTACAATTGCTTGTATAAATGTAATTGTACATAGCCCTGCAACTTATTTAAATGTTCACTAATACTCATCTGTTTGAATTGTTCCGAACCAAAATATCCCAGTTATCCTATATTTGTCGAAAAACTTAGAACACAATATACATGTATCCATGTCATAGTCCACAAAGTCCATAGGGTGTAGATTCTGTATCTCAGTGTATCATTAGTCCATGTATATAATGCAGACTGGTAGATCCGGTAGCTGGAGTTATAAGTTCACATTCCTTACTGCATCCTATTTTGTTGCTTGAAATCCAACTCATGGAAGCTCTGTCCCCACTTCACACTGGCGATGTACCCGTCCTGTCGTTTGGCGTAGAGTTGACTGTCCCAAGACCAGGCATCCTTCACACGATCGTCGTTCTTCAGTCTGTTGAGCGTTTGGAACATCTCCACACACAAGTCGTCAGCGATCGATGTCATTTTGCCTTTGAGCTTCTTTCTATGCTTCATCACCTGCATCTTGAAGTCATGTGTGGTGAAGACTGCGATGACTGGTCTAGGTACTGCCTGACTCCTAATCCTGTGGCAGGATATAATATCCTTCGCGAGGTCAATCTTGAGACCCAGACCATCGAGTAAATCCCGCAATTTTATGTGGACGTTTTCACCTTGCTCTTCTACCAGCCCGAAGATACGGATGCTCTTACGTCTGTGGTACTGTTCGTTGACAATACACTTCAACTGTAGATCACGGAGGTCCTTTTGTAACCCTTTCACGTCATTGCTGTACCGTTCCTTCACATCTTCTAAATCTTCTGTGATGACTTTGCATTGATTTTGCAATTCCTTCACTTCTGCTTTCGTCTCTTTCATCTCCTGCTTAATGGTTTCCTTCATTTTCTATTCAAAACTGAATAGTTTTTCATCCAAGAGTTCCGACATCTAATTTTTAGTAATTGCTTTATCCATTTCTTCCAATTGTCTCCTTGTGTCCGATCTTGTTTGCCTGGGAAAGTACTTTTCCATGAAATGAAGTTCACTTTGTCTGGCCTAATGGCTGCATGGGCTATTTCACTGCTAGAAATAATATCTCCTAATCCACCGGTAATTGTATAATGTCCACTGGCTCTGTACTATTGTTTTTTTTATCCTGCCTAGTCTATAGCAACTCATACATCATATGACCATAAACAATCCACTTAGTCCTGACTATAACTCCATAAATTCTGTTTCATTTGCTCCCACTCAGACCTCCTGCTCTGTCACTCACGCATGCTACCAAGTTTCCTTGGATATGGGTTGGATTTGGATATGGGTTGGATATGGGTTATGGGTTGGATTTCATTAAAATATAGAAGATTTGTAAGTATGCTACGTTTCTGGAACAGAATATTGAAGATTGATGACTCCAGGTTAGTGAAAAGAATATTTTTGTGGGATTACAATATTCATGGTCAGTGGTGTAAAAACATTTCAAGTATTGTACAATCGCTAAATCTTGATATCTATAGTTCAAAGAAAGTTTGTAATATTGACATGGCTGTTTAAAAATATGGCAGGTTTAAAAATATTGAAGACATGGATACTAATAAATACAGAAATTGTTACCAACAGAAAGAATTTGTAAAATCTGTAAATCTGAAAATATTGAGGATGAATTTCATTTTTTTGAATGCCCAGTGTATGAGGAACTGAGAAGTTTTTTTGGCAAATGTTTACTGAGTAGTGATGCATGTAATGATAAGAAGTGGGACACTGTAATGAATATCTACTGGAAATCTTGTTTGAATTTTACTGCAAATATATGGGATATCCGGAAAAGAATGGTGTATAAGTAGCTAAATAATAATTAACTCCTGCATAGTCTTAGCATTCGGTCATCACATTCTCAAATAGTTTTACTGTTACCATTTTTTTTCTTCGTATTGTTATATCTTAAATACTTTACATCTACACCGACCACCTGTAAATACATTGTCTTTTCTTTTTACTGTCAAAAATTCCCGATGTACATGTGACTTCAATTAAAAAATTATTCATTCATTATTCATTCATTCATGTATGGGTGGTAAAAGGCAGTAACTTTTGGCACTTTATTCGAAACTTAAGTATTTATCATACACATAGTGCATGATCCTATTTTTTTTTAGCAGGCCTGCGAAGTATTTTTTTTCAGTAAATACCTGCCAGAGGTGTTTCTGGAAAATAAACCAATATTGCCAAGCACATTTTTATTGTCAAGTACATACTGGTGTAATAATGGTATAACTGGTTGATGGCGTGGTGCAAAAATTAATGTGAACAGCTTATCGTTGCATTCATGAAGTGGCAAGTTTAATCCTCGGGTCATATGAACAGTTTTAAGGACAGTAGTTAAGGACGAACTGCATGTAAAATCCCGAATCTGGGAAAAATAAAGGTAACAAAATCATGAACTTGCAAACATCCATTTGGCACCAGAATTTACTGTGGCGACCTATAGCCATCAAGGATCACCAACCGAGACTTGGTTCTTGACTTGATATGATCAATTGTCTGATAATTGTCATTTTCAAATGTCATTTTGTGACTTATTTCTCAAAAGACAAGGTACACTCAAAACATGCCCAACGGCAGGATTATTTTTTACTCTGGACAACTAGTAATGCTAGTGAAGCTCACTGGTCAGTTGTGCTCGGGTGCACCAAATCCGCCTATTGTATTCCTCTCGCAGAAATTCAAGTCGTATATGCATCTGTTATTGGATGGTCACACAAAAAAACGTATATACCAACAACAGCTTGTTTGTGACGCTGAAAATACGACACGTTGTTTGCTGACGTGTGTAAAAGTGATATCTATAATCATCAATTTGTACAATCGCTGTGACACTTTTTATAGAATCATGTCTCCGTTCATCATCCATGGCTATGCATATCTCTGTTACTGAAGTTTCAAGGAAGAAAGGTGGGGGTAGTCTTGCTGATTGTGCTACCTTTATGTTTACATTACAAATGAATGGGTGAGCGGCTCACTACAGTGTTTGGTTTGTTACCTGCAGTCAATCCTTAATATTTGATATCTGGGCTCATGGCATCATCAGCCCTCTGTACAAAAATCCAGTGAAAACGGTATCCAAACCATCATTGGAATTCCGGATGTTTTGATATTAATCCGGCAATATTCTACGCATGTGTATATCCAAAACTGTAATGGAATCCTAAAGAAGCCTCCATAGATTTGCGATATGTTGTAGTTTCCCTCCAAATATGAATGAAATATATACAAACGTGAATGTTCACGTTTTTTTAAATGTAAATTATAGCCTATATTCAGCATATATATTGGGAACAAGTTTGAACAGAACTTTTACACCGCCATAAATTATTATGCACAAATAGCTAAAAAAAACAAAAACACTCACTTACCAGTGGTACATTGAAGCCATGGATTGGTCTTTAGGGCCAGTCCTAGTGATTTTACAAGGAATTCTGTAAATGCACATACCATGTTATAGTTTTCCTGTTTGTACGCATTTAAGGAATGCAGGATAATGATATCCATTTTCGTTCGGAGGTAAATTAGTATTCAACACTTTGTATACAGGTACACGTAGAGCTCGTTAGTTGTGCAAAAGGATATTTTAATTTTGTTTCAAATAAAAAAAAGAAAGTATGTTTTGTGTATATAACTCACCGGTTTACTGGTATCTCGTTCACACATTGGATCTAGCTACACCGAAATTTCCGACATTCCCATGAATGGATGCAGAACTGTATCCCGCAAATGAGCATTTTTACTATATATCTCATCGTGTTTCTGTTTCATTTCATGCCTACGGCTTCGTATTTCTCACCATTAGAAACCTCGACCTTTGGCCTCGGTCCCTATGTATGAGAAATACTCAGCCTAGGGTATCATCCTATACCTATTGCATGGGGATTACCTCAGATTGTTATAAGTTACCGGAGAGTTGTATACTGCTTCCATCAAGTGTACCGTAGAAACACTTAAAGATAATTTGTGCATATGTACCGAGGATCCTCGATTAGGTATCTAATCACAATGCACTTGTCATGTACCGATTCCATAATTTTTGTTTAGGAATCTCGTGTATTTTGCAGTGCTTTTTCATATTTGAGCTATTTTACGTTTTTCGCCAGCCATCAAAGGACATATTGCCTCAACTGACGAACTGATTTTTTTTTTCATTTGCATGGTAAGACGAATGTATTACTTTCTCAATATACTCGATAACATGTCGCTGTTGTTAATTACCAATTAACGCGCACATCTATTTTATAAACAAATGTCCACAATAGCTTTATCTGAACGGGAATAAAACCATATAAATGGCACTTTGCTACTATGACTTTGAATACTATTCAAACAAAGACATGAGCTGATGCTGAAGCCACGTAGATATGGAAAGGTCTGAGATATATAACACATACTTGATTATATTAATGATACACATTTACATATGTACACATTGTTGTATATTGTTCATTTCTTCAGCTTTGTTATGTATGTATTTTTCATTATCGAATATGCTACATGTGTTATGATAGCGAAAACTGATAACTTAAGGTTGCGTGATAAACACTTCTTGGAAGGAGAAAGTTCTAAGGAAATGTGGTTTGCAAATACTCACACAGTATGAAACCATATATGTATGTACCAGACGATCAACAGAATGGTCTGTGAGACAACCTGACGATTGCGCTGTTGGGAACACCATCCACTTCAGGCAATCTTGTATGCATCTGAATCAGAAGCTAAATTGTATGATGTTTGTGTGATGGTCGAACAGCTTTGAGTGTTATTTATCAGAAACGTTGGTAATGATTCATGTTCCTGTCAATTACTACCTATCACAACCGGGATATACCAAGTACATCTTTCCCAGGTTATTAGCAGGGCAGGTACTTTTCGGCTGACCTTTTACATGTTCTACAGTATTCAAATGCGCAGAATATTGTACGTCATACTATTATACTGTAATAAATTCTCCTTTGTCGCGGATACGGCCAGAGGATTATGAGTACCGTAGTTGTGTGTATCTGAACCCACTGATATCAGCAAGAAGCCTTCTGTCACCAATAGGTTATATCTAGAATAGTTTTCACGTTTCTAGAACGGCATGCCAGTCAGTACATAGAAAAAGCAGAATATTATAAACCCCACTGGCTCATACCGAATCATATATTATAATCTTCTTCCAACCATTCATACCCAAACATATCTTCTATTCTGATCCTAACCCACGGCCTCTACTATATTCAATACCGCTGTAGAATATATCGGACAACTGTAAAACTGAGAGTGCACGGTCGTTTTCGCGTTTCAATGCAAAGCTCGTATGATGTTCGGAAAGATGATGTTCATCCAAATTTACTTATTCTCTAATATCCGATTTTGTGGTACTAGTCATATCTGCCTAGTTTTCAATACTATCCAAATGTAGGTCTAACCGTTGTGTTGCTTGTTATCCATTGTAAAACTTAAAATGCACATGCATGTTGAACCAACTATGATACAGAAATTATCACAATGGATATTCGATCGAAAACAATTGTAACTTATCACGTTACATTGGAAAACAATAAAAAAAAATAGCAATTTACTATGAAAATTTCACCAAAATATTTTGCAACAATTGATTTTATTATGAGCAGAGTCTTTGTTCATCATTTCTTCCAATGTCCTCTTAGTGTTTATTGAGCATTGTTTTCTCTTTTATTGCTTAAAAACCGAAATGTAAGGTAGTGAATGTTTTGTTCATTCACAAGAGCTTTCCTATGTGCGAGTCTTGAATACTGACAATTGCAAAGCTACCATGGCGACTAGTTGCACATTCTGAGTGCGGACTCGAAGGTGAGAATTGGATATCTCACTTTTGATACTAATTTTGAATTCATAATTTAATGTCTATGGATGGCGCAACTCTTGTTGAGCATGTGCTCGACTAGAATCCATAATCAGACTACGAGGAGGAAGATTCTCTCATTTCTGAAAAGTGAAATACAGCATATAACATTCGGCATCTCAAATTTCTCTCGAACCCACTATTCCACATTCAGTTTTTTTAACATTCAAATATTTTATTGTGTCTTTGAATGTGGAAATAACACCTAGAAGTATGATATTAACTCCGATTGGGCAAACTGGCTTGATATATAAAATTAAAAAAATTTCAAGGTCATTGGTGAATGGTCAAGGTCATCTGCATTTCTGGCGACCTAGTCGAATTTGTCAGCTCAATTTATATGGTGCCTTACTGTGGTATTTTAAGGTGCTTGACGAGATAAATATAATGATGATAGTAATAGTATTGCTTAATGGGAATGGTAAAACAACAACATCAATAATAATAATAATAATAATAATAACAATAATATTAGAAGGATATGATGAACTAATGATTGAGGTTGATATGATCAAGCCACAGTTGGGGTGTGTGCGACATCTCTGTCATCTTTACACCACAAAGGTAAACTGCTTTATTTCCATGGTTTCCTAATAGGGATTGTGGCCAGGGTAATGAATCAAATCCTGTCTATTTCGTATAATTTAACAGGTCATGAAAAAGTTAGTTATTTCCACCCCATACTGCTAAAAATGTCGATCAATTCACACTGTTGTAAATAATCCATAACGAATATGAGAATACTTATAATGATGACAAATAGGAATAATAATGTTACTATTATAAAATAATAAAATACAGTGCCATCCATCAATTTGGACCCCTCTTTAGTGAGGTCTTGATTACCACAAATTGGCATTGCAGTCAATTGATTATGAGTGTAATTCTCAATAAACCCAGTGACAAAACGTTCGGGCTACATCTGGGTTACAATAAGAGTGATATAAATATTTTGTGCGATATAAAATTTGCGATTGGATTGAATCTGCATGTAGGCTGTTTCATGCAGTTGGAGAGATGAGGAGACATCTTGTACTGTGAATAATTGTTCTGACTCTAGGGAATTTCGGTCCAGTCTGGATTCCGACCAAATAGATAAGGGTGGATTGTAGCTCTCGTGTGAAATAGGGGATATAGCTTGTAGCCTCGTCACTTAGTGCCTTATAGGTGGGCAGGAGGTCTGAACTCCAAGCACCTTGCGATTGGCAGCTAGTTGAGGTACTGGAGCAGACAGGTATTATAGTCATTTCGAGTAGTTGTTATGTTTACTAGGGTTACCATGTTGTATAATCCTATCTTTATTATGCACGAGCCTTACGCATGGTTCTACAGTAGTCATCAGTCAGGTGGCGTCGAATATGGCTGGTGTTCTTCAGTGTATGAACACAGCTTGGACACTGAGTTGATATAACTGTGCATTGGCAGGTTCTTGAAGAAAATCACTCCAAGATTTCCAACTGGAAGACTGTCGTTTACAACAGAGCCTCCGATCATCATGTGAGCATCATTGTGGGAAACTTGGTCTCCTTAGAAGAAAAATGTTAGTTTTGGTACTCGTACAGCCTGAACAAATTCTGGATCACCAACTACTTGACCTCCTAGACATATTCTTTAATTTTGGAGACAGCGTCATTCTGGTTGTTCATTGATGGTTTCAGGATACATAGATTTGTGAATAATCCGTTGAGCCATGTGGGTTGCCAAAACAGGAGTTGTTCAGGGCATGAATATTTACAAACAGACATTCACTGAAATCTGCTATCCAGGTAAAACCCAACACTTCAGAGCCTGGTCAGTTATGTCAAACGTTTGTCTGATCAGATATGGCATATGTATGACTCAACAGAAAATCCTGATCACTCCGTCACTTTTGAAGTGGCTTGAACATAATTTGGCATGAAATTTGACCTTCGGATTACCACAAATCCAACATTACTGCTTGTGTTTGGCTGGTTATTCCCAAACAATGAATTCCACAATAGTTTGCAGGTGTATGGAAGTGAGGGAAATGAACATACTGACATTTTCTTGATTTTCTCTCGTCAATAACAACTCTAATACGAACTGAATGCCATAATGCAAGAATTGCAATGATTGACTGACAGCTTGTCAATAGTATCAGATAATTGTCATTTTGTGTGTGAAGCAATTGATGAAAGCAGTTCATTGCAGTTTTATTGTCTGGCTACTCAACTGCCATTCCTCTGCACAGGAATCAATCAATACTGGGCCACAGATTTTCAAGCATTCGAAGCTATGGTCTCCGTATATGGAATCCGTTTGAATGAGGATAGACAGGAAACGACCTGCCATGGTGTCCACAATACGGACATGTATATGCCTGGGTTAAAAATGGGAACTTTGACTTGGCACAGACGAGCCTGAAATAGTCACTTATAGGTCACAGACATTCAAGTTATTCCAGACTTGAACTTCTTACTTGAATTACTAACCTCTTTTTGTACATGAAAAGTTCAGTGACTTTAACAAATGGACAGTATACATATTGCAGAACATAAATAGAATGTCGGAAATATCTATCTAAATTTTTAGTGAAAATTATTGCAGGTATTTTGCCTCAAAATTACCCATAATACCACTAACTTATAAAGAATATGCAATTCATAATTTCTGTTTCAGAATGCACAATGTCACATTGATTATTGTTTGAAAATCTGAGAAAAATCAGAAGAATTAGCCCTTCTGTGTTGGTCAACCACAGGGTCTCATTCTTAAATGATACAAGCAATAGCGTTTTCCGGAACACTGCTATTGTCCATCAAGAGGAGTATTAATCCTGTTATTGTCCTATGGGATGTGATTGTAAAAGGGTGTTCAGATAACGAATCCATCCACGCACTGGGCTGCCAATTTTTTGTGGAATGTTCCTCACAACATTTAATTTCCCGACTCCTGATGTCGCCAATGTATTATTATCCTCTTGTCCTTCATCCAATCAGTGTTTTCAAGACAAAATCCGGTTAATGGCGTACTAAATTGCACATCGTATCTCGTGGTCAGTTGCTGTCATGAAACTGAAAACCAGTCGTTGTTCTGCCAGAGACTGACGACTGACAGCCTCCAGATCATCCTCGATACCATCAGTGGGAACAGCAAGTGAATATATTATTTTAGATTAACTATGTTTTGTCAATATGTATCATGCTAGGACAAAGCATGTATGTTACATATATCTTCTGGAATCAACAGATGTGAGACAGATGTATTAACCATTTTCGTGCTGGATTGAGGAGATATATTCAACAAGTGGATGGTTAGTGATATGCAGACTAACATGGGGTAGTTTTCCAGAGTTTTGTCATCCACGAAAATTAACCCATTCCATGCCATGAGAAATGTTGATGTGGATCAGGATACAGCCAATTGACCTTACGACGGTGTATGCTTTGAGTTGTTTGTCCGAGGGGATTACTAATGTTTGGCAATATTTGTCCGAGGTGCACGCTACACAGAAAAGGTGTTCAACCATGACAGTCGTAAGGTCAATTGAATAAGGGAGTTTGATTATATCCAATACAACAGTGGTATTATAACATGCCTACATTTAATAATCTAACTTGTGTGCAGTTTAGTAATAACATGTTTATTGTTTCTGAAATGAGTAAAAACGTAGTGGCCTGATTAATAGGTATATTTTCTTGATTATTTTATAATACTGTGTTCGTGCAGACATTGTCCCGTGACGAGTAGGTCATAATACAGAATTAGTTGCTGCACTCTCTCGCCTTTTTGAACCTAACTTTATTGAATAATATTCTTTGGGATAAACATTTCTTAGCAAACATAACTCTGAACTTCCAAATAACATATCTAAAAAAATATGTACATATTTCATATGGAACCAAAAGAATCAGTTTCTGGGCACCGTTTGTTGAAAATTACTCAACATAATGGCCAACTGCTACCCCTTAAATACAACGACATGTATAATGAAATTGGTCAATAAGCAGAAAATATTTATTATATATGGTGACCAAAGAAAGAGTACTTTCGTCAGAGAATCTCTGGAAGAGAATCCGGAAAACATCCAGAAAACATCAAACAGACAACGTCCAAACACAGACATGCTTCTATCAATCCTAAAAGCTCAACTGCTTCCAGCAAGTGAGCTAACAAGCGTGGCACAACTGTGATGTGACCCGAGTCATTTTGTTTTGAATACATATAGACTAGTACTCTACCTAGTTTGTTAGGAATGATGCATCTAATTTCATTTGTACAAGTAATTTCTGTACAATATCAAATGTCCACTTTGGTCAGCACAACAGATGTGTCAGAACTGCGTCGTCAGCCTAAAGAGGTACGAATTCAGGTATATTTCAGTACTTCAGGGAATATTTCCTCATATAATGCTTCTAACGTGTTTATCATTCTGTCAAATATGGCAAATACTTCTAGCTATTGGCAGCTATGCCCGTTGGTTTACAGAATAGTGACTTCTGGTTCTTGAAAAACCAAATTAAACCTGGTTACCTTATTGAGCCACATCTATTGGTAATGAATATCCCAAGCCTGAACAAGGATTCATCATTGTCAATGTGGTAACACCATATAACATCACAAGATAACATAGCACTGAAGCATACATGTTTATGTCAGCGTCATTCCATAAATTGAGAAAATATTAATATTTATCAATCATTGATAAACACGTATCAACTTTCATAGCATACCATCGATATGTCTCACGCACAATTGTGTAGAAAATAAAATCCATTTGATTTGAGAAAAATACTGAGTGCAACGTTACCATCATCCCAGATGAAGTCCCAGTAAACTTGAAAATAGCTAAGTCAGTATTATTACCACACACAATATTAATAAATTTGAATAAAACAAATTGAAAACTGTCGAAAAATAAATAGTCACTATTTATAACACACAAAATATTACAATAAATGTGAATAAGAGAAAAATTGCCTGTGTTGTGTTTATAGCATTTCCGAATGAGCACCATGTCTTACATTCTATGTAATATGACACAATATGAATCATTATTATAAGCCGACGAAATTGCTACAATGGATAACACAGAATGCAATCGATCCGATATCTTGCGGTATTGACCTCCTCCATATCGACCTGCGTCGCGCATAGCAACCGACGGTTTTTTTAATTTTACGTATTCATGCGCTGGTGAAATGACCGATTTTGGTTTTGTAGTGCAAGAAAATGTCCATACAATTCTTTGCTTTCAAGGTCTAAAATGGCTAGAAAATGGCTAGAAAATGCATTTGTAATCATATCTCTCCCGAGGGGTATGCATCTCATGATGCGGCATATAATAATAAGTTAATCGACTGAATACAGTGTTTGAGGCCCTCGGTCGTGTCTGTGCGTACTACGGCCCAGACATGACCTCGGGTCTCAAACACTGTATCCAATCAATTACCTATAATTATATCACTCCATTAGCAACCAACATTCGGGCACTGCTCAGTATCAACACTCATACAATAATCACAGTTAACTCATTCGTAGATGACTAAATACAGCTGTTATTTTGAATTCACGATGAAGAAAATGATTAAAGTGGAATAATCGGTTTCTGAAATTCATTATAGATCAATTGCCTTGCATGTATTAGATTATATGGCACCATTACAACCCCCAAAATGCACCTGCACTACACTGTACAGCAGTTTGAACATGAAGAAGAAACGCACAATGTGAACGAATTGTTTACATCCGCGCTAACATAAACAAAGATATGAAGTTCCCTATATTATCGCTATACACCCTGCAACATATCTTAAGGCGGTGACTGACCTAGTTCTTTTGTCTAGGGGTCAGGTCATGTTATTGTCACCGACCTGTGCTCAGATTTTTCGGAAGGAAAATTAACACACGGTAAGAAAAATCCAATTTCTGCAACATAACGCATATATATAATAACTGAGGAGGATGATACGATGTCTGAGATACTACTACAAATTTACGTACTTCACCAATATTTGTAGGGGTTGACATTTCCCAGAAATAAGGTTTTTTCCATCAATGTTTATCCTAATTTTGACACGGTGATCACGTTCATAGTCATTTTCAATAAATTCTGCACACTGTAGTTCGATAATCTGTACACGGGAGTTAAGATAGTCATATGTTTCATACATCCTGCGCATATGCACTAATATTTTGTAATTTTTCAGTCATTCCAAATTATTCCACATGCTTGTCACGTCACCGATTTGAGTCAAGCGTCACCGACTTAGGTTTACATTTTGGGTCTATAACATACCTACTGGATGAATGAGTTGAACTGTACAATGAGTCCTCAGGAAAGGTGTTCTCGTGTATGGTTATAGTGATATCATATCCGTGGTATCGTTGACCGTATGCAGCAATATATTGTGCAGTATACATCCCAACAACATTTCGTAAGACCGAGTTATTGATGTGTTGGATGTGAGTCTTTGAGACGAAACACTATCATTAAGAAATTTTTTTTCCCCATAGTTGTCATATGACATTATGGAAGACCTGTGGATACAGCTTTTTGCATCCCATTATTCAAGTCATATATAACCAACAAGAAAATGCAGCTGACTGTGACACAGGACATTTAGAGCTAAATAGCACACCATCATCACCATGATAGCTGAATGTACTATAGTGAATTTGTCTAAAAACGAATTTGCTACCAAGTACGCACGCCCACACACACACACCATTTGATTCAAAAACTTGTATATAGACTGACAGATGGCAAATTCACTCCTTTATATTCCAAGTACTAACAAGCCTACAATGTGAATAAGGTAGCAGATATGCATGCTAAAATGAGAGTGACATTCTAATAAATATCGTTCCAAATATGGGAAACTATGCAAAGTATCTGCATGTGATATCATAATATAGCACATTTTCCATGGGCAAACTGATAGATTCAATTCAGTGTTCATTCTCAATAAACTTTAAACTGAAAACATGATCGTTATATTTTTGATTTTTAAAATGATTTTGAAAAAGCAAAATGACTTCAGGAATGACTTGCTTGACCCAAAGGACCTGGAAAAATTGGTATTACGAAATACCTTACTGTAAATAGGAGCTGATATATGAGGGTATATTGTTTGATGGGAGCCATAACAGATTTAATGCATTACCACCACCAGGGGGAGTCTGTTTGTGATGGTTTATGGAGTCGAGATGTCTATAACTGATACCATGGTATGAAACCAATCTTAAGTAAGACGAATTATTGCAGAACAGTTACTTTGAATCATCGAATCACTTGCCATGGGTTACCTAATTTGAATAAATATACACGTAAAACACACTACTGTGGAGAACAGCTGAGTGTATAGACCTATATATTGCCGTAAATCCCAAGAAACCCTCTCTCACATCCTAGGCGAAGGATTTATGGACGACTAGATTAGGGTACCATTGGATCATCGGCACGATGACTTATTGGGAAAATGCCATTCTAAATTCATTTTTGCTACATTACCATAATTCTTTGGGTGAATGAATATACACATAAATTTACACTTCCACTGGTGGTTGTCGTGAACAACTGAATATTTCACGAAAAGCTTCTCTAAAATCCTTTGCGAAGAAATTGTAAATGATTGGGTTCAAGATGGAATTAGCAAAAACGAGACAGTGCCAGACGATGAGTAACATGCTGTATGACGTGGTAGATGGCAGGTGCCCGTAGTATGCTACCAGGATGTGGATGTGGAGCGGTAGCCAGCAGATGGCAAACACGCCAACTACAAGGATGACGAGTCTGGTGACGTGCTCCATGTGGCGTCCAACCAGGCTGTTCTCGTTGAGCATATCCTTCGCTCTCTGTCGGCGCAGGTGCAACACTATTAGCAGGTACAGTGTGGCGATCACCAGCAGTGGCAATGCATATGCGAACACAAAAAATGATGCGAAGAGTTGTTGTCCCTCAGTTTTGCCACTAATGATGCACTCAGTGCGGTTGCTGAGTGGGTTGAAGCTGACACCATGTACGATTAGAATAGGCACCTTGGCTATGGAGCACATGATCCAGATAATCAAAATGAGAAGCACAACATATTTCTTTGATCGTATGACTCGAAAGTTGGATCCGTGGACGACGATGACGAATCTTACAGCTGACACGGCTATCAGTGTGTACACTGTCACATAGCACGTGGTGTATAGCAGGAATTGTACAACTCGACACATAATATCACTCAGTGGCCATTCCTCCAAAGCATAATGTACAGTTGTGAAAGTGCCGGATAGCAGCAGAAAACATATATCGGCTATAGCCAAATTAGCCAATAGCAGATTGGTAACATTGCGTAGATGTTTTCTCGACAGTATTACATAAATAACTAACACATTGCCAAGTGTTCCAATTAGGACGACCATAGCAAAGATGAAAGGAACAGTGACTTTGTATGCCTGATACACGCACTTCTCAAAGAAGCCATCGAAGTCGTTGACTACTCTGGCGATACCAAGGCTTTGGTCGACGCCAGGCTCGCTGATATTACTGGCAATAGAGCCGCCATGCGGACTGTCAGCTGTGGCTTCAACATGTGCCATCGTGACAGACAAGTTCTCCAACCCCAAATGTGACTCAGAAACAACGAGTTATGCATGTGTTGATATTTGTTTCATCAACTATCCTGTTGAGCGCACTTGGTAGCATGGTAATTTATCACAATCAGATTTGGCGTGCATCAATCACTGGAAGTCCAGAATGATTACCTCATCACTCATGGATCGGCTTGATCTTCGCTTTAGCATGAATAAACAACTGTTTGCAACTAATCTAACACTTCATTCTGCGATTCACTGATAATTCGTAAAGATTAAATCTGTCAGTTTAAATTCCCTCGCCAGTCGGCACATGTGTGGAATTGAGATATATGGTGTCATTGACTAATCATCGGTCCACAAACACACTGAAAAATGAATGGGAATCACGGGAAAGATATGATGCCGTGTCTAAAACTTCTGAACAAAATTGTAGAATAAGCATTTTGTGAAGCAGTAGATAAAGCGATTCCTGGCAGTGTTGTCCTCTGGCAGTTTGTCCTTCATATCTGAGTGCTTTATCCAATCAATGCTGACCTATTGACCTCAGCACTTTCAGGATTAGGTACCCAGTAAATGAGATCCCAGTAAATAAAGTCAGACTGGGAATGGACGTCCGCCATGATAGCCCTATGATGGTCTTGTGTATGAATCCAGAATAAAACCGGAGCTTTCAAGTGACACAGATGAACCTGAAATGGTGAATTAAAAACGATAAATGCTTTAAATTTCCAATTACAATCATACTGCTATTTTTATTGAACCTTTTTTTATTATCGATACTGTTTGATGAAGCAATTGGTACCTTCTCCCTATTTGATAAATTAAGGTGAAAAAAAATCCACTGAACAAGAAACCTTACAACTTGTATGCGATCGAATATACATTTATTTACTAAACATGTATGTATGATGGAGTAGTTGAAACGATGAGATTCATACCTGAACACCTGCTGTTGTCCGCCGAGGGAAGTATCATAGACACTGTTTTTATCCTGTTGGGATTCCAATGGGATTAGATGCTAGAATACGTATCCTATAATAGATCTGCCCCACACTGTGGTGCAAAATCTTGTGTTGTTGTAATTATTTGCCGTACAAGGTGGCATTTTTGAGACCTCCTATAAAATGAATGCACACCTCTATGGTCATACTGCCATAAGCAATAATGTGCTCCACTGCAAGTTAAGAAATGTGTTTAAAGCCGTGATTTAACAAAAATAAAAAGGTGTTTCGGATCCACACAACCTTCCAAGTTCCTGTGTCCTAATGTCACCCACATACTATTATCCCCATGATTCTATATCGATTAGGCTGTTTTCACAATAATCCTCACTGGAGTGTTGATCTGTCCCTCTTCACTCATGGTCCAGGCCGTCATAAAACTGCCGACCAGTCTGTTCTGCCAGAGACATTGCGGCCGTCTCTTTATGCTGAAGACGTCACTACCTGACGGCCGAGTGTGCCCAGCTCCGCTAGCAGCCAGTGTTGCTCTGGAGGCTGCCAGGAGGGAAACAGCAACAGACACCGCTCGAGTCCTGCTCGATTGGCCTCGCATATAGCTGGACCCAGACTGAGAGTTTAATTTACAGAAGGTAATAACTTGTTGGCGAACACTGACTGCGTTTGTTGTCTTTTGTTTTATCCCTATATTTACGGAGGGATTCACTCACTTTGTTCTTTTGCTTTGTTCTTGGGAAGGGGCTCGGAGTATTATTGTTTATTGTGTTTTTAATTGTGACTTGCGAGGTTCAATGAGTGGAATGTAGTTGTATTGTTCAAAACAGAAACCTATACATTCATCCGAATTATATGCTGAACTTCAAAAATGTATTTGTGTTGTAAGCATCTTGTCAGTCAGCAAGTGAATATTATGTTCTATATTCTTCTTGTATCAGGTTTGGATGAAAATGTTATGTAATATCCTTTGAAGAAAATATCGTTTGAATCTTCTGTAACCAAGTTTCCCACAGGTGTAAGCATCTTGTCAGTCAGCAAGTGAATACTATGTTCTATATTCTTCTTCTATCAGGTTTTGATGATATTATGTTATACCATATGAGCAAATATCATTTGAATCTTCTGTAACCAAGTTTCCCACAGGTGTGTGAAATAGGAAATATTACTTTTCGTGCTGCTTTGAGTAAATACATTTTTGCACAGAGAAAGCTAACATGTTTGGCAGAAACTTGCCGTGGTAATATGTCCTCAGGGAAAGTAACCCTGTACATACCGTGAGAAAAGTCGACATGAGATACCCAATACAACAATGTTAAAACTTGCATAACTATGTACATTAATCTTGCTTAAACTGTAAGCCCTATTTCTCGTATGTCAGTTCCTGTGGTGTGTTCGAACCTCGGTGACGGCAGTGTTGGTTGTGGTAGTGGTCCCTTAATTTGACAAGTGGGATTTTGTCTGGTTTCCTCCCACATAATGACCACCATACGCGAAGAACTGATTCATGGTAATATAAGGATGTTTAGTCATCCAATTAATCTTCTTTTGTGACAAAAAAAATCTTGCATTCATTCTTGCCATTGTGCATTTACTCTCGGTGCAGAGTGTTGCTATATTGCCCATGCCGTGATTATTGAGGTATGTCATAGCTGATATATCACAGCCAATATAACTTGCAAACTTTGGGTCGAGTCAGAGAATGGAATCCCGGTGACGACATGCGAGCTGCGACCTGCGATCATTAAACTGATATAGATATGTGACCTGCGAGCTTTTAACTGCGACCTGTGAGTTATAAACTGCAACCTGCGAGCTATAAACTGTGACCTGCGACATGCGAGCTAACGTTACAAACTGTGACCTGCGTGCAACAAAATGGAACTTGAATACTTGGTATATACAGTTTCCGTATTAAACCATGGTTTACTACGAAATAAGTCATATATACCAGATTATTTCATGTTGTGTCAGGCACATTGTCCCAGGTCGCAGTTTATTAGCTTACAGGTCGCAGCTCGCAGGTCGTGATCGGGATTCCACAGAAGAGTATTGTCTAATGATAGATTTTCTATAATTCAGCGCCTTTCATACATGTATAGCATAGTTTTGATGCGCGTGCCCTCAAATGTAGGGATTGGACAAAGAGTGGAGTAGTATTTCATAGGGGGAAGTTCTGAGAAAACGTCTTTGCTTTACATCCAGTTATAATTCTTCTAGAATCTCCTGGAATACAACCACTTTCATGGAATTAATTAACGTTAAAAATGAAACACTAATATGAGGTAAAGAGTATCAACAAAATATGCTTTTGTTTTATTTTTGTTGTTGTTAATGTTCTTGTTCAACAATGTATGATGGATTTTTTTTGTGCAGGGTGAATCCATTGTTCATTCGAGATCTAGGTGATCCTCGCTAACACTAAATAGACAGTAGCTAAGAGAGTAGGAAATCAAAGAGAGTAGGAAATCACTATGTTTTGGGGTCAAACTTACGCAAGGTCGACAGTCAGAAACACTTCGAATTGCCTTCATTTCATAATGTGATTCATTACGAAATAACGAAAAACAAACCCGTCATTGCATTCATTCATGATGTGATTCATTAGAGTGGAAAATTCAGAGATTATTACATTTTCAAAATATACCAATTAAATGATATTTGTCATAACAGTTAGGAATAATCACACCTATTACACAATGCAGGTGGATTATGAAGCACTGAGAGAGAATACAATGAATTGCCCACAACACATTCATATTCCTCATATCAATATCGACGTGTTGCCTCGGATATAGGTAATATCAATTTGATACGATCCACGTTTCAACTTACAAGGGAAAGACTTGTATGCAACGTAAGTATCAATATATTACCGCCAATACCACTAGAGTTCGATGATACCAATAACAAACGTAAAATACAACATTCTGCAATAGAACAAATTCGGACCAATTTGTTTACCCAAAGACACACTGGCGTCATCGAGGGCAGAAAGTGTGGTACATGTAGTTGTTTCTAATGTACACCTGATGGAATTTGCATACAACTGCCCAGCAACCTATGAAACGAATTTAGATATCCGAAACAAACCCCATGGAATAGATACATGACAAGTACATAGGCCAAAAGGAGGAGACAATGCATAATATGCCTTGGAATAATTTTAGAATGAAATTCCGTTACACATACACGTAATTATGTTTATCTTTATAATGAATACTACCCTGCACAGTTGAACACTGCGGAGGGTGCATAAGAAAGGTCACTCACATAGTTTGGACTCTTTAATTAAAGGTGGAATGGTTACTCTGTCTATGATGTGCAGAAGTTGACATATACATGTATGATATAGCATTGCGATTGATTGAGAACACTTCATGCTGGACACCTACATCACTCACAGATGCAGAGGAAATCATCGTAAGTGATTGATGCTCCCAATACCACACTGGGCAGGATGTTTGGTACGCCAATACAGTCGGGTTATTCATAAGTCCCTCTGGAACCTTACTAGAACCAATTTCTTCAGAATATCCTGCTTGTGGGAATTTGGTCATATATCATGTTTTTGTCACATTCCATATAAATAAAGATGGTTGATGGGGTAGTAAACAAAAAACAATATCCTGTTTGTGGGAATTTGGTCATATAATATGTTTTTGTCACATTCCATATGAATAAAGATGGTTGATGGGGTAGTAAACAAAAACCAAAGCTCCCATTATGCTCAAGGGTTATTGATATGGCCATGCCAAGCACAGCACAGATAGCTACAATTTGATTGAAAATATACTGAACAAGACAATACCAGTAAGATATTTTGTAGTGATTGATGTTCTCAATAGTGCGCTCGACAGGATGTCTCGCACATCAATACATCACTCCATGTAAACCAATGAATATTTCTTAGAACTGCCTCCTCCTAGGAAGTATAATGCACTCTAACGTTTTTTTGTCATTTTCCTTATTGATGAATACATGAACAGACCCTTAAAACCTACGGTACATACATATGTAAAAGGTGCAAAATAGATATCCTTAGAATTTATGCAAACGCTTCATTACGGTACATGAGCGAGGAGGCAAAGAAAGCATTGCTTACCAAGGAGCGCAGAAGAACTGCCAGCGAAACTGCCGAAATGTACATTACTCAAAAAAGGTAGGGATAGTTCGATAAAATTTGGCCAAAGTGAAGAATTTGTCTATGAAACCTGAAACTTTGAATGGAACGATATGTTTACTGCTCAGTTTTCAGTGAGTCAAACTGAGGCCTTTTGAGCAACATAGTAAGATTCAATGTTTTCAACCGACTCATACGGCAGATACACATTAAACAAGTAGACGTTTTGTCACCAGAGTGAATCTTGAGTGCACACAACCAGTCCAAGTCGAAATTAAAAATATATATACTAGAGTCTATACATTTTCCCCACATAAAACCAACACCACCAAAGGGTCTGCCAACAATTGGACCCATACCAGCATCACACGGTGAAACAGCAAACCCATAAAAATCATCGTGGCATGTATTGAGTACATCACACTCCTGTCTCAACAGCATCAATTCCTGCAAGCAGACAATATCACAGTCTTTGACCATATCCGTTGAAAATGGACATAAGCTCTTGAAGCCAATACAGTTTTGTTATGTATTCAGTATTGTAAATGTAAGCTTTCTGTAAAATAAACTCCAAACTTTTCCAAAATGTATTTATGGAAACACTATTACTGCTTTTTCTCTGCACACGTACGACATGCATATTTCGACAGAACAACATATCAAGCATATATGACAATACCTACCCCTAGAAAAAATCACAAACACATTACACAGTATTTAGAATTGTCCAAACTGAAATAGAGTGGATCAATTAGTAAAGTCACGATATTTCAACGGAGGTTGTCGATTACGTGGAGGATTTCTCCTCGGCTCTGGTACTGCTTGCTCTCTCTCTTCTGCTGGCATTAGTACTTCCCGTTCTGCCTGTACTGCCGGTTCTGCTGGTCTGACCGGTTGCGGAATAGGTAAGTTCACTGCTTGCTCTGGTTCTGATGGAACATCCACATCAATGTGAGTTTCGTCCTGTCTATGCTGAGTTTGAAACTCCTTGTAGCGATGGCGTACTTGGTTCTGGTGTCTTTTAACTAACTGTCCCGTTGCTTCAATCCGAACCTTGTATGATCGTTGAAGAACTTCCACAATGACAGCTGGTAACCACCGAGGTCCATTCCTCAAGTTCAAAGCAAACACTAAGTCCCCTGTGCTAAATTTTGGAACACATTTGGCATTGTTGTCAAATGTCTGGTAAGTCTTCCATTCCTGCAATGATGGTCGAAGGAAAGAGAACCGTGTTCGTAACTGCCTATGCATCAAAAGTTGAGATGGACTTCCTCCTGTAGCCGGATGCGGTGTTGAACGGTACGCAAGCAGGATGCGACAGATCTTGTCATTCAAAGTACCAGGATCGTTCTCGAGTTTCTTCAGTTGTTTCTTGGCAAAGTCAACGTAACGTTCGGCCTGTCCATTCGTAGCTGGATGACCCGGAGCTGTACATGTGTGCTTGATGTTGTTCCTAGTCAAGAAGGTCTTGAACTCGCTGCTTGTAAACTGTGATCCATTATCCGAAACTAGATGTTCAGCTATTCCAAAAGTTGCAAACATTTTCCGCAAAGCCGATATTGTACTGGTACTTGTGGCTACTTTCATAGGTACAATGTCCAGCCACTTCGAATATGAGTCCACTACAATCAAAAACATGTTACCCATGAAGGGACCGGCATAGTCCAAATGAAGTCTTTTCCATGGTCCGGATGGCCAGTTCCATGAGGCTGTAGATGCTTGAGTGGGTAGTGGAGCGTTCTGCTGGCATTCATTGCAAGATTTTGTGATGTTTTCTATGTGGTCATTTATCCTAGGCCACCAGAAATGCTGTCTGGCTATAGCCTTCATTCGTACAGTGCCAATGTGCTCAGAGTGCAAATCAAGCAGTAACAGAGATTGCAGTGATTGAGGTACAATTACTCGATTTCCCCACAGTAAGCAATTCTGCTCAACTGACAACTCCGTTCTCTTCATGAAGTAAGGTTTCAATTCGTCCCTCGTACAGTATTCCTGCCATCCTTCCAAGGTAAGTTGCAGTACCTTAGACAGACATGCATCCTTCTGAGTCTCTGTAGCAATTACTCGATGAGTAAGTGGAATTTCATTTAGTGTATTTTGGGTAGCCAAAAGTATTTCTTCAACCCGAGACTGGATGGCTTCCTCATCATTTTCATCACGAATTGGAGATCTGGATAGGTAGTCAGCGAGAACATTTTCTCTTGAAGGTATGTATTGAACGTTGTAGTCATATGCAGACAGAATGATAGCCCATCTCTTGATACGAGATGATGCCAGCTCTGGTATGCCATGGTTTTCTCCAAAGAGTGTAACTAGAGGGCGGTGGTCTGTACGAAGTGTGAAATGTCGACCAAGTAAGTATTGACGAAATTTTTGTACACCAAAGATGATTCCCAGGGCTTCCCTTTGTATTTGGGCGTAGTTTTTCTCTGGCGGTGATAACATTCTTGAAGCAAATGCTACTGGTCTCAAACACCCATTTTCATCTGGTTGTTCAAGAACGGCTCCAACTCCTGTTGGAGATGCATCACAAGTTAGAACCAGATCAGCTTTTGCATTGTAGTGTGCTAGTATGATATCCTCGGTAATCTGCTTTTTGATCCGTGTAAAAGCCTTCTCATGTGAAGTATTCCACTGCCATCTCGCACCTTTCTTCAACAGTTTGTACAAAGGTGACAACATTTCAGCTAGGTTTGGTTGGAAGCGTGCATAAAAATTTACTAGTCCTGTAAATGATCTCAACTCTGAGATGTTCGTAGGGTTTGGTGCATTTTTGATTGCTGCTATTTTAGCAGATGTAGGGTGTATACCTTGGGATGATATTGCATATCCCAGGTAGTCTACTCTTGGCATGAGGAAATGACATTTTTCCTTACTCAAACGAAGGCCATTTTCCTGCAGTTTAGTCAAAACTGCATGTAGGTTCATTAGATGTTCCTCCTTGCTGGATCCCGTGACAAGAATATCATCCATGTAAACGGATACTCCTGGTAATCCTTTCATGATATTCTCAATTGCTTTCTGAAATATAGCTACTGCCGAGCTAATTCCAAATGGTAGACGTTTGTATTTGTAAAGTCCGCAATGCGTATTGATTGTAGTGAGTTTGCTAGACTCCTCATCCAGAGCAATTTGATGGTATGCTGAAGATAGATCCAACTTTGTGAACTGTTGACCTCCTGTGAGGTTCGCAAAGATTTCATCCACTAACGGCAAAGGATAATGATCCTGTACTAAGCTTTTGTTGATTGTGAGTTTATAGTTCCCACAAAGACGTAATTTGCCTGAAGGTTTCACCACCGGCACTACTGGTGTAGCCCAGTTTGACTGTGTGACTCTCTCTATTACCCCTGTAGATTCTAATCTGTTCAACTCATCCTGTACTTTGCTTCTCATTGAAAATGGAAGGGGCCTATTTTTGCAGAAAATAGGTTTTGTATCCTTGTTTACTTCCAAATGAGCTTCGAAATTTTTCAACAAGCCTCCTTCTTTTTTGAACACTGATTCAAAATCATTCAGCAATTCTTGAATATCTTTAGAATTATTTTGTGAATGCTGTACTTGATTCACCTTGAAGATCCTATTCCAAGGCAATTTGAATTTCTGTAGCAGTGGTGGTCCACTACCGTCGACAATGATGAGCGGTACTTCACCAATTTGTCCATCCACTTCCGCTGTAACGGTCTGTTCTCCAACAACTGGAATGGCGTCTCCACTGTAAGTTCGTAAAGAAATCCTTGAACTTTGTAGCTGTGGCTCGCCAAGTGTTTTTCTGTAATCACTCAAGTTCATCACAGAAACACTCGCTCCTGTGTCTAATTGGAAATTCACAGGTTTGTCATTGACTTTAACATTCACAGTGAGTGGTGTCAGTTCACTTGAATTTGAAATCTTGTAGAGTGTGTCCTCAGCTTCATGTGGTTCCTGATCAGTTGAATCCACCGTATGTGCAACAGCTTGTTGTCTGCTTCTGAAGCAAACTGAAGCTACATGCCCAAGTCGTTTACATTTGTCACACTTGAGATCACTTTTGTAACATTTGTTGGCTTTGTGGTTTTTCATTCCACATTTGTAACAAACAATAGTCTTGTAACCAGTGCTGCTGGTGTTTGCTGATGTAGGCTTGTGAGGAGTTGTTCTGTATGTTTGTCTTTGTGGTACAGCTTTTACTTTGTTGATTGTTGTAGGTTCTCCCACCGTGGGTTGTAGTAGTGTAACGTTTGTATTGGCCAATTCCTGTGCCACTGCAATGTTGTAGGCTTTATCAAAAGTGAGGTCCTTCTCGATAAGCAGTCTCCTTTGTATTCTGTCATCTGACACTCCACAAACAAGTCGATCCCTCAGCATGTCATTCAGGGAATCTCCAAACTGACAAGTTTCTGCCAACTTCCGTAACTGTGACACATAATCAGATATAGTTTGATCTGCTGTTCTTTGAAATGTATGAAACTTGTATCTCTGTACTGTAACTGATGGCGTAGGTGTGTAGTGTTTCCGCAGTGCTTGTATAATCTCGTCGTATGTTTTTTCACCAGGTCTGTCCGGTGAAATCAAGCTACGTAGGAGGGCATACGTAGGTGATCCTATCACACTCAGTAGAATAGCTCTTCGTTTGCTATTTCTGGCATTGACGTCTGCTGCATTGGACTGATCTTGATTCAACTGTATCACATTCAAATCATTTGCTTCCAGATATTGCTCTAATCGTTCGACATATAAGTCCCACTCTTCCGATTTACCACTAAGTTGTTCAATTCGTCCGTATGTAGCCATTGTCACAATTAGTCGGTTTTTATAAAGTTCAAGCGTATGTGAGCGATAAACAGTTAATGTATGTAAACAATCGCTTCGAACAGTGTAACTCCGACTCGTCTCTCACCTGTAGCAAGTTATAACAGTTCTTTGAACATTTATATCCTTTTTACTCTCGTCGCCAATTGTTATGTATTCAGTATTGTAAATGTAAGCTTTCTGTAAAATAAACTCCGAACTTTTCCAAAATGTATTTATGGAAACACTATTACTGCTTTTTCTCTGCACACGTACGACATGCATATTTCGACAGAACAACATATCAAGCATATATGACAAGTTTAGAGATGAAATATTACAATCCATATTTAAGATTTGGCGTGAAATTTGCGAGCCAGGACACCAACTGGCCAACTCTCAGCTTTGTACAGAATAGGAGGATCACTGGTAACAGCAGACACATCAAAAGATGCATACGTATCATATCTGGTCTTCAACTTTTCACAAGAAATGTCAATGCTCGAGGCAGAGCGAGCAAACTGTATGATTCTTCACTTTGAGTGTCTTGGGCAAGTCTCGACAGGAACACCGCTGTGTGACGTCCAGTAACACCTCATAGCGACGATGACGACTGACAGGATCCGATCACCGGTGGCTTCGGCTTCTTACGAGTCACTGTCTGAAAGTTGCTATTGTCACCGACAAGTACTTGTGCGGGAGAGACATCAGAGGTAGCAGCCACCGACAGTGCTTGTTGGGATAAACTTCAGGAGACACTCGTCTAGATGAGGCTACCTGGGAGTACAATTCTGGCATATCACGGACATCACTCCCACATGTTGTGGTGTTGGATTTGCTTGAGCGAGGCCCAGGCTTCTCCTGTCCGACTGGTGATAGCTCCACATACAGAGGCTGAGATTCAATGCATGGAGAATCCTTGTTCACAGTCAAATGAGTTGAACCACGCGATGTAGGAAGTAACAAAGTTCTCATAGAATGCAGTTCATTGTGCATCGCAAGAAATTCCTTGCACATCGCACTGAATTCCTTCAACATTGAAGAGAAGTCAACACAGTTACTGTCAACAGGTGGGAGCCGTGCCAGGTTACTGGCACAGAAGACAGGTAGGTTTCTTGCATGACACTTATGTAGCGCTGACATCATGTCATCCACGTTGTTACGATCCTTGCTAGGTCCCTTACGTTGTGAGTTCCGCAGGTTCAACGTCTTAATAGCCTCACATGAGAAGAGAGTAGACTTCGCCTCTTCAATCTCGGAGCTCTCAAAAAAGTCAGAAGCACCATCATGCACCATAATGTCCATTTTGTTGACAAGAAAGCATAACAGCTCGTTGATCACACTCACACTCGATGTCAATGGACCTTCGTCTCTGGATCTGGTCTGCTGCTGCTCAGCCTCAGAGTCAGGCATGAGACTGCGATCCTGTCCCAAAACTCCTACTGATGGGGTGTGGTCGCCCGGTACAGGAGGATACGTCCCCTTCCTGACTTGATCCCACTTTGCGATCACACTGTGTTGTAGACATGCATCGTTGTAGTCAGCACACTGACGACATAAATGATCCTCACTGGCATGAAGAAAGACATCAGACTTGTTTCTGTGGCATTTCCAACACTTTTCCCTGCCTCCCATGGCAACACGATAAACTTCCGGTGACAGTTCGGCAATGCAGTTCGGCAATGCAACCAAATGAGTGAACCGGTGTCGTAGCGCAGCAGTGTTCACAAGTTCGGCGAGTAGGGGTACAGGTATGCTGCCTGTAACTGTCCTAACTCGAGTCAAAACAGGGTCTCCAGTTCGGTATCCACAGAACAAGTGGGCGATAACACAGGTGTTGAAAGGAAAAAACAGTCCAACAACAACGAGAAGCGTCAATCTCCACAACGCTCACCACCTTCTACGATATCCACAGGTACAATGACACACGATGTAGCAATATTCAGCTGTAGATCACTCATTATATGGAACAGATAAATTCCGGAGTAAACAATTTGCGTTTTTTTCATAGCACAAACACCGACCAAACACCGATAAAAATAAGTAACCAAACTTTGCATGAACATCTTCATTCCGATGGCTTGGATGCCACACTTTTATACCCTCGGCTTCCCCACAGGCCCCACACGGCGTGTCCTCAGATCGTCCAGGATCATGTCATTTGGAGCATCGTCAATTGGGTCAATGTTTGTTCTCAGATGAGTCCAGAATTTGTGTGACCACCAATGGCGGACATTTTAGGGCATGGAGATCACGTAAAGGAAATTCCAAGCTATTCCAAATTGTGTAATATGGCTGATTTGGAGGAGAATCTATAATGGTCTGCGCAGGAAGCATTGATAGTCGCATGGACCTTGTGGTGTTTCACAGAAGAGTAGTGACAGCCATAATTTACAGAGATGATATCATTCTGCATGTAGTTCAACCATATGTTGGAATAATTGGTTTCAATTTCATTTTGATGGACGATAATGCCCCAATTCATTGGACTCATATTGTTAGTGAGTGCCTCGAGCAGAATATGGCAGATAGTATGGTCTGTCCTGCATGTTCCCCTTACCTGAATCCTATAGAATATGCATAGGATCAACTTGGCAGACCTGTTCGAGGACGACCAAACCTTCTATTTAACAAGATAGGCCTTGTGGAGGCTCTACAGGAAGAACGGTGGGGTTTGGGCAACAGGCCCTCAGCCATCTCATTGGGAGCATGCGCAGATGTCGTCAAGGATGTATTCAAGCATGTGGAGGTCACACCAGTTATTGACTTCTGGATTTAGGCCCAATTTATTGTGTTTTCATTGCTTGAACATATAATCTGAAAAACGCTATTTTTCGATGTTTTCCTTGGAGTTTGTACTTCTTCAAGTAAAATCGCTATGACTGTGACTTTTGACATTACGTTGGAATGTTGAAAAGGATATGAAAATAATATTTTCCCAATGAAAATTGCAATTTTAATCCTGTCATGCAAGGGCATATACACTACAATATCCCTAACTATGAACATTCACAGGAATATTGATCATCAAGTCAGTGCCAACTGACCTACGAGTGGCTCATACTAGTTGTCATGCATGCAAGGGCATATACACTACAATATCCCTAACTATGAACATTCACAGGAATATTGATCATCAAGTCAGTGCCAACTGACCTACGAGTGGCTCATACTAGTTGTCTAACCCATTCATAGAAACATCCAACACCAGTAAAAGTAGTAATCAGTACACCCTAATCAGCTATTCAAACATTTGATAACTACTACTACATTAATACAGGTAGCAAATCTTGCAGACCAGCAGCTTGTCCAATCGTTTCAGGTTTCACTTCTGAATACAAGCTATTGTCACATTATCTTCCATATCATGTGTGGCCTGCGTTTTTACTAGCTTGCTTAGTGTGATATCACTTCAGCGTGAGGCTTAGAATCAAGAGACACGGGTTAGATTCCCACTTGAGACATACTTAGTCCTTCACGAATGTACCCATTCTGGTTATACACATACTCCTTCCCATATTAGATGTAGTTTTTGTCTACAATCTGTGTTTTCAGCACTACCCTCAATTTATTCTGGGTACCTGGGTTCCAATAAACCTACTCACGATACAAAAGGAATACACGCTGTTTGTGGTATGGCCAATGTAGCCCAAGTATCATACACTGCGTATTAATATTACTCGTCCACTAAATAAATGCCATTTAAACCGTCTGTCACCTTTTCAATCCTTATTGAATATAGATGTAACAGGGATGAGGGCTGGGCCCTCAGTGGACAACACAAGACGAGAGTTGAATTACTGTGAATGCTTTATTCGAACCAGAATAAAGAACCGTAACCAGAACCGTAACCAGAAACCCTGTAATTGTTGTCACATAGTGACAATTTATAATATTTGGGGCATGTATTTATTCATTATTTTGCACCACACTGTAGCCAGTACCAGTACCATCCTTAGTTCGGTGACGTTTCCGCATGGTTGGAGTTCTGCCAGGTGTGAGGTATTGTGTGTTGTACTGGCGTTGTCTGGTGAGTTGTCTGGTGAGTTGATTCGTCATATGACTGGGATTATATATTGTTCCATTTGCTCTGGTTAGGGTAAATGTTTCTATTTTTAGATCTTGTCCAAACTCGTGTGTAGACGCGGCGCTGGGTGGCTCAGCAATATAAGTCAGGCATTCTTTGTAGTGGTCAGAGAGAGAGAGAGAGAGACAGAGAAACAGAACAACTTGGATTGCAGACTGTGTGTCTGACGTGCAGCATGTGAAAGATGTGAACTGATATTGTGAAGCTGTTGGAAGCTATTTTGCCATTATGTTGGCGACGTCAATTTGTGGACGTATTTTGGAATTGTGAAATATTTGCGTTTGAGATACTATTTGAGATGCTGCTGATTTGTTGATTATATTATTGTGGGAGCTGCATTGGGATTTTATATACACGTTTTGGATATTGTGGTTTTACTGACCTAAAGAATGCCTGCCTGATTATTGCTGTGACCAGAGACCAGTGGCCGTGAGTATTCGTATCATTTTCTCATTTCATTTCATGTCATTTGTACTGATTTTGTAGTAAATTACTACACGTAGTCTAGTCCTTGATGTTCGGTCTACAAAACCTATGTTTTGTAAACAAATATTACTACGGCATTTATTTCTGATTCCTAGTTTTCCTGTATATACCTGATGTTTGAGTCGTATTCGTGATTCATGGTGCCACTTCACCCTCCCTTTGTGTGACGAGTACCCTTGGTCGCGTCCAACAGAACATTCAGTAACTGCGTCCGCGCAACATTACGTCATGTGACCTCTCCGTGGGACTTCGTACTTCGTGGGATCGTCGTGGGATTGAAAACACCGTTGGAGTGACAGTGTGTGTGTGTTTAGGTGTGTGTGTAGGTGTGCGTGTAAGTGTGTTGTGTTCTTGTACATTTCATTGTTGTTGATTTTGAATTTTGATTTGTAATTGCTACTGAAACATAACCATTGAAATAGGTTCTGTCTAAATTGAAATTCGGAATATTGAACTTCGGAATCTGTATACATTGAGGAACGTTAATTGAGTATTGTATTGGTGTATTGCCGACAGAATATTGTGACATGATATTGTAAACCTGAACTTGTACATACTGTAAATATCTGCCTATTCATTAATACATTTTCATATATTATATCATTGATTGTTGCTTCTTCCATACATTACATCATTTCCACATTTCCGGGATCATACCATCTTGACAACTTGGGGGCTCGTCCGGCAAGTTCGGTCCAGATTCCAGTTTTTTCCAGTATTGTTTTCCAGTATTTTCTTCTAGGAGCAGTACAGTGAGCACTGTTGCACTGGCATTTGGTTGCACGATTGCTGTGTGACTAATATCTAAAACTTCACATTGAATTAACATGTGTATCATGTGAGTATGTGACGTATACATGTGAAAAGGTCATTGGTCTTGCTCAGAATATTTTGTGAGTCGAATTGTAGATTGTGTATTGTGACATATTGCATTCACTGTTTATTGAATGTTTTATTACTTGTATGATATTTTATATTTGAAACATGGCTACGAATTTTGATACCTGGATGGTTGCTGGTGAAAAGTTGGGACTGCAAGGAAAGGAGTTGCATGAGTTTGTCCTGACTCAACAGAATATTGCAAGACAGGATGGTGCTGCAGAACGAGAACTGGAGAAGGAGAGACGCGAGGCAGATGAACGGCAGGCAAAACGTGAGGCTGATGAACGATGTGCAAAGCGGGAAGCTGAGGAACTTCAGGTAAGACAACAGCATGAAATTGAGCTTAGGAAGCTAGAGTTGTCCGACGAATCTAGGTTGAATGTTTCACAACAAGTACCTGTAGTACGGGGTAAAATTCCTAAATTGCCTGAGTTTAAAGAGAACCATGATAATCTTGACGCATATCTTGAGAGATTTGAAAGATTTGCGAAGGCACAGAACTGGCCGGAAAATCAGTGGGCTGTGCACTTGAGTGCTCTGTTGTCTGGGAAAGCCCTGGAGGTCTACTCAAGGATGGACCCTGACGATGCTTTGAACTACGACAGTCTCAAGCAAGCGATACTCGCTCGATATGACCTGAATGAAGAAGGATTCAGGAAGAAGTTTCGCCATAGCAAAGCAGAAGCCGGCGAGACACCTACACAGTTTGTCATCCGTCTATCCTCTTATCTCAAAAGGTGGGTTGAGTTAACTGATACTGATAAAGAATATGATGACTTATTCAATTTGTTTGTTAAAGAACAATTTCTCTCGTAGTGTGATCATGAATTAGCATCCTATTTAAGAGAAAGAACAGATCTAAGTTTACATGACTTAGCTATCCATGCCGAAAGGTATATCATGGCACACAACAAAGTGTTCGGTGGAAAGAAACAGCCAGCACAGAAAAATGACGTCAAATGTTACAGCTGTGGTGAGATGGGTCACAGATCACCAGACTGCCCAGTCAAGAAGACTAAACCGTTTGTCCCTACATGTCACAGATGTGGTGAGAAAGGACATATAGCGCCAAAATGCCAGGGACGGTCAAACCAAGATCGACAGTCCAGAGAATGTTTCATTTGTGGCTCTAAAGCTCATATAGCGAGAGATTGTAATAAGAAGCAATCTGGCTTTGCTGCAGTTGATGATAATGATGAGGAATTGCAGAGTAACATAGACCATGTCGGTAACGCCTGTATACAACATTCTTTCCCCACAGGAGACCATTGCCCATGCATAGGCAACGACAAGATAACTCTCGCATGTGGTAGACAGATTCCGTGTATGATGGGTGCATGCCAGAAAGCAGACAAGCGACGAGATTTGCCGTTAATGACGGGATTTGCAAACGATCAGCAAGTCGATGTACTCCGTGACACTGGATGCACGGGCGTAGTAATCAAAAAGTCACTGGTAAGACCTGACCAATTTGTCGATGACCATAGAGTATGCATGCTAATGGACGGTTCAATTCTGAAAGTCCAGTTAGCAAATGTAAATATTGATACTCCATATTATGTCGGCACAGTGCAAGCCATGTGTATGGATAAACCTGTATATGACCTGGTCGTAGGTAACATACCTGGTGTTAGACCAGTGGAGTCGCCATTGTCAGATTGGAAACCAGCTATTGCTAATGCTGTGGTCACACGGGCTGATGCTCTGAAGATAAACAAAGCTATCAAACCACTGAAGGTATCGGATGATTGCAGTAATAAACAATTGGATGTTAATTCGTTCTTGTCTCTCCAGCAGACTGACGCTGATGTTGCTAAACTCAAGGACAAAATCGAGAAAAGGAAGCGAGGCCATAAAATGGTCTGGTTTGGTCAGCATAACCATCTTCTCTACCGGTTTGCTCAAGACGTCAGTGGTAAAATAGATAAGCAGCTGATTATTCCTCAAAGCTTGCGTCAATCTGTCTTGAATACCGCACATTCCTCTATTTTAGCAGGACACATGGGGATCAAGAAAACGCTGAATCGGATCTTGGCATGTTTCTTCTGGCCAGGAATAGAAGGTGATGTTACGCGTTTCTGTAGATCCTGCGACATATGCCAACGTACAATCCCAAAGGGTAGAGTTACCAAAATTCCACTAGGAGATACACCAGTAATAAGTACACCATTCAAAAGAGTTGCAGTTGACCTCGTTGGTCCCATACATCCTATATCAGAGTCTGGTTACAGGTACATCCTCACGCTAGTTGACATGTCCACTCGATATCCAGAAGCCATCCCGCTCAAGAACATCACTACAGAATCGGTAGCAGAAGCATTGATTTCCATATTCAGTCGTGTCGGTGTTCCAGACGAGATGTTAAGTGATCTTGGAACCCAGTTCACTTCCGATTTGATGAAAGAAATTACTCGTCTTCTCTCTATCCACAGGTTGACTACGACACCATATCACCCGATCGCAAATGGGTTAGTCGAGAGGATGAATGGAACGATCAAGGCAATGCTCAAGAAACTCACAGCAGAGAAGCCCAAAGATTGGGACAGATATCTGACGCCACTTCTGTTTGCCTATCGTGAGGTCCCTAATGAAACTACAGGCTTCTCCCCTTTCGAACTATTGTATGGTAGATCGGTTCGAGGGCCAATGCAGATACTAAAAGAGTGCTGGACGAAAGACGATATAGAGACTGAAACCAAACATGTCTATCATTATGTCTTAGATTTACAGAATAGGTTGGTCGAGACTTGTGAGCTGGCACGAAAAGAAACGGAAGCTGCAAAGACCAAGTACACGAAGTACTACAACGCGAAAGCAAGAGAACGTTCTTTCAAGGTTGGAGATGAAGTCCTCGTCATGCTACCAACTGACCTTAACAAACTTGTTTTGCAGTGGCGTGGACCTTTCAAGGTGTTGGAGAAGCGGTCCAAATACGACTACATGATTGATGTCAAGGGAAACAATAAGCTATTCCATGCTAATATGTTGAAGTTGTATGTCCGAAGGAATCCTGTGTCTGATGCAGATAATACTATGTCTGATTCAGTATTACAGATGACGTGCGCTGCTTCCATCCATGATGTTCATGATGACTTGCCCGACGATCAGCAAGAACTTTTCTGTGACCATGAAAAGTCCACCTCTAGATGGGTGATTGGCGAGAAACTGACAGGTGAACAGAAACAAGAAATTGGTCAATTGCTTGATTCCTTCCAGGGAGTATTGTCAGATCAGCCCGGCTGTACGAATCTTATTGAACACAAGATTCACGTCACTACGACTGAACCAGTTCGAGTAAAACCTTACCCAGTTCCTTTTGCAGTGCGACAAACGATCAACAAGGAAATAGACGACATGATGAAGCTTGGAATAATAGAGCCATCTGAATCCCCTTATTCTGCTCCAATTGTACTCGTTAAGAAACCTGATGGTTCTAACAGATTTTGTATAAATTTCAGGCGCCTCAATCTCATTACAGTGTTCGATCCAGAACCAATGAACAACCAACAAGACATATTTTCCCAGTTGAAAGATGACCATTACTTTAGCAAACTTGATCTCAGCAAGGGGTATTGGCAGATACAGATGCGAACCGAAGACAAAGAAAAGACTGCCTTCGTTGCTCCAGACAGAGGGTGTTATCATTTTGTACGGATGCCATTCGGATTGGTCAACTCCGGCGCCACGTTTGTCCGGATGATGCGAAAACTGCTAGCAGGTATGAAACACGTACATAGTTATATAGACGACATTCTGATCCATACTCGCACATGGCCTGAACATGTTGAAGCTCTTAAAGAGTTGTTGCAGAGGTTGCGAGATGCTGGTCTCACTATCAAACCATCCAAGTGTCTGTTTGCTTTTGAATCAATTGAGTATGTCGGTCACAAGTTATCCCACAACAGTGTTATGCCCATGGATGGTAATGTGGAGAAAGTGCGTAGGGCAAGCCGTCCTACTACTAAGAAGGAACTGCAGTCCTTCATTGGGTTGGTTACATATTATTCTAACCACATCGGTAATTTCTCAGATATTATTGCGCCACTGACTAGTCTTACAGCGAAATCTATGCCAAAGACGTTGGAATGGACTTCTGAGCATGAGGCGTGTTTCTCCAGGTTGAAGGATCTTATCACTCGTAAGCCGATTCTCCAAGTCCCAGATTTTGGTAAGAGTTTCATTCTACAGGTAGATGCCTCTGATACGGGTATTGGAGGTGCCCTTCTTCAACGTCATGATGGAGAGTTGCGGCCTGTCGCTTTCACCAGTAGGAAACTACTACCTAGGGAGCGATGTTATGCAATCATCGAAAAGGAGTGCTTGGCAGTTGTACATGCGGTAAAGAAATTCCACGTTTATCTCTTTGGTAAGCAGTTTGTCTTGCAGACAGACTACCTCCCACTGGTATGCATGAACAAGAATAAGGTCGCGAATGACCGTATCATGCGGTGGGCTATGACATTACAACCATATTCTATGCAAATCGAATATATCCGTGGTCACGATAATGTGTTCGCAGACTTTTTGAGTCGGTATGCTTGAGTCCGTATGAATGTGTCAATTAACGGTTTTAACACGTGTAACTTAACCTTAGATAAGTAACCTCTTTTTCAGGAAAGGGGGTGTTGTCACATAGTGACAATTTATAATATTTGGGGCATGTATATATTCATTATTTTGCACCACACTGTAGCCAGTACCAGTACCATCCTTAGTTCGGTGACGTTTCCGCATGGTTGGAGTTCTGCCAGGTGTGAGGTATTGTGTGTTGTACTGGCGTTGTCTGGTGAGTTGTCTGGTGAGTTGATTCGTCATATGACTGGGATTATATATTGTTCCATTTGCTCTGGTTAGGGTAAATGTTTCTATTTTTAGATCTTGTCCAAACTCGTGTGTAGACGCGGCGCTGGGTGGCTCAGCAATATAAGTCAGGCATTCTTTGTAGTGGTCAGAGAGAGAGAGAGAGACAGAGAAACAGAACAACTTGGATTGCAGACTGTGTGTCTGACGTGCAGCATGTGAAAGATGTGAACTGATATTGTGAAGCTGTTGGAAGCTATTTTGCCATTATGTTGGCGACGTCAATTTGTGGACGTATTTTGGAATTGTGAAATATTTGCGTTTGAGATACTATTTGAGATGCTGCTGATTTGTTGATTATATTATTGTGGGAGCTGCATTGGGATTTTATATACAAGTTTTGGATATTGTGGTTTTACTGACCTAAAGAATGCCTGCCTGATTATTGCTGTGACCAGAGACCAGTGGCCGTGAGTATTCGTATCATTTTCTCATTTCATTTCATGTCATTTGTACTGATTTTGTAGTAAATTACTACACGTAGTCTCGTAATATATGACCTTGATGTTCGGTCTACAAAACCTATGTTTTGTAAACAAATATTACTACGGCATTTATTTCTGATTCCTAGTTTTCCTGTATATACCTGATGTTTGAGTCGTATTCGTGATTCATGGTGCCACTTCACCCTCCCTTTGTGTGACGAGTACCCTTGGTCGCGTCCAACAGAACATTCAGTAACTGCGTCCGCGCAACATTACGTCATGTGACCACTCCGTGGGACTTCGTACTTCGTGGGATCGTCGTGGGATTGAAAACACCGTTGGAGTGACAGTGTGTGTGTGTGTAGTTGTGTGTGTAGGTGTGCGTGTTAGTGTGTTGTGTTCTTGTACATTTCATTGTTGTCGATTTTGAATTTTGATTTGTAATTGCTACTGAAACATAACCATTGAAATAGGTTCTGTCTAAATTGAAATTCGGAATATTGAACTTCGGAATCTGTATACATTGAGGAACGTTAATTGAGTATTGTATTGGTGTATTGCCGACAGAATATTGTGACATGATATTGTAAACCTGAACTTGTACATACTGTAAATATCTGCCTATTCATTAATACATTTTCATATATTATATCATTGATTGTTGCTTCTTCCATACATTACATCATTTCCACATTTCCGGGATCATACCATCTTGACAATAATAAATGTATCATCATTACCGCATTATCTTGTATAATAATCACTGATATTCCTGATATAATTGTCTAAACTATGGACTCGTTTAAATACCACGTTTGAGGCATACTTTAATCACACTCATCCAATACATTCACACGTGAGAGCACACATTAGTACACAAATACTTCAAATAGCAAACCACGCAGTGTATCTGTGCTTACCCCAGTTAGTGGAGGTTTTGGTTCACTGGATGGTGCGTGATGATGAAATGATCCTAAAGGAGAAAGATAATCATAGGTCAATGCACAGACTCAGACAAACAATACTGAGAGGCGAGGTCAAACGGGCCAATAGCAAATATCATTTACCGAAATACCATCAATGATGAAAACACAGAGCAATCTAGTGCTACGATTTCGGACTAACTTACAATGAGCAGACGGGTGCCAAGGACAACGAAATACGATGGATTGATCAGATTCTTGATGGATCAACTTTCGAATGTTTGAAACTTCTGAGAAATATGGCGCCTTGCCAACAACGTAGATGCGGGAAACAACTAATCCCAATGCGAGATTCAGCCCAGAATGGGTATTTTGTTCTTGCTCAATATAGCCCGAAAAGCGAAAGCTGCGTTCGATAACACCTGTTACATACACCCGCGCGACAAGAAATGTCGTCCCGACTTTGCATCAGTCACTGCAAGAAAAGGAGAAATCAGCATTAGTGAACATGTAAAACAAAAGACCAATCCGGCAGTCAAAACAGTAAACAAAACTACTGTACAAACTGGTCCACTTCTTTATTTTTCAAACATTTTTTATACAAGCTGTCGCACAAATTCAGTTTTAGCGTGAAGGAGATCCTTTTCCACTGACAGGGCATACTGAGAAGGTGAGTATCGTGCGGGAGCTCGGCGCTCCTGATTCGACCTCCTGGGTGCTGCTAGATTTTGATCTCCTGTGTCAGCATCTGCTGGTTCCTCATCCACCACAATCGTCTGATCTGGTGAGGTCTTGTCCGTGGTGAATAGTTCTCCTGTGTCAACTGGGGCTGGAAACATCTCCGGGTGTTGCCCCCTTTGTCTGTCGACCGAAATCTCGGCTCCCTCTGTTGCTGGAATATCCTCGAGCTTTGTGTCGTCAGCTGCCTCCGAAGGTTCTACATCGTCCAGACCAGCTCCTTCCATAGCTCTTTCTGTGGTTGCATCGGCCACTGCTCTCCCGGTACCCTGTATGCTACCCTCAACCCTCATCTCCAAAGGCTCCGAGATGACATCTGTTGCATCCTGGGGAGGGATGAGTCCTTCTGCCACTGGGTGTCTCCCAATGGACCCGCAACTGGTAACAACAGATTCCTGTGCAACGTCCTCTTCCTTCCGCCTTCTGATGGTCTCACTTCGTACACAGGTATCTCCGGGTTGGGCTGTCGCTCCACAGTGTATAGGTCGCCGTCCCACTTGTCTTGGATTTTGTGACGTCCTTGAAATCCAAGTTTCCGGACGAGTACATAGTCCCCCGGATTTAAGTTGGAACATCGTGCAGGCTTGACCTTCACATGGCTAGCTACCTCCTCCATCTTACTTTTCACCAAGTCCTGACAAAATTGGATTTTGTCCTTCAAATCAGCGACATAGGCAGAGTAGGAAGGTGGGTCATCAACACCGGAGTCTGGACCAATCTGGTCATCAATGGGAAGCTGTGGAGCACGACCGAACATAAGGTGGTATGGTGCATATCCCGTGGCCTGATGGGGTGTGCAATTGTATGCATGCACCAACGTTGGGAGAAACTCCTTCCATCGGCTCTTCTTATCTTCTTGCAGTGTGCCTAGCATCTTCAACAAGGTCTGGTTGAATCTCTCACAGGCCCCGTTTCCCATGGAGTGATAGGGTGTTGTTCAGGACTTGGAGGATCCAGAGAGTGCACAGAGCTCCTTGATGACTTTTGACTCGAACGAACGACCCTGATCTGAATGTAGTCGTTCGGTGCACCATACACTGTGAAGAAGTTATCATAGAGGGCTTTTGCCGTGGTCCAAGCTGACTCATTCTTGGTGGGGATCACTCGAGAGAATTTCGTAAAATGGTCGGTGATCACTAACAGGTGTTCGTACCCTTGGGATGGTTCCACCAGCAGGAAGTCCATGCAGAGTAGCTCTAATGGTTCGGTGGTGATAATTGGCACCATCTCTGCCTCCTCAGGTCTGGACTTCCGACATATGCATCTTCGGCACTCCGAGACTCGTTTAGTCACAGCAGCTGACAATTCTGGCCAAAAGAATCAGTTTCGGAACAATAGTACGGTTTTGTCTCTTCCAGGATGGCCCATCTTGTCATGTAACTCCGTAAAAGCATGACCTAATAGTGAGGGTGGCAGGACAAGCTGTCGGACAGCTCCTTGTTCCGTCTGAACTTCCCGGTAGAGAGTGCCGTTGCGGACAACCAATTTATCCCACTCCCGTAACAGCTTGTCGCAGATGCTGCGGTAGACAATCCCCTGACGGAAGGTTTCAAACTCCTGCTGGCATAAACAATGACACGTGGCCGATCCCCTTGTGTTTGGTACAAAACTGCCCCTAGGCCGTGGTGACTGGCATCAATGTGCAACTCGAAGGGTATCTTGTAGTCGGCAAAAGCCAGGATTGGTGCTTGGGTCAGTAGCTCCTTGAGGTGTTCAAATGATGCTTGCTGTTCGGGCCCCATTGGAAAGGTTCCGGATCCTTACGGGTCTTACGAGGAGGATCTTTGGTGTGTCCTTTGAGCATCTTGTGTAAGGGCTTTGCAATCGCACTGAAATTCTTCATGAAGCGCCTATAAAACCCGACGAAGCCTAAGAACTTCTGCAGCTCTTTGATGTTCGTGGGCACAGGCCATGACTTGACGACCTCCACATTCGCTGGGTCGGTGCTGATGCCTTCCTTCGAAACTATATGCCCCAAATACCGGACTTCTGGTTGTAGGAAATGACATTTTGAAGGCTTCAACTTCAATCCAAATTCATAGAGTTTACGGAAGACAGCCTGCAATCGCTCGAGATGTTCCTCGATAGTTATAGAATGGACAACAATATCGTCAAGGTAGACTAAACACTCACTGGGAGTGAGCTCAGACAGACATCTCTCCATTAGTCGCTGAAAGGTAGCGGGACTATTGGTCAGGCCGAAAGGCATGGCATTAAACTCAAAGAGCCCAAGAGGACCAGCTGTGAAAGCTGTCCGCTCTTCGTGCGCCTCCTCAACCTCAACCTGCCAATAGCCCGCCTTCAGATCCAGGCAGGAGAAATACTTGGCACCTGCAAGGTGGTCCATTGTTTCTTCGATGCGGGGTAGAGCGAATGCATCTCGTTTCGTACGTTTGTTTAATTCCCTATAATCAACGCAGAAGCGGAGTGTGCCATCCTTTTTCCGGATTAGAACAATGGGAAAGGCCCATGGACTGTGCGACGGTCGGATGTGTCCTCCATCCAGCATGTCTTTGAGGTGGTCTTTTACCTCCCTGTAGAGTGAGGGTGGAAATCTACGATGAGGGATTTTAATAGGTGTTTCGTCAGTGAGGTTTATTTCGTGTTTGACACAATCAGTGTGGCCATGGTCCATGTCATGCTGGGAAAACACGCATTTCCACTTCTGGACAACATCTCGCAGCATCTCAGCGGCTTGTGGATCAGCAGGCCATTCGAACTTGGTCAAAAACTCGTCACTTTCCAAGCTCTCAGCAGAATCAGCTACATCTGGCTCAGATTCTGAGGTCCCGTCTTCCACATCAACAGCATGAATGGCACACACCACTGACCGCTTCGGCAGCTGGATGGCTCGACTTGTGACATTCTGGATCTCCACACTTATGCAACATGTGGAAGCCTGATTCGGAGTCCATTGTATCAGGGATGGCGTGACAACGAGACCACCCGGCAATGCATGCTCAAGGACAGGTTCCGGTAGAATCCACTGGCTGGAATGGCCATAGTTTGGTTGAAGAATCCCCTTTATTACGACTCCTCCCCCTGCTGGAACAGTTTCCTTCCTAGTTGACCTCAGGATACCCAGCTCCCCATTCCAGTCAGCTTCCTGTCGCATCATCTGGGCAGCTGCCTTCCAAGCAGGACTCAACCCAGCCAAAGACTCATGCTGGGCTAAGTATGGCCTAATGTAATTGGTACCTAAAACTACTGGGACTTCAGTGCTGTACGCCTCACCGGGAACCACCAGAGCAATGACCAGTTGTGAACTGTCCACTTGTTAGGATCCGGAGAGACATCGAGTTCCACATATCCCTCATACGGTATAACGTGACCACCAGCACCTGTAACAGTGAGAAGATCCCGAAGTGGATGAACAGTTAGATCTGGGAAACAACTGTAGACAAATTCTGCTGAGATCGTAGACACTTGACTTCCTGTGTCCACGAGTGCTTTGCACTCTTGACCATTGACCAAAATAACAGCAACAGTTGGACTCCCCACCAAACGATCCATTAAAGAAGGGCGATCAAATTTGGATCCCAACGCTTGCCCTGCAGCATTGGATCCTAGGCGTTTCCCGACTTCTGGCGTCGTCTTGGGCAGTCAGCAATCAGGTGTCCACGCTCGTGGCAGTAGAAACACCGCCTGTTCTCCTGTCCACCAGATCGGCTGTTTGTTTCCTCACCCGAGTCATGTGAATTCTCTGCCGCATGTTGCCGTTTCGGTTTTGCCTTCTCAAGACGATCCAAGCGTCCCGACATATCCTTGAACATCTTCAAGAGGTCATCTAATTTTGCCTCCAGATTACCACTGCTGGGGCCTTGAATGTGTTGTGTGGCATGTTTTTCCGGCTTCTTTGAAGTCTGTAGAGGCACAGCAATCTTCACCTTCAGCTCATGTTCGACCTGTCTTGCAGCAGTTAGGAGTGCTTGGTAGCTGTCACCAGCATCAAAACGGTGTCTTAAGTGCATTTCGTATATCCGGATTCTTCAAACCAGACCAAAATTTGGACCGTAGCGTAGTGTTGATGTCTGCTGGGGCACTTCCATGTTCACACACCAGGTTCAAGTAAGATTCGAGGCGACAACCCCATTTCACCACTCCTTCACCCTCATCCTGCTGTTGGCGGTAGAAATCTTCTAGCAAAATCTGTGATGCCAAGGGGCTCCCAAAAATGGTGTCGAACTTGTTAAGTATATCAGCTGGTGTGACTCCTTGTCCTAGATTCAAGAGTACCTCCGCAGCAGTTCCACGTACTGAGCGACGGATAGCATGAAGCACATGAGTGGGCGGATGTTTTTCTGACACAAGACAGCGAACTTCATTTCGCCACTGGAGGAACGGCACATCCCCCTTGTCACCATCCCCAGAAAAATTTGAGATGCGTGGGTACTGCATTGGGTGCGGAAAGGACGACAGCCAAAGATCCCGAGCCGGACTGTACCAGAGACAGCGAAGTGACGATGTTGTTTCCACAAATGTTTTCCTCGCACTCCATGTCCTCCGGTGCACCATAGTTGGTGGTCACATCTGCCGTGTGGACAGATGCATCCATACTAACACCACTTACATGAGAAGTATTAACCTTGGATTCCCCTTTTTTAGCCTTAGCCGAAGCAGCAAGTGCTGACATCATTTCAGCAATCTCCGTAATACTAAGTTCATTCACCGATTGTTTGAACTTTTCGGAGAACCCTTCTGGTTTTGGTGAACCATGCTGCAACTTTGCAGGCTTCAACTCAATTGCCTTGCGATATTGATCACCGGTAGGCAAAGACACGTTAATTCGGCTATCACGAAAAGATTTGCCATCGTAGGCTAACGCTTCAATTACCAATCGCTCTGAACAAAATATAACCAAGGCCTCATTGCCCTCCAAGTCGGGTAGAAAAACATTCGCAATGTCACCCACTCTTGAAAAGTACTTTATGATATCAGACACAATCAATGGGTCTGGCAATCCAGATACCCATACAGAACACTCCCGATCACTCATAGTTACCTGTACTGTGTACCTGTGTATGAAAGAAAAATAACTATTAGTGAAATCGACCCCCAAAATGTAAAGTTAAACTGACGGATTTATAACCAGTGTCAACCAATACACCGCTGGACGTATCAACCAATATATCAGAGAATCACCTTCCACAACTGCCAGATACTAGTAACAACCAACCAATGTTACTAATGAGGTATGACCTGTTATCTCACTCTTGTGACACTCAAATTTGTGCAAAGTTTGTTGTAATGTTAGGTAATGTTAGATATTTCTTAACTATATCAAAAAAAACAAATGCGACACATTCAACAACACATCTGTTTTATATTATGATAGTACCCAACATATAATATGATATGCACACTTCAATATCAGTCACAGGTATTTGACTAAAAATAATTTTCAAAGTACCAACACACAACTAGGACATGATATAAACACAGTATTTTCAATTGTTTCCAAAATTACTATCTCCAGTGTCAAGTATACACCACCTCTGACCAATTCAGGGATACACTCTAAGTGACACTACATGTATAATAATAATTTCAGTTCAGTGAATTCACCACTATCAATAGATCTACCACAAATATTGCAGACCAATGCTCTACACAATTTTGAACACCATAATCGATAGATAAATCAAGTTTAAACAGCTCCGGTCCAGTAATATCACTGACAATTAATATTTACACACCCATAATGACATCCTGAATGTATACAGAATTTATCTATATACCGGTTTTATTCCAATTTAAATTCAAATTTTACCAAACAAGGCAAAATCAGCTGATATTTCGACACAATATTCAAAAGCGTCAATCAGATAATCACATCATATGTTCACGACATTATGTATTTAACACAAAAATGTTCACAAAATAATATCCTGGCTTCCCGCGACGAACGAAGTGGTGTCGACACCATGAGCGCGCGATGCGACGAGGGCGCGCCCCGAACGAAGGATGATACCGGAATGAGACGTAGTGCACTACTGGGCGAAGGTGACTGGTCACGCACCGATGTAACTTCCTGGAGGCTCCAATGTAACAGGGGTGAGGGCTGGGCCCTCAGTGGACAACACAAGACGAGAGTTGAATCACTGCGAATGCTTTATTCGAACCGTAACCAGAAACCCTGTAATAATAAATGTATCATCATTACCGCATTATCTTGTATAATAATCACTGATATTCCTGATATAATTGTCTAAACTATGGACTCGTTTAAATACCACGTTTGAGGCATACTTTAATCACACTCATCCAATACATTCACACGTGAGAGCACACATTAGTAAACAAATACTTCAAATAGCAAACCACGCAGTGTATCTGTGCTTACCCCAGTTAGTGGAGGTTTTGGTTCACTGGATGGTGCGTGATGATGAAATGATCCTAAAGGACAAAGATAATCATAGGTCATTGCACAGACTCAGACAAACAATACTGAGAGGCGAGGTCAAAAAGGGCCGGTAGCAAATATCATTTACCGAAATACCATCAATGATGAAAACACATAGCAATCTAGTGCTACACTTTCAGACTAACTTACAATGAGCAGACGGGTGCCAAGGACAACGAAATACGATGGATTGATCAGATTCTTGATGGATCTACTTTCGAATGTTTGAAACTTCCGAGAAATATGGCGCCTTGCCAACAACGTAGATACGGGAAACAACTAATCCCAATGCGAGATTCAGCTCAGAATGGGTATTTCGTTCTTGCTCAATATAGCCCGAAAAGTGAACGCTGCGTTCGATAACACCTGTTACATAGAGAAAGGCGCAGTGTATGATACTTGGGCCGAGACTGTATATGGAACCACCTGGTATAGGCGCCTGCTTGAGGCTGCAATATCATCTCGTTTATGTATTCTGAATGAAATATCAGGACTGTGAATATATACAGGACTAAATTATTGGACAGTATGTGTGTGATGACATCAAGGATACATTCAATTCTCTGTTGTGTCGGAATATTCACCATTCACCATTCTGTGTGTGATGGATTTCAACATGTTTAATGAACACAATATCAGCCGCCATGGTAATTTCGGCCAATCGATAAACCTAGGCCAAAAACACTACAATGCCTCACAGCTCAAAAGCATGAGGAATGGACTAGGCACCCGTAGCATACCAGCTACCGTGTATAACCAAATCGTGGAGCTGGGAAATAGACGGAGAGCCAGATGTTGCAGGGCAGGCCTCAAAAGAAAGCAACGACGGCTCAGATGTACGGAGTCACACCAAGGGCCTCTACAAATCATATCGCCGGTCGAAGACTATGTATTGCTGTAGTAAATACGCAGTCAAATTGGAAGAAAACTGACAAACTTCTCCATCATGTGGTGTTTAATAACTATGACATATGTACCATTACTGAAACATGGTTAACGGATGATGACTGCTCATGCAGAGCCGATCTCAATAAGTGTGGCTTTGTATTTCTTGACTGGCATTATCTTCAAGAATTCCCTAGATGTGAAGAAACTAAACGCTGGTGCTATGACGTCTTTTGAATATTCGGAATGACACTTCTATGATACTGCGCTACACATGACAATTATTGTGGTGTATCGTTCTCCATATTCTTCAAGTCTCTCTGCAACAATCGCCGTCTTCTTCGACGAATTTGCGGAGTATGCTGCAGATGTTCTCGCCACTCACAACTCCGTTTTTGCGGGGGACTTCAATATACACGTATCTTTCACCTACAGATCATGCTGCTACAGCGTTTAATGATCTATGTCTTGGATTGAAACAACACGTCACCTGTGCTACCCATCAATCTGGGAACACTCTGGATTTTATACTGACCAGGGATGGTGACTCGTTGTGTCTATCAGATCCACATAGTGGTTGTTTCATAAGTGACCATTGCTTCGTGGAAACTCGTGCTTCTAGGCCAAGACCAGAATGCAATCGAGAACTTAAACGATTCAGGAAAATTACCAAGATAGACTATGAATCATTCAGGAATGATCTATCGATCATTGTTACTAAAGCTGAGGAGTTAGAAGACATTGAAACTCTTACTAATTATTACAATACTCAGCTCGCTAAACTCCTAGATCAACATGCCCCAATCATCGAGAAAATGGCTTCCATCAGAGAGTCATTACCATGGTTTGACGATGAAGCAAATCATCTGAAAAATCGGGTCCGAAGAGCTGAAAAGGCTTTCAGAAAAAGCAAGAGTGATGAAGACATGCAAATATTCAAAGACATCTGAAAAGATTACAAGAGACATCTTTTGCGATTAGAACGCAGCTTCATTAGGAGAGCTGTCACCTCAGCAGGAAAAACACCAACAAATTATATAAATTGGTGTTTGAACTCATCGACAGGAACAAGACTAGTCCACTGCCTTCACACACAGATGACCAAAATCTTGCCGACGAGTTTCTCTCCTTTTTTGTGGATAAAATTGAGAAAATTCGTGATGAGCTCAACAAGTACCCACTATTTGTTCAGGAAAATGTTGCTGAGCATTCGTTTGCTAAGTTCTAAAGCTTGAGTGAGGCAGACGTCACTACGATGATTCAGCAATCCAAACTGACCACGTTCCAATGGACCCTCTGCCTACCAAGCTCCTGATCGAGCACACTGAAAGTCTTCTTCCACTCATCACACGACTTGTGAACTCTCTATCATCAGGTACATTTGTCATGGAGTGGAAGACCTCAGTCATCAAACCTTTGAATATGTTCCAAGAAAGGCTTGGAACATATCCTCAAAAACTACAGACCGGCCAGTAATTCCTGGATACCAATCGGCATACCGTAAGGTACAGAAACCGCTCTAGTCAAGCTGACCAATGATGTTCTGTGGAGCATGGAATCGCAAAAAGTAACCGCATTGGTTTGCATGGACTTTTGATATGGTTAATCATGAGGTGTTGTTGAACGTTCTTCAGAACGAATTTGGAGTATCAGGAATTGCATATTCCTGGTTTGATACATATCTACGTCCTCGCTGGGCCAAGGTGTCTATAAGGGATTCGTTATCCACACCGGCAACCCCAGATTATTCAGTACCTCAGGGAAGTTTGTGTGGCCCAATCCTATACATGGCCTATGCCAGTACACTCCAAAGCCACATCCAACACTTTGGTGTATCTATACTGGGTTATGCTGATGAAAATACGCTATACCAGTCCATGGATCCTAACTCGACTGACAGTAAAAACAATATTAATAAAGATCTGGAAAACTGTCTCATCTCTGTGAACAGCTGGGTGACCTTGAATAGGCTAAAAATGAATACTAGTAAAACGGAGTTCATGTTACTATAACAATAACGATGGTTTGCCAGGCGGTGTGGCGGTTTGAAGGCCCGACTTGGTCCATTGGACGCCTGACAGTCATTGTCTGCCCGAGCCTTGGCGAGGGCAGACAATGTCTGGAAGGCGTCCAATGTCCCAAGGAGTTGCAAATTAAAAAACAATCGTTTGAGCTGGTTTCACAAAACGCGGGCGTCGGATGAAAGACGCTGGCGTCGAATGAAGAGCAGTTTCATTTGAAGCCCATGTCTTGTGTTGGGTAGCCGAAAACGTTATTTGATGACATGGGTTGCGTGAATAACAAGCGTGTACTGTTTCGTTAACGGACAGCAGCGCCCGCAAAAATGATAATAATAGGCAGTAGAAGCCAACTTTCTAAATGCTGTATCGACTCTATTGCAATCTGCTCCGACGTTGTAGTCTGTACCTGTACTCTCTAGTACCTTGGAGTTACATTAGATAATCAACTGTCATTCAAACAACATATTCGCAACAAATGCAGGAATTGCATCTGGCAATCTATATTGTATAAGACAGATACGTGAATTCCTTTCCACTGATGTCTGTCAACAGCTGATTCAGTCTCTGGTCATCTCCTACATCGACTATGCTAACGTGCTACTGTATGGGTTACCAGTGGCAATGTTGGCTCCACTTCGTAGGTTACAAAACCAGGCAGCAAAAGTCGTCTTGAAGAGGCGAAAATACAATAGTGCCACTGAAGCTATGTGTACTCTTCATTGGCACCAATTCAATTCAGGATCAAGTACAAGATTTCATGTATGGTTTTTCAGGCTCTTCGTGGAACTGCTCCTTTGTACTTGACCAACCTTCTGTCAATCCAGCAAGCACCTCGTACTACACAGTCGGCTGCAGGCACCCTCAAACTAACGATCCCTAGAACGACTAGGAAGACGTTTGCGGATCGCTCTTTTGCTGTGGCTGGTCCTACGGTGTGGAATTTTTTACTAGAACACATCCGAAGTTTTACAGACTTTCTTGTATTTAAAACTAATTTTAAAACACTGTATTACACACAAGCTTATACATAGTATTTGTATTCATTGTACAGCGCCTCTGATTACAACGTTAGTTGTATAAATGAGTGCTATAGAAATGTTAATATGTAATGTAGTTTCAATGACAACTGCAATTTGTATGAAAATATGTAAGACAGAAATAAAAACTTTATTTCTCATTAATAAAATTAGCCCAAGGGCTAAGAAAGGTTACCGGACAATATATATTTAGATATTAGTATTTTGTTCCGTGACCTTGAAAATAAGGTAAATGGTCAATTCAAGGATACGATAATATTTGAGGATACGATAATATTCAATAATAAGCGAAACATTACGATACGATACGATACGATAAATTTATTCGGATAGCAATCAAGATACATAAACATATATACAAACATGAATAAATAGTATGCTATCCTAGGTGACACATAGCCGCATGGCTGTCTTCCTGTGTCACCTATTAGAAAGGAAAAGAAATGAAAATGGTCGAGACGGTGAGCCCCGAGAGCCCCAATGATGGCGGGACACCGGTACCAAACAGGCACGCACCCCAGACAGACAGGCCAAGAGCAGGCGGCGGGGTGACCGGCCAAAGCGGACTAGCGGCGGTTGATCTAATATCCCTTGATCAGATGATATTTATATGAATTACTGAATGGTTTTATTGACTTTTTTTTACGTATTAATTCTGGAGTTGTGTACCATAAGTCCGGACCTTTATGTCTTAATGTATTGGCAGCTATAGTAGTTCGTCTATTATCAATATGAGGGTTGTGTATGTTTCTAGTATTGTGATGGTGAACGCCCGAATTAGTTACAATTAAGTCAATCAAAGGAGTGGGTATGTTATTCGTTTTTATACTGTACATGTATTTTGCAATCTGTAATTTATACATATCAGTTAGCTTTAATAATCCTAATCCTTTAAACAAGTGATTCGTATGCTCATTATGCTTTGCCCCACATATTATTCGTACAGCTCTTTTTTGTATAATAGCTAGCTTATTAATGTGGGTGGAATGCGTTGCGCCCCATAGAGTTATACCGTAATCAAGATATGGAAATATTAGAGAATAGTACAAGGTGAGCAAATGTTTACGCTGTAAAATATGTTTCACTCTATTTAGAGCATACATTGAGCTATTCAGTTTCTTTTTCACATGGTTAATATGTTCATGCCAATTAAGGGACGAGTCTATATTTATCCCAAGAAATTTAACATAATTTTTGTTTTCTATTTCATCATTGTTGATTTTTACTTTGTGACCTGTCGGAGGTAAATCAGCTTTATTTTTGAAGAACACACTGTTTGTTTTAGTCACATTCAAAGATAGTTTGTTAACACGGAACCATTCAACTAAGGTATCAAGGTCATAATTAATCTTTTTGTATAAATCATCAGTGTTGTTAGAACTTAAATAGACTGTTGTATCATCTGCAAATAATATGGCTTTAGAATAAACAAGACAGTATGGGAGATCATTGGTGTATATAATAAACAATAGGGGTCCCAGTACCGAACCCTGTGGTACCCCAAAAGGGATATTTTGTGTTTCTGATTTATGCGATTTAAATTCAACAAATTGTTTACGATTCAATAAGTAGCTTTTGAACCACTCCAAGGCCTTCCCTCGTATGCCATACCAGTTAAGTTTATTTAATAAGATTGTGTGATCAATGGTATCAAAGGCCTTGGAGAGGTCCAGAAACACACCTATGGTATTCATTTTACTTTCAATTGACTGGACAGTATAATCTACGAATTCGTTAACAGCATGAGATGTGGAATGTTTAGGACGAAACCCATATTGGCTATGGTAGAATACATTTTCGGAGCAAAGGAAGGTATAGAGCCTTTTATGAACAATTTTTTCAAGTATTTTAGATGCGGTTGGTAAGAGAGAAATAGGGCGGTAGTTATTTAGTATATCTTTTTCTTTCGACTTATAGATAGGAATAACTTTTGCAAGTTTCAAAGAATCCGGAACAATACCTGTACTAAGAGATTTATTAATCAATATGGTTAGGGGTGTGGCTATCTCTACCTTAATGAATTTGAGTAATATCGGAGAAATATTGTCATGCCCTGAGCTATTTTTACTCTTTAACTTGGATATTAGGTTACTAACTTCAAAAATATCAGTTGGAGCCATAAACATATTGGCAGTAGATTGTGGCTGCATATAGTGGTTGTATGTGATTTCAGATTTTGGTATTTTATTAGCATAATCGGCTCCGATATTGGTGAAAAAAGTACAAAATTCTTCGGCAATAATTTTAGGGTCATTTACTGGATTGTTGTTTATGTTAAATATATCAGGTATTGTGGATTTACTCGATTTGCCTATCAATGAGTTAATAACGCCCCACGTTTTTCTAATGTCACGTCGATATTCATATAGTATTGCTTGATAATAATTGTTTTTGGCTGCGCGTTTTATTTTGTTGAATAGTGTTCTGTATTGTTGGAATTTAATGTGGCGGATATGTTCTTTAGAATGACCCAGTTGCTTTTTATGTAGTTTGTGCAAGTTGCGTGATGAGGTTATCAGACCTGTGGTATACCAAGGATCGCGTTTAACTCGTGAGGCAGATATAGTTTTAGTTTTTAATGGTGCTTCTTCGTTTATAATATTATTCATGGTATTCGAAAAATGCTCGTAAGCCTGATTTACGTCTAGGTGTTCGAGTGAATCCCAGTTTATTGTTCTCAATCTCTCAGCTATTTTTTGCATATTCACATTATTCATATTTCTTGTGGTTATTATCTTGGGTTCTTTAATATTTATAGGTTTGTCAGTTTCAACACTCAGTAACACTGGAAGGTGATCGGATATATGACTGGTTAGGATGAGCGATTGCATCTTGGCTGATTTTTTACTGGATATATATATGTTATCGATTAATGTCGCCGACGAATGTGTAATCCTGGTGGGTTTAGTAGCAGTAGGTATATAGTTATTAGTCACAAATGTTTCCAATAGTTTTTGCGCACTATTATGTCTGTTTATTTTCATATAGTCAAAATTCTGGTCAGTACCTATAATTATGTCACACTTGTAATTACGGAGATTGTGTATTATTTTTTCATAAAGTTCAATAGAATGCGGTTCACTTGTGTTAGGTACACGGTAAATCTCTCCTATAATAATACGGACTTGATTCAAACGAGCTTCAATAAAAATAGATTCAAAGACACCTGATTTGTTAACCATGATATCGTTTATTGTAGTGATATTGTATTTCTCATTAGCATAAATAGCAACGCCACCTCTCTTGGAATTGTCTCTGTTTTTAAAAGTTAAATTGTAGCCTTGAATGTTGTATCTGTTACTATTTGAATTATTTAGAAAAGTTTCACACAACAAGATGAAATCTAGTTCGATAGATTTGTCACTCAGTTCATGTATTAACAGATTTAGATCATCAAATTGTGCAGGTAAACTTTGTATATTTAGATGCAGTACATTGTATTTATGTTTTTGCTTTGTAGTTTCGTCGTATTGTTCTTCTATAGATATGTTGCCAACGTCGCAATATCTGGACGCGATGTGAAGTTCAAGTGTTTCACTTAAGTTATTAGAGAGTAGTTGATCAGTAAGGTTATTGTCAGTTAGATCTATATTAACATTTGTATCTTTATCACTGTCCGGTGGTACGGGTACGTTATTATGCGCCATTTAGATAGTTGTTGTGTAAGTCAGAACAAAGGATACTCGACCAAACACCGCCAGCACGACAGAGGAGAACAACCCGCGATCCCACGCCAGGACCGACTGCAGAGGCGCAAACCCGAGGCGATCGACGTCCCGACATCCACTGAGGCACCCGCACACTCACCATCTCTAAATGAAAGTAGAACTTAAATAACATTAATTACAGAAAGAAACAGGAGAATATTCACTCCCGAAATAACTATCTTACATATAATCAAAGAATTAGGTCAAGGATACAACATGTGAGAAACAGAGAGGTCATATATAACGAAATCAACACCGTTTACATTTAGAGTAACACTATACTTCATATATGTTATGAACAAAAACCACTGGGACTGCAGGAGAATAATTGAATCACATATATGCAGCAGATCACTTCAATATAGACATTGATTTTGAAAATTGTGTAATATTCATACGTAAATTTCGTCAAAATTTACGCCACGAATTCATCGTTGTACATGTATATATACATATATAAATACATACACATATACACATACATACACATACACATACACATACATATATATATATACATACATACACATACATATATATATACACATATATACACATATACACACATACATATACACACATATACATATACATACATATACATACACACATACATACATGTACACACATATTTGAATGTATTTCAGTCCATTGAACACTTGCTTGTTTAAATGTGTTTCATTGTGAACTATATAAGTATCAAACAAGTCCAATTACTCCAACAGATATGCATCTATGTATTGGCTAATGGATAGTAACAATTGTTCAATTTAACAAAACTATCAATTTATGAATATAATATATAGTGCCAGTTATTCAGTGAATATGTACTCGATGAGCCGCACAGTCAGTACATGTATGAGGATGTAGTTATTCTCAGTCAGATTACATTCAGACTAAGTATATTAGATAGAGCTTATTCATGACTTTCGTCAAAAACTACATGCATTACACACACCTTGCAATACATTTTAACTCACAGAAAATTGGAATACACGTATACACATACATACACATACACACTCATATACATACACACGCCTACGCATGGATATATATATATACACACACACATACACACACATATACATATATATACATATACATACATTAAAATGTGTTACACCATGCAGTTGGCAAATAATTCCAGATAATACAATAGTTATGCATGTAGGTAAGGGGGCTTATAGAATATGGATTATACAACAATAGGTTTATGAGCAATAATTGATCCATGTTCTATAAAAGTGTAATCTAACATATACCTTATCCGGATTGGAATGTGTCACATGTGAAATTTGTAAACAATTTCAATAAACTTGTGTATGGGACGTTATACATATATGTATATAGGTGCACACACACAAATACACACACCCACCCCCTTCCCCCCCCCACACACACACATCTACACACCCATTCATACATACACATATATACACCAATACAGTCATATAATTGGCATTGTATTCACATTCTAGTACACACTAATGTGATCAGCAACACGTCCATGAATGTCAAATTTTACCATCAAAATAGACTAAAATAGAAACAATATATATAGATCTCCTAAGGATAAATCTATATGCCATCAGCCTCCCAAGGTCATGTACTCAAATTCATTAACATTAGCTATTGGTACACATATTTAAATTGTTCAGTGTTCAAGGGAATATACTTCTATAGTCATATAGTATCATGCTATTCATACACATAACCGAACAAGAGATCTCGTGATAGAGCACAATGAGGATAAACTTGGAGACACATGGTGCACACAGTTCAATGAAAATGTCAATTTGTAACCATAGTGTATCATTTGTAACCATAATATATTGTGGCACACATACAGGGAAACATGCTGTTAAAATATATGAGGATGAACAGTATATTAGATTAGGCTGCACACATATTTGTAAGTGGCAAATTTGCTCAGAAGGTCTGGTACCACAGAGCACATGCCTGTAAATGTTATGAAATACTGAAATAGTTACAATACATATTGGTCTGCTAGCGAGCAATTGTTTTACTATTGGCACCCTAAATGTACATGTACTCTATTTCATTAACTTTAGCATCAGCACACATGCATTTAGTTGCTCAATGTTCAAGGAACTATTCATTTAGTCATATAATATCATGCATGTTCATGCACATAACAGAATAGCAAGTAAGAGAACACAATGAGGATAAACAGGTGTACACAGTGACTCTAGGGCACACAAGGTGAATACAGTCAGATAAAAATGTCAATTTGTAATCACAGTGCATCATTTGTAACCATAATATATTGTGCCATACATACAGTGAAACATTATGTTATCATATACAAGAATGAACAGCATATTAGATTATGCTGGAACATATGCCTTGTATGTGAGTGAGTGTGCAATAAAGTTTCTGTTCAAGATTTAAGAAAGGTAAGATATGACACTCAATTTCAGGAATCAGCATTACAATTATATGTACATAAATGTCTTCATATACAAACACATATATGCATACCCACACAGATACAAATACACACATTCATATACAATACACATACATACATATACACATACATACACACGTACACACATACATACATATACACATACATATATATGTACATACATACATACATATACATATATACATACATACACACACACATACATACACACATACATATACATATTCCAAACCTCCTCACTTCCGTTCTTTTTACACTCTTCTTCAATGCTTTCACCATCTTTCACTAATGCTCCAGCAGTCTCAAGGCCAAGTCACCAGGGCTTTCAGTAAAAAACAACAACACCTGGATGACTTCATTAAACCTGCTTGTTCTGGTCCTCTGATCAAACAAAAAATCTCCAAAATCAATCAAAATTGGGTACAAAACGTGACCGAACAATTGGTGGAACACTATGATAGCTCAATTCAAAACCTTTTGGCCCACATTTCCTCTTTAGGTTTATCTGATTCGGACATTGCAAATTCGGTAGCTCTCGTCATTCAGCAGGCTAAATCTCATTTCGGCAAAAAACTTCAGGCTTCCACAATCCAGAAATTCAAAAGCTCCACTCTTCCAAATTCCCCTATTCCAAATTCTAACTCTCAATCCAAACCTCAGACTTGTGAGGTTAAAGGTCACAAACACCCACTTAGTAATTTCTTCCCATGTAATATATCCTATCGTGGTATGAGATTCCCTAGCCTTGAGCACATCTATCAGTATCACAAAGCCCGGTACCATGACTGTCAACACCTAGCCAATCGGATCCTTAGGGCTCCCCATGCAGGAGTGGCTAAACGTTTGGCTAGTGAAATCCCTAGCCTGTCCCCATTCTGGCATAAAAGTAAAAATGGAATCATGCGTCAACTTCTCCAAGTTAGGTTTAATTCTTGCAAATTGTTCCGTGACACTCTGATGGGCCTACCTGAAGGGTGTCACATTGTCCATCCAGTTCCTGACAGCCACTGGGGTGTTAATCGTCATGGTCAAGGCTCTAACTTCTTTGGCCGCCTCCTAATGGACCTAAAACGTGCCAACTCTCCTACTAACAATCCTAAACCCTCTCGCTCTTCACCTCCATTTTCAAATAACACCCTCCCTAAAACCCTTCCCTCTGTGTCCACTTCTAACCGCTTCCAACTCCTGGACACTCTCTCTAATCCTCCTTGCCTCTCATCATCTGATGATTGGCCACCTCTCTCTCGCTCTTCTCCTGATAACCGCCTTAGTGCCACGCCCAAACGGCGTCCGCGCTCTCCTTCTTCTCCTGAACTCTCACCCTCCTCTCTACCTAAAGGCAAACGCTCTCGCTTTGCCTCTCCTAAAAACTCTCCTAACACCACTTTCCATGTCTCTCCTTCCACTATCAGAGGGCCCAAAACTCTTTGGGCCCTTCCTAGACTAACCTCCTCCACTGTCGTCCTCGGCTCTTCTAACCTCTCTCGCATCACCAAATCCCCCGTCAGTGATATCCAAGTTGTGTCTTATCCTGGAGCTTTGTTCAACCATCTCAGAATGATGTTCACGGCCTGTAAAAAATCATTTGATGCCCCCAAAAACTTAATCTTAAGTGTTGGCCTGAACAATCGAAGCTCCAAACCAAGTGTTACCTCAATTCCAGAGCTGAGGAATATGCTCAGCAGTACTTTCCGAATCTTCCCCCACTCCAAAATTCTTATTCCAAAAATTAACTACTCAGACAATCTTCCGTCTGTAGAGAAACGCAACTTGGATATGATTAACAGGGCTTTGGATGACATGAGTTCACGTTTCAGCAATCTCACAGTTGTTAAACAATTGGATCCAATCAGGTTCTCTACACAGCCAGATAACATTCATTGGACTGAACAAACGGCCAATGAAATGTTGAAATGCTGGCTCAGTCATTTAAACTAAATCATTCTGAGAGTCCACCGAACTCCAGTACGACTAATAATGTTGTAAACCTTTCCAAATTTACACTTTCGGACACACAAATCGCTCTTCTAAATCGTGGTTTGACTTTTGTTCCCACACCCAAAATAACATTGGATCCAATTGAACAAGCTGTGCAAGATTTTGGTAGAAAACTCAAACTTCAAAATTATTTTTCTCACCGTCCAAATTCATTTACAAATAGATCAAAATTCACTCCAAAATCTACCTGGACTCCACCCAATTCCATGATTGACAAGCCTGTTTTAGATTGCATTTCGGCAATATCTAAAGAAATTGAAAATTTGAAAATTCAACCAGAAACCAAAAACCTAACGAAAATGGAATATAAAACTATAAAGGATTTACAAAATAACGTAGACTTGGTAATCAAAAAAGCAGATAAAGGTAGTGCAGTCGTAATTATGGATAGGCAAAATTATATTAATGAAGGCCTTCGTCAATTATACAATCCAGCTCATTACCGAGAAATTGACACTCCTCTTTACTTAGAAAATTCAGAAAAAATAACAAAAATTTTAAAAGGATTACGCAGCTGTGGATGCCTTTCTGAAAAAGTATTCCAATTTCTTTTACCACCAGAACGCCCTCGTCAAAGAAGATTTTATATGCTACCTAAAATTCATAAACCCAAAGACTCCTGGCCAATTCCAAATGTAATGCCTCCAGGGCGCCCAATTGTTTCGGACTGCAGCAGTGAATCTGAAAAAGTAGCTATGTATATTGATTCATATATAAAAGATCAAGCAAATAAGCATCCGTCATATATCAAAAACACGTATGACTTTTTAGATAAAGTTAGAGGGCTTGAACTAGATCCAAATTCTTTACTAATCACTTTAGATGTTGAAAGTATGTATACTAATATAAATCATGAAGAAGGTATCCAAGCAATTAAAAATGCATTCCCGACTCTGAAAAACAATGAACTATTCAAAGGTATAATAGAATTATTGGAAATTTCACTTAAATGTAATGACTTTGAATTTGACGGTAAGACATTCCTACAAGTTTCAGGCACAGCCATGGGTCAGAAATATGCACCTCATTATGCAGATATTTATATGGCTGAATTTGAAAAGCAAGCTTTACAAAAGTGTCCATTCAAACCAGATTGCTATTATAGGTATTTAGATGACATTTTCCTCATTTGGCCACACGGCACTTCCAAATTTAATCAGTTTCTCGAAATTTTCAATTCTCATAGGGCATCAATCAAGTTCAAAGCTGAAATTAGTACGGATTCAGTTAATTTTCTGGATACTACTTTGTTCAGGAGCAAAGAAAACACATTAGAAGCAAAAGTTTTCTTCAAACCAACGGATACTCATCAGTTGCTGCATAAGCTCTCTTTTCATCCAAAGCACACTTATAAAGGACTAATCAAGTCCCAAGTTTTTCGATTTTTCCAAATTTGCTCCTATCCAGATGATGTTGAATTAGCTTGCCAAACATTATTCAAGGCACTTTCGAAACGTAACTATTCAAAACGTTGGCTTCGCAAAATCAAGAATGAAACATTGAGAATTCTAAACAGTGAGGAAAGGCTAGGTGCTGATTTTCAGTTGCCCACTTCCAGCTCATCTGGCTCAAAACCTTGTAATTCTAGACTATGTCAAACATGTCATTTAGTTCCAAATTGTCAAAATTTCTCAGGATCAGTTTTTGAACAAACCTACTCAATCAACTCAGCTTTGGATTGCAACTCAGAAAATATAATTTATCTATACACTTGTAAGCTTTGCGAAAAACAATATGTAGGTGAAACCGGTAAATCACTCAAATTCAGAAACAATCGTCACCGTGCTGCAATAACTAGCTGCAATGAGGAAAATGCATTATACAGTCATCTATCTAAATTTCACAGCAAAACTGAATTTTCCATCGATTGTTTTTCTCTTTTACCAATTGAACAGGTTTCCGATCTTGGTGATGAACTTTTAAACAAACAATGGCGACTTGAAAGGGAATATTGTTGGATTGATACTTTAGGCACTTTCGAGCCTCATGGCCTCAACGTTCAAAAATTTACAAAGTATGACCCTTTGAACAAAAGTAAAAATAAATTCGACCTGGTGTATATAGTACCCTTCTCAAAAACAGGTGCTCTTTCGGCCCAAATTGTTAAAAAGCATATGAAACAACTCAACAAAAATACTGATGGTGATATTAAAATAGCAACAGCTTACAAGAAGCATCAAAACCTTAAAGAACTTTTAGTCAGAAGCAGACTTAAATAATCCAACAAAATTTGTTCAATGTCGCTCATTGAATTTTTATTGCTGTTTTATGTTATGTGTTACTCTTACAATTATCTTGTGCCAGTGCATTTTTTATTCTCTCCAAAACACATACATATATATATACACATATATACACATATACACACATACATATACACACATATACATATACATACATATACATACACACATACATACATGTACACACATATTTGAATGTATTTCAGTCCATTGAACACTTGCTTGTTTAAATGTGTTTCATTGTGAACTATATAAGTATCAAACAAGTCCAATTACTCCAACAGATATGCATCTATGTATTGGCTAATGGATAGTAACAATTGTTCAATTTAACAAAACTATCAATTTATGAATATAATATATAGTGCCAGTTATTCAGTGAATATGTACTCGATGAGCCGCACAGTCAGTACATGTATGAGGATGTAGTTATTCTCAGTCAGATTACATTCAGACTAAGTATATTAGATAGAGCTTATTCATGACTTTCGTCAAAAACTACATGCATTACACACACCTTGCAATACATTTTAACTCACAGAAAATTGGAATACACGTATACACATACATACACATACACACTCATATACATACACACGCCTACGCATGGATATATATATATACACACACACATACACACACATATACATATATATACATATACATACATTAAAATGTGTTACACCATGCAGTTGGCAAATAATTCCAGATAATACAATAGTTATGCATGTAGGTAAGGGGGCTTATAGAATATGGATTATACAACAATAGGTTTATGAGCAATAATTGATCCATGTTCTATAAAAGTGTAATCTAACATATACCTTATCCGGATTGGAATGTGTCACATGTGAAATTTGTAAACAATTTCAATAAACTTGTGTATGGGACGTTATACATATATGTATATAGGTGCACACACACAAATACACACACCCACCCCCTTCCCCCCCCCACACACACACATCTACACACCCATTCATACATACACATATATACACCAATACAGTCATATAATTGGCATTGTATTCACATTCTAGTACACACTAATGTGATCAGCAACACGTCCATGAATGTCAAATTTTACCATCAAAATAGACTAAAATAGAAACAATATATATAGATCTCCTAAGGATAAATCTATATGCCATCAGCCTCCCAAGGTCATGTACTCAAATTCATTAACATTAGCTATTGGTACACATATTTAAATTGTTCAGTGTTCAAGGGAATATACTTCTATAGTCATATAGTATCATGCTATTCATACACATAACCGAACAAGAGATCTCGTGATAGAGCACAATGAGGATAAACTTGGAGACACATGGTGCACACAGTTCAATGAAAATGTCAATTTGTAACCATAGTGTATCATTTGTAACCATAATATATTGTGGCACACATACAGGGAAACATGCTGTTAAAATATATGAGGATGAACAGTATATTAGATTAGGCTGCACACATATTTGTAAGTGGCAAATTTGCTCAGAAGGTCTGGTACCACAGAGCACATGCCTGTAAATGTTATGAAATACTGAAATAGTTACAATACATATTGGTCTGCTAGCGAGCAATTGTTTTACTATTGGCACCCTAAATGTACATGTACTCTATTTCATTAACTTTAGCATCAGCACACATGCATTTAGTTGCTCAATGTTCAAGGAACTATTCATTTAGTCATATAATATCATGCATGTTCATGCACATAACAGAATAGCAAGTAAGAGAACACAATGAGGATAAACAGGTGTACACAGTGACTCTAGGGCACACAAGGTGAATACAGTCAGATAAAAATGTCAATTTGTAATCACAGTGCATCATTTGTAACCATAATATATTGTGCCATACATACAGTGAAACATTATGTTATCATATACAAGAATGAACAGCATATTAGATTATGCTGGAACATATGCCTTGTATGTGAGTGAGTGTGCAATAAAGTTTCTGTTCAAGATTTAAGAAAGGTAAGATATGACACTCAATTTCAGGAATCAGCATTACAATTATATGTACATAAATGTCTTCATATACAAACACATATATGCATACCCACACAGATACAAATACACACATTCATATACAATACACATACATACATATACACATACATACACACGTACACACATACATACATATACACATACATATATATGTACATACATACATACATATACATATATACATACATACACACACACATACATACACACATACATATACATATTCCAAACCTCCTCACTTCCGTTCTTTTTACACTCTTCTTCAATGCTTTCACCATCTTTCACTAATGCTCCAGCAGTCTCAAGGCCAAGTCACCAGGGCTTTCAGTAAAAAACAACAACACCTGGATGACTTCATTAAACCTGCTTGTTCTGGTCCTCTGATCAAACAAAAAATCTCCAAAATAAATCAAAATTGGGTACAAAACGTGACCGAACAATTGGTGGAACACTACGAGAGCTCAATTCAAAACCTTTTGGCCCACATTTCCTCTTTAGGTTTATCTGATTCGGACATTGCAAATTCGGTAGCTCTCGTCATTCAGCAGGCTAAATCTCATTTCGGCAAAAAACTTCAGGCTTCCACAATCCAGAAATTCAAAAGCTCCACTCTTCCAAATTCCCCTATTCCAAATTCTAACTCTCAATCCAAACCTCAGACTTGTGAGGTTAAAGGTCACAAACACCCACTTAGTAATTTCTTCCCATGTAATATATCCTATCGTGGTATGAGATTCCCTAGCCTTGAGCACATCTATCAGTATCACAAAGCCCGGTACCATGACTGTCAACACCTAGCCAATCGGATCCTTAGGGCTCCCCATGCAGGAGTGGCTAAACGTTTGGCTAGTGAAATCCCTAGCCTGTCCCCATTCTGGCATAAAAGTAAAAATGGAATCATGCGTCAACTTCTCCAAGTTAGGTTTAATTCTTGCAAATTGTTCCGTGACACTCTGATGGGCCTACCTGAAGGGTGTCACATTGTCCATCCAGTTCCTGACAGCCACTGGGGTGTTAATCGTCATGGTCAAGGCTCTAACTTCTTTGGCCGCCTCCTAATGGACCTAAAACGTGCCAACTCTCCTACTAACAATCCTAAACCCTCTCGCTCTTCACCTCCATTTTCAAATAACACCCTCCCTAAAACCCTTCCCTCTGTGTCCACTTCTAACCGCTTCCAACTCCTGGACACTCTCTCTAATCCTCCTTGCCTCTCATCATCTGATGATTGGCCACCTCTCTCTCGCTCTTCTCCTGATAACCGCCTTAGTGCCACGCCCAAACGGCGTCCGCGCTCTCCTTCTTCTCCTGAACTCTCACCCTCCTCTCTACCTAAAGGCAAACGCTCTCGCTTTGCCTCTCCTAAAAACTCTCCTAACACCACTTTCCATGTCTCTCCTTCCACTATCAGAGGGCCCAAAACTCTTTGGGCCCTTCCTAGACTAACCTCCTCCACTGTCGTCCTCGGCTCTTCTAACCTCTCTCGCATCACCAAATCCCCCGTCAGTGATATCCAAGTTGTGTCTTATCCTGGAGCTTTGTTCAACCATCTCAGAATGATGTTCACGGCCTGTAAAAAATCATTTGATGCCCCCAAAAACTTAATCTTAAGTGTTGGCCTGAACAATCGAAGCTCCAAACCAAGTGTTACCTCAATTCCAGAGCTGAGGAATATGCTCAGCAGTGCTTTCCGAATCTTCCCCCACTCCAAAATTCTTATTCCAAAAATTAACTACTCAGACAATCTTCCGTCTGTAGAGAAACGCAACTTGGATATGATTAACAGGGCTTTGGATGACATGAGTTCACGTTTCAGCAATCTCACAGTTGTTAAACAATTGGATCCAATCAGGTTCTCTACACAGCCAGATAACATTCATTGGACTGAACAAACGGCCAATGAAATGTTGAAATGCTGGCTCAGTCATTTAAACTAAATCATTCTGAGAGTCCACCGAACTCCAGTACGACTAATAATGTTGTGAACCTTTCCAAATTTACACTTTCGGACACACAAATCGCTCTTCTAAATCGTGGTTTGACTTTTGTTCCCACACCCAAAATAACATTGGATCCAATTGAACAAGCTGTGCAAGATTTTGGTAGAAAACTCAAACTTCAAAATTATTTTTCTCACCGTCCAAATTCATTTACAAATAGATCAAAATTCACTCCAAAATCTACCTGGACTCCACCCAATTCCATGATTGACAAGCCTGTTTTAGATTGCATTTCGGCAATATCTAAAGAAATTGAAAATTTGAAAATTCAACCAGAAACCAAAAACCTAACGAAAATGGAATATAAAACTATAAAGGATTTACAAAATAACGTAGACTTGGTAATCAAAAAAGCAGATAAAGGTAGTGCAGTCGTAATTATGGATAGGCAAAATTATATTAATGAAGGCCTTCGTCAATTATACAATCCAGCTCATTACCGAGAAATTGACACTCCTCTTTACTTAGAAAATTCAGAAAAAATAACAAAAATTTTAAAAGGATTACGCAGTTGTGGATGCCTTTCTGAAAAAGTATTCCAATTTCTTTTACCACCAGAACGCCCTCGTCAAAGAAGATTTTATATGCTACCTAAAATTCATAAACCCAAAGACTCCTGGCCAATTCCAAATGTAATGCCTCCAGGGCGCCCAATTGTTTCGGACTGCAGCAGTGAATCTGAAAAAGTAGCTATGTATATTGATTCATATATAAAAGATCAAGCAAATAAGCATCCGTCATATATAAAAAACACGTATGACTTTTTAGATAAAGTTAGAGGTCTTGAACTAGAACCAAATTCTTTACTAATCACTTGAAATGTTGAAAGTATGTTGTATGTTGAAAGTATGTTGAAAGTATGTATACTAATATAAATCATGAAGAAGGTATCCAAGCAATTAAAAATGCATTCCCGACTTTGGCAAACAATGAACTATTCAAAGGTATAATAGAATTATTGGAAATTTCACTTAAATGTAATGACTTTGAATTTGACGGTAAGACATTCCTACAAGTTTCAGGCACAGCCATGGGTCAGAAATATGCACCTCATTATGCAGATATTTATATGGCTGAATTTGAAAAGCAAGCTTTACAAAAGTGTCCATTCAAACCAGATTGCTATTATAGGTATTTAGATGACATTTTCCTCATTTGGCCACATGGCATTTCCAAATTTCACCAGTTTCTCGAAATTTTCAATTCTCATAGGGCATCAATCAACTTCAAAGCTGAAATTAGTACTGATTCAGTTAATTTTTTGGATACTACTTTGTTCAGGAGCAAAGAAAACACATTAGAAGCAAAAGTTTTCTTCAAGCCAACGGATACTCATCAGTTGTTGCATAAGCTTTCTTTTCATCCAAAACACACTTATAAAGGACTAATCAAGTCCCAAGTTTTTCGATTTTTCCAAATTTGCTCATATCCAGATGATGTTGAATCAGCTTGTCAAATATTATTCAAGGCACTTTCGAAACGTAACTATTCAAAACGTTGGCTTCGCAAAATCAAGAATGAAACATTGAGAATTTTGAACAGTGAGGAAAGACTAGGTGCTGATTTTCAATTGCCCACTTCCAGCTCGTCTGGCTCAAAACCTTGTAATTCTAGACAATGTCAGACATGTCATTTAGTTCCAAATTGTCAAAATTTCTCGGGATCAGTTTTTGAACAGACCTACTCAATCAACTCAGCTTTGGATTGCAACTCAGAAAATATAATTTATCTATACACTTGTAAGCTTTGCGAAAAACAATATGTAGGTGAAACCGGTAAATCACTCAAATTCAGAAACAATCGTCACCGTGCTGCAATAACTAGCTGCAATGAGGAAAATGCATTATACAGTCATCTATCTAAATTTCACAGCAAAACTGAATTTTCCATTGAATGTTTTTCTCTTTTACCAATTGAACAGGTTTCCGATCTTGGTGATGAACTTTTAAACAAACAATGGCGACTTGAAAGGGAATATTGTTGGATTGATACTCTAGGCACTTTCGAACCTCATGGCCTCAACGTTCAAAAATTTACAAAGTATGACCCTTTGAACAAAAGTAAAAATAAATTCGACATGGTGTATATAGTACCCTTCTCAAAAACAGGTACTCTTTCAGCCCAAATTGTTAAAAAGCATATGAAACAACTCAACAAAAATACTGATGGTGATATTAAAATAGCAACAGCTTACAAGAAGCATCAAAATCTTAAAGAACTTTTAGTCAGAAGCAAACTTAAATAATCCAACAAAATTTGTTCAATGTCGCTCATTGAATTTTTATTGCTGTTTTATGTTATGTGTTACTCTTACAATTATCTTGTGCCAGTGCATTTTTTATACTCTCCAAAAACATACTTAGCCCGTGCCTAGCATATTGTAAGAGTCAAAACACATTTTATAAACTTTTTATGAATATTTTGTTTTTCAGTTCATTTTAGTACATTTTGTTTTTATTTCATCTCATTTTATTTGAAGTCTCCTGAAGCAATGCAAGTCAATTTGACACATCTTCAGTTTCAAAAAAACAATTTCATGCCTAATAAAATCTCTGCCTAAGAATCTATTGCTGGAAAGCACCGCAGTAATACCATTTTGAAAATTATTTCTTTAGCATACTTCAGAAAATATAACTTCAAACGTTATTTATGTTTGTCAATCAACTAACTGCTAATTGTTTTACTCAGTGTCAGATACGCATATCAAAAACAATTGAATTCACTAACTGTTAATTATCTATACTCAACATATGTCACTTTTCTTGGCAAACTGTTCTGAAAACTGCTAATTGATTGGCTCAATCATTGGAAAACTGTTAATTGATTTACTCAAACAAAATTGACATTGGCACAAGCCAAAATTTCCTATAAATACTGCAACCACAGTAGGTTCTTTAGACTTCAGCACTTGACAAAGGATTCAACTCCGAAACCGGTCGTGCAACAGGCAGAGTACATTGTGAGTAACCTCTTCTATATTGTTTTGTATTATTTTGTTGTGTTTTAGATACTGGTCAGATTATTGACCATATCTTTGCATTCAGGTTTCTTCAAACGTTTTGTTCTCATTTTATACAATTGTTTTTATTTTTCATAATTTTATCCTTTGGTTTTATCATCCAAATCAAACACGTTCTGGTTTTAATACTTTCAAAATTAATTGCTGAAACGTATCATGGCTCTTTCTAAACCTCCTCACTTCCGTTCTTTTTACACTCTTCTTCAATGCTTTCACCACCTGTCACTAATGCTCCAGCAGTCTCAAGGCCAAGTCACCAGGGCTTTCAGTAAAAAACAACAACACCTGGATGACTTCATTAAACCTGCTTGTTCTGGTCCCCTAATCAAACAAAAAATCTCCAAAATTAATCAAAATTGGGTACAAAACGTGACCAAACATTTGGTGGAACACTATGAGAGCTCAATTCAAAACCTTTTGGCCCACATTTCCTCTTTAGGTTTATCAGATTCGGACATTGCAAATTCGGTAGCTCTCGTCATTCAGCAGGCTAAATCTCATTTCGGCAAAAAACTTCAGGCTTCCACCATCCAGAAATTCAAAACCTCTACTCTTCCAAATTCCCCTATTCCAAATTCTAACTCTCAATCAAAACTTCAGACTTGCGAGGTAAAAGGTCACAAACACCCACTTAGTAATTTCTTCCCATGTAATATATCCTATCGTGGTATGAGATTCCCTAGCCTTGAGCACATCTATCAGTATCACAAAGCCCGGTACCATGACTGTCAACACCTAGCCAATCGGATCCTCAGGGCTCCCCATGCAGGAGTGGCCAAACGTTTGGCTAGTGAAATTCCTAGCCTGTCCCCATTCTGGCATAAAAGTAAAAATGGAATCATGCGTCAACTTCTTCAAGTTAAGTTTAATTCTTGCAAATTGTTCCGTGACACTCTGATGGGTCTTCCTGAAGGGTGTCACATTGTCCATCCAGTTCCTGACAGCCACTGGGGTGTTAACCGTCATGGTCAAGGCTCTAACTTCTTTGGCCGCCTCCTAATGGACCTAAAACGTGCCAACTCTCCTACTAACAATCCTAAACCCTCTCGCTCTTCATCTCCATCTTCAAATAACGCCCCTCCCTCTGTGTCCACTTCGAACCGCTTCCAACTCCTTGATACCACTAACCCTCCTTGTCCATCATCATCTGATGATTGGCCACCTCTCTCTCGCTCTTCTCCTGATAACCGCCTTAGTGCCACGCCCAAACGGCGTCCGCGCTCTCCTTCTTCTCCTGAACTCTCACCCTCCTCTCTACCCAAAGGCAAACGCACTCGCTTTGTCTCTCCTAAAAACTCTCCTAACACCACTTTCCATGTCTCTCCTTCCACTATCAGAGGACCCAAAACTCTTTGGGCCCTTCCTAAACTAACCTCCTCCACTGTCATCCTCGGCTCTTCTAACCTTTCTCGCATCACCAAATCCCCTGTCAGTGATATCCAAGTTGTGTCTTATCCTGGAGCTTTGTTCAACCATCTAAGAATGCTGTTCACGGCCTGTAAAAAATCATTTGATGCCCCCCAAAACTTAATCTTAAGTGTAGGCCTGAACAATCGAAGCTCCAAACCAAGTGTTACTCAATTCCAGAACTGAGGAATATGCTCAGCAGTGCTTTCCGAATCTTCCCCCACTCCAAAATTCTCATTCCAAAAATTAACTACTCAGACAATCTTCCGTCTGTAGAGAAACGCAACTTGGATATGATTAACAGGGCTTTGGATGACATGAGTTCACGTTTCAGCAATCTCACAGTTGTTAAACAGTTGGATCCAATCAAGTTTTCTACACAGACAGATAACATTCATTGGACTGAACAAACGGCCAATGAAATGTTGAAATTCTGGCTCAGTCATTTAAACTAAATCATTCTGAGAGTCCACCGAACTCCAGTACGACTAATAATGTTGTAAACCTTTCCAAATTTACACTTTCGGACACACAAATCGCTCTTCTAAATCGTGGTTTGACATTTGTTCCCACACCCAAAATAACATTGGATCCAATTAAACAAGCTGTGCAAGATTTTGGTAGAAAACTCAAACTTCAAAATTATTTTTCTCACCGTCCAAATTCATTCACAAATAGATCAAAATTCACTCCAAAATCTACCTGGACTCCACCGAGTTCCATGATTGACAAGCCCGTTTTAGATTGCATTTCGGCAATATCTAAGGAAATTGAAAACTTGAAAATTCAACCAGAAACCAAAAACCTAACGAAAATGGAATATAAAACTATAAAGAATTTACAAAATAACGTAGACTTGGTAATTAAAAAAGCAGATAAAGGTAGTGCAGTCGTAATTATGGATAGGCAAAATTATATTAATGAAGGCTTTCGTCAATTATACAATCCAGCTCATTACAGAGAAATTGACACTCCTCTTTACCTAGAAAATTCAGCAAAAATAACAAAAATTTTAAAAGGATTACGCAATTCTGGATGCCTTTCTGAAAAAGTATTCCAATTTCTTTTACCACCAGAACGCCCTCGTCAAAGAAGATTTTATATGCTACCTAAAATTCATAAACCCAAAGACTCCTGGCCAATTCCAAATGTAATGCCTCCAGGGCGCCCAATTGTTTCGGACTGCAGCAGTGAATCTGAAAAAGTAGCTATGTATATTGATTCATATATAAAAGATCAAGCAAATAAGCATCCGTCATATATAAAAAACACGTATGACTTTTTAGATAAAGTTAGAGGTCTTGAACTAGATCCAAATTCTTTACTAATCACTTTAGATGTTGAAAGTATGTATACTAATATAAATCATGAAGAAGGTATCCAAGCAATTAAAAATGCATTCCCGACTTTGGCAAACAATGAACTATTCAAAGGTATAATAGAATTATTGGAAATTTCACTTAAATGTAATGACTTTGAATTTGACGGTAAGACATTCCTACAAGTTTCAGGCACAGCCATGGGTCAGAAATATGCACCTCATTATGCAGATATTTATATGGCTGAATTTGAAAAGCAAGCTTTACAAAAGTGTCCATTCAAACCAGATTGCTATTATAGGTATTTAGATGACATTTTCCTCATTTGGCCACATGGCATTTCCAAATTTCACCAGTTTCTCGAAATTTTCAATTCTCATAGGGCATCAATCAACTTCAAAGCTGAAATTAGTACTGATTCAGTTAATTTTCTGGATACTACTTTGTTCAGGAGCAAAGAAAACACATTAGAAGCAAAAGTTTTCTTCAAGCCAACGGATACTCATCAGTTGTTGCATAAGCTTTCTTTTCATCCAAAACACACTTATAAAGGACTAATCAAGTCCCAAGTTTTTCGATTTTTCCAAATTTGCTCATATCCAGATGATGTTGAATCAGCTTGTCAAATATTATTCAAGGCACTTTCGAAACGTAACTATTCAAAACGTTGGCTTCGCAAAATCAAGAATGAAACATTGAGAATTTTGAACAGTGAGGAAAGACTAGGTGCTGATTTTCAATTGCCCACTTCCAGCTCGTCTGGCTCAAAACCTTGTAATTCTAGACAATGTCAGACATGTCATTTAGTTCCAAATTGTCAAAATTTCTCGGGATCAGTTTTTGAACAGACCTACTCAATCAACTCAGCTTTGGATTGCAACTCAGAAAATATAATTTATCTATACACTTGTAAGCTTTGCGAAAAACAATATGTAGGTGAAACCGGTAAATCACTCAAATTCAGAAACAATCGTCACCGTGCTGCAATAACTAGCTGCAATGAGGAAAATGCATTATACAGTCATCTATCTAAATTTCACAGCAAAACTGAATTTTCCATTGAATGTTTTTCTCTTTTACCAATTGAACAGGTTTCCGATCTTGGTGATGAACTTTTAAACAAACAATGGCGACTTGAAAGGGAATATTGTTGGATTGATACTCTAGGCACTTTCGAACCTCATGGCCTCAACGTTCAAAAATTTACAAAGTATGACCCTTTGAACAAAAGTAAAAATAAATTCGACATGGTGTATATAGTACCCTTCTCAAAAACAGGTACTCTTTCAGCCCAAATTGTTAAAAAGCATATGAAACAACTCAACAAAAATACTGATGGTGATATTAAAATAGCAACAGCTTACAAGAAGCATCAAAATCTTAAAGAACTTTTAGTCAGAAGCAAACTTAAATAATCCAACAAAATTTGTTCAATGTCGCTCATTGAATTTTTATTGCTGTTTTATGTTATGTGTTACTCTTACAATTATCTTGTGCCAGTGCATTTTTTATACTCTCCAAAAACGTACACACATACATACATATACACATACATATATATGTACATACATACATACATATACATATATACATACATACACACACACATACATACACACATACATATACATATTCCAAACCTCCTCACTTCCGTTCTTTTTACACTCTTCTTCAATGCTTTCACCATCTGTCACTAATGCTCCAGCAGTTTCAAGGCCAAGTCACCAAGGCTTTCAGTAAAAAACAACAACACCTGGATGACTTCATTAAACCTGCTTGTTCTGGTCCTCTAATCAAACAAAAAATCTCCAAAATTAATCAAAATTGGGTACAAAACGTGACCGAACAATTGGTGGAACACTACGAGAGCTCAATTCAAAACCTTTTGGCCCACATTTCCTCTTTAGGTTTATCAGATTCGGACATTGCAAATTCGGTAGCTCTCGTCATTCAGCAGGCTAAATCTCATTTCGGCAAAAAACTTCAGGCTTCCACCATCCAGAAATTCAAAACCTCTACTCTTCCAAATTCCCCTATTCCAAATTCTAACTCTCAATCAAAACCTCAGACTTGTGAGGTTAAAGGTCACAAACACCCACTTAGTAATTTCTTCCCATGTAATATATCCTATCGTGGTATTAGATTCCCTAGCCTTGAGCACATCTATCAGTATCACAAAGCCCGGTACCATGACTGTCAACACCTAGCCAATCGGATCCTCAGGGCTCCCCATGCAGGAGTGGCTAAACGTTTGGCTAGTGAAATTCCTAGCCTGTCCCCGTTCTGGCATAAAAGTAAAAATGGAATCATGCGTCAACTTCTTCAAGTTAAGTTTAATTCTTGCAAATTGTTCCGTGACACTCTGATGGGTCTACCTGAAGGGTGTCACATTGTCCATCCAGTTCCTGACAGCCACTGGGGTGTTAATCGTCATGGTCAAGGCTCTAACTTCTTTGGCCGCCTCCTAATGGACCTAAAACGTGCCAACTCTCCTACTAACAATCCTAAACCCTCCCGCTCTGTACCTCCATCCTCAAATAACACCCTCCCTAAAACCTTTCCCTCTGTGTCCACTTCTAACCGCTTCCAACTCCTTGACACTCTCTCTAATCCTCCTTGCCTCTCATCATCTGATGATTGGCCACCTCTCTCTCGCTCTTCTCCTGATAACCGCCTTAGTGCCACGCCCAAACGGCGTCCGCGCTCTCCTTCTTCTCCTGAACTCTCACCCTCCTCTCTACCTAAAGGCAAACGCACTCGCTTTGTCTCTCCTAAAAACTCTCCTAACACCACTTTCCATGTCTCTCCTTCCACTATCAGAGGACCCAAAACTCTTTGGGCCCTTCCTAAACTAACCTCCTCCACTGTCATCCTCGGCTCTTCTAACCTTTCTCGCATCACCAAATCCCCTGTCAGTGATATCCAAGTTGTGTCTTATCCTGGAGCTTTGTTCAACCATCTAAGAATGATGTTCACGGCCTGTAAAAAATCATTTGATGCCCCCAAAAACTTAATCTTAAGTGTAGGCCTGAACAATCGAAGCTCCAAACCAAGTGTTACTTCAATTCCAGAGCTGAGGAATATGCTCAGCAGTGCTTTCCGAATCTTCCCCCACTCCAAAATTCTCATTCCAAAAATTAACTACTCAGACAATCTTCCGTCTGTAGAGAAACGCAACTTGGATATGATTAACAGGGCTTTGGATGACATGAGTTCACGTTTCAGCAATCTCACAGTTGTTAAACAGTTGGATCCAATCAAGTTTTCTACACAGACAGATAACATTCATTGGACTGAACAAACGGCCAATGAAATGTTGAAATTCTGGCTCAGTCATTTAAACTAAATCATTCTGAGAGTCCACCGAACTCCAGTACGACTAATAATGTTGTAAACCTTTCCAAATTTACACTTTCGGACACACAAATCGCTCTTCTAAATCGTGGTTTGACATTTGTTCCCACACCCAAAATAACATTGGATCCAATTAAACAAGCTGTGCAAGATTTTGGTAGAAAACTCAAACTTCAAAATTATTTTTCTCACCGTCCAAATTCATTCACAAATAGATCAAAATTCACTCCAAAATCTACCTGGACTCCACCCAGTTCCATGATTGACAAGCCTGTTTTAGATTGCATTTCGGCAATATCTAAAGAAATTGAAAATCTGAAAATTCAACCAGAAACCAAAAACCTAACGAAAATGGAGTATAAAACTATAAAGGATTTACAAAATAACTTAGACTTGGTAATCAAAAAAGCAGATAAAGGTAGTGCAGTCGTAATTATGGATAGGCAAAATTATATTAATGAAGGCCTTCGTCAATTATACAATCCAGCTCATTACAGAGAAATTGACACTCCTCTTTACCTAGAAAATTCAGAAAAAATAACAAAAATTTTAAAAGGATTACGCAGTTCTGGATGCCTTTCTGAAAAAGTATTCCAATTTCTTTTACCACCAGAACGCCCTCGTCAAAGAAGATTTTATATGCTACCTAAAATTCATAAACCCAAAGACTCCTGGCCAATTCCAAATGTAATGCCTCCAGGGCGCCCAATTGTTTCTGACTGCAGCAGTGAATCTGAAAAAGTAGCTATGTATATTGATTCATATATAAAAGATCAAGCAAACAAGCATCCGTCATATATCAAAAACACGTATGACTTTTTAGATAAAGTTAGAGGGCTTGAACTAGATCCAAATTCTTTACTAATCACTTTAGATGTTGAAAGTATGTATACTAATATAAATCATGAAGAAGGTATCCAAGCAATTAAAAATGCATTCCCGACTCTGAAAAACAATGAACTATTCAAAGGTATAATAGAATTATTGGAAATTTCACTTAAATGTAATGACTTTGAATTTGACGGTAAGACATTCCTACAAGTTTCAGGCACAGCCATGGGTCAGAAATATGCACCTCATTATGCAGATATTTATATGGCTGAATTTGAAAAGCAAGCATTACAAAAGTGTCCATTCAAACCAGATTGCTATTATAGGTATTTAGATGACATTTTCCTCATTTGGCCACACGGCACTTCCAAATTTAATCAGTTTCTCGAAATATTCAATTCACACAGGGCATCAATCAAGTTCAAAGCTGAAGTTAGCACTGATTCAGTTAATTTTCTGGATACTACTTTGTTCAGGAGCAAAGATAACACATTAGAAGCAAAAGTTTTCTTCAAACCAACGGATACTCATCAGTTACTGCATAAGCTCTCTTTTCATCCAAAGCACACTTATAAAGGACTAATCAAGTCCCAAGTTTTTCGATTTTTCCAAATTTGCTCCTATCCAGATGATGTTGAATCAGCTTGCCAAACATTATTCAAGGCACTTTCGAAACGTAACTATTCAAAACGTTGGCTTCGCAAAATAAAGAATGAAACATTGAGAACTCTAAACAGTGAGGAAAGGCTAGGTGCTGATTTTCAATTGCCCACTTCCAGCTCATCTGGCTCAAAACCTTGTAATTCTAGACAATGTCAGACATGTCATTTAGTTCCAAATTGTCAAAATTTCTCAGGATCAGTTTTTGAACAAACCTACTCAATCAACTCAGCTTTGGATTGCAACTCAGAAAATATAATTTATCTATACACTTGTAAGCTTTGCGAAAAACAATATGTAGGTGAAACCGGTAAATCACTCAAATTCAGAAACAATCGTCACCGTGCTGCAATAACTAGCTGCAATGAGGAAAATGCATTATACAGTCATCTATCTAAATTTCACAGCAAAACTGAATTTTCCATCGAATGTTTTTCTCTTTTTCCAATTGAACAGGTTTCCGATCTTGGTGATGAACTTTTAAACAAACAATGGCGACTTGAAAGGGAATATTGTTGGATTGATACTCTAGGCACTTTCGAACCTCATGGCCTCAACGTTCAAAAATTTACAAAGTATGACCCTTTGAACAAAAGTAAAAATAAATTCGACCTGGTGTATATAGTACCCTTCTCAAAAACAGGTGCTCTTTCGGCCCAAATTGTTAAAAAGCATATGAAACAACTCAACAAAAATACTGATGGAGATATTAAAATAGCAACAGCTTACAAGAAGCATCAAAACCTTAAAGAACTTTTAGTCAGAAGCAGATTAAATAATCCAACAAAATTTGTTCAATGTCACTCATTGAATTTTTATTGCTATTTTATGTTATGTGTTACTCTTACAATTATCTTGTGCCAGTGCATTTTTTATTCTCTCCAAAACGTACACACATACATACATATACACATACATATATATGTACATACATACATACATATACATATATACATACATACACACACACATACATACACACATACATATACATATTCGTACATATACAGTACACACACACCTACAAACAAATCATACTTATTTGCTACAATCATATAATCACATTTGAGCATATGTGGCACATATTTATAAATGGCAAATTTTCCCAGAAGCTATGATACTACAGAGCACATGCCTGTGAATGTTACGGAGTATACAGAAATAGTTGCAATATGTCTTGGTCTGCTAGCAAGCAATTGTTTTACTATTAGCACCCAAAGCAGCCTATATGTACATGCACTCTATTCTATTGACTTTAGCATCAGTACACATGCATTCAGTTGCTCAATGATAAAAACGCATCTATTTATAGTCATATAATATCATGCATAATCAGGCACATAACAGAGCATGATAGCAAGTAAGAGAACATAATGAGGATCAATAAGGAACACAATGAGGATAAACAGGTGGACAAAGTGTCTCTAGGACACACAAGGTGAATACAGTTAAATGAAAATGTCAATTTGTAATCACAGTATATCAATTGTGACCGTAATATATTGTGCCAAACATACAGTGAAACTTTATGTTAATATATAAACAGCATATCAGATTAAGCTGGATCATATGCCTTGTATGTGAGTGTGCAATATATTTTCTATTCAAGATAATATAAAACACTTTGGACTTGCATTACAATTATATACAAATAAATGTCTTCATATACAGACACATACACACATACCCACACATGTACAAATACACACATTTATATATAACATGCATACATGCATATATATTTATACACATACATTACACACACACTCACCTACACACAAAACATACTTATTCACTACAATCACATAATCACATTTGGGCATATGTGGCACATATTTATAAATGGCAAACTTGCCCAGAAGGTCTAATACTACAGAGCACATGCCTTCAAAGATAAGGAGTACACTGGAATAGTTACAATATATTTAGTCGGCTAACAAGCAATTATTGTCACTATTAGTTCAGAAAGTAATGCATTTCATTTCACTGACATGACATTGGTACACATACTTAAGTTAATTTTACAGAGAACCGTTCATTAATGGTTTATATAAATTTATACATGTTCATGCACATCTAGGAAAACACGACAGCACGTAGGAGAACAGCAATGAAGATAAGCAAGGAACACAGTGAGATAAACAGGTGGACACAGTATCTCTGGAAGACATTAGATGAACACAGTGTCTCTGAGGGTGCCTAGGAGTTGACCCAGTTGATTCTCGCCTTTCCACTCGGCCGTAAACAGGTTTTTGTCATGCAGACCAATGCCAGTGCCCCAGAAATCATCGCGCGCATTGGCCTCTACGAGTTGATTGGGAGCCGTGTCCTTCAAGGCCTGGAGTAGGTCGGGGTTTTGACCGAATTTTGCTCGGAGGGCTTGGTCCATGAAGTCCATAGAGACTGTAGAAGTCCATTTGTCATCAGATTTTAGACTGTCCCCTAGTTTTTTCATTTGCGCTGGATCTGACGTGAGGAGAATCTGTGCAGCTACTGTAGGGTTGCCCAGTTCAATTGCCTTTGAACGTTGGAAAAATTGTTCTGCACAACAATATTTGATGCCGCCAATGGAGAACGTGCATTTGAAGAAGTTGCTGAGAGGAGTGAAACGCCCATGGAAGAAAAGCTTGTCATCATGAGAGACAGTTGAACATTTGGCAGTGTCAAGTGGAATGGTGTCGATGGTGTCGACGTAGTAGGATATTCCGTCTATTATCAACTTGTCTGCCACCAATGTAGCTTTCAAATCCTGGGCCCTGGCCATTTTGAGCAGAGGTCTGAGGACTGATTGGCGCTTTTCGACATCGATGAAGAACTGTTCGTTTATGAACACGGGTGGTTGACGATCCTTGAGTTTTTTTGCACTCTTCAGGATCTTCAACTTGTCAGAATACACGGAGAGACGTGCAATGATATCACGGGTGTCCTGTCCACGTCGTTTCGTCAGACGATGGCAGTTAGCAATAGCAATGTTACTGTTTATATCAAGGTCTTTCATAAACAAATCCTGGAGGGTGTCACGTATTTGTTGATTCGTTTCATCTGTAGGTTCAGGCAAGCCGGAAAAGATCAAATTGTCCCGCATTGACCGCGTTTCCATGTCAGTTATTCTGGTTTTCAGTTCTCGGTATTGTTTCTCAAGGATTTCAATTCTCAGGTCTTGGTCGTTTTGTTTCACTTTTAGTTCATCAGCAGTTTTTTCAATGGTATCAATTGATTCCTGGACAAAGTTCAAAGACTTCTGCATGTCAGCTTCAATTTCCTTTCTGAGTCTTTCATTGCTCTTGTCTATCATGGCTTGCATAGATGTTAAAAGAGAATCCTTAAACTTGTCTCCCCACTGATTAAGTTTGTCTTCAGCTATCATGTTTGTCGCCGTTGATCTGGTATTGGATGGCATAGTTTGTAAACAAATTCAAGATACTCCGTGAGAGGGGAATGGTAAAATGCCAGAGCAATGAAGTCAAGTCAACCATGAAACAACACCTGGTATGTTTGGTCAATCTTGTTCGTTCCACGACAGGCAATGCAGGCCTCAATGATCACAACAGGCAAGCAGGGCATTTATGATCATCCAAGCGTGGCTGGCAATGGCCAGTATTGTACATGTCAGAATATTGTATGAACAAATGTTGATCTAGATTTGGGCCAAATAGTGATCGAATAACAGTCTCAGAAATGGCCCTGATTGATCCTGGTTACCTTATCTCACCAATGTATCATTCAGTATGTATCCAACCAACAGATATACATGATGTTTTTGCAGTTATTTCAGGAGCAAAAAATCTCCAGCCCTTAGTCTGCTCTCATATTCTCGCCACCTATTCTATTAGCCATTATGTCCTGTGACCTAGAAAATGAGGTCAAAGGTCGAATTCAAGGTCATAGCAATATTCAGCATATATCATTTCCAATATGTTCATAATTGATTCCTAAGCTGCAAAGTCGATAATAAGCGAGCTAATAGCCATTCTGTCATGTGACCTTGAAATTAGGTCGAAGGTGAAGTTCAAGGTCATGACAATGTTCAGAATATATCCTTTTCTATGAGTCCACAATTGATTGCTAAGCTGTAAAGTCGATAAAAAGCAAGATATTAGCCATTTCGTTCTCTGACCTTGAAAATGAGGTCAAAGGTCAAATTCAAAGTCATAGCAATATTCGGCATATATCATTTCCTATATGTCCACAATTGATTCCTAAGCTGTAAAGTCGATAATAAGCGAGATATTGGCCATTTTGTGCTCCGACCTTGAAACTGAGGTCAGAGGTCAAATTCAAGGTCACGAGAATATTCAGCATATATCATTTCCTATATGTCCACAATGGATCCCTAAGCTGTAAAATCGATAATAGGTGAGATATTAGCCATTTTGTCCTGTGACCTTGAAAATGAGGTCAAAGGTCAAATTCAAGGTAATCAGAATATTCGGCATATATCATTTCCTATATGTCCACAATTGATTCCTAAGCTGTAGAGTCGATAATGAGCGAGATATTAGACATTTTGTGCTCTGATTTTGGAACCAAGGTCAGAGATCAAATTCAAGGTCACGAGAATATTAATGGGTTAACCGCCGACGGCTAGCATTTTTTTAATAACCGCGAAAAACCGGCTGTTAAATCTCCAAACGAATAACCGGTTAACCGTCAAACACCGGTTAACTGTCTTTTATAACCTTGATCAGTGATCACCAAACTGTCTGCTCATGCTCCTGAGGCATGCTTTTGAGGGCATTTAAACTCGTTGACTTTGTCGCCATGGGGCCATAAAGCAATCTGCGGTTTTTCACGGTCGCGTGGATGCGTGCCACCTGCTAAAGGGATTATGTGTGTGCATCTTTCACAGATACACAGGCTCGCGGCTTTCTCTCAGTTAAATAGGGGAAATACCAGTTTTCTTAAATGAAACATAAAGACACCTACACACACATAGACATATAGCAATCAAAACCATTCGGGGGACGTATTAAGAAGTGAACCCCAAACACTTCGCCTCAGGCTTAACTTCGAATGGTAAGGATTGTATATGTGAAAAAATGTGCAATGTCAGGTATAACGCAATCAGAACTGGAAAGAGAACATATATTCAGTAATATGCAAAATATGTACAGTTAATACAGTTTAGTTCATTGAGTTATACATATATGTTGAGGTTATATTTCAATAGTTTCCAAATCTTCAGCAAGAAGTAAAAGATTTTAAAAAATGAGGTCAAAGGTCAAATTCAAGGTCATCAGAATATTAGGCGTCTATCATTTCCTATATGCCCACAACTGATTCCTAAGCTATAAAGTCGACCATAAGTGAGATATTAGCCATTTTGTGTTCTTGACCTTGAAAATGAGGTCAGAGGTCAAATTCAAAGTCACAAGAATATTCAGCATATATCATTTCCTACATGTCCACAAATGATCCCTAAGCTGTAAAATCGATAATAAGTGAGATATTATCTAACATGTAATTTTAATTTCACTTTCCGATACATAGATGATGTATTGTCGCTAAATAATCCCAAGTTTGGTGATTATTTAGATGTCATATATCCTAAGGAACTTGAAATTAAGGATACTACAGAATCCGCTAATTTTTCCAACTATCTAGACCTGAGGTTGGAGATTGATAATGATTCTAACCTGTCGACTAGATTATATGACAAACGTGATGATTTCAGTTTTTCCATAGTCAATTTCCCTTTTCTAAGCAGCAACATTCCTATGTCACCGGCATATGGTGTGTTTGTTTCTCAACTTATACGCTATTCCAGAGCTAGTTGCAAATATGAGGACTTTGTCTATCGAAGTGCCCAGCTAGTCTCTAAACTGCTACGACAAGGATATGTTTTACCAAGACTTATAGCTGCGTTTAAGAAATTTTATGGACGTCATCATGATCTGGTTGATAAATACAGCAAATCCATGTCTGCCATGCAACTAGATCTATTTTCATGTTAATTTTGGGGAATTCATGACGGGTGCCACTAGTGGGGCAGGAAATGCTCACGCTTTCCGGAACACCTGATTTCACCTCCTGATGGCCATTTTGGGGGGTTCATGAGTTTCCTTGTCGTTTTTGTTTTCTCTTGCTTCGTGTGCCTGATGTTACTTTCTGTCCCCGGACTGTGAGATTGGATGACGGACCCTGTTTTGTTTGCTCACTTCGTATGCCTGATATGACTTTCTGCCCCCGGATTATGAGATTGGATAACGGACTCTGTTTTGCTCGCTCGGAATTTTGGGGAATTCATGACGGGTGCCACTAGTGGGGCAGGAAATGCTCACTCTTTCCGGAACACCTGATTTCACCTCCTAATGGCCATTTTTGGGGGTTCATGAGTTTCCCTGTCATTTTTGACATTCAGATGCCTGATATGACTTTCTGTCCCCGGACTTTGAGATTGGATAACGGACCCTGTTTTGTTCGCTCGGAATACTTAATACTGGGTATTCATTCCACGTCTATTAATCATTTTGTTCTGTGACCTTGAAAATGAGGTCAAAGGTCAAATTCAAGGTCATGACAATAATCTGCATATATCATTTCCTATATGTTCATAATTGATTCCTAAGCTGTAAAGTCGATAAGAAGCGTGATATTAGCCATTTTGCCCTGTGACCTTGAAAATGAGGTCAAAGGTCAAATTTAAGGTCATGACAATAATCTGCATATATCCTTTCCTATACGTCCACAATTGATTCCTAAGCTGTAAAGTCGATAATAAGCGAGATATTAGCCATTTTGTTCTCTGACCTTGAAACTGAGGTCAGAGGTCAAATTCAAGGTCACGAGAATATTCAGCATATATCATTTCCTATATGTCCAGAATTGATTCCTAGTCTCTAATCTCAATATTAAGTAAGATATTAGGCTTTAATGTGTCCCATTATAAAGCATAGGAGAATTTAACATGGGAAAGTCCCATTGGGGCCGAGTTTGGGCCCAAAATGGCCCACTTCGAGCGATTCAAGCGCAACGAAATTTATACATGTCACAGGGGTACATATGAGGAGTGTTATGCATCAATAGGAAAAAAAGTTACTGAACAGATTTTGAGAAAACGACCGTCAAAGTCCAAAATTGGCCATTTTTCGACAAAAACGGCCGCTCTGACCTTGAAACCGAGGTCAGAGGTCAAATTCAAGGTCACGAGAATATTCAGCATATACCATTTCCTATATGTCCACAATTGATTCCTAGTCTCTAATCTCAATATTAAATGAGATATAAGGCTTAATGTGTCCCATTATAAAGCATAGGAGAATTTGACATGGGAACGTCCCATTTGGGCCGCGTTTGGGCCAAAATGGCCCACTTCGAGCGATTCAATCGAAACGAAATTTTTAGACATCATAGGAATACATATGAGGAGTGTTATGTATCAAAAAAAAAAAGTTACTCAACAGATTTGAGAAAATGGCCGCCAAAGTCCAAAATTGGCCGATTTTCGACGAAAACGGGCGCCATTTTGAAAAAATTGCGAAAATCAAAAAACTAAAAAATACCTCCTTCTTGAATTATTTTTGTGCATTTTTGTGCAAAATTTCAGAAAGATTGGTTCGTAAACAAAAAAGATAAAAATGTGGACGACGCCGACGCCAACGCCGGACTCATCGCCATGCCAATAGGTTAGCGGACCAAAGGTCCGGTAACCTAAAAATGCGAAAATCTAAAAACTGAAAAATACCTCCCTCTCGAAATATTTTTAGGCATTTTTGTGCAAAATTTCAGAAAAAAACGATCGTAACCTTTAAAGAAAAAATTGTTGACGGACGGACGACGGACGACAGACGACGGACGGACGACGAACGCAACGCCATGGCAATAGGTTATCGGACCATAGGTCCGGTAACCTAAAAACAGCGAACTATATCAGAACAGGTGGGTGTTTTTCATGATGATAATAATTGATGGTAATAAATGGCACAACCAGGCAGATTACAGATTTCGGCGCACAGCATTCAGCAGTTGCCACTATTCACAAAACATGCTATGTTTTGTTATGGCTCGAGAAATAAGTATGCCTCGAGATAATGTTCACAAGTTATTTCAAGTCGTGCTACATCGATTTTCCACATAGCTTTGTACTTTCAGTACAACAGTATATGTTTAATATATATCTGGAGATCCGGATGGACATAAAGTTAATCCAATATCATCGACATATGTAATTGCATATGGACAGTCATTATTTGTATGAAGCGTGGTGTTTTCTGCACATCTTGGCGTGTTCTGCTCGATCCTGGGCAGTTTTATTTTTCGGTGAGCAACATATATTTCACATTCTCACTTCTCTCTCAACGAAGAAAAAAATATCGCTCTTGCAACTTCCATGATGCGGCAGTTTTGGAACGAGTGCCATTTTGATACAATATTTATAAATCATTTGATTGTATTCGTTAAATTTGTTCAATTTCTCCAAAAGAAATATTCATTATATATTTTTTAAAAAATCACCAGTATGTTACTACGTCTTTCTTGGGACAGGAAACCAGAAAACATGGCAAGAACCCACTTACCGGGTTTGGTGACCACATACCACCTTAAACCGAGCAACCAAGAATATATACTAAACAATCTGGCCACTACATAATATGAACACGTTTCAGCAATGATACACATGAAAGGTGAGATAAATGAACGTAGGTAGGAGTATGGTAACATTGTTGTATTGGAAATAACTACACTGTCTCATTTGATTGATCGTTTTGCTTTACATGGGTGTCAGTTAACATTGACTTTTCCCACAGCATGGAACAGATGTCGTTCGCCATATCAGGTCCCCTGGGAATCTACTGCTACACAGTTTAACCTTCCACGTGCAAAATATGTATCTCCAATCAGAGGATTCGAAATAAATAAATGTTCATATTGTAGAACATTATCATCAAGACTTGATGTTCGAGGAATACAGAATAGAATTTCCACTTGCTGACTGAGGTTAGGCAGCTGAAAAGTTGGCAATATTCATGTCTATTTTTAATGAATTTGATATAGAAGATAATTACAACATGATGATCTTCATCAACAAACAAGTTTGAAGTTTCGTATACAATTCTAATGAGTATAAAATTATCTGGTCTAAGCTATACAGTCGCACCCATTGAACCCTGCAGGTCATGAAAGTAGGGAAGAAATGACAAATGTACAGAAATGTCAGTGACCCTCAACGGAACAAAGTGAAAGAACAAAGTTGAATGAACCCCTTTGTAATTACATGTAACAGCAATGCAACAATTATCTCATGTAAATTAAGCTCTCAGTCTGGGCCTAGCTATATGCGAGACCAATCTAACACAACTCAAGGCTTGCTATTGCTGTTTTCTTCATGACAGTCTCCAGAACAGTACGGGTTGCTGACTGAGCTGGGGACAGTCAGCCGCCAGGCAGTGACATTGTCAGTGTAGAGCAAGAGCAGGATCTCTGTCAGAACTAGGACTGATTGGTAGATTTACCGCGGCCTCGGCCCATGAGTGAGGAGGAATAGATCAACACTGCTCTAACAGGCTATTGTGGTGGAAACAGATAAACAGATGGAGAAAACGGGATATTAATACATTGATGACATTAGGAAGCAGGAAATTAAAATGTGATGTGGATCCGAAACTTCTCCTGCTTTGTTTATATGTCTTGAGTTGCTCTGGATAATACCATCACCTTTTGTTATGTGTCATGGGTTGATTTATATGTCATGGGTTGATTTATTAGTTATAAGGAAAGTCGCAAAAATAGACCATGCAGAAAGTAACGACACCCTCGCAAAATTTGACAGCATGGTGCGGGGGCTGATCAGTTATCTAAATATCCACTAGGATTGCATGTGCCAAACCAGTACTAATTAGTACGGAATTTTGAGCATGACCTACACTAATATCACACACTTTTGGAATGGAAACAAGGTATTTCACTGTATGCATCACATCCCATAGCAATACAACAGGATAAATTGTGTGTATTGTACTTCTCTATTTGGACTAGGTTTCCGGTATACATTTCTTTTTTTCAACTACTATCCTGGTATATCTGGTAAAGTCGCTGGATAATATCTCTGGTATACAGTTCTTTATCGTTCACAGTGCATAAATTTCATTGAACAAGAATCCAGGTCTACCTGAATTCGGTGAGATTTACCGGATAAGCCTGTTGGGTATTTGAAATAAAGAAGGTGTCTGATTGTTCTGTTTGAATCATGTGAATGTGGTGACGTTAATGACGTCATTCAAAGAGCGTGAGTGTGTGTAACCTGTGTATTTCCCGCCTCAATATCACAAGGTCTATAGCCCGCCAGTAATTAGCCAATTAGCATATAGGAAATATCACATGACCACAAATTGCCGCGCATATGCGTCAGTTCAACTTCAGATCTCACAGTGAACGGTTCTAAGACTGAATATCATTTATCGTGAAAGCATTGACGGAAACATATACAATCAATACCGTTTACAGATATATTACAAAGATAATCAAGATCGACACCTGTAAGTAATAATATATATATATATATAGGTTATGATAAAGTAGAATGTAGTTAGTCCTGCACAATATATAGTAAGACTACTTAAAGGTGAAATACGGTGTTCCGAATCTCTCGATTATTGTTGCAATGGAATTAAAGGGTCCGTGCAATTGTAGGTGTGAGAGAGCCGTCGCTGTTGTGTGGAGTCGGAGGGTGCACCAGGCTTGTCGGGGGTAGGTATTCCGTATCTTACTGGTTCAAATACTATATTGTGTTAGGTGTAATAACTGTAATTCTATAATGGTTATTTCGTGTATTCGTGTCTAGAATTATATACCTTCTAATAGTATTATTGCTATGATCATATTTGAGTGTCTAGTAAATATCATATCATCATCATTTCATTTCTAATTGTATAAATCACAATCGTGTTTATATGTCTGTCATTCCCACTGTTTTTACACTGTATGTATATTTCTCAGGTACCCTTTGGGTTACAATAAACTTTTGAAGCGGCTGATTGAGTTGTTGGGTGAACCTTGCCCCTCGGGCTACATATGGCGCAGTCGGAGTTCTCAACACTCGCAAGCAGACCAGAGTCCACCTAACCAGCGAGCCACGGTACAAGCGTCGTTTTTCCCCGCCGATACTCTAACGCAGAGGCCCTGAGCTGTCAACTCCCGTAGGCTTGGGCCCAGCGTCACCCCTCGCTCGCTAGCTGTCAACACACGCGCGACGACAACAACACTCCCAGGCTGAGATCACAAGAAACAGCTGATCACGCACAAGGTATTTGGTGAATCTACTCACCTGTGCTATGAACATTTCATAAGTTCGGCATGTGAATTGCCTGTGGACATTCAGATCATCGTTCCTTGAAAGCATGTGATTTGCTAGGTTTTGATTCTGAATTTAAATATTGACAATTATTTAATTAGTCTGTGACTGAAGTTGCAACATCTGAATTATTCTGAAAATATTAGGAAAATATATTCCTGAACTGTGATAATCACTTTTAGAATCTGATTGATTGTTTTATATGTGATTGAATATTTTATATATCTATTGAAATATTGCATGTCTTCATTTATGTGTATGGTGTTGTGTACTTAGATCTATTCAGTACTATCTAGTCTGTCTATCTCTCATAGATTTCTCATCTTTCATCTTTAGTCATTTATTCATTATTCTCAATTTCTTTAGATTTTCTTGATATTTAAATAACTTCTGTCTATTCTATATAGTACATGTAATTATTTTTCTATCGTAGTTATATTACATTGTATATTTATAATCATTAGAATAACTCAATTTTCTTTCCTTATTTATCCTATATCACATTAAATAATTTTCGTTAGTATCATTTCTAATTCTTATTCAAAATTATTTAGTCACTGTTAGTATCTCTTAAGGTATTTGTTTACTAGCTTTGTTAATTTAGTAACTCTTCCAAATCTCTGTAGTTAAGAATATTCCTCTTAAGGGTCTGTTGTTTCTTTGATTCCGTACAGCAGCGTCGACTTTCTCTCCTTTTGTACTAACCTGACTTTTTAGGTTACCGGACCTATGGTCCGATAACCTATTGCCATGGCGTTGCGTCCGTCGTCCGTCCGTCCGTCCGTCCGTAAACAATTTTATCTTTAAAGTTTACGATCGGATTTTTCTGAAATTTTGCACAAAAATGCTTAAAAATAATTCAAAAAGGAGGTATTTTTTAGTTTTTTGATTTTTCAAAATGGCGGCCGTTTTCGTCGAAAAATGGCCAATTTTGGACTTTGACGGTCGTTTTCTCAAAATCTGTTCAGTAACTTTTTTTCTTTTTGATACATAACACTCCTCATATGTACTCCTATGATGTCTATAAATTTCGTCGCGCTTGAATCGCTCGAAGTGGGCCATTTTGGCCCATACTCGGCCCAAATGGGCAATTTTGGACTTTGACGGTCGTTTTCTCAAAATCTGTTCAGTAACTTTTTTTCTTTTTGATACATAACACTCCTCATATGTACTCCTATGATGTCTATAAATTTCGTCGCGCTTGAATCGCTCGAAGTGGGCCATTTTGGCCCATACTCGGCCCAAATGGGCAATTTTGGACTTTGACGGTCGTTTTCTCAAAATCTGTTCAGTAACTTTTTTTCTTTTTGATACATAACACTCCTCATATGTACTCCTATGATGTCTATAAATTTCGTCGCGCTTCAATCGCTCGAAGTGGGCCATTTTGGCCCATACTCGGCCCAAATGGGACTTTCCCATGTTAAATTCTCCTATGCTTTATAATGGGACACATTAAGCCTAATATCTCACTTAATATTGAGATTAGAGACTAGGAATCAATTGTGGACATATAGGAAATGATATATGCTGAATATTTTCGTGAACTTGAATTTGACCTCTGACCTTGGTTTCAAGGTCATAGCGGCCGTTCTCGTCGAAAATGGCTAATTTTGGACTTTGATGGTGGTTTTCTCAAAATGTGTTCAGTAACTTTTTTTTTTATTGATGCATAACACTCCTCATATGTACTTCTGTGACATGTATAAACTTCGTTGCGCTTGAATCAGTCGAAGTGGGCCATTTTGGGCCCAAACTCGGCCCAGATGTGACTTTCCCATGTTAAATTTTCCTATGCTTTATAATGGGACACATTAAGCCTAATATCTCACTTAATATTGAGATTAGAGACTAGGAATCAATTGTGGGCATATAGGAAATGATATATGCTGAATATTCTCGTGACCTTGAATCTGACCTTTGACCTCATTTTCAAGGTCACAGGACAAAATGGCTAATATCTCGCTTATTATCGACTTTACAGCTTAGAAATCAATTGTGAACATATAGGAAATGATATATGCTGAATATTCTCGTGACCTTGAATTTGACCTTTGACCTCATTTTCAAGGTCACAGGACAAAATGGCTAATATCTCGCTTATTATCGACTTTACAGCTTAGGAATCTATTGTGAACATATAGGAAATGATATATGCTGAATATCCTCGTGACCTTGAATTTGACCTTTGGCCTCATTTTCAAGGTCACAGGACAAAATGGCTAATATCTCGCTTATTATCGACTTCACAGCTTAGGAATCAATTGTGAACATATAGGAAATGATATATGCTGAATATTCTCGTGACCTTGAATTTGACCTTTGACCTCATTTCCAAGGTCACAGGACAAAATTGCTAATATCTCGCTTATTATCGACTTTACGGCTTAGGAATCAATAGTGAACATATAGGAAATGATATATGCTGAATATTCTTGTGACCTTGAATTTGACCTTTGACCTCATTTTCAAGGTCACAGGACAAAATGGCCAATATCTTGCTTATTAGCGACTTTGCAGCTTAGGAATCAATTGTGAACATATAGGAAATAATATATGCTGAATATTCTAGTGACCTTGAATTTGACCCTTGACCTAAATTTCAAGGTTAGTCATTTTATTTTCAAGTCAGAATATAAAATGGCTTAGATCTCGCTTATTATCAAATTTACAGCTTAGGGGTCCAGAGTGAACATATAGGAAAAGATGTATGTTGAATATTTTGGTGATCTAGAATTTGACCTTTGATCTCATTTTCAAGGTTAGAGAACAAAATGGCTAATATATCGCTTATTATCATCTTTACATCTGCCCCTGGTGACACCAGTGTGTCTTTGGATAAACTATTTGGTCGGGCTTTGTTTCTATTGCGAAATGTTGTATTTTACGTTTCTTATTGGCATCATCAAAATTTGATTGTATTGGTGGTAATAGATTGATACTTACATTTATATCACTGAGTCGGTGTCAATGCTGGCGGAGGTTAAATCTGTTCCCGAGGATACCATCAACTCAGTAGCCTTCTGGCTTGTGATTGGGTACTTTTGTACTTGTCATGTATCTGTTCCATGGGGTTGGATTCGGATTTCTAAATTATTTTCATAGGTTGTTGGGCAGTTGTATACTAATTCCATCTGGTGTACAGTAGAAACAACTAGATTTAACACATTGTCTGCCCCTGAAGACGCCAGTGTGTCTTTGGATAAACTGTTTGGTCGGGCTTTGTTTGTTTCTATTGCAAAATGTAGTATTTTGCGTTTCTTATTGGGATCATCAAAATCTGATTGTATTGGTGGTAATAGATTGATACTTACATTTACAGCATAGGAATCAATTGCGAATATAGAGGAATGATATATACTGAATATTTTCATGACCTTGAACTTGAACTTTGACCTCATTTTCAAGGTCTCACTGTCTCACTTATTATCGACTTTACAGCTTAGGAATTTATTGTGGACATACTAGAAGTGATATATTTGTTGAAAATTTCATGGCCTTGAATTTATCAGTGACTTTATTTTCAAGGTCACTGGACAAAAGGCTAATATCTAAAATGTATTGTCCGGTAACCTTTCTTAGCCCTTGGGCTAATTTTTTCCCTTGCCTCATTTTTCGATTGATTTGGAACCTTATATATTTCATCCTCCTTATACATTTATTGTGTAGGATTAGCAAGTATTTGCTTTATCATAACTTAGTTAATATTCATACTTAGATTTTTTTTGTCTCTTTGCTTATGTAGTTATATCCCAGAGTTATAGATTTTTCCATTAGTTATTAAAATAGTTATTAACTCTTAACTAATACTACTAATCTACGATAGAGTTATTAAAAACAAATTAAAGGCTATCCACATATTAGCTTATGTAAATTAATAAGTAAATAAACTCCAGTCCATAAATAGTTATATAATAATTTTCACAAAATAAATAAATAAATAAATACCGCAATAATTATCTACCTAATTATATAATAGCAAAATAATTTCTGTAATAGTTATAAATTTTGTATAACTGTAGTCACACAATACTTGTCGGTCCTTACAATAGACACATAATTACACAACATATAATTATAAATACAATTATAAATTAAAACTTGTCAAACTTTAAACATATACTGTTTAACTGTACTTTAAAAAAAAACTGGTTAACTATAACTATTTGAAACTTTAAATATATATATAAATACTTAATTAATATTAACTTAGCACAAATAACAATATAAAATATTAAAATATTTCTAGTACTACACACCTACACTGTTGACCAAACACTACTGATCATTGTACTTCGCACTTAGTTTGCCACAACTTGACAAACGTAGTACACTTGATTAGTAGTTGAATTTGCATACAACACTCAAAGATAGTGTCAGTAACGTAGCATTTTACACTCACAATCGTACCTGCTTAACACTTCAGCCATACTTGTATATATTTGCACAACTTATACACAACAAAACAAACAAAAACATTGCACCATGGCTGAAGATGAATTGAAAGCAACGATTGCAACGTTAGAAGAGAAACTTCGAGATGCTACAATTTTGCTTCAACAGAAGCAAGCACCACCTCAAGTAGTTGTCAACACAGCAAATGAAAAGAAAATGAACAAGTTCTCTGAAAAGGAAGACATTGATGATTGGTGCGAAGCAGTGAAAACTCATCCAACATTCAAGAAAATGAAAACAGAAGAGGAAAAAGTGAACTTCATCATGGACCACTTGACGGAAAATCCAAAACGTGAACTTCGTCTTCAAATGAACCGTGCTAAAGCAACATCAAGTGAAATCTTTCAACTCTTGCATGAAATATATGGTAACAAAAAGACTTTACTCCAACTTCAAAAAGATCTACTGACACTTGAACAAGGCGACAACACGTTGGACGAGTTCGCACAAGCCATCATGGACAAGTTGATTCTCTTGAACAAGCAAGATCCGAAGTTGTACAAGGACTCTGACAAGGTTCTGAAGGACTGCTTTGCAGATGGACTTCGGGAAGTCAGCCTCAAGAGAGAGATGCGGCGTTTAAACAGAGAACAGCCTGACCTCAAGTTCCATCAACTACGTGATATGGCAAGAACTTGGACAAATGATGTAGATGAGCAGTCAACATCAACTCTGGAGTCAGTTACAGCATTTCAGCAAACCATCGCTAAGCAGCAGGAAGAGATTGAAACCTTGACTCAAAATGTTAGAGAGCTGCATGAAAACAGATCAGGTCAAGACCGACAAGGATACAGAGGCAGCTTCAGAGGAAGACAGCGTGGTGGATACAGAGGCCGAGGCAGAGGTTATCAACAGAACCAACAACCATACTCACCAAATACAGCACCTCAATTCGGAAACACAAACTTCAACTCTAGGCGTCCCATCTACTGCCACTTCTGTCATCAACCAAATCATATAGCTCGAGATTGTCTGCTGAAGAAGCAGCAACAACGAAGTCGCAATAGTCCACCACAACAACAAGGTCAAGACTCAACACAGGCGTCAAACTTAAACCACTCCTGAATCAGGAGTCGATCTCGAGTGGTACTACAGGCTCCACAACATGTCAACAAATCATCAACCAACCGACATGGACAAAATGTCAGGAAAATGCCCATACACCGTAGTCACAATGAACAACATTCCAGATAACTGTCTAGTTGATTCTGGATCACAAGTTACAACTATTACAAAGTCATGTTATGATCAACACTTCAACGAAACACCACTACATGAATGTAAATGGATTCACTTTACTGCAGCTCATGGATCAAGAGTTCCCATTGAAGGAGTGATCATTGTCGACATTGTTGTCAAAAGCAAAACATTCGAGAGTATGTATGTCATAGTTGTACAAGACCCAACCGAAGAACGGCTGTTGCACAAGAAAGCAGTTGCACCGGGAATCCTTGGCTGTAATGTCATTCAGCACCTCTATGCACATCAAATGGAAGGGACCTTGGAAACTTTCACCAAAGAAGATGAGTCAGGTCTTCGTGATAAGTTGGATCACTATGCAGTGAAATCTCAGGAGCTCAAGAAACTGCAATCCAAACTCGTGAACAATACTTCAGGAACTTTGGGGTTTGTCAAAACTTTAGGTAAACATGTCTACATTCCCGCAAACTCATCTACAACTATCCAAGGCACAACACGGCAACTTCCAGAAACAATGCTAGTGTTAGTGGAACACACCGAGTCTACACCATATCCAGACCTACTAATCACTCCTACACTGACAACAGTAGATAAGCTAGGACATGTCATGTTTGAAATCTCCAACATGAGTAGCTCAGACATCATCATAGATCGACCATCAAGGATCGCCAAGATCGTCACATGTCATCAAGTGCTTCCAGACACACAACAGGCAAACACTAGTTCAGACACACCACAAAACCTACAAAACTTACCTTTTGAAATCAACATGGGTAACGTAAACCTCAACAACACGGATAATCGACAGTTGGTAGAACTATTCTACAAGTACAAAGATGTCTTCAGCCAACATGATGGTGACTTAGGATGTTCAGACCTAGTAAAGCCAAGGATCATCACTGAAGATGACATTCCCATCAAGCAACCAGATAGAAGAATTCCTCCAAACATGAAACCTGAAGTGAAGAAAATTCTTCAAGACTGGCTCGACGCAGAAATCATTCGACAGAGTGATAGCTGTTACACTTCTCAAATAGTTCTAGTCAGAAAAAAATCTGGAGAAATCAGAATCTGTATAGACTATCGTGCACTGAACAAGAAAACTGTCAAAGATGCCTTTCCACTTCCAAAAATTGAAGAATGCATTGAATCTCTAGGCGGTGCCAAGTACTTCTGTTCACTAGATCTGGCACAAGGCTATTTTCAAGTCAGCTTAAATGAATCAGACGCACACAAAACAGCATTCAGAGCTTTGGGTTCTCTATATGAGTACACAAGATTACCGTTTGGATTATGCAACAGCCCCGCAACATTCTCTAGGTTGATGCACCGAATGTTTGGTAATGACTATCAGGACGGAATTATTTTCTACTTGGATGATATTCTTGTTTACAGTAAAACCATCCCAGAAATGATTCAACATCTACGTCTAGTCTTCCAAAAGCTACAACATCATGGACTTAAACTCAAGCCCAAAAAGTGCCATTTCTTCAAAGATCAAGTTTCATTCCTAGGACACACCATTTCAGCCAAAGGTATTCAAACGGATCCAGATAAAGTTAAAGCTGTACAAGACTTTCCAAGACCTAGTTCTGATAAGACTCTCCGACAATTTCTAGGACTTGTTAGCTACTTTCGTAGGTTCATTCAGAGTTTCGCCCATATCGCATCACCACTTCACAGTCTACTCAGTAAGGACAAGACTAAACCACAGAAAACAAAGACTGACACAACATGGTCTGAAAAGTGGACAGAGGAATGTGAAACAGCATTCAACACCCTCGAGTCAAAACTCACAAATGCACCTCTACTGCAATACCCAGATTTTGCCAAGCCATTCTATGTGGAAACTGATGCAAGCCTGATAGGTTACGGCGCTGTCTTGTACCAGATGGATGGAAAATCTAAAGCTGTCATTGCCTACGCTAGCCGTAAACTTAAACGTCAGGAACAAACCATAAAAGGCTACAGTTCAATGAAAATTGAAATTCTGGCACTCCACTGGGCAATCACCAGGAAATTCAAAGACTACCTGTATGGATCCAAACACCAGTTTGTGATTAAAACTGACAACCACCCTCTCAGTCGCATGATGAATGCAAAACATACTGCAGCAGACATGGGTAAGTTGGCAGAACTTGCTGACTACAACTTCAGGATTGAATACAAATGTGGTAAGCACAATCTAGCAGCCGATGCTCTAAGCAGGAATCCAATCTCTGAAACTGAAAACAAGACAATTGAACGAATTTCAACATACATTGACGAGGAAAATGAAGTAACACGCAACCCGGATGAAGTTATTGTCTGTACAGAACAGGATACTAATCAAGTCTACTTCACAGTTAATGAAGTACAAACAACCAGCAAATGCTACAGTGACACAGAACTGAAACAACTTCAACACGATGACCCATACATATCACGAGTACTTCATCACTTAAGTCATGAACAGCCAGAGTACAAGAACTACAAAACCGAACACAGAGATGTAATGAAGTGTCTATCACACAAAAACCAGCTCAAAGTAATCAATGGTTTGTTGTACAGAGTCGTCAGAGAAAACCAAGATGTCAAACAACTGCTTGTTGTACCGACTTCACTAAAACGATTTGTCCTTGAACAGATGCACACCATGTCAGGTCACCAAGGCACAGAAAGAACCATGTCACTGATTCGTTCTCGTTACTACTGGCCTACAATCACAATGGACACCACTAACTTTGTGAAACAATGTAACAGATGTACAGTAGCAAAGGAACCAACACCAAAAGCTAAAGCCAAGATGCAGCATTTGATTGCGAACAAACCATTAGACATCATTGCCATTGACTTCACTGTACTGGAAATGTCACAGTCAGGAACGGAAAATGTACTAGTGATGACCGACGTCTTCTCAAAATTCACGTTAACAGTACCAACCAAAGATCAAACAGCACGCACAGTTGCCAAGGTTATAGTCAAAGAATGGATCAATAAACTTGGACTCCCAGCTCGCATCCACAGTGACAGAGGGAAAAGTTTCGAAAACAATGTTATCAAGGAGTTATGTAAACTCTATGGAATCCAAAAATCCAAAACAACACCGTACCATCCAACAGGTAATTCACAGTGTGAAAGATACAACCGTACTCTACACGATCTTCTCAAGACGCTAAACAAAGAAAAAAAGTTGAAATGGCCAGATTATATCCAGGAACTAACAGGAATCTACAATTGTACTCCACATTCAACAACAGGTTATACACCATACCAGCTATTCTTTGGTCGTCATCCCAGACTAGCGATTGACAACTTCATTCCAGCAAACAGAATCAGCAGCAAACGTTTCAGTCGATGAATGGGTTAAAAGACAACAAGAGAAGATGGAGTTAGCTGTGAAACTAGCTAATGACAGAATCAACAAGAAAGCACAGCAGCGTAAACAGAAACACGACAGGAAAGGGAAATTTGATGAACTTCAGATTGGAGATAAAGTTCTACTTCGTAACAGAAGTAAAGGTCGTTCTAAAATTCAAGACCATTGGAACTCGACACCGTACGTTGTTATTGGTAGAGTGACCGAAGCCAGCAGTGCTTACATACAGAACACATTTGACAGCACTGTAAAAACGGCAAACAGAGTCGATTTGCTTCGATATGTTCAAGAAACTGATTCAGACACAGAACATTCTAGTTCAGAATCACAGAGCAACACCTCAAGCTCCGAGGATGAATTGGTTACAGTTACGACATTGCCGCGAGAACAAACTGCACACAAGGAACCTGTACTGAGGAGGTCTACAAGATCTAACTTTGGCAAACATAGGAATCCACATCACTTACCTGTATCAACACTCAAAGATTACTCACAGTCAGTACTACAGTTAAGTAAAATCATCACACATTCTATGGATACATAAACAACACACATCAACACTGTGTTAGTGTTTACTTGGTGCTTAGGTCTAATACTGACCATTATAATGTAAGTAAAGTTATTTTAGTGCAAATGTAAACTGAATTTTATCTAGTTTGTACATAAACCATATATTCACCATATATTCATTAGAAGATAATCAAGATCTACACCTGTAAGTAATAATATATATATATATATAGGTTATGATAAAGTAGAATGTAGTTAGTCCTGCACAATATATAGTAAGACTACTTAAAGGTGAAATACCGTGTTCCGAATCTCTCGATTATTGTTGCAATGGAATTAAAGGGTCCGTGCAATTGTAGGTGTGAGAGAGCCGTCGCTGTTGTGTGGAGTCGGAGGGTGCACCAGGCTTGTCGGGGGTAGGTATTCCGTATCTCACTGGTTCAAATACTATATTGTGTTAGGTGTAATAACTGTAATTCTATAATGGTTATTTCGTGTATTCGTGTCTAGAATTATATACCTTCTACTAGTATTATTGCTATGATCATATTTGAGTGTCTAGTAAATATCATATCATCATCATTTCATTTCTAATTGTATAAATCACAATCGTGTTTATATGTCTGTCATTCCCACTGTTTTTACACTGTATGTATATTTCTCAGGTACCCTTTGGGTTACAATAAACTTTTGAAGCGGCTGATTGAGTTGTTGGGTGAACCTTGCCCCTCGGGCTACATGTGGTCTGTCTGGACGCATTCAATCTCTGGTGCTCTGATTGGTTCATTCGAATATGGGCGCTAGTAACAAAATTTAATGTGCTTGGAATTTCCAGCTGTCCGTTTTCAGAGGAACCTATTTATTTTTGGAATGGGTGGCGCTAGTGACGTCCTAACCACATAATTATGTAACTTATTACAAGACCTGATTATATAACCTATTACCTAACCACCTATTATATAACATATAACCTATTTTGTAACCTATTACGTAGCAACTAAAACCATTTGATGTCGTATAACCACCTTTCATGTAAGCAACTATCACATAACCACCTACTATGTCCTGTAACTATCAAAACCGAAATTATGAAACGTATAACCACTTGAGGAAACCATGATCTCCCCATAACCAACACACGAGAAGGTGTAGGTGGTTATGTAACCAGATAAAATATCCGCGTGCTTAGCACAAGCATTGATTATTGTTGTGACGTTATAATCCAGATATCTTTCAATGTTCGAAGCCAACAGGAAGGTGTGTGATAGTGATTATCAGGTTAGTCACAGTCTTGACAGAAACCAAGCAAATCACTGATGATTCACAGATGTATGGCTCTCAATTTCACATCACTTTTTTGCAAATATTTAATCCCCAATGGTGCACCTGCCAAGACATCAGAGTCCTAGTGTTTTTTATCCATAGCTTAAATTGACCCCCAATGCTGCAGTCATCTGAGGTCATTGTTGTTATGGTGATTTCGTTCCCTTGATGATGTTCTCAGCAAGAAATGATATCCATGGTAAAACTATTCGAATAGCATGGACTGGACTGGGTTGGCATGGACAGAATGCCAAGTAAAATTGAATGTTCCATATTTGTCATGCCACATGGGTCGGGCTCCTATGTATTTCTATGTAATGCGCCTATTTATATCTGTAAATGTACATGAAAAACACAACAACATAAAATGGCACAAACAAATGCAAATTCACTTGCATTTGTAATTCAAGTAATTCACTATATTAAGTAACTCAAGTAATTCTAGTAGATTTACTAGTAGAATTACAAGTAATTCACTATCTTGGTGGTAATAGATTGATTCATACACTATATCAAACACGAGAAGTGATATACACAATAGTATATACCAAGCATTATATATTTTTACTGTATCACCTAATTCTCGTGCGCTTGCCTTGGTTCTTAGGCATGGCATTATGCTACTAGTTGGAACAAACTGATTTCCAATGCACCAGCATTTATATATCGACCTTTATGATCTTGTAAATGCTGAAAAAAGGCTGGTTTTGATATTGGCAACCAGAAACGTAAGACGAAACGTTTTTGGTTTGAAAATGATCATAAACAATAATATAAGTATGTACCTATTTACTAAACAACCAGCCAAAATAGGACTAATACTGAGTTGAATGTATTTAACGATTATGTTGATAATCCACGTAATATGCTTCTTGCTAAAACACATTAGATTACATCCCAGGACAATATACTGAAACATGAGAGATTTCATAGCACATCTACATAGCACATCGATCTGTTAGATAGAAGGGGCGATAGATGGGGAGATAGATAAATGGGGAAATTGGGAGATCGGAAGACATTACTTCATTAATCCTACACGGAAACTCGATTTACATGATTACAAAGTGACATTATTGTAAATAAAGTTATACATACAAATATACAAGCAGTGAGACATGGAATCTCATCATCGAGCACACGAGGCTTGTGAAGGCGGATGGAGGTGGGGACGAACGAGCGACTATAATGACTGGTGCGACACCTCAGAGACTGAAGCCTCACACCCGATCGGAGCATCTGGTAAATGTTATGTAAAGGGTGTGTAACATCAGCCATGATAGTATGACAGCTTTGGTTTCATATATAACAGAAACATAAGATATCAATATTTGATTTGTAAATGTTTATACGTCCATCCGTGATTGTTCGGGATGGTTGGGGATGGTCCTTGTTGGTGTCCTTTTGGGGCCAGAATGGTTCGGCATCGTCCATACTGATTCGTGTTCATCCTTGTAGACACCAAGTTTGCACAATGTTAGTCAGGGATTGTCCGTGGTGGTCTGTGCTTACACTGTGTTGGCCAAGATGGACTGTGGCGGTACCGTGTTGGATCTGGGTTGATCCATGTTGGTAGCTGGGCTCTGATGGGTTGGTCCAGGGTCGTCTGTGTTGCCACCGTGTAGGTTTCATGGTGACGGCCATGAGTCATTTTTTTGCAAGGCATCCCGGATCACCCGTACCATGTGATCTCATGATCCATGCTCCTCCGTGTGCGTTCTTGGTGTGCCATGCCGGTCCGGCTGCATATGGCACTAGAACTTTAGTCTACTAGTTATATAACACACGCGTCCTTGTAGATATATCTAAACCTTCGTACAATAAAATATGCATACTGTTTCAGTGTGTTATATTGATGTGTATACATATGCCACACTGCTGACCACATATGCCACATGGGTCGGGCTCCTATGTATTTCTATGTAATGCGCCTATTTATATCTGTAAATGTACATGAAAAACACAACAACATAAAATGGCACAAACAAATGCAAATTCACTTGCATTTGTAATTCAAGTAATTCACTATATTAAGTAACTCAAGTAATTCTAGTAGATTTACTAGTAGAATTACAAGTAATTCACTATGTTGGTGGTAATAGATTGATTCATACACTATATCAAACACGAGAAGTGATATACACAATAGTATATACCAAGCATTATATATTTTTACTGTATCACCTAATTCTCGTGCGCTTGCCTTGGTTCTTAGGCATGGCATTATGCTACTAGTTGGAACAAACTGATTTCCAATGCACCAGCATTTATATATCGACCTTTATGATCTTGTAAATGCTGAAAAAAGGCTGGTTTTGATATTGGCAACCAGAAACGTAAGACGAAACGTTTTTGGTTTGAAAATGATCATAAACAATAATATAAGTATGTACCTATTTACTAAACAACCAGCCAAAATAGGACTAATACTGAGTTGAATGTATTTAACGATCATGTTGATAATCCACGTAATATGCTTCTTGCTAAAACACATTAGATTACATCCCAGGACAATATACTGAAACATGAGAGATTTCATAGCACATCTACATAGCACATCGATCTGTTAGATAGAAGGGGCGATAGATGGGGAGATAGATAAATGGGGAAATTGGGAGATCGGAAGACATTACTTCATTAATCCTACACGGAAACTCGATTTACATGATTACAAAGTGACATTATTGTAAATAAAGTTATACATACAAATATACAAGCAGTGAGACATGGAATCTCATCATCGAGCACACGAGGCTTGTGAAGGCGGATGGAGGTGGGGACGAACGAGCGACTATAATGACTGGTGCGACACCTCAGAGACTGAAGCCTCACACCCGATCGGAGCATCTGGTAATTGTTATGTAAAGGGTGTGTAACATCAGCCATGATAGTATGACAGCTTTGGTTTCATATATAACAGAAACATAAGATATCAATATTTGATTTGTAAATGTTTATACGTCCATCCGTGATTGTTCGGGATGGTTGGGGATGGTCCTTGTTGGTGTCCTTTTGGGGCCAGAATGGTTCGGCATCGTCCATACTGATTCGTGTTCATCCTTGTAGACACCAAGTTTGCACAATGTTAGTCAGGGATTGTCCGTGGTGGTCTGTGCTTACACTGTGTTGGCCAAGATGGACTGTGGCGGTACCGTGTTGGATCTGGGTTGATCCATGTTGGTAGCTGGGCTCTGATGGGTTGGTCCAGGGTCGTCTGTGTTGCCACCGTGTAGGTTTCATGGTGACGGCCATGAGTCATTTTTTTGCAAGGCATCCCGGATCACCCGTACCATGTGATCTCATGATCCATGCTCCTCCGTGTGCGTTCTTGGTGTGCCATGCCGGTCCGGCTGCATATGGCACTAGAACTTTAGTCTACTAGTTATATAACACACGCGTCCTTGTAGATATATCTAAACCTTCGTACAATAAAATATGCATACTGTTTCAGTGTGTTATATTGATGTGTATACATATGCCACACTGCTGACTTGTCAACCACCTTGTCAACTACATGCAAGTAAATTCGCAGAGTGATGTCCAAATTAGATACATGTATTCCCCCTCCTTAGCCACTGTCAGAGATATGAAATATCACATAAAGTTAAGATGCAGTTGTTGAATACATCAGTGTTTTCTCCAATTGCGTCTGCTTTTCATGACCTTGTTGCATCTGAAATAGATTGTAATATCCACATTTCAACCTGAATAATCCAGGTTTTTTGATACCCATTAATCAACTGAATGTATCTACAAGTAATTACTAGTGGATTGATTGAACTGTAGAGGGATAGCGTTCATTATTGATGTGCTTCTGTCGCTCATGCAAGCAAGATTACGAAGCTTAATACGAAGATTATGATGTCCCTTGATATGATTTAATGAATCATGTTTCTTTGTGTAATTGTATTAACTTTGTCAGCTTACATGATGATAAAGTACATGAGTATATTCAAATCTTCTACTTTGGTAGAAGATTGGAAGGAAGCGACATTAGTATGTAGATAACTATCCAGTGATGCTTCAGCAGCATCATACATCAAAGTCAAACCATTACGAGTCTTTGACAACAGACAACAAACTATCAGTTTGAGAGCACAGGCTGCTCCCTCTTCCGGAAACTCAGGTTGTAACATTCAAGGCCCTGTACTGTATTGGGTGTTATGTACATGTATTCCAAGTCATATCATGGCAGATCTGCCTAAATGCTTTCAACTTGAAAGATCCATGCCCATATTTCATTGCTTTAATTGACGTGATATTCCACGAGGATGGAATGTTTGATACTGATGTTCGGTATTGCACTGCTATTGGTGAATAGGCCTACTAGGCCTATGTCTGAGGCCTCTTTCACAAGTATTGAAAACTACCTTGGCCAATTAATTTAGGAGTTAGCCTACTAACACACCGTGAAACCATGTGGAGCGCTCAGAATCGTGAAAGGACATCCGGTACGCTGGTAACTACATTAAATGGTAAGAGTTCGAAATAACTGCCTAAATAACAAGAACTTTGTGACCTTACTCAAGGAACAACCTGGTGGGAACAACTACCGTGTCACTGCTTCTGGCAAGATCGTGAGGAAGGTGGACGAACAGCTTGGTCAGTGGAGCAAGGGTGGTCCAGTTTCAGGGTACACAAGCAATGATGACAGGGTGTCCAATGCTGAAACAGACTCCGCAGCTGATCTTTAACCTAACAACGTTCACATGGCATCACCCACACACGCGTAGGACAGACATCAGAGTCCTAGTGTTTTTTATCCATAGCTTAAATTGACCCCCAATGCTGCAGTCATCTGAGGTCATTGTTGTTATGGTGATTTCGTTCCCTTGATGATGTTCTCAGCAAGAAATGATATCCATGGTAAAACTATTCGAATAGCATGGACTGGACTGGGTTGGCATGGACAGAATGCAACAGGCAGAGTACATTGTGAGTAACCTCTTTTATATTGTTTTGTATTATTTTGTTGTGTTTTAGATACTGGTCAGATTATTGACCATATCTTTGCATTCAGGTTTCTTCAAACGTTGTGTTCTCATTTTATACAATTGTTTTTATTTTTCATAATTTTATCCTTTGGTTTTATCATCCAAATCAAACACGTTCTGGTTTTAATACTTTCAAAATTAATTGCTGAAACGTATCATGGCTCTTTCTAAACCTCCTCACTTCCGTTCTTTTTACACTCTTCTTCAATGTTTTCACCACCTGTCACTAATGCTCCAGCAGTCTCAAGGCCAAGTCACCAGGGCTTTCAGTAAAAAACAACAACACCTGGATGACTTCATTAAACCTGCTTGTTCTGGTCCCCTAATCAAACAAAAAATCTCCAAAATTAATCAAAATTGGGTACAAAACGTGACCAAACATTTGGTGGAACACTATGAGAGCTCAATTCAAAACCTTTTGGCCCACATTTCCTCTTTAGGTTTATCAGATTCGGACATTGCAAATTCGGTAGCTCTCGTCATTCAGCAGGCTAAATCTCATTTCGGCAAAAAACTTCATGCTTCCACCATCCAGAAATTCAAAACCTCTACTCTTCCAAATTCCCCTATTCCAAATTCTAACTCTCAATCAAAACCTCAGACTTGCGAGGTAAAAGGTCACAAACACCCACTTAGTAATTTCTTCCCATGTAATATATCCTATCGTGGTATGAGATTCCCTAGCCTTGAGCACATCTATCAGTATCACAAAGCCCGGTACCATGACTGTCAACACCTAGCCAATCGGATCCTCAGGGCTCCCCATGCAGGAGTGGCCAAACGTTTGGCTAGTGAAATTCCTAGCCTGTCCCCATTCTGGCATAAAAGTAAAAATGGAATCATGCGTCAACTTCTTCAAGTTAAGTTTAATTCTTGCAAATTGTTCCGTGACACTCTGATGGGTCTTCCTGAAGGGTGTCACATTGTCCATCCAGTTCCTGACAGCCACTGGGGGGTTAACCGTCATGGTCAAGGCTCTAACTTCTTTGGCCGCCTCCTAATGGACCTAAAACGTGCCAACTCTCCTACTAACAATCCTAAACCCTCTCGCTCTTCACCTCCATCTTCAAATAACACCCCTCCCTCTGTGTCCACTTCTAACCGCTTCCAACTCCTTGATACCCTCTCTAACCCTCCTTGTCTATCATCATCTGATGATTGGCCACCTCTCTCTCGCTCTTCTCCTGATAACCGCCTTAGTGCCACGCCCAAACGGCGTCCGCGCTCTCCTTCTTCTCCTGAACTCTCACCCTCCTCTCTACCCAAAGGCAAACGCACTCGCTTTGTCTCTCCTAAAAACTCTCCTAACACCACTTTCCATTTCTCTCCTTCCACTATCAGAGGACCCAAAACTCTTTGGGCCCTTCCTAAACTAACCTCCTCCACTGTCATCCTCGGCTCTTCTAACCTTTCTCGCATCACCAAATCCCCTGTCAGTGATATCCAAGTTGTGTCTTATCCTGGAGCTTTGTTCAACCATCTAAGAATGATGTTCACGGCCTGTAAAAAATCATTTGATGCCCCCCAAAACTTAATCTTAAGTGTAGGCCTGAACAATCGAAGCTCCAAACCAAGTGTTACTTCAATTCCAGAACTGAGGAATATGCTCAGCAGTGCTTTCCGAATCTTCCCCCACTCCAAAATTCTCATTCCAAAAATTAACTACTCAGACAATCTTCCGTCTGTAGAGAAACGCAACTTGGATATGATTAACAGGGCTTTGGATGACATGAGTTCACGTTTCAGCAATCTCACAGTTGTTAAACAGTTGGATCCAATCAAGTTTTCTACACAGACAGATAACATTCATTGGACTGAACAAACGGCCAATGAAATGTTGAAATTCTGGCTCAGTCATTTAAACTAAATCATTCTGAGAGTCCACCGAACTCCAGTACGACTAATAATGTTGTAAACCTTTCCAAATTTACACTTTCGGACACACAAATCGCTCTTCTAAATCGTGGTTTGACATTTGTTCCCACACCCAAAATAACATTGGATCCAATTAAACAAGCTGTGCAAGATTTTGGTAGAAAACTCAAACTTCAAAATTATTTTTCTCACCGTCCAAATTCATTCACAAATAGATCAAAATTCACTCCAAAATCTACCTGGACTCCACCGAGTTCCATGATTGACAAGCCCGTTTTAGATTGCATTTCGGCAATATCTAAGGAAATTGAAAACTTGAAAATTCAACCAGAAACCAAAAACCTAACAAAAATGGAATATAAAACTATAAAGAATTTACAAAATAACGTAGACTTGGTAATTAAAAAAGCAGATAAAGGTAGTGCAGTCGTAATTATGGATAGGCAAAATTATATTAATGAAGGCTTTCGTCAATTATACAATCCAGCTCATTACAGAGAAATTGACACTCCTCTTTACCTAGAAAATTCAGCAAAAGTAACAAAAATTTTAAAAGGATTACGCAATTCTGGATGCCTTTCTGAAAAAGTATTCCAATTTCTTTTACCACCAGAACGCCCTCGTCAAAGAAGATTTTATATGCTACCTAAAATTCATAAACCCAAAGACTCCTGGCCAATTCCAAATGTAATGCCTCCAGGGCGCCCAATTGTTTCGGACTGCAGCAGTGAATCTGAAAAAGTAGCTATGTATATTGATTCATATATAAAAGATCAAGCAAATAAGCATCCGTCATATATAAAAAACACGTATGACTTTTTAGATAAAGTTAGAGGGCTTGAACTAGATCCAAATTCTTTACTAATCACTTTAGATGTTGAAAGTATGTATACTAATATAAATCATGAAGAAGGTATCCAAGCAATTAAAAATGCATTCCCGACTTTGGCAAACAATGAACTATTCAAAGGTATAATAGAATTATTGGAAATTTCACTTAAATGTAATGACTTTGAATTTGACGGTAAGACATTCCTACAAGTTTCAGGCACAGCCATGGGTCAGAAATATGCACCTCATTATGCAGATATTTATATGGCTGAATTTGAAAAGCAAGCTTTACAAAAGTGTCCATTCAAACCAGATTGCTATTATAGGTATTTAGATGACATTTTCCTCATTTGGCCACATGGCATTTCCAAATTTCACCAGTTTCTCGAAATTTTCAATTCTCATAGGGCATCAATCAACTTCAAAGCTGAAATTAGTACTGATTCAGTTAATTTTTTGGATACTACTTTGTTCAGGAGCAAAGAAAACACATTAGAAGCAAAAGTTTTCTTCAAGCCAACGGATACTCATCAGTTGTTGCATAAGCTCTCTTTTCATCCAAAACACACTTATAAAGGACTAATCAAGTCCCAAGTTTTTCGATTTTTCCAAATTTGCTCATATCCAGATGATGTTGAATCAGCTTGTCAAATATTATTCAAGGCACTTTCGAAACGTAACTATTCAAAACGTTGGCTTCGCAAAATCAAGAATGAAACATTGAGAATTTTGAACAGTGAGGAAAGACTAGGTGCTGATTTTCAATTGCCCACTTCCAGCTCGTCTGGCTCAAAACCTTGTAATTCTAGACAATGTCAGACATGTCATTTAGTTCCAAATTGTCAAAATTTCTCGGGATCAGTTTTTGAACAGACCTACTCAATCAACTCAGCTTTGGATTGCAACTCAGAAAATATAATTTATCTATACACTTGTAAGCTTTGCGAAAAACAATATGTAGGTGAAACCGGTAAATCACTCAAATTCAGAAACAATCGTCACCGTGCTGCAATAACTAGCTGCAATGAGAAAAATGCATTATACAGTCATCTATCTAAATTTCACAGCAAAACTGAATTTTCCATTGAATGTTTTTCTCTTTTACCAATTGAACAGGTTTCCGATCTTGGTGATGAACTTTTAAACAAACAATGGCGACTTGAAAGGGAATATTGTTGGATTGATACTCTAGGCACTTTCGAACCTCATGGCCTCAACGTTCAAAAATTTACAAAGTATGACCCTTTGAACAAAAGTAAAAATAATTTCGACATGGTGTATATAGTACCCTTCTCAAAAACAGGTACTCTTTCAGCCCAAATTGTTAAAAAGCATATGAAACAACTCAACAAAAATACTGATGGTGATATTAAAATAGCAACAGCTTACAAGAAGCATCAAAATCTTAAAGAACTTTTAGTCAGAAGCAAACTTAAATAATCCAAAAAAATTTGTTCAATGTCGCTCATTGAATTTTTATTGCTGTTTTATGTTATGTGTTACTCTTACAATTATCTTGTGCCAGTGCATTTTTTATACTCTCCAAAATATACAAGCAGTGAGACATGGAATCTCATCATCGAGCACACGAGGCTTGTGAAGGCGGATGGAGGTGGGGACGAACGAGCGACTATAATGACTGGTGCGACACCTCAGAGACTGAAGCCTCACACCCGATCGGAGCATCTGGTAAATGTTATGTAAAGGGTGTGTAACATCAGCCATGATAGTATGACAGCTTTGGTTTCATATATAACAGAAACATAAGATATCAATATTTGATTTGTAAATGTTTATACGTCCATCCGTGATTGTTCGGGATGGTTGGGGATGGTCCTTGTTGGTGTCCTTTTGGGGCCAGAATGGTTCGGCATCGTCCATACTGATTCGTGTTCATCCTTGTAGACACCAAGTTTGCACAATGTTAGTCAGGGATTGTCCGTGGTGGTCTGTGCTTACACTGTGTTGGCCAAGATGGACTGTGGCGGTACCGTGTTGGATCTGGGTTGATCCATGTTGGTAGCTGGGCTCTGATGGGTTGGTCCAGGGTCGTCTGTGTTGCCACCGTGTAGGTTTCATGGTGACGGCCATGAGTCATTTTTTTGCAAGGCATCCCGGATCACCCGTACCATGTGATCTCATGATCCATGCTCCTCCGTGTGCGTTCTTGGTGTGCCATGCCGGTCCGGCTGCATATGGCACTAGAACTTTAGTCTACTAGTTATATAACACACGCGTCCTTGTAGATATATCTAAACCTTCGTACAATAAAATATGCATACTGTTTCAGTGTGTTATATTGATGTGTATACATATGCCACACTGCTGACCACATATGCCACATGGGTCGGGCTCCTATGTATTTCTATGTAATGCGCCTATTTATATCTGTAAATGTACATGAAAAACACAACAACATAAAATGGCACAAACAAATGCAAATTCACTTGCATTTGTAATTCAAGTAATTCACTATATTAAGTAACTCAAGTAATTCTAGTAGATTTACTAGTAGAATTACAAGTAATTCACTATGTTGGTGGTAATAGATTGATTCATACACTATATCAAACACGAGAAGTGATATACACAATAGTATATACCAAGCATTATATATTTTTACTGTATCACCTAATTCTCGTGCGCTTGCCTTGGTTCTTAGGCATGGCATTATGCTACTAGTTGGAACAAACTGATTTCCAATGCACCAGCATTTATATATCGACCTTTATGATCTTGTAAATGCTGAAAAAAGGCTGGTTTTGATATTGGCAACCAGAAACGTAAGACGAAACGTTTTTGGTTTGAAAATGATCATAAACAATAATATAAGTATGTACCTATTTACTAAACAACCAGCCAAAATAGGACTAATACTGAGTTGAATGTATTTAACGATCATGTTGATAATCCACGTAATATGCTTCTTGCTAAAACACATTAGATTACATCCCAGGACAATATACTGAAACATGAGAGATTTCATAGCACATCTACATAGCACATCGATCTGTTAGATAGAAGGGGCGATAGATGGGGAGATAGATAAATGGGGAAATTGGGAGATCGGAAGACATTACTTCATTAATCCTACACGGAAACTCGATTTACATGATTACAAAGTGACATTATTGTAAATAAAGTTATACATACAAATATACAAGCAGTGAGACATGGAATCTCATCATCGAGCACACGAGGCTTGTGAAGGCGGATGGAGGTGGGGACGAACGAGCGACTATAATGACTGGTGCGACACCTCAGAGACTGAAGCCTCACACCCGATCGGAGCATCTGGTAATTGTTATGTAAAGGGTGTGTAACATCAGCCATGATAGTATGACAGCTTTGGTTTCATATATAACAGAAACATAAGATATCAATATTTGATTTGTAAATGTTTATACGTCCATCCGTGATTGTTCGGGATGGTTGGGGATGGTCCTTGTTGGTGTCCTTTTGGGGCCAGAATGGTTCGGCATCGTCCATACTGATTCGTGTTCATCCTTGTAGACACCAAGTTTGCACAATGTTAGTCAGGGATTGTCCGTGGTGGTCTGTGCTTACACTGTGTTGGCCAAGATGGACTGTGGCGGTACCGTGTTGGATCTGGGTTGATCCATGTTGGTAGCTGGGCTCTGATGGGTTGGTCCAGGGTCGTCTGTGTTGCCACCGTGTAGGTTTCATGGTGACGGCCATGAGTCATTTTTTTGCAAGGCATCCCGGATCACCCGTACCATGTGATCTCATGATCCATGCTCCTCCGTGTGCGTTCTTGGTGTGCCATGCCGGTCCGGCTGCATATGGCACTAGAACTTTAGTCTACTAGTTATATAACACACGCGTCCTTGTAGATATATCTAAACCTTCGTACAATAAAATATGCATACTGTTTCAGTGTGTTATATTGATGTGTATACATATGCCACACTGCTGACTTGTCAACCACCTTGTCAACTACATGCAAGTAAATTCGCAGAGTGATGTCCAAATTAGATACATGTATTCCCCCTCCTTAGCCACTGTCAGAGATATGAAATATCACATAAAGTTAAGATGCAGTTGTTGAATACATCAGTGTTTTCTCCAATTGCGTCTGCTTTTCATGACCTTGTTGCATCTGAAATAGATTGTAATATCCACATTTCAACCTGAATAATCCAGGTTTTTTGATACCCATTAATCAACTGAATGTATCTACAAGTAATTACTAGTGGATTGATTGAACTGTAGAGGGATAGCGTTCATTATTGATGTGCTTCTGTCGCTCATGCAAGCAAGATTACGAAGCTTAATACGAAGATTATGATGTCCCTTGATATGATTTAATGAATCATGTTTCTTTGTGTAATTGTATTAACTTTGTCAGCTTACATGATGATAAAGTACATGAGTATATTCAAATCTTCTACTTTGGTAGAAGATTGGAAGGAAGCGACATTAGTATGTAGATAACTATCCAGTGATGCTTCAGCAGCATCATACATCAAAGTCAAACCATTACGAGTCTTTGACAACAGACAACAAACTATCAGTTTGAGAGCACAGGCTGCTCCCTCTTCCGGAAACTCAGGTTGTAACATTCAAGGCCCTGTACTGTATTGGGTGTTATGTACATGTATTCCAAGTCATATCATGGCAGATCTGCCTAAATGCTTTCAACTTGAAAGATCCATGCCCATATTTCATTGCTTTAATTGACGTGATATTCCACGAGGATGGAATGTTTGATACTGATGTTCGGTATTGCACTGCTATTGGTGAATAGGCCTACTAGGCCTATGTCTGAGGCCTCTTTCACAAGTATTGAAAACTACCTTGGCCAATTAATTTAGGAGTTAGCCTACTAACACACCGTGAAACCATGTGGAGCGCTCAGAATCGTGAAAGGACATCCGGTACGCTGGTAACTACATTAAATGGTAAGAGTTCGAAATAACTGCCTAAATAACAAGAACTTTGTGACCTTACTCAAGGAACAACCTGGTGGGAACAACTACCGTGTCACTGCTTCTGGCAAGATCGTGAGGAAGGTGGACGAACAGCTTGGTCAGTGGAGCAAGGGTGGTCCAGTTTCAGGGTACACAAGCAATGATGACAGGGTGTCCAATGCTGAAACAGACTCCGCAGCTGATCTTTAACCTAACAACGTTCACATGGCATCACCCACACACGCGTAGGACAGACATCAGAGTCCTAGTGTTTTTTATCCATAGCTTAAATTGACCCCCAATGCTGCAGTCATCTGAGGTCATTGTTGTTATGGTGATTTCGTTCCCTTGATGATGTTCTCAGCAAGAAATGATATCCATGGTAAAACTATTCGAATAGCATGGACTGGACTGGGTTGGCATGGACAGAATGCCAAGTAAAATTGAATGTTCCATATTTGTCATGCCACATGGGTCGGGCTCCTATGTATTTCTATGTAATGCGCCTATTTATATCTGTAAATGTACATGAAAAACACAACAACATAAAATGGCACAAACAAATGCAAATTCACTTGCATTTGTAATTCAAGTAATTCACTATATTAAGTAACTCAAGTAATTCTAGTAGATTTACTAGTAGAATTACAAGTAATTCACTATGTTGGTGGTAATAGATTGATTCATACACTATATCAAACACGAGAAGTGATATACACAATAGTATATACCAAGCATTATATATTTTTACTGTATCACCTAATTCTCGTGCGCTTGCCTTGGTTCTTAGGCATGGCATTATGCTACTAGTTGGAACAAACTGATTTCCAATGCACCAGCATTTATATATCGACCTTTATGATCTTGTAAATGCTGAAAAAAGGCTGGTTTTGATATTGGCAACCAGAAACGTAAGACGAGACGTTTTTGGTTTGAAAATGATCATAAACAATAATATAAGTATGTACCTATTTACTAAACAACCAGCCAAAATAGGACTAATACTGAGTTGAATGTATTTAACGATCATGTTGATAATCCACGTAATATGCTTCTTGCTAAAACACATTAGATTACATCCCAGGACAATATACTGAAACATGAGAGATTTCATAGCACATCTACATAGCACATCGATCTGTTAGATAGAAGGGGCGATAGATGGGGAGATAGATAAATGGGGAAATTGGGAGATCGGAAGACATTACTTCATTAATCCTACACGGAAACTCGATTTACATGATTACAAAGTGACATTATTGTAAATAAAGTTATACATACAAATATACAAGCAGTGAGACATGGAATCTCATCATCGAGCACACGAGGCTTGTGAAGGCGGATGGAGGTGGGGACGAACGAGCGACTATAATGACTGGTGCGACACCTCAGAGACTGAAGCCTCACACCCGATCGGAGCATCTGGTAATTGTTATGTAAAGGGTGTGTAACATCAGCCATGATAGTATGACAGCTTTGGTTTCATATATAACAGAAACATAAGATATCAATATTTGATTTGTAAATGTTTATACGTCCATCCGTGATTGTTCGGGATGGTTGGGGATGGTCCTTGTTGGTGTCCTTTTGGGGCCAGAATGGTTCGGCATCGTCCATACTGATTCGTGTTCATCCTTGTAGACACCAAGTTTGCACAATGTTAGTCAGGGATTGTCCGTGGTGGTCTGTGCTTACACTGTGTTGGCCAAGATGGACTGTGGCGGTACCGTGTTGGATCTGGGTTGATCCATGTTGGTAGCTGGGCTCTGATGGGTTGGTCCAGGGTCGTCTGTGTTGCCACCGTGTAGGTTTCATGGTGACGGCCATGAGTCATTTTTTTGCAAGGCATCCCGGATCACCCGTACCATGTGATCTCATGATCCATGCTCCTCCGTGTGCGTTCTTGGTGTGCCATGCCGGTCCGGCTGCATATGGCACTAGAACTTTAGTCTACTAGTTATATAACACACGCGTCCTTGTAGATATATCTAAACCTTCGTACAATAAAATATGCATACTGTTTCAGTGTGTTATATTGATGTGTATACATATGCCACACTGCTGACTTGTCAACCACCTTGTCAACTACATGCAAGTAAATTCGCAGAGTGATGTCCAAATTAGATACATGTATTCCCCCTCCTTAGCCACTGTCAGAGATATGAAATATCACATAAAGTTAAGATGCAGTTGTTGAATACATCAGTGTTTTCTCCAATTGCGTCTGCTTTTCATGACCTTGTTGCATCTGAAATAGATTGTAATAGCCACATTTCAACCTGAATAATCCAGGTTTTTTGATACCCATTAATCAACTGAATGTATCTACAAGTAATTACTAGTGGATTGATTGAACTGTAGAGGGATAGCGTTCATTATTGATGTGCTTCTGTCGCTCATGCAAGCAAGATTACGAAGCTTAATACGAAGATTATGATGTCCCTTGATATGATTTAATGAATCATGTTTCTTTGTGTAATTGTATTAACTTTGTCAGCTTACATGATGATAAAGTACATGAGTATATTCAAATCTTCTACTTTGGTAGAAGATTGGAAGGAAGCGACATTAGTATGTAGATAACTATCCAGTGATGCTTCAGCAGCATCATACATCAAAGTCAAACCATTACGAGTCTTTGACAACAGACAACAAACTATCAGTTTGAGAGCACAGGCTGCTCCCTCTTTCGGAAACTCAGGTTGTAACATTCAAGGCCCTGTACTGTATTGGGTGTTATGTACATGTATTCCAAGTCATATCATGGCAGATCTGCCTAAATGCTTTCAACTTGAAAGATCCATGCCCATATTTCATTGCTTTAATTGACGTGATATTCCACGAGGATGGAATGTTTGATACTGATGTTCGGTATTGCACTGCTATTGGTGAATAGGCCTACTAGGCCTATGTCTGAGGCCTCTTTCACAAGTATTGAAAACTACCTTGGCCAATTAATTTAGGAGTTAGCCTACTAACACACCGTGAAACCATGTGGAGCGCTCAGAATCGTGAAAGGACATCCGGTACGCTGGTAACTACATTAAATGGTAAGAGTTCGAAATAACTGCCTAAATAACAAGAACTTTGTGACCTTACTCAAGGAACAACCTGGTGGGAACAACTACCGTGTCACTGCTTCTGGCAAGATCGTGAGGAAGGTGGACGAACAGCTTGGTCAGTGGAGCAAGGGTGGTCCAGTTTCAGGGTACACAAGCAATGATGACAGGGTGTCCAATGCTGAAACAGACTCCGCAGCTGATCTTTAACCTAACAACGTTCACATGGCATCACCCACACACGCGTAGGACAGTCTCAAGCCCAAGCGGTCACCGAGAGCTGAACTGACTGATATCATTGTGTCTAGTTGGAATGTCAATGGTTGGACAGACCATAATTCACTACTTAGGGAAAATATTATTAAAGGTAAAAATACTGACATTGTGTGTTTATGTGAGACACATTTGGAATATGATAGATCAATTAATGTAGAAAATTATGTATGGTATGGACATAAAAGGTCGTTAAAACATAAGAAGGCGCGGAAGGCTTCGGGAGGTGTTGGTATTTTAGTTAAGGAAGCTTTGTTAATAGAATAATGTGTGAAAGTTCAGGATAGAACTATGAACGGAATACTTTCTTATCTATCGAGAATAATGTTACAAAATTCTCATTTATTATATTTGTATGTTATCTCCCACCGGAGAACTCACCCTGGGGAAGAAACCCTGATAATTTCTTTGCAATTGTTTTAGCACAGCTGTATCAATGTAATGAGTACGACTTTATATTTTTGTGTGGTGACTTTAATGCTCGTATTGCCGATGTGAAAGACTACATACCCGAAGTTGATATTGTATCTGACAGACAACATATTGTTGATGTTAAAGCAGGACACTGGGAGTCATTTATTGAATTTCTGAAAGACTCCAAAATGTGCGTTTTGAATGGCCGTATTATTGTCACAAATAGTGAAGATAGTGATAATTATACATGTAAGTAAGTAAGTAAGTAAGTAAGTAAGTAAGTAAATGCTTTATTTAAGTGACATGTACATTTGAAGCAAATATATGAACATGAATATGAACATCGTACCAGCCTCACAAGGCTTATAAGTCACTACATACAAAAATTATAGATTATAATATTTACATATGTGATTGGCGTATATCCCATGCTTTACATAAATAATGTGCAAGCTGTTTTTGGCAATTCCTGTTGATAAAGATAAATTTACTGTGACGATCCAGAGACAGAAAATTTAAATTTAAATTTTGAAATGTCACAAAATAACCGAGTTCTTATTTCCTCATATATAGGACATTCAATTAAAAAATGAAATTCATCCTCAATAATATTTTCATTACAAAATTTGCACACTCTGTTTTCTATATCTGTATTATTATATCTTCCTGTTTCAATATGTAGAGGTAATATACCTAATCGAAATTGAGCTAAGATGCTTCGACATTTGCAGGACATGTAATTCAAAACATAAGACTCAGTACCAAAATTATCTTTGAATTTAACATAAGTACGAAGTTTTAGTTTGTCTTTCACAGATGATAACCAGGATGTACTCATATTATTATTGAGAACATTTTTCACATTATGTATATCACATAATTTTCTGCCTGGCATTACATCATTCAATCCACACATTACAAATATTTCTTTCAATTCCGACGACCAGTTCCAAATCCGACGAGTTCCAAATCAACATTAAAAATGAATTTAGTAAGACGTGTATCGTCCATTTTCATCATTCTATTCCAAAACTGGATCATTTTAATAAAACGTCGATACCTTGGACACAACCAACCCATATCCCCCTCTAGACCAGCAACGGCGGCATATCTATGAACACCTAAATAGTATCTCAACGCCCGATATTGTAGATGATTGGTGCAAATAAAATCTTTATAACCCCATATTTCGCTTCCATAATCACACACACTAGCAACGCCACAATCATACATTTTACTGTGTCAACAAAGGGATGTTCTGTTGTTGATTATATTATCACATCACACGATTGTGTCGAGAAATGTGCTTCATTTCACGTTGATTTAACAAATGACCTTGTTGATCAATATGACTGTATACATTTGTTGTCAGAAACTTGTAAGGAGCCTGACCACTCCATGCTTCCTGCAACATTTCCAGCGACAGTTTATGTAGAATCTGTAGATGAAAGTAGTGTATGTATAGGATAATGCCCTAGGCTGAGTTTTTCTCACGAATAGAGACCAGGCCGAAGGCCGAGGTTTCTATTCGTGAGGAATACGAAGCCGTAGGCATTATCCGACATAGTGCATGTACCTCCCCCCCCCCTTCTGACACAACCCCTCACTCCCCCTCCCATTCATTTAGTTCATAAACAACATATCACATACATTTTACGTAATTGAATATAAACAACAAAACTGCAAATGCAACGCACAGTCCTTGCTCAATCAAGTGTATTCGTCAGGAAAAGCGTTGGATCTATTACCCGCTGCAGAATTTACTTCACCACATGACTCAGCTCCTAGATTCGTACATTCAACCCTAAACGGTATTCTGTTGTTATGGCTCTGGTGGACTCGCACTGCGCCTTTGAATTGTTTTCCCCCCTGGTAACGTGTTTGTGAGTATTGCTCAAATAGAACCCTATAAAAGCAAACGCGGCAAAAGGCGCGCTCACTTTTAAACAGCAAGCTACGTGACAACAACTTTTCGTGATAAAAAATGCAGCACAGGGATAACGCCGCATGCGGATATAAACGCGTGTTCTGACGCGTGTTCTGACGCGCTTGTTTGTTGGATATAGTTGCATAACCTCATTCATGGGAATGACTCAAATGTTTTGGTGTGACCAGATGCCATGCATGGCCCAAGTACCATACACTGCGCCTTAATACTACTCGTCCACTAAATGAATGCCATTTAATCCGTATGTCACCTTTTTAATCCTTATTGAATATAGAAGAAGGCGCAGTTTATGATACTTGGGCCCAGTGGATGAACAAAGTACCAGATTTGTGAACCGGTGAGTAATATATCAGGCTTATTCCTTTGAATTCAAAACAAATTTAGCATTTGTTCTTGCATTATCTAACGGGTTGTACCCGTGTACAAAGAATTGAATCATAATTGAACAAATGCCTGAACAAATATCTTTATCTTCCATTCTTTCAATCCTTATAAGGAAATAAAAACGATTTAATCACATGTATTTGCAGAATTCCTCGTAAAATCACTACGACCGATTCTAAGGTTTGATCCATGACTTCAACGTACGACTGGTAAGTTTTTTTTTCAATTTTGTGCTATTCGTGCATAATATGGCAATGTAAAAGTTCTGTTCAAATTGTTCTCACAATACATATGCCGAATAGTTATAATCTTCATTTTAAAAGGAAAAGTGAAACATTCATGTTTGTATATCTCCTTCATATTTGCAGGAAAATTACGTTATACCTGATCTCTGGAGGTTTCTCCAGGATTCCGGTACAAGTGCGTATATATATGTATGTGGAATATCGCAGGATTATCTAAACCTCCGGAACTCCAAGGATATTGTGGATATATACGTTTTCACTGGATTTCTGCAGAGGATTTCATGAACCAAATATCAAAATATCAACCACAAAACTCTTTATGACCAATGGATTCAACTAGCACACCATTATTGTAACGATTAGCTGTCCACGATTAGTTTATGTACACCGAGTAATATAATCATAATACGTTGTACATGTATATGCTTGGCAATAAAAAAATACAATTTCCAGTTTGTTTACATGTCCACCATGATCTATTTTCACTCGATACCTGGGACAGGTATTTATTGGAAATAGATACCTCGCAGAGAGGTATTTATTACAATTAAATACCTGCTCGAGACAATAGAATCATGCACTATCTGGTGTGAATGTTTATGATCATGATGAAGGGTGTTTGAAGCGGTATAATTTCAAAGATATTCCAGATGAATTTATGGCGTCTGACATGTGGCGAAGTAATGTTGTAAAAACAGTCCGTAATATCGAAAGATGTCTTGTTACACAGCAATATAATGTTGATAAATTGTATGAGAATATTTGTAAAATGTTCCATAATGAAATGGATAAATTTCTCACATGTAGTAGTAAAGGTAAAATCCAACACAAAGTTTTCAAAGCACAAAAACCATTTTGGAACAGAACTTTAAATGTTATATGGAAAAAAAATGAAAAAGGCACAGAGGACATTTCTAAAATTTAATGGAAATAGACAACAGCGGAATGAACTGAGACAGGAATATCTTAGGTGTAGAAAATATTTTGATAAGGAACTCAGGAAGGCAGAAAAAAGGTATAAACAATATAAACTTAAGGAAATTGATAAAGTGTGTACTGATAATCCACGTGAATTCTGGAATCATATTAAACAGTTAGGTCCAAAACCTAAATCGCAAATACCAATGGTTGTAAGAATGGGCGATGTTTTGGTGAGTGGTGTGGCTACTGTTTTAGAGGTTTGGAAAAATGATTTCTCAGGATTATTTGAACAAATCGTGCCAAATGATTTGATGTATGACAACAATTTTTTATGATACCGCAGAGATGTTCGTGAAAACAGGTGAAGATGATATGTCTATGGACGGCTATGTAGAAAATATGGATATTAATGGTGTGATCACACATGAGGAGATTGAAAGGTCCGTTGGTAAATTAAAAAAAGGAAAAGCTCCTGGTATTGATAATATTCCTAACGAGGTGTTACAACAAGAATGTGTTATCAGTTTATTGGAAAAGTTGTTAAATATGTGTTTAGATAATAGTGTAATTCCTACATTGTGGATGAAGTCTGTGATTAACCCAAATACCAAAAGGATCTACCAATGACCCCCATGATCCTATGAGTTACCGTGGTATTAGTTTACTCTCATGTGTCTCGAAAGTTTTTTCCAGTATTCTGAACTCTAGGATATGTTGTTATTGTGATAGTAATGGTTTATTTTTTGATGAACAGAATGGCTTCAGAAAATCCAGATCTTGTCAAGAACATATATTTCTACTATCATGTATCGTCAGAAATCGAATATCACAAAACAAGGTTACCTTTGTATCATTTATCGACCTCCAAAAGGCATTTGATTCTATTGACAGAAATGACAATGGGAAAGTTTATAACATTATTAAGAATTATACACAAATACAAAATCATGTATAAAGTTGAACTCACCATATACTGACTGGTTTGATGTTGATGGTGGTGTCAGGCAAGGCGATACTGTGTCTCCGACCTTGTTCAATATTTTTTATTAATGATCTAGCCCATGATGTAAAAAATTGGAGAAAAGGTGTTGAAATAGGTACTGGCAATGTGAGTATATTGTTATATGCCGACGATATGGTTATGTTAGCAGAAAACGAGTATAGTTTGCAATGTATGTTGAATGGTCCATTTTAGACCAAAGCGTATGAAATGTACCAAATATGTATTCAAACTTGGGTTACAAAAACTTTCAATAGCAAGTGATTATAAATACCTTGGAATTTATCTTGATGAACACCTAAATTTTGAAAAATGTACACAAATGCTGTCGGAGTCAGCAGGTTGAGCACTCGGTGGTGTTATTTCAAAATCACAAATATGGGGTTATGGGAACTTTCCCGAATGTGAAGTTATCATGAATAAAGCTATGAGGTATTATTTGGGAGTACACAAATTTGCCCCAACAGCAGCTATCCAAGGGGATATGGGTTTTTTTTTTTTTTTTTTTTTTTTTTTTTTTTTTTTTATTGGTCACCAAGGCTACTTCATTGTACATGTAATAATTGGTACATGTAAATCGCATATGATGCATATAATCAGATACTCAAGAATAATACCTCAATGCACTTATACAATAATCTAACTACACTTATGTAAATGTCCCTTAACTATACCATACAATACTTTTCCGATCATACTCAATCAAATCAAGTGATATCAATATTCTCCCATTTAATCGTCCATACCACCATTGTATTATTCGATTTAGCAACTTCATATTCTGTGGTTTTTATGTATAGTACATAGCGTTTGAAAATGTCCCAACGAGGTATATTTCCCCGATATCTTGAATTGTATATATATTTCCTAGATAAACACAAAATATGGTATAGACTGTCATTTGACAATCCTAGAAAGAAATTGTTTTTAGATAACATTATATTGTAATTCACATCACAAAATCTTGTTAGATGAGCTATAAAAGATTGGTTGCATTCACACGACCAAAATAGGTGTTCCAAATTCTCCACATGTGAATAGCAAAATTCACATATGTTAGTGTCATCAATTTTCCACAGAAACAACCTGGATTTATTCAATAAGATATCCTGTAAAAATTTATATTGAAAGTCTCGTAATTTTATGTCTATCAAGTATTTGTATATAATCGCATATACCATTTTCCAATCTATTTCGTCATCCGGCTCAATGTATTTTTTAATGTTTGGTTCATAAACCTCGTGATGGTGAAATTTTGAAACAAAATATCCAACAGACCTGTTATTTACTGATTGTAAAGGTTTGTTATTCAAAAATAGATTGGTATTGTATACATACGTGTCTTGTTTCTTTTGTAACAGAATTAAGCCTTTTCTCTGAGCTTCAAAGCAACATGATATTAACCCATGCCATTTCAACCAATATTTTTGTGATAATCCCCGCTCCACCCAGTGCTCAAATGGTATTGGATTCATATCATCATCAACAATGTCTGCAATATACACAATACCTAACTTATGAAACTCTATATAGTAGAAAGAATGTTGTTCAATGAGTAAGTTCGAATTATACCACACCATTTGACTTTTAATTTCTGGTGATTCACCATATATACTCCAACTCTTTAACATTTGAAAGTAAAAATGAGGAATCTTTGAGGTGAATTTAAGTTTAAATACATTGTAATTAGATTTCAATAACATCTCGATATTCAGGCCGTTTTTCTTTAAAAAATATTCAAAATTCCCCTTCCATAGGCTGTCATGCGGATTTATATATCTTTTTATCCATTTGATATAAACTGAGTTTATCATATTGCGGAAATTTGGAACACCCAACCCACCTTGCTCCTTCGGCATATATAATACATCTCTCTTTAGCTTGGGTTTTCTTCCCGCCCAAATAAAATCTATAATCATTTTATTAATATCATTGATGTGTTTATCCGAAATAAGAATGGCAGATGAGACATACAAAAATTGCGAAATTATAAAGGTTTTAACTACCTGAACTTTACCATATAGTGTCAATCCCCTGGTCTTCCATAGTGATAAGATTTTTTGGCACTTTTTAATTTTAGTAGTGAAATTAAGTTCGTCAGATTCTTCTTCATCATAGGATAAATAAACCCCCAAAAACCTTACTGGCTTTTGCGGCCATGCTATTCCCAATGGCATAAATTTATTTTTCCTGTCTGACCCCAACCACATTCCCTCAGTTTTGTTTTTATTCATGATTAAACCCGAGTAATTCCCAAATTTTTTAGTTAAATATAGGAATTGATTAGCTGATTTGAGATCTGAAATACATCCTGTGGTGTCATCTGCATACTGAAGAACTTTAATTTCTTGAGGTCCTACTTTTATACCCCTGATGGACTGATCTAAACGTATTTGAATGCTAAGTAATTCCACAACTAGGATAAACAGGTACGGAGACAATGGATCCCCTTGTCTGACTCCCCTTCCAAGTTCAAATGTTGGTGAAATGTAGCCATTATTGTTAATACAACTCTTTATATTGAAATAGAATATCTGAATCCACCTGATAAGAGAACTACCAAAATTATATTTTTTCAATGTTTCTTCTACAAACACCCAATTTACAGAATCAAAAGCCTTCCTGAAATCAATATCAATAAACATACCTCCCTTATTGCATTGTTTAGTGTGGAACATTATATCCGATAAGATCCTAATATTATCTGTTATACATCTGTCTTTTACATAACCTACCTGATTTGAATGTATTAGCTTTGGCAAAAAGGTTTTTAATCTATTTGCAATAGCTTTGGTTGCTATTTTATAATCTACATTTGTAAGGGAGATGGGTCTCCAATTTTCCAACAAAGTTCTATCTTTCCCCTTATCCAACAAAATAATCACAGCTAATTTTTGAGTCTCTGTTAACTCCCCTACCTCATATGATTTATTTATTGACTTCACAAACTTGTGGTGGACAAGATACCAAAACTTAATATAAAATTCTATAGAGATACCATCAATTCCAGGCGTCTTCGATTTCTTAAAAGTACTTAAAACCTTTTCACACTCATCAACTGTTAACAAACCTTCACAATTATCTCTCTCACTATCATATAATGTAGGTGTGACTACAGTACTGATGTATTGTTGTATTTGTTCCCTTGTATGAATATTTTGTGCTTCATATAGATTTTTATAAAACATTACCTGCCGAGCAGATATTTCTGCTAAATTATAACAGAATTTATCTCCATCTATTCTTAGTTTATTCATTGTTGTTTTTATTTTATTTCGTTTTATAATATTTAGAAAGAATTTATTACTTTTCTCCCCCTTTTCATACCAGAGACACCTGGATCTCATGATGATACCTTCTGTTCGATAATTATCAATTTCCGCTAATTTGCTTTTTCGTCCTCATATTCGTTCATTTCATTTTCTGACAGGCCATTGGAGTCTAGTTTTGACACGATAGTATTCAATTCAGACATCAAAGCTTGTTCTTTTTCATTTCTTTTTTTACTTTTTTCTCTTCCGTAATCAATTGAGTACAGTCTTATTTTATATTTGATATATTCCCATACCACTCTGTCATCAGATATATCGACACACTCACTCACCCATAATTTATAGTTATTAGTTATACCGGAAACATAATCTTCTTCATCCAAATACTTATTATTCATTTTCCAATAGCCTTGTCCCCTCTTAGTAGTCAGATTGTCCAGAGATAAATATATGGCTGAATGATCAGATCGTATGGCTGGTTTAATTTCTACTTTTTTAACAGCATCCTGACAGCTGTCAGATATGAGCCAATAATCTAAACGACTATATATTTTAGGATTCCTTTGTCTCCATGTGAAACTAGATTTACCAGGATTTAGCTGTCTCCATATATCTACCGAATCATAAGTATTTATGATTTCATCCATAATATTTATAGTTTCCTTATATGTAACCGTATGTTGAAAGTTACCGCCCTTGCGGTCCATGGTACTATCAAATATCAGGTTGAAATCTCCCCCCATTATTATATTATCAGTGTTTTCTTGTTGCACTGTTGTTTCAAGAAACTGTTTCACCTTCTGAAAAAAGTTCCGTTTGTTAGTTTCAAAGTTTGGTGCATAGATATTCAACAAATGGAATCGATTATTTTGGATTTCAACCACTAAATATATCAACCGACCTTCATTATCAGTTTGTATTTTCTTGACAAAAAAGTCAAGTCCCTCTTTGAAAAGCATTATCACACCCCGAGCATGATTTGTCCCGTTAGAAAAAAGCATTTGACCACCCCACTCCACTTGCCACACATTCTCTTCACTTTCTGTACAATTAATATCTTGCAAGAAACATATATCCACCCTCAATTTTCTGATGTATTCAAAAATTGATATTCTCTTAGTTCTATTCTTCAGACCCCTGACATTCAGAGATAGGAGTTCTAAATGATATTCAGCCATTATGACAGTTCAAGTAGTTTAACTTTGCATCTGTTACAAAACATATTATGGGATATTCAAACACAATTGACACCAAATATAATACACCCCAAGAAGTTACATGTACACTCACATTCAGCTCAGTGACCAGTTTTAAATACTCGACCCCCCTCCACTCCCACATGTCAACAGAAACACTCAATGGTGACACTATATAAAGAAAAACAAAGACCCCCCTTCCAGCCTGGCTGAGAACTGGGGGACTGACAGCCACCTGGCTGTAAGCAAAAGCAGCCATGCGTTGTATGTGACCAGTCTGAGCTGTACACTGGAGCATGAACAAATATACTCACTGGATACAAAAAAGGCCAAACTAAATTAAATTCACTTTTCTACAATTGCTTGTATAAATGTAATTGTACATAGCCCTGCAACTTATTTAAATGTTCACTAATACTCATCTGTTTGAATTGTTCCGAACCAAAATATCCCAGTTATCCTATATTTGTCGAAAAACTTAGAACACAATATACATGTATCCATGTCATAGTCCACAAAGTCCATAGGGTGTAGATTCTGTATCTCAGTGTATCATTAGTCCATGTATATAATGCAGACTGGTAGATCCGGTAGCTGTAGTTATAAGTTCACATTCCTTACTGCATCCTATTTTGTTGCTTGAAATCCAACTCATGGAAGCTCTGTCCCCAGTTCACACTGGCGATGTACCCGTCCTGTCGTTTGGCGTAGAGTTGACTGTCCCAAGACCAGGCATCCTTCACACGATCGTCGTTCTTCAGTCTGTTGAGCGTTTGGAACATCTCCACACACAAGTCGTCAGCGATCGATGTCATTTTGCCTTTGAGCTTCTTTCTATGCTTCATCACCTGCATCTTGAAGTCATGTGTGGTGAAGACTGCGATGACTGGTCTAGGTACTGCCTGACTCCTAATCCTGTGGCAGGATATAATATCCTTCGCGAGGTCAATCTTGAGACCCAGACCATCGAGTAAATCCCGCAATTTTATGTGGACGTTTTCACCTTGCTCTTCTACCAGCCCGAAGATACGGATGCTCTTACGTCTGTGGTACTGTTCGTTGACAATACACTTCAACTGTAGATCACGGAGGTCCTTTTGTAACCCTTTCATGTCATTGCTGTACCGTTCCTTCACATCTTCTAAATCTTCTGTGATGACTTTGCATTGATCTTGCAATTCCTTCACTTCTGCTTTCGTCTCTTTCATCTCCTGCTTAATGGTTTCCTTCATTTTCTGTTCAAAACTGAATAGTTTTTCATCCAAGAGTTCCGACATCTCCTTTTTAGTAATTGCTTTATCCATTTCTTCCAATTGTCTCCTTGTGTCCGATCTTGTTTGCCTGGGAAAGTACTTTTCCATGAAATGAAGTTCACTTTGTCTGGCCTAATGGCTGCATGGGCTATTTCACTGCTAGAAATAAAATCTCCTAATCCACCGGTAATTGTATAATGTCCACTGGCTCTGTACTATTGTTTTTTTTATCCTGCCTAGTCTATAGCAACTCATACATCATATGACCATAAACAATCCACTTAGTCCTGACTATAACTCCATAAATTCTGTTTCATTTGCTCCCACTCAGACCTCCTGCTCTGTCACTCACGCATGCTACCAAGTTTCCTTGGATATGGGTTGGATTTGGATATGGGTTGGATATGGGTTATGGGTTGGATTTCATTAAAATATAGAAGATTTGTAAGTATGCTACGTTTCTGGAACAGAATATTGAAGATTGATGACTCCAGGTTAGTGAAAAGAATATTTTTGTGGGATTACAATATTCATGGTCAGTGGTGTAAAAACATTTCAAGTATTGTACAATCGCTAAATCTTGATATCTATAGTTCAAAGAAAGTTTGTAATATTGACATGGCTGTTTAAAAATATGGCAGGTTTAAAAATATTGAAGACATGGATACTAATAAATACAGAAATTGTTACCAACAGAAAGAATTTGTAAAATCTGTAAATCTGAAAATATTGAGGATGAATTTCATTTTTTTGAATGCCCAGTGTATGAGGAACTGAGAAGTTTTTTTGGCAAATGTTTACTGAGTAGTGATGCATGTAATGATAAGAAGTGGGACACTGTAATGAATATCTACTGGAAATCTTGTTTGAATTTTACTGCAAATATATGGGATATCCGGAAAAGAATGGTGTATAAGTAGCTAAATAATAATTAACTCCTGCATAGTCTTAGCATTCGGTCATCACATTCTCAAATAGTTTTACTGTTACCATTTTTTTCTTCGTATTGTTATATCTTAAATACTTTACATCTACACCGACCACCTGTAAATACATTGTCTTTTCTTTTTACTGTCAAAAATTCCCGATGTACATGTGACTTCAATTAAAAAATTATTCATTCATTATTCATTCATTCATGTATGGGTGGTAAAAGGCAGTAACTTTTGGCACTTTATTCGAAACTTAAGTATTTATCATACACATAGTGCATGATCCTATTTTTTTTAGCAGGCCTGCGAAGTATTTTTTTTCAGTAAATACCTGCCAGAGGTGTTTCTGGAAAATAAACCAATATTGCCAAGCACATTTTTATTGTCAAGTACATACTGGTGTAATAATGGTATAACTGGTTGATGGCGTGGTGCAAAAATTAATGTGAACAGCTTATCGTTGCATTCATGAAGTGGCAAGTTTAATCCTCGGGTCATATGAACAGTTTTAAGGACAGTAGTTAAGGACGAACTGCATGTAAAATCCCGAATCTGGGAAAAATAAAGGTAACAAAATCATGAACTTGCAAACATCCATTTGGCACCAGAATTTACTGTGGCGACCTATAGCCATCAAGGATCACCAACCGAGACTTGGTTCTTGACTTGATATGATCAATTGTCTGATAATTGTCATTTTCAAATGTCATTTTGTGACTTATTTCTCAAAAGACAAGGTACACTCAAAACATGCCCAACGGCAGGATTATTTTTTACTGTGGACAACTAGTAATGCTAGTGAAGCTCACTGGTCAGTTGTGCTCGGGTGCACCAAATCCGCCTATTGTATTCCTCTCGCAGAAATTCAAGTCGTATATGCATCTGTTATTGGATGGTCACACAAAAAAACGTATATACCAACAACAGCTTGTTTGTGACGCTGAAAATACGACACGTTGTTTGCTGACGTGTGTAAAAGTGATATCTATAATCATCAATTTGTACAATCGCTGTGACACTTTTTATAGAATCATGTCTCCGTTCATCATCCATGGCTATGCATATCTCTGTTACTGAAGTTTCAAGGAAGAAAGGTGGGGGTAGTCTTGCTGATTGTGCTACCTTTATGTTTACATTACAAATGAATGGGTGAGCGGCTCACTACAGTGTTTGGTTTGTTACCTGCAGTCAATCCTTAATATTTGATATCTGGGCTCATGGCATCATCAGCCCTCTGTACAAAAATCCAGTGAAAACGGTATCCAAACCATCATTGGAATTCCGGATGTTTTGATATTAATCCGGCAATATTCTACGCATGTGTATATCCAAAACTGTAATGGAATCCTAAAGAAGCCTCCATAGATTTGCGATATGTTGTAGTTTCCCTCCAAATATGAATGAAATATATACAAACGTGAATGTTCACGTTTTTTAAAATGTAAATTATAGCCTATATTCAGCATATATATTGGGAACAAGTTTGAACAGAACTTTTACACCGCCATAAATTATTATGCACAAATAGCTAAAAAAAACAAAAACACTCACTTACCAGTGGTACATTGAAGCCATGGATTGGTCTTTAGGGCCAGTCCTAGTGATTTTACAAGGAATTCTGTAAATGCACATACCATGTTATAGTTTTCCTGTTTGTACGCATTTAAGGAATGCAGGATAATGATATCCATTTGCGTTCGGAGGTAAATTAGTATTCAACACTTTGTATACAGGCACACGTAGAGCTCGTTAGTTGTGCAAAAGGATATTTTAATTTTGTTTCAAATAAAAAAAAGAAAGTATGTTTTGTGTATATAACTCACCGGTTTACTGGTATCTCGTTCACACATTGGATCTAGCAAATGAACATTTACTATATATCTCATCGTGTTTCTGTTTCATTTCATGCCTACGGCTTCGTATTTCTCACCATTAGAAACCTCGACCTTTGGCATCGGTCCCTATGTATGAGAAATACTCAGCCTAGGGTATCATCCTATACCTATTGCATGGGGGATTACCTCAGATTGTTATAAGTTACCGGAGAGTTGTATACTGCTTCCATCAAGTGTACCGTAGAAACACTTAAAGATAATTTGTGCATATGTACCGAGGATCCTCGATTAGGTATCTAATCACAATGCACTTGTCATGTACCGATTCCATAATTTTTGTTTAGGAATCTCTTGTATTTTGCAGTGCTTTTTCATATTTGAGCTATTTTACGTTTTTCGCCAGCCATCAAAGGACATATTGCCTCAACTGACGAACTGATTTTTTTTTTCATTTGCATGGTAAGACGAATGTATTACTTTCTCAATATACTCGATAACATGTCGCTGTTATTAATTACCAATTAACGCGCACATCTATTTTATAAACAAATGTCCACAATAGCTTTATCTGAACGGGAATAAAACCATATAAATGGCACTTTGCTACTATGACTTTGAATACTATTCAAACAAAGACATGAACTGATGCTGAAGCCACGTAGATATGGAAAGGTCTGAGATATATAACACATACTTGATTATATTAATGATACACATTTACATATGTACACATTGTTGTATATTGTTCATTTCTTCAGCTTTGTTATGTAGAAGAACTAAACAATCATTCTAATTTTTCATTATCGAATATGCTACATGTGTTATGATAGCGAAAACTGATAACTTAAGGTTGCGTGATAAACACTTCTTGGAAGGAGAAAGTTCTAAGGAAATGTGGTTTGCGAATACTCACACAGTATGAAACCATATATGTATGTACCAGACGATCAACAGAATGGTCTGTGAGACAACCTGCCGATTGCGCTGTTGGGAACACCATCCACTTCAGGCAATCTTGTATGCATCTGAATCAGAAGCTAAATTGTATGATGTTTGTGTGATGGTCGAACAGCTTTGAGTGTTATTTATCAGAAACGTTGGTAATGATTCATGTTCCTGTCAATTACTGCCTATCACAAACGGGATATACCAAGTACATCTTTCCCAGGTTATTAGCAAGGCAGGTACTTTTCGGCTGACCTTTTACATGTTCTACAGTATTCAAATGCGCAGAATATTGTACGTCATACTATCATACTGTAATAAATTCTCCTTCGTCGCGGATACGGCCAGAGGATTATGAGTACCGTAGTTGTGTGTATCTGAACCCACTGATATCAGCAAGAAGCCTTCTGTCACCAATAGGTTATATCTAGAATAGTTTTCACGTTTCTAGAACGGCATGCCAGTCAGTACATAGAAAAAGCAGAATATTATAAACCCCACTGGCTCATACCGAATCATATATTATAATCTTCTTCCAACCATTCATACCCAAACATATCTTCTATTCTGATCCTAACCCACGGCCTCTACTATATTCAATACCGCTGTAGAATATATCGGACAACTGTAAAACTGAGAGTGCACGGTCGTTTTCGCGTTTCAATGCAAAGCTCGTATGATGTTCGGAAAGATGATGTTCATCCAAATTTACTTATTCTCTAATATCCGATTTTGTGGTACTAGTCATATCTGCCTAGTTTTCAATACTATCCAAATGTAGGTCTAACCGTTGTGTTGCTTGTTATCTATTGTAAAACTTAAAATGCACATGCATGTTTAACCAACTATGGTACAGAAAATCATCACAATGGATATTCGATCGAAAACAATTGTAACTTATCACGTTACATTGGAAAACAATAAAAAAAATAGCAATTCACTATGAAAATTTCACCAAAATATTTTGCAACAATTGATGTTATTATGAGCAGAGTCTTTGTTCATCATTTCTTCCAATGTCCGGCCCCTGTAGCGCAGTGGTTAAGCTGCAGGATTCAAAGCCGGGAGGTCGTGAGTTCGAATCCCATCGGTGACCGAGGGATTTATCATGGCCGATCCCCACCCAGGATGGGTGTGCTGTGGGCTCAATGGGTAGGCTGACCACTCAGCCGTGAGTTACTCACCTACGAGTACGATATTGGGGGACTTCCTGGTGGTATGACTCAGGAATGGGGATGATTACACCATAGGGTCCGCAGGTGCTATGTTCACCGGGCCTGGTTGACACCAGGATAGCTTCATGGTCTGGTAGGGACACCCCCATGCCAGGTCCATGAACGGTATGATAGGAAGCGTGTGACATAGCCCTGTCATGCAGTCCCAAACCGGAATGGAACTCCACAGTTGTAAATATATCACACCCCATAATTAAGTTGCACTGCATAAACACAAAAATTGGTTCGCCCAACAAAAATATATTAAAAAAAAAAAAAAAATTCTTCCAATGTCCTCTGTGTGTTTATTGAGCATTGTTTTCTCTTTTATTGCTTAAAAACCGAAATGTAAGGTAGTGAATGTTTTGTACATTCACAAGAGCCTTTCTATGTGCGAGTCTTGAATACTGACAATTGCAAAGCTACCATGGCGACTAGTTGCACATTCTGAGTGCAGACTCGAAGGTGAGAATCGGATATCTTACTTTTGATACTAATTTTGAATTCATAATTTAATCTCTATAGATGGTGCAACTCCCGTTGAGCATGTACCTGACTAGACTCCATATTCAGACTGCGAGGAGGAAGATTCTCTCATTTCTGAAAAGTGAAAAATAGCATATAACATTCGGCTTCTCAAATTTGTCTTGAACCCACTGTTTCACATTCAGTTTTTTTAACATTCAAATATTTTATTGTGTCTTTGAATGTGGAAATAATACCTAGAAATATGATATTAACTCCAATTGGGCAAAGTGGCTGGATATATAAAATTACCACATTTTTCAAGGTCATTGGTGAATGGTCAAGGTCATTTGCATTTCTGGCGAGCTAGTCGAATTTGTCAGCTCATTTTTTATTTAATTTATATGGTGTCTTACTGTGGTATTTTAAGGTGCTTGACGAGTAAAATATAATAATGGTAGTAATAGTATTGCTTAATGGGAATGGTAAAACAACAATAATAATAACAATAATACTAGAAGTATATGATGAACTAATGATTGGGGTTGATATGATCAAGCCACAGTTGGGGTGTGTGCAACATTTCTGTCATCTTTACACCGCAACGGTAAACTGCTTTATATCCATGGTTTCCTAATAGGGATTGTGGCCAGGGTAATGGATCGAATCCTGTCTATTTCGTATAAATTAACAAGTCATGAAAAAGTTATTTCTACCCCATACTACTAAGAATGTCAGTCAATTCGCACTGTTGTAAATAATCCATAACGATCATGAGAATACTTATAATAATGACGAATAGGAATAATAATGTTACTATTATGAATAAAATAATAAATATATACATGTTTTGTGCGATATAAAATTTGCGATTGCATTGAATCTGCATGTAGGCTGTTTCGTGCAGTTGGAGAGATGAGTAGACATCTCGTACTGTGAAAAATGTTCTGACTCTAGGGAATTTCGGTCCAGTCTGGATTCCGACCTAAGAGATACGAGTGGATTGTAGCTCTCGTGTGAAATGGGGGATATAGCTTGTAGCCTCGTCACTCAGTGCATTATAGGTGGGCAAGAGGTTTGATTACTAGGGTTACCATGTTGTATAATCCTATCTTTATTATGCTCGAGCCTTACCCATGGTTCTGCATGAGTCAGGTGGCGTCGAATATGGCTGGTGTTCCTCAGTGTATGAACACAGCTTGGACACTGAGTTGATGTAACTGTGCATTGGCAGGTTCTTGGAGAAAATCAATCCAAGATTTCCAACTGGAAGACTGTCGTTTACCACAGAGCCTCCAATCATCATGTGAGCATCGGATGTGAGAAACTTGGTCTCCTTAGAAGAAAAATATTAATTTTGGTACTCGTTCAGCTTGAACAAATTCTGGATCATCAACTTCTTGACCTCCTCGACATATTCTTCAATTTTAGAAACATCATCTTTCTAGTTGTTCATTGATGGTTTCAGGATATATAGATTTGTGTGTATAATCCGTTGAGCCATGTGGGTCGCCAACAATTGATGAATTGTTCAGAGCATGATTATTTACCAACAGACACTCGCTGAAATCTGCTATCCAGGTAAAATCCAACACTTCAGGGCCTGGTCAGTTATGTCAAACGTCTGTCTGGTCAGATATGGCATATGTATGACTCAACAGAAAATCATGATCACTCCGTCACTTTTAAGTGGCGTGAACATAATGTGGCATGAACGACCTTCTGATTAACACAAATCCAACATCACTGCCTGTGCTTGGCTGGTTATGCCCAAACAATGAATTCACCACAGTTGCAGGTGTATGGAAATGAGAGAAATGAACTTACTGACATTTTTTTTTTATTTCTCAGGACAATGAGCACTCTCAAACGAAATAAATGGCATAATGCAAAAATTGCAATGATGGGCTGACAGCTTGTCGATAGTATCAGAGCACTGTCATTTTGTGTGTGAAGCAATTGATAAAAGCCGTTCATGGCAGTTTTATTGTCTGTCTACTCAACTCTCATTCCTCTGCGCAGGAACCAATCAATGCTGGGTTACAGATTTCCAAGTATTCAAAGCTATGCTCTCCGCAAATGGAATCCGTTTGAATGAGGATAGACAGGAAAAGTCCTACCATGGTGTCCACAATACGGACATGTATATGACTGGGATAAAAGTGGGAACTGGGATAAAAGCGAGCCTGAAATGGTAACTAATAGTGTACAGATATTCAAGTTATTCCAAACTTGAGCATTTTACTTGAATTTACTAACATTTACTGTACATGACAAGTAGTGACTTGAACAATTGGACAGCATACCTATAGCAGAACATAAATAGAATGTCGGAAATATATATCTCGCCGATTTTATCGAAATTGGTTTTAGTGAAAAATATTGCAGGTATTTAGCCTCAAAACAAAACCACTAACACCACTAACTTGAATAAAGAATATGCAATTCATAATTTCTGTTTCAGAATGCACAATGTCGCATTGATTATTATTTGAAAATCTGACAATAATCAGAGGAATTCACTCTGTGTTGATCAACCACCGGGTCTCAGTCTTGAACGATACAAGCAATGGAGTGTTCCTGAACACCTGCTAGTGTCCATCGAAAGCAGTATCAAACCCAGGATTAATCCCGTTATAGTCCTATGGGATGTGATTGTAAAAGGGTGTTCAGATAACGTACCCATCCGCGCACCGTGCTGCCCATTTTTGTGAAGGTGTTATTATTTGCCTCCATGGAGCCATCAAGTTTCGGCTCCTCACAACATTTAATTTCCCGTCTCCTGATGTCGTCAATGTATTAATATCCTTTTGTCCTTTATTCAATCAGTGTTTCCAAGACAACATCCGGTTAGTGAAGTACTGAATTACACATCCTAACTCGTCGTCAGGTGCTGTCACGAAACTGACAACCAGTCGTTGTTCTGCCAGAGCCTGACAGCCTCCAGATCTTTTCTCGATACTATCAGTGGGAACAGCAATTGAATATATTATTCTATATCACCTATGTTTTGTCATTATGGACCACACTAGGTCAAAGCATGTATGTTACATATATCTTCTGGAATCAACAGATGTGAGAAATACAAATACAATTTTCATGCTGGATTGAGGAGATACATTCCACAAGTGGGTGGTTAGTGATATGCAGACTAACATGGGATAGTTTTCCAGAGTTATGTTATCCACGAAAATTCACCCATTCCATGCCGTGGGAAATGTTGATGTTGATTGGATCAGGATATGTCCAATCGAATAAGCCAGCTTGGTTATATCCAATACAACAGTGGTATTATAACATGCCTACATTTAATAATCTACCTTGCCTGTAGTTTAGTAATCAACATATAGTCCATGAGCCGAAGGGTGATTTTTTAGGAATTGCTACCATGAGAGGGCACCAGAGTTTTTGAATTGATTTTGTTAGATATATGTATCTACTACCAAAAACAGCATGATGGACACTTCGGGAGAGTAGCTTAGCTTCAGTACAATCTAAAATGTGAGAGTGGGGTTGTAAACAGATATAAACCGCTTCAGATGAACGTGATTCAACCCGCTACATATATCCTCTACATCAAACTGTTTTTATTACTAGTAATATCATAATGAACAATACAGGTTATGTGGATATTAAGTCAAAATATACTGGATCTTGTCTTGGATCATATTATTTTGTCAAATTAGAGTCAATTTGTACATAGCAGACACCGCAGCTAATGAGATAGCACCACATTTCAAGTAATATGTTTTATTTTGATTGTATTGATGTTTACATGCATATCGCATTTTTTCTTTTATTATTTCTTTCAGAAACTTATTTCGTTACTCCATCCATCCATCCAAATTTTCACCCTATGTAAAAACTACAAGCTTTCCGCTCACCTACGACCGCTGGGGTGTATCCCCTGTAGCCCTATCATCCATGTAACCCCATATTCGTGTTACCAACAAGGGGGGGGGGGGTTGGGGGTTAGAGCAAGGGCTAAAAAAGGTTATCATAGAAAAGTGAAGTGTTAAGCCACACCTGTTTTTTTCACCAAAATTGCTGCTTTGACCATTCAAAGTCATCGAAGATCAAATTTAAGGACACCACAGGAATCACTTTGTTTGAATTTCCATTTCGACATGTTCGATGTGATGACGAAATTATAGCCAGGTCGAACTTTTCACCAAAAGATATATTTCAACTCAAAATATTTGAGAACCTTTTTTTAAGTAGAAATTCGATATAAAATCCACATGAAATATAGCATTTGAAGATGATAAACTTTAAGCCGTAACGAAAGTGCCATTTTCACCCAAAAATGTACCAAATTTGGTTCAAAATTGAAGTTCTAAACGAATATTGACCAAAACTGCATTTCGAGATTGGAGCGAGATCGCAAAAAGCTCCATTTTTACCCCAAATATGTTTCAAATGAGGTTTGAATGTGAAATTCCAGCCAGAAGTTAACCAAAAGTGTTGTATTTGAAAATGATGAAAAATGATGAAGCTGGATCAGTATGTCCAATAAAATTTCTATTTCTATTTAAAATATGTGCTAGCTGAGTTTAAAGTTGTCAAATTAATGAAATGGGTTCACAGCATGTTATAACTAGATAAATCAATATTAACTTATTCAGTATAATCTGTGGTACTACAGCCATGAAATCACTGCTGAACATAACCTTTTCCCCGTTGAGCACAATAATATATGTTAATAGCATCAAATATCTTAATTGTGCTCAACAAAAAACTTGAATAGCAAAATTGATGTTAATTTATTCAGTAATATTGCTGGTAGTAAAGCCATGAAATCATTACTGGACACAACATTTTCCTCATTGATCCCAAAAATAAATGTCAATCACCTCAATTATTTTTATTGTACTCAATAATAAACTTAACTAGCAAAATTAATGTCAACTCATTAAGTAATATCAATATTACTACTAAATTTCAACTGCACAAAACCTTTTCCTCATCGGGCCGAACAATGTTCAAGGAACAATGTTCCTTGCCTTACCTTTTTTTGTTTAATAATATACTCAACTAGCCAAATTAATGTTAATGACTTATTCAGTGAATTTCAGTAAATTAATGACTTATTCAGTAATATAAATAGTACTACAGCCATATACTGGACAGAACATTTTCCCTACTGAGCACAATAATAAATGTACCCTGACTTAGCTATTCTTATTGTGCCCAGTAATGAACATACGTAAATCTATCAAAATTCATGTTAAATTATTCAGTAATATAATGTTACTACAGCCATAAAATCTTTACTGAACAAAACTTTCACATTGTTGACCCCAATAAAAATATACCTCGCCTAAACTATTTTTACTGTGCTCAGTAATAAAATTTACTAGCAAAACAATATTATCTTATTTACTAATAAAATGTTACTACAGCCATAAAATCTCTACTGATCAAAACATTTACCTTGTTGAGCCCAATAATAAATGGTCCTCGTCCTAACTATTTGTTATTTTGTTCAATAATAGACTTAACTAGCAAAATTAATGTTAACTTATTCTGACAGTAATATCAATGTTATCACAGACATAAAATCTCTGCTGAAACGACCTTTCACTTTGCCGAGCCCAAATATGAATGTTTCTTGTCTTAACTATTTTCGTTGTGCTCAGTAGTAAAACTAATGGAACAAACTTATTTGGTAATATTGTTGTAAATCAACTAAAAACATCAGTTCTCCCTTCTGAACAAGAAACCAGTGCCACTATCTTCCACAGTACAGGCAATTGGAATGATCATACATATCAAAATTGGTATTTCACACATCTGTAATAAGTTAGGCCATTAACATATTAATATTGATATGATCATTCTGAGAAACTATTCCTTCTTAACGAGACTCCCAAATATTATTAAGATTATCGAAAACTACCGTCTGTATAGTGTTCACAAGCCATGTGTCTCAAACAGGCTGATTTCAACGCAAAATATGTCCCCAAACCACCAATCAAGTTGGCAACTAAAAACGATTGGTATCGTGGTCTTACCAATATATATGTGCCTGCAAAAAAATATGGTAATCTGGTGAGAATTGTGGCCTGTAGCACATTCACAAGAAACTCTTTGCGGACGCGGATGCCGGCACGGAGGCGGAAGCGGACGACTATCGCAAAACCATAGTATCCACCGAATTTTGTTCGAGGGATTCAATTAAGTACCACTTCTTATACACAGTGAAATGTTGAAATTGTTTTCTGATATCTGCAGTGGTCACACTTTTAGCTCCGTCAATCCAGGACTAGACTGCTGTGGGGTTCTAAAATTTGCAAACAAAATTGTGAAAATATCAATACATTGATAAAATATAATTGCTACATGGTAATAGATGAAAATAGATTGATACTTACATTCAATTAACACCATAATAGTTCATGAAACAATAAATGATGATTTCTCTGTGACTTTTAAAAAAACATATTTGTCGGAATGTGCATTCAAATCGCTCATATTGTCATTCGCTATAGCATACCATGCCGATATGTTCAAAATTCCATAGAAAATTTAAGCTACTTTTCTGGGAAGTCCATCATGATGTTTTGACATGTTGAGGATCATATAAACTGGAAAAAACAGTCAAAGTTTGGTGCCCTTTCATGGTAGAACATTTTGGATGGGCTCATGGACTAATACACTTTATTAATCATGTTGGCCCAAGTACCGTACACTGCTCCTTAATACTACTCGTCTACTGAAATCATACCATTTAATCCGTCTCGCACCTTTTTAATCCTCATTGAATATAGAGGAAGGCGCAGGATATGATACTTGGGCCATCATGTTTATTGTTGCTGAAACGAGTAAAAACGTAGTGGCCCGATTATTAGGTATATTTTCTTGATTATGTAAGGGATAAGCGCTGGGGTGGAGCGCCTCTGGAAAATAATCGACGACGCCGATTATTTGCCAGAGGTGCGACACCGAAGTCCTCAGTTCCCCCTCAACTCAACTCAACTAAACCGTGTACAATTATACCGTCACACTTGTCAACAGTGTTTAGAAGCAGAGGGCGACAATGTCTGAATTTGTGATGCCCAACTTTGATACCATTATTATATCGTGAGAATACAAGTATATGTCCACTTGCTGTTCACGTAATTTTCAACGATATACAACAAGATATTTTTACAAATTTTTTCTAACATATGTCTGCATCCATTGAATGGTTTGCATGATAGTGATTGCCATATCAGCCCCGGATAATGAATGTATTATGAACACAAACGGTTCAACATTCACGCCCATGCCCACTGCTTGTGCTGCCACCTTTCAGTGTCTTTGTGAATTTAGAATTTTGACTCAACAGTAACACCACATCTATTGTTCAGCTTCTCATCTACATTATATTGGCCTTGATCAAGGTTGAAAGGCATCAAACGAATTGGGTTTCGGCAATGATGAAAGTGACTCGCTTGTTTGAGCAGATGCAGTTTGTACACTGCTAGTTGTTGTTTTTACATGCAGTAGATTATGTATAGGATAATGCCCTAGGCTGAGTATTTCTCACGAATAGAGACCGAGGCCGAAGGCCGAGGTTTCTATTCGTGAGGAATACGAAGCCGTAGGCATTATCCGACATAGTGCATGCACCTCCCCCCCCCCCCCACACACACACATACACGCACACATTTCTGGTACAAGCCACTACCCCTCCCCCCTCCCCCCCCCCCCCCACATACACTACGTAATTCACTATGTATCTAAAGAACAAAACTGCAAATGCAACGCACAGTCCTTGTCCAATCAAGTGTATCCGTCAGGAAAGCTTTGGATCTATTACTCGCTACAGAAACTGCTTCACCACATGACTCAGCTCATAGATTTGTACCTTCAACCCCAGCCCGCATTCTGTTGTTATGGCTACAGTATGCATGGTTCCAATTGAGTGTGTTGCTGTTTTCTCCCCTAGTAACGCGTTTGTGAGCATTGCTCAAATGGAACCCTATAAAAACAAACGCGGCAAAAGGCGCGCTCACTTTGAAACAGCAAGCTACGTGACTTGAACTTTTCGTGATGAAAAATGCGATGGATACGATGCATGCGGATATAAACGCGTTTTCTGACGTGCTTGTTTGTTGGATACAGTTGCATAATCTTATTCCTGGGAATGACTCAAAATTGTTGCCTAACCAGATGCAGTAGGCAACAACATACCAGATTTGTAAACCGGTGAGTATATCACTTTTTTCTTTGAATTCGAAACAAAATTAGCATTTTCTCCTTCTGCATTATCGAACGGGTTGTAACCGTGTACAAAGAATTGAATCATAATTTATGCCCGAACAAATATCTTTATCCTGCGTTCTTCCAATCCTTATAAGAAAATAAAAAACGATATGTACACACGTATTTACAGAATTCCTCGTAAATTTACTACGGCGATTCTAAAGTTTGATCCATGACTTCAACGTACGACTGGTAAGTAAACAGTTTTTTTGTGTGCTATTCGTGCATTTAATTTATATGGCGGAGTGAAAGTTCTGTTCAAATTGTTCCCATAATACATATGCTAAATTGCTATAAACTAGATTTGAAGAGGAAAAATCAAACATTCATGCTTGTATATTTCATTCATGTTTGCAGGAAAATTACGTTATGCGTGATCTCTGGAGGCTTCTCTAGGATTCCGGTACATTTGCGGATGTGGAATATCCCAGGATATTGTCAAAACCTCCGGAATTCCAAGGATATTGTGGATATATACGTTTTCACTGGATTTCTGCAGAAGGCGGATGATTTCATGAACCAAATGTCCAAAAATTAACAACTGTTGTGACCCATGGATTAAACTCACACACCATAGCGATTAGCTGTTTATGTACATCGAGTAATATAAGTCTGATGCATGTAAGTGCTTGGCAATAAAAAATACAATCCCGGTGTGTTTATTGTGTCCACCAGTATTGATTTATTTTCATTCAATACCTGGGACAGGTATTTAGTTGGAAATAGATACCTCTGTGGGGACAGGTATTTATTGGAAATAGATACCTCTGTGGGAGGTATTTATTACAAATAGATACCTGCTCGAGACAATGGAATCATGCACTATATTGCAGTAGATTGTTGTACACAACAATCTACTGCAATAATCTACTGGGAATATTGCAGTAGGTTATTTGATACAATAATCTACTGCAATAATCTACTGGGAGCAGCCTCCCAGTTGATCCTGACAAATAATTTACTGCAGAGAACAATACAACTGTGAACTAGTTTACTATATTACTGTGTTGGTGCAGACATTCTCCCGTGACGAGAAGGTCATAATTATACAGGATTAGTTGCTGCACTCTCTCGCCATGTAGAACCTAACTTTATTGAATAATATTCTTCGGGATCAACATTTCTTAGGAAACATAATGCTAGAATTCTCAATATAACATATCTAAAAATATATGTACATATTTCATATGGGACCAAAAGATGCATTTTCTTGGCACCATTCAGGGGCGTATCTAGAAATCCCAGAAAGGGGGGGGGGGGGGCACAAAAATAAAATTGAGTGGATGGTCCGAGCAAAACGAATCCCAAGCGGCCGAGGGTCTGCGGCCCGCTTAAGGGCTCCAGAAGCCCAACGTTTTTTTTGCGTTTGCTGGTGTTTTCTAGCCCTATTCTGGGTACATATTACCCTTGGCGAAGCACAAGCGCAGCGAGGCACAAGCGGTTGGGGGTCTGCTTAAGGGCCCCAGAGGCCAAGCACTTTTTGGCGTTTGCTGGTGTATTCTAGCCCTATTTTTGGCATATATTACCCTTGGTGCAGGGAGGGACAGGGGCACAGTCTCTCTAAATAGGGGGCATAAAGACATCATTTTGTCTGACAGGGGGGCACGTGCCCCCTGTGTTCCCCCCTAGATACGCCTATGCGATTTGTTGAAAATTACTCAGCATAATGGCCAACTGCTACCCTTTAACTACAACGACATTTATAATGAAACTGGTCAAAAAGCAGAAAATTTTGTATGGTGACCATATGAAGAGTACTTTCATCAGAGACTCTCTGGAATATGAACGCTCAGAAAACATGGAACAGACAACGTTCGAACACCGACGTGCGTCTATCCATCCCAAAGCTCAACTGCTTCCAGCAAGTGAAACTAGCGTGATACAAGCGTGATGTGACCTGTGTCGTTTTGCTTTAAATACATGTAGGCTAGTACCCTACCTAGTTTGTTAGGATGTAAGTATCAGTCTATTACCTCCAATACAGCCAAATTTTGATGATTCCAATAACAAACGTAAAATACAACATTTTGCAAAAGGAACAAAGCCCGACACACTGGCGTCATCAGGTGCAGAATCAGACGTAGTTGTTTCTACTGTACACCTGATGGAATTAGTGACGAGGAATGATACGTCATCAGGAATGATACGTTCACATAAAATTTGTACAAGTAACTTCTGTACAATATCAAATGCCCACTTTGGTAATCATAGCAGATGTGTCAGAACTGCGTCCTCAGCTTAAAGATCTACGAATTCAGGTATATTTCAATAATTCAAGGAATATTTTCTTGTATAATGCTTCGAACGGGTTTATCATTCTGTCAATGTGGCAGGTACTTTTAGCTATTGGCACATATGTCCGTTGGTTCAGAGAATAGTGACTTTTTTGTTCTTGGGGAACCGAAGTAAACCTGATTACTTTATTGAGCCACATCTATTGGTAACGAATATTACAAACTCGAACAAGGATTCAATATTGTCAATGTCAGTAACACCATAATATTATAACATTACAAGATAACATAACACTGAAGCATACATGTTGGTGTCAGCTTCAATCCATAAATTGAGAAAATATGAATATTTTTTTATTAGTTAACAAATATTAATTAGTCATAGCATACCACTGACATTTCTCACATATAATTATGTAGACAATAAAATTCATCTGATTTTAACAATACCGAGTGCAAAGTTACCACCATCCCAGACAACTAACATTTCTACCATGACGTCCCAGTAAACTGGAAAATTCATTAAGTCAGTATTATTAACACACACACGATATTATTAAATTTGAATAAAAATTGAAAACCGTCAAAAAATAAATAGTCACTATCAATACCAAACACAATATTGCAATAAATTTGAGTGAGAAAATGAAAATTGTCATTGTTGTACTCATAGCATTTTAGAATGAGCACCATGTCTTACATTCTATATGATATAATATATTATATCACTCCATTACCAACCAACATTTGAGCACTGGTCGGTATCAACATTCATCCCATAATGACAGTTAGGTCATTCGTACATGACTAAATATAGTTGTTATTTTGCGTTCACGATGAAAAAAATTATTGAAGATAACACATCTCATGTAAGCAAGGGTTGTGGGATATTTCCTTAATAACAGGAACACTTTCAATAAGACGTTTTTGTTTCCCAAAGTTGTCATGTGACATTTGGAAGACCTGTGGGTCCAGCTTTTCGCATCCCATTATTCAAGTCATATATAGCCAAACAGAAAATGCAGCTAACTGTGACATAGGACATCAGAGGTAAATAGCACACCATCATTACCATAATCATGATAACAGATTTGATTTGATTTGATTTGAGTTTATTCAGTAAACACATGTACAATATAAAAATATGATAAAAGTACATATAGTATATAACACATGAATGTCTACCTGGGATAGCGCAAAAAGTCAAAAGACTTAATTCCATTGCGGTCCCATACGTATAAAAGAAACAAAAATGACAAGGGCAAGAACAGGATGTAAATGAAAAAAGTAGAAAATACAAACAATGACTAACTTAAAAAAAATAATTAACAATACTGATATTTGAAAACAGGAATACAAAACTAATATACATATATATCAGACTCCTGAGATAGCACCTGATGTAATAAAAAGGATTTAACTTTGCTCTTAAAATGAGATCTATCTAAAATACACTGTGTCCCGACTGGGAGTCTGTTCCATTCCAATGCACCAGAATACATAAAAGAACTTTTACCAACTAAAAAATTGAAGCGTGGAACAACTAAAGACATGTGACTAGAACGAGTGCGGATGTTATGACTGTTGTGTACAAGTGTAAAATGGTTGGACAAATAGGAAGGAGCTAGATTGTTCAATATTAGGTGTATATGGCCTAGTTTTAACTGTGCTACTCTCTTTTCCACAGGCAACCAGTTTAATTTTTTAAAATGACTGTGATCGAGGTGGGTTTTAGGTGGTAATTTGAGAATTACACGGATCAGCTTATTTTGGGCAACCTGTAACCTTTGTTTAGATTTAACCGTTGTACCACTATACCAAGACGAACTGGCATAGTCAAACTGACTAGCCACCAGTGCATTGGCAAGTAATTTCATTGTCTCTGTGTCCAGGAGGTTGGATTTTCTTGCAAGAAATTTGGTTCTGGAGACTACTTTTTGAATAACTTTATGGGCCATTAATTCTCCAGAGACATATTGATCTATTTCACAGCCAAGGTATTTTACAGAAGATTTGGCTTGAACAGGGATTCCGTTACACTCAACGTACAATTTGGACGATTTTGACAATTTGGGTTTAGATCCAAAAAGAATTGATTCCGTTTTTCCTAGATGTAGAGACAACTTATTGTCGACCAACCACTTGCTGACATTATGTAACTCATCACTCAAAACATTGCCAATATCATCAACGTTGTTACCTGATACAATCAGAGCTGAGTCATCTGCATATAACAGAAGGTCACAGTTAACAGCAGATTTCATATCATTAACGTATAACAAAAATATAAGCGGACCTAAGATACTACCTTGTGGCACACCACATGTAATATTCGCTGGTTTTGACATTAGACCAGCAACATCCACTGTTTGTTGTCTGTTACTTAGGTATGAGCTAATCCATTTGATACTGTTGAGTTGGAAACCCATTGCTTGTAGCTTGTACAACAAAATGTCATGGTTGACAGTATCAAATGCTTTCTGTAAGTCAAGCAATACCATACCACACATATTACCATTGTCAATTTCTGATTTAATGTAATCGGTGAGGTATAACAAACATGTATCGGTAGAATAGGCCTTTCTGAAACCAGATTGTAAATTGTACAACATATTCTGACCTTGTATGTATTCAGAAATCTGATTGTAGACCACACGTTCCATAACTTTGGGTATGACACTTAACACTGACACTGGTCTGTAATTACCACACTCAGTCTTGGAACCTTTTTTATGCAACGGAATTACTTTTGCAAGTTTGAGATCCTGAGGTACAGTACCATGATGTATGGAAAGGTTTATGATGTGGGTAATACATGGTGCAATCGATTCGGCTGCATCCCGAACATAACGAGCTGGAAGACCATCTAAACCTGTGGCCTTAGATTCCTCCAACTTGCTCAGCAACTCACTTACTGTTGCTTCGCTCACAACTGATAATTCAAAGGAATCTGGTTTGATACCTTTTTGATGATAATATGACATGACATGAGGTTTACCGAACATACCCGAGGGGATGGGTAGCTTGTCTACTAAAGTTGATGCCACTGAAGTGAAAAAGCTGTTAAACCTTTCTGCCACCTCACATTTATCGAACGTTACAGCACCATTTATGCTCAAACCAATGTTAGCGGACTTGGTTTTAGTGGCGTTACCTGAACCTAATAGCTTGAGAGTTTGCCAGAGTTTTTTAGAGTCACCTTTATTTTCACTCAGTTTGTCCTTGTAGTAGTTAGCCTTAGCCACATTAACAAGTCGTTGTACATGATTCCTAAGCCGTTTGTATTCATCATATTTAGACGGATCCTTTGACCTCTTGAAGGCACGCAGTGCCTTATCTCTACTCAATATACCAGTCAAAATTACATCATCAAACCAAGGTTCAGTTCGTTGTTTTATCTTGATAGTTTTGACAGGCGCCACAGAATTTAACACAGTTGTAAAAAGTGTCTTGAAATTCTTCCAAGCTTGGTCAACATCATCACAATCGATAACCGGAAACCAGTTTACTGAGGACAACCTTTGAACAAATAAATCTTTAGAGTAATGTTTTAACGACCTGATAGTTACAGTATTGTTCACATTTGTACGAGATCTGACAATTTTCCGTGTACAATAAGTAATCATATGGTCACTGAGGCCACATGTTAATACACCACTCTGAGTAATTTTAACTTTGTCAGACACCAGAACTAAATCAATGGTTGATCGACTGTGTGCTGACATTCTAGTTGAGTCACTGATCAGCTGACTAAGGTCGAACATTGAACAGTAGGCTTTAAACGATTTGATTAGGCAGTTACTGGTATTGGAAGTCACATTCGTATTAAAGTCACCATGAATGATAACCTCCGAGTTATCAAACACATTAACATTTGTACATACATTTTCAAGAATGTCATAAAAGTCCATTTGATCAGGCGGTCTGTAGCACGTACCCACCACAATCGGCTTTGACTTCGGCAATAGAATGTTCACCCAGATTGCTTCTAGATCGTCGTGTGCGAGATCCGTGCGAGGGTCAAATGCGATATCACAACGAATGTACATGCAAACACCACCTCCATTGCGATTTCTATCCTTACGAACAACCATGTAGTTATCAATCTCGATTTCTGGATCTTGGATAGTCTCGTCTAACCAGGTCTCGGTGAAACACAACACAGCGACGTTCGTCGAGAGAGCGATATGTCTCACCTCATGAATTTTCGGTAGAAGACTTCGGATGTTGAGATGCAGGAAGTGCAGTCCGCGTTTCTTAAAGACAGCGCTGAATTCGTCCTGGCCTTCATCAGACAGGAGTCGATCGGTAGATGAGTCCTCCCCTGCTGAGGGCGCCTGATCTTGGGCTGGGGCAGCGTCCGTGTCACGAAACCCTGTGAAATCATCAACCACAGGGTCTGGCATGGACGATAGACAACAGCTAGGACACGTGAAGGGAAAATCTGAACCCGAGGACATCAGTGAGTGGTACTGTTCCAGTGATACATCACAGCACCTGATGTGTGACCATCTGTCACACCCGTCGCAAGACAGTGCCTTGCTGTTACTCCTGACTTCACGACAGCACACAGTACATGGATGTTTGGGTTGTCGCTTGCTTCTTCCTAGTCCGACAGGGCCTGGACACTGGTGGATGTCCCCCGACAGAAGTAAACACATAGTTATTATCCAATTGTTATGGTTGACATAACTTTTGTTTACACCGGAAACACAGCGAGCGTATCCATGGCGACGGTGGCTCTGTTGTATCGCTCCAAAAGTGGGCGATATTAGAGTAGCGTATGCAACTCCCCTTCCAAGACCAAAATGCTTGGAGCTTTTTTCGCTAAGATAGTTCTCACATTCGTCTTTGGTATAAAACTGATTCGATTTCTCGTAAAATCGACCTCGATCACCACAAATTGTCAGTGAAATCACGTAAAGATAAAGAGCAAATATTCCGCCGGACTTGCCAGTCGCCATCTTTCTTTTCTTCCCAAGTAGCAAGTAGATGAATATACTATAGTGAATTTGTCTAAAAACCAGTTTGCTAACAGTTACGCACCCCCCCTCCCCCCCCCCCCCCACCAGACACACACACACCATTTGATTCAAACACTTATATATACTGATGGAAATTTTTCTCCATTTATTTTTCAAGTACTAAAAAGCCTGTAATTATCTATTTCATTTATCAATAGATGTTAAACGTAGTATACTCTCTACTCGTCTTGGTCCCCCCGGTGCCCTAGCGTAGGTATGTACCCAGGATATTGCTCAACTCTCCCAGGTATTGCTCGGCTCTCGATTGTGCGGCTGTACATATCCCCACAGGGCCAGAGTGTCTGTATTCATTTTTTATTTTTTTTTTATTTTTAAATTGATTTTGAAAATGCAAAATGACTTCAGAAATGACTTGCTTGACCCAAGGGACCTGGAAAAATTGGTATTACGAAATACCTCACTGTAAATAGGAGCTGATATATGAGGGTATATTGTTTGATGATCGCCATACCGGATTTAGTGCATAACCACCACCAGGGGGAGTCTGTTTGTGATGGTTTATGGAATCGAGATGTCTATAAATGATACCATGGTATGAAACCAATCTTCAGCAAGACGAATTATTGTAGAACATTTACTTTGAATCATCGAATCACTTGCCATGGGTTACCTAATTTGAATAAATATACTCGTAAAACACATTTCTACTGTGGAGAACATCTGGATGTATGGACCTATATATTGCCGCAAATCCCAAGAAACCCTCTCTAACATCCCAGGCAAAGGAACTATGGATGACTAGATTAGGGTACCAATGAATCATCGGCACGATGAATTATTGGGAAAATGCCATTCTAAATTCACTTTTGCTACATTACCATAATTTTTGGATGCATGAATATATACACAATAAATTTACACTTCCACTGGTGGTTGTCGTGAACAGTTGAATATTTCACGGAAGGCTTCTCTGAAATCCTTTGCGAAGAAGTTGTAGATGATTGGGTTCAAGATGGAATTAGCAAAAACAAGACAGTGCCAAACGATGAGTAGCATGCTGTATGACGTGGTAGACGGCAGATGCCCGTAGTCTGCTACCAGGATGTGGATGTGGAGCGGTAGCCAGCAGACGGCGAACACGCCAACTACAAGGATGACGAGTCTGGTCACGTGCTCCATGTGGCGTCCAACCAGGCTGTTCTCGTTGAGCATATCCTTCCCTCTCTGTCGGCGCAGGTACAACACTATTAGCAGGTACAGTGTGGCGATCACCAGCAGTGGCAATGCATATGCGAACACAAAAAATGATGCGAAGAGTTGTTGTCCCTCAGTTTTGCCACTGATGATGCACTCAGTGCGGTTGCTGAGTGGGTTGAAGCTGACACCATGTACGATCAGAATAGACACCTTGGCTATGGAGCACATGATCCAGATAATCACAATGAGAAGCACAACATATTTCTTTGATCGTATGACTCGAAAGTTGGATCCGTACACGACGATGACGAATCTTACAGCTGACACGGCTATCAGTGTGTACACTGTCACATAGCACGTGGTGTATAGCAGGAATTGTACGATTCGACACATAATATCACTCAGTGGCCACTCCTCCAAAGCATAATGTACAGTTGTGAAAGTCCCGGATAGCAGCAGAAAACATATATCGGCTATAGCCAAATTAGCCAATAGCAGATTGGTGACATTTCGTAGATGTTTCCTAGATAGTATTACATAAATAACTAACACATTGCCGACTGTTCCAATTAGGACGACCAGAGCAAAGATGAAAGGAACAGTGACTTTGTATGCCTGATACACACATTTCTCAAAGAAACCGTCGAAGTTATTGACCACTCTGTTGATACCAAGGCTTTGGTCGACGTCAGGCTCGCTGATGTTACTGGCTACAGAGCCCGCATGCGGACTGTCAGCTATGGCTTCAACATGTGCATCCATCGTGACAAACCAGTCCTTCAGCCATAAATGTGAGTCAGAATCGAGTTAACCATGTGTTGATATTTATTTCATCAACTATCCTGTCAAGCGCACTTATTACCATGGTAATTTATCACAATCAGATTTGGCCTGCATCAATCACTGGAAGTCCAGAATGATTACCTCATCACTCACGGATTGGCTTGATCTTCACTTCATCATGAACAAACAACTGATGCCACTAATCCAACATTTCACTCTATGACTGACTGGTAATTCGTACAGAATAAATTTGTCAGTTTAAATTCCCTTACCAGTTAGCATATGTGTGGAATTGAAAAGGGTAGTGCAATTGACTAATTATCTGTCCACAAACACACTAAAAAAATCAACTCCTAAATCAACTCCTGACTCCTAAAATTTCTGAACAAAAATGTAGAACAGGCATTTTGTGTAGCCGTAGATAAAGCCGTTCATGACAGTGTTGTCGTCTTGCAGTTCATCCTTTACTTCCAAGCGCTGGACCCAATCAATCCTGACCTACTGGTCTTTGCACTTTTAGGGTTAGGTATCCAGGAAATGTGATCTCATTAAATGAAGACATACAGGGAATAGACGTCCTCATAATATTCCTATGATGGTTCTCTGTATGGGTCCAGAATAAAATCGAGCTTTGAAGTGGCACAGATGAAGCTGAAATAGTGAAATAAAGGCAAAAAAAATGCTTTAATTTTTTATATTGCTAATAATGTTGAAGTTATATTTTGTTATAAATGTTGTTTGATGAAGAAATAGGTATCTTCTTACTATTTTAAAAATTAAGGTAAAATAAATACCATTGAACAAAGAACAATACATGTATGTATGCGATCCAATATATCTACTATACATGTACATGTATGTATAATGAAGTAGTTGAAACAATGAGACTCATACCTGAACACCTGCTGTTGTCTGCCGAGGGAAGTATCATAGACACTGTTTTTATCCTGTTGGGATTCGAATGGGATTAGATCCCAGAGTACGTTTCCTATAACAGATCTGCCCACACACTGTGATGCTCTATTTCGTGAAGTTGTAATTATCTGCCATGCAAGGAGCCACTTTTGAGACCTCCTATAAAATGAATGCACTCGTCTGTGGTCATACTGTCAGTGACAATACTGTGCTCCACTGCAAGTCAAGAAATGTGATCAAAACCGTATGGGTGAAACAAAATTAAAAGGGTGTTTCGGATCCATACAACATTTCGATTTCCTGTGTCATGATGTCACCCACATACTATTATCCCCATGATCCTATGTCGATCAAGCTGTTTTCACAATAATCCCCATTAGAGTGTTGATCTGCCCCTCTTCACTCATGGTCCGGGGCCGCCATAAAACTGCCGACCAGTCTTTGTTCTGCCAGAGACATTGCGGCCGTCTCTTTATGCTGAAGACGTCACTACCTGACGGCCGAGTGTGCCCAGCTCCGCTAGCAGCCGGTGTTGCTCTGGAGGCTGCGAGGAGGGAAAAAGCAACCGCCCGAGTCGTGTTGGATTGGCCTCCCATATAGCTGGTAATAACTTGTTGGCAAACACTGCTGCGGTTGTTGCCTTTTGTTTTATCCCTATATTTACAAAGGTATTCACTCACTTTGTTCTTTTGCTTCTTTTTCAGGGGGTCGGGGTAGGCTCCAACATCTGAATATTTTTGTTGTTTGTATTTTTTTTCATTGCGATTTATAGGGTTCAATGAGTCGAGTGCAGTTATTGCTTCGAACAGAAACCTATACACTCATCGAAATTGTATACCGAACTTCATACATAATTTATGCTGTATATTATATCATAGTATATCATGTTATATCTTCTATATTCTCCCTGTACTAAGTTTTGATCATATACAATATATACTATAATGCGGAAAGCCTATAATTCAAATCTCCTGAAGCCAAGTTTCCCACAGGTGTGTGAAATATGTAATACCAATATTCGTGCTGGATTGGTGAAATACATTTTGCACATAGAAAGCTAACATGTATGGGAAAAAACTAGTGGTAACCTGACGTCAAGAAAATAAACTCCATACCGTGGGAGAAGTCAACGTGAGACGCAAAATAGCAGCACTACAACTTGCCTACCTTTGTGTCACTTAAAGTGTGAGCCCTGTTTCTCAGTTCGTATGTGGGTTCCTATGAGATGTTTTAACAAACTAATGTTAATAAAAGGATGTTTGGTATGGAATCCATTATTTCTGTAAAAAAAGTTTCCAGTACACATTCTCGCCATGGTGCATTTACTGTCACTTTGGGATGGTGCTATGTTGCCCATGCCGTGATCATTGAGGCATGCAGTACCCGATATAACGCAGACAATCCCGTTTTTTAGCACACTTTGGGTTTAGTTTATTCTAGTCTGGTAAGGTCTAGTCCAGTAATATATTTCCAATAATCACATCGACTTCCTTGCGTCATATATACGTCTTCACCATAAGCTTGTGTTTATATGTAGGGATGTTACGAAAACCTAGAATGGTATTTCATATGAGGAAGTTCTGAGAAAACGCCATTGGTTCACATCAAATTTTAATTGGTGTTGTTGCTGTTGTTGTTGAACACATATTGGTCACATACAATACATACTGGAACTCTGTTCTTACAGGATGAATCCATCGATCATTCATGCTAACATTAACTAGACATCCTAGTTAGCATGTTCAATGGCAACTCGAAAGTCGTCTAGTATGAACCGAAAGTCGAGACTATGAATAATCGGTAATATCCGCCTTTCAAACGCACCAATCACTGGCTGGCTGCAGGTATCGCGAGATGTTTCTCGAGCAATGTTTCATGCATCACTTGAGAGCAATCCTGTCCCCAAACCGAGAAAATAAGCCTGTCCCTAAACCGAAACTCAGTTTTCCACAGATTATAGAAGGCTCCGCCGCAACAAAATAGTCAGAGGGCGTACGACGCAAGAAAATTATAAAAATATTCCCCTCTGAAATGTTTCTCGGCGAAAAGAATATAGAGAAAACTGTCTACTTGGAATGTTTTTGGTGATTTTAATCGCGTATTTAGAAAATACGAGTCCGTTAGCAGAGGTTAACAAGCCATTGGGATACTAATCTGCGGCCAGCACCTGATTGGCTGGATTATTGGTCGTTCGGCAATCATCGGAAACCTCTGCTTTGAGAAGGTCCATTCAACATGTTTGATGTTCGTCATTTTAAATGTGTTTTAAATTTGACTAGAGAAGATTAATCATTGCCATTGCGTCCGGATGCAAAGAGAGTAGGAAATCGCTCTTTTGGGGGGTCACATAAGTCAAGAACTTAAAATTATCCTGTAAGAAGACATCAAACTTGACCAAGGTTAACAGTCAGACATTTTCAATTTGTCAATATATTCATTTCATAACTGTGATTCACCACAGTGTAATATATTATTAACACATTCTAAATAACACCAAATACATAGGAAATGTCATCAGAACTAGTGAGATCACGGATATTACACATTGCATTGTGATTACAAAACAATAAACCATTGAGAGAGCAGTAACAGTGATCTGCCCACAACTCGTTCCACATACATGTACAATTATTACATGCCATTCACATGAAATAAGAATCGATTGTGCAGCAATGGTCAACAAGCATATTTCTTAAAGTTCTCTCTTAGTGTATAGTTTGTGTCATAAATTCAGTAGCCTTTGGGCGTGTGATTGGATATTTATGTACTTGTTATACATCAATACTATTTGGTTTGATTCGTAAATCTAAATTAGTTTCATGTTGTTTGACAGTTGTATATTGATTCCATCAGGTGTACAATAGAAACAACTACATCTCACAAACTGTATTCACAAGTGACTAATTGGTTGGGATTTGTTCACAATTGCAAAATGTTGTGTATTCCGTTTGCTATTGTCATCATAAAAGTCGCCACTTTAGAACTGACAGGGGAAAAGACTTGTGATATCAATTGGAATGATTCTTCGTTACTCATACAGTCTAAATGTGAAAAGGGCATATTAATCCGTTTAGGATATGCAGTAATTGACATGTGCATGAATCATTTAGCATGGCGTTTGATTGATAACGCTCGACGTTGTCCATAAATATCACACACGGGTGGAGGAGAGATTATCTGAAGTGAGTGATCTTCCATATACCACACTGGAGGGGATGTTCGGCATACCAATACAAATAGGTAATTCTTTAATCACTCAGAACGTCAGGTGTGATAATTTCCTCAGAATATCCTCCTTCTGGAAACTTTGGTCCTGTATGTGTTTGTCGCGATCCATATGAATAAAATAGGGTAGTTAACAGATATTAAAGCTCCCATTGTATATTTTGGTTATTGATATAGCCATGACAAGCATATCACGTATAACTACAATTCGAGAACTTCAAAATTGCAAAATATACTGAACAAGACAAAGCGTATATGTTATACAATATATTTATGATGGGGACCCGACTATTGGTGGGCATGTGGAACTATGCCTTTGGGTCGTCCGCGTTGCAGATTTTGAATGAAATGTGATTCGTCTGAATATGAAAACGGGTCTACCAATAATGGCGCACAGTTTGTCTTCTTTGGAAAAACCAATAGAAAAACCAATTGTCAGTTCAGTCAATGTAATGAATTTATTTACATCATTTAAACGAAGCCATGGACAACGACATTATAATCGACCATCTATTCATAATATTTCTGTTGATGGTCTACTCGAAATATTGAAACAACCACTAGGACTACACTATGTTCGCACTAAATTATTTGCCATACCTCATGTCAAACTTAAAGAACTAGAGAACCAATGTCCTACCCACTATATCAGAAATACAAATAGCTATCAATTTCGTCTGTATTCCATTATCATGGATATTGTTTATCATCGGCTTTATAATCCAATACAGACTTCCGAATATATACCACACAAACGGTCTTTTCTGAAGATAAAATTTGCCAATAAAGGTATTGATGCAATTAACCATGTTAACATCAGTAATATATTACATCATAAGTCTGTTCAGTCCCAGGTACCATCATACTTCACTGACACTGCCGCTCCATCTATATCCTACTCATATACTAAATCTGTTGCTTCCAAGATATTTAACTACAAACAAACATTGAATGATTTGGATATTGATGATCTCTTACATAACCCACCCTCCTGCACTTGCATTAACTTTCCGTTCATACACGATCCAGTTGGGCATGTTATTTCAGGCGACCTCAATATAGTGGAGAATGATTCATTGAAGGGCATTTTGTCCAAAGGTCCCAAATATAGAGCCCACGTCGTTTTCATGGAGATACAATTTTAAGTTTATCATGGATGCAGTTGAGGAGCATGCCAGAAAATGGATTATGCGAGAAAAGGCAGAAACTGATTCTCTGTCAGAATGGGTCAAACAAATTAGGTCATTGGTAAACAAACGCATTAATGTTTTGTCAAAGTCAGTTAGTACTAAATATAGCTCTGTCTTCAATGATCCCGTGGTTACTAATAGTTTGTTGAAACTTCAAGAAAGGTTCGTCATTGTCCCTGCAGATAAAGCTTCTAATAATGTTGTTTTTGTTTGTAAAGCATACTATATACAGTACCTGTTTGACGAACTGGGTATTGTCAACAATACTAATTCCAATAGTACATACCAAGCCATTACCGTGCCCAAACAGGATATCTTATCAAATCATGTGTCTGTATTGCATTCGTTTTGTATTACTGCCTCATGTAAAGATTCTAATCTACCACACTTATATTGGATCCCAAAGTGGCGCAAAAATCCACAAAAACAAAGATATATTTTAGGTTCAGCATCATGTTCTACCAAAGCCCTTTTTAGAATATTAACTGTTATACTGTCTGAAATTAAAGAGGGTGTCCAAAAGTACTCTGAAACCATCTATTCTAGAAGTGGTATAAACCAAATGTGGATATTAAAAAATCCAAATCTTTATTGGAATATCTACATGCTCACACACATTCAAAAGTAACGTCTCTCAAAACATTTGATTTCTTCACTTTGTACACAACAATACCTCATTCCGAACTGAAGTCTCAGCTTAAAAAACTACTCAATAATTCATTTTTCTTTACCAGGGACAACGTCGATACCACTATATTGTAGTTAAATATAATACCGCTTATTTTGTTAAAGGCGACTCTGATGCCCCATACAAATATACTGAAATAGATGTGGTAAATATGGTTAATTTTCTGATTGATAATATTTTTGTGGAATTTGGAGGTCGAATATTTCAACAAACTATTGGTATTCCCATGGGTACAAACTGTGCACTATTATTGGCAGACCTGTTTTTATACTCATATGAATCAGATTTTAACAGGCAAACAGAGACTCAGGTTTTCTGAGCCATTACACTTTGGATTAACTAGTTCATTAATCTCTCTAGACTAGTCAACTTGCTCACATATATATCTCATTTCTCATGTATAAATACCCTTGTTGTGTTCTGTTTCCACACACCTGATGAAGGCCTATATGTTGGGTCGAAAGCTTGTGACCTATAAACCATTGATAAGTCTTAAATGGTGTTACCAAATTTTCGTTATATCACTCGTCTCTATACCAAGACTGAATTGATATATTACTCCTCGCGGTTCAGTGGTGACTCTCCTGCCCCCACCTGCACTGTTGGTGATGCCGTGGTCCAGCCTGTTTCTTGTGTGAAGAATTTAGGTGTCACTTTTGACACTCATCTGACCATGGCCTCTCACATCACGTCATTGACACGGGCTGCATCTCTCCACATCCACAACATTGGACGGATCCGTCGCTACCTGGATGTACCTTCAACAGAAATGTTGGTCCATGCATTTGTGACGTCGAGACTGGACACCTGCAATTCTCTCCTGTACGGACTTCCAAAAGCAACTCTTCAGCGTGTCCAGAGACTTCAAAACAGTGCAGCTTGACTGATCACTCGGACTAAAAAGTCTGACCACATTCAGCCAGTTCTTAAAGGTCTACACTGGCTCCCAGTCACCTTTAGGGCCCAGTACAAGGTACTACTCACAGTGTTTAAGTGCCTTCAAGGGACTGCATCAGCATATCTGTCTTCACTTGTGAGTATTAGGGAGCCAACCAGGAATCTCAGATCCTCTCAGCAACTGTCATTGTCCATCCCCAAGTCGAACACTGTCACATACGGTGACCGAGCCTTTGAGGTGTCAGGTCCACGTCTGTGGAACAAACTCCCACTGCACATTCAGCAAATATCCAGTCTTGAACGTTTTAAAACTGATTTGAAAACGTACCTTTTTACTCAGGCCTATTCTTAATCGTGTTTCTATTTCTGTCTAGTATCTAGTCATTGTTTTCTTGTTTTATGTTCACGTGTCCTTTTTGTATTGTTTTTGATGCTGTATTTGTATTCCATGTTTTGTTGTCAAGCGCCTTGAGAATGTGTCCATTGTAAGGCGCTATAGAAATATAAATTATTATTATTATTATTATTATAGTATTAAAAACGTCCATAAAATAACTTGTAAATTGAGAAGTATGATATAGATCTGCATGTATGATTTTGTTGATTTAGCAGGATGATGAGACAATAGTACTATCAGTATAATTGCAATTGTCTTATAATCCTGCTAAAACCGATAGGATATCATACATGTAGGCCTATATCATGTGTATCATGACTAGCTTTTCAGCAATGGTTTCATCTAAACTTATATTCGCGAGCCTAATATTCGCGACTGAAGGCCTCTCGCGAAATTCGCGAAAATAAGTGTAATTACAGTATATCGACATCGACTTTGTCTTTTTTAGGAGGAGAAAAGAAAAGTATGAATTTTTGCAGCTAAGACTTTAAGGCCTAAAAAATTAATTTTTTGTTTCTCGTCCCCGCCCGCCTGTGTTCAAAAGCAGCCTCCCGGATTTTTTTATTTGCGATTCTCAAATAAAAAATAAAAAGTGTTCCCGCCCCTATTTTGAGAATAGTGAATGATCGAGACACCGTATCACAGCATGCAACATTGGCATATATTTAACTTACCTCCTTGTTTTCAGTCTCCGCCACATGAGACAAAGACGCTACCAGTTTTCAAAAACAGTTATTCCATATTTTGGAACATGTATGTAATAACACAACACGAACTTACTTACTATATTTCCTCATGTATACTTCAATGGACATATTAACTGATAGAATGGTTCTCCACAATTACTCATCATTGAAATATATTATCAACTGACGGTTCTTCATAATAATATTACTAGTAACTAATACATAATCATCCTGTCTGTGCTGACTGCTAGGATACTGGCACACCAGTAGTGCCAAGGTGCCCGGCCAAGAGTTTTCAAGCCCAAATAAATCAAGCCTCTAGAAATGAAATCACTAAAGTCATGTGTTTCACATGATTTCGATTCTAAAGGATTGATTTATTTGGGCTTGAATGTGTCTGTGCGCAAGTGTTTTTTAAATCAATCATTAAATCAAATTTAATTTCATTTCATACGTGTGAAATTTCGTCCCACCAAAAATAAAAAATAAAAAGTGCCTCCCTATCCAATTTTCTATTCAGCTGAGGACGGTATTTTTTGCGAAATAAAAAATAAAAAATAAAAAGTCCCTCCCTACCCAGTTTTGAAAAAATAGGAGGACGAGAAACAGATAATTAATTTTTTTTAGGCCTAATTCTGATTGGGGTATTTTCATAAACGTTTTCATAAACATTTTCATAAACGTTTTGCATTTCATTATTAAAGGGTTAGTTCATAGTATATATAGCATACCCCACCTTCATTCTAATCGACCTCGTGGTCTAAGTTTCAAAGAATTCTTTAAAACATCATCGTATTTAAGAAGCAGGAATATTAGGCTATTGAAATCTGTAACCCAAATGCCGATATCTTTATTTAAGTTGGAACTACGATCGATTTAGTACACAAATCATGTGGATTTTTATATGTTTTTGACGTTTTCAACTGCCGCCCGCACTTTACGTCATGTGTAACGTTAGCGATCATAAACTTGTGACGTCATAAGTTGTACAAGTGCATGTGCCCCTACATGTAAACAAACGCCTGCAATCCAGTATCGTTTGCCAGTTTGACTTGAATTGTGGATAAACTATCCGAGATAATTTAATAAAACTGCACATATCAGTTGTATGGTTGATTGTCTTCAAAACATCGTTTACAGAATTAAAATCGAAGAATTATTGACCATGTGGTACATGTAAACAAACACCGGCAATCCGTTTTGGCATCTTGAATTGATTCTAACTTCTCACACTAAAATGTTTCTGAATTGTATTTTTGCGAGTGGAATTTGGTTTCCAAATTAAATAATATTTGTAGCAGCTCGACTGTCAGCATTATCAGTGATTAGAACGATGTTAGCGTATACGGGCACAACTGTTTGGCCGTGAGTTTGAGCCGTGCGTTCCACCCATGCACGTGGCAGAATCGAGCAGTAGGCCTATCAACCAATTTGTTTGGGGCGCCTGGAGAACTGCCCGAAACTTTCCTTTCACTGCCCGAAACTGTTTCAGACCCTGTGTTCCATTGCCAAGTTATTTTGAAGAAATTATGAAATATATATTTGAATGACATATTTATTGTGAAACAGTTTCCATTATAATAAAATATAAAGTTTGTTTCTTCTGAGTAAAATGTATAGAATTTAAGTTTCAAAATTTCACTATTGGGACATTGATTTAATGTTAATTTATCATGTTTCAATTTGCTCTGATTTCCCCTAATTTTGGTCGACTAAAGTCGCCTCCGGCAGTAAACCCCCCTGTCGACTTAAGTCGCCCCCGGCAGTGAAAGGTTTTTTTAAAATAAAGTATGCCTATGTTCATGCACATAGTTTTGGGAAAACAGAAATTGAGTTACGCGTGATTTATCATTACATTCTATATTTTATATCGGAACAAGTTTTTCACATGTTTTTCACATGTGACTTGCGAGGAGATACACATGATGTCACATGACAATGGACGAATGGTGTGCATTTATAGCAGTGACTCAACATGTATGGAGGTTTCACTGTTGGGTCCTAGTATGGTATTTTACAAGTGACATGCAAGAAGTGACAGGTTAGCTATGAATTTCGGATCAAATATGACTTTCTCTACTTTTCATGATCTCAATTTCATGTTCTGAGATACTCAGTTGGACATATTCGTGTTTCTTTCCCCAGAAGAGATAACATTTTGCGCAGTTGAGCTGGTATGAAAAAGGTCAGTAACACAGGTGGGCCTTCCTTGCTATGGGAAGAAGACCGAGTATAACCGTCTGTGATGTGCGATAATTGGCTTTCGTGTATCATTTACCATGCTGTTTGATAGATAACACTCAGAGAGGTTTGACCAGCCATGCTCTTTCAAAAGCATAACACAATGTAGATTCAGATGCACTTTAGATTTTATGAGATCACAGATGATTGATGTTCCCAGTACATCACTGTACAGGATGTTTAGCGCACCAGTACATCACTCCATGTTAAACAACGGGTATTTCTTAGAACTGCCTCCTTCTAGGAAATATGAATATCATGTGTTTTTCACATCCCCTTATGAAGACAGCGGCAGAAATATACGGCGAGGAAAAGTCGCATGACACTCAAGGGTGGTCATTCCCTTGGTTTCGGGATTTCTATTCTTTGTTTACTGATTAATATTTTATTTATAACTTCAAAATATGAATACCAGTTTGTTCCAAACTTGGAACATAGCTGCAACGTTCCTCACCAAGGAAGACATTTGCTCGGTTTTGTAGCGGTGCAATTTTTTAAAATAAATATGTTCGTGTAGAATACATCCCAATGTGTCATCTCTTCCCAAATTACAAAAAAATACTTCGAACCCTGGTGGATGTAAACAAGACTAAATTATCGAAAATGGTCATATTCTCAAGTTCCCGTTTTCGCGTGAAATTTAACATTGGGATAGATTGCCAACTTCTTCAATTTTTGCAATAGAAGTCTGGAATTTGGTAGAAAATTGCCGTTTGACTCCTGGGAGAAGTATACGAATTTATAGAAAGATAACATTTAGCATCGCAAAATTATCGTCAAAAAATCGGTGTAAACAAGTTAGAAAAAGTAAAACATAATGATAGTTTACGTGGTTAAAAACCGTCCCTTAGAAAGTGTGGTGTGATGATTTTCTTTTGCTATACACTATAGAATATGTCAGATGCGGATTCAGGGGAAAGGGCGGGGTCATTTACTTAATTGCGCCCCCCCCCCCCCTTCACTCAATATATGTTGTATTTTTTCGACTTGAATTTATACTTTACAAATTAAATTACATAAGCATTTATTTGTGCTACATTGATAAAATAAACAGGCATGGAGTCTAGGGCCCACCTAGGGTCTCCGGAAATCAACGACCTCCGATACTCTGTGGTGCATTCTGATGCTCTCAGAGATGAAAATGTGGAGAAAGCATTCCAGGGCACAAAATTGGCGGATTCGGCGATGCAAGCATGTGCAATGAAAAATGTGCAAACATAAGTATATTATATTGGTTTAACAATCATATTACTGTGTCACGTGAACATGTATACAAAAAGTTTTTTGTCTATTTGTGAATAATTATGTTGTTAAATCTGTTGTTGTCCCCATTTTAATTTGTCATCATGTTTTTCTTTTTTAACTCTTCACTTTGTTGAAGGCAATAAATAAATAAATAAATAAATATTTAGAGAAATGGAGAAGCTTTACCGAAATGTAACTTTTCCGTATCGTACATTCATAGGATAATATCATTCATTTTTGTATAGGCTGCATATGTACTCAAAAACACTATAATTGTAACTCAATCATCTCTGTGGAATATGCTGTACTGAGGAATATTGGAATGAATAAAAATCAAAGGTCAAAGGACCCTGTGCGTTGTGACAATTAGAGTTAGATTATAATTATGAATTGTATTATACACGTTTGTAATGAAAGATAGATAGCATTAATCACTTATCACTATTCTTTTACAATATATATTTTTGTGCTTGGGGCATGCGTTTAAAAATGAGATTTAGATGAATCATATTCAACGGTATGTGAGAACTGTTACCATACTTTTCATAACGAGCGCCAGAAAAGCATACAGATTGTTCCTGGCACATGTCTGTCCAGAAATAGTAACGAAGAATTAAATACTACGAACTAAAACACAATATACGGCTGTACCAAGTCCACATCCCATAGATATTGATACTGACAGTAGTACCAGCGGCCTTTGGCCGGAGAATTCTTGGCAGCCTTCCAACAGCTGTCCAAAGCCACTATAGTGAAACTGTGCTGGCCTCTCCGTCGAATAATACTCCGCTGTGTTATAGGGGTTAGCCATGTGCTTCTCCTGGGCGTTTGCGAGTAAAAATGTGTCTATTATCAATCTGGATTAATGAGTAGCACAAACTTCCATCGTATTTGCCGAGAATTCAGCAAACATGCAGATCGCACTGGTAATAAATTTCATCTACGTATCATTTCGATCGTTTTCCGTGGGAACTATTCACAACACACGCCGCCGCGGGTTGTGCACCGCCGGGATTTGTAAACAAACCAAAAGTGAAAACTGACGACTATGCTTATGCTACTGAGGTAACAATGCAAAAAGTCGTGCCGCCTAGAAGCGCAAACCAGATATGTACAGATCACAAAGCTAGCCAGCTACTGTACTCGGCTTCAAACCGCCGTCCCCTGTACGGTGAACCAGATTTGTGTGGATGACGAAGCTAGCCAGCTACTGTACTCCACCTCAAGCCGAGCTGTCCCCAGAACCATTAACCAGATTCTACTAGTATGTAGATCACATCCGGCAATATACACAGCTACCATCTACCATGTCTACACGGCTACAGCTAAGGTCCATGTCTCCCAGTCACCACTCTTTCCGGCAGGCTCCAACTGGAGAGACGTACTAGGTAAGTGCCTGTCCACCAATACACACATAGCATAAGAAAGGCTGGTGCACAATTTGATGAATAAATGGCGAACAAGGGTACAGTCAGGAAACATGCAGTATTAGGGGGGGGGGGGGGGTATTGCGTTTCTGAAAATGGACAAGTAAAAGCAGACCGAGCCAAGGAACACTCCTTTCACGTCCATGATTTAATACAAATACAACTGTCGAAAATGTAGAATGAACTGAGTGTCAGTATTAGGGATATGATGCTGGAATTATATGCATTTTCATGAAGCAGTCCCATTTTTGGGTTACCGGACCTTTGGTCCGATAACCTTTTGGCATGGCGTTGCATCAGGTGTCCGTCCGTCGTCTGTCCACATTTTTATCTTTAAAGTTTATGGTCGAATCTTCTTGAATTTGTGCACATAAATAGATGATCGTAGTTTCATGTATACTGGCCCTAGTACCTGGCTCGAGATGAGTGTCACCATCAAAAACGTCCAGACACGAACTTCATTTAAAAGGAATGTCAAGCAGGACCTCCTGTCTAGATATTGAATAATTTGATAACATATATATATATGTGCACCGTCAGTTCGACACAAGACCGCCACGAAAATATATTTATCGAATATCAAACAATAAACCTAAAATTTGTAAATCTGATATACTTGCGTGATTGATAATTTACTCTTTATAATAGCAAAAGCCCCCATGCACATGTCTCTGACAGGAAATTTACACATGACCCATATGTATGTTTTGATATCTAATTATCTACTGTGTGTGTGTTTTGTGTGTGTGTGTTATGTGTGTGTGTGTGTGTGTGGGTGTGTGTGTGTGTGGGTGTGGGTGTGGTTGTGAATGGTATGGGTTTCTGCGGGCACCCTGTATATTTTGACCAAACTATAGTTAATTTCGAAAAATGTGTGTGGGGATGCGAGAGTGTTTGTGGGTGTGTGAGTTGTAAAGGGGATTGGTTGTGCGTGTGTGGCTCGGGATGTGTACAGTATATGTTTATGTGTGAGTTGTATGGGGGTAGGTGAGTGTGTAGGTGGGTAACAGGGGGGGGGGGTGAGTGTAGTTGTATATGAATACCAGCGAAATTATCAAAGAGTAAATCTTGTATATAGTATATAGTGAAAAATATTGTAAAGTATGTATGTAAATACAGATTAATATGATGTTTATGTGTATTAGACGGACTGGAAGGAACAACAATTTGTTGTAAAGGATATGATGTTTGTGGTGTATATGGTGTGAGGTGACTGGTTGTAATTACAGGTATTCACAGCCCTTGGGTTACAAGCTATGCTTTTGTAAACACCTGGGATGTGTCCTATATTCTTGTACTATTTCGAACTATTATGTATTATGTTCTATGCACATCTCGAATAAAATACAATACAATACAATAGAATAAAAATATTCCCAGGAAAGTTTTTTTCCTGTTTTTTTATTTTCGTATTTTCCTCAAAATGGTGGCCATTTTCGTTGGAAAATGCCCAACTTTGAACTTTGACGGCCATTTTTTTCAAAAACTGTTCAGACAGTTCCGAGATTTGGGTTGCGAAAGATTCTTCTTGTGTACCTCTGTGATGTGTATAAGCTTGGTCGCCCTCGAATCGCCGGTTTGCGTGTGGCTGCCATTTTGAATTTTTAGCAGGTCAATGAAAAAAAATTCTCAGCCCAAATCGCGTTACTATCCATTTTGGGCCATTTCTAGGCAAAAAAAATTTTTTTCACCTTTTGAAAAAAAATTTGGACTTAGAAAACTTTCGCCCCTTTTTTCCTTCATAATGGGAGCTGCCAGAACTGTACTCGTAGAACGCCTGAAGATAGAACTCAGAATATGGCACTTTCAGATGGGAAGTCATTATGGCGACTTGTGAGGTGACCTTGAATTCGACCTTCGATGACCTTGAAAGGTCAAAACAGCCTTTTTGGGTCAAAATTTGCCCAGATTTGCCTTTATAGATGAAATGCTTGCAGATAGAGCTATGTTTGCATTATGAACATATTGGAAGACATATATGGCACAACAAATGATGACCTTGAACTTGACTTCAGATGACCTTGAGTGCCAAATGTCTGACTTGGAATGCATAAATTGGCCTGAGCGGCCTATACGCTTGCATCCAGAAATATTTTTGTATCATGAACATATAGAAAATCAAATGCCGCACACTTTCATGGTGAAATTGAAGTTGGTGACTTTGAAGGTCACAAGGATGACTTTGTATGGTAAATGTCAATGTCTGTTACCTGCCATGATCCAAACCAAAATTGTTCGGTAACCTATTTTAGCCTTTGGGCTAATTTTAGAAATTTTTATCTCAGGACAATTGGAGGGAGGGGGATTTGTCCCTTGTCCATGTTTCTACACATGCTGACAAGAACCTGAGTTGTTTGGCAGGTCATGGAAATCAAATGTTGATATGTCAATGTCAGTTTGCAGTTTAGAGTCATGATAGTTTTAGAACTGTTCCGTGTTTAGGTTATCAGTTAGTACCGGATAGTTATTTTGAATTGTTTTATTTCTCACATATTAGGTCACCAGGCATTTTGGTTCGATAATTTATTGGCATGTCCCTGAATACATCGTCAATGCCGTCGTCTTTCATCTACATTTTTGTTGAATGTTAAATGTTTCTATTTAACATTGCAGGTTTTTAAAAAAAAATTATATAAAAAAAAAGATTATGTCTGCACATGGTTTTATTTCCTTTGTTAAAGACATCAAAAGGTCGACGTTGACGCCAGGTACGACGCCGCCGCCCCCCCCCCCCCCAACACAAGGAGATCCTTGGACCAGACGATAGAAGGAGACATTGTAGGTGAGTTAATGTTCAGTGATACTCACTAAGCCTTGAGATGGCTGGTGCGAAAGTTGATAAATAGCTTACAAAGAAAGATACAATGATGAAACATGCAGTTGTGCCCGGGTCCATTCAGGGTTCGCCCAATTTGATAGTCAAGATTCCAACTGGCTCGGCTAGTGAGATAATATCCTTTAGCTCACTTGGACCCGGGCACACAGTATTTGGGATTTTCAAAAATCAAGCACCATTGAAATCATTGAGTTTGCACTCAATGTCCTAAATACTATGACAGTTTAGTAAAAGTCCCAGATCTGTACTCAAGAACAAATTTGTGAACTATGTGTGTGCCAGGGGCGGGGGGGGGGGGGGTGGAGGGGTAGGTGTGTACAATGAAACATGCAGTATTTGAGTATTTGAGACATCTGCAAAACGATATTTGTGCCTGCATAAAATACACCCCCATATGATGAATACTATGACAGTTTGGTAAACGACTTAACAACAAAAAGAGGATATTTTAGATTAGTATAAAACGCAAAATCTCGGAACAATAACCAATCAAACATGTACATTATATAATCAATTATCAAGGTGAAATCATTTCTTAGCTCTTGGGCCTTTCTTTCCAAAGTGGCAGCCATTTGCAACGAGAAATGGCCTATCTTTTTCTGTATTTGATGAAAAAGACATCCCATATATACCCCTGTGATGTGTATAAGTTGTGTTGCTCTCGATCTGGTCTGCATGTCGGGCCCGATTCGATTTTCCGGCAGGTCGGCGAAAAAAAAAATCAGTCATTTCCAGCCGAAAAAAACAACTTTTTCCTTCTCATTGAATAATAATTTGAAGATTCGTTTCTCTCTTCATATTGGAAGCTGTGTGGAGTAAACTCAGAACTTAACTAATAACATATTCAAATGGGAAGTCACATTACAGTGATTTCAGTGGTGACATTGAATTTGACCTTGAGTGGTATTTAACGGTCAAATGCAATTTTAGTGAAAACGTCGAAATTATTTTGTGGTTCAACACTACATGGTCACTGTAACCTTTCTTAGCCCTCAAGCTAATTTATATTTTCAGACTCCAGACAATTTAGTGGTTTTGCCCTTAGGGTTTTGTCATCTTTTTTCTTGAATATTACATATGTACGTTTACCTCGAATGTTTATATTTTATTACATTATACCATTACTTTACATACAACACACAATGGCCAGGTTTAATATGCTAATTATACAATTTTCAAATTTTTGAATTCATGACACCTTGTTTGATTCCCTTTGAGGCCGTGAATCAAAGTTTTTTTTTTCCTCAGTTGAGTAAATTTGCTTGAATTCAACGTTACGAATGGATAACATGGAAAAAACGACATTGTGTATTTTTGGAAACAGTGTCTCTTTTCCGAAAACGCACTGACTGTACGATGAAGTACCGAGTTGTAGGCCACGAAGTCCGGCAAGTAACAAACTGTATAGCCGTTATAATTTTTGGCACCAACAAGTAGAAGCTAGGAGCCTGGAACCATCCAATCATCTATTGTCATGAACTCATAATTATCTATAATTATCTTCTGTCCCCATTGCGCTGATGTTGATCATAAATTAGGGGTCGCGTGACACATCATATGATAATTTTGTACGTTCTGGCTCTGCAAGCGAGCGACTTGGTAAATAAGCAGGCCAATAGACACCCCCCCCCCCATGTAGCTAATACCGAGACAGTTTGGTAAACAAGTCCCGGATCTGTACTCGAGAATCATATCGTGAACTAGGGCGGTGGAGCAGGGGGAAGGGGGTGGTTGCAATTATTAATCATCCACTCTAGTGAGACCAGTCACGGGATAACAATATCAGCAAACTTTAAAATGTATTATCTCGAAACACTAACTACTCAATCACGAATTAAATATGAATAAACTAGACGCTCTTTGGTCACTATCGACCGCGAGGATGTATCCCCCGTATGCCCTGGCATGTACTGTTGACCCAGTTTTTTATTCATGCATCTGCCCAGGCAGTGTTTTTTCCTGAATATCAGTGACAAAATGTTCCAAACCATAACTATTTCTATTCTATTCAGTAGTACACAACAACCAACATTGCCATTGAATTCAATGCTTATAAATACTGAATATGTTTCAAATGTGATATGTTAGTGATTTTGACATTGTTACAGCTGTAAACTTCCAGACAAAACTTTTCTATGTTCAGTCAGATAATACATGTTCTTTTTTTTCCTACCGTGACTACTGGTATCGCGTTGCATCGTCTTCCATCGCCCGTCTACATTTTTATGTTTAAAGTTCACGTTTAATCTTAGGAGTGAAACCATCTAAATCAATATCAAATTACTTCACCTCGGCGGCACAATTCCAGTTTGACCACCGTGACACACTGATAGACCGTTTTGTTGGACATTACGTGATGAGTATGAATATGGCATGACACCTTGGATCTTTTGATATTTCGACTTGAATACATCACGAGTAAAAAAAGCACAATTTAAAGATACTGGCTCTGTTTCAGCACCCATTTGCTTTTGCATCTCTTCAAATAAGATAACAATTTTTTTCACGAACTCGGTTCTTTTTTTTTGGAGACCAGGGACTGGTGGGGTTGAGGGTAATTTATGTGTTTGATATGTTTGAAAACTGGATACTTGTAAGTAAAGTCCCCTTATTTATACTCAGGAGAGGCCAAGAAACTACAGCACAGCAACGACGGTCCGTTTCCCCCCGCATCGACTCGAACTGACTCATAATCACAAAGGTCTTTGGACCAGACCGCCAGTGGACAAGACATACAAGGTGAGTGAACGTGCACAAGGCGATAAATAGCTTACACGGACAGGTACAATAATGAAACATGCAATATTGCATAAGAAAAGTTGCTTAATCGTCCTTTAAATTTTAAGCAAAATAGTACGCTAGCTTAACGACCGTGATATTCTGATGTACTTTTTTCTATTACATATTTCATGATTATTATGAATATATGGCATGACAAAGGATATTTTTGTTATTTCGACTTGAAAGGACAATAGGTGAAGAGCACAATAACTTCATGATACTGGCGCTGTTTCAGCACCCCCTTTTTTTCCAGTACCACAATTACTGGCAACTACATCCAAAAATTCATGAGCGAAGGCATGTGGCCCGGGGGGGGGGGATGATTAAACGGATTGAGATATGTTCGATAAAAACTGGGTAATTAGATTTACCTCATGCTGATTTATTCTCAGGAGAGACCTAGAAGTCACCAGATAGCAGCCACGGTCCTTGCCCATCTTCTCCACCCGAGCCACCTCAAACCATAAAGGATGTCCTTGGACCAGGCGCCACGTGGATGAGACATACTAGGTAAATGCACGTAAAGTGATATGCAGAAACTCTTAAGATGGCTGGCGCACAGATTGACAAACAGCTTACGAAAAAGTACAATTTTGAAATAAGCAGTATTTGAGATTTTGAAAAACTAAACATACTTCAAAAACACCACTTTGCCAGTCTAGTAAACAAGTCCCTGAACTATACTCGAGAACAAATTTGTGAATTGTGATGGTGGAGAGGGTGGAGGTTTGTGCAATTAACTATGCTACTACAACCAGTCCCGGGCCAACAAATGGATATTTCAGAAAACTGTAAAATCTCAAAGCACTACACAATAACGAATCAAATATGTACATGTACCAGTATACAAAATAATAGTAAAGACGAAACATTTCAATCAATGTTAAGCGCAATTCTATATTAGTTTAACCCCTCTGATATTCTGAAGTTATTTTTTTTTTAAATATATTGCATGATTATTATAAATATATGGCATGACTCATAGGATTCGTTTTGCTATTTCCACTTGGAATAACCACACAATGATTTTATGAAGCTGGCGCTGTTTCAGCACCCGTTTTGTTTTGTTCCAGTTTCAGAACTTGTTCCACAAGTTATATCTCAAATTCATGAACGGAGTCATGTGGGGGGACTGATAAAAACGGATTGGTATATTTTAAAAAAACTGGGTAATTAGATTTACTCAGTGTGAAATTTATATCCAGGAGAGGCCAAGAAGCTTCCACATACAGCTGCGGTCCTGGTCCATCCATCTCATCCCAGCCCCCTACCCCAAACCATAAACGACATCCCTGGAGCAGACTCCCAAAGGAGGATACATTCTCGGTGAGTGGATGTTCAGTGATACTTACAAAGCTTGAAGATGACTGGCACACAAGTTGATAGATAACTGACAAAAAAACGCGTACGGTTTGAAACTCAGTTACACTGATTCGAGTTGATTTATCAATACTGATGGGTTCAAATTCAACCATCAATGTCATTGATTGACTAATCTATTTTGAGATTGAAACGTCAGCCAGTAAATTTCGAAAGTTTGAGTTATGAATATTACTCAAGCTTTTCAACTCAAGATTGGTAACTCAAGATTGATATACAATACTTGTTTTTCAATCGAGATGATCACTGGAGAAAATGAACAATGATATGATGTCTGAACAATGCGGTGTCCGATGTCTCGCTATGTTCAGGCGAAGAGGCTATTTTAGGCGATGTGATTATGGATCTAACAGTGCATGCTGTAATGTGATGATTGGATATTGTTCAAGTCGATTACTTGTCCATTGATATACATTTCGTCAATTGTGTTCAATAATTAAATCGTGATAATTGCACTTGTAATCAAGACATTTTATCCTCATTTCGCTCAATATATAGTGAGGAAAAATTACCGTATTTGTCCCCAACATATAATGATGATGGCCATACGATATTTCAATATTCATGTATATTTGGTTAATACCTTAATTGTATTGATCCAAAAAGTTGAGTTCATCATGCAGCTTACCAGAAGTTACTAATTCCCTTGTTTGACCTTCATTACTTATGTCTATTATTACTATACTTGTGAAGTTTTGTGTCGGCTCTCCATGAATTTGCCGCCCTGATGAAAGCATGTTTTCATCATTCATATTGCACTAGATTTTGTATCGGTTACAAATTTTCCTCGATATCTACAACATAAATACATCCAGGATTTAAATTTTGTATGGATCAGGTCACCATTGATGACGCCAGGTGAAAAAATTAAAAATTTGAAATTACATGTAATTTAACATAAAACAAAAACAATAATATCAACTGTTGACGAGGCCATATCACATGCACGTAATTTCCTTGTGGAAATCGTAAACTTGTACCAAGTCCCAGGACCCCCTCCTTCTCGATCTGCTTTCAACGCATTTCCCGGAAAAAATGTTATTGCGCATCAACTGTTCGACAAACCCTAATTACATGCATGTAATTTCCTTGTGGTAACCAAAAACTTGTAGCGCGACACAGTTTTGATCTATTTGGGCAAACAATTACATATCAACTGTTCGAATACCCCCGAATAATGTACATGCTCATATTGTCCTTTCAGAAATCACGAATTAATTTGTAACATGAATATAAACAATTCTAATGTCCTTGTCACCATGGATTCCCAAGGCCCCCTGCAGGGCCTTTTGTATTCACCAGATTATTTATGACATATAATTTGCCATTTTCCGAAAAGTCAAGGCGAGCTATCTTGCACTTACCCAAGCCCAATCTTTGTATGAAGCTGCAATTCTTGGCCGCAGATATGTAGCTTTTCCCTCCCCCTCTCCCCCCACACCCGAGTCACCAGTATTAAATCGCGTAAATTGAGATGTATTTAACTTCAGTCATTGTCATCCTACGTGACTCATAGAGCTCGTCAAAAAGCTGGTCTTTTTATTTTCCATGATTATATACATGTACATGGTAAATAATTAGCCTCGGTCATGCAGTGCTACATGTATTTAGTAAAGCGTTACATAATTGATGAAAAAAAGACCATATATTTTTTATGTACAGCACTGGACGTCAAAGATTTTTTTGGACGTGATAAGACAAAGACAATAAATTGTATCCTGTTTCCACTGATTAAAACCCGCACCAAAAACTGCTAAAATTGTGCAATCTATATTATCATTGATCTTGTTTTATTCCATAGTTATTTGAGTTACGTAGACTTTATATGCTAGATCCATTGGTGAGACGTTTATGTTCAATACTTCTTTTATATAGGATAATTGAAATTCAAAATGGAAATTTAAAAAGCAAATAGTGGTGAGTCCAAAACTAGTGGAATAAGCTGCAAAAGATATTCAGAGTTTACGTATACTTCCTGTAACGAGCTGTGAGATATCAGCCATTTTGTGCTTTGACCTTGAAAATGAGGTCAGAGGTCAAATTCAAGGTTATCAGAATATTCGGCATATGTCATTTCCTATATGTCCACAATTGATTCCTAAGCTGTAAAGTCAATATTAAGTGAGATATTATACTCTGATTTTTCTAACCCGTTTACACCGTTTTTGCTGATATTTTTCGCAATGCTGAATGGTATTGTTTTATAATTTGGCATACTCCATCAGGGAGTCAAACGGCAATTTTCTATCGAATTTCAAATTTTTATCATGAAAATTGACAAAGTTGGCAATCTACCCCAATGTTAAATTTAGCCAAATCATTGAATTTCGGGGTCTGCACACGCTTTTGTGCATTTTGTCACTTTTGTTGCCAGGCAATCTTTCCAAATCTTTCCAATTTCTATAGAATACATTCCAATGTGTCTTTTGCTCCAAAATTATAATGATACTTCCATTCCTTTTAGATGTAAACACGGGAATATGCTCATATTTCAGGTTCCCATTTTGGGCTGAAATCTAACATTGGGGTAGATTGCCAACTTTTTCAATTTTCGCGATAGACCTCTGAAATCTGGTAACAAATTGCCGTTTGGTACCAAGATGACGTATACCAAATTATAATATGATACCTTTCTGCATCACTGAAATATCAACAAAAACGGTGTAAACGAGTCCGAGTATAGGTATAATGTGTCCCATTATAAAGCATAGGAGAATATAACATGGGAAAGTCCCATTTGGGACCCGTCGAGAAAATGAAAATGTCCGCCACATGCGGACTGGCGATTCAGGGGCAACGAAACTTATACACATCACAGAGGTATGTGAGAGCAATCTTTTGAAATAAAAATATCAAAACTGTCTGAACAGTTTTTGAAAAAATGGCCGCCAAAGTCAGAAATTGACCGTTTTCCGGCGAAAATGGCCGCTATTTTGAGAACAATGTGAAAACCAAAAAAAATTAATAAATAACCCCCTCTTGAAATATTTTTAGGTATTTTTGTGCAAATCTTCAGAAAGATCCGATCGTAAACTTAATGTTGACGATAAAAATGTTGACGGACGACGCTGACGATGACAAACGCAAGGCCATGCCAATAGGTTATCGGACCATAGGTCCGGTAACCTAAAGAAAAAACATAAGCATATATTTGTCTATGATAGTGATGATAGAAACATATAAACATGATATAATATATTGCTAGGGGGAAAAGTCTGCCTGGACATGAGTGCTGGGGAAATATGTCCCTGGACATGTTTTCCTAGGGAATTAGGTCCCACGACATGTTTTCCCAGGGAATTGAGTCCGCCGGACATATATTACTGAGAATATTGTCCCATTGAACAACGTTTCCTAGGAATATTTGTCTGTGTGACCTATTTTAAGTAGGACGTAAATTTCTTTTACACCTGGTCGTAGTAACCTTGGATTGTGGCGCTTTGAATTGGCATGTGAGGCAGGAAATTGATACAAGGGTCTGGTGGGTTTCATGAATATGTCAAGATTTGGTAATCGTATTTTAAAGAACTGGGCTTTTTGTCCTAACACTATTATTGTCCACCAGTTTTCGAACTATTTGTGCGTGAAATCTGAAGCAGTATGCTCACTGGTTACTACTAGTAACCACTGAAACTGCCGCCCCCACCGTCCGCCTGTCACGGGCGTGCACGATACCCTAAAAAGCGAAAACGAGAAACAGATGCCAATAATACAGTGCGTGCTTCACCCCCCGTTGAAGCCGGCCGCTCGAACATCCAAAGGTCGCCGGCAGCAGTAGTGACTCGCCTGTAGCACAAGCACACCCTGTCCCGCCTTATCGGCTTGAAGAAACATCAACCAGTCAAGCTAAAAAGTCCACCAGCCTGATACAGGATAACACAGGCTTTCTAACTGGGCTGACGATAATGTTGCGTGCCGTGCGTGACCCCCACACTTTCAAAGACGTTAAATTAAATTAATATTTAAGTGTTGGAAAAATTGACCAGGCCGGCGTCAGGAGCGATCATGAGTCGCTCGCTTTATTCACATTACAACTGGCAAGCACAGAACAAACGAGAACATGGCAGACTGAGTGAAGCCAGAGATTTCTGGGCGGACAAAATATTGAAAAAATGTATAGAAATATTGCACATCGTGAGCTAAAAACGTGTTGAAAGGTGTGTCGGGTGTTATGGATCAGGATGGGATATGTTCCAGACTCTCATCAACAAATTCTGTGGAGAAATAGATAAGTACTGATTCATTACATACAATATGTGAATGAAAATGAGCCACGCTTCGATGATCACTGCCCACTGCTATAAACTTTACCTGTATGTGTAACAATCATGGGCCACGATTGTTGTTCGAGACTTCGGGTATCGCTCAGGTGCACTCGATTTGTTGCTCTCGTCAAATCGATTTGTAAACTCTCGCAAGTCGTATGTCGTCTAAGCGGTTTCTTTCGTCTGATAGCAGTGTTGACAGCATAGGGACATCGCCTATCTCTCGGTCGTCCACTAAACGTCACAGAATGGCTTCTGCTGAAGTAAGTCCATCAGTATCACATGGCAACGTCGCTGATAAACTGGACATTTTAATCTCGGAAATGTCAGCCCTTCGAACATCAGTTGATAGGAATACAAGTGAGTTGACTGCCGTTACAGCCGCCCTAAACGCGAAAGTTGAGAACTTGAATGACAAAATTGAAACATTGACTGATGAAAACAACAAATTGAAAGTAGAAATTGACACTCAGAGAATTGTGAATACTATGATGAATGAGCGCTTGTTGAAAATTGAAACTTATCAGCGACGAGATTGTCTGTTATTTTGTGGTATTCCGGAAAGCAAAAATGAAGACCGTGGCTGGTGTTTTGAAAACGCTGAAAATTGCTTATAACAGTCGAATGTTTCTTCGCGTTCATCGGTCAGGAAAATACCGCAAAAACCGTACAAGGCCAATCATTGCCAAGTTCCATCACTATCTCGACAAAGAGATGGTATTCTCCAAACGTAAAGACCTCCCTGTCGGTCAGTACATCAAGTGTTGCTATCCAGAAGAAATTGGTCGTCAAAGGCGCGTCTTACAAGCGATAGCCGAACATGCACAATCAAACGATCGTTACAAAGGCAACGCGTATCTGTCAAATGATAAGCTAATCGTTGATGACAAGCATTACCGCGTAGGCTCTCTGGATACTCTCCCAGATGACTTGAAAGTACCCACAGGTTCTGTGTCGGATGGACAGACCACTCTGTTCTACGGGCTGCAGTGCCCACTGTCTAATTTCTATCCTACGTCTTTCGTAGATGGTGGGATGACCTTCAATAGTGTGGAGCAATGTTATTATTACAAAAAGTGTGTACACTACAACGCTCCGTCGGTAGCTCAAAAAATCATGGCTTCCTCCGATCCGGCGAAACAAAAGGCACTAGGCAAAAATGTGAACTCGGACGACGACGCGTGGAATAAATTGGAGCTGAGCTCTGATGTGATGCTGACGGCTCTTCGCGCGAAGTTCTTGCAGTCTGATTATCTTCGTTCAGTCTTGCTGAGCACAGGTCATCAAACTCTGGCAGAGGCGAATCCTTATGATTGTGTTTGGGGCATCGGCATGGGCACTCAAGAAAAAACGGTTTTCAACTCCTCTTTGTGGTCCGGAAGCAATCGTCTTGGACAGTTGCTCATGAAGCTTCGTGATGAACTGAGGGTCACTGCGTGATCTCTTTTGCCACTCACTTTCGCGTCGGAGTTGCAAGTGTATAAGGACATTCTTATATTCTAAGCTCTAATTTAGTCTGGTATTGTTGTACATTAGTCCGGTTTTGAAACTAGAAAGGTCCGTTTTGAGTTCAAAAGTGCTGCAAATATACATGTATGGGTATTCTGAAAATAACATAATTCTGTATCTCGTGAGAGTGCATGCTAATCGCGGACATTGAATGTTATTTGTGACATACATGTCTGGTTCGTACTGGAATGGTCTTTTCAGCTCAAAATACAATACGTATATATATTATGTGAATTTCTTCGGCAAATATCGCAAAACTCTTAATACTATGCGATTTGTAGTATGTATGTCTGGTTTGGGACTGTAATGGTACTTTACATTCCCAAAGTGTTTTCAAGTATGGCTTTTCTGTAAAAAAAATTGTTCTGTTAATCTCTAATATTGACTGGTATTGTTTCATATATGTTTGGTTGGGTATATACATGGATATTTGTCAGGCCAATAGCAATGACTATGTGAGAATTTTGTGAATGATTTTTGTTTTATTGTTTCCTGCAATTGATGCAAAGCTATACTATCAGCCGATGTTGTAGTATATATGTCTAGTGGTAGAACGGTCCTTTTCAGGACATAAATGGTAGAACGTTCCTTTTTCAGGCCAAAAATGGCTTTTCTGTAAAAAACAAACAAACCAATAACACGCACTAGAATCTCATGCAATTACTTGCAAAGCTATAATATTGACTGCTATTGTTGCATACATGTCTGGTTTGGTTTTGAAATGGATTTTTGGCTTACCGGGCCGATAGGCTGTTGTCGTGGTTTCTCGTCCGGCATCCGACGTCCATCCGAGTCTGTAAAATTTTTCTTGGGCATGATGAATTTCCCTGTAAATTTGTCAGAACATGCCTTGGGCCGGTATCTAAAGACGTTCATGGAGCTTTTTATTGATCTTTTCTGTCGATTTTGCGGCCATTCTGACGAAAGGTGACTGATTTTTAACTTTGGTGGTATTTTTCTCTGGAGTTGTCTGATCGGTTTTGAGATTTTGTTTAGGTACCTCTTATGTGCCTCTGATCTGTGTGTAGGTTTCGATACCCTTGTGCCGCCGGTCTGCGTAGTCCTTGGGTCGCCATTCTGTTTTTTTTTGACGGGTGGCCATTGAAAATTTTTTTGGGGGGATTTGGAGAATTTCACCCAGTTATCCTTCGTGGTGCGACCTGTGCGGAGTAGACTTCGGAACAGTTGAGGATGGGGTCTGGGAGTTGGCACATTCGAGCGGGAAGTCATGTGTTGCGGCTTGGATGGTGAACTTGAATCTGACCTTCAATGACATTGAAATCGTCACGTCAATATCTGTCAAAATTTCGCGAGTAGACTTACAGAACAGTTGAGGATGGGGTCTGGGAGTTGGCACATTCGAGCGGGAAGTCAGTGTTGCGGCTTGGATGGTGACCTTGAATCTGACCTTCAATGACCTTGAAATCGTCACGTCAATATCTGTCAAAATTTCGCATGATCTGTCGATGAGCTGCAGCAGCCTAGGTGCTATGTTTATCAGGCCATATTAATAATGACTGGTACTGTTGCATTTTTGTCTGGTTTGGTAATGAATTGGATTTTGTCAGGCCAATGTGCATTAATTTAAGTATGTGGGATTTTGTGAATAACATGTTCCGTTGTGTCCTGCAATCAATCCAGAGCTCTATTGCTGTCTGATATTGTCGAAAATATTTCTGGTTTTGGTACCAAATTTACCCTTTTCTGCCCAAAACTGTTTTCAGTATAGGTATTATTAAAATAACATGTTCCACTATCAAGTGCAGATACATGTAAAGCTATAACGTTGACAGGTATTTATCACATACAATGTACTATTTCCAGCCCAAGGTGCATTAGGTATATGTGTATTGGTTGAAATGATATGTGTCTCCTGCACATAAGTGTCTCCTGCAAAAATCAGAAAGCCTTAATAATATCTGATATTGTTGTATATGTGTCTGCCTTGGTACTGGAACTTGTAGAATAGTCCTTTTCAGCACAAAACTGCTGAAAAAGCTCTAATAACGAGTGTATATTTCTGGTCTGGTACTGACATTTTTCTTAACTTTTCACCCCAAAGTGCGCTTCTTGGTTATTCGGTGAAATATTAAGTTCCAGTGTCGCCTGCAAATAATGCAAAGCTCTATATCTGACTGGCATTGTATGACGTATGACACCGAAATGACCATCATATATTTTTTAAGTGTCTAGGGTAGTTTGACGTGGATGTATTACTTCGGTCTGAGAAGTCCCTGTCGGCATTATAAACGATTGGTATGTATGTAATTAATATAACATTCATCCCAACACCACCTTGTAAGTACACTGTCTCTTCATTTAATGCACCGGACAGTAACAACTCGATGCACTGTTTTGGTCTGAATTAATGTCTTGGCATGTATATACTTCAGAAATTATTTTCTGAAAACGGTAACGTCCATCGACTCGAATGAGTATAAATTAGTGCAACCGGTCAATGTTAGATTATGTCCTGTAAACTCGTATTACACCGTATGTCTTATAAGAAATCTAACCAGAGTACTATGGGTATTATATGCAAAACTGGTCTCGCTCTTGACAAATTTTCATTCCTATGAATTATTTGATTTTGTGTGTGTGCTTGTTAATTTCGATACTTCATGTGATCTATGTGTAGAGATAGCACTCAACGCATGTATATGTACTTGTGAGATATGTAAATATGGTGGTCCAGTCCCAAAAGTCTTTGGATTCAAATTCACTTTAGTACGGCTATGCATTACTTGTGTTTTATTTCGTGGTTACTAATTGTAATCGCCAGAACGGGTGATCTTCCCAGATTGAACTGTGTGTTTTGCAAGTTGAAAACTACTGGAAGCCGTATACATGTTCCATTCGAATTTCGCTCTGAGGGGGGCGCACGCTGTAAAACAGTTGGCAAATAATCAGCTTCCTTGTGCACGTTGTGCACCACGATCCACCATGATATGCATTGGTCAATATAGGGCAGCTATAGGCTGGTGGCATTTGTATTGTTGCGCTAAAACTATACATGTACGGGTAAAATCTTGTCGCTCCACGTCCAATAGCTTTGGAGTATCTACTATTACGTTTAGGTTAGCGTTTATATTGTGTATCCTCCTCCTCTTGTCTGGTGACGTGCACACCAACCCAGGTCCTGACGCAAAGAGCAAACAGCTTGCTATATGCCATATGAATGCACGTAGTCTCGGGAGCAGAGATAATGTCTCTCAAACCAATTTCAAGTTGGATGAAATCGAATCATTCGTTTTAAGTGAAAATTTTGACATCGTATGTATTAGCGAGACATGGCTCGATGACTCTGTTTCAAACGCTGATATATCAATTAATGGATATTCCATAATTCGCAAGGATCGCAATAGACAAGGAGGAGGTGTCCTAATTTATTTCTCAGATATATTGTGTGTCTCGAGAAAAGTTGAACTAGAACCTATTGGAATAGAATGCTTGTGGATCCAGGTGAACATCGGACATAAAAATGCACTGCTGTCAGTATATTATCGACCTCCTGTGTCTCATGGAAATGTGAATCAACGCGCGGATCAATTCATCAATCATTTGCAAAATAGCATTGACTTAGCGCTCTCCAATGATGTTGAATGTATTATCATAACTGGGGATTTCAACGATAGGTGTACCAGCTGGGACGATCCCCACCCTACTAGCGAATTGAAATTGAAACTCTTCGATTTAGTTAATGCCAACAATTTACATCAATTGGTTTCTGCACCGACTAGATATACAGAGACAACAGCGTCTTTGCTTGACTTAATTATCACTGATTCCCCGGGCTATGTAAGTGATGTAGAAATACACTCTCCCCTGTCAAATATGGATCACTGCCTGGTGTCATGTACACTTGCTTTCTCGCATATGAAGGAACGATCGTTTGTCCGTGAAATCTGGGACTACGCAAATGCAAACTATACACAGTTGAACGTGTCCCTGAGAGATTTCAATATTAATAACTCCACAGATGTTGACACTGAGTCAGTGAGATTTACAAAATTCCTTTTGGATGAAGCAAAGCGATTTATCCCTAACAAATCTGTCAGAATTAGACCAAGAGACAAGCCATATATTACGAGTGCTTGTCGTCATGCTGACCGAGTAAGAGATCGTTGGCACAAACGATATCGTCGAAGTGGAAACCTCGACCATTATGTTATATTCAAAGAAAAACGTAGTAAAGCCAAGATAACACGGGCCCTTGCAAAACAGGCATATAACCAAAAAATGATTGACCGCCTTGATAATATATCTACCTCAAAAGAATATTGGAAAATCACTAAAATTTTACTAGGAGACAAAGCTAAAGCTGGTATACCTCCATTATGTGACGGAGACCGGGTATTCACTACAAATATCGAGAAAGCTACTTTATTGAATGACTACTTTTCACAACAGTCCTCTATTTTCGAGCCCCCTGGCACGTTACCACCCCTAAGGCTACTAACCTCTGCTCGCTTAAGCAATTTGACAGTCGACATTGCCACTGTGCGAAATATAGTTGACTCACTAGACATAAATAAAGCCCATGGACCCGATGGTATCAGCAATCGCTTACTAAAATATACATCTGCTTCAGTAAGTAAGCATCTGACAGACCTTTTCAACCTGTCGTTGCGAACAGGGAAATTTCCAAATATCTGGAAACTCGCCAATGTAACCCCATTGTACAAGAAAGGTGATCGTCAATTGAAGACAAATTATAGACCTGTGTCTCTTATATCTGTCGTCGGAAAAACTCTTGAGAGAATAGTTTTCCAACATTTATATTCGTATTGTGCTGCACACGACCTCCTTACATGGCGAAATTCAGGCTTCAAGCCCATGGATTCAGCGATGAATCAACTAATTTTATTAACTCATAAGATTCACCGTGCTTTAGATAATAGAGATGATGTCTGTATGGTTTACCTTGACATTTCTAAAGCATTCGACAAAGTATGGCACAAAGGTTTATTGCATAAAATCCAAACTTATGGGGTAGATGATATGATGTTCAAATGGATAGATGACTACCTCTCCGAAAGAAAACAAAGAGTGGTCATAAACGGTCAAGAATCGTCATCAATTATTATTGAATCTGGAGTTCCTCAAGGGTCTATTTTAGGGCCACTACTTTTCCTGATATTTATCAATGATATAACAGTTGATATAAATAGCGACATTTTTCTATACGCAGATGATACTGCACTTATGAAAGTCATCACTGACCCTAGACAGAGCATAAAAGAGATAAATATTGACTTGGAGACTATAAATCAGTGGGCTAAACAATGGGCTGTTACATTCAGCACAACTAAATCGAAAATGATGATTATATCCAAAAAGCAATCTCGAATTCAATATGATGATGTCGTTTTCAACAGTCAAGTCATAGTACCAGTTAAAGAACACTGCCATTTAGGGGTTATTATAAGTAACGATATGTCATGGGAAAGTCATATTCATGATCGGATTGCAAAGGCTGGACCCATGATCAATATGCTGAAACGCATGTCTAATCTCTTGCCTAGAAAATGCAAGGAAAACGTTTATAGATCATTCATACGGTCTGTATTGGAGTATGGCTGTTTGTTATATCACAATTGTAGTGCATATTTGAGCGAGAATTTGGAGAAATGTCAACGATCAGTTGCGATTACATGTACTGGGGCTTACTCGTCAGTGAGTAACAATGCCTTGCTTTCCGAATTAGGCTGGCCAACTCTGCAAATGCGCCGAGATTACTACCAGTTGACGTACATGTATAAAATTATTAACGGCATCGCGCCGCGATATTTGGTGGATATGTGTCCCGGCGTTGTTTCACATTTCCATGATCACGGCCTTCGTAATGCGAACGATATCAGGGTACCAAAAGCGAAAACTGTTTCATATAGGAAATCGTTCATCCCATCTGCATCGAGACTTTGGAATAACCTTGATGTAAACACGAGGAATGTTCCATCACTTCCGTTGTTCAAAAAACGTGTCAAAGATTCATTCTTTCCAGAAAGTAATCCACTTTATTCATACGGCACTGGTCGAGCGCCAATTTTTCAAGCACGTTTACGAATGGGCCTCAGCGGCCTTAACTCGCATAGGAAAAAATACAATTTCATATCTGATGCATCTTGCAGTTGTGGGTTCCGTAACGAAGATACATTACATTACTTTGTTGATTGCCCAACCTATGTAGCTGCCCGCCAAGTTCTTTTTGCCACGTCCGCCCCCCTCCTTAACACTGTATTGCCCGATTTGAACATACATTCAATGAACACTCAGCAAAAAAAGACTTGTCAAAATATACCTCTTCGGGAACTCATCGGAAAGTAAAACTTGGAATATAAATCTATTCAAAAATGTTCATGAATATATTTTACAAACACAGCGTTTTCGGTAACAATTGTATATCATTAATTGCAGAACATCTGGTACCTCACTCGTTCTGGACGAGGAGACTCACCTTGTGCATAAATGCGTGTGAAAATCCTCGCAAAATAAATTACGTTTAAAAAAAAAAAAAAAAAAAAAAAGCACAGTGTCACTCAGACACTGACTGCCGGGGCATGCAACGCAATATATATGTCAATAGTGTATCTCTAATGTGAGAGCAAAAAAAGTATATAATATTTAATATACCATTAATGGTCCCCCGCTCACCCTCGGCGAAAGAGGATACAAAAATGCCTCATCTCAGTGGCGTACTTGATATTTTTTTACAGGGGGGCAAAACTTTTGAAATTTCCGAATGTGGATATATTGTGATAGGTAATGTTGTGATATATCATGGTGTGATGTATGTTATGTGTTCTCAATTATTTCTGCAAAGTTATGTAAAAGTTACAATAGCGAACATTAGTTTCTATCATTCATCAATTCCCTAAAAAGCAAAGGAACAGCCTATACGGCGTGGGGTCTGGGGTCCTGCGGAGGGCCCCGACAAGCATGCAATCATCATGTCATGTTGGTATCTAAGTATATGTATCTCGAAACTATACAACATGTCACTGTACATACATGTACTAGTATTTCATTTCACATAACATAATCAAAGGATAATGACATTCAGTTGTCACCACACACGTGTGCTAGATCGACACACTCCAATCGACGTTGAGAGATTCATTCCAATATCTGTGGAATATATTACGATCACTGACCTATGCATGTTATGTAATTCTGTACAGTACTGCAATTTGATGAATTTCTGAATCAGGGATTTTCAGAAAAAAAAATTGGGAAGGAGGGTACAGTTCTTCTGAACCACCCAACCTCCCCCACCCCCACCACCCCAATCTAATCCCCCGGGTCTGACACCCTTGAACCTTGAACTTGAGTCGGCAACAAATATCATTCTGGTTGCAATCCCTGCACATCGCCTCTACACAATTTCCGCTTTGGAATCCACGTATTGTTGTCGATACATTTTTAGTGTTAGTGCCATAGCATCACCAAGCATGCAACATGGAGTTTCAAGCCGTATGATGCCAGGAAAAGAATCTCGTTGAAACTTGATCATGAATATAGACGTTTTTGATGTACAGAGATATTATATTTATAACCCTGCGGCCTCGTGGATTATTGCAGAAGTCATTTTGATCAAAATGTCTGCTAATTACATCTTTTTTTTAACTTTTTCCGATTTTCATTCACCTGCCGATTTCCCAAATTTCCGATAGAAGTGATGCCAGGGGGCCGCTGCACCCATAGCCCCCCTTCCACCCCCCCCCGTCAGGTACGCCACTGCCTCGTCTACAGTCACGTTCATACATGATATTTAGCATGCATAAACTGTACCATAGTCGCCGACAGCCAAGACTTGTTTACTGCACGCGCGGTTCATCATGTGAATCAATATTGTATTGTTCGTCAGTGCACTGTCAGAGATTTGGAATTAAAAGAATTTTGTTGGGGTGAGTGGTAGGATCGTACAACTTGTGATATGTCATTCAATATTCAGAACATATTGTTTGATAAGAGGGGAGTGTCAAATGAATCGGACAAGCGACATAATTGGTGAGGGTGCTCCCACCATCATTATCCATGTAGGCTAAATCATTGTTCATGCGATGTACAAACTTCACAGATGCACATGTGTTTGAATTGAAAAGAGTGGTCTTGTTTAATAAGTACTATGATGAAAATCGAGGAATATCCCTTTTCCAACCCGAATCTGGTTGGTGGGGGGAGGGAGGTGTGCTTGTTGGGAAACACTGCTTTTTATTCGGAGGGTGATATTTGAGTTGTGTTCAAACACACACCTTTGTTCAAATAACATGTAAAGACGACCAGCCCAATGATAATAATCATTATATGTCATATATCATGTATATATATTTCTTCATATTACTATGTTTGAAAACATGTCAACTATATACATCAAAGCATAAAAATGCCTTGGTGGTATTCAAGTGTAAAGCATATGTTGGCTCAATAAAACATTTTAGATTGAGAGCAAAATTACCCTCAAAGCCTCTAAGACATGTTTGCCCAGGGTGAAGAATCTAATATAATTGTGGATGTAATATAATCATTAGAATTGTATCACGAGTCCGCAAATAATGTCCGTTCCGCTCTACAACCCACAGTTTCCGAGATAAACAGATGCATAATGCACAGTTTCCATAACAAATAAGTCAGAGTTCATCGCTAAAACATTAGGAGATGACAATTGCCTAGTGCGACTTTACGACACATTGACTTTGAATTATGGACACAAAAAAGTTCAGCCAACGTACCAACAATAGATGTTTAGCCCACATCCGAAATAAAACTCGCTGTGTGCAGCCCATTTCTGAGATATCATATATCTTGGGAATATAAATATAATAAAACACTAAATATACTGGACAGCCAATACATTCCCAAGAAATGTTTGTCAAGGGCGACGAATGGTGAAACGACGTCTGTTTTTCCTACCGCATACCGTTTCCGAGATATGCAGGGAGCTTCAAGGATTGCTCAGCAAAATTTCTTCCGGTTTTGGGCCAGAGATCAATTGACCGATAGGCCTCCGTCCAATAGCCATTTTATTTATCGTCTTGAAACAAAAAATAGTGATACCACCCTCATGGACCCCGAAGCCGGCTCAAAAACAATAGGCTTCTTCTAGTCACCATTTCTGACCAGTGGTGAAAAATTGGCAAAGATACATCAAGGAAAACTGAAGTTATCATACGGAAACTAAAACAAAGAGGAAAAATAACAATAATAAACAAAACCATCAAGTTCACCATTAGGACAAAACCTATATATGATATATGTTGAATATTTTCGTGACCTCGACTTGACCAATGACCTTATTTTGAAGTTTCCTTTGGCCTGATATTCAAGGTGACAGGATAAAATGACTAATATCTCACTTATTGACTTCATAGTGTGGGAATCAATGAAGGACATATAGGAAATGCTATACGCCAAATATTATGATGACCTTGAATTCGACCTTTGCTTTCATTTTCAAGGCCACAGGACATTTTTTTTGCTAATATCTCTCTGATTTTTGAATTTGCAGCTCAGCAAGCAACTGTGGACATGATATACGCATATTATATATGCTGAATATTCTCTTGACCTTGAATTTAACCAGTGACCTGGCCAACGTCTAAAATATTAAACATATATTGCCCGGTAACCCATCTTTGACCCTTGGCCTAATTTTTTAAAGTTTCAAATGTTCCGAGTTTCAAGACCATATCATAAAGCCAGTTTTTGATTTTTTGCAGCAGTTTTTCGATCAGTAGATGTGCCTTGTTAATAAACACAATTCTGTGAAATTCCACAGCTCAATATTAAACGATGAGGTCAAAGTCATACAAAAAGTTAAAATAAAATAAAAATTATGACCAATTCCCCATCATTAGCTATATGACCGATGTAGAAAATCACTCACAGTAGGAAATGTAAGGGTCATGAGCTGTAATCACTGATTTCTCGTCCTGCAAGTACATGTAGTTGTCAGACAAATCTCAGGCAAAGTGTCCACCCCTAGGGACCATATTTTTGCAATAAATGTACTAACAAAATGTTGCCAATTGATTTCAAGTTATATGGGAAAAAAACCATGACAGTGAAACCCTACTCAAAACTGCTCAATAGTATACTATGATCTTGGCATTGCAATTGAACTTGGTACAAAGTAATATATTAAGTTATTTATCCACCTATTTATTTATTGCAAATCACCATCGCAATGTGTCTGGAGAGACATACGATTAGACAATACAAAAGTTTGCACACAAACGCAGTGAAACAAGTGAAATATATTATACAGACCGTTATTGGGTAAGTTATCATTAGTATTATGTACTTTATGCTTGGTTGATAATATCTTATCTGTATATACATGTGCATTAACAAAAAATACAACAGAACCGTTATGCATTCTATTTTTTGTTCAAACAAAATGTATCAATTGTTTAGCTGTGATGATCTAAACAATACTATATGCTTATATATGTGACTTCCATGATCCGCATAAAACATACACGCTGGTTCGTTGATAAATAGTAAAAAATGTCAGGGAAATCTATCGTTTTTTTAATCAAAAGTAATTTGGTGAATATGATCAAAATTTAGCCATTTTTGCATGTTTCTTTTTATCAAAATTACCAATAATTCCACATGAATGAGACTATTTATTCCGAAACTTATGTAATGCACAATGATTTATTGATGATTGTTTACAATTTCAAAATTTTTCCATATGCTGTACGACTTAACAATGGGTCATATTGCCAACAAGTTTCCATCGTGCTGTACAACTTCACAATGTGCCATAATAGACAAAAACTTGTATTGGCTGTAAGACTTTGCAAAGAGTATAATACATACAAATTTTATCAGGCCGTACAGCTTCACAATAGATCATATTGGAGGAATTGCATGTTTACAATAGATCATAATGCACACAAGTTTGTGTCATGCTGTAACACTGCACAATCGATGATAATACACACATATTGTATCATGTTGTATGACTTCACAATGTGTCATAATGCACTCAATTTTAGGTTACCGTACCTATGGTCCGATAACCTATTGGCATGGCGTTGCGTCCGTCGTCCGTCGTCCGTCGTCGTCGTCGTCGTCGTCGTCCACATTTTTATCTTTTTTGTTTAATGGCGAATTTTTCTGAAATTTCGCACAAAAATACTTAAAAATAATTCAAGAAGGAGTTTTTTTTAGTTTTTTGATTTTCGCATTTTTTTCAAAATGGCGGTCGTTTTCGACGAAAAATGCCTGATTTTGGACTTTGGTGGCCATTTTCTCAAAATCTGTTCAGTAACTTTTTTTCTTTTTGATACATAAGACTCCTCATACGTACTCCTATGATGTCTATAAATTTCGTTGCGCTTGAATCGCTCGAAGTGGGCCATTTTGGCCCAAACTCGGCCCAAATGGGACTTTCCCATGTTAAATTCTCCTATGCTTTATAATGGGACACATCATGCCTAATATCTCACTTGATATTGAGATTAGAGACTAGGAATCAATTGTGGACATATAGGAAATGATATATGCTGAATATTCTCATGACCTTGAATTTGACCTCTGACCTCAGTTTCAAGGTTAGAGGACAAAATGGCTTATATCTCGCTTATTATCGACTCTACGGCTTAGGAATAAATTGTGGACATATAGGAAATAATATATGCTGAATATTCTCGTGACCTTGAATTTGACCTCGGACCTCAGTTTCGAGGTCAGAGCACAAAATGGTTTATATCTCGCTTATTATCGACTCTACAGCTTAGGAATCAATTGTGGACATATAGGAAATGATATATATGCTGAATATTCTGATGACCTTGAATTTGACCTTCGACCTCATTTTCAAGGTCACAGGACAAAATGGCTGATATCTCGCTTGTTATCGACTTTACAGCTTAGCAATCAATTATGAACATATAGGAAATGATATATGCAGATTATTGTCATGACCTTGAATTTGACCTTTGACCTCTTTTTCAAGGTCACATTACAAACAGGCTAATATCTCACTTATTATCGATTTCACAGCTTAGGAATCAATTGTGGACATATAGGAAATGATATATGCTGAATATTCTCGTGACCTTGAATTTGACCTCTGACCTCATTTTCAAGGTCCAAGGACAAACTGGCTCATATCTTGCTCCTCTATTGACTGTATGGCTTGGGAATGAATTGTGGACATGATGTAGAAAATGATATATATTGAATATTTTGATGACCTTCAATTTGACCTTTGCCCCTTCATTTTCAAGGCCACAGCACAAAATTGCTAATAACTCTCTGATTATTGAATTTACAGCTTAGCAATCAACTGTGGACATGATATATGCTTAATGTTATATATGCTGAATATTCTCTTGACCTTGAATTCAACCAGTGACCTGGCTAACATTTAAAATATTAAACATTGTCCGGTAACCTATCTTCGGCCCTTGGCCTAATTTTTATCAATCTGTGCAATTTCACAATGGGTCATAATGGACACAAAACTATATCAGGCTGTATCATATCACAATGGGTCATGATGCACACAAGTTTGTATCATTCTGTATAACTGCACAATGAATCATAATGCTCAGAAGCGTATATTTTACTGTTGGAGTTCACAGTATGTCATAACTCACACAAGTTTGTATCACACCCTGTGACTTAACAATGTGTCATAATGCACAGTTTGCATCATGCTGTACGAAATCACACATGGCTACAATGCACACAAGTATGTACCATGCTGTGGGACTGCATATTGGTTCGTAATGCACACAAGTTTGTATCCTCATGTAAAACTTTGAAACAGATCATAATGCTCACAAGTTAGTAACATGGTAACGACTGCACAATGTGTATTGTGCTGTATGACTGCACAATTATTCATAATGCACACACGTTAGTATCATGTATGTAGTAAGACATCACAGTGAGTCGTAAGACACACACGTTTGTATCACGTTGTATGACTTCACGATGGGTCGTAATCATGGTAATGGATATAAGTTAGTGTCATGCTATAAGACTTCACAATGGATCATATTGCACACCCACAAGTATGTATCATGCTGTACGACTTCACAATGAATCATGATGCACCCACGTTTGTATCATGCTGTAGGACTGTGCAATGGATCACAATGCAGACAAGTTTGTATCATAATGTAATAATACGGAATGGATCATACCGCACACACTTTTGTATTATGATGTAGTACTGTACAATAATGCACTCAAATATGTATCATGGTGTACAACTTCATAATGGATCATAATCAACTCATGTTTGTAATGTGGTGTAGCACTGTACAATGGATCATAATGCACACAAGTTTGTATGTACATTTTGCTGTACGACTCTGGGGGTTCTATTCCATCGACCAATGCCACCATCAGACTATCTCCTCTGAGGGATGGGTCCGGTGGCTCCGTCGACTTAGATTCACTGCACACTGTCTCCGCCTGGGCTATCACGCTGCCATTTGCAACCACATGAGGGTAGAGCCCCAGGTTGAGCATCCGCACCCTCACCAGCCTCCCTCCACCACCAACAGACTGTGACCTATTTGTAATGAGCTCCCTATTTCCCAACCCGCTCGTCACAATACTTTCAGGCTTGCGTATTCATTTTTGGGTTACCGGACCTATGGTCCGATAACCTATTGGCATGGCGTTGCGCCCGTCATCGGCGTCGTCGTCGTCCGTCCACATTTTTATCTTTAAAGTTTACGGGTGAAATTTTGCACAAAAATGCCTAAAAATAATTCAAAAAGGGGGTATTTTTTATTTTTTTTATTTTCGCCTTTTTTCTCGAAATGGCGGTCAATTTCGACGAAAAACGACCAATTTCTGACTTTGGTGGCCATTTTCTCAGAAACTGTTCAGACAGTTTTGAGATTTTTATTGCAAAAGATTCCCCTCATATACCTCTGTGATGTGTATAAGTTTTGTTGCCCCTGAATCACCGGTCTGCGTGTGACGGCCATTTTCATTTTCTCGACTGGAAAATGGGGTCAAAGGTCAAATTTAAGGTCATCAGAATAATCAGCATATATCATTTCCTATATGTCCACAATTGATTGATACATCTTAGAAGATGTATCAACTGATGTATCAATTGATTGATACATCTTAGGAATACATTTTAGGAATCACAATTGATTCCTAAGATGTAGAGTCGATAATAAGCGAGATATAAGCCATTTTTTCCTTTGACCTTGAAAATGGGGTCAAAGGTCAATTTCAAGGTCATCAGAATATTTAGCATATATCATTTCCTATATGTCCACAATTGATTCCTAAGCTGTAGAGTCGATAATAAGCGAGATATTAGCTATTTTGTGCTCTGACCTTGAAACTGAGGTCAGAGGTCAAATTCAAGGTCACGAGAATATTCAGCATATATTATTTCCTATATGTCCACAATTGATTCCTAAGCTGTAGAGTCGATAATAAGCGAGATATAAGCCATTTTGTGCTCTGACCTTGAAACTGAGGTCAGAGGTCAAATTCAAGGTCACGAGAATATTCAGCATAAATCATTTCCTATATGTCCACAATTGATTCCTAGTCTCTAATCTCAATATCAAGTGAGATATTAGGCATAATGTGTCCCATTATAAAGCATAGGAGAATTTAACATGGGAAAGTCCCATTTGGGCCGAGTTTGGGCCAAAATGGCCCACTTCGAGCGATTTAAGCGCAACAGTATATACAGACATCATAGGAGTACATATGAGGAGTCTTATGTATCAAAAAGAAAAAAAGTTACTGAACAGATTTTGAGAAAATGGCCGCCAAAGTCCAAAATCAGGCATTTTTCGTCGAAAACGACCGCCATTTTGAAAAAAATGCGAAAATCAAAAAACTAAAAAATACCTCCTTCTTGAATTATTTTTAAGTATTTTTGTGCAAAATTTCAGAAAAATTCGCCCGTAAACAAAAAAGATAAAAATGTGGACGACAACGACGACGAACGACGACGACGACGACAGACGACGGACGCAACGCCATGCCAATAGGTTATCGGACCATAGTTGGACGGACGAAGCCGACGACGCCGACAGTCGACGGACGCAACGCCATGCCAATAGGTTACCGGACCATAGGTCCGGTAACCTAACAAGACGCTAACACGGGATATTGTCTCAAAGCAAACAGTGCTTTAAGACTTAAAGCAAACAGTGACAGTACTGTCATCCATACTTCAACAAAACGAAACTAAGATCAACAGACAAGAAGAAAAGATTACGGACCTCGAGAGTTACTCGATGAAGATAAATCTCATTTTCAACTTCGACAACAAAACCAAAATTGCCGAAGAGCAAAAAGATGAAAACTGCATTGCCATCATTCGGTCATATATGAGCTCTGTTCTTGGTATACGAAACGCAGACAAAATATTCATTCCGGTTGCTCATCGCCTTGGAAAATTCACCACAGGGAGAATACGACCAATCCTTGCCAAACTTCCTATCCAGAGTGAGAAAGACGACGTCCTGAAACAAACCCCAAAGCTGAAGAACACAGGAAACAGCATAGTGATACAGGCACCACCGAAGTGGGAAAGGAAACAGTTCTTGTTGTCTGCCTTGAAAGAACTACAGAAAGACACCTCCAACAAAGCCCGGCTAGTGAAGGACAAGCTGTACGCCAGAGACGAGCTGCATACTGACTTCCAACTGCCCATCATCATCTTGCCCGACCCAAGGGAATTGACCAATCACCATGATATCGTTGAGAGCGCTCAGGTCCAGGACAACGGGGACGTCTTCAGAGGGTACGCCGCGCGACTGAAAGCCATCTGTGACCTCGGAGACATCAAACAGCAGCTTCTAACATGACCAAACGTATCCTCAACCCACCAGATCATCATGGCATATCGCACCGAGGGATCCACGGGGACATTCTAGGAAGGATTCGACTCAGACGGCCACTATGGCATCGAACACGACATACTCCAACACCTACGCTCGAAAAAAAAGTCATTTGAGAACTTAGTGTGTTCGTCACCAGACACTGCCTTTTGATTCCAACACATAGGGCCTAAGAGGTTTGAACACGCCAGGGAGGTAGGTGCTGAAGCAGCAGCCAAGCTGAACTGAACTCAGTACCAATATGTAAACACTTTAAAAAATTAGCCCAAGGGCTAAGAGAGGTTACCGGAGAATATACATTTTAGATATTAGCCTCTTGTCCAGTGACCTTGAAGATAGAGTCATTGATGAATTCAAGGCCATGAAATATTCAACAAACATATCACTTCTAGTATGTCCACAATAGATTCCTAAGCTGTAAAGTTGATAATAAGTGAGATATCAGCCATTCTGTGATGTGACCTTGAAAATGAGGTTCAAGTTCAAAGTCATGAAAATATTCAGCATATATCCTTTCCTATATGTTTAGAATTGATTCCTAAGCTGTAAAGTCGATAATAAGCAAGATATTAGCCATTTTGTCCTGTGACCTTGAAAATGAGGTAAAAGGTAAAATTCAAGGTCACGAGAATATTCAGCATATATCATTTCCTATATGTTCACAATTGATTCCCAAGCTGTAAAGTCGATAATAAGCAAGATATTAGCCATTTTGTCCTGTGATCTTGAAAATGAGGTCAAAGGTCAAATTCTAGGTCACGAGAATATTCAGCATATATCATTTCCTATATGTTCACAATTGATTCCTAATCTGTAAAGTCGATAATAAGTGAGATATGAGCCATTCTGTCCTGTGACCTTGAAAATGAGGTCAAAGGTCATATTCAAGGTCACGAGAATATTCAGCATATATCATTTCCTATATGTTCACAATTGGTTCCTAAACTGTAAAAACGATAATAAGCGAGATATTAGCCATTTTGTTCTGTGACCTTGAAAATGAGGTCAAATTCAAGGTCACGAGAATATTCAGCATATATCATTTCCTATATGTTCACAATTGATTCCTAGTCTCTAATCTCAATATTAAGTTAGATATTAGGCATAATGTGTCCCATGATTAAGCATGGGAGATTTTAACATGGGAAAGTCCCATTTGGGCTGAGTTTGGACCCATAATGGCCCACTTCGAGCGATTCAAGGCCTGCGAAACTCAAACACGTCACAAGGGTACATATGAAGAGTGTTATGCGTCAATAAGAAAAAATTAACTGAACATGTTTTGAGAAAACAACCGTCAAAGTCCAAAATTAGCCGTTTTTCGTCAAAAATGGCCACCATTTTGGAAATAATTGCGAAAATCAACAAACTAAAAAGTACCTGATTCTTCGAATATTTTTAGGCATTTTTGTGCAAAATTTCAGAAGATTCTACTGTAAACTTTAAAGATAAAGTTGTTTACGGACAACGGACGGACGTACGAACGGACGACGGATGCAACGCCATGCCAATAGGTTATCGGACCATGGTCGTGGTGGCCGGAAGCAACCAATCATCACATCAACTTTAAGGAGACTCTTGCACTCGAACCAGCGGTGACACAGTGGGCGCACAAATGGCAAAATCGGCAGGTCGTAGTGCGCTGTGACAATCAGGCTGCTGTCGGTATTATCAATCGAGGCTCCTCTCGAGATCCTGTTGTGATGGCTTCTCTGAGACGCATCTTTTGGTACTCAGCATTGTATAACTTTCGAATAAAAGCTGTCTACCTCCCAGGGGTTCACAACCAGATCGCTGATGCAGTGTCACGATTGCATGAACCAGATGCTTTTGAAAAGCTATGTACACTTGTAAATGGTTTGTGATTTCAGAGAGTGCCTTGGAGTCGGCCCTGGATAAGGATGTGGACTACTACAAGTCTATGACGTTCGCCTCATCGACATCCCGCACTTACAAGTCACAGCGTCAATCATACATAGCGTTCTGTCAGTACATGGGATACTCTCCAGTGCCGGCATCCACAGGTACCCTCTGTCGATATGCTGCCATGCTAGCACGCACACTTAAGTTTTCATCCATAAAACAATACCTGAATATTGTCAGACAATTGCACCTGGAGTGGCAATTGCCAAACCCTCTCGAAAACAACTACCAGCTGGACTGTGTGTTGAAGGGCATACGACGAGTGCTCGGAGATAAGGTCAGCAGGAAGGAGCCCATAACGCCAGACCTTCTGCTGCAAATCCTCGCCTTCTTGGACATAAACAGGCCATTACATGCCAGTATCTGGGCAGCATGCCTCTGTATGTTCTTCGCCATGTTACGTCGCTCTAATGTCCTCCCAAACTCAGCAGCAAGCTTCGATCCATCTCGACACCTTCGTAGGAAGGATGTGATGTTCTCACCGCACAGTTTGAAAATCATAGTCCGATGGTCAAAGACCATCCAATTCCAGGACAGAACACTAGAACTGCCACTCCCGCGCCTTCCAGGAAACCCTTTGTGCCCTCTGCAAGCGACTTTCCATGCTTTCCAGCTCACTCCACACGCGGATCCCGAGGGCCCTGCTTTCGTCTCCCAAGAGCGAACAGGATTTCTACCAGTGACCACGGGCATGTTTCTTTCCACTGTCCATGATGCCGTTAAAGCTGTGGGTCTCAAGCCGTCCTGCTATGCAGGACACAGTTTCCGTAGGGGAGGAGCGTCCTGGGCCTACCAGTCTGGTGTACCAGTGGACACAATCCGTCAGATTGGTGACTGGAAGTCTAATGCTTACGTGAGATACATATATGAGAGTCCACAATCAATTTCTAATGCTATGTTACTGCTAGGCTCTGATCTACCCGTGATCCACTAGTTTTAGCCACTACATGTCTTTTTATATTTGTAAATACACCTACAACTATTGTTTTCTACTTGGGTCTGGGGATCATAATTGTGTATACACTACTATCATATATCTCAATTTATCAATTTGTTTTCACATGTCATTTCGTGTTAGTGGCGTTATCCACTGTAAGTAGATGTAGCATTAATAAACGCCGTTTTCCCCCTCTGTTGTGTGTTTCTCTGCCTTAAGGAGAGTTAACATTGTTAACGATGTTTAGGGCAGAGAGACCGCTTGTTAGTACTCTGGGTGGAAGCGGCGGCGCCACGCTTGAGTTGTGCTCAGACCGTGACGGTCCTTTCACTGGTCACTGTGTGTACATCTAGTGTTATTCCGTGTTATAATCATTCACTTGTTTTGTGTCATACTGTACGGATTGAATTACCCACCCTCCCTCCCTGGTATCATAATTGTGTATACACTACTATCATATATCTCAATTTTATCAATTTGTTTTTACATGTCATTTCGTGTTAGTGGCGTTATCCACTGTAAGTAGATGTAGCATTAATAAACGCCGTTTTCCCCCTCTGTTGTGTGTTTCTCTGCCTTAACCTCTCACAAATCAAGATTCTCTGTCACATTTACCAATGTATTTAATGTGTAATATATTTAAATAAGGCGAAAGTCCATCGGATGTCGTGGGAAGGCGTCCGCTTCTGGGGGCCTTGAGCTGCCCCCAGACCCCCTGCCGTCAAATTGTGCCCCCTTTTTCTAGAAATTCTGCACACACCCCTAATAATGTATGTCTACTCATGTAAGAAATGGACAGAAAAATGCAGTTTGTTCACAAAACGTAAGAACACCTGAATGGACAGGCAGAAAGCAGTGAGTCCAGTAAAAGAATATTGATGATCAGGCAAAACGCAGTAATTTGAACATACAGCTTTTTGCCTGTCCACTCAGTTGTTGGGAAGGAGTTTCTGCCTTTTATCAAGGCCGATATCTCCAGATTCATCAAGCCTGTGGTCACCGAACTTTCACAAAACATAGCGGTCTTACTGCTGATTCGAATGACATGACAAACACCATATCACCAAACATGGCAGTTACTGCGTTTTGCCTGATCAGGGCAGCACGGCTGTGCTAAGGGACTGATTTCGACCATGATGAATATAAGCTTGTTTATTGGACTATGATGTCATATCACCCCAAAAATACTTTAATGATATAATAATATTATGTACATATTCATTGCAATGACCATTTTTATGTACTGATGTCAGTTAGGCGTTTACTGTTGATATGACGTTATAATATTGATGCTGGTTATGGTGCAGTAATGTGGTATATGATGTTATGCATTGCATATTACTTCGTATTTCTCCATTATCGTCTCGCGCCTGTTGCGCACTGCCTCAATATTTCATAATTAACCAATTCCACCCATGTGGCAGTCGTCATGCCCCGCCGTGAGTAAGATCACTTTGTCGCAGACGAGGTGAGAGGATAGCCGTCTCCCGAGCAAGCGTCAGATATGAGCCTCTGCTCCCCCTACGCACCGTTCAGGGGAGTGCCCTTACAGGAGCAGGATCGTCTATGATCGTCTACCTGTCACCCCACTCATTGAAAATTACGCAACGCGCCACGGCCGGGCCACCCAGATCACCCCATCACTCCCTCACGATAATAATTGCGGTTCCTTCATCTATGGCACTGGATGAAAATGAACGGACTGAACAAACTTCTGAGAGCATTGTATTCATACTACAGCAGGTATACGAACAGTAATCGTTACAAACAATTCGATCAGACAGTTTATTGTGTGCTAATTGTGAAGATAAGGAACGGACTTATTGAAAGAGGTCACACGGAAAACAAGTAGCACAAATGAACACTGAAGCTGCCCGCGGCACCCCCATAAAAACTTTCCCAGCTATTTACCATAGTGCGTGGAAGCATGAAAAAGGTGCAGTAAATTTGACTGTATGCTCGAAAGACAGTGATATGTTTGGATTGTGTGATCCAGAAGTTTGATACGGACTATGGAAAATAGAGCAGCTGTGTGTTAACCTACTGCCCCCCCCCCCCCCCCCAGACTGGTATGATGAACCAGAGCTTTGATGTACACGCGTTGCGTAGGTGATGGACCGCCCCTCTTCGCACGACTGAGAGCCGAGATGAATCAAGCGAACTCAAATGCGTATATAGACAATAGACAGTATAAACTATGTCACCCCCCGACTGTGGAAAAACCCGCAAAAAGACACTGTGAGCATCTTGCGTGTGTACGAATGCCAGATAAGTGGGAAGTTTTAGAAGTGGGTCATTCTGGGTGCGGACACTGAAGAGAAAGCATTGTGCAGGATAGAGCTGACGAATTAACAATTGATTGAAGGATTATCGTAGAATATATTGCACGAACTTTGTTACAGTGATTGAACGGACTTGTGAATAGTGTTTCACGGACTTTGTAAATAATTCTGGTACGCACTTTGTATTGGAATAAGCGGTCAGACTAGTGAGTGTGTGCTTATGTAAGTGAGCGAAGTCAGACTATGTCTTCCTCTGATAAGGAGGGAGATAAAATTTCGAACCAAAAGGCGGCATCTAATGCCGATAATGACGAACAACCGATAGCGGTCAGGATAGTGGAGGCAGGGGAAGAGCGGGAACATCCCATCGTCATTAGAGATCCGGCAAAAGCCACTGGAACCTCGGGAACGGCTTCCCCTACTCCGGACGTGATTACCGTATCAGATACGGAAACAGCTTCCGGACCTGAGTCGGATATCAGACGGAATGCCATACCCCGAGCCCGTCATCGGACTCTATGTCAGATTTCAGTGCACCTGAACTTCTGCGCCTGGAAGAAGGCGGGAAGATTGTTGAACAGGCCAGGGCTGCCAGGGATGCGGCTAAAGCCCCGGCCAGTACCTCGGACTCAGTGACTGCAGTCACCACCAGTGACTGTCATCACCAGTGACTGCAACATAACCGACCCCCGTGTCGGCTACTTCGTCCTCTCCGGCCCGATCGGCCGCACCTTTACGTCCAATCGCACTGCTACCGAACTCGACGTCATCGCGAGTGTACTTGTCCGCTTACACGGACGAATCACGACTCTCGTGAACTTCGTCAGCGGACTTACCGGCGCCAGGTTGAGGAGCCAAAGGAGCTGGTGCCTCGTCCTCCCACTCCCCATGGGACGAGTCCAATGAATTGGAATGCCATTCCGTTACACGAACGGAATCGCCACGCCGGGTACGGACATGTACACGACTTCTCTGTTCCGTCCACACTGTCGGAGGGCCAAGTGCAGACCCTCATGCCCTTACGTCTCGGAACTGGGGGTTTCGACTGCCCTTTCTGTACAAGCGAAGAAGAGTCAGAACGTGAACAGACTTGGCCGACTGTGCCCCGCCGGGCTCCCTTACGAACCCCACAGGAACTCGACGCACACGTACTGGCATATCATATGCCATTCATCCGATTCTTCATCTGTCCTGCGCGGGATGGATACCTGACATTGACGCTGGCGGACATGATTCAGCACATCTCGACTCCCACGGCTAGTCATCCTGATCGATTCCCCATCTTTCAACGAGGATCGCTGATGGGGTCAGAAAACAGCGTCAAGCGTTTCGCAACATGCTGTGGGGTAGACATGCAACCGAACCCCAATTATCGTCCCCCGCGCGTACCAGCGCACGTGCCGATCTTCCGGCGTACTCCGGACTCGGTACTCACCTTTGGAATTTGGGCGATGGCACCCGTCATGATGACGCAGTACCCGCTGAACTCTGCACCGAAAGTACAACTGGTACTGGATCAAATTGAGTTCACCCAGTTGAAATCACGGGCCGATGAGGAGCGTGTGGAGCGCATGGTCTGTGACATTTAGTTACTGAATCGATACGTACGATACAGGAAGCCAGGGGCATTCTAATTCGAACAGCCCATCACTTTTCGGACTACAGCCATGAAGGCGCTTGAACCTCGTCCACCGACTTCAGCCTTGCAGGCAGCTGGAGAATCGACTCCTGCCCAGAGTTCGCCCACGGGGGCGATACCTAAAAGACGGACTGTAGAGAGACCAACGTCTTCGAACGCTACGGACTATAGAGTACAGGAGGGACTCGTGCCACCTCCGGACGAGTACCCGCCTCTACCGAGTCGCCCTACGACTACTACGGACTCAGTTAAAACCTCGGCTGATACCACGGAAGCGGCCAAGGAAACGGACCCTGTGGTTAAGGAGCCGTCCCCAGAGTTGGCTTCTCAAGCCGCAGACACTGAGTCGCAAATGGAGTGCGACCAGCCGCCACCACTCCAGGCTATTGAGGACGAACCAACACCTCAGCAGAATCAGACGCCTGTCAACGAACCGGGCTCACCAATGGAGCCGTCTCGCGGACTGATTAATTTCGGGCCGCCCCCTCCTTATCTGGATTATGAGGAGGAGATGGTGCTGCCCGCGACTACCATCGTCACTCGGGCCAACGACCCTGATTGGCCCCGGTTACGGATGGAAGTCCTGGAGGACCAGGACCCGTTACCCCGTGATATCGAGGTCAACTTCGGACTTCATGGATCTGGTGAATTTGGTGCCGATCACCAGCTTCTTCGTCAACATGGGCAGCGACTGCCCGAACGGACCTTACCTGGACTACAGGTTCTTCCGGGGATCAATCCGGACTTTGCCGATCCATACCAAGATGACGACACTCGTCGTCTTCCCGCTGGACTTGGCCCGCATCAGGCCCATCGGTCGGACCAGATCACGCGAGACGTGATGGAAGCGGACCCACTACTACTGGCTGAGGACGCGGAACACCATCTTCCGTGGATGGCGCTAGCCAGTGCGGACGATCTGGCTTTACAGCACTTTCGTGCCATGCGTCGAGGCTACATTCTGGCTATGGACGCTCACATTCGTCAGGCGGAGTATAATGCCATGTCCCTCGGATTCGGGATGGGGTCGCTACACCAGCGACAGATCCCGACTGCCCCGCACCCTCTCCTGGAGGAGAACCGACGACTCCAAGAGGAACTCCGTACTTCGGAACAAGCTAACACGGACTTGGGGGAGCTTGGTTGCCATAGCAACCAAATTGGCCGATTGGCGACACATTTTGTACTCAAATTAGCCTGTTTAACAAACATGGGTTGTGAACACTCTACGGGTGGGAGTTTTCCATGAATGATGATGAAATCGCACAAGCTCGATGAGAAAGACTGTCACACGAAACCTATTGTTTCTCAGAATGATCGAATGAATGTTGATTAGTTAAGAGGTTAACTTATTACGACCATTAAAATGCCTACTTTGACATGTGTGATCACTCCAATAACCTGTACTATGAAAGCAAATGGCACTGGATTCTTGTTCGGAATAGAGAACAGATGTTTTTGGTGAAAACAGAACAATATTACCGAATAAGTTAACATTGGTTCTACTAGTTAAGCCTATTATTGACCACAATAAATTAGTTAAGACAAGAAATATGTATTATTGAGCTCAACAAGGTAAAGGTTCTGTCCAGTAGATATTTCATGGCTGTAACCGAATAAGTTAACATTATTTTTACTAGTTAAGTCTAATTTTGACCTCAATAAAAATAGTTAAGACGAGAAACATTTATTATTGAACTCAAAAAGGTGAAGGTTTTGTCCAGTGGAGATTTCCTTAGTGTAACCGAATAAGTTAGTATTATTTTTTTTTTACTTGTTAAGTCTATTTTTACTCTGAATTTCAACTTGAAACCAAGTTTGGCACATATTATGAGTTAAAATAAAAGTTATGGTGAAAAGTTCGATCTGGCTCCAATTTTGTCATCTTGAAATGCAGTTTTAGTAAACTTTTAGTTTGAATTTGAACTTAGAACCAAGTTTGTCAAATATTCTGAGTTGAAATATAACTTCAGATTAAAACCTTTCAAGGTAAATAACATTGAAAGGTCAATGCAGCAATTTTGGTGAAAAAAAAAACAGTTGTGGCTAAAGATTTTACATTTCTCTGGTAATCTTTTTCTTAGCCCTTGCTTTAGTTTTTCACTTTCACAATGTATCAGTAATTTATTTGGGGCAACAGGAATGATAGGGATAGGGGGATTCACCCAAGTGGTCGTAGGCGACGGGAAGCGTCTAGTTTTTCAAAATGGCGGCCATTTTTGACGAAAAACGATCATTTTTGGACTTTGACGGCCTTTTTCTCAAAGTCTGTTCGATAACTTTTTTTCTTATTGATGCATAACACTCCTCAAATGTACCCCTCAAATGTGCATTTTCTTATTGATGCATAACACTCCTCAAATGTACCCCTGTGACATGTGTAAGTTTCGTTGCCCTTGAATCGCTTAAAGTGGGCAATGGGGCACATTTTTCCAAATATCTCACTAAATATTGAGATCAGAGATTAGGAATCAATTGTGAACATATAGGAGATGATATATGCTGAATATTCTCACGACCTTGAATTTGACCTTTGACTTAATTTTCAAGGTCACAGGACAAAATGGCTAATATATCGCTTATTATCGACTTTACAGCCTAGGAATCAATTGTGAACATATAGGAAATGATATATTCTGAATATTGCCGTGACCTTGAATTTGACCTTTGACCTATTTTTTAAGGTAACAGGACAAAATAGCTGATATCTCGCTTATTATCGACTTTACAGCTTATGAATCAATTGTGAACATATAGGAAATGATATATTCTGACCTAATTTTCAAAATCAGAGAAAAAAACGGTTAATATATCGCTTATTATCAACTTTACAGCCTAGGAATTAATAGTGAACATATAGGATAGGATATACAATGTACGCTGAATGTTATTGCGACCTTGAATTTGAACTTTGACCTCATTTTCAAGGTCAGAGAACGAAATGGTTAATATCTCGCTTATTATCGACTTTACAGCTTAGGAATCAATAGTGAACATTTAGGAAATGATATATGCTGAGTATTGTTGTGACCTTGAATTTGACCTTTGACCACATTTTCAAGGTCAGAAAACAAAATGGCTAATATTTGGCTTATTATCGTCTTTACAGCTTAGTAATCCTTAGCGAACATTTTCGGAATGATATATGCTGAATAATTTGGTGAACCTTAATTTGACATTCGAGCCTATTTTCACGGTCAGATCACAAAATGGCTAATATCTGGCTTATTATCAACTTTACAGCTTAGGAATCAGTTGTGGAGTATAAATGATATATGCTATTCCCGTGACCTTGAACTTGACCTTTGACCTCATTTTCAAGGTCCGATCACAAAATGGTTAATATCTCACCTATTATCGACTTAACAGGTTAGGAATCGATTGTGGACATACTAGAAATGATATATGCTGAATATTCTTATGACCTTGACTCGACCAATGATCTTATGGCCAAGATCACGGGACAAAAGACTAATATCTAAAATATATATTATCTGGTAACCTTTCTTAGCCCTTGGGCTAATTTTTAGGTTACCGGACCTATGGTCCGATAACCTATTGCCGTCGCGTTGCGTCCGTCGTCCGTCCGTCGTCCGTCCACAATTTTATCTTTAAAGTTTACAGGCGGATTTTCCTGAAATTTTGCACAAAGTTGCCTAAAAATATTTCAAGAGGGGGTTATTTTTTAGTTTTTTGATTTTCGCATTTTTCTCAAAATGGCGGCAATTTTTGACAAAAAATGACCAATTTTGGACTTTGGCGGCCATTTTCTCAAAAACTGTCTGATCAGTTTTGTGATTTTTGTTTCAAAAGATTCCCCTTATGTACCTTTATGATGTGTATAAGTTTTGTTGCCCTTGAATCGCCGGTCTCCGTGTGGCGGCCATTTTGAATTTTTGACGGGTCGGCAAAAAAAATTTTATTTGTCCCAAATCGCGTTACTATCCATTTTGGGTCATTTCTAGACAAAAAATATTTTTTCACCCTTTGAAAAAAATTTTGTTTTGGACTTGGAAAATTTTCGGCACTTTTTTCCTTCATAATGAGAGCTGCAGGGACTGTACTCATAGAACGCTTGAAGATAGAGCTTAGATATTGGCACTTTCAAATGGAAAGTCATATATGGCGACTTGTGTGGTGACCTTGAATTTGACCTTGGATGACCTTGAAAGGTCAAAACAGCCATTTTTGGGTCGAGAAATGCTCAAATTTGCACCTGGCCTGTCTTTTCTCGAAAACTGTCTGATCAGTTTTGAGATTATTGTTTCAAAATATTCCCCTTATGTACCTTTATGATGTTTATAAGTTTTGTTGCCCTTGAATCGCCAGTCTCCGTGTGGCGGCCATTTTGAATTTTTGACGGGTCAGCGAAAAAAGTTTTGTTTGCCCCAAATCGCGTTACTATTCATTTTGGGTCATTTCTAGACAAAAAAAAAATTTTCACCCTTTGAAAAAAATTTTGGACTTGGAAAATTTTCGGCACTTTTTTCCTTCATAATGGGAGCTGCCAGGACTGTACTCATAGTACGCTTGAAGATAGAGCTTAGATATTGACACTTTCAAATAGGAAGTCATATATAGCGAGTTGGGAGGTGACCTTGAATTTGACCTTTGATGACCTTGAAAGGTCAAAACAGCCATTTTTGGGTGAAAAAATGCCCAAATTTGCCTGTACAGATGAAATGCATGTAGATAGAGCTTCAGTTTGCATTATGAACATATAGGAAGTCATATATGAAACAACTGATGATGACCTTGATTTTGACCTTGGATGAAATTGAGTGCTAAATGTCTGACTTGAAATCTTGAAAGTGGCCTCTGAAGCATAAACTTTTGCACATACAGGTTAGGATTGTGTATAAAGCCTGTAAAAGAGTCATGTATAAATGGCACATTTTTTGGTGACCTTGAACTTGACCTTAAAGACCTTGAAGGGCGAATCTCAAAATCTGAAATTGGCCTCTACACACGAAATACTTGTTAATAAAACTTTTTTTTTTGCCGACTCGGCACTTCCTGTTTGGCCGTATCTCGGAAACGGTGAGTCGTAGAGCGAAACGGAGCTCAATTCCGGCCTTCTGTATAATGAACATACGAAGTCATATGCAGCATACCTGATGGTGACATTGAGATTCACAAAGACTGTCATTATGCACAAAAGTCACTGTTCTGGCAGTCAGTCAAGGGCACACTATCTGAGGACTGACGAGTCCTGAAACGCTGGTGATGGCCCTGCTGATGCAGGCAGGGACATTAACTGAGACATTGTTTTTGAGTGGGTAAGTGTGATGAATGCCCGATCCCCTTAGATGGTGGCTGATCGAGGGTTGAGGTTACTAGGTCTTGATCTGGCATCCCGCGAGACTTGAAGAGTTTAACTCCAGCAGGCATCGGGTTGGTCGTGAGCGGCAGCATACTGTCGAGTGACAGCAATGAGAATGGGGATGGAGGTTGGGGATGGGCAGCGAACAGTGAGAATGTGACTTCATCATCTGTAATGGGTAGCTGGTACAGGTCCGATGGTACCAATGGCAATGATGGGTCTCGCTGAGTCGCCATTGGCTTCAGACGATATTAATTTGATTTGAAGGTTGTGTCTCTTTCCGAGGAATCCAAGACTTTTATTCCTGGTCGAGGCACCAATATGGCTGATTCTCTTGGGCTATCCTGCAACCAGTTTTTCAACGCTGTGTGTGAAAAGATTTATATGTATTTTGTATGTTTATGTATGTATGTTTATATGTATTCATCTAAAAAAAATTATAACATATGCAACAGGGCTTGATGAAAATGCATGATGTCACGGGTGTATGCATAGTTACTTCATCACAGACACAAAGCAATCTTAACGTCATCTAATTTCAAATACTTCTAAATTAACATCTCATATTCTACCACCTTTGTTGTCTACCTCAGCTGGAGAGGAGACAGACTGATCTTCAGGGATCACTCCCAAAGGAGTGAGAACTGATAAGCGCATCGTCAGATGATCTGGATTAAACAGAGACAGAGGGCTTGCCCCAGACAAAGAGTAGGTCACCACTATGCCCGGAGTAGCATCATGCGGGGGTCGACACTGTGTTCCCAAAGGACCTGATTGAAAGGGGGGGGGGGGTTCCTGGGCATGATTACCTGACAGCCACTGGACTGCAACCGCTCCAACAGGTCCGGACACTGACGCCATAAGTGGCCCTGCTTACTGCGATAGTAGCAAGGTCGGTTGGCATTCAGGCCAGTTGTGAAGGTGCAGCAATTAACTTGGACCAGAGACTCGATCCCAGTATAGTAAGCAATCATCTGCACAATGCCAAGATCATGCTCTTCCCCTTAGCACAAACCAGTGGACAAGTACGACATAGTATATTGTAACGGCTAGAGCTGCTTGCACCACCATCGTTGGTTCATGAACCGGTGCTCTAGCTGAAGCAGGGCTAGGGCCCTTGGCGAGTCCCTGCGTAGCCGGAGACTGTCATAGGCCAACATTAGCAGAAACTTGTACAGTGTTAGCTGTAGCTGTTGCAGGCGATAGCTGTCAAGTTTGTACTGCCGCTTCTACAGCAAGTTCTGCAGTGATGGCCTCCTGCATTTACTCTCTTGTGGAAGTTAAAAGCGTACCTAACTGGTATGGCTGCCTATCAATAAACTGATCAACTAGAGTTACCTCTAGCCGCATCAGAATCATCTGAAGATAGGCCTTGCAGTCCAGTACACAGAGCCCTAAAGCATATTCCGTCACTGTCTCAGCCTGGATATGGAAGTGAGCTTCGAACTTGTATGCCTGAGTATTAGTTTTGAGTGCAAACAGATGGCAAAATTCCATGGCAACTTTGGCAAATGATGCATTCTCATACAGAATCCCATACAGAATACAGAATACATAACCTGGAAGAATTTCCTCTCAGAGTTCGAGGCCAGGATGTACCCAGCTTCGGTGGGCGTCCAACCCTTACAGGTAGCGATCATCCTCCAGATTGGCATTGTTGCCATTAAACCAATCCCATCACGTGAACTGGTCTGGCTTCTTATCCTAGTGTCTGCAGTCTGTGGCTGGCCATACATCATCTCTACCTGCAGGAGGATATGGTTGGGTTCACCGCTGCCACTACCAGCACATAGGGATTCTGATACACCCCAGTTTCTACAGGAACTGTAGACGGAGGGAACTCTCACCTATCCTACCGAATAAGGGATAGACAGTGGAGAGTAACCGGCGTAACTCAGGGCCAGCTCCATGGGTTGCCAGCCACATCCTATTGTGCCTTCAAAAGCGGGGAGACTCATCCAGCTGACCATGGAGCCCACCACCAGAACAGCAGACGGCATAGCCAACATAGTTCCCCTGAGCCTCAGCATAGGTGCGGGCCTGGAATGCTGGGCTACCGACATGTATGGAGTCGAGGGGACTGGAAGCCGGAGACGACCAGACAGACAGACCAAGGCGTCTCCAGCTGCTGTAAGGGATCATGGGATGAATGCTTGGTTTAGGGGCTGTCTACACTTCTATTCATAAACACTATCCAAATCAACCTATCTTGGTCAACTGACCCCAAACAGGCTGTCTCCGTGGAGAGTATGAACTATTCCCACGATCTCACCACCTAGTAAGAGGTGACTTGCCACTATCACTACAGCTGGGCAGGGCCATATTCCGTCACTGCAACAACGCAGGATTTGACTCTGTATCTACAGACGGGGTATTAGACGTTTCGGATAACTCCACAGACAAGATCGCCTCCACCGGGTCGTTCGTGCACTTTGCCATGAGGCCATGGTCTCCGCGGACCGATCCATTGTCAGATAGAGAGCATATCCTGTTCAATATGATGCCATTTTTTTACTCATACTGGAGTTTATCTCAGAGGTGAGAGAAAGTTCCCAAGGGATTAGGGAAGAGGCGAGTGCATGTTAATCTGTGAGGTCACGTCGTCAGACTAATCTTGGTAACACACCAATGTAACATTCGAAGCCGGCTCTGAAGGATACAAACACCAACCCTTCAGCCTTGCCGGCGTCATTCTTAACCAGGGGATACTCTGCTTCATGAGATCCAACTGATACATAACTCAGAAATGCTTCATATCCGTTATGTATCATGGTGTGCCGAGCCCGAAAGCCATGACAGCGGCATCCCAGAATACGAACACATGCCTGTGTTGCTGGCCGGCTTCACCTTAGGGATAGTGCCCCGGATAGATCGATGATCTGTGAGAACATGTACACGCCGTTCCAGGACAAGAAACCACAAATTCAGGTGCGTGAGTGCCGGATCGAAGTAGCCTCTCTCCTGGGCCCACTCGAGATGGAGTGTAGGAGCACGTGCCATGTACACTTTCATCCTCATGCCTTGACAGCTCTGCGACAAGTCAAAGAAACCAATATGGGCTGGCTGTATTTACAGCAGCCAGTGTACGTGCACGAGGGTGTGACGTCACAGACAATGAAACAGTGGAGCTGGTCAATTCTTTATTAACTGTCGTCAATACATTGTGTGCTTCGAATGCGAAGCGACCAGAAATATGGTGTATGAAAACAGCCAAAAAACTATCGCAATCTTTGGATAGTAACCACATGTGTCCCATAACCCAAATGTCATAGCTTTAACAAGACCAGTTTGTGGTAAGATGCCCAGAAACGTTCAATGATACCTAGAGCAACCCATGTAATTCTCCGGAGTGGGAGAGTTAAATAAACCCCAACCAGGACCACCTGGTACTTGAACTTGTTTATACTCAGGACACTCTAATGTATCATTCACACGGTAGAGTGTATGTTATATTTGCTCCATGTCATGATACTCATCGGCTATGTTTGTATGCACACATGATATTAATAATAGTTAATTTGCCAGTGGGGTCAATAACTTGCTTTCCTGTTTTGTGCACTAATTAAATAACAAATGAATTAGTAGCAATGACTCACCGGGAGGAGGGCGGGGGCATAAATCACACGAATTGCCTTGGAAGGTGATTTCCCACCATACTTAAATAAAATCAACACAATATTTGTATGATGAATCCCGATATTACTGATGCTTTACTCAAGCACTGTGATAATATGTAATAACCAGATACTATTACATTCTTCACTTTCCAGTGGAGTGATACACTCGACCCTTCGCCGTAAGCCAGAAGCCATACCGCCAAACTTCACCATAGCCGGAGTTCTGTAAAGTTCCATGTCACCATCATGTTTCATGTCACCATCGCGTCAATGGCCCAGGTAAGTCATACTGCTTGTTCTTTTTTTGATAATAAGGGTTTAGAATGTTATTGCCAAGTTCTATGTAATGCATTAATCCTGGTTTCTTCATACTTTGTTCTATGAATGATTCTACAAACTTTGCATTATATAAAAGTGAAATTTGTTCAAAATTAAAAGAGTATATCGTTCTGAGGCAAACTCCATACATGAAATACCATTTACACCTTCTACATCATTCACACGAAGTACCAAATCATTTGCGCAAAGTACCAAATCATTCACACAAGGTACTACATCATTTCCACAATTACAACATCGTATGCATGAAGCACTAACTCTTTTAAATAAGTCTTTTCCATGAAGTAATAAATTCTTAACACGCAGTAGTAGGTCATTCGCACGAAGTACTAAGTCATTCTCCCGAAGTACTGAGTCATTTGCACGAAGTAGTAAGTCGTTCACACGAAGTACTGAATCGTTTGCATAATTTATTGTTACATAGTTGAAAAACGCATCTATATCATGTTTGGTCCTTAAATAACAATCGCTCCATGGCGCTCCACATGGGGCTCCAAGCTGGGTGCTTTATATTTTCATAAGCACCGCATGGCGCTCTAAATCATCCATACTTAAATGTGCTCATTTTACACTAAAATGATCAATTAGATATTACTGAATACAATCTTCTGCTGTTGTTTCAGGTAAATTTATTTGTATCGATGGACTATTCCTTTTAATTGTATCCCCCGAACAAAGTTCGGCGGATACTATGGATTTGGCTTCGTCGTCCGCGTCCGCAGAGATTTTCTTGTGAACGCGCTACAGGCCGCAATTCTCACCCGATCACCATTATTTTTTGCAGGCACATATATAATGGTAAGATCCCGACACCAATCGATTTTGGTTGCCATGGCAACTGAATTGGTCGTTTGGGGACACAATTTGCGTTGAAAACAGCCTGTTTGAGACACATGGCTTGTGAACGCTCTACAGATGGCAATTTTCGATGAATCTCAATAATATTTGGAAGTGTTGTTGGGAAGGGCTGTCACACGAAACCAATCGTTTTTCAGAGTGAGCATATAAATATTAATATGTTAACAGCCTAACTTATTACAGAAATGTGAAATATCCATTTTGATATGTATGATCATTCCAATAGCCTGTACTATGGAAGTTAGTGGCAATGGTTTCTTGTTCAGAATGGAGAACTGATGTTTTCGGTGAAAACAGGACAATATTACTGAATAAGTTAATGTTAGTTTTACTAGTTGAGTCTATTATTGACCAAAATAAAAATAGTTAAGATGAGAAACATTTATTAATAAGCTCAAAAAGGTAAAGGTATGTCCAGTACAAATTTCATGGGTATAACCGAATAAGTTAACATTATTTTTACTAGTTAAGTCTATTATTGACCACAATAAAAATATTTAAGTCTATTATTGACCACAATAAAAATAGTTAAGACGAGAAACATTTATTATTGGGCTCAACAAGGTAAAGGTTTTGTCCAGTAGAGATTTCATGCCTGTAACCAAATAAGTTAATATTATTTTTGCTAGTTAAGTCTATTATTGACCACAATAAAAATAGTTAAGACGAGAAACATTTATTATTGGGCTCAACAAGGTATAGGTTTTGTCCAGTAGAGATTTCATGGCTGTAACCAAATAAGTTAACATTATTTTTGCTAGTTAAGTCTATTATTGACCACAATAAAAATAGCTAAGACGAGAAACATTTATTATTGGGCTCAACAAGGTAAAGGTTTTGTCCAGTAGAGATTCTTTGGCTGTACCAAATAATTTAACATTATTTTTGCTAGTTAAGTCTATTATTGACCACAATAAAAATAGTTAAGATGAAAAACATTTATTAATAAGCTCCAAAAGGTAAAAGTTTTGTCCTTAAAAAAAATTTTGAACTTAAAAAAAATAGTTAAGACGAGAAACATTTATTATTGGGCTCAACAAAGTAAAGGTTTTGTCCAGTAGAGATTTCATGCCTGTAACCAAATAAGTTAACATTATTTTTGCTAGTTAAGTCTATTATTGACCACAATAAAAATAGTTAAGACGAGAAACATTTATTATTGAGCTCAACAAGGTAAAGATTTTGTTCAGTACAGATTTCATGTTTGTAACCCAATAAGTTAGCATTATTTTTACTAGTTAACTTCATTATTGACCACAATAAAAATAGTTAAAACAAGAAATATTTATTATTGGGCTCAACAAGGTAAAGGTTTTGTTCAGTAGAGATTTCATGACTGTAACCAAATAAGTTAACATTATTTTTGCTAGTTAAGTCTATTATTGACCACAATAAAAATAGTTAAGACGAGAAACATTTATTATTGGGCTCAACAAGGTAAAGGTTTTGTCCAGTAGAGATTTCATGGCTGTAACCAAATAAGTTAACATTATTTTTGCTAGTTAAGTCTATTATTGACCACAATAAAAATAGTTAAGACGAGAAACATTTATTATTGGGCTCAACAAGGTAAAGGTTTTGTCCAGTAGAGATTTTTTGGCTGTACCAAATAAGTTAACATTATTTTTGCTAGTTAAGTCTATTATTGATCACAATAAAAAATAGTTAAGACGAGAAACATTTATTATTGGGCTCAACAAGGTAAAGGTTTTGTCCAGTAGAGATTTCATGGCTGTAACCAAATAAGTTAACATTATTTTTGCTAGTTAAGTCTATTATTGACCACAATAAAAATGATCAAGACGACAAACATAATACTGAGCTCAACCAAGTAATTGGAATTTCACATCCGAACATAATTTGGAACATATTTGGGGTGAGGATAGAGCTTTTTATGAAAATGTTGATCTGGCTGCAATTTTGTCATCTTGAAATGCAGTTTTGGTCAACTTTTACTTTGAATTTCAACTTGAAACCATGTATGGGACATATTGTTAGTTAAAATATAACTTATGGTGAAAAGTTCGATCTGGCTCCAATTTTGTCATCTTGAAATGCAGTTTTGGTTGACTTTTACTTTGAATTTCAACTTGAAACCATGTTTCGTACATGTCATGAGTCAAAATATAACTTTTGGTGAAAAGTTCGATCTGGCTCCAATTTCGTCATCTTAAAATGCAGATTTGGTCAACTTTTACTTTGAATTTCAACTTGAAACCATGTATGGGACATATTATGAGTTAAAATATAACTTATGGTGAAAAGTTCGATCTGGCTCCAATTTCGTCATCTTAAAATGCAGATTTGGTCCACTTTTACTTTGAATTTCAACTTGAAACCAAGTTTGGCACATAGCATGAGTTAAAATATACGTTATGGTAAAAGGTTCGTTCTGGCTTCAAATTTGTCATCTTGAAATGCAGTTTTGGTCAACTTTTACTTTGAATTTCAATTTGAAACCATGTATGGGACATATTATTAGTTAAAATATAACTTATGGTGAAAAGTTCGATCTGGCTCCAATTTTGTCATCTTGAAATGCAGTTTTGGTTGACTTTTACTTTGAATTTCGACTTGAAACCATGTTTCGTACATGTCATGAGTCAAAATATAACTTTTGGTGAAAAGTTCGATCTGGCTCCAATTTCGTCATCTTAAAATGCAGATTTGGTCAACTTTTACTTTGAATTTCAACTTGAAACCATGTATGGGACATATTATGAGTTAAAATATAACTTATGGTGAAAAGTTCGATCTGGCTCCAATTTCGTCATCTTAAAATGCAGATTTGGTCCACTTTTACTTTGAATTTCAACTTGAAACCAAGTTTGGCACATAGCATGAGTTAAAATATAAGTTATGGTAAAAGGTTCGTTCTGGCTTCAAATTTGTCATCTTGAAATGCAGTTTTGGTCAACTTTTAGTTTGAATTTCATCTTGAAACCAAGTTTGGCACATATTATGAGTTGAAATATAACTTGTGGTGAAAAGTTTGATCTGGCTCCAATTTCGTCATCTTGAAATGCAGTTTTGGTCCACTTTTACTCTGAATTCCAACTTGAAACCATGTTTCGTACATATTATGAGTCAAAATATAAATTGAATTCGACCTTCAATAACCTTGAAAGATCAATGCAGCAATTTTGGTGGGGGAAAAACAGTTGTGGCTTACGATTTAACATTTCTAATTCTCTGGTAATCTTTTTTAGCCTTTGCTCTATTTTTTCACACCTAACAGTAATATATATGAAACAACAGGGATAATAGGGCTACGGGGGATACACCCAAGCGGTCGTAGGCGACCGGAAGCGTCTAGTTTATAAGTTGAATTGGATAATAAATGTAAATAAGGGTATCTAGATTTAGGACGTGGGGAGGACCCCTGAAAATTGATTATGGTAATTAAGGGGTTAATTGTTGCCATCATGATCAATCAGGATGCCACCCATTTATGGGTATGATATAAGCTGTGGCCCCGTTTCATATGCTTATCACAATGTTCGGAAACTATGTGAGGATATATATATGAATGACTCACTATCTCGTATGAAAAACTTAATATTTAGTGTGAATGAAGTAGTATTTCATGTGAACGAAGTATTACTCCATGCAAACGACTTAGTACTTCGTGTGAACAGCATAGTATTTTGTGCAAATGACTTAGTACTTTGCGTGAACGACTTAGTAATTTGTGCAAATGACTTAGTAATTTGTACAAAAGAAGTAGTACTTCGTGCAAACGAAGTCGTATTTTGTGCAAATGACTTAGTACATCATGGAAAGGACTTTTGTGCGAACAAAGTAGTACTTCATGCGAGCGAAGTATTTTTAGCTTACCGGCCCTTTGGGCCGATAAGCTATTATCGTGGTTTTTCGTCCGTCGTCCGTCGTCCGGCGTCCGTCGTCCGTCCGTCGTCCGTCCGGGTCTGTAACTTTTTTTTGGCATGATGAATTTCCCCATAAATTTGTCAGAACATACCTTAGGCCAATATCTAAAAACGTTTTTGATTGAATCGTTTTTGCCGATTTGGCGGCCATTTTTGACGAAAAATTGCCGATTTTGGACTTTGGTGGCCATTTTCTCAAAAACTGTCTGATCAGTTTTGAGATTTTTGTTTCAAAACATTCCTCTCATGTACCTTTATGACATGTATAAGTTTCGTGTGGCGGCCATTTTGATTTTTTGACGGGTCGGCGAAAAAAAATTTTTTGGTCTCAAATCAAGTCACTATTCGTTTTGAGCCATTTCCAGCAAAAAAAAAAAATTTTTTTTTGGCCATTGAAAATTTTTTTGGACTTAGAAAATTTCACCCAATTTTTCCTTCATAATGGGAGCTATGCAGAGTAATTTCATAGAATACTTCAAGATAGAGCCTAAGTATTGGCACATTCAAATGGGAAATCATATATTGCGGTTTGAGTGGTGACCTTGAATTTGACCTTCAATGACATTGAAAGGTCAAAACGACCTTTTTTGTCGAAAAAACGATGAATTTTGCCTTTGGGGGCCATTTTCTTGAAATCTATTCAGGCAGTTTTCCTCAAAATCAAGTATAAGATTCTCCTTATGTACCTTTGTGATGTTTGTAAGTTTTGTTGCCTTTGAAATGACGGTCTACATGGGGTGGCCATTTTGATTTTTTGACGGGTCGGCAAAAAAAAAAGTCTTCTCCCAAATCAAGTCACTATTCGTTTTGAGCCATTTCCAGCAAAAAAAAAAAGAATTTTTTTTGGCCATTGAAAATTTGTTTGGACTTAGAAAATTTCACCCAATTTTTCCTTCATAATGGGAGCTATGCAGAGTAATCTCATAGAACACTTCAAGATAGAGCCTAAGTATTGGCACATTCAAATGGGAAATCATATATTGATGTTTGAGTGGTGACCTTGAATTTGACATTCAATGACCTTTTTTGTCGAAAAAACAATGAATTTTGCCTTTGGTGGCCATTTTCTTGAAATCTATTCAGACAGTTTTCCTCAAAAGCATATATAAGATTCTCCTTATGTACCTTTGTGATGTTTGTAAGTTTTGTTGCCTTTGAATCGACTGTCTGTGAAAATTTGTCATTAACGAAATTTTTTTTTCAAGATGTAACTTGATTTCGTATTATAGTCCATGCAGAAAATGTGTTTCTATCAGCACTGATCAACATTTACGAACATGTTTTAACATATAGTTTTTAACATCAGTGTAACAATTTATATGTATTCAGTATTCTACGCAATTCACATGATTGCCGGTAAGCTACAGCACCCTTGGTGCTATGTTTTTTTCATCATGTCCTATCAGGGGCATTAATCATTCAGTGAATCTCTGGATTGTGATGAAAAAATACACTCCGAAATAAATAAACTCATGTTTTTGTGCAGACTGCAACAACATGATTTCCAAATTAGCAAGTACCAACAGTGAGTGGATTCGGAATGGCGTCCCAGAGTAAGGCTCATAGATGTGTGTTTAAGTAACTTACCCCCCATGTACCCCCATTTACTGCTACATTTGTACATGCTCATAATTCCCACAATATTTATACTGCTAAATCCTAGGCATATAGCAAAGAGATTTCAAAATGACAGTTCCTGATATCGTCTATATCTTTACCAAACACTTTCTTCACAGCTTTATCAGATGATGTGAGAACATCATTTTTTCACATCCAGCAACAAGGGTATGAGAAGATTGACATCACATATAATGTGGAACAACAACTCAAGCACAAGCCATATCATGATTACCTGTCAAGATTGAGTCCCGTATACCTACAAAATTCTGTGCTGCTACTCAAAGATTCTGATCAGGACTTGGTCCTAAATTTAGAGCAGCTAGAAGCAAATATACTTGATGGGTTGAAGACAAAAGATTACCATGGCAAATTAATTCCAATAGGGTCCTCGAAGGGACAGCTCAAAATTCAATTTTTAAACGAATTAGACTTAGCATTTTTGATTGATCGAGACAAGTCATACATTAGCCATGTCACCTCAAAGTCATATGTATACCAAGTGGAGAAAGGAAACGAGACCATATATGCCAGGGAATTCCGCGAAGAGTTTGGTCAAGATGTCCAGGAGATCCTCAGCAACATACAGCTGCCACCCCGACTCGCACATAGTGGCTACTGCTCGCCAAGTTTCAGCGGGATACGGTACAATGGCCCAGCAACAACAATGTTATTGGTCTGGGATCCAGAGGGTGAAGCGCGTGAGATCTCAGTAGATATTACCCCCATGCTTCAGCTGCCAACGGAAGATGAGCAAGCAATTAAAGAAAGAATCAGGCAGAAAACTCAACAAATACGAGCTGAGATGCCACAAGAAATATTCCGATACGAGGGCATATATATGTTCCCCAATCCGATCTCAAATCAATGGGAAATGACAACAGCCTGCTTTGAAGCTACAAACTTGTTGCCTCACCTTTCACGCGACTCACCTTTCAAGAGCTGCATCCTGATGTGTAAGTCCATGGCAAGTTTGATGGCATCCATCCCAACCTCAACACCCGAAGCACAAGAAACAAGAATAATGAAGCAAGTTGCGGAGTCATTAGATGAACAAGACGAGCAAACACCAGAAGTAATGAAATATGGCCATGCATTCCTCACATCCGATACTGGTAAGAGCCACAAGGAGATGACCAAGAAAGCAATATCCATAAACACTGCTGCCATTACTCATTTGACACTAGACCTAGCCAGTGGGATGCATGGAGCATTCACATCAACACATGATCCAGATGAACGACAGAGGATCACACTGCAACTGGTCACAGATATATTTTGGTACTTATCGTCAGGGAAGCATGATGTTCAGCACTTCTTTTTGGATTCCCAAATCAGTTTGCTAGCTATCGCCACCTGGGCCCGGCAGATATATGACCCTCAGCAACTGGTGGACAACGTAAAAACCCAGTGCTTGCTGACAGCCCATTTACTGTCACATGTGAGTATAGTTTTTTTGCTTGCATTTGATTTTTAATCTTGTTATACTCAATCAAGGGGGAGGGTGGGGAACTTGCAGACGGAAACAAATTTACCATAAATATATAATCATTATAATAGGTGTGTGTTATAGAAGTGAAGTTTCTCACTATAACATTTATAATGATGTCTCGTTTGTCATGATGCAGTGGAATATTGAAGAACTCCACCAAGATGTGAATCAGCATGTAGACGAAGTACCAGACGAGGATCTACAGTACATAGAAGACACATTCCGAGTACGAGCACACTTCAATGGACAGAGTTGTAGCCAGACGTTTGGTGTCATATTGAAGATTTGTAATGCTCTGGGGAACACAATGGGTGGCATTATCCAGGTGAACGATCCAGGTTCAACTGATATGAGTAAACAAGATTTGTGGAAGTCGGCTTTCAAGGAGTATGCTACAAACTGCAGCATGAAGGAAAATATCCATTTTCTGGAAGACGAGCATGATACCCACACACTTGTCCTGCACGTGCCAATATTTGCCCAGAGGAAGTCATTAACCTCATACAAGATTCATTTACCTGCTGCCGAATGCCCAGGCGAAGGAATCAGAGATACTATAGCTTACCAGAAGCAGCGGTATCACGTGACTCGTCAGGTACACTACATCTTGGAGAACAGGCAAATAAAGTCAACAGATACAACTGTAGAACAGGCCAGCTACACCAGTGTGAGAGGAACGACGGATGTGATCACACATACAGATGTACTGTCATCAGAACCACTGGAATATGAAAGCTCAGACAAAAGAAAGACTCAGATAAAACAGGATGCACACACCTCCTTGGGACCTTCTGGAGTGACTGTGGTTGACTCAGATTATGTACCAATAGACAGTGTGTCACCTGATGAAGCCAACAAGAAACTAAGAAGGTACAATAAGCTTGGGTGGGCAACAAACAAGCATAACTGGGAGAACAATGTAAGACCGATTGACATTGATGTTGAATCCAGTGCTAAAGAATTAATCGACAGCGAGAAAGGTACCCTGAAGCTAACATCGCCAGGGACTTATATCCCTTCTAAAGAGAACATTCTTCATCGTCACCCACATCTGAGGCAACTGCTCAGGTCCATCGAGGAACAATTCGGTTGTAAAGATGTACTCATAATAGTATGTGATTCTTGGCCTAGACAAGTTGATATTGGAATGGCACCACCTACCCCAACCCACCATGTACTGGATGTTGTGGTCTTTGATAGGTGTGGCACAGTAGGAATTTGGTGTGTTGTTGACAACCTAGATAAAACCAAGGTATTCTCGATTTGGCAGTATGCAGTGAGGATAGGTCAATCAACAAAGTCATCCTTCCATCATCTTGGCCAGAACTTACACATTCAGATTAATGTGTACTTGTCTTCCGACAACAGAGTGTGTCAATCTTCAAAGGTATTTCCACAACAAAATGATATTGGGAAGAATATCATGTACCTATTGGCCTGTTTGCTAATTCGAAAGAAATCACACCTCCGAAATTGCCTAGGTGAAGACATTGGTGTGTATTTAACTGCTAAACAAATGTCAGTCATCCTACAAACAACATGTACATCTTTTGCCCTGGTCGAAGGACCTCCTGGTTCAGGAAAAACCCTCATGGCATTTCACGTCTGCTCAAAGTACAACCCTAATCAGGTACTGTACATATGCACTACAGTAACATTCCAAAGCTACTTGCGCTTCCAACAGAATTGCACACCAGAACTGGTTCAGAGTGAGGCCGATATGAAGAGATTCATCAAGAAGGCAAATCTGGAAAACATCAAATGTATCATCATCGATGATGGACATCAACTTGTCTGTTCATACAAAGTCTGGAGAAAGTTCCTGCTGATGGCAAAGGAGAAATTATGTCAAGTGTACATATTCGCTGATAGCCAGTATCAAAACTTCAACGCTGTAGATTCTAGCGCTCTGAAAAAGTGCATAGAAGAAATGACGAGAACAGGTGATGCATCTGAACACCACCTGCATGACATCCACCGAAATAGTAGGAGAGTAAGCTCTTTCCTAGTTGCGTCATCAACAGACGTTCACACAAGTGCAAGATCTGCAGGTACGATAGGTTGCTCGTCACTACAGGAAGGGCATGATGTGGAAGTGCAGTATATCAACAACACCTTTGAGTTAAGTGAGACAAACGGATTGTTAAAGTTGATATCACAGCTAGCAGTAGAGTACGTGGCTAGACAAGACATAGCAATACTCGTTGACACCAAAAATCCCAGGAAAGATGTAGATAACTTGAGCAAAGTCCTCAAGCAATTCACAGGATTTCCAGTTCATTCTGCAGGACACTTTCCGATTGAAGGGATTACAGTAGACACCTTGGACAACTTCCTTGGTTTTGACAGGAAAGTATGCATTTGTATTGTCAGAGAGTTGGTGAAAGAGAAAACGTCACACATATTTGGCTCATTTCGAAATTTATTCCAATACAACATGGACTCAACACGTCATCTGCAGAACTCCAAGTACAGAACGTTTGTGGCATCTCGAGGTGTATCCAGAGTCATCTTCGTGATCGATGTCCCAATGAGCACTGAAGTCGCCCGTTTTATGAAGATGGATTTGCTGCCCCCAGACCCTGTGAGTATAGTCAGATTTTCGAGCATGTAAACGCACTTTTTCACTCTAACTCAAATAACAAAATGTCTTGGGCTGACTGCAACACATCTCACTACTCACAGACAACTCCAGCAACAGCTCACATACAGATCGTTTCATTGGTTTGTAAACTTCGACAAACTTCGACAATGGTTTGTAACCGATTTTTTTCTGAGGCCATAACAAGTAGGTTTTCTCCCAATATCACTTTAAGCCCACTTCAGTGAATCCATTTTTTTTTCAAAAGGTCAATTCGAAGTGGATTTATGCAGTGCATTCCATGAGTACACTCATTACAGACAGTTTCAGGATATCCTATATTGCCACAATCATTGACAATCTATGAATGAAGGGGATTTTATGGGTGGTAGAAATATTATTTACAGCTAATAAAAACATAAGAGGATATAGAACTGAAATTATATGAAAAATGTATTCTATACCTCTGTTAATGGGCAACATCCATAGGGAGAAAAGGGAAATTTCCTGAACTTATCACAACTTTTTCAAAGTCACAGATCATCATAGGAAAACTCCTGGTTCTCGGTCATTAAAAACTCCGGTTCACGAAAAATGAACAGTTATTCCTATGATGGTAATATAAATAGTTATTGTCTAATTAAAACATGAGAGCTCCATCATATTTAGAGTTTGTCTATGTATGACAGTCTCGGAGCACTTCAATTCCTGTATGACTTGTTCATTCTGACGAATACTCAACATCACGGGAGGCATACATTTCCGTGCAGCCATACCTGAAGCAACAATACTATTTAGACACATTTCTTTTATGTCTCTATCCAAGCATCCAAACTTACTTTTTGCGTAAATATCATTTGAGGATTTGGTTGTTTCCATAATGAAAACTTCGCAGGAGCAATCTAGATCATTTCTTGCATCATACCACTGGTATCAATCAACTCTTATATTCTTGGCTAACAACGATCTTTACTTTACGAATGTAACTTTGACGTACTACAGCAAGATTTTGATAAATCCAACAGCTAAATGAAGCTAAAAAGTTTTGAAACAGAACACAGCTTCACACATATTTATACAAAAAATACAATGGTATGGAATATTCCGAATAATAACCACTTGCTTCATCAACAAATTAAGATATTCATACATTTGAATGTACAAGATGTATGTAATGTACAAGATGTATTCATCATGGAATGTACAAGATGTATGTAAAAATGTATGAGAGGCTATAGTCATTTGCTCGTTTCGTGAAGATGAAAAAATATTCATACATAATATCTTAGTTGATATAAATGCACGGTAGATACATTCTTTTTGGTAACAAATAGTATTACAAGCACACGTGTACAATCTGACCATCCAACACTTTCATGCTTGGAAGTCTGTGTCTATATTGATACTTATTCGCTATACATGATACAGCAATATGGACGTACATGTATAGCAGCATTTCGAGAGGTCGTTTGGTCGAGAAAAAAAGAAACAAAAAATGTAATCAACTTTTTGACACTTCGGTCAAAATAGGAAAGTATTTTCTTTCAATTTTAAACACTTGATCAAACGCGATTCGATGACAGAAGACAAACAGGAAACAGCAAGCACCTTTTGGATAGATGTATTAATCATCATAAGAATAGGATGCGTACTCGTTTGTTGGACATCAGCACTCGGCTAAAGCCTCGTGCCGATATCCACACACTTGTCCATACATGTGCCGATATCCGATACCCCATCATATAACCTCTATATATTCTGTCCTGCTGTAGGGTCTTCACAGTTTCCCAAATATTCCTTTTTGAACTGTCCTTGAATATACAGGCTGAAAGAAATATGCCGGATGCACTTGTTTATTGTCCAGTGTCAGATCTCAAGACACAATCTTTTATTGGGATTGTCTGTGATGTGTCCGACACATGCTGTGGCACCCTACTGTGTTATCAAATGTGTCTAGAAGTTTCACTGCAAGGTACTCGGGGTGTACAGAATGATCAAGGCGGTATTTGTGAGCAGATAGTACTTTATGCCAAGTTGTGTCAACAAATGCTTCAGGGGGCTGAGAAGAAGTCAAGCTTGGATCTATATATGCAGTATACATATCCACTTGCAGGGATGTGTCTCCATAATGAAAAATTCAGATTTCTGTTCCTTTCACTTTCATTTCTTGTAAAATTTAAGTTTGTTTAATGGATAACAACAATGTTATGAGCATCATCGTATTCTGAATGCACCTAAACATTTGTATCACCGCCAGCACCAGCCTAGGAATTCGCTGTGAAAGATAAAACGACAAACAATTTTGAGTTTATCAGCAATAACTGTAAACAGAAAGGAGCTACCTACAACATGATGATTTGAAAGTGTTTCCTGTATACATATATAAAACCATGCGAGTGTGTTTTCCGCAAAATGATATCGGTCGAGTTTGGTCTGGCGGATGAATTCAGGATGCACGAGTCCGAAGGACGAGTGTATTCTGTGTTCATCCGCCAGAACAAACGAGACCGATATCTTTTTGCGGAAAACACACGAGCGTGGTTTTTATTTTATCACACACAACTGTTCAGACATAATTTTAGATACTGTCGTTATCATACGGAAATTGATAATGATCATTAGTATAATAATATTAATTGAATAATATTCGTGAATACTAAAATGCCCGTGATGTCCGAAAAACCTCACTCTCTGTCTGAGCTAGTTAAGTAACTCTCGGTTGCTAGGTTACTTTACGTACATAACATTATTCTTTTACGTAAAAATGGTCTTTACGGTAACTAAAGTAAAAAAGTAGTTTCGGTCCGATGTGGCTCAGCGAGTGATACAGATTATATTTGAAGTAAGGTGATACAGAAAAGGTTATCACACCTTTTGGAGTCCTATAGCATTGTAGTTTATAGTGTGTGATAAATATATAAAACCATGCGAGTGTGTTTTCCGCAAAAAGATATCGGTCGAGTTTGGTCTGGCGGATGAATTCAGGATGCACGAGTCCGAAGGACGAGTGTATTCTGTGTTCATCCGCCAGACCGATCGAGACCGATATCTTTTTGCGGAAAACACACTCGCATGGTTTTTATTCTATCACACACTACTGTTCAGACATAATTTTAGATACTATCGTTATCATACGAAAATTGATAATGATCATTAAGATAATAATATTAATTTAATAATATTCATGAATATGCCCGTGATACTGATGTCCGAAAAACCTAAAGCAAAGTGTTCTACACTCTCTGTCTGAGCTAGGAAAGTAACTCTCGGTTGCTAGGTTACTTTACGTACATAACATTGTTTCTTTACGTGATAATGGTCTTTACGTAATCTGCAGTAAAAAAGTAGTTTCGGCCCGATGTGGCTCAGCGAGTGATACAGATTATATTTGAAGTAGGGTGATACAGAAAAGGTTATCACACCTTTTGGAGTCCTATAGCAATGTAGTTTATAGTGTGTGATAAATAACTGTATCCATTACACACAGTTTGTCATCAAATTATCAAATATCAAATATCAAATTGTATACTAATTCCATCAGGTGTACAGTAGAAACAACTACATTTAACACACTGTCTGCCCCTGATGACGCCAGTGTGTCTTTGGATAAACTATTTGGTCGGGCTTTGTTTCTATTCCAAAATGTTCTATTTTACGTTTGTTTTTGGCATCATCAAAATCTGACTATTGGTGGTAATATATTGATACTTATATCCCATACACTTTTGGTTGTTTGCGTCATATGTCATGGTGATACAGACAAAAAGAATGATGAAATTGAACAGAGGAATAGGTACATGTATACACATGGCATGTGCTAGGATAGGGGAGGAAGTTATACAGATAGACATATATGTAAATACGTGAATCTCATACACAACTAATTCAATCACGTAAACTATATACTTGACCAATCAGCATTCTGGTAGCCAACAACGGTACTATCCTATGAAAGAGAACTATACAATGAATTAACCGGATATAGACTATTCAAAGTACATGAACTACCATTATAACAATAGCATCCAATGAAATTTCAGGAAGAATTGACTATTTTGTTGACGGGTGTTGTTTTTACAAACTAATTGTTCAATTTATATATAAAGGATGGCAGTCATATTGGAATTTGGACAAGCTTTATTATGTTTTATGCCAATGGATACATTTAGTGGGGTCACTAGCATGGATAAAGCAAAATAAAACAGCATATTTTCGACAAATATATCATAGTTCGACCAAAACACTGGAAGATGGAAATATGACGGAAAATTGATATCTTGACTTAGGGTTCCTCACTTCAAATTGAAATTGTAGATAGTTTATCTAGCCAGATCTTTGTCAGACGTCCATTTTCGAATTCCTGAGGATTTCAGTCTAGAATCAACTCTCAGACCTTTTGGCACTTCCGACTCAAATATAACCCTCCTGGCTCTTGGACTAATATGGCGAGTGTTCCACTTAATATAGTGAGCGCTCTACATGATATAATGAGCGCTCTGGATAATATAGCAAGCAATAGAAGGGGTCAGATACCTATATTTATATGAGAATAATAATTGAAGAGCATACCATAAACCGATTTTGAACTGAAGTGCTGAATACAAAGTTATAAAGGTTCTCGAGATATCTCAAGCGCTCGAGATGAACAAGTTGAGCCCTTGCATTGTTATTTCGAGCGCTCGTGATAATATGTCAAGCGCTCGAGATAATATTTTTCCATACTCAGGTCCCTTCAGAGTCACCTTAGTTCCGCGTAGCGCAGATGGCTACCAACCCCAAGCTTCCCCTGTTATGTGACCGTCTAGGTGTCATTTTGACGGATTACAGATGGATGCACTTGCTAATGAATGTCAGACAGTATTGATAGTGTGTTTTGCGCAGACAACAGCCAAGCTTTCTTATGTGAATGAAATTGCCATACGCCTATGAGGATGACTCTGTAATACATGTAATTCATTGACCTGTAGCTGCTCTGTTACTTGGAATGATGCTACTGTGCTTATAATAAATTCCATCATTTGAGCCATATTCCAGTCCCTGTTGTTGGATCACAAAGTTCCCCTTTTTTCATGGCCAAGGAGTGCAGCAAATATTTACTAATACATTTTCTATTTTACCCCTTTTGTGAGACCAACGTGTATGGGACTTCTTCACCAAAAACCTTATCTAGTGCTCTGAGTCGAATAAGGTGGACGTTTTGTTTTGGTTTATATCAGCAGTCCCTCACTTTATACACCAATATACAATACATATATTATAACATGTGTGATTGTCGCCAATTTCAAAGGCATTTCCTGGGTTGGCTATATGGCGATTTGTCCGGCGGTTGTCCACTAGAGTCAAACCTTTACGCATTTTCACCTGCATTTCACGGTGATGTAACATTTCGTGGATACTCGACATATCCTTTATTATAGGTCTGTAAAGCGGAAGTACTGATCGATGAGAAATTCCAATGAATTCATTCGCCCTGGGGATAAGCACCTGACGCCTTCCAATCTTTTAACATGGGGTCTATTTATATTGCTGATTTTGGGTATATAAACGATATCTTTTTAGTGTGTTTCAGTATCCATACACGGTGAAGCTATACAAACACTGTTGTAGAAAAAAAAATGTCCAATTCCACAGCATAATAATGCATGAATCGAAGGGGCACTGAAAAAAAAGGCACTTCGAATACACCTTTGCTGTTGTAACAAAATACATGCAACTGCCGCGCTAAAACGTTCGTTAGGAACGGTCACGTGATGCCAGAAGACCACTGGTGGAGGCAGCGTTCGCGGAAGAACCGTTCGCGGAATCACCAGCTGCGGAAGCACCCTTCGCGGAAGTACCGTTCGCGGAAGAACTGTTCGCGGATGCAGCCTTCTCCACGTGGTGACGGCTGCAGAAGAGTCGTTCGCGGACGAGTAGGGCTCGTACCAGCCCCCAACCGTATGGGCCATTGGCTGGTGTGTGCGCGGCTTCACAGGCGAGAAGTACGACGAAGAGGTGAAGAACACATTGCCAGGGGGGAAACTTTAGTTTCTCAGATTTTTAATAGGTTATTCAGGTGTGCATCCGAAGTGACTGGATGGGCGCAGGAGGAGCTCGAGGATCGAATTCTCGACTATTTGGAGGGCAACCTGTCAACACAGACGGGAGTGCCAATGTACAGCAAACTGATGGAGCCGTGGAGCGTCTAATGACCCGTGGAGACATCGACGAAATGCAGACCGATGGCGCTGTGGAGCGTCTGGGGACCCACGGAGACATCAACGAGGTTTCTGCTAGCAGCAAGGAAGACCAGCGAGTTACAACCTTGAGGCTAGAGGATGGAAACAGCAGGGACCCCCCCCCCATTCAACTGAACCACAAGCGGCCGTGAAAGAGGAAACGGAGGGCCGGGTGAGCGGAATGACCAAGGGGCCAGCGCAGCAGCCATTGTTGGTGGACGACTCATTACTTATCCGGAGCAGCGGTTCCGAGGGTAGTGATTCCCTTAAGACTGACAGAGAGGACCAGGGGGGTGCATCACTGTTGGTGGACGACTCAGTACTTATCCAGGGCGGCGTCCCTGAGGAGAGTGGCAGCTCTCTTAAGATTGACAGAAATGGCCAGGTGGTGTCGTTGTCAGCCAGTTCCCGAGGCACATTGGCGTGGTATGCGGCGTGCCACCTTATGGGGAAGGCGACTCGTATGTTGGTGGACACGGGTGCCTCTTCCACCGTTCTGGACGAGTGTCTCTTCGACCAATTGGATGACGAACATAAAGCAACGATAAGGCAGACCAGAATAAGGTTACGGGCAGCAACCAGAGACTACTTACAGGTTCGAGGAGAAATGACAGCACAACTTCTACTGGGCACACGACTTGTGTCGGCAGACGTACTGATAGCCAAGCTAGGGATCCCGGGTGTGCTGGGGCTTGATGTACTTCAACAGATTGGGGGACAGCTGGATCTGCTTAAGGGCGAGTGGCAGGTGGGCGACACTACCGTAGTGATGAGCTCGGGCCATGAGGACGCCGTCTACACACTGGTGACAGAAGAGACGGTCGTCTTGCCACCCTTTCGGAGATGATGGTGGACCTCAAGCTGACGGGAAGTGAGGGAGGACTTCCGAAGGCCGGCCTCGTACAGTCCGCAAGAGAGCCCTCATAGTGGGACGAGCCCTTGTACGACCCCGAGGACGCCTGGTGCCGGTGGTACTCCTGAACGCCGGCGCTGGAGTCTACACTGTGCTGATGGGGACTATCCTAGCCGAGCTTCACGGGATAGAGGCCGTGATCGACCTGGGATTTCGTCCCGATGGCGGAAAAACCACTCAAGACGAACCTAAGAGGGAACAGTGGTACCGGGAGGAGCACTGGAGGGAGCATGAGCCCCTTACACCAAACTCCACCAAGTGGCGGAACCGGACGCCTGAGCAGCCCGAAACCAGAGTGCACGCCGAACCGTCGACGAAGACACCAGAGTGCCCGGAGCATCTACAATCGCTCCTGGAGGGAATGCATCCGGACTTGACGGAGAGGGAGGTGGAGGTCGTCAGCGATCTCCTTCGACGCCACCAGCAAGTTTTTATGGGACCGGATGGGAGGTTGGGCCGGACGTACCCGGTGAAACACGTCATCGACACGGGAGGTCACTCCCCGATCAAGCAGCCTCTGCAGAGAGCCCCGTACTACCAACAGGAGCTGATCGAGGACGAGGTCGACAAGATGTTGAAAGCCGACGTTGTGGAGCCTAACGACAGTCCATGGTCGTCCCCCATCGTACTGGTGAAAAAGAAGGATGGTGCACTGAGATTTTGTGTCGACTACCGCCGTCTAAATAATGTCACCCGGAAGGATGCGCACCCTCTGCCTCGAGTCGACGAAAGTTTTGACACCTTGTCAGGAGGACGATATTTTTCGACGCTAGACTTGGCTAGTGGTTACTGACCGAGGCATCCAGTGCGACCCTGCCAAAGTCGAAGCTGTGACGAGGATGGTTCCTCCAACCACCTTGACAGAACTAAGGAGCTTCCTTGGGTTCGTGGGGTACTACCGCAGGTTCATCCCTGACTTTGCCACCCAAGCGGGACCCCTCAACCACCTATTAAAGAAGGAAGTCAACTACCATTGGAGCGAGGCCCATCAGCAGGCATTCGTGGCGCTGCGTCAACCCCTGACCGAGCACCCCCTGCTGGTGTACCCTGACATGGACCTTGAATTTATCCTAGATACTGATGCTAGCGGCTACGGAGTGGGAGGCGTCTTATCCCAAGTGCAGAACGGACGAGAGCGGGTGATTGCCTATGCTTCGAGAACCCTGAGGGACACCCAGCGGAATTACTGCACCACCAAGCGGGAGCTCCTGGCCGTCGTCAGTATGATACACCATTTCAGACATTTCTTGTGGGGGAGAGCGTTCTTACTACGAACCGACCACGCCTCTCTCAAGTGGCTACTGAACTTTCGGGATGCGGAGGGAATGATCGCTAGGTGGGCGGCTCGCATCGCCAGCTACGCCTTCAGGTGTGAGGTCCGACCGGGAGTACAACACGGGAATGCAGACGGGATGTCCAGATGCCGACAGTGCCAGAGACCGGATTGTCCCACCCCTCGCCACACCACAAGACCCGAAGGAGAAAAGGAGGCCTGTCCGACTCAGGAGTAGTGTCCCCTACCCCTGGAGGACCTCTCTGACGAGGATCTGCTTACACCGATCAGCGGAGAAGGATGGAGCCCAGGAGGACCTCAAGTCAACATCGTATGGGAGGTCCCTGTGGAGCCCTGGATGGAAGATCACTATTGCGGAGATGGAATAGGGATATTCCAGATCTGGGAGGTGCGCTGCCAGGAGGACCCGAGGACGACTACCAAGCCGACCGAGGAGTGCCTGCCTGAAGATCGGAGCCCCCCACAGACGGAGGACGGGGCCAGGAGCGTTTGCAGATCCCTGCATCGGCTTCGCCCCTCTGCCTGGGTTTGGTTTCTCCTGATGATGCTCTTCACACTGCATTGTTTGGGACCGGAGGTTGTGGCCGGAGCAGCAATCGGCGCGACGGCCGACGTGTGGATGCGCTGCCGAGAGGAGCCTTTACCGGACCCATGCCCCAACCCTGTGGTCTGAGATCCAGACAAACAAGTGCTATCTGTCACTTGGGCTATGGCTACGGGAGGACGCCGGACCCCGACGGAGGGAGCCTCGGAGGTCCAGGTGCTGAATGGGTATTCCCAGGAAGACCTAGTGATCCGTCAACGAGCCGACCCTGAAGTTGGAGGCATCCTCGGGTGGAAGAATATCTGCACAGAAAGACCTGCATGGCCCGAAGTCAGAACAAAAAGTCAGGAAATGAAGACTCTGTGGCAACAGTGGGACCAGCTGGAGCTACGTGATGGGCTTCTGTACCGGCGGTACCAAGCGGCATGCCAGAACGCGCCAATCCATCAACTGGTCGTTCCGCAGGTCCTGAGACGTGCCGTCATGAAGGAGGTCCACACCGGCAAGCTGATGAGCCACCAGGGAGTCACCAAAACAGTCCACCGACTAAAAGCGAGAATGTACTGGCCGGGTATGACGAAGGACGTGGAGCGTTGGTGCCGGGAGTGCCTGAAGTGTAGTGGGAGAAAACCGCGACCGGGGCCCAAGTACCACCCTATGGGAAATCTACCGGTAGCGATCGGCTAGAAAGGGTGGCCATGGACATTTTGGAGCCCTGAACGATCACCAATTCTGGGAACCGGTATATACTGGTCGTGGGTGATTATTTCACCAAGTGGACTGAGGCCTACGCTCTACCCAACCATGAGGCTCAGACGGTGGCAGACGTCTTTGTGACGGAGTTCGTGTGCCGCCTGGGGATGAGAGTTCGAGAGCAAGCTTTTCCTCGAAATGATCAAGATCCTAGGAGGGGAGAAGACTCGGATGACTCCTTTTCACGCCAAATCAGACGGGATGGTCGAGCGGTTCAACCGGACCCTGCTGAACCTTCTGGCCGTGGTCGTGGACGAAAACCATGACGACTGGGACGACCATCTGCCCTACGTGATGGCGACTTACAGAACATCAGTACACGAGAGCACTGGCTGTACATCATTCTGAATGATGATGGGACGGGGAGCTACCACCCCGTTAGACCTGAGGTACCGGACGAAACCGGACGATTTGGGAGGACCGGTCCCCGAATGTGCATCTGCATACGTCGAATGGGTGAAGGAAGCCAGCATACAAGCCCATGAGACCGCCCGAGAGTGCCTGAAAGCGGCCACGGTGCGACAAAAGCGCCATCATGACGTAAAATTGGCCGCTCGACATTTTCCGGTGGGCACCTGGGTGATGTACTGGTACCCCCCAAAAGCCAGACCAAAACTAGGACTAGGGTGGACGGGACCTTATCTCGTCGTGAAGTCTCATCTCGGATGGATGGTGTCGATACAAGGTCGACCCGGTGGCAGGATAAAAGATGTCCACATCGACAACCTCAAAAGGTGGTGGTTTACCTCCGAAACTGACACCTGGATCCCCGACCCGGACGATGTGACCCCAGTCCGGGCCCCCAGTGATGACGAGGGACGAGTGGGAAACAGCGAGAATGCAGTCCCGACGATGTAAACGGCGACGGGAGCGTTCGCGGCAGAACCGTTCGCGGAAGCAGCATTTGCGGAAGCACCGTTCGCGGAGTCACTGTTCGCGGGAGCACGTTCGCGAAAGCAGCGTTCGCGGGAGAACCATTCGCGGAAGCAAGCGAAAAACGTTATTGCGTCTGCTGACCATGCAATTTTCCCACATATCCCTGGTCCGCGCCTTCTCTATATAAGCAGGCCGGCCTACGATTCCGTCATCATTTCAATCATGAATACACCACCTCTGCAGATAATCGAGACACCAATGTTTGCAGAAGAAGATTTCGGGGAGGTTCCAGACTTCGACTTGGCCGACTTCCTACCACTCGGAGTCGACGAAATGAGCGACAAGGTCGAGAACAAGCCTGACAGGAAGCGGGAATGCTCGAGGAGCCGGGAGCATGGCGAGGAGCCCCGAGGAGGTCGACGGTCCCCTGTCAGAGAGCGAGGACGACACTGGTGCAGCCCCTGCCGGATCCACGTGACGGCGTCCAGCTTTAGTCGGCATGTGGCGACTAAGCACACGCAGCAGGAGGGGCGGCATCTTTGCAAGGTGTGCAGCCAGCGGTTCGTCCGCAGGGCCGACAGAGACCGGCACGAGACCTCCCATGCCAGCGGCAGCACCATGAAGCCGGGCGAAGGAGGACGGCGACCGACACGCCCGTGTCCGACCCCCGGAATGGCCTGTCCGCCGTGCCTGCCCCTGAGCTGGCGACCGTCAGTTTTGCCGCCGGTAGGACGACCAGCCCCAAGTCGTTGACCCCCAGAAGCTCCCAGTCAGGCGGACGCCCCCAGGTCAGAGGACGCCTCAGACCACGAGAACGACCCGCCGAATAGTGAACAGGAACCGGAGTCTCAGCAGGAGCGGAGAGAGGCGGAATCCCCGGAGGCCCCCAACCCCGAGGACGACGGACCCCCCGCTCCCAGGGACTCAGTGCCTACCTACAAGCCCCTAGACTTGAGCTGGTTCCTCAAGCCAGTTCCGGAGGAGGAGGACCAGCTGCGACCGTACGTGGAGGGCCTGGGCAGAGCGGTCACTGCCGGCGAGAAGGCCCTGGAGGACCTGGCGTCCACCCTGGCGACCGGACGACGCCACTTGAGTCAAACGGAGGCTCGGCTCCGGTCCAAGAGGGAGCAGAAACAGCTCGAGGCAGAGGTGCTGCAGCTGCGAGGGGAGGCCTCTCAGCGAGAGACGAGCCACCGGACGGAGCTGCAGGCCCACGTCAAGGAGACCAGGCTGCTCCGGGAGCAGCTCCGAGTCTACACGGACGCTCGTGACAGGCTGGCGGAAACGTCCGAGAGCGAGGTTGAGCGCCAGTGAAGAGGAGGGAGAGAGCCCTGGACACAGCGGACAGGAAGGAAGAGATGAAGAAGGAGGAAGAAGAGAAGAGAAGAGAGAGAAAGGATCAACGGGGACGTTGATCTCCAGAAAGGGTGGAGTTGTAACAAAATACATGCAACAGCCGCGCTAAAACGTTCGTTAGGAACGGTCACGTGATGCCAGAAGACCACTGGTGGAAGCAGCGTTCGCGGAAGAACCGTTCGCGGAAGAACTGTTCGCGGAAGCACCAGCTGCGGAAGCACGAGCTGCGGAAGCACCAGCGGCGGAAGCACCCTTCGCGGAAGTACCGTTCGCGGAAGAACCATTCGCGGATGCAGCCTTCTCCACGTGGTGACGGCTGCGGAAGATACGTTCGCGGACGAGGATGCGCACGCAGCCACCCTGGCTATATAAGGGAGAGCGGACGGCTCTCTGAGAGCACTGCAACAGCGACATCGACCGTGGGGAGATCGTCACAACCACAGCCAAGGGACTCGACGACCTCCGTGCGGACGACTCCTTCTTCAGGGCCTTAGAGTCAACCGGGATTTAGACCGACTACCTGGAGAAACCATTCGACTAAACGGGACGGGAAACTTCAACGGGAAGGGACAGAGAGACGCCGTCGGCTAAGAACTCTTTTTAGTTGTGCCCTCGTGCACTATTTATTTTTGAAATGTGATCATACGGTTCTCCATGTCTGAACTTTATATTTGTACGTCACGTGGGTGACCAGCCATACAATTGTAAGTTTATTTGATGTCGATAAATCTTCATTTTATTTACATCTACATCTGAGTTGCTTCTCGCCTAAGTGAAGCCGGTGAGCTACTGACTGATGATACACCAGCGTTGGGGAACACCAGTTTAGTGACAGCTCTCGAATCACAACGAGCGGGAGTTACCAAAAGTCTATACGATCAAGAAACCGGGTTTTTGGGCACACCAAAAACAAAACAAGCCATTACCTACCACACGTCACACTATAGCTAAATGGCAGGCGGCCTGTTATTTTAATGAATATTGGCACATGTGTACCTGCTCTGTTCCTTCGCTACAGTTATTTGATCTAAGATGTGTTAGTTCAGCAGTTATTGACGTTGTTATAAATGAGCGAAAATAAGGTTTCTCCCCAGCTTTATTCACGAATATTTCATTGGAATTTATCACCGATCATACTTCCGTTTTACAGCCCTATTAAGGCCTCAAAAATTAATTTTCTGTTTCTCGTCCTCCTATTATTCCAAAACTGGGTAGAGAGGGACTTTTAATTTTTTATTTTTCATTTTTTTATTTTGCCAAAAATACCGTCCTCAGCTCATGAGAAAATTGGGTAGGGAGGCACTTTTTTTTTAAATCTTGGCTGGGCAACATTTCACACTTATGAAATAAAATAAAAAACACTCTCGCATAAAGGCATTCAAGCCAAAATAAATCAAGCTATTAGACCACATGTAACACATGACATTAATTATTTCGTTTCTAGAAGCTTGATTTATTCAAGCAGATTCCAGCCGAAATCAATCAATGATTTCATTTCGAAATGCTTGATTTATTTGGGCTTGACAGCCCTTGGCCGGGCACCTTGGCACCACTGGTGTGCCATCATCCTCAGCACAGAGAGGATTATTCTGTGTACCAGTAGTATTATTATCAAAAAAACATCAGACGATAGTTTGTTCTTTCAATGATGAGTAATTGTGGAAATCCGTTCTATCATTTAATACATCTATTGAAGTATACATGAGGAAATATAGTAGATCAATTCGTGATCACAATTTTCTATGTATTATTACACACGTGTAACCACATAGAATAAATGTTTTTGAAAACTGGTAGCGTCTTTGTCTCAGTTGGCGGAGAGCGAAAACAAGGTGGTAAGTTAAAAAAATAGCCCAAGGGCTAAGAAAGGTTACCGGACAATATACGATTTAGATATTAGCCATTCGTCCAGTGAACTTGAAAATAAAGTCACTGATAAATTCAAGGCCATGAAATTTTCAACAAATATATCACTTCTAGTATGTCCACAATAAATTCCTAAGCTGTAAAGTCGATAACAAGTGAGATATTAGCCATTCTGTGATGTTACCTTGAAAATGAGGTCAAAGTTCAAGTTCAAGGTCATGAAAATATTCAGTATATATCATTCCTCTATATTCGCAATTGATTCCTAAGCTGTAAAGATGATATTAAGCGACATATTAGCCATTCTGTTCTCTGACCTTGAAAATGAGATCAAAGGTCAAATTCTAGATCACCAAAATATTCAGCATACATCATTTCCTATATGTTCACTATGGACCCCTAAGCTGTAAATTTGATAATAAGCGAGATATAAGCCATTTTGTATTCTGACCTTGAAAATCAAATGACTGACCTTGAAATTTAGGTCAAAGGTCAAATTCAAGGTCACTAGAATATCCAGCATATATCATTTCCTATATGTTCACAATTGATTCCTAAGCTGTGAAATCGCTAATAAGCAAGATATTGGCCATTTTGTCCTGTGACCTTGAAAATGAGGTCAAAGGTCAAATTCAAGGTCACGAGAATATTCAGCATATATCATTTCCTATATGTTCACAATTGATTCCTAAGCTGTAAAGTCGATAATAAGCGAGATATTAGCAATTTTGTCCTGTAACCTTGGAAATGAGGTCAAAGGTCAAATTCAAGGTAACGAGAATATTCAGCATATATCATTTCCTATATGTTCACAATTGATTCCTAAGCTGTAAAGTCGATAATAAGCGAGATATTAGCAATTTTGTCCTCTGACCTTGGAAATGAGGTCAAAGATCAAATTCAAGGTCACGAGAATATTCAGCATATAACATTTTCTATATGTTCACAATTGATTCCTAAGCTGTAAAGTCGATAATAAGCGAGATATTAGCCATTTTGTCACGTGACCTTGAAAATGAGGTCAAAAGTCAAATTCAAGGTCACGAGAATATTCAGCATATATCATTTCCTATATGTTCACAATTGATTCCTAAGCTGTAAAGTCGTTAATAAGCGAGATATTAGCCATTTTGTCCTGTGACCTTGAAAATGAGGTCAAAGGTCAAATTCAAGGTCACGAGAATATTCAGCATATATCATTTCCTATATGTCCACAATTGATTCCTAGTCTCTAATCTCAATATTAAGTGAGATATTAGGCTTAATGTGTCCCCTTATAAAGCATAGGAAAATTTAACATGGGAGAGTCACATTTGGGCCGAGTTTGGGCCCAAAATGGCCCACTTCGAGCGATTCAAGGGTAACGAAATTTATACATATCACAGGGGTACATATGAGGAGTGTTTTTCATCAAAAAGAAAAAAAGTTACTGAAAAGATTTTGAGAAAACGACCGTCAAAGTCCAAAATTGGCCATTTTTCGACAAAAACGGCCGCTCTGACCTTGAAACTTTCAAGGTCAGAGGTCAAATTCAAGGTCACGACAATATTCAGCATACATCATTTCCTATATGTCCACAATTGATTCCCAGTCTCTAATCTCAATATTAAGTGAGATATTAGGCTTAATGTGTCCCATTATAAAGCATAGGATAACGAAATTTATACATGTCACAGAGGTACATATGAGGAGTGTTATGCATCAAAAGGAAAAAAGTTACTGAACAGATTTTGAGAAAACGACAGCCAAAGTCCAAAATTGGCCATTTTTCGACGAAAACGGCCGCCATTTTGAAAAAAATGCGAAAATCAAACAACTAGAGAAAAACCTTTTCTGGAAATATTTTTAGGTATTTTTGTGCAAAATTTCAGAAAGATTGGACCGTAAACTTCAAAGATAAAAATGTGAACGGACGGACGACGGACGGACGGACGGGTGAACGGATGGGCGTTACGGGGGGACCCAATGTTAAATTTCCTATCTTAACTTTCCCCATAAGTCCTGAAAAAATCCCCATAAGACCGCACTTTTGGCTTAAACTGTGGTTGTGGGGCGTTTTCAGCTTTATTCCCCCTAAGAAATCCCCATAACTCCGTTCCGTTTGCCCGGATGAACGGATGGGCGTTACGGGCGGACCCAATGTTAAATTTCCTATCTTAACTTTCCCCGTAAGTCCTGAAAAAAATCCCCGTAAGACCGCACTTTTGGCTTAAACTGTGGTTTTGGGGCGTTTTCAGCTTTATTCCCCCTAAGAAATCCCCGTAAACCCTTCTGGTTTGCCCGGACGGACGGACGGACGGACGGACAGACGCAACGCAAAGGTCCGGTAACCTAAAATATACCTGAGTTGCATGCTGTAATTCGGTGTCTCGATCATTCACTCTCCTCAAAATAGGGGCGGGAACACTTTCTATTTTTTATTTGAGAATCGCAAATAATAAAATCCGGGAGACTGCTTTTGAACACAGGCGGGCGGGGACGAGAAACAGAAAGGCATTTCGGCAGAATTTTTCACCATTAGTCAAAAATGATATGTGAAAGAACCCTGTTCTTTTTGAGCCGGATTCGAGGTTCGTGAGGATTAAATCAAGGCTAATTTTGTGACTTGGTTTCCGGACGATAACTCGGAAAATATACGCGCAACTCTGCATGGAGGTTCATATACCACCAAGGAAGAACCCTATTGATTTTGGGATCGACCCGTCAAACGACCTTTGACCTAGAGGTCAAAATAATTTTCTGCTGATTCATCCTTCAGGCTTCCTGCATATCTCAGAAACCGTGCATCGTAGAGCGAAACGGACATTATTTTCGGACTCGTCGCCCTAGACAAATGTCTAAGGGGTATTATTTTTTTTGATCCGGCTCTGAGGTCCGTGAGGATGAAATCAAGGCTGATTTGAGACTTGGTTTCCGGAGGATAACTCGGAAAATATTCAGGCAATAGTTGCAGAACTTTGCATGGAGGTATATATGCCACCAGGGAAGAACCCTATTGATTTTGGGATCGATACGTCAAACGACCTTCGACCTAGAGGTCGAAATAATTTTTTACTGTGTCATCCTTGAGGCATCCTGCATATCTCGGAGACGGTGTGTTGTAGAGTGAAACGAACATTATTTTTGGACTCGTCGCCCTAGACAAACATGTCTAAGGGGTATTATGGATGAACTTTGACCTTGACCCGAAATTTTTTTGCCGAGTCAGCATTTTTCGTTTTCTTCGATATCTCAGAAATGGTGTGTTGTAGAGCGAAACGGTTGTTATTTTTGGACTCTTCGCACCAGACAAACATGTCTGAGTCGTATTATGGATGAACTTTGACCTTGACCCGAAATTTTTTTTGCCGAGTCGGCATTTCTCGTTTTCGCCGATATCTCGGAAACGGTGCGTTGTAGAGCGATACGGACATTATTTTCAGACTCGTGGCTCTAGACAAACATGTCTAAGGGGTATTACAGATGAACTTTGACCTTGACCTGAATTTTTTTTTTGCTGAGTTGACATTTTTCATTTTCGTCGATATCTAGGAAACGGTGTATCGTAGAGCCCGTGGCAAACATGTTATTTTTTACATGTTATGTAAAAAATTACGAATTAGCCCTAACACCGAAATGCCTCCAAGGCATCTTTAGGCTTTGACGTCTAGTTATTATTATTATTATTATTATTATTATTATTATTATTATAACGGTTCGCATTGTGCCATAATTTGTTGTCGTCATAAGCTAGAGAAGTCTTTACTTCAGAAAGCAAAAACAATCCTTTTTTTATCTAATATGTCATAATAACCGAACATGACCTCTGGGCCCCAGATGTTATATTGCCCATTATACGTCATGATGCCAGATTTACTTTTAGGGCATGATCCATAACTGTTCGCAAATAATTGTAAACAAATAATTGCCGATTTACTACTATGTGTTATAAAAAATTTCCCAGATTGGCATAGTTTTGTGATAAAACGGGTGATGCCACATTATGGGTTTTTGTGCTTTGGATCAAGTTCTTCAAACGGAACCGCAGGCACAGAAACCCATATTGTGTTTCAATTAATTACTTGATACAATAAAATAATTCAGTAGCATTGATTGCAGACATTAATGAAAGACACTGACACTGACTGACTGAGCAGTAATTATAAGCTTAGTACTATTGCCGGTAGCATATTTCGGGCAAAATGTATTATTATTTTTATTATAGGTCATCAGGAGGATATACCCACGCTGTCGTCCGAAAACATCTAGTCTACATTAACCTGGCGTCTGGAACGCACCAGTACTGTGTTTCTCTCAGTATTGTGTATGGCAGGTGGGGTGGGGGTGGTATCTGCCACATTGCCTTGTTCAAGAAGCAGAACAAGTGAACAAGTTCAAATGAAATAGGGAATCGCGTTGCTAGGTGACAGCATGATTGTGCTCTGCAGTTAGCTTGTACATGTATATGAATCATTCAAATGCGTGGCCGTTTTCAATTCCCACCCGCACTCCCTATGTAGATCTTCTGAATGGACTCTTCCTTCACGCGCCCAACATTCATAAACAATGTTGACATGGAGACCAAAATATTCCGGCGACACTCGCCTGCTGGCCAGCGGCGGGAAAATTCTGTGAATAGGACCATTCGTCACTGAAGGCTGCAGTAGATCGCTGAAATTCTGTTTCAGGAGCAGAATTCTGACAATTTGCAGGAAATTGACTTTTGATCCCAAGGTGATGTAAGGACGGTTATATCACGATACGATTAACATCGCAAAAACATCAGCTGAAAATTTCACAGTAGGCACTAGATCTAGAATCTAGATATTATTTTGTTTTCATGGAACATGTTCGTAATCAAAAAGGTGGTAATACATACATATGATTAGGCCTAGGCATATACCCCCCGATTCTCACTACCATAAATATACCCCCCCCCCCCCCCCCCCGACCGAACCCTCATGAACGGCCCCGACCTTCACCACCCCTTGTAAGCGGCGCAGTGGTGAAGTGCTTTTGTCCGGACATGCGGTGGGTTTTGCTCGGGCAACATCACGGATGCTGGGTGAAGATCAATAATTCATTCGTTATTTTGTTGCAGCATCATATTTTGGTGGTATTATTTGAATAATTTAACAAGGTTTGTGGTGACGAGAGAAAGATGTTTTGAAAACAAATTTACAATGAAATGTACAAAGTATTTATTCCCTCATAAAATAGCCGATACAGTTCGCAGGTAGGCCTACTTGACAATCAAAGCTTATGATATTCTGGATTATTTGGAGGCGATTGCTGAACTTAAGTAGCATGTGCCCCCAAAACAATGAGTGTTGTATATACCATCCGTGTGACCGAGCAAAACCCAGCATCAGCAGTGTTGCCCGAGCAAAACCCATGACCTGCCCGAGCAAAACCCACCCCATGCCCGGACAAAACCACTTCACCGCTGCGCCGCTTACAGGGGGTGGCACACAGAAAGTCATTGAATTTATTTCATAATTTTAGTCAAACTGCGGCATGTTTTTCGAGGCCGTCCCAAGCGTGCGACCAGTCGCTGCTCAAGCGACAATTCTCAGTTTCACGAAGCTGTCGCATATTCAGCATCTTGAACTTTGAAGCGAAAATTTGTTGAAACAGCAATAAAGTCCAACTAAAGTCAGTTTACTTATTTTTGACAGTTGATAAAGTTAATCTCATGATTTATTATAGTTTTTGCAGCATGACAATATCTTGATTATTTATGAACACCCCCTGTTAAAATCGCGAATGAGCTTTATTTGGCATGTACCTTATATGGCATGAGAAAGGCCCTATAATCAGTATTCAATTTCCAGCATTGGTTGCCAAGGTAACTATTCTCGAGATATGACCCATAGCAACCATCGTTGCTAGGGACCCAACGCACTGAATATTTAATTAGGTACCATGAAACCGGTCAATTCTTGATACGGTATTTGTGATATCACAGCCGACCATTAAACCGAAGTTGTTCACTGTCAGACTGCATGATCAGACCAGCCTGGTTAACATAATGTCACTCTGGAGATGATTTCATTGACATTATAGGCCCTAATAATATGTGATACCAGGTATCTCATTATGATCTCAAAGTCTAACCACAAATTAATCTAATACTTGTGAAATAACAAGCCTGATTCCGTTCTGCTTTATTTTAATGTAATATGGACGCAGATTTCAAAAGAATAACCTGGGAAGTAATATACACCACGCATTACGCATTTAGCTTCACAACATCCTGTGCAAACACGCCTGGATTTCATGGCTAATTTTATAAAATTGGAAGTCAACCACAACGCACGCCCACCTCAGATTCTGGCTTTTACAAGCAATTATTGTAGGCTAATAATATGAATTTGGACTATTTTCATTATAATTCTATCACGACAATATCACGTTTGTGATGTCATATTCATGGTGGCCGAGATGGCTGACTGGGTCAGTCGTTCAATTTGAATCAAGAGCCATTGTCGGTGTGGGTTTGATCCAACATCGGGCTGCATGTGTGGTAATTGTGTATTTTTCCCTACGTTCACACTTGGCAGTGTACCCGTGAATTCAATATCACATAAAATGGTGCCCCCCCCCCCCAAAAAAAAGTTCTAAAATGCCGGACAATCTCTGAAAAAAATAAAATTGGCTGCTTCATCTCTAAAAAAACGGTTCTGAAGGGATATAAAAACCCCTCTGAGACCACTCACAGAAGAGCTAATTCCAAATTATGAAGCAATTGGATAGATCATTGAGAAAGCGCTGCATAAGAAATGGGTATATTATCATTGATATTATCGTCATATTGACATTACGTTTACATCTCGCAGTTGTGAGGTCACTTTTATATCCATTTGGATCACTGATGTGAGATCATAGGTGTGAGGTTTGTACGATATCACAGTCAGGTAGGCGTGATATCATGACTGGGAGGTTTGGTAGAGTGAGGGCCTCGTCCTTGGCCATTCCTGATTATTTGCGAAATTTTGAGAGAAAATAAACAAAATTTATAAGTATGTAAAATCGTGGAAATAATGCGCTTTTGACACACAAATATCTGCCAACGCCCATCAGGCTTACACTTACCCATCTTGGACTCGCAGCACTTACTCTACCACCAAAGACGTTTAATATAGAAGTATGGGAAATTATTAGATGCTAACATACGTGTACACCAAGACTGATTGCATTCAGAGATTCAGAGATTTTCCACTGCAATGTACATCGTTCTTTTATTTGCGGGTTTCTTTTTTTCCGCCCTCATTCTCAGCTTTCAATTAACTCAGTCGTATAATTGAGTACCCGATTGGCAGTGTTGGCAAATTGTACACGTGTCCTAGTCAGCTTGTTATTACCAAATGCGAATTAATTGCCTTAGGAAGAGAAAGGGACATTATATATTTAAGTTAGTACAGTGGTTCTTCCGTCCCAACTGACGCTGCGATATGTAGTTGGAAATCTACATTTATCTAGCGACCGAGCAGCGCCTGCTTCGAGAAACGGTTGCTGATTTCACCAGCGCCCGAGTGTTGAGTGGTCACAAAATGACAAATCTGCGACAGCTTCGAGAAACACACTCGAAAGGACAAAATTGTTTTAAAAAAAAATAAATAAATAAAGTACAATAAAAAATATACAGTACACAAAATTGTACATACATATTGCCTGGTACCATTCATTCACATGAACACATGCGTTCGTAGCTGTTCGTGTTTTAAGCGGCACTCCAATAAGGCATACATAATCAGACCAGAAATAGACATAAGAGGCGAGCAACATTTCTTTCACTCGACGGGCCGCGAGCTGTTGGATATTGTACCACGGGCCGCAAGCTATCGTAAAAACAAAAACATCATTGCGAGTGTTTCGTCGTGAATATTGTTGATCTAAATATATAATACAGATAGGCCTACAGAGTGCCCGGTAAAAATTATTGAGAGTTGTCAGTTGTACCATTATAAACATACATGTACACATAATGAACATCAAATTATCTATGGAATAAATATGTGTTCACTGGTTGTCTCTAACAACTATTATCTTATTGTGTAAACATAGATGTCTACTCTGTACTCTGGCTCTATGCATTTTCACTATCGAGCTTTGTTTATTGTATTTACTACGGCAATATACATAACATTATTATGACACTTTATCCAGGTTCCCCGCCGAATGTGGACCAAAAAAAGAGCAGCCCGTGACGTCAGCTGGACGGCGGCCGCGGCTTCCCCCGCTCTCTGGTACAGCACACAGTCAGGTGACATACGCCTGGTGTCTGAGAGCGGGGAGAGTCTGCCGCTCCAGATCGACACAGCCGGGATACAGGATCCG